>CP125842.1:6118439-7390047 GCA_030408175.1 Trifolium repens
TAACTGTACATGAATATCATTTGAACACATCATTAATTAAGATCAAAACCATCAAATACACACACACAACAATGAATCAAACAACCAACAATGCACTGGATACCAAATTGTTAGAGATATTCTATAAATTGGAATTTAGACGAAAAGAGAATAATAATAATAGAAAAAAGTAAATTGTGATCGCATATATGAAAAAATTATGTATTACAAAGCTTATATAGTAATTACTTGAATCACAAGTAACTACAGTAAATCAAACTAACTATAGTAGACAGTAGTTAAACAATTGCATTGATCTAAACTAACTAGAGTTACTAACAAACATATATTTGAATTTGTAAAAAAAAAAGAGAGCATACATTTGAATTACATTTATATCAAGAAATATTACTAAAATTCATATATAAATACAAAATTCTAAACTTGAATCTTGTGAAAATACACAACCTATCTAATAATATCAACATTGATAAATGAATTTAAGTTATTTTTAAGTTTCACTTAATTTTTTTTAGTTGTGTTAAGTTTCACTTAATTGAACTTACAAAAAAAATAAAAAATATTCTTCTCCCAAATAAAAAAATTTAAAGAAATACTTATATAAAAAAAAAATACAAAGTTCAATTTGTCAAAAGAAAATCGAAATTCAACAAAAATTATTTTCCTGGTTTCTATACCCCCTTCCCACGAGTCTCAACCAGCACGCACGGTGGCACCACCACCATCTCTCCGTCACCCCAACCACCATCAAATTTCAACCGAAAAAACTGATTTTAGATGTCGAAATCGGAGAATTCTGAGTTATCATCAAGCAAGTCCAAAACCACGGGATTAGGCTCAACAACAACAACATCGGTATCATCAAAAGTTCATCCTTCAAACGATCCTCCAGAACTTGATCCTGATTCATACGCTCTCGAGAAGTTCAAACTCTACGAAACCAGAGCGGTAACAAAAATACTCAAATTCTATTCAATTTTTTTGTTTTTATCACAAACTTCAATTTCATTCATTCATTGATGATTTTGTTTTGTGGTTTTGAATTTTAGAGGTTTTACCTAATTGGAAGTGATAGGAATAAGAGATTCTTTCGCGTATTGAAAATTGATCGATCAGAGCAGTCTGATCTCAATATCAGTCAAGACCCTGTTTTGTATTCTCAGCAGGAAATTAAGAGTTTGCTTCAGCGAATTGCTGAAGGTAACCGAGCCACCGGCGGCCTCACTTTCGTCGCTAAAGTTTTTGGAATTGCAGGTTAGTATTGTATTATGCTAGCAGAAAAAATGGGCACATTAGTTTAGTTTATTCGCGCTTTGTTGCTATATTTATTGAGTTGGATAAAGATATAGAGATAGTTGAATTGACTTACTTTAGCTTATCTACTAGCATAAGTTTTGTTAGACTGTTTAAGGATATGAAAATTTTCATAAGTTGTTTTCAGCTTATTTTAATAAGTTCTCTAGACTATAACGTATGAAAACAGTGCGTAGCATATATATAAGCCATTTACCTTTATTTTATCTTTTGCTATAAAGATAGCTTATGTAAGATTTTATATAAGTGTTTATCATGGTAAGTGCTTGTGCTAAAAGCTGCAAATAAGCTGTTTATCTAAATAGGCCCATAGTATATGATAGAACATTATGGTGTCGTTTGATCTATGTAGTTGACCTGCTTAGTGGGATACGACTTAGTTGTTGTTGTTGTCTCTCGTTTAGTTTATACGAATTTAGCTAAATCTCAATTTCAATATTCATCAGACTGTATGTTTTTATATTTAAATTTGGAATGGAACTGTGTTGTTAAGAAGAAATTTGTACAACAAAAATTCAGTTACTTATGGAGTTCCTATATATTATGATTTTGATGAATCAAATACTTTTCTATATATACATTTTTTTCCTTAGTCTTTAGTTTGGTTCAACTTAGTTTTGCTTATATACTAAATCAGTTATTTTTGTCGATTCTGTTACTAAGACTGTTAACTGCGACATTGTTATAAAATAGTGCCTTATCTATATTTTTAGTTTTGGTCCAACAAATACCGCCACATAAGTCACAATTACAAATGTTAGTAACGGGACTGGGAACCTATGTTGTTAATCCTAGGATAGTGTCGTGTAGCACCGACCCCCTAAATGCTATATCGGATAGCAGGATGGCCGCAATGGCAAAGACTAAAAATCAGTGTAAGTAAACATAAATGCTAAAAAATAGAAAAGTACACAAAATTAAAGAGACCATCATACTTAATAATTAAGTAACCTAAATACTGAGCAATAAAACATTAACAGAGTAGAACATAACAGAACTAAACTAAAAGTTGGTAGAAGAACAGAACATTACCCTTAAAAGAGCTTGAATTGAAATTTATACCCCTAAAAAAAAGACAACGATTTTTAGAAAATGGATTTGAGGAATTTTGTCCCGAAACCCTAATAGCGGACGCAGTGGCAGTTTGGGGCCGCAATTAACGGTCGCGACAACCACTATTGTTGATGGTGGTTTGTAGGCCAAAAGCCTCACGCTGAACCCTACCACTGCTTCACTATGCCGCTATAGTGGCGCCATTGACAACATAACTGGGATTGGGAGCTCATCATTTTGGTATAGCTTTTTTTCACATATATACATGAAAAAATTTATATTTCAAAACATAACTAATAATTATAATTATTCTAATTGATTCTCAGTGTTTGTCTAGGCTGCATCAAGTTTCTCGAGTCTTACTACTTGATTCTCGTTACTAAGCGGAAACAAATTGGTTCTATATGTGGGCATGCAATTTATAGCATCAAGGAGAGCCAATTGATAACAATTCCACATGTGTCAATTCAATCTGATTTAGCTCACTCTAAAACTGAGCTAAGGTAATTTGACAGCATCTGATGATTGCAATTAAAATTTGTTCATCTTTATGCATTGAATTCGGAAACAACTTAACATTGCTTACTCTCACTGCAGATACAAAAAGCTTTTGTCCAGTGTTGATTTGACCAAGGATTTTTTCTTTAGTTACACTTACCCTATAATGCAAAGTTTGCAGAAGAATGTCTCATCCGATCAAGAAGGAGGGATGCCATACGATAATATATTTGTCTGGAATGCTTATTTGACACAAGCTATCAGATCAAGATGCAATAACACCATATGGACTATAGCTTTGGTTCATGGCCATTTTAGGCAGGTTTGTTGCTTCATTTATGCAGTCTGTCATTGATGATGGTTTGTTATTTGACAAATGTAAGCTTATATAATCTTATTTTGAAAACACCTCATCATTAAAGATCCACGATCAGTTTACAGTATTTGTAAATTACTGATTATCAAAGCAAGAGAAACATTGTCCGAAATGTACTACAATTTGGTATTAGGATTCTTGGGATAGAATAGACATGGGATTTGGATTACAGCTTTGTTTCATTTTCATTTTTGACCGGTTTGTTTTCTGTCCATACAGGGCTTTTGAATTGATTGAACTTTTATACCTCAAAAGAGCTGTTTGATTGTGATAGATCATATTGGCTCAAAGATTAAAAGAACATAAAAATAGATTATGTTACAAAATGTTAGAGACTGTGAAAATATCTTTAGAATACCTTGATATTTTCCTAGAATATCTTTGTTTATTTCTTAGGATTAGATTCTCATTTTAGATTATCTTGGTTTAGCTCTATTAGTTCTGTATTTCTTAACTAATGGAAACCAGCCCTTTAACCTTACCAGAGACATATATGAATCTTATACATAAGACATACTTCATACTTCATTGCCTTTACTTTCCCTGTAATTACTTGATTTTCTTGTCCTGTCAATCAGTTTAACTGTTCATAGCCTGTGTCATTGTATAACCAATTTAGGATCTATAAAATGGCAGGTTCGCCTATCAATCTTCGGGAGGGACTTCAGTGTTTCCTTGATTTCTCGACGCTCTAGACATTTTGCAGGGACACGGTATGTTCTTGTTTAGATATTTTATTTATATTTCACTTTCTATGCAATTGATTCAAATGTCATGAAATCACTGCGACGATTTAATTCTGATAAATATTTAAATTTTCGTTATCAGATTTAAATTTTTTCCTTAAAAGTGTCCTGCTAAATTTGTTCAGCACACGATTTCTTTTAATATATCACTTAAGAGTTAAGACTGCTTCTCCCCCCTCTCTGATTGAAGGTTAGTGGAACCACCTGGTACACTGATAATGTTTTCAACTCGTCTCATTACTGCAGCAGTTTTCTACGGAGTTTGAGTGACTACTCAAGTGGTATCGGTAGTGTTTGATTAATTGAATGATAGCTACAGATCTATCAGAAATTACAAAATACTGGTTAGAGACCTTGTCAAACTTTAAAATAAGCTGCTTCTGTTTTATTGGAACGGAAGGATACTTTAATGTTCCAATATGGTACAGGTTTCAGGTGTCATTGTAAGTCATAGTCCTATCCTATGTCACTCAACAGTAGTCTCTGTTGTGGTGCTATCGCGCGGAGCATGGGAAGCGGACCCTACCTTCTGCGCGGCACCTCAGATTAGAGTCACGTCCACATTCGTGGAATGGAATGACATTGTGTTTCACGGTCATAACGGTGCACCTGGAGCACGATTCAATTGACCTATGTGAGCTTTTGATATGAACCGGCCTTGTTCTCCACCACCCTCACATGCTGAGAAGAAATGAAAAAGAAGCAAGAAAGAAGATATGAGAAGACAAGACAAGAAGGATGAGAAGAAAATATTCAGGGGTGCAACAGACAGTGGGGCGGCACTGGGCAAGAGAGAAGAGGCTGCATGTTTTTTGAAGAAGATGAAGTTTTAGTTTTAGGGTTTAGAGAGGAGGACATATGCATTTGGTCAAGTATTTTCTTAATGTCTAACGTAAAAAAATGTTTCTGATGGTAATACTGTAAAATCTCAATGAATGCCAAACATTCGGATGGGCTAGGATGCCCTTTTTCTCTTGATTTACTGTCTAACCATAACATTGTGTGAAAAAAGACTTCAAATAAAACATAATAAAAAATACTTAAAGATACTCTAACATAAACAAATATAACTTATTTAGTATATATTTACACCATTAATTATTTAATAAATATAATAAGTATTAGAATAGCGGCTTTTCCGCTTCATGCTAAACCATTTCTCAGATTTGGAGTAGGCCGCTCTGCGTTGCTATCTGAAATTAGCAACATAGGCTGTATCCTTCATTTTGTCTGCAATAGATTTGTGATAGAATGCAGGCGGTGCATTGTTAGACCTATAATTTCTTTATGGGGTCATGCTCACAAGTGCCATAAGGACATTGTTTAAGGACACTTGTTAGCATTTTTATTTATTATTGTCTAGATACGAAGACTGAAATAGTAATTGTGATAGCATTTTTATTTATTATTTATAATTGTTTGGAACTTCTTTTGTATGCATAGTCCAAATTCAATATCATAACAATCAATTGGTAGAGCCAACTATAAGGAACACATAATAGGCTCTGATTTAAAACCAAATTAGATGTATAGATACACATATCAAGACCACAACATTGCAGAAGTAAACAGACTAAAAAAGTTCCTGCTTTGCTTTAATTAGGCTCAGATTATAGAAATGAATCTGCTTGCATTGCATTATTTTATCATGTGATAGGGTTCCAAATTCATTGTGACTCAATTCTATAGGTATAAGAAATAAGAATGTGTCATGCTCACAAGTGCCATAAGGACATTGTTTAAGGACACTTGTTAGCATTTTTATTTATTATTGTCTAGATACGAAGACTGAAATAGTAATTGTGATAGCATTTTTATTTATTATTTATAATTGTTTGGAACTTCTTTTGTATGCATAGTCCAAATTCAATATCATAACAATCAATTGGTAGAGCCAACTATAAGGATCACTTAATAGGCTCTGATTTAAAACCAAATTAGATGTATAGATACACATATCAAGACCACAACATTGCTGAAGTAAACAGACTAAAAAAGTTCCTGTTTTGCTTTAATTAGGCTCAGATTATAGAAATGAATCTGCTTGCATTACATTATTTTATCATGTGATAGGGTTCCAAATTCATTGTGACTCAATTCTATAGGTATAAGAAATAAGAATGTGTTTTTTCTTTTTCTTTCAAAATCTTTAACTATGTAACTTGGGGAGTTTGTCAACTCAGCCTCATCAAGTGAAGGCATTATTTATTATTTACTAGGACACAATACTTCACAAGGTCTCTATCCATGTTGTCTGAGTATCTCCATCCTTAACTTCAGGCCGCATGTAGTGCTTTTTTGTGCAATTTCTATAAGTATTCTTTCCCTCTTATATCATGTTCTGGTTCATGAATTACATTTGTGTGGCTTTCAAACTAAATTTTTTGGTTAGTATAAACACTATTAAGTTTTACCTCCATAGGCAGTTATTTATTGTGATTTGTCCAGGGAAGGATTGAAGGAGGAAGAGCGACAGACCAGGTCAGCCTTTTATTCCCCCTTTGCAATGCATACGTCTCTATAAGTTTCTCCTTTTATTCCCCCTTTGCAATGATATATTTCTCTCTTTCGTCCTGGGAGAATACTGTTGGCTGCTCTTGTTTCTTTCCATGATACTTTGCTCTTGTTTCTCACATCTTGTAGTTTACTTGTCGCTGTTTCGTACGTGTTCCACATTCCTCGTGATTCTGAAATATCTTGATATTTGAGAAAATCCCAAGTCCCACACTTCTAGAGCAATGGCCTAAATAGAGATTATAGAGTGTAGAATTGGGGAGTATTTTTGTGAATATTATATTAAAAAGGTAATGAGAGTACACTCACTAAAATATAATCTAAAATAAATGTTTAAATAGACTATGCCTAATGGGTCTAATTAACGGGTCGAATACAATCTGTACAAATAATAACAAAATACGAATTATAATTACAACATAAATAAAGCTTGGGTAATAACCAAAACCTAAGATGTTGTGTTGAGTTATAACCAAAATCTAAGATGTTATTAAGGCCTGTATTGTCTACACACCAGAGTCAGTAGCCTTGAGTGTGATAGGGTGTATTGGAGAAAATTCAAAGTCTCACTCTCACATTTCCTAGAGATATGGCAGAAATACTTGTATTTGAAAGTTGAGACAACCTCTATTTGATGCCAGTTTAGTCTTTATTATTCTCCTATTCGTTCCCCTTTGATGCAAAATTTTGCATATATTCAGTGGCCTTCGATTATGATTGTCTTGCATAACTCAATTTATCATTCCTCACTTTTTTCATTAAGTGTGATATGGTGTATTGGAGAAAATTCAAAGTCTCACTCTCACATTTCCTAGAGATATGGCATAAATACTTGTATTTGAAAGTTGAGACAACCTCTATTTGATGCCAATTTAGTCTTTATTATTCTCCTATTCGCTCCCCTTTGATGCAAAACTTTGCATATATTCAGTGGCCTTCGATTGTGATTGTCTTGCATAACTCAATTTATCATTCCTCAACTTTTTCATTAAGTTTTCCATTATTGCATTGAAAAGTGAACTATGGTCTGTAACTATTTAGGCAATAATGTTATGATAAATGGTTGTAAATGTTTGGAGTATTTTACTCGCTATAGCCTTGTAGGCTTTGCATTATTTGGTGTCACGTAACTTAATGGTTAACACCATTGGTTTGCTTTGCACAGAATCTCATATGTGCTGAATTCTGTGGTACTGGACTGTTTTTCATTGTGGTTATTATGGCAGTGGAGTTTTCTGCTGTATATCAAACTAATTGCTGCCAAAGTATAATTCACCACCATCACATTTTAATTGTTCTGGATGTTCAACTATGTAGGATTGTAGATTCGACATTTAACAATGGTTGCAGAAATTAATTTGCTTTTGCGGCCTTTCATCTAGAATCCAGATTAGTGAAAATGTTTACATTAATTGATTATGCACCGTCAGTGGAACATTTAATCTTTGATGCTTCTTTTCTTCGTATTTAGCTGTTTTGTCTTATTTGAAATGGAATATGAAGCAGTAGTTAAATGTGATATATTCTTTGTTGTCCTGAATTATCTGTATTTTGTAAAGATATGTGGTGTACACAAAGTGTCTATGTGGCCATAATAAAAAAGGCCGGATTAATTTTCTTCATCGCAAAATGTTTTTGCAGTTACCTGAAAAGGGGAGTGAATGATCGGGGAAGGGTTGCTAATGATGTTGAGACAGAGCAGATAGTCCTTGATGAAGAAGCTGGCTCCTGCAAGGGAAAAATGAGTTCAGTCGTGCAAATGCGTGGATCAATACCGCTTTTCTGGTCACAAGAAGCATCAAGATTTAGCCCTAAGCCTGACATAATTTGTAAGAATACAGTTGGGTTCAATATTTATCCTTTTCATTATTCTTTACTGTTATAACTCTTTCCTTTCGATCTTTTTGTCTACCCCTGTTTTGACTTCCAGTGCAGAGGTATGATCCAACATACCAGGCAACAAAATTTCATTTTGAAGACCTTGCTACAAGATATGGCAATCCAATTATTGTTCTTAATTTGATTAAGGTAATTCCTATTAAAAAATAATAATGAAACTCACAAATATCAATTGTTATTTGCCTTTTTTTTCTTTGGAGAAACAAGACTAAACATTCTCTATCCCAGTTCTTGAAGAAAAAAAGGATGTTATTCCATTTCCCCAGTTCAGAATAGCATATTCCCATGCTTCTACAAAATTACTTCTCATTGGAAAGTTAAATTTCAGTTAATCACTTTTTCTTGTTCATAACAACTAACCTTTAAATAAAAAATGACCAAAGATCTGGAAGAAATGGACACAGCCTAATAATGAAGCATATAGAATTTTATCGAACATTCTTTATCATAGAATATTCTTTTGGAGAGGATTCTCTGTTTTGCTTTGTTTCCTTGCAGTTTATGGTCTATTTTTTATATTTGTTTCTTGGTACTCATTAAGACAAATAAGAGAGATCTTTTGACATAATGCTGATAGGTTTTCCTTTTGGGGTCTGCTGGTATCCTGCTGTCATGTTTTACGCCTCTCTCAATTTCTTTTAACACAAACTGGTCATAAATTTTGAAATTTTACCGCGACAACAATTTCATGAAAACAAGTTCATAATATTATTATTATTTCTTCTTTTTTTTTGGTACATATAATATTATTATTTCTCTCTCTCGTTATGTAAAACCCATAGCTTCAACAAGAATTAATGTTGATTCTTCAATTTTGTTCTGGATTGAGTAGTGTTGAAGTTATGATTTTTACATAAAAGGAGAATAGAAATAATAAGGAACTTGGAGTATAATAATAGTACAATGTGATTGATAATAACTTGATGATTTCTTAATACATATGAGGTCAAGTGCTCTTGTAAAGAAATAAAGACATCGAGAAACAATTCATGATAATAACTCAGTAATACGGAAACTAATTTTTGGGATATAACTATTGGGAAAACCCCAAGTCCCACATTGAAAAGAGATAAGGTCTGAATTGAGTTTATAAGAGTGACACTCCTCACCTTACAAGCCAGTTTTTTAAGGATGAGTTAAGCCCGATATAAAATTTAATAATAACCTAAGATGTTCTAAGATTAGAAATTGATCCTATGAGATAAACTAGATTTTTTCCCCCTTTTTGCATATGTATTTCTTCATTTAAATATTCTGTTTATACTTTTTGTTGCTTATTTAAATGATAAAATGCAGACAGTTGAGAAAAGGCCTCGAGAAATGATGCTGAGGCGTGAATTTGCAAATGCTGTTGGGTATCTGAACCAAATTCTACCTGTTGACAACCATCTTAGATTTATTCACTGGGACTTTCACAAGTTTGCAAAAACGTGAGGATAATAATCTTTACCATATTGTCCTTCAATAACAGTCTTTTCCTTCTTTTTTCCCCTGCAATTCTATTTTAAATCTGACTATTCCCTCTTCTGTTTTCAAAGCAAGTCTGCCAATGTTTTGGCAGTTTTAGGAGCTGTAGCAAGTGAAGCACTTGATTTGACAAGTTTTTACTATAGTGGCAAACCCAACATCGTAAAGAAGACAAACAAGAGTAATCAAACAAGCATCGGAAGGTAGCGTAGCGTCCATCGTTTGAATTATCTAACATTCAATGGATCTTTTTCTTGTTTTTCATTTATGTTTTAGTTGAATCATAACTGTACTGCTAAACCATCATCATTTTTTCCCAATGTTGTCTACATAGATCACACAACACAATGCCATGATGTCTTAACATGAATCGAGTCATTTAAATCTAATTTCTTCTAAATCGTTTGACCTTTTTTTTTGTTGCTTGTTCTTCACCTCAGATAATTGGACTACTCTCCACTTTATTGACCCTTTATGCTAACAGTTAAAACTGTGGGGACATTAAAAACATTAAAATTTAAGTAGTTTTTAAACTTAGAAGGACCACATTTGATCGGGATGAAAAACATATTTAACCCTATTTTTTGTGTATACAAGAGCAATATGTTGCTTAAGAGAAAAAAGTTCTATTTACATTTCAACATCTCCTTATATAGGGATCCTTCGCTGAGAGATCTGAAAGCTAGTTCTGGGGATCTTGCAAGGCTTGGAAACAGTAGTGAAATGCTAAATTCTACGGCTAATCGAGATAGAGAGACTGACATGAATCATCAGAACAAAAATGATTATTTTAATAGTGATGCACCGCATTTTCAAAGTGGGGTTCTCCGTACCAACTGCATTGACTGCTTGGACCGTACAAATGTCGCCCAGTATGCTTATGGCCTTCAAGCTTTAGGACGCCAGCTCCATGCAATGGGTTTGACTGATGTGCCAAAAGTGGATCCTGACAGTAGTATTGCAGCAGCTCTAATGGATATGTATCAAAGTATGGGAGATGCTCTTGCGCACCAGTATGGTGGCTCTGCAGCTCACAATACTGTATGACATATTTTACATGATTCTAAATTGGTGTTGTTTGTAGGAAAACTTATCTAATTTTCTTATTTCCATCTTATTTTTGCTGCTGTTTTGATAGATGTATTTTTTTTTTTGAATATACAGGTATTTCCAGAGAGGCAGGGAAAGTGGAAAGCAACAACACAATCAAGAGAGTTTTTAAAATCCATAAAACGATATTATAGCAATGCTTACACAGATGGGGAAAAACAAGATGCAATAAACTTGTATTATTCCTTCCACCTGTTTTATGTTTCCTAAATGGAATTTACATTCTCATTTTAATATGATTGGATATTTTTAGGTTTCTTATAGTTAAATACTTCGTCCCGTTGTTAATTTTGTCCTGAATAATGGTCTAAAATACTGATGACGTTGTTCCACTGCCAGATTTTTAGGCTACTTCCAACCACAGGAAGGAAAACCTGCTCTCTGGGAGCTTGATTCAGATTATTATCTCCATGTATCTGGAATTGGAGATGATCTTATTCCTGAGAAGTTGTGAGTCTCAATTGTTACATTCTTTTTTTTATGGGCAGTCCTCCCTGTTACTTAATGACTTTTGTAGAATGTCTATTTCCTTTTTAGTTTCTTTATATGATTTAGTTTGATTCACAATTGTGATTTTTCTCAATCCCCAAGTGTGGGGATTCCCTTATATGTACATCACTACAGTGTTGATATCCCAAGTATTATATCATCAAATACTCAAATATGAGAATGTGTTTGTTTCAAGTTATTATCAGAGCACAAGGTTTTGATCCATCAAAGCTGTCAACAACCCATAGTTGATTAATATAGTCTTGTTGATCACCACAGAAGACCTAGAATGTCCTAGTAATTCTTATCTTTTCTTCTATTTTTTCTTTTCTAAATTGTCATTTAATAAAGAACCATATCCTATCACTCCTTACCAATGGGTTCAAGTCCAATCTTTAACCAAATGACTATACATTTTGAGATTGATTGTTACTTTAAAATCTAATAGACCCATGCAGCCATGGATGCTTTACAAGCATATTCCTGTAACTTCCAAGGCCCAATTAGGAGAGGGAATCTGTAATGGGTGTGTGATGTCAGTATGCAGAAGGAAAAGTTAGTTAGTTGCAGATTTGCAGCAACAGAAAGTGAGTCTGATATTAGGAAAACTTTCTGTCGTTGGCTGGGAGGATTTGATCTTCTTTTCCTGTATTTTGTTTGTACTTCATAAAAAATGACCTCCCTTCTGCTAGAAATTATATATGTCAAATTCTTCCCTGATGCTTCTATAATATGTTAAATTTTATCTTTGCCATTTTCATACTATATATATGCTTTTTATTTACCTTTTTTGATCTTCAATATGTTCTTAATTTTTCAGTTCTGAACCAAATGTTAAGCCCTCTGGGAGAGATGGAATGGTCTTCACCCCCGTACCAGCTTGCAGAGATGATTTTTCACGCATAAAGCTGACATCATTTGACAAGTTAATTGAAAAGACTTGTAGTACGATTAAAAATGTAAGACTTTCATGTGAACCTGATCAGAGGCCAGGTGGAGTTTCTGGAAACAGTGGTGTAGCACCTGATGCAGCGTAATATCTCTTATTCTTTGTATCTGTTTGATGATTTATTTTTGATAGAAACCATAAAACAGAGTTTTCTGAGGGGGCAGTGAGAAAATAAGAAGAGAAAGGAAATGAAAAAGAATATTTCGGGAGTATTTATTGAATTATAAAGAACCTATGGAGAAAACTCCCATTCTAAAGGCTTCCCTTTTATAACACAGCTTATGTTTAGTGCTCAAATCTGAATTTCTGAATGCCTTTATTCTACCTTGCTCCTGTTATTTAACCCCTGTACTGAACTACCCATCCCTTTATAGATTTAAATTGTCAATGACTAAGCTGACGATCAACTGTCCAACTAACTCAGACCCTGCTCCCATTTATTTGTAATATCAACTTCCCTCTTTTATTGACCTGATTATAGAGTGCTTTCCTTTGCGCATTATTTTTTTATGTGCACTTGTAAATACTAGAATTTTTCCTGCCATTTATTTTAACACCAGGTTCCTCTAGCTCTGCTTGTTGATTGATGACGACAATAGTTGATATTGTCCCTTCACTATTACTTCTTAATACTTGCATTGCTGAGTTGACATGCAAATGGGAAAATGCTGGATTTCCTACATGCTTTAACACACTCAACTCCATAGTATTCATAAGAAGTTTATTCTTTATTTTATTCAACTCCAGTTGATATTGAGCAGCATATAATACAAAGGAGCCATTAATCAGTTTGTTAAAATCAGTATAATCAATGGTGAAGACACACACACACATATATATATTCCCTTCATTTCTATACGTGTAACTTCCTTTCTTAAACTTTAGTTGCAATGTCAGTTTTGACTTCCCTCCCAACCATGTTTTAGGTCTGAACTAGTGGGGGGAGTGTTAGGTTGTGAGATGTAAAAATATTATGTTCTTGGTATCTTGAGGTGATTCTTGTTGATTCACTGCTCGTCTGTTGTTTATATCCAGTGAGATACAGCTTAAAAGCCCAAATTGGCTTTTTGGCCAGAGAAAGTATGAAGAAGGTTCCAATGCTCCAAAAGTTGTTTCTAGTGAAGCCGAAATTGGGGGATGTCATGCTAATGACTTTTGCAACTTGAATTGGCTTTCCTCTGGCAAAGATATGAACGAAGGGGATGTTTTTCAAAGGTATGTATCTAAAATGTGCATTATCCTTGCAAGGCTTTGATGCATCTATATATCCTTAGATGTTCAGTGTCTGATTTTGTTATTTTTCCTACTTAATATCTGCACCTTAGGCTTACCTCTTAGGCACTGTTCGGTAAAATTAAGCTATAAGCTAGCTTTTAGCTGATAGCTGATAACTGATAGCTTATAGCTGAAAAGCTACTAGATTGAAATTAAAGTGTTTGGCAAATTTAGCTGTTGAAAGTACAAAATGACATAAAAGTACATGGTTAGTGGGTAGTTATTATATTTAAAAAAAATAAAGAAATAATAAAATGAAAATAACAAGGGTAAAAATGAAATAAAATGTAAAAAGCTATAAGCTATAAGCTCAAATGCTACTTTTAATAACATCTCAAAAAACGCTATAAGCTAATTAAAGAAGCTCATTGCCAAACACGTCGAACAAGCTTATAAGATAATCCAATAAGCTAGCTTATTGGACTTACCAGACACACTTAGTATATTTATTTAGTGCATTGTGATTTGTCAGCTTTAGACAGAGTTTGTAACGATTTACATCATATACTTAATTTTTAGGTACTTCACAATGACTTCAGCAAACGAGGCCAACGGTTGGTATGGAGGTACCCTCCTTGGTGATCAAGATGAAAACAGTGAGATATATAAACATTATGCTGAGTTATGTCAGGTATGTAGTGAGATATTGTGCATGCCTACGTACGTCACTTTGGATCTCAACATTATTACACGCTATTCTCTAATCATTGCTTGCCTCAAACAAAAGTGCAGTACACAGAGGACCTTACCCCTTTAGTTTAACTACCTTCTGAGTTTGTTGGTGTTATATTTTCTTTATTATTTTGGTGAAAGTTCAAGTGCTGTGGTAAAATAAATATACCCTCCATGCCAAGGTTTATGATTTAGCATGTTTACCCTATTAACAATTGTTGAGTTGCACCCATTAGGAGAATTGTTTCTTAACTGGTACTCTACATCATTGAGGAATTTATACATGCTTACCGACTTTCTAGGAAAAGATATTGTATGCTGTATGTACCCAAGAAAGGTATTTTAAGATTTTCTTAATTTACTTAAAATAAATTTCCATGCCGCCTACCCCAAAAAAGGTCGTGGTGGATCTTGGTATAGTAATGAGGGGTATAGTAATGAGGGGCAGGTCTTACTCACCTTATCTTCTGTTTGTTTATCCAACATGCAAGAAATGTACAAAAGAAGGAAATCAACAAACAAATAAATAGTCATAAAAGTATGAAACAGATAACAGAACATGTAGGATGATGTGTTATGAAATCTTTTGCAGTCAAGATTCAGTTTATCAATTATTTTACCCACGCCGTCTTCTACTTCTGCAGGGACCTGCCTTTGAACTTTTGCAAGACGATCACGAGAGAGAGCAACACTACGCGGATGCTCTAAGCATGAGTTCATTTGAAATTCTGAATGAGGCTGATGTTGCAGTAGAGATGGAAGCAGCTCTAAAGGAGTATGACCAGGTCGGTGCAGACCTTGGGATCATCCCCTCATCTTGTAAATTCTTTGCAGATGATCCAAGTTGGTTGACGAGGTGGTTAGTTGGGGAAGAAAAAGTACCCAGGATATGATTAATATTTGGAATGTTTAAATTTTGTATTATTTTGACTTTTGTTCAGTCTCTTATGTAAAGCTATAGTTAAATATGTTTTCGTCATGCAAATATATCAATTTTTATTTAAACTTTATTTAAATTGATGAAATATGATAAAATTGAGAGATATAAAATAGAGTTATATCATTTGCATTTAAATAAATGAGTGGAATGGAGTGAGATATGATGCAATTTATCCCATCTCATTCTATCCTTTTGCTTCTCTCTCTCAATTTGGGGTGTATTGTATTGTATCGTATCAGATGCAATTCAATATCTTATATTATTATCAAGGGTTAAATAAGTTTTTCCGTCTTTAAAAATATAGTGAATTTTAAAAATGAAAATGAGATGCTTTTGTCATCAAAATTTCTTGTTTCGTCTTTGGTCTCTAATGACCAATTTATATCATTAATATCAAAATTATGATATTTTTATGTTCAAGATTTATTAATGTTATGTTCAATCTATTATGGCAAGCATCTCTTTATCCATATTATATTAAAAAAAAATCTAGAATATGTCAAAATTATGTTTGCTAAAGATAGAAAACGAATGCTTCAAAAAAAAAGATAGAAAACGAAACATAAAATTTTAGGAGGATGGAAATATTTGCTGATTCAAAAAAAAAAAGGAGGATGGAAATATTTCGCTTTTAATTTTGTTGATTAAAATTAAAATTTACTAGATTTTTATGGACAAAAAATTTATTTAACTTGTTATTTATTATCAATTCACCCCCCCATATATACTTATCGACAACATATGGAAACTTAATCACAACAAGCAAATTTTGAATTACCATTTTATCCTCCCTCGGACCTCAAATTTCAACGAGGCTGACATCATCTATAAATTAATTTTTTTCAAAAGTGTTATTCACTTGATTTATGCATAAAATCTCTTATCTCTTATGCATGATTTTTAGGGTTTAGGGTTTAATCACTTACCTAGGTTTCTTATGACTTAGTGAATCTTTCCCTTTTGTTGCATGCAAAAGTTCATATCAAAATTGGATTGAGGGTGATGGTGGTGAAAATGGCGTGAGAGAGAGTGGTAGGAGAAGAGTGTTGCTCTGTTTGTTTGTATGTAAGAGAAATGAAGTGGAATAGTGTGTTTGAGGTTTAAGATTGGAGTAAGATTTCTCTGAATTCCATATACCAAAACAAGGGAAACATATTTCCTGCTATTACAGCAGGACTTTGTAACAGTTAAGGACTGTTTGATCAAGATCGTGTGGCTGAGAGCATTTTGAGTATATTTATAAATGAATCATTACAATCCGTCTGATCTAATATTGAATGACCGAGATGAGAGACTGCAGGAAATTGTGTGGTTTCTCTACAACAACTCAAATCCCCAAAACAAGGGTAAGATTGGATTTTTGCAAATCCTTATTCCATTTCATTTGAGTTTTCCTAAACCCTAGCAGCATATATTTCTCTCGACTCTCTCTCTCTCTCTCATCATTGCTGATATATGACATTAAGTATTCTTTAATTTGGTTAGATTTGCTAAATAATGTTGGTCCAAGTGAACAAAAAACACTCTTTTCTTAAATATGGTTTTGAATTATGAATGAATTTGTTGGAACACATAGTGCATGCATAAGTTTGTTTGTTTTCGCGATGGAATATTGGCTAACTGCATGCTTGAGTTTTGATTGAAGTCATTATTTTGAGTTTCGTTAAAATCACGGCAAATGGTCATCGAGGTAGGACGAATTTCTTGTGAGCCAAACCAAACAACCACTTAATGTATTTAACCACTACAAGAATTCTCGTCATTTATGAGGAAATTTTTTCTAGGAAATGTTAGTTTACGAAAAAAATAAATTCCTAGGTAATACAACCACTATTCTGAGGAATTTCCGAAAAAATGCATATTGGGTCATTCTCGTAGAAAGTTTTGTAGGAAATGTTCCTGCACAGACTGCTAACTGACTTGACATAACACTTTCGAGAAAAATTTCCTAGAAAATGTATATGATAAAAATAGATATTTTCAGCAACATTTTAATTAAATATTATAATTGTAAATAAATATAAAATTTTAAAATTTGCGCCAAATAAAATTTAATTCAATTTTTCTTTTAAGAAAATGGCTCCAAATTTTTATTTTTTGACAAAAAATTGGCTCCAAAATTTAAATTTTTAAAATTGCGCAAAAAAATAAAAAAATAATATAGTCATTTCCGAAAAAGCAATGTTAAAAATTATATAGGGTAGTAATATTAGTAAATGATCAATATAAAATGAGGGATTGTGGACTTCCAATTAGATTTTATTACTTATAAAATATCCTAACATATATTGTTCTATTGTGAATAGATATTTTAGATAGTTTAAAGCTAAATGTTATACTATAATTTTATCAAATATAGAGATGTGTGATATAAATTGTTTTGTTTATCAAACATTTTTTATATTAGTGAAAAAATGATTATTTTTTTAATGTTATTGATGTTATTTGTAATTTAAATCGATGACAATTCTTTCGATTTTATTTTGCGTTGTTTCCTTTATTAGGGCCTATTTTTAATAATCATACAGGACCTCCAAAATTTCGAAAATGATCTGAAATATGATGATAATTTTATGTTCAAAATTTGTCTATATTATGTTTATATATTTTGTCTATATAAATTTATATTATGTTAAAAATATATAAAAATATGTCATACATTTTGTCTATTATAGACTAAAAACAAAACAAAAAATAATTTTCAATGAAAACATATAATTTTTTATAGGATAAAAACTAAAATTCTCTAATTTTATAGCAAACAAAACATATTTAATATTAAAAATAAATAAATTTGAATTATTATATATATACACGTTGGAATTTGTTTTTTATTAGGGCTGAGAGTGTGAGCAGTGGCAGCACAGAGAAGAAGAAATGGAGGACATTGAAGATTTACTCATCGGAACCGGAGCCGGAACTCCACCGGGATTTCGTTCTCCGTTAACGTCCGTTACCGTTGGTTTTGGAACGAAGAAGAATCAACGCTCTTCATTATTACCTTCACCTTCCCCTTCAATCCCTGGCACTCAGGTTCTCATTCTTCATCTTCATCTTCTTTTTCTTCTTCCTCTTTTTTATAAATTTTTCATAATTTTCTAATTATTATAATTATTATTCTTGCAGACTATTTTCATAAAAACATTTGGATGTTCTCATAATCAGGTATGTTCAATTTGCCATAGAATTATGTATTGTTATCTTAATTAATAGGAATTATGATTAATTGAGCTTAGTTAGTTGATTGATTAGTTAATTATGTTTGATTTGAACAGAGTGATAGTGAATATATGGCTGGTCAGCTTTCAGCTTTTGGTTACTCATTGAGTGATAATCCTGATGAAGCAGATCTATGGCTCATAAACACGTCAGTCTTTTACATCTTAATCTCTCTTTACCGTCGTCGTTGTTGTTTTGATTATTTTTGTTGCATTAACTGATTATTTGATAATCTGCTTAAAATGCTGAATACTGGTAGTGTGGTTTTAAATTGTGGCCGCAGTTATGCTATGAATCTTTACATTGTGGTATAGTGCGCTCGATGAGGTTGAAATTGAAGTTGTTATGGCAGTTGTGGGGACTTCAAAATGTTCAATATTGCGGAAGCAATTGCGTTTGCTGACCGCAATTTAAAACCATGATCAGTAGCGCACTTAATTTCTGTTGCCGGCTCCAATTTTTTAAGAATAACATTTGAAGAAGTTATAGTATTTTCTTTTAGATTGATATCTATATTCTTCATAGCATAGACAAGAAGAGTAAAAAAGTAATTGATTAGGTTATTGGAAAGTAGTTACTAATCTATAATAATAAGCATTGGTTTCGTATCTGCATGGCTAATTGCATACGCTTTACAATACTGTTAACCCTAAATTAATTGGTGATACCTAAATGCTTCTCAAGGTGCTTTTTCTTCAATGTAATCAATCTATCACATTTCAATTTCAAATCTTTTCCTATTAGAATCAGTTCTGTTTCAAAGTATATGGAAATTGAGTGATTAAAGAGTCCATCTTATTAAAGGAGACAAGGTTGTCTCCATCAGTTTGATGATGAACAGTTTTGACATTGGATATCTCATTGTAAGTTTTATTTTTTTTCTCTCTTGCAGTCAATGTATCATAGAATCTAGAACATGGTTATTGTTCTAATATCTTTATGCGGTTAAAACTTAAAAGTGCATATGTATGTGTAATAGTGTGATTAAATAATCAAACTGCAAACTGTTCTTATGATTGTCCTTATATCTTTTGTTTTATTATGCTGCAAGTCAAAATGTTTTGGTGTCAATGTCTCATTGTGTTATGTGATTCATATGTATGGACTATGGTGGAGGCAGGTGCATCAGTGTATTAGATAGGGCAGACGTGTCGTTTATTATCTGAAGCTATTAAAGTGAATAATATAGCATGAATGCATAATATTTTAGAAAACCATATTTACTTATGAAAAGAAATTCATGTTATGTATTTACTGGTGCAGTTGCACAGTAAAATCCCCGAGTCAATCTGCCATGGATACCATCATAACAAAAGGAAAATCTTCAAATAAACCACTAGTTGTTGCTGGCTGTGTCCCTCAAGGAAGTCGTGATACAAAAGAGCTGGAAGGGATCAGCATTGTAGGAGTCCAGCAAATTGACCGTGTTGTTGAAGTTGTAGAGGAGACTTTAAAAGGTCACGAAGTGCGGCTTTTGACCCGTAAGACATTGCCAGCACTTGACCTTCCAAAGGTGTGAGTTCGAACTTGTTATAATTTCTGTTAATTTCGAATGAAATATCTTTACTGCCATATGTATTATGTTATTTAAATTGGGTGTTGTATTTTTCCTTTCACCTTTGTAACAGGTGAGAAAGAACAAATTTGTTGAGATTCTTCCAATTAATGTTGGATGTTTAGGTGCTTGCACTTATTGCAAGACAAAACATGCTCGGGGTCACCTTGGGAGTTACACAATAGATAGCCTTGTAAGTACTTTAGTAGTGCGCTATCTTGTATACTCTAACTCACTTCCTCTGACATGTGCATACACACTATTACATTTTCCTCACCCCTCTCTCTCTCTCTCTCTCTCTCTCTCTCTCTCACACACACACACACACACACACACACGTGCGTGCACTATTTTATTTTCCTCATCTCACACACATGCACACACTATTTCACTTCCCATACATCTATTAACTCGTCACTAATGCAGGTTGGGCGTGTAAAATCTGTTGTATCTGATGGAGTTAAAGAAATATGGCTGAGTAGTGAAGATACCGGAGCATATGGTAATTTATAATATTGGTCAGATTTTTTTAATTGCTTTCACTAATTTAAGACATTTCTAGATCGGATTTGAAGAAATTTCCTTTTTGACTAGTGCATATACATCCAAGCAATTAGGTTATGCAAAATGTTTTTAAGTTGAGTTTGGGTTTTATGTCAAGGGTTTCTTAGGTCATGATGTTTTACAGGTCGTGACATTGGTGTCAATCTTCCAACTTTATTGAATGCCTTAGTAGCAGAATTACCAGCTGATGCAAGCACTATGCTGCGTATTGGAATGACCAATCCACCTTTTATCCTTGAGCACTTGAAAGAGATAGCAGAGGTTCTACGGCATCCATGTGTTTACTCCTTTTTGCATGTGCCAGTTCAGTCTGGAAGTGATGCAATTTTGACTGTAAGTCATAAGAAAATCCTGACAATATTGTGGATGGTGATATTCTTAATAGTATACTGACTAATCTGAATATCTCAGGCTATGAATCGAGAATATACTGTGAGTGAGTTCAGGACTGTTGTAGATACCTTAACCGAGCTTGTACCAGGGATGCAGATTGCCACCGATATAATATGTGGATTTCTAGGTTAGTGGATGGTCTTTCTTACATGTTTTACCAACCTTTGAAATTTCACGTGCAAGAAATGTGTAGAGTACAATAACACTTCAATTGACATTGTGAATAGTTTTATATGAAAACATGCAAATAGTTGTTCTAAGCTTGAGACTCTTGTAGAACAATATAATGATAGTAAATGACAAGATAGATGATGAGATCTTATAATTGGGTGGGGCGTCGCTGGTTGTCACCTGGAATTGTAAAGCAACATTCTCTTAATCTGGAAAATATAGTAGTATGATTTGAAATTGTTACAGATAATCTGGAAAGTATTTTAAAATATAATGCATGGATCATACTAACTTATTTCTTGGGCATTTCAGGTGAAACCGATGAAGATTTTGAGCAAACTGTCAACCTTATTAGAGAATACAAATTCTCTCAAGTTCATATTTCACAATTTTATCCTCGACCAGGTGTGTAATCTGGCGTAGCATCATATTGAAAATCATAAATTTTTTTAGGATGAAATTAATGTAGGTTTCAAGCTACTAGGATAGTTTAGAGGCAGGGTATCTTTGCTCCACCAGGTTCTACACATGCACAATTTTATTTTTTTAATCTTTTGGAGGGGAAGATTTAGGTTGCCACCATTTTTCTAGCAATGAAAGGGTGCTCCTAATAATTTTAAGGCCACCGGCAATCTTAATATTTTGCAATGATGATAACTTCATCTATTCTATTTTCAGTTTTACACTTTTTCTTGGTGCTGTCATATGCCTACTCGTTATAGAGTCACCCAATGTCTCCATCCTTTTGAATAATTCTTTCTTTCCTGACAAAGAATACTTTGATTAACATTTTTCTAATTTTTATGAAGGAAAAAAATGTAATGTGGAGATCCTATATTGTTGATGATAAAACACAACAATTTGCCTTTTTTTCTTCCCCTAATCTCTCTATCTAGGTTACCACTGGGCCAAAGGCCTAATGGAATTTGGATTGTCAGTATATATAGTAAATATTAATTCAATAAAATATTATAGACATGCGTAAGATGCTTATGCCAGAGGGTATCTTTCATTTTGAAATATTTTCCTTATTTTCAATAGACAATATTAATGAAAAATAATGAATAGGCACACCTGCGGCAAGGATGAAAAAGGTTCCAAGTAATGTGGTGAAGAGAAGAAGCCGTGAACTGACGAATATCTTTGAAGCCTTCACGCCATACTCTGGGATGGAAGGCAAAGTGGAAAGAATTTGGATTACTGATATTGCATCTGATGGAGTGCACTTGGTAAGAAAGTGTAGTAAACCTTGAATTGTGATTTGACTTTTATTCCTTTTAAATTTAGTCCATTTATATTGGTTTTTATTTCAACAAATACATAGGTGATTATGTTGTTGAAGCCCTTTTATTGCCAATTTGCCATGAACCTGCCAATGCCCTGAAAAAAATGTTTATTGTAGGCACTAGGCATAGAGACGTTTTATTTTCCCTTTATACCTCGTAACATATTTAACGAGTAATATTGATGTGGGAGTTTATCACATCCTACAGTCAGATTTGTTGGCACACATGCGATGGACAAGATTCACTCTTTCATCCTAGAATAGAATCCACCGGTCTCTTGTTGAAAAGAAAATGAGGTTGCGATGGAAAGAATTTTCTTTTTTCTACCTCACCCCCTTCTTTTGTGTGTGACTATGTGTGCATGCAAATAAAATGTGAATTCTTCGAAGCAACTTACTCTGAACTTATGACTTCTGCATAATATTATGTATTTGTTTATGGTATTTTTCATCTGATTAATTTTTCTTCAATGCTAAAGGTTGGTCATACAAAAGGATATATACAAGTCCTTGTAATTGCTCCAGACAATATCCTTGGAAGTTCAGCTCTGGCCAAGATAACATCTGTCGGAAGATGGTCGGTTTTTGGGGAAATAATTGAGACAATCAATCATGCAAGTGACAATAAAGCTTTGAACAAGCAGGTTCCTAATCAGGATATGTCTTCTCTCTGTTGTAACCAAACCAAGACTTCTGTAACCTCGGAAGTACCAGAATCTTGTGCATGTGGAAATGTTGACAGCTGCTGTAGTCAGAGTACTCTTGAGACGACCGATAATTCAAGAGACACTGTAGTGCTGCCACAGAATCAAAACAGCAAAAATTTGTTTGGATGGATACTAAGGAAGAGAAAGAATCTGCAGAAAAGGGTTGAAAGTGAACTTGCCTCAGGTTCTGATATAAAGCAAGAAAAGAGCATGAAAAAGTGGGACTTTGTTGATAAGGCTCTTTTGGGTGGAATCACTATCAGCATCTTGACAATTATTGCTTTATTAGTTTATCTTAGGTTTAGTGTTATTTGGTCCTAGACAGTAAAAAGGCTGTTATTATTTACTTTTTAAAATTTTATCTGGAATCATTGTTATTCCAAAGTTTTGACTTGCAAATTATTCAGATTTTTATCAAAGTGTTCGCACATGTGTTGTCATGCAAAACCTCACCATACACCACACATCTTGCTTCATGTTTTGCGGCTGTTGTATTAATAATATGATATGATTCATACAAAAATCTTTTTACAGCAATGTTTGACTGGTGTGGTTCACAATAACAGGAAATACATATTTCATAATTTAATAAAAAAAAAGCTATTACAAGCATATGAAGGAATGTTTATTTTGATAGCTGAATCTGAGAATTTGGGATATACATATAATGAAAGTGGAAGTGAACTATGCACATTTTACCTATACCCTATTTCATTTTGGGAGTAATGGTGCAAGTCTGTTTATTCATAAGTATTTATTTGTGAACAATAATAATTTCACAATAGGTGAAGAAAGATAGAATACAAGCTGAGTATCAAAACATTGCATCTGATTTAGAAGGCAGTCTCTTGAAGAAGTTAACTGGTACTGATGGCATCTTGCTTCGAAACCGAGGATGACGAAGCATGAAGAGTCCAACTATAATTGCCATCACTTGGAATGGAGTAATGTAAATGAATACAGCCCAGATCAGTGAGAAGATGATGAAAATAGCTGTAGCCCTTGAGTCTCTCCAACTTAGTAGAGCTTGGGCTCTTTCTCCTTGAGTAGCTAAATCTCCAACCACGGTTTGTACTCTACCTGCCACACTTCTCAATCTGTCATACCTCATTCTCACAATATCTGAAGGTCTTGTAGTTGGAAAAGTGTCAAATTCCTCATCCAATTCATCTGGATGACAAACTTCTGCCTGTGAAAGCCTAGCATCCATGTGAGGTGGATTCCTTGGTCGGAACCGGTAATTCCAAATACCAATCACAAATAAGTAAAGAAAAATGGTTGGCAACATCAATTCAGGGTAGCAAACAAGTATAATTAACAGGACATGAACAAGACAAGTTGTAATTGGGTTTCTCCAAGTGCAAATGTCATTAAGCCATTTACACACAGCTGTAAAACCCGAGAGTAGCGACATTATGCGATGAAAGTTTGCTTTGCTTCTCCTTAGACTCCACATATGGTAATCCACATCAAGCATGTACTCGACTGATTCACGTCGAAGCGGTGGCTCGGCTCTTGCTAGCCTTGCTGCCACAATCTGCATGGCCTGATAGCGGAGCCAATCAATGTGCCTAACAGGTATCGGTTGAACATAATGCATTTTGGGAAGCAAAGGTCTGCTATATTGAGCTACCATATTAACCCAAGCTGTGCATGTAAACCTCACAGCCAAATGAAGCTCTCCATTCTTCTTTAGGCCATTAGGTTGTAGAACCAATAGAGGATAAAAATGAGTATACACTCTATCAGTTTCAAGAGTTGACAACCTTATTCTTACCTTTCCAATTCTCTGATCTTTGTGGTCACTGCTACCATTGAGGTGGTGATTGTCAAAAACACCAACTGTGATCACAGTGCATGGATCATGAACCTCCCATGTATACTGCTCATTCCATCTAGGGGACAGTGTGTCAAGCAGAGTTCTTGTTCTAACCCATTTGTTGCCATACTTTGCCACACAGTATGCATCAGTAGTCCTACCATCTTTTCCCTTCATAGGTAGCAAATTCCGGGCACTAAGTATCCCGACTTCGAGATAACCAATGTTTTTCCTCCTCAAGTGTTTCGAAGATGGTTGAAGATCGCTGCTGAAATGCGTGGACTCATCAAGAACATGATACCCTGCCTCAAGACAAATTCGAAGATGAATCTTGCTCGAAAATTTCTCCTTCTTTTTCTCGGTTTCCTCCTCGCCGACTGCACTAGGCCTATGAAGATTGAACCAACGAGAATCCGGTAGCTTTCCAGTCTCCAGTCTTTGTGGAACGTTTCTGACCGACATAATCTCCCTTCCCAAGATTTCAACATTGTTAGGACCAAATTTGTCCTCAACTGTCACAACTATAATATCCTCAAAAGGTTCAGCTGCCACAAACATAAGCTCCTCATTCCAAATAGGGTTCATACCTCTCATTTGAGAAGCTCTTGTGAATCTCATCTGATTTCCTAGCTGAACCCTAACAGAAGCTTGTGGAACTCTTCCTTTATCATGAGGAACCAAATCTTGAGCTTCAATAACTTCAACTCTAAGATAATAAAGCTTAGGCGTAAAATACACCTTTGACCGTGTATTCGAGAGGTTCGAGTGACTAACATTATGAGCATCAGAATGCCATGCCTCAGGAAAAGACTCATCAGCTTGTGTTCCCATCCAAACAGCAAGCATGATTTCACCATCCTCTATCTTCATCCCCTTTTTATCTTCCAATCTATACCACTGAGGAGCCAAAGGACTATCGGGCGGAACCCTAACCGGCACCTCAGTGAGATCAAACATAATCCTACCAACAAAATCATCTTTACTGATAAGATCTTTATCCTTCACAGTAACTTCAAGTAAATTTGATTGCAACCTCTCCTTCGAAAAAGCGAAGATTTGCTTCCAAACAGGATGCTGATTCTTCTCCAAATGCTTTGTAACACCTTTGTAGTTACCAAGTTTCACTTCAACATAAGGATCAACACTACCTGAGATATCCATGACAGGAAGTTCTTTTGCTTTCACAACATTGACATACAAAAAATGCATTTGTTCAACTAAATCATAAGTTGTTGATACCTTATTCCCTCCTTTATACCTCAACCTAGCTGCAAGTGGTGGAGCTGTTTCAACCAATGCATATTCTGGATTCTGTTTTGGGATCTGCATTAACATAACATTTGGTGGTCCTGATTTTGCAAAATCAACTCTTGTTTGAGTTTCAACTGTTGGTTGCACAAAAGATTGAAACTTTGGAGCATGATGAACAGGTGGAAAAGCAGAAGCAGGAGGAGCAGGAGCATGAGTATGAGCATGAGAAGGTTTTTCAGTTCCAATGGAATGAAAAGTTCTAACTTCTTTTTCTTTTTTCTTCTTATTCTTCTTCTTTTTCTCACTATCACTAAACATGTTTTCTTCATCTTCCATGTTGTTTATGTTAGTGTTTATTTCTTGCAAAGGGATTTCATCATCATGGTCAGAATCATGTTCTTCAAAAAAAGAATTAGATTTTGTTTGTGAATGTTGTGGAGGAGGGTGAGGTTTAGGAGAAGGAGGTGTATTAGCAAAAGGGTCATGAAAAGCAATCATTTTTAAAGCAATATCTCCTTTTGAATGTTCAAGAGGGTATCGTTTGATAATAGATTCAGATTCAGATAAAGGAATAGAATTACCTGAGATTCTAACTCTTCCAAGAAAGTTTTTTTTACTACTTGGTTTTTTCTCATTGTGATTGTAAACAGAAACTTCAACTGTTTTATGAGCAAGATCTCTTGAAGTGTTTATGTTGAAAACAAACTTTTCATTAAAATAAGGATTGAGGTCTTTGTGTTTGGTTTGTGTCTTCACTTGTTGTTCATCAAAGGTTATTTGAACAAAAGGGTTAGCTGAACCTTTTCCATCTTTTGGCATGAGGTCACTAGCATCATGAACTTCTACCACCAACTTGTTCATCATGAATGAATAATTATATGGTATGGTATGATAAAATTTTATGATTTTAGTAAAGTTTAGAATTTGGAATAAGAAGGCTAAATAAGAGTTGGAAAGTTCATTGAGTAATAATAATGTTTTGTTTTAGAGTAAAAGAAGAAAATAAAAAGATGATATTTTTAAAAGTGGAGAGTGAAGGAAAGAGTTGGTTGTTGAAATGGAAAAGAAGAAAACATAAATGGGAATAGGAGAGAGGGGCCAAGAGTAGAAGGTAGTAGTGGTGATGAGATGCTCATTTGGAGTATGAAGACAGAAAACATTTGTTGAGGAGAGAGAGAGAGAGAGAGAGAGAGAGAGAGAGGATATGTACATGATATTTGGTGGCCCATTTGATAAATTCATATGGTTTTTGATAGGTGGGAGATTCTAGTGGTACCTTCCTTTCCATGTTGATTTGCTTAGGGTGAGTGGTTTTTGGTGTGAAAAAAGTAAGTACACTCATCATATGTCTATTTAACTTCAAAATTAGTTACATATACACTATTTAAGTAAAAAAAAGACATGATCATATATTTAAGAGATTAACTTATTTGTCTTGTCCCTTAGAAAAGCAAAAGGCAACATCTTTGTCTATATATAAATTATCTACATTTTTGTCCATTGAATATTATATAAGATAAAAATTTATTCAATATTTTAAAACTCATCAATATTTTAATATCCTAGTGAAGCATTTTATTTTACTTTTTTTTTTACTTTTTGAGAAAAATGTTTAAAAACTGGTACAAAATATTTATTAAATTTTATTATAATTATTATATTCTCTCAAGGTTGTGTTAACTTTTTTAAAATATAATTAATGATTTTTTATATTAAATTATAATTATTAAAATTTAATTTTTTGTATAAATTATAATTATTAACTTTTACTTTCTTTTTTATAATATTAATTTTTACTATAATTATTAAAGTTTGGAGTTATATAAAAAAATTATTATAAAATAAAATTTGGAATTGTTTTGGTTGTTTTCAATTATATGATGACGTGTGATTAAAGATGAGGATAATATTTAGGTGGATGAAATAAAATAATTATAAATAGATCAATGGCGGTGGGCCAGATGGAATACAATTTGAACATTCAAGCACTAAAATAAAATTTAAATTTTAAAAGAAAAAGTAAAATTCACTTTTTTCATAAAATATAGATATAGGATATTTCCCTTTCAAAGTATTTAAGGTGGATCTATTATTATTCAACACAACATCTTTATATGTCCAAATGGTCGGCAAGTCCTGTTTTTATCAAAACAAAACAGTAATATTACCAAACAATACGGTGATTTTGGTATAGAAAAAAGGGAATTATTAACAACAAACTTTTTCTTCAAACGTTTATGATTTTTTAAGGCAAACTGGGTTGGCAAACCTAAAAATAATCAAATACAAAGGGGCCTTTGAGAAAAATAGGTAGTCTATGAAAAATTCTCTTTGGTCTTTTAATATGCTCTTAGGCTTACCAAATTTCCCCAACATATTGAGAAATCTTTGAGTATATATATGAAGAGATTTAAAGAGAATTTTTAATAGTCTAATTGTCAGATTGTGTTTCTACAATGAGAAAAAACTTAAATTACATTAGTGATTTGTAGGCATGGCAACAAGCGGGCGGGAACGGATAGTAGAAATTAATTTAATAGTAGATGGTTTAACGAATTTTAAACGATGTTTTGATATTAATTTAAAATTGAGTTGGCCTAATTTAATTCTACAAAATTGACTTGTGAGAAGTGGATTATTTTTATTTATAAAATTATATTCATGTCATTTCATATTTAATGTGGAACTTTTAACAATTTCTCCTTCTATTCTAATTAGCATCAATGAGACACTCCTTGGTAGGTTTTAATTGTTGGGATTCTTTGCCGTTAGTATTACGGGATGATTTTTTAAGGGACAAATTAGGTGTTCAATTCCTAGTTACCGATTGGTTTAGATTACTTTCTTTTGCTTTCCCTCTGGGGTAAGACTTCGCCCTCCTGTAATTATCTATTTTCATTTTCTATTTAAATAATATGATATATAGATAATAGATGAGACTGTTTAGGGGTGCCAACATAGTTGGATGTCTACTCAATCCTTGATATCTAGATGCTCTTAATTTATAAAAAAAAAACTAAATACATCAAAAAAAATTATTAATTTTCCCTTATATTTTGAGATGGTTGGAGTATTTTTAAACAAATTATCTTGTTGGTTCTAGATAATTTTGTCGATTATTCCTTTCGATACTTCTCCAAACTTTTCAACACAAATTAAAACATTTATAAAATGACTATTGGTGTCAATTTAATCCTTATATTATACTAACTGCGGAAGATGAACTTGAATCCTTATTGAGAACGAATTGCTTTTCTTTTTATTAGTTATAGAGAATGAATTAATTCTTTACTAACAGAATCAATTTTCATCAGTTTACATTAATGACGACATATATACTAATGAAAATTGATGAAAATTAGTATATTTTTGTAAACTGATAACAACGTATATACTAATTTTCATCAATTTACATAATATTAGACATACAATTGATAAAAATTGAATGAATTAATTATATCTTATAAGATATAGTAATATATTAGTATATCTTTATAAGATATAATTAAGATATATCTCCAAATCCTAAAGTATATAGTGGTGGATCATGGATGACTCTTCATGCATTCAAGGATTGCCCCAATTGCAAGACGAAAATGGTACTATCAAAGGATAGAGTTAACAACATGTGAAGCAGCAGGAACTTGATTTCTTGAATCTCTTGATCATCAAATTATCGTGCCCTTTGTGTATGTAATTATTTTCATTTGACACGGGATGTTTGTAAGCGTATATAAATTAAATTTAAGTCTTTTTCATGTAGAATAAAAAAAAGTTAATACTCATTTAATAATAAGTTAGCATGAACATTACATTTTATATGTAAAAATCAGAGTTAAAATGGTTTAGAGAGGAGACAATGAGCTATTGCTCGCATATCTTAGTGAACTCACCTGTCATGACATTTTCAAGCTTCAGTGCATATATGAGGCCTATGAGTCGCATATGTGAGAGAGGAAGGTCTTAATTAATTAATTGTTTTGAGAAATACTTCGCATATATATATATATATATATATATGCGAGTGTGACCAAAACCCTTGAATTTTTAGTCCTGTTGGCATCGCATATGCGACAATCTTGGATTGCACGTGCGAAAGTTATGTATTTGGCAATATATTGCTAGGGTTGTATACTCAATATTGTCATGGTCGATATGCTAAGAATTGTCGAACTAGGTAGTATTTAGGTTTAAATTAGAATTTTCATGGGTTTTCCATCTCTTAAGCTACATTTTTAGAGAAGGCCGTCACTATTGAACCGAGTTACACAAAAGTGGAATTTGGAAGTTTGAGTCTATAAACTAACATATAGTAATAGTCATTTGTAGGATTTAACTCTCATTTTATGGAGAGGATTTGTGTAAAATATATTCTAATTATCTATTTGATTTGCAAAATATAAGCGTATGGATAGAACAATACTCCCTCCAATTTTATATATAAGTAAAATTTTATTTTTTAGATTTATTTAAAAATTAATATTGATATAATCAATAATATACACTAGATATATTATTTTTTCAATGAATTTAAAAAGTTAAATTTTATTTATATATAGAACTAGAGGGAGTACAAGACAAAATAATACAAGAAAAAGTTTATGGTATTGAATAAATTTTGTGGACAAAATATTATTTAAATATCTTAGACAACTTGTGCTAAGAAAAAAAATTGTTCTCGTGGTTTATTGGGGAAAAAAATTCAGTTTTTGTCTAATTTTGTACCCCTCGATTTGTTTAATCTAAAATAATTTTAAAATCAAATACAATATAACTAAAATTATTATATTAAATCCTTATTTTAACATATCAAATGCACCATAAGAATATTGAGCATATCTTTTGCTTTGTGAGATATTGAAACTTATATATCTATTAGTAGTCATTTTAATTAACAAAATGGCTCGACATTCATTTCTCCATATTTGTTTTTTTTGGAATATTAAGCACATTAAAAATATAAATGTAACAATATTCTTAATTTTATTTTATATGAAAAAGAATATGTAATTTATTTTTAATATAAAATGTCAAATATCAAGTACTTGCCACGAATCATTTGCCTCTAACTCATTTTCGTTTTTCTAAAGAAGCTTTTTCTATCTTTGGGACCAAATAAACACTCAATATCACAATATGGCTAGGTTCAAACACTCACATCAATTTCTAATTACAATGATTTCATTTAGATCAATGATTGAGGTGTAGTGTCGGCTTTCATATAAAGTCTTCTAGCATTTCCTTACTTATATTCTCTCTATGATTTTACTATACTATATTTACACATTGAAATAAAAAAAAAAAAAAATTGTTTAGAAATTAAATTGTGGGTTTAATTTAATCAATATTCAATTGATAGCAATAATAAAGAAAAGTGAAAATATAAAATCTTGAAAGTGACATGTTTGTATGGTGTGCTATCGTTTATACAAAAAATGGCATCGTGTCGCTGTATTCCACATGCAAGTGCACATGGCAGCTTTTGGTTTGGAGTCATCCCTTTCTTCTTATGTAATAATTTATTTATTTATTTATCTATACAAGAAATTTGCCATATACCCACGGAGACATTTAGGGACAAATTTTAAACCGTAGGTATAGGGTTCATTGAGCGTGGGTATAGACTTAGTTTAGAATTTTAAAAGGCTGCGAAGTAAAAAAAATAGTTAAAATTCTCGCTTCATATGCCTAAACACTCCAATTCATCGTTTCTACCGAAGAAAAGAGAATACGTACCAGACCAAACCTCTGCACATAAGGTCTCAAACCAATCCATCGTTTCTACAAAAGGTCTCATGTTTTCCCTTTCACAGTTAGCTGTCGCCATCTCAAACCACCGCACCAACTCTTTCCCAGGGTCGTTCCGGTCGCCACTGAGATGGATCGAGGGTTAGTTTGATGTTTATTGGAATTTTGTCTGTTCGTTTCCTCCTCTTCGCGACAATAATGCCTTTTCTCTGGCCACAATGCTTCCCTCTTCTCCTTTAGTTACTGTTGTTTTTCTTCAAGGGTAAGTCTTAATCTTGCTTACTTTGCTCTTTGTACTTCAAAATTGAAAAGCCCTAATTTTTTTAAAACCCTAACGCTCTTCTCTCTCCCTAATCCGAAAATCAGATTATATCTGACATAGATTGAATAGTCTATGTTAATTTTGATTTTGGTTATCTCTAATTTGATTTTTTATTTGTTGTTTGAGTATTATTGTGTTCTGTCAAAATAGATTTTTGGTTTGGTCTGGTATGTATTTTTATTGTGATTTTCACTTCTTTTTTCCTTTCGGTCTAATAGCCTAGTGATTTTCACATTTTATTTGTTAAACAATCAATGTTGGAAACCAAATGCAGGCTTGCTTAAATTAATGGATCTTTGTGATTTCAATAACACGATACAATTCTTTGAGTGAACTCATTTGAGTTAGAGCACCAACATATTTTAGTTATAACATGTTTTGTCTTCCTCTCAAACTAGCAATTTTGTAACTTTTTTTTTTATTAGTTTTATACTTCTATGGCTAGCAGGTGTGTCACTAGCATCTTTGACTGGGCTCTCATTCAACCGGATGGGATTCATAAGTGCTATGATTTCAAACAATTCCTTTACATAAAGCCATGGTTAATTATACTTCATCCAATATACTTACTATTAATCTTTTTTCATATATTATATTATTATTATTATTATTATTATTATTAAATAACTCTTTGTGCAAACTGATATGGATATTACCAATATCTATGCCTACATTTCAACCATTGCTCTAATTGTCTGCATATATTCCACCAGCCTTAATTGTGAGTCAATTAACATTTCATATTTCCCCTAGATTAATACTTAATTTGTATTAATAGTCCTCTGTTAACAATTGGATATACTAGTTTCCGTTTGAATGAGTAATTAGTTAAGAGTTTTTAGAATTTTAAAATCTTTTACGATTCAATAAACTTATATGAGTTTGTGTTATCTTGCTTTTAAAATCTTTTAAGTGTAATGGACAAATTGAAAGTGATGCATCAATAACTTTTGTAATTCAACCTACCAAATTATTTAACTTATTCTCCCCTGTATCATTGAATCTAACACTTTTTTTCCCCAACCTAAATGCAGTTGTGTATGGGAGTAACTGTTGGAGCAGGGCTTACATTCTTACCTTATTTCCTGTAAGTTTTCATGTGCACAGACCTCAAAATATGTCATACTGCGTTCACAATTGCCGACTTAAAACCATGAATTGGAAACAAATTTAAAATGAAATTGCATAAACTTGACCTGCTACATTTGTAAATTAGATAGGCTTACAACATAAGTCTCAGACTGATCAGTAGGCAATGGAGTGATTTTAAGAGTAAGTTGATTAAGTTAAATTATGTTAGTTACTCATTTTTAATAGAGAATGAGTAAGTTGATTCCGTCGTAGCCTTTATTTGACAACACAATTATGATTTACTTGGTGATGGCATAAGGAATTATTGACACAATTATTTATTTGAAATAGATAGATAAAGATGGAGCAAATCCAGATTGAGTTATGCAAGATCTTTCTTCAATTGGTTTGATACCAGAAGACTGGGGTGGTGACATCCCGATCGTTCAGGTTTATATTTCTCATTGTCTTGTTCATCATCATATTTTGTTTATACTTCTGTAACTTATAGGAAGTTATATTTTACTTTCGTTCTCTCTCATCAACAGATAAGTGCTCTTCAAGGGCATAATGTAGGTGATCTTTTGGAAACAATTATGCTTGTTGCCAAGGTAATTTGTTAGCTTAACCTTAATCGATGGATAATTTTCTGTTTTGCCTTGACCTGGGTAGTTTGTAGCAGGATAAGGTGGAGTGTTGTTGTATCGTTTGGAGAAGCCTTAAGTGAGTTCCCTCATTCATAGGAAACTAGCATTAGGAAACCCAAGACTTAGTAGTGTACTGTTAGTTTGTTTTCTTGAGTAGTCCAAATAATTGTGACATTAACATAACATAACATAATAAACTGACATTATGTTCCCTTGTCACTTCTATTGATTTTTATTTAAGATTTTTCCCCTGTTGTTTTGGTTGTGGTTTCTTCTATGTGTGATGATAGCTTTACTGAAACTTTATTCATTAGGTTTCTTGTCTTGCCAATTATATTGATTTTGGTGATGCAACATGTGTGTAGCATGATACCAAAATGAACAATTATTCTGTTTTTTGAGTTGATTTTTGTAGTAGTATCAATTGATAGTTTGGTTTACATGGTAGATATGAATATGATATATGACATAACATTATGCCATCGTGTGGTGGTGCAGTTTTCTTGTCAGTTTGGGGAGTATTTGTCTAGTCCAAGGAGGCTTGCTATAGATGGTTATGAAGCTGACCTTTTACTACATAATTTTTGGAATAATGCTATCTTTATGGAGCAGCTTGGATGGTAGCAAAAAATGGCCAAATGCTAGATGGAGTCTTGTTTCTTATGCTTTTGTTTCAACATAGTTACCTGACTTGGTTTGTAATTTATGTATGGATGTCTTTTGTCTATGGTTTATTGTTGAGTTTATTCAGTTTATTTATTTGAACAATTATAAACATGTTTTGAGTCTTTTCTATGCTCAAATTTGAAGAACCTAAATGAATGTCTTTTATGTCATGTTATGCAGAGTGAGAAATAATAATTAAAAGCTTGAGAAGGCGCATACATTTGGGACTGTTGTAAAGCACTGACTCTTGGATCATCTGGTGTACTTGTAAGTATGTGAACATTTTCTTACCCTTATAAACAAATCGTATTTAAGAGAAAATGTTCCAAATGATGAATACGCAATGACACTATTTTCTAATAAGTAGCAGGTTTTGATCCAAACGGGTTGATGAATTGGTAACCATAACCAGTTTCTCTTAATACTTCAGTTATAGTTATTGTTTAATGTTCACCTAAGATGTGTATAATGTCAATTTGTGTGCCACTGTAAAATGTTCCTTCCTTTTGGCTAAGTTGAGTTTCTAACTTGTATTCTTTTATTTTCAATAGGTTCTAGATGCTTCTTGTCCCTAAGCAAATCAATTTTCTAAGTCCAGCCACTATTGAAGATGGAAGAGGAATGAAGATTAGAGACTATTTTTTTCTTGACAGAACAAATTTTTAAATTTAGTGGATATCATTTTATGTCTTTAAATATATTATATTACTTTTAGCTTAATATTTTTAACTATTTGTAATTTGCCATACTTGTAAGAACGAGTTAGTTCTTCAATATAATTTAAAGTTTTGTTTTATTTTATTTCACTTTTTGAAGCATTTTATTTTATCTAATAAATAATTTATATCATCCGTCAAATAAAAAATAAGATTAAAAAAAAAATCCAAACTTATACCAACGGACAAATCCGTAGGTAAATCGATTTACAATAGTTTGAAATGTCCGTGGGTATAGCTGTCAGGCTAGTCCAACGCCAAAAAATACCGTAGCTATTGGCTATAGCGACGGAAAATTGCCGTGGGTATAGCGAAATAAAGGGGACGGAACAAAACGCCCGTGGGTATAGGATTTACGGCTTATACCCACGGATTTTGGACCTTTACCAACGGAATTTCTCCGTAGCTATATGTCAAGTTTCTTGTAGTGGCTATTATGCTCTTTTCAGAAGAATGTTTACTGGACCAATAGAATAGAATATACTGGAATAAACGTCTCTGTTTATGTCTATCATATTAGAATGAATTACATATTTTTTTTTTATTTGACAGTAATTACATATGTTCTCATAAAGGAAAATACTTTTTTCATCCGAAAAATATATGAAACTCAATTATCTCATTTGAATATTATCTTCATCTCTCTCCTAACTCTATATTTTTCATAATTTCATTTTCTTTTCTCATTTTTAAATTATTTTTAATCAAGAGAGGAAGTAAAATTATGAGAAAGATAGAGAACTGGGAGAAAGATGAAAATAATAGTAGAAAGAGAGATTTCAATTTAGCATAAGATAATATTATAAAAATAAAGGTGTGCATAAGATAACATAATATTACACATCCAATAAAATAATTTTATAATATTACATACGGTGGCGGAGTTAGACTAAATATACCAGGATCAAACTGTGACAAAGCTTGAATTTTTTATAGGAATATATGGGAACTTTTACGCTATATTGAAAATTCAAATATACTGATATATTAAATCAATTAATTAATAAATCAATGGTTATTTTATGAATCAAAAAATTATTTGTCGATTATTGTATTTTAAAGATATTAATTTCATGAGAAAAAAAATACAATTTCAATGTTTTATAAATATAATTACATTAACACTTTTACATTTTTTCATTAAAAAAATTCAATATTGACTACTATGAGTGATAAAAAAATATTTTTTACAGTTTTAATAAATAATATTTAGTTATTATAATATTTTAAATGATAAAAAAATTATTTCTTTCGAAAAAATTTCATTTACCGATTCATTAATGTGAGATGAAAAGAACACTCAATTTGATCTCATACTAATAGATTAATGTTTTAGAGACACGTTGAAATATAAATAATAACAATATGCCCTTTATTCAAATAAATGTTACATCACTAGATATAATCCCTCCGATCAAAAGGATCCGGAAGGTCCATATCCCCCTCCTCCCATATTATTGAAGCCCAACAAATGAGTCTGCATCATTGGATTCTGAAAAAAGTTTGGTTGCAACATTTGAGCTTGTTCAGTTTGGATAGAATCATCCAAAATTCCAAGCCTATCAATTTGTTCAATTTGGGTAGGAGCATCCGGAATTATAAGCCTATTAGCTTGCTGAGCAACATGATTTTTCAGCTCCTCCAATGCATTCTTCAATAATTCAAGTTGAGCCTGGTTCATTCCATCAATGGGACAATCCCACCAAGACGGATCCTCGGACATCCTGCACAGATCATCACCACGCTTTTTCTCAAAATCCAGTGCATCGTTTACTAGAGTCAGATGAGCATTGAGCTCACGCACATTGGCGTTACGGATAACCTCAATGAACTGCCTCATGTGATTGATTTGAGGATTAACCCATGACAGAAAACGATCTATGATCCCATAAACATCGGGATGGCCAAAGGAAAATGCCTTTCCACTAGGCGAGAATACAATCAATGCAACATATGCCCCACAAAGCGTGAAAAGCTCACTGGCTTTTTTAAAGAGCCCGTTGCGACGCTTTGAAAACGTGACTTGCAAGTCACTCTTTTTGCTAATTTTTTTCATTTCAATTTTTTTTCGACCTTGGGTTTTCTTTCCGCTCGACATGACTGAAGCACAAAGTGAAAGAAGAATAGAAGGGTGGATATGTTTGTGACTCTAGAGTTAGAAATGACACATTGAAATAGGGTATGAAGTGGTGATTTTATAGCCAATCTTTTTGTATCGAGATTTAATCAAATTTCATTTTATATGACTTATATGGTAGGTAATTTAATATAATATCATTTTATATTAAATTATGAACACCTAAAAATAAATTATTTGATTAATTATAATATATTATAATTTAAAAAGGAAAATCATAATTTTCTAAATAATTTCTTTTTGACGGATTAAATAACTGCAATAGTTTATTTTTTTTGTATTGAGATTTCATCAAATCTCAATTTGCATGGCTTATATGGTAGGTAATTCAATGTAATATTATTTTACAATAAATTATGAACACCTAAATATGTCTTATTATTGTTTATTTATCATTTAATGTCAAATGCCATCCTCCTATCCACAAACAAGATTTTTTTTTCAATTATAACACGTGGAATTAGAATTTATTTATATTTTACCAATCGTTATTTGATTCGGTGGTGATTGATGTTGAATTTGGTAGAGAGTACCACGACTCGATCCTCCGCAACTGCGATCAGAAAGAGGTTGAAACCACTTGATATCAGTACTAGCACAAAATCATATTAAACCAATGGTAAAAGAAAAAAATATTTATATTTTTAGTATAAATGGAAATTAATATAATATTTTTATTCAGTATACATAAAATTTAGTGACCAAACTTGTTTTAAAATATACTAATATAATTCTGTTTAATACTCCATCCGTTTCTTTTTAATTGTCTTTTTAGAATGATAACACCAAATTAAGGAAGTGTATTTTGCACGTTATCTTCCCATTATACACTCGTTTTAATCCCCAACAAATTCCTATTTTTTTACCCACACTTTCTCTTTCCAATCAATTTAATATATTACTAGCCGCCAAATGGGCACGTTCCGTGCCCGTTTGTGTAATCTATATTCTTTTTTTTTTTCCGTGTGTGATCGATATTCTATTTTGTGCAAATATAAATAACTATTTAACCTCCTTTTTTTATTGGACTTTGTTAATTGATAACTACGTAACCTCATTTTTTTTTTGGTTAGTTATTAAGAAGAATTTTTTTTTTTATCTTTTTTACTATAAAAAAACTGAAAACCTACTTTTATGTGGAAGTTGTGCTTAGTTATTAAGAAGAAGAAAAAATTATTTACTAAAAAAAACTGAAAATCTATTTTTATGTGGAAGTTATTTTTTAAGGGTAAAATTGGAATAACAAAAAAGCCATCCCAAAAATTTGTATCCCCTTTATATATTAGTATAGATATACAAAAAAAAACAAATTTAATATTTTACTCCCTCCGTTTCTTTTTAATTGTCTTTTATTATCATATTTAACGTTTCTATTTAATTGTCCTTTTTGTATTTTATGAGTATGATTTGTCAATTATACCCTTTGTCAATTCCTCTTATCTTTTTCCATAAAACCAATTAATGCTATATATATTTGGAAAACTAAATAGAAACAAAAATAAAAATAAATAAATAAAAATAAATAAGATTTAGTTTTCCAAATATATAGCATTAATTGGTTTTATGGAAAAAGATAAGAGCAATTGACAAAGGATATAATTGACAAATCATACCCATAAAATACAAAAAGGACAATTAAATAGAAACGTTAAATATGATAATAAAAGACAATTAAAAAGAAACGGAGGGAGTATTAATTTATATTAAAAATAAGATAATAATTTAGAAGTTTGAGGAAATGCATTTGTTTGTATTTTAATCAAAGATTGATATATATTTTATATTAAATAAATATAATTTTAATGGGATGGAGTATATTTAATAATTTTGAAGATGTATTTTATATTTTACTATTATAATAATAATAATAATAATAATAATAATAATAATAATAATAATAATAATAATAATCTATACTAATATATAAAGGGATACAAATTTTTGGGATGACTTTTTCATTATTCCTATTTTACCCTTAAAAAAACTACAAAAAAAAACTAAGCACAATTTTACATAAAAGTAGGTTTTCAGTTTTCTTATATTAATTTTTTTTTTCCTTAATAACTAGCCACAACAAAAAAGGAGGTCAAGTAGTTATCAATTAATTAAGTCCAATAAAAAAAGAGATTAAATAGTTATTTATATTTGTACAATAAAAAATATTGATCACATCTAACAAAAAAAAAATATCGATCATATAAATGGGCACGGGACGTGCCTGTTTGCCGGCTAGTAATAATAGTAGTAAAGAAGTGTATTCTGATCTATCACAGATTAAAGAGATAAGGGATAGAAAAGATTGACACAAATATTTATCTAGATTCATTCAATGTGGGGCAAGTCCAATCCTCTTAATTTTGTGAGATTATCCAATTGGAGAAAGTTTTAGATAAGCATACAATATTTAGGCACATATAAATTAAAAAAATTAAAAATAAAATAAAATGGTCATATCAATCATTATCAATTTATTCAATTTTTCTTTAATTTTTACCTTTTATTGTGAGTGTGCCTAAGAATGAAGTGTTGAATTTGTGTCTGTCTGGCTGGACATTCTCATCCAGTTGTTAGGAATATGATGTAGGGCTGAAAATGAGTTGAATTGAGTCAAGATCGTTTGAACTCGACTCAACTCGATAGCAATTGGTTCAACTTGAAATTCAACTTAAGTTTGATATAAATTCTTTTTTCAAGTCAAGTTAAGCTTGTTTAAAGTTTATGAACAATTCAGTTTGACTTATTAGGTTCAACTTGTTAAGTAAAATCACATGATCTTAAAGTCAATTTTTCTATGAAAATTTTAAAACTATTTTAATCTTTTAAACTGTTTTTTCAAAAGAAAAATCAAATATTAAATTAAAATAAAATTCATCAAAAACGTATAATGGATAAAATCACGTGATTTGTGGGCTGTGACAAAGTGTATAGTGAATTGTATTTTTCAGAGCACTTGCTACATAAGTTGCGAGAGTGTATTTATAAAATTTCTGGGGTGCAAGAAAAGCCGGAGGGCAAGAAAAGAAGTTCTCCCTAAAATTGTGTTTGCACATAACTATTATGGTAAAATTTTACACTACTAAAAATAAATATTTTCTTAAAAAATTTATAAGACTTAAAAATATCTTCTGATTCGAATGGGTAGATTCAAAACAATATGGATGAGTTGAGAACAATTACTATATTTGTATACTCCTATACCATATATGCTCTCAACTCAAACTCAATTTAAAAAATAATAATTCTTTCTTCCACTATTTATTCGTAGATAGTTTTATTTCTATGATTTTCTGAACTTTTTTTCAACTTCTCAAAATGTACAAGTTTTCATAGCTAATAAAAAAAGTGCATTTTTTGAAGAAAAAAAAACAATATTTTCGAATATGTAGTTTTTAGAATAAAAAGTACGTTCTAGAAAACTGAATTTTGTTGGGAAAAAATAAACTTTCAATTTTTTTATTCGAACATTTTTTCAGGTAAAAAGAAAATATATATCAAATAAAACATAAAAATATAAAGATTGGAAGACATTAGACTTGACATAGGTAATAAAGAAATGAAAAATACTATTTAGTAAACAAATTTATGCGAAAGAGAAAAATCTTAAATGACAACTTTTAATTAGTTAAATTATAGTCACTTTCTCGTATATATGAAACCTAACAAACAAACACTCATCTTGAGTGTAATTCAGCTAATCCGCCTATAGACGCAAAACCAAACTACCAAAAAAGGAGAAGAGTGGGTGTCTACAAAGAACAATTAGAGTTCAAAGTAACAAATGGAACGGTCGAGTTAATAGTAACGACGGCGAGAACAAGAGGAGCATAGATACCACCACCGCAAGAGAGACATAAATAGTTGGAGTCAATAATTAGACATGAAACATTGCAAAAGCAAGAGTTTACAATGTTAAAAACCAAATAAGCACACAAAAGTATTACTAAAGACTAATCAAAACCTATGATTCTAAACCGAACCAAACCAGTAAGATACAGAAAATCTAAAGTCTGCATTCATTCCATTTCCATGTATCAACATATATCATTACAAACACAACACTTAAACAAGTACTAATTTTACATCATTTTAACAACTATAGTGAACATTTTGTGCCAAATAAACTAGATGCCATGTAAGAGACATGAGATTGAGGATGTTTAGAAAGGAAGAATATGAATTCAATTTCTTAAGCTTGTTATTAAGCTTCATTATCTTTGTTCTAATAGCATCATCATGTTCTTTCCTTTGTGTGAGAGATTCTGTTCCTTCTGTAGCAAGATTGGTATTAGTAGTAGTAGTAGTTGTTGATGATTTTTTTGGATCAGGTGAATTTTGATGCTCAAAAGTTGTTAGATCTTCTCTTCCTCTTCCTTCTTCTTTCTCCATTTTCATCCTTTCAAACATTAACTGTTCATTGAAAAAACAACAAATCAATGTATAAGTCATCCTCAAGCATAATGAGCTTCTAATATTTGAATGTAGATTATGATAAAAAAAAATTGTATTAAAATAACTTGAGATGTAGCAAGTAATTTCAATTTAATATGTTATTTGAGAAACATACTTAAACTTTCTTTTTCACATAGCCCATAACATAACATACTAATACTAAATCAGCATTTATCCATTAATGGAATCAAATCCTAAACAAAATCATCAAATCTATCAAATATCCCTAATCTTGTTATTAATGCTCAAAGCATAAAAGATTTTCACATCAATTTGAAACAAAGTTTCTATGTAAAGTATAAAACACTAGCTAAATTAGCATAAATTTTTAATCAATCAAACAAATTAAATAGTCTAACCTAAAATAGGATTCATAATTTTACAATGTCATTTAACCAAATCACACCACTACACTTCAATTAAGTCATACTATTTCAGTTTCATTTTTATATATATTCCGCCAAATCACACCACTACCACTACAAAATGTCAAATGCTGACGAGGCAGAATGCTTTATTTATATTGGATGTCAGTTTCCAAAAGAATCATAATTATAGTAAAAATCAATAATCAAAACATGGAAAAGAGTACATACCTTAGTGGCTCTAGGCTCCAAGTAAACAGAATTAACAAAAACAGTCAAAAGAGAACCCAAAAGATTCCAAACTTGCAAAACACTACCACCACTCTTGTTATGTCTCATTCCATGTCCAAAAACATGTCCCAACAAAGCAATCAACAAACAATAACCCATAGCTCTAAAATAAACAGGATAAATCTTACTCTGCACCACAGCAAATTGTTGTCTAGGCATAACCCTAGACAAAACATAACTTGAAACAAAAGTTATCCAAACACACATTCCATACCCACTTGCAAATCCCAACAAATTAGCCACACTCATCATAGATTCAAAACTTTCTAATGATAAAAACACAATCTTTTTCACTCCTTCTTTTGCTTCTGTCATGTTATTAACTACATGTTCCTTAAAAGTTTGACCCATTTCTTTCCCTTTTTCTAATGACCCTTTTGTGTATTCTTGAACATTTTCTTTAGCATTATCAACCGCATCAACAACATTGTTACCAACTTGTTTTGTAATTTCTTTCTTTTTGTCTATTGTTTCTGATGCTTTGTCTTTTGCTTTCTCCATTACGTTTGTGATTTTTTCTTTGCATTTTCCATATGCATCACAAATAAGCTCTTTAGCATCTTTAGCATTAGGAGTATGAAGATTATTATAATTTGATGATGAATCTTGTGAAATTCCTTGACCCATGTTTGGAAGAACAGAAGCTGCTTCTTTGATTCTGTCTTTGGTGTTTTCTATGAAACCTCCTGAATCTATGTTTGTGAATTGATTTTGATGGGATTGTTGTTCGGGTGGTGAGATTGAGATTTTGGTGTTTTGATAACCATCTTGATCATATTCAACAACAACAACTCTGTGTCCTTCTTTGACGATTGTGTTTGGTTGTTGTTGATGCTGTTTTGGATTTGGAGAGAAAATGGTTGCTGTTGTGAGTGAAGTTATGAACAAACTCAAAGCTATAAGGTTCATCATTGTGATGTTTGTGTTTTGTTTTTGTTCTTGATGTTGTTTTGTTTTGGAATTGAAATTTGTTTCTTTTTTTGAGGATTGGTGATGTGATTTTGTGATGATGAGTGTAATTTTTGTGTTGGGGAGATTTGTTCGGTTTTATGATGTTTCGGTTGCGGTGGTGGTTAACTGCCACGTTGCGTTTGTAAAATGGAATGAGAAACTGACACGTGTAATGAGGTTTGACTGTTGGACACGTGTCATACTTCGTGTCAATTTGAAAGGGCTTTGTTCGGTTTCATGATAAGTCTAGAATGCTTAGAAAAGAAAATATATCTCATTTCACTCATTGGAGAAATAAAATACATCATTAGATGTAGGAAAATGCTAAATAATGTATTCGAGACACTAGTTAAGAAAATTAAACACAGATTTTTTTTTTTGAAATTTGTGCAGTCAATTTTTTAAAGTGTAAAATATGATATTTTTAATGTAAAAGTCTTTCTTTTTTATTCTTTAATTTGTGTTTCGAGGCACTAATTAGCATGTCGCTTATATGAAGATTGGTGTCTTTGAAATGTTTTAGCGAAAATTATACTTCCTCCGATTTTATATATAAGCAACAAAATCAAAAAAATTGAAAGTCTCAAATATAAGCAAAAGTATCTTTTAATCATTACAATAAATGTCACTTTTCTAAATATATCCCTATTTTTTTTTCTTCATATTTTCATGTTTTTAACAGTTTCTAAGTAAAAACTAAGAGTAAAATTAAAAAAATATATAACTTAAATATATTTAGAGATTTTTTTAAAGAAAGAGTTTTTTTTAAAAAAATTTGATTATGAGACCGGAGTATATTTCTAAATACTAGTAATAGTGAGTACTAATATTGAAGTGTTGAAAAAAAGTGTTGTTAACACCCCCAACAAGATTAAGTTAAGAGAGTGAAAGTGCGCGTGAGGTGAAGGAACGTCTTGTGCGTGTGACGAGTGTCTTGTCATTCCTGAAACACAAGTGCTCTTAACATGTGCGGCTGAGATTTGATATGAAGAAAGAAAGAAAGATACAAATTGAAGAAGAAAACGGCGGTGAGAACATAACCAAAAGTGTATACTTATCTTATCCCAAACGTAACAACACCGAATACAAATTAATTAAAAAAAAAAAAAAACCAGTTCCTAGTAGCTTTTGCTCCAACGAAGGAAACAAAAATACAAACACTAATAACTATTGTAATTATTAATTATTACTATTATTTATTAATTAATCCGCTATGCAACCTAGTTCCGGCAGTGGCGGTGGTGGTGGTTTGACACGGTTTCATTCAACTCCGGTGAATTGGATAGAATCATTTATTCTTAAAGAAGAAGATGAAGAACAACAAGACAACTTAAGTTTTACTCAACTGCTTTCCAATAACGCTGTTGCTGGTGGTTCTTCAAATTCTGATTCTCACTCTCAACCATATTTATCTGATTATTACTACAACTCTTCAACTCATACCCCAACTTCTCTCAATGCTAGTAATAATCCTTTCTCACAGGTACCTACCTACTTTTCTTACTTTATTGTTCTTTCCTTTTTCCCCTTAAATATATTATTGAGATTAATTGTTATACACCGACACTGTATTCATCTAATCAAATCACATCATAATGCTACTTTTATAGTTTTGTTATATAGTCACATATGTCTATATGTCATAATTTGATCGGATACATACTAAATTTATTCATTTTTGTTTATATGTAATTATATTTGTTAATTTAATTAACCTTCAACTTAATCCTAATTAAGTAAGGATGTGTTAACTCACTAATAATAGTTTGAATTTTTAGTCCACAAATTCCAATTTAGTTTGGAGAAATGTCGAAATTGTTAGGTCGGACTCTATATATAACTGAAGTTCGAACCTCAATCCTTCACTTTGTATGTATATTTTCAATGACTTAGAGGCAAAGTTTAAATTTCACTTGAGATAGTTTATAAAATAATTTAGTGTTAATGTTATTAATAATAATAATTATTATTTTTTTAACTTAATACTACTTGCTATACAAAAATAATATGAGCCACAATGAACATGATAAACACATTAGAACTAGATATGAGTACTATAACAATGATATTAGGAGGAGGTTGTGTGATACATATAACCAAATGTTTGGTTTTTGGTCTTATATTCCTTATTGGAGAACCATTGAATTAGAATTGGATTAACATGTTCTTGATTTTTGTGTGTTTAAGGGAGTTGAGGATAGTGCTAATGCACTGGACCTTAAAATGGAAAAGATTTTAGAGGATTCAGTTCCTTGTAAGATTCGGGCTAAGCGTGGTTTTGCTACACATCCAAGGAGTATTGCTGAAAGGGTAACTTTTTTTTTACTTGTCATCATCATAGAATCATAATCATAATGCTAATACTAATTTGTGATTTGCTTAGCCATTTGTTTAATCCAAATTGTGTGAACTTTTCTATTTTTGGCTTTCTTGTTGTTGTTTAGGTTCGGAGGACTCGGATTAGTGATCGCATAAGAAAACTTCAAGAACTTGTGCCAAACATGGATAAGGTTTTACTTTTCATCTTCCTTAAACCATTATGACATGTTTGTTAAAGTAGTAAACACTAGGGTTCTATTATGGTCATAGAAGCGGCAACAATCGTGTCCCTTAATGTGATGTGTTTTCGGTTTTCATAATCAAACAGTCATTTACTTATGCATAATGAACCTCTACGGAATTGTGCAAATTTTGCCCGTGTTAGGTGTGTTGCGCTATTGACATAACTGGAGTTTTTACATCATTTCCTTCTGTTTGATCTCTAGTAGTAATAGATTCATGTTCTTCACCTCATTATTGGTTAATGACTTCTTATTATATGGCTGCTTCTCAACCTGCTGGATTACTTTTCGTGTTTTCTCGTTGCTCTCTTTACCTTTATTGTTTTTTGAGGATACTTATTCCAATTCGGTCCATACATGTTATGAAAGATACATTTATATTTGATAAAGAGCCTGTTTGGATTGATTTATTTGAGTTTATCTACTAACATAATTACTTTTTAGACCATTTGGTATGACATATCTGTGTTCTATTTTCAGCTTATTTGCATAAGTTCCTTAAGATAGCTTATGAAAACAACTTATAACTTATATGAAAGAAAAAAAATTGACTTCATTTTATCTTTTGTTATTGACTAGTGTTACTGACATAGTTTATGCATAAGCACTTATATGATAAGTCCAAATATTTGAGTTAGAAGGAGTTATGTAATGCCTCTAGAGCTTATTTTGTCGTTTCATTTTTGTGTCTAAGTTATTTTGTAGCTGTTTAATGTGACGGTTTCTTTTGTTCTTGTAGCAAACAAATACTGCAGAGATGCTAGATGAGGCAGTAGCTTATGTCAAGTTTCTACAAAATCAAATCGAGGTACTCTTTCGTGGGTGACTAAACTCATGTATGTGATTTTGTATCTTGTGGACTAATCTTTCATGAATTGATACATTACAGGAGCTAACAGAACAACAACGAAGGTGTAAATGCACGATTCACGAGTAAATCGGTGATTGTTTCATATAATACTTGCCTGTTAGCATATTTTTGTTTTAAATTATCATATTTTTGGTGTTCTAATGAAGATTAATTAAACCGTAACTCAGAAGATGAAGTTTGTGTCACATTCTTCAGCAACAATTACATGTTGGGGGGTGCCATTATCAATTTCATGAAGAATCCACTTCATAGAGTTCTCTCTAGTATGGTTTAGTTCTATAGTTATAGTGTTGTATAATTTATACAAAAATCTGCTAACTTAGTTGTTTCATGAACCTTTTTTGTTGAGATATATATAATTAGTCATATGTGAGATTCTTCACATAATCAACAGATTATGCAAACTACATCTATATAGATGATAGATTTTTGCATTAGGTATTTTGTATTTTTGCTCTAGTCTATATTATCTCTTTCTCTCTATATACTTGTTTACTTCTTCCTCCCTCCCTTAAAAAACTCATACACGATCGTAAACTCGTTTTCAACTTTTCCGACGACTCATTACCGACTTCACGGAAAATTCTCATCAAAGGTTATTTATCAAGTGATTCTCCAATTGAATCTATCTGAGCATTTGAGAAAGATGTGTTGAAGCTCAATAAACTTTCATACCCTTTTATTTTCAGGTCTTCTATTTTGGCTTCAACATTATGTTAAGGAACATAGGTTTAATTATGTTGATGCTAAGTTTGGTTTGGATTCTAATGTTTATATTTGTGATTCTTTTCACACCTCCTGAGCTTCAAGAGCTTCCTGAGCTTTCGATTTTACACCCTCACAAGTTAGGTAACGAATGTATAAAATTGTAAAATTTGAGAAAAAATCGTTTGCTACGTATACAGCGAATTGAGTTCGCATTTAACTAGCGAATTTGTCAGTAATAAAAAATGGATTTGTTGTAGTCAAAACTGTGTTGGCACATGGCGAATTATGATTGGTCGCGTGTGTGGTGTGACAAAAAATCCAAAAATTATTTCAAATCAAATAATTTAGATTCAAATTTTCTGCTACAACATGCCGCAGTAATACATGAGTCGGCTAGCTTCAATTTCACAACAAAGTTTAACTTAAAAAAACACAATTTCACAACAAAGGAGCGAATTGTGTTATTGTGTGTAATAAAAATTAAGAAGAAAAATGAAGGAACAACTAAGATTATGCAACTTTTTTTCTTGTTGAAAAACAAGATTATGCAACATAATCAATATAAAAGAAAAAATTGAGATTTACTTTTCGCACCTCCCGGGTATCCTCTTTCCACCCCGAGAAATGACTTTAATACCCTCTCACCATCTAGAAAACAAACACTTTTTGCACTATAAATAGCAAATGTTAATATTTTGCATTCAAACTAGACGCTGACACCCCTTATAGATGAAAAAATTGCGAAAAATTATTCTCTCTTCTTTTGGTATTAACCACCTGGTTTCAAAAAGATTGGGTCTAATAATCTAAAGTTTAATTGCAAATAAATAAAGTTTGATAAAAAATTGTGAGTCGAACTCATGTTCTACTGAATATTAATCATGAATATTTAATTATAGATATGGCACTTTTAGTTGTACATTATTTAATTCCGAACCATATTTATTTATTGCTCATTTGTTGCGTGTATAATATAAAATACTTGTTTCATACTCATTGTTCTCTAAAATATCCATCATTTTTTACCTTAAAAAGAAAAACATACCAAACCAAACCTTTTTCCAATAAAGAAAGAGTTTTTTCCAACAAAGAAAGAGTTTAAACTCATGGAGAATCACCAAAAGAATAAAGAGACAGCAAAATGTCATGTTTGTGGTTCAAAATAAATACTAAATCAAATCAAGTACAAATGCAAACAACCCATCTATAATGAACTAGAAGAAGAAGAAAAAGAAGAAGTGATGGAGGAATCCAATGATGTTTTGTTAGAAGATGAATTAGGTCTTGTGGATGGTGCTGTTGATTACAGTGGACAACCTGCTGTTAGATCCAAATCTGGCTATTGGAGATCCGCTTGGTTTATCATAGGTATTGCATTTACTAACACAAATTTATTTATATATTTTCAATTTAAATATAATTTTTGGATACCACATAATGCTCGAGCGATTAGTCTCTACAGTTGCACGTAGAGGATGTTGGTTTTTACAAGTCTTAGTTCAACCGACAAAAAAATGCTGAAATTGTTAGGTCAAGACTAGGGTTCGAACTCCGGATTCTCCACTTATATATGTCTGTTTATAATGGTTTTATCATTTCGTCTATCTATCGGGAAAAAAAGTGGTCAGGACCACTGTATAAGCCACTGAACATGGTCTTTGGATACCACATAATGCTCGAGCGATTAGTCTCTACAGTTGCACGTAGAGGATGTTGGTTTTTACAAGTCTTAGTTCAACCGACAAAAAAATGCTGAAATTGTTAGGTCAAGACTAGGGTTCGAACTCCGGATTCTCCACTTATATATGTCTGTTTATAATGGTTTTATCATTTCGTCTATCTATCGGGAAAAAAAGTGGTCAGGACCACTGTATAAGCCACTGAACATGGTCTTTGGATACCACATAATGCTCGAGCGATTAGTCTCTACAGTTGCACGTAGAGGATGTTGGTTTTTACAAGTCTTAGTTCAACCGACAAAAAAATGCTGAAATTGTTAGGTCAAGACTAGGGTTCGAACTCCGGATTCTCCACTTATATATGTCTGTTTATAATGGTTTTATCATTTCGTCTATCTATCGGGAAAAAAAGTGGTCAGGACCACTGTATAAGCCACTGAACATGGTTTTTAGACTGATAGTGATAGTGGAAGCTGAACTTATTTGATTTTCAGTTCAAATTTTATCTTTTGGCGTTTTAAAAACTTCATATTTAATTAGTTTTATGTTAAAAAAATCTATTCTTTTGTAAAAGTACTTTTTAATTATAATATTCTAAATATTACTACAAAAATTTATTCAAAAATGTAAGAATCATTAAACAAATTTTATTTAAATTTAATAGGAATTTATGAATGTTATGTTATGTCTAGGTGTGGAAGTGGCAGAGAGGGTGTCACATTATGGAATTCAAGGGAACTTGATATCATATCTAACAGGACCACTCCAACAGAGCACTGCAACAGCTGCTGAAAATGTGAATATTTGGGCTGGAACTGTTTCTCTTCTTCCTCTCTTTGGTGCTTTCATCGCTGATTCTTTTCTTGGACGTTACCGCACAATCATACTTGCTTCTCTCATCTATATCTTGGTTAGTTCAATTTTTCAGTTTATTTAACTTTGTCTCTCCTATTTTTACTCTCTCATATAACATGTTATGATATTTTTTTATAATTAGTATTATGTCCAACGAGGTTCGTTCATTTTTCTCGATAATTGTCGAATTTTGGATTACATGCATTCAATCATAGACATCTCAGTCGTCCAATCAGGATAAAACAGTATTTTAAAGCAGATTTTAGTCACAAGGTTCTGTCTTGTGACGGATCAAGATCCATTCCATTTGGATAGAGATTGAGACAAAAAGAATATTTGTAGGTATTGCGGAACGTGTGAAATTACGCCACTTGTTACTAGAGAATTTTTTTCTTCATAGAATCGATATTATCATATATGATGATATGATAGTTCTATTGGCTCATTGTTTTGGTGCTGATGATATGAATTACAGGGACTAAGCTTGTTAACATTATCAGCTATGCTTCCTTCCCTCCTCAAATCTAAATGTCAAGTAGACAGTACATTCATATTCTGCTCCCCACATTCACAAGTAATCTTATTCTTCATATCACTCTATCTAGTTGCCATTGGACAAAGTGGACATAAACCTTGTGTTCAAGCTTTCGGGGCAGATCAATTCGACGATAAACATCCTAAGGAGCTCATAGCTAGAAGCTCATTCTTTAATTGGTGGTATTTCACAATGGTTGCAGTTTGCTCGGCAACAATTTTAGTCTTGACGTATATACAAGATAACTATAGTTGGGTTCTTGGATTTGGAATCCCTTGTGTTGTAATGATCATCGGTTTGATTGTTTTCTTGCTTGGAACGATGACCTATAGGTTTAACATAAAGGATAACGCCAAGAGTCCCTTTCTTAGAATTGGTCGCGTATTCGTCGCTGCTGTAAAAAATAGGAGAAATACCTTATCAAGCACATCTATTGAAGAGGAAAGTGGTGGAATAGTTCTCTGTCAAGGTTCTAAACAATTCAAGTAAGAAATACTATGCCGATTTCTTTTTGTTTTTTCAATTTCATGTCTAGTAAGTTCAAACAAATGCCCCGAAACACGAAAGATTAAGACTATTTTGACTTGGCTTTTATTTTCTGTTTTGCAGTTTCCTCAACAAGGCATTGCTAACACCAAAGGGATCCAAAGAAGATGAGACTTGTAGCCTTAGAGAGGTGGAAGAAGCAAAGGCAGTACTAAGACTAGTTCCCATTTGGGCTACAACTTTGGTTTATGGTATTGTGTTTGCACAAGTTTTTACATTCTTCACAAAGCAAGGGAAATCTATGGAGAGAACAATAGTTCCTGGTTTTGACATACCTCCCGCTTCTCTTCAAACTATTAACGGTCTCGCCATTGTTATCTTCAGCCCTATCTACGACCGCATATTCGTTCCAGTAACAAGATCTATCACTGGGAAACCCTCTGGCATCACAATGCTTCAAAGAATTGGCACTGGAATTTTTCTATCCATTTTCACAGTAGTAGTTGCAGCCCTTGTTGAGATTAAAAGACTAAAAACAGCACAAGAGTTTGATCTTGTTGATGATCCTAATGCAATTGTTCCAATGAGTATATGGTGGTTAGTTCCTCAATACTTTTTGTTTGGAATTTCTGAGGTTTTTACTATGGTTGGTCTTCAAGAGTTTTTCTATGATCAAGTCCCAAATGAACTAAGAAGCATGGGACTTGCACTTTATTTGAGTATTGTTGGTGTTGGAAGCTTTCTAAGTGGCTTTCTCATTTCTATGATAGAAAATATTAGTGGCAAAGATGGACATGAAAGTTGGTTTAGTGACAATATCAATAAGGCACATCTTGATTACTTTTATTGGCTACTTACTGGGTTAAGTGTGGTGGGATTTACTTTGTTCATTTACTTTTCAAAATCCTATGTTTATAATCGCAAAAGTGTCATCATAGAATGATTGTCATTGATTAGTTTTTCTATTATGTCATAGTTTGACATGCAAGATATGACAATAAAGTAAGGTTTAGTTGTATATAATATTTGTTGAAATTGTAATAATATTATGTCTTTTTTATGTTATTTATTTAAATTAATTATATTTTCCTAAAAATATATTAGTTATATATTTTTAATATAAAATTTGGAAGGTTGAAAGAATCATTATAATTTATTGATATCTCAAATGACATTCCTACATACCAACAATTATCTACGGCATGCTAATAAATATATCGACCTTTTCGAATCGGGAGATTTGATGTGTGATGTTACTTCCAGGGTTGTTGCAAGCGAACCATTTATCAGCGTGCCCAGAGGTGGGGGTGTACCTGTAAACACTTAGACAATAAATTAAGCAAGTGTTGTGAGGGAGAGGTATATGGTTTAGAATAATGCGAACTATGGTTAGACCATGAGTTAAGCTTTATAGGAGTTGATTTAGGTGATGACTCCACGTCATTACTGTGTTTCTAACCACTTTGCAGAACATTTTAGCTAGTATTTGCTATATTTTCCGTATGAAATAAAGAGGAAAAGAATCATGACAAGTTGGCTCAAAACGCAAGGATTTGAAGAGAAAAACAGGAGAAACAAGTGCAATTGGCGCACCGGCGCAAGAAATTGGCGCACCGGCGCAAGAAATTGGCGCACCGGCGCAGGGAGTGCGCGCCGCGCCCAGAAGCCACTGGAAACACCTGTACATTCTGTCGATTGGCGCGTGGCGCGATCGGGTTGGCGCGCGGCGCCAAGTCGTAACATTAGGTCTATAAATTGATTTTTTGCCACAATTAGGATTACAGAATTTTACCGGCGAAAAAGGCAACTGTTGAGATCAAGTCCAGAGCTTAGTTTTCCTTCTTGTAATGAATTCTTTCACTCTATTTATCGTTTATTCTATGATTATGAGTAACTAAACTCTTAGATTGGATCCTAGGGGATTCTAATTGTTATTGTTTTGAACCATGTATTTCTTATGATTTGTTAATCGAATTACGAAGTTAGTATTCATTCACTTGTCTCTTATTCTTAATGCTTTATACAACGTCGCGAATTGTATGATGATTATAATTGTTTGTTTACTAAGACATTAGAAGCAAATTGATTGACCTAGGGATAATTGTTCAATTAACTCATACTTTAGACATATTGATTTGTTAGTTGAGAATTCAAAGATTAAAGGGCAAAAACCTAAATTGATTATAGGTCATCCTAAGACATTAGGGATTGATAATCAAGTTAGAGGATTATGTACCAAGACATTGGACATAGTTATTTAATTTAATCGAATCATGAGACTAAGTTCGTAGTTTGTTAACAAGCAAGGAATACCAAGACAATAGTAATTAGATGAACCGAAAAGGTCCAATCTCCTTCTCATCTTGAAAGAAAACCTTATTTTCTTGCCGTTATTTTCTTAAGTCTCAAACCTAAAGATCTCCCCCCAATTTATTTTAATTGCAATTTTACTTTCGTATGATACCAATTACTCGCATTTGATTCAGAACAATCCCTGTGGAATCGATAATTTACATACTTATTTTGACACTTCGTCATTAGGGTTCTGAAGAACTAGAACCTTATGTGAGACAGGTGTTGTCGAATTGCCTAAAAACGTAAAACCAATGGATAAGAGTGTTCTCCACGGACTTTTTCATGTGTGTCTCTGAGGCGTGTCCATGAGATGGTTCGCCTAGAAACTAGTGACTTGTGAGACGTAGTCCAAACCAAGATTAGGCCTTGGGCCAATTCTGAACAATTGCCCCCGAGCCCTTACCCATCGTCGCCAGATAATGGCTTGATACATCTTTGGTAGTCTCTATAGTGTGTTCGTGTATATTTTGGTGGCCCATCTTAGTGAGAACCCAATTATTTTTCTTGGTTTTTCCAATATGATGAAAAAGGAGAAGGCCTAATTGTGTCCTGCAGTAATTTGGAGTCTACATCTGTCATATCATCTATCATGGACGCTCTGGCAGCCTGTCAAACTTGTGACATTTCCTTGATTTGATGCGACCTTTCAATTTTTCCTATTGACACATGTCTCTTTTAGCTATGTGCCTATATTTCCTTAATTTGAGCGATTAGAATCAAATACCTCATTTCTCACTAATATCTGGTTTACTACACTTTGATTCGAATCAAAGTGGTTTCTGACTTGAATGATTCAAATAAAATGATCCATTTTTCGTTAACAACTATTTTGCTTCAATGTGATATTTGAATCGAAGTAGTTTCTGATTTATTTGATTCAAATAAAACGTCTCATTTTTACTAAAATCAGCTTTGCATAAGTTTGATGAAGGTCAAACTGAATATTTTAAGGCAAAGAAAGAGTTTAATTAATACTAATAAGAATAGAGCATTCAAATCGTGGTGAGTTTTTTATATTCAAGGATTAATAAAAGTCAGAACATTGAAACCGTGGTGAATTTTTTAATTCATGAATTAATAAGATATAAATGCAAAACAACCCATTTGCAATGATGAAGAAAAAGTGAATAGGTTTGATGGAGGAATCAAACCATGTTTTGTTAGAACCTCATTTAGCTCCTGTAAATGGTGCCGTTGACTACAGAGGACAGCCTGCAGTTAGATCCAAATCTGGTTATTGGAGATCAGCCTGGTTTATCATAGGTAGGTACTTTCTAACAAACACACAATTTCTCATCTCTCTGCAACACCGAGATAGTCCATTTTTAAAATGGACTATTTCATTGCTGCAGAGATTCCAATTCCTAACATGTTTATTTTTCGTTTTTCCTTTGTTTTTAATTTTAAATGAAATGAGAATTGAAATGAATTATGAATGTTATGTATAGGTGTGGAAGTGGCAGAGAGGGTATCATATTATGGAATTAAAGGGAACTTGATAACATATCTAACAGGGCCACTGAAACAGAGTACTGCAACAGCAGCTGAAAATGTGAATATATGGGCTGGAACTGCTTCTCTTCTTCCTCTATTAGGTGCTTTCATTGCTGATTCTTTTCTTGGACGCTACCACACAATCATACTTGCTTCTTTCATCTATATATTGGTTAGTTATGTCTCTACTTATTTTATTTTTTCGTTTTTAGACTCGCACACACCAGAAATATGAAAAAATAAGAAATTCTAAATTCAAACTTCAAATTTTCTAACAATATTCTGGTGCTATTGCGGGCGGTACCCTTAAGGCATTTTTCTCTTTTTTACTATGACTTAATTTGGTCTTAACAATTTTTTTACCGTCTAATTTAATCTCTAGTAAAAAATAATTTTCAAACTAGTACTTTCGTTTTTGTCTATAATTGTCTATGTTTGTCTATCATTGTTTTTTTTTAAATTGTCTATTTCTTTCATTCATTAAGTTCATATATGATTTTTATTTTTGTTACAAAAATTTATGGTGAGGGTTGGTCCATCAGTACGAAGTAGGAAAAATTTTAGGGCTCTTAGAACACTTTATAAACTAATTATATTTATATTCCTCCAAAAGTACTAACGAGGCTCAAATCCAGGACCTCCCAGATCCAAGACCTATCTCTTTCTTTCTTTTTTTATAGCAAAAGTACATGGAATATAAATCTAATAGCTACGGTTAATTATCATAAACATATACTTTTATTTATGAAAAAATTATGCAATTAGTAGAAAAAATTAATTTTTTTAATAATTGCATATGTGGCAAAACATGTTGAAGTGGCTATCCACAATTCCACATGTGCGTGACATTTTCAAAATTGGTGGGACCAACATTTTGCAAAATGAGCTAAAGTTACGGGACCAAAAATGCTCTTATGAAAATTAGTTGCCAAAATTGTAAGTTTGTGAAAGTTACGGGCCAAAATTACAATTTAGTTTAAATGTTACAAAGTTGATAGTATTAATGGATGAGAGCTCTATTAGCTCATAATTTTGATGTTGGTCATTGGCTTAATATGATTTACAGGGACTAGGATTGTTAACATTATCAGCTATGCTTCCTTCCATGGCCAAATCTAAATGTCAAGTTGACAGTAAACTCACATTCTGCTCCGCAAATTCACAAGTAATCTTATTCTTCATTTCACTCTATCTAGTTGCCATTGGACAAGGTGGACATAAACCATGTGTTCAAGCTTTCGGAGCGGATCAATTTGACGAACAACATCCTAAGGAGCACAGAGCTAGAAGCTCATTCTTTAATTGGTGGTATTTTACTATGGTTGCAGTTTGCTCGGCAACACTTTTGATCTTGACCTATATACAAGATAACTATAGTTGGGTTCTTGGATTTGGAATCCCTTGTGTTGTAATGATCATTGGTTTGATTGTTTTCTTCCTTGGAACGATGACCTATAGGTTTAACATTAAGGATAATGCCAACAGTCCCTTTCTTAGAATTGGTCGTGTATTTGTTTTGGCAGTAAGAAATTGGCGAGCTACCTTACCAAGCACATCTATTGAAGAGGAAAGTGGCGGAATAGTTCTCTGTCAAGGTTCTAAGCAATTCAAGTAAGAAATACAATGCTAATTTCTTTTTCTTTTTTCAGTTTCATGTCTAGTAAGTTCGAACAAACTCCCCAAAACCCGAAAGATCGATTAAGACCATTTTGATTTGGCTTGAATTTTCTATTTTGGCAGTTTCCTCAACAAGGCGTTGCTAACACCAAAGGGATCCAAAGAAGATGAGACTTGTACCCTTAATGAGGTCGAAGAAGCAAAGGCGGTACTAAGACTAGTTCCAATTTGGGCTACAACTTTGGTTTATGGTATTGTGTTTGCACAAGTTTTTACATTCTTTACAAAGCAAGGGAAATCTATGGAGAGAACAATAGTTCCTGGTTTTGACATACCTCCCGCTTCTCTTCAAACTATTAACGGGGTCGCCATTGTTATCTTTAGCCCTATCTACGACCGTATATTCGTTCCAGTAACAAGATCTATTACTGGAAAACCCTCAGGCATCACAATGCTTCAAAGAATTGGCACTGGAATTTTTCTATCCATTTTCACAGTAGTAGTTGCAGCCCTTGTTGAGATTAAAAGACTAAAAACAGCACAAGAGTTTGATCTTGTTGATGATCCTAATGCAATTGTTCCAATGAGTATATGGTGGTTGGTTCCTCAATACTTTTTGTTTGGAATTTCTGAGGTTTTTACTATGGTTGGTCTTCAAGAGTTTTTCTATGATCAAGTCCCAAATGAACTAAGAAGCATGGGACTTGCACTTTATTTGAGAATTGTTGGTGTTGGAAGCTTTCTAAGTGGCTTTCTCATTTCTATGATAGAAAATATTAGTGGCAAAGATGGACATGAAAGTTGGTTTAGTGACAATATCAATAAGGCACATCTTGATTACTTCTATTGGCTACTTACTGGATTAAGTGTGGTGGGGTTTTTTTTGTTCATTTACTTTTCAAAATCTTATGTTTATAATCGCAAATGTATCATAATAAAATGATATTGATTAGTTTTTCTATTATGTCATAGTTTGACATGCAAGATATTACAATAAAGTAATGGTTTAGTTGTAGATAATATTTGATAAAATTGTAATTGTTGGATATGCCTTGAAATCTCGGTTACATGAAAACTCAGAAACAGGAAAACAGGTACAAGCAGAGTACTGCGCCAGGCACAGGAAGCATGGAGCTGGGCGCAGAAGGAGCTTGAGCTCCTGCCATCTGCGCGGGGCGCAGTGAGGGCTGCGCGGGGCGCAGGCCCGCGTCCAAGATGCTGATTTTGTGGAAAATATTGTTTCGGAGTGTATCTGTTTTGGATTCTGTTTGATTTTATAAGATAGATTTGTTTCTGACTTTTAGGCATGTATTTTTCTATAAATAGAGGTTGTTTATTCATAGAAAAAGGGGGAGAGCAAGAGAGCAAATTAGTGTGACAAGATGTAGGGAATTAGGGTTTGCCACCACACAAGGCTAGGGTCTTAGGATCCTAGGGATTTGGGCAAACTATTCTTGTGATCATCTTGTGGGATCACCTTGGGTAGACTAGGTAAAATTGATTCTCTTGGCCACGGGAAGAGATTCGGGATTTTGGGTAGAATTAGGATTAATTCTTGTAACCCTTATGGGAATCTCTTGTAAAGTGACTTCTTTGATCTAGTGGAAACGGAGAGTTGCTCTCTCCAACAGACGTAGGTTCATTAACACCGAACTGGGTAAACAATATTCTTGTGTTCTTCTGTTTTGTTTGAATTATTTACTTTCATCATCTCTATCAACTTTAATTTGGTTACTTGGTTAATTTGCTCCACAAATCAAATTTCATTGGTGTGATATTTCAAGCGAATTCACAACAGTAATAATATCATGTATTTTTCTTATGTTATTTATTTAAGTTAATTATATTTACAAAAAAAATATATTAGTTATATTTTTTAATACAAAACTTGGAAAGTTGGAAACATCATTGTAATTTACTAACATCTCAACTAATATTCCTACAAGCTAACAATTATCTAAGTCACGCTAATAAATAAATTGATCCTTCCGAACCAGGAGATTAATGTGTGATGTTACTTTAAGGGTCGTTGTGAGAGGACCATTTATCAACATGCCTAGAGCTGTGGGTGTACTGACATGATAAAGTAAGCGTTGTGAGGGAGAGGTATAGAGTTTAGAATAATGCGCACTTTGGCTAGACCATGAGTTAAAGATTTGTAGAAGTTGAATGAGGGTTCTGAGGGACAAGAACCTTACGTGAGATAGGTGTTGCCGGATTGGTTAAAACCTAAATCCAATGGTTAAAAGTGGTCTCCATAGACTTTCTCATTTGTGTCTCTAAAGCGTGTCCATGAGATGGTTCCCCTAAAAACTAGTGATTGGGATGTCCACATAATGGCTTGATTCAATCCTTGGTAGTTTCTCCTAAGTCGGTTCGTGTAATCGTTATATTTTAGTGGTCCATCTTAGTGAGAATCCAATTATTCTTCTTGATTCCGGTTGTATGATGAAAAAGGAAAAGGCGTAATAATGTCTCACAGTAAATTGGAGTACAAACTTGTGACATTTCCTGCGACCTTTCATTCCTTTCTGTTAGTTTTTTTTATTGACAAATTGTTAGTATGTTAATTGCTATGTTAGTTTTTTTTGGGATAAATATGTTTTTACCCTCTGCGAAGTAGTTCAAAAAAAAAGTAGGCGTATGTTCATTTTGTTTTACTTTCTGTAAAACCATATTTACTCTTTTTTTACACCTTGCTAAAACTTGAACCCTAACCTCCAAGTATAGTTATAACTAGTTCAACCGGTTGAACTACCTACTTCTCATGGTTATGACTTATGTGCCTTAGTTTGGGTGATTGGAATCAAATACCTCATTTCTCACAAATATCTGGTTTGTTGCAGTTGATTCGAATTAGAAAGGTTTCTGACTTACTTAATTCAAAAAAATGTCTCATTTTTACTAAAATCAGCTTTGCTTTAGTTTGATGAAGGTCACACTCAATATTTAAAGTGAAAGCAAGAGTGTAATTAATATCAATAAGAATATAACACTGAAATCGTGGTGACATTTTTTATTCAAGAATTAATAAAAGAACAGAACATTCAAATCGTGGTCTTTTTTAATCCATGAATTAATAAGATATAAATGCAAAACAACCCATTTGCATTGGTGAAGAAAAAGTGAGTAGGTTTGATGGAGGAATCAAACCATGTTTTGTTAGAAGATGAATTATCTCTTGTGGATGGTGCTGTTGATTACAGTGGACAACCTGCTATTAGATCCAAATCTGGTTATTGGAGATCAGCCTGGTTTATCATAGGTAGGTACTTTCTAATAAACACACAATTTCTCATCTCTCTGCAACACTGAGATAGTCCATTTTTAAAATGGACTATTTCATTGCTGCAGAGATTCTTATTCCTAACATGTTGGAAAATAAATGTTTATTTTTTTAACTTTCTTTGTTTTCTTTTCAGGTGTTGAAGTGGCGGAAAGGATATCATATTATGGAATTAAAGGGAACTTGATAACATATCTAACAGGGTCACTGAAACAGAGTACTGCAAGTGCTGCTGAAAATGTGAATATATGGGCTGGAACTGCTTATCTTCTTCCTCTCTTTGGTGCTTTCATTGCTGATTCTTTTCTTGGACGCTACCGCACAATCATACTTTCTTCTCTCATCTATATCTTGGTTAGTTCTGTCCTTTATTTATTTGCTGAGATGAACGATCGCAAGCCGGTCACGAATTTTTGGACGTTATGTGCAAATAAAAAATATAGTCTTTTTTAACAAATAAAAATAATTTTTTTTTTAAAAAAAATTATCCCTGATTTAAATTGCAAATAGCATAAAAAAAATAAGCATCCTTATAATTAATATAAAAATAAGCATCCTTAAATTGCAAATAGAAATATGAAAAAATAAGAAATTCTAAATTCAAACTTCAAATTTTCTAACAATATTCTGGTGCTATTGCGGGCGGTACCCTTAAGGCATTTTTCTCTTTTTTACTATCACTTAATTTGGTCTTAACAATTTTTTTACCGTCTAATTTAATCTCTAGTAAAAAATAATTTTCAAACTAGTACTTTCGTTTTTGTCTATAATTGTCTATGTTTGTCTATCATTGTTTTTTTAAATTGTCTATTTCTTTCATTCATTAAGTTCATATATGATTTTTATTTTTGTTACAAAAATTTATGGTGAGGGTTGGTCCATCAGTACAAAGTAGGAAAAATTTTAGGGCTCTTAGAACACTTTATAAACTAATTATATTTATCTTCCTCCAAAAGTACTAACGAGGCTCAAATCCAGGACCTCCCAGATCCAAGACCTATCTCTTTCTTTCTTTTTTTATAGCAAAAGTACATGGAATATAAATCTAATAGCTACGGTTAATTATCATAAACATATACTTTTATTTATGAAAAAATTATGCAATTAGTAGAAAAAATTAATTTTTTTAATAATTGCATATGTGGCAAAACATGTTGAAGTGGCTATCCACAATTCCACATGTGCGTGACATTTTCAAAATTGGTGGGACCAACATTTTGCAAAATGAGCTAAAGTTACGGGACCAAAAATGCTCTTATGAAAATTAGTTGCCAAAATTGTAAGTTTGTGAAAGTTACGGGCCAAAATTACAATTTAGTTTAAATGTTACAAAGTTGATAGTATTAATGGATGAGAGCTCTATTAGCTCATAATTTTGATGTTGGTCATTGGCTTAATATGATTTACAGGGACTAGGATTGTTAACATTATCAGCTATGCTTCCTTCCATGGCCAAATCTAAATGTCAAGTTGACAGTAAACTCACATTCTGCTCCGCAAATTCACAAGTAATCTTATTCTTCATCTCACTCTATCTAGTTGCCATTGGACAAGGTGGACATAAACCATGTGTTCAAGCTTTCGGAGCGGATCAATTTGACGAACAACATCCTAAGGAGCACAGAGCTAGAAGCTCATTCTTTAATTGGTGGTATTTTACTATGGTTGCAGTTTGCTCGGCAACACTTTTGATCTTGACCTATATACAAGATAACTATAGTTGGGTTCTTGGATTTGGAATCCCTTGTGTTGTAATGATCATTGGTTTGATTGTTTTCTTCCTTGGAACGATGACCTATAGGTTTAACATTAAGGATAATGCCAAGAGTCCCTTTCTTAGAATTGGTCGCGTATTTGTTTTGGCGGTAAGAAATTGGCGAGCTACCTTACCAAGCACATCTATTGAAGAAGAAAGTGGCGGAATAGTTCTCTGTCAAGGTTCTAAGCAATTCAAGTAAGAAATACAATGCTAATTTCTTTTTGTTTTTTCGGTTTCATGTCTAGTAAGTTCGAACAAACTCCCCAAAACCCAAAATATAGATTAAGACCATTTTGATTTGGCTTGTATTTTCTATATTGGCAGTTTCCTCAACAAGGCATTGCTAACACCAAAGGGATCCAAAGAAGATGAGACTTGTACCCTTAATGAGGTCGAAGAAGCAAAGGCGGTACTAAGACTAGTTCCAATTTGGGCTACAACTTTGGTTTATGGTATTGTGTTTGCACAAGTTTTTACATTCTTTACAAAGCAAGGGAAATCTATGGAGAGAACAATAGTTCCTGGTTTTGACATACCTCCCGCTTCTCTTCAAACTATTAACGGTCTCGCCATTGTTATCTGCAGCCCTATCTACGACCGCATATTCGTTCCAGTAACAAGATCTCTCACTGGGAAACCCTCAGGCATCACAATGCTTCAAAGAATTGGCACTGGAATTTTTCTGTCCATTTTCACAGTAGTAGTTGCAGCCCTTGTTGAGATTAAAAGACTAAAAACAGCACAAGAGTTTGATCTTGTTGATGATCCTAATGCAATTGTTCCAATGAGTATATGGTGGTTAGTTCCTCAATACTTTTTGTTTGGAATTTCTGAGGTTTTTACTATGGTTGGTCTTCAAGAGTTTTTCTATGATCAAGTCCCAAATGAACTAAGAAGCATGGGACTTGCACTTTATTTGAGTATTGTTGGTGTTGGAAGCTTTCTAAGTGGCTTTCTTATTTCTATGATAGAAAATATTAGTGGCAAAGATGGACATGAAAGTTGGTTTAGTGACAATATCAATAAGGCACATCTTGATTACTTCTATTGGCTACTTACTGGATTAAGTGTGTTGGGGTTTACTTTGTTCATTTACTTTTCAAAATCTTATGTTTATAATCGCAAATGTATCATAATAGAATGATATTGATTAGTTTTTCTATTATGTCATAGTCTGACATGCAAGATATGACAATAAAGTAATGGTTTAGTTGTAGATAATATTTGATAAAATTGTAATAATATCATGTATTTTTCTTATGTTATTTATTTGAGTTAATTATATTTACAAAAAAAATATATTAGTTATATTTTTTAATACAAAACTTGGAAAGTTGGAAACATCATTGTAATTTACTAACATCTCAACTAACATTCCTACAAGCTAACAATTATCTAAGTCACGCTAATAAATAAATCGATCCTTCCGAACCAGGAGATTTAATGTGTGATGTTACTTTAAGGGTCGTTGTTAGAGGACCATTTATCAACATGCCTAGAGGTGTGGGTGTACTGGCAAACACTCTGATGATAAAGTAAGCGTTGTGAGGGAGAGGTATAGAGTTTAGAATAATGCGCACTTTGGCTAGACCATGAGTTAAAGATTTATAGAAGTTGAATGAGGGTTCTAAGGGACAAGAACCTTACGTGAGATAGGTGTTGCCGGATTGGTTAAAACCTAAATCCAAGGTTAAGAGTGGTCTCCATAGACTTTTTCATTTGTGTCTCTAAAGCGTGTCCATGAGATGGTTCCCCTAAAAACTAGTGATTGGGATGTCCACATAATGGCTTGATTCAATCCTTGGTAGTTTCTCCTAAGTCGGTTCGTGTAATCGTTATATTTTATTGGTCCATCTTAGTGAGAATCCAATTATTCTTCTTGATTCCGGTAGTATGATGAAAAACGAGAAGGCGTAATAATGTCTGACAGTAAATTGGAGTACAAATATTTTAGGACTTTCAATCATGGGCGCTCTAGAAGTCTGTCAAACTTATGACATTTCCTGCGACCTTTCATTCCTTTCTATTAGTTTTTTTTATTGACAAATTGTTTGTATGTTAATTGCTATGTTAGTTTTTTTTTTGGGTAAATGTATTTTTACCCTCTTCAAAGTAGTTTAAAAAAAAAGTAGGCGTATGTTGTTTTACTTTCTGTAATTTTTTTTTTGAGATTACCCACTGTAATGGTTTTTTTTCTAGTTCATTTTACCCCGCCGAATTTTTTTACAACATCGGAGGGTAAAATACACTACAAAAAAAAATACAGGGGGTAATCTAAAAAAATAATAATAATACAAGATGTTAAACAAAATTCGCCTACTTTGCATAAGCTAAAACCATATTTACTCTTTTTTTACACCTTGCCAAAACTTGAACCCTAACCTCCAAATATAGTTATAATAACTAGTTCAACCAGTTGAACTACCTACTTCTCATAGTTATGACTTATGTGCCTTAGTTTAGGTGATTGGAATCAAATACCTCATTTCTCACAAATATCTGGTTTGTTGCAGTTCGATTCGAATTAGAAAGGTTTCTGACTTACTTAATTCAAATAAAATGTCTCATTTTTACTAAAATTAAAATCAGCTTTGCTTTAGTTTGATGAAGGTCCCAATCAATATTTAAAGTCAAAGCAAGAGTGTAATTAATATCAATAAGAATATAACACACTGAAATCGTGGTGACATTTTTTATTCAAGAATTAATAAAAGAACAGAACATTCAAAACGTGGTCTTTTTTAATCCATGAATTAATAAGATATAAATGCAAAACAACCCATTTGCATTGGTGAAGAAAAAGTGAGTAGGTTTGATGGAGGAATCAAACCATGTTTTGTTAGAAGATGAATTATCTCTTGTGGATGGTGCTGTTGATTACAGTGGACAACCTGCTATTAGATCCAAATCTGGTTATTGGAGATCAGCCGGGTTTATCATAGGTAGGTACTTTCTAACAAACACACAATTTCTCATCTCTCTGCAACACTGAGATAGTCCATTTTAAAAATGGACTATTTCATTGCTGCAGAGATTCTAATTCCTAACATGTTGGAAAATACATGTTTATTTTTTTAACTTTTCTTTGTTTTCTTTTCAGGTGTGGAAGTGGCTGAAAGGATATCATATTATGGAATTAAAGGGAACTTGATAACATATCTAACAGGGTCTCTGAAACAGAGTACTGCAAGTGCTGCTGAAAATGTGAATATATGGGCTGGAACTGCTTATCTTCTTCCTCTCTTTGGTGCTTTCATTGCTGATTCTTTTCTTGGACGCTACCGCACAATCATACTTGCTTCTCTCATCTATATCTTGGTTAGTTCTGTCCTTTATTTATTTGCTGAGATGAACGATCGCAAGCCGGTCACGAATTTTTGGAGGTTATGTGCAAATAAAAAATATAGTCTTTTTTAACAAATAAAAATACAATTTTTTTTTAAAAAAATTATCCCTGATTTAAATTGCAAATAGCATAAAAAAAATAAGTATCCTTATAATTAATATAAAAAGATTCATAGTATAATCAATACAATAAAATATTTCTTAGCTACTTAAGCTGAGTCATTTTTTGAAGTAAATTTATTAATTAAATAATGTATTAAATTTTACACCCTTTAATTTATTAATACTACTAATCAGTAAAAGAGATTATAAATCTAACAATTGGACATTTGCATTTTTATGTAATATATTAAATTTTGCATCCTTTAATTTACTAATATTACTACTATATAAAAAAAATTGAGGCCTCATTTTTAGAAGGTCCGATGCCACGATACATGTTGCACATGTGTTCAGCATAGGCCTATTTCACAAAAATATGAGTAGCTATGATGTCGGTGGAGGAAAATTACACGAGAGAGGATCTCTTCTTTCCTTTAGACATAGGCTCCGTTGAATAAAAATAAAAAGTATGTTAAGAGAGTCGTTCACATATTATTTGGTTTGGAATCGCACGGCTAAAAAATAATAAGACAAAATTCAATTTTCATTCTTAATTTTACTTTTATTTTTCTTCTTTCAATTTTACCTACTAATCTAACATGTCTATGTCTGATTTAATGATTTTCTATAACTGTCTTTGTCTATCGTCGTTTTTGGTAACCGTCTCTGTCTTTCATTCATTATGTTGTGTAGACATATTCAGAGCATTAAATTTTTTTTTACAACAAAAATATACAGGGTGTAAATATACTAACTACTGCTAATTATCATAAACGTATACTTTTATTTATGAAACAAGTTATGCAATTATTAAAAGTAAAAAGTAAAAATAGGCAAAAGTTATTGGTTTCACAAAAAAAAATACAAAAAAAATTATTGGTTAAAATTAAGAATGTCAATTTGCATCTGTTAACGAAGTTCTTTGTGAAGATTATCTATTCAAAACTCTGAAGTTCGGTTGCAAATAGATTCTATGGTCATTGCACAGAATTTTAAGACAGGGAGTTATGGGAATCCTAGGGTCATATTCTTATCAAGAGAATTAGAGCCTTATTGCAAGAAGATTGGGAGGTCAACATATCACATGTGTTTCGGAAAGCTAATAGATGTGCATATACACTTGCAAATATGGGAAGTTTTGGGTCTACGGAGTTAGTTTTAGATGATTACCCTCCTTTCGAGGTTGCCTTAGTATCTTTTGATGATTTTAGGGGTGTTTTTCTCCTCTGATTAATTTTTGTGTAATCTTTTTTTCTTTGGGTTTTGACTTCGTTGAATACAAAAAGAAAAAAAAAATAAAAAAACTTCGAAGTTGGGGACTTTTTCTTTGCAGGGACAGGGGTGAAGGGTAAAGTTCCCTCAAAGACATTTTGTGGCAGAGATTGGGGAAGTATTCTCCGCCACCGCGGATTCCTCGACCATATTATTTAAGTTATATATATAATATAATTATATAACTTTACATATTTTTTTAATCATTTTTATATAAAAAGTAGTTAATAACTTAATATGCTAGAAAATCAAGAGCTATTATTACGGTGATCATCCTATTTTCTTGTTACACTACCCAAGTGCACCAAGTACATATACAGTGGACACCTTGTTTACTTCTCTTATTTTTGTTGTTACACTGTTTGTTTAGGTAGATTTATAAAAGAGAGAAATAAGAAAGAAAAAAAGATAGCAAAGAAATTGATTCAAAACTATGAAGCACTGACACCTAGGCGTGTATGCGCTTCAAGGATGCAAAATGTGTTTATGCTTTTGCTCGAAAAATGTGTTTATGTTTTGTTTTTTTATAAATAATAATTAGTTACTGTGTTATGCTTTTGCTCGAAAAATATAGAAATTTTGTTAATTTTCGATGTTCGTGAATCTTCGCGGGTACCGTGGGGAAGGGGAAGAATATTCTCCCGTGACGGGAATCGGATATGGGGAACAAATTTGGGGTGGAACAGGGAGCGGAAAAACATCCTCCGCACATTCACTGCCTTGTTGAAATCCCTAATCAAAACTGCTATTTAGCTTATATGTTATAAAACTTTTCATAGTACAGATAGATGATTGGCTCATAACTTTGATGTTGGTCATTGGCTTAATATGAATTACAGGGACTTGGATTGTTAACATTATCTGCTATGCTTCCTTCCATCACCAAATCTAAATGTCAACTAGACAATACATTCATATTCTGTTCCCAACAATCACAAGTAATCTTATTCTTCATCTCACTCTATCTAGTTGCCATTGGACAAGGTGGACATAAACCATGTGTTCAAGCTTTCGGGGCGGATCAATTCGACGAACAACATCCTAAGGAGCACAAAGCTAGAAGCTCATTCTTTAATTGGTGGTATTTTGCCATGGTTGCAGGTTATACAGCAACACTTTCGATCTTGAGTTATATACAAGATAACTATAGTTGGGTTCTTGGATTTGGAATCCCTTGTGTTCTAATGATAATTGCTTGGATTGTATTCTTGCTTGGAACAACTACCTATAGGTTTAACATTCGGGATAATGACAACAGTCCATTTCTTAGAATTGGTCGTGTATTCGTCACAGCTGTAAGAAATTGGCGAAATAACTTATCAAGCAAGGTTGTTGAGGAGGAATGTGATGGAACTTTTCATCGCCAAAGTTCTGAACAATTCAAGTAAGAATTAATAATAATGTTAAGTTTTGCTAGTTTTTCAATTTTATGTCCTATTAGTAGGTTTCATCTTTAGTTTGTCTTTTGAATTTTTTTGTTTTTGAGTTTACAAAATCGTCCTTTATTAGTGGGCAGTGGCACGCGTAAAAGGAAAATTACAGGAATTCACAAAAAGACGGTAATATTACCCTAAAAGATTATAACTAGATTGACTTAGCTTGTATTATCTTACATTCACACAGCTTCCTCAACAAGGCATTGCTAACACCAAAGGGATCCAAAGAAGATGAGACTTGTACCCTTACTGAGGTCGAAGAATCAAAGGCGGTACTAAGGTTAATTCCAATTTGGGCTACAACTTTGGTTTATGGTATTGTCTTTGCTCAAGTTTTTACATTCTTCACCAAACAAGGAAAATCTATGGAGAGAACAATATTTCCTGGTTTTGACATACCTCCCGCTTCTCTTCAAACAATTAACGGTCTAGCCATTGTTATCTTTAGCCCTATCTACGACCGCATATTTGTGCCAGTAACAAGATCTCTCACTGGGAAACCCTCAGGCATCACAATGCTTCAAAGAATTGGCACTGGAATTTTTCTATCCATTTTCACAGTAGTAGTTGCAGCCCTTGTTGAGATTAAAAGACTAAAAACAGCACAAGAGTTTGATCTTGTTGATAACCCTAATGCAATTGTTCCAATGAGTATATGGTGGTTGGTTCCTCAATACTTTTTGTTTGGAATTTCTGAGGTTTTTACTATGGTTGGTCTTCAAGAGTTTTTCTATGATCAGGTTCCAAATGAACTAAGAAGCATGGGACTTGCACTTTATTTGAGTATTATTGGTGTTGGAAGCTTTCTAAGTGGCTTTCTCATTTCTATGATAGAAAATATTAGTGGCAAAGATGGACATGAAAGTTGGTTTTGTGATAATATCAATAAGGCACATCTTGATTACTTTTATTGGCTACTTGCTGGATTAAGTGTGATGGGGTTTACTTTGTTCATTTACTTTTCAAAATCTTACATTTATAATCACAAAGGTATCATCACACAAGCATAGTCATTGATTAGTTTTTCTATTATGTCATAGTTTGACATGCAAGATGTATGATGATAAGGTAAGGTTTAGTCGTGTATATATTTGATAAAATTGTAATCATATCATGTATAAATATATCTATCCCCTCATACAATTGTAATAATATCATGTATCATCATAGAATGATATTGATTAGTTTTTCTATTATGTTATTTATATAAATTAATTATATTTACAAAAAATATATTAGTTATATATTTTTAATACATAACTTGGAAGGTCGAAATCATCATTATAATTTATTGATATCTCAACTGACATTCCTACAAGCCAACAATTATCTACGACACGCTAATATATCTATTGATCCTTCCGAACCACGAGATTTAATGTGTGATATTACTTTAAGGGTCGTTGCGAGAGGACCATTTATCAACATGACTAGAGGTGTGGGTGTACCGGCCAACACTCTGATTATAAAGTAAGTGTCGTGAGGGAGAGGTATAGAGTTTGGAATAATGCGCAATTTGACTGGAGCATAAGTTAAGCTTTATAGAAGTTGAATGAGGGTTATGAGGGACAAGAACCTTATGTGAGATAGGTGCTGCTGGATTGCTTAAAACCTAAATCCAATGGTTAGGAGTGGTCTCCGCAGACTTCCTCATTTGTGTCTCTAAAGTGTGTCCATGTGATGGTTCTCCTAAAATCTAGTGATTTGGGGGTCCACATAATGGCTCGATACAATCCTTGGTAGTCTCTCCAAAGTGGGTTCGTGTAATCGTTATATTTTGGTGGTCCATCTTAGTGAGAACCCAATTATTCTTCTTGATTCCGCTAGTATGATGAAAAAGGAGAAGGCTTAATAATGTCTGACAATAATTTGGAGTACAAATATTTTAGGACTTTCAGTCATGGGCGCTCTAGTAGCTTTTCAAACTTGTGACATTTATTGCGACCTTTCATTCCTTTCTATTAGTTTATTTTTTTAATGATAAAGTGTTAGTATGTTAATTGTTATGTTAGTTGATTTGTTACACCTTGCCAGAACTTGAGTCCTGACCTTCTAGTATAACTAGTTCAACCAATTGAGCTACCTATTTCTCATAGTTATGACTTATGTGCCTTTATTTCCTTAATTTGGGTGATTGGAATCAAATACCTCATTTCTCACAAATATCTGGTTTGCTGCAGTTTGATTTGAATTAGAAAGGTTTCTGACTTATTTAATTCAAATAAAACGTCTCATTTTTACTAAAATCAGCTTTGCATTAGTTTGATGAATGTCAAACTCAATATTTTAAGACAAAGAAAGAGTTTAATTAATACTAATAAGAATAGAGCATTCAAATCGTGGTGAGTTTTTTATATTCAAGGATTAATAAAAGTCAGAACATTGAAACCGTGGTGAATTTTTTAATTCATGAATTAATAAGATATAACTGCAAAACAACCCATTTGCAATGATGAAGAAAAAGGGAATAGTTTTGATGGAGGAATCAGACGATGTTTTGTTAGAACCTCAATTAGCTCTTGTAGATGGTGCCGTTGACTACAGAGGACAGCCTGCTATTAGATCCAAATCTGGTTATTGGAGATCAGCCTGGTTTATCATAGGTACTGTCTCGAAAACACATAATTTTTTTTATCTCTGCAACACTAAAATAGTCCATTATTAAAATGGACTATTTCATTGCTGCAGAGATTCTAATTTCTAACACGTTGGAAAATAAATGTTTATTTTTTTTAAACTTTTCTTTGTTTTTTTTTTTTCAGGTGTGGAAGTGGCAGAGAGGATATCATATTATGGAATTCAAGGGAACTTGATAACATATTTAACAGGGCCACTGAAACAGAGTACTGCAACAGCAGCTGAAAATGTGAATATTTGGGCAGGAACTGCTTCTCTTCTTCCTCTATTTGGTGCTTTCATTGCTGATTCTTTTCTTGGCCGCTACCGCACAATCATACTTGCTTCTCTCATCTATATCTTGGTTAGTTCTGTATTTTTTCTTAATTTTAGGAGACTTAGACTCAAATGTAAAATTTCTGAGTTTAAATTTCAGACTCTCTAATGATGTTTACTCTTAAGAGATTATTTCTTTTTACTATGATTTAATTTGGTCCTAACACATAAAATAATACTCAAACTAGTGACTGATATTTTTACACGGATTAAATTTGTCTCCTATAAAAATATGTCAAAGGTATTGGAAAGTGAAAATGATTAATATCTATCGTGAAACAAATAGATGAACGGATAAACTTACATCAATGGAAAGTGATATTTTCAATACAAAAATTTCTTTTTTTATATTCTTAACTAGTGCCCTGTGGCACTAGTTAGCATGACCCATATATAATTATATAACTTTTACATGTTTTTTAATCATTTATATATATATATATATATATATATATATAAAAGTAGTTAATATGCTAGAAAATTAAGAGTTATTATTACGGTCATCAACCTATTTTCTTGTTACACTACCCAAGTGACCTTAAAAAAGTGCATCAAGTACATATACGGTGGACACCCTATTTACTTTGTTATTGATACAAAACTATGAAGTACGGACACCTTATGATTAGGCGTGTCGCGGTGTCTGTGCTTCATAGATGCAAAATGTGTTTCTTTATTTTAAAAAATGAAAGATGCAAAATTATGTATTTTTTTTATAAAAATAATAATAAGTTACTAGTGTTATGCTTTTGCTTGAAAAGTATATAAATCTTGTTACTTTTAGATGTTCGTGGATCTTTGCGGTTACTGTGGGGAAGGGGAAGAATATTCTCCCGTGGCGGGAATCGGAGATGGGGAACAAATTTGGGGCGGAACAAGGAGCGGAAACACATCCTCCGCACATTCCCCGCCTCGTCTGAAATCCCCAGTGAAAACTGCTATTTAGCTTAAATGTTATAAAACTTTTCATAGTACAGAATCTACAGATAGATGGTTGGCTCATAATTTTGATGTTGGTCATTGGCTTAATGTGAATTGATATAAATTACAGGGACTTGGATTGTTAACATTATCCGCTATGCTCCCTTCCATCACCAATTCTAAATGTCAACTAGACAATACATTCATATTCTGTTCCCAACAATCACAAGTAATCTTATTCTTCATCTCACTCTATCTAGTTGCCATTGGACAAGGTGGTCATAAACCATGTGTTCAAGCTTTCGGGGCGGATCAATTCGACGAACAACATCCTAAGGAGCACAAAGCTAGAAGCTCATTCTTTAATTGGTGGTATTTTACTATGGTTGCAGGTTTTACAGCAACACTTTCGATCTTGAATTATATACAAGATAACTATAGTTGGGTTCTTGGATTTGGAATCCCTTGTGTTGTAATGATAATTGCTTTGATTGTGTTCTTGCTTGGAACAACTACCTATAGGTTTAACATTCGGGATAATGACAACAGTCCATTTCTTAGAATTGGTCGTGTATTCATCGCAGCTGTAAGAAATTGGCGAAATACCTTAACAAGCAAGATTGTTGAGGAGGAATGTGATGAAACTCTTCATCGCCAACGTTCTGAACAATTCAAGTAAGAATTAATAATAATGTTTAGTTTTGCTAGTTTTTCAATTTTATGTCCTATTAGTAGGTTTCATCTTTAATTTGTCTTTTGAATTTTTTCGTTTTTGAGTTTACAAAATCGTCCTTTATTAGTGGCACACGTAAAAGGAAAATTACTGGAATTCACAAAAAGACGGTAATATTACCCTAAAATATTATAACTATATTGACTTAGCTTTTATTATCTTACATATTCAAACAGCTTCCTCAACAAGGCGTTGCTAACACCAAAGGGATCAAAAGAAGGTGACACTTGTAGCCTTAGTGAGGTGAAAGAAGCAAAGGCAGTACTAAGACTGGTTCCAATTTGGGCTACAACTTTGGTTTATGGTATTGTGTTTGCACAAGTTTCTACATTCTTCACCAAACAAGGAAAATCTATGGAGAGAACAATAGTTCCTGGTTTTGACATACCTCCCGCTTCTCTTCATACGATTAACGGTCTCGCCATTGTTCTTGTAAGCCCCATCTATGACCGATTATTTGTGCCGGTAGCAAGAACTATAACTGGAAAACCCACAGGGATCACATTGCTTCAAAGAATTGGCACCGGAATTTTTTTATCGATATTGACTGTACTACTTGCAGCCTTTGTTGAGATTAAGAGACTAAAAACTGCACAAGAGTATGGTCTTGTTAATGATCCTAATGCAATTGTTCCAATGAGTATATGGTGGTTGGTTCCTCAATACTTTTTGTTTGGAATTTCTGAGGTTTTTACTATGGTTGGTCTTCAAGAGTTTTTCTATGATCAAGTCCCAAATGAACTAAGAAGCATGGGACTTGCACTTTATTTGAGTATTGTTGGTGTTGGAAGCTTTCTAAGTGGCTTTCTCATTTCTATGATAGAAAATATTAGTGGCAAAGATGGACATGAAAGTTGGTTTAGTGATAATATCAATAAGGCACATCTTGATTACTTTTATTGGCTACTTACTGGATTAAGTGTGATGGGGTTTACTTTGTTCATTTACTTTTCAAAATCTTATGTTTATAATCGCAAAGGTATCATCACAGAAGGATAATCATTGATATGATAATAAAGTAAGGTTTAGTTGTGTATATATTTGATAAAATTGTAATAATACAATGTATTTTTCTGATGTTATTTATTTATATTAATTATATTTACAAAAATATATTGGTTATATTTTTTAAATCAAAACTTGGAAGGTCGAAAACATCATTATAATTTATTGACATTTCAATTGACACTCCTACAAAGGTAAACATTGTGAGGAAGAAGTATATATGGTTTAGGATAGTGCGTACCTCCCTAGACTTCAAGTTAAGCTTTGTAGTAGTTGAATTAGGGTTCCGAGGGACTAAAACCTTATGTGAGACAGGTGTTGGCGGATTGCCTAAAACCTAAATTCAATGGTTAAGAGTGGTCTCTGCGGACTTTGACATGTGCACTTCTAAAGCGTGTCCATGAGATGGTTCGTCTAAGAACTATTAACTTCGGTGACCCAGTCCAAAGCATAGTAGGCCTTGGTCTAATTCTGAACAGTTGCCCCCAAGCATTTAGTCAGCAGAGCAAGATAATGGTTCGATACAATCCTTGGTAGTCTCTCCTATGTGGGTTTGTGTAATCGTTATATTTTGGTGGCTCGTCTTAGTGAGAACCCATTTATTCTTCTTGAGTCCGTTTTTATGATGAAAAAGAGAAGGCCTAGTAGCGTGTTGGTGGTGATGCATTCTGGATACCACGCACCTTAGTAATTTTGAGTATTTGGAATCAAAATTTGTTAGGATTTTTCATCATGAGCGCTCTGGCAGTCTGTCAAACTTGGAGACAAATGACTATTCTCTTCGCTAGCTTGGAGGCACCTCAAAGGGTGGGATAGCTGGCCCAGAGATTTAAAGTTGATCCATACCCAAGGCGAGGATCGAACCCTCGACCATGGATCAAGGGAGGATGGGCTCCAACCGCTCAACCACACCCCTTGGGTTTGCTGCACTTTGATTCGAATTAGAAAGGTTTTGACTTGAATGATTCAAATCAAAAGATCCATTTTTCACTAAAAATTATTTTGTTTCAATGTGATTTGAATCGAAGTAGTTTCCGACTTGTTTGATTCAAATCAAATGTATCATTTTTACTAAAAATCAGCTTTGCATTAGTTTGATGAAGGTCAAGCTCAACATTTTAAGACAAAGAAAGAGTTTAATTAATACTAATAAGAAGTTAAGAACATAACATCCAAATCATGGTGACTTTTTTTTATTCAAGAATTAATAAAAGAATAGATCATTCAAAACGTGGTGGCTTTCTTTATTCAAGAATTAATAAGATATAAATGCAAAACAACCCATTTGAAGTGTAGAAGAAAAAGTGAAGAAGTTTAATGGAGGAATTAAACGATGTTTTGTTAGAATCTGAATTAGGTCTTGTAGATGGTGTTGTTGATTACAGAGGTCAACCTGCCATTAGATCCAAATCTGGTTATTGGAGATCAGCCTGGTTTATCATAGGTACTTTCTAATAAACACAACTTCATATATCTCTGCAACACTGAAACAGTACATTTTTTCAATGGACTATTTCATCGCTGCAGAGATCTCAATTCCTAACACACCGGAAAATGAATGTAATGTGAATTGAAATGAATTATGAATGTTATGTATAGGTGTGGAAGTGGCAGAAAGGGTATCATATTATGGAATTCAAGGGAACTTAATATCATATCTAACAGGGCCACTGAAACAGAGTACTGCAACAGCTGCTGAAAATGTGAATATATGGGCTGGAACTGCTTCTCTTCTTCCTCTATTAGGCGCTTTCATCGCTGATTCTTTTCTCGGACGCTACCGCACAATCATACTTGCTTCTCTAATTTATATCTTGGTTAGTTCTGATTTTTAATAATTTTTTTATTCAGAATTTTTCATTTATTCATTTTAAAAGTGAAATTCAAATCACTAGACTACTTAATAAAAAAAATGTTTGAGAGTAATTTAAATATTTTTTGTTGTTATAGATCAAAAAAAAAAAAAAATTTGTTGTCAAAGGACTTAATTGAACAGCTACAAAAATATAAGACCAAATTCAATCTTTATTTTTCTTTCTTCCTGCAATTTTACGTACTAATTAATATATCCTGTAAATATTGTTGCTAATTGATATTATATAGAAACAACGACTTTCGTTTTTATGTTTATCATTGTGTTTGGTAAACTGTCCCTGTCTTTCATTATCTTGATATATGATGGCTTATATCAATCAACTAGCTAGGTTAATTATCATAAACATATACGTTCCAAAATGTAAGTCAATTTGATCATTTTACACAAATTAAGAAAAGTAATCATTGTTGTATGGAAAAAGAGAAATTATGAATTAGTTTACAAAATTGTCCCTCATTAATGGAATGAAAAAGATAAATCGAAGAATTAAAAGAAGAAAAAGAAATAAATAGTCAAATGTATAATATAAAAAAAAACATTAAATATTTTATTGATAATGTAAAGTGACATATAATTTGATACAAATTTTTTTCTCGAAGTGATTTACATTTTGGAATGGAGGGAATACTTTTGTTTTGTTTATGAACTATTTTAGGAATTAAGTATTGTGTTTTATCTTAAACATATTATTTATAATATTTAAATTTTCTCAACGTAATATGTTAAGTTAAATAATAAAATGACAATTTAATAGAAAAATATAACAAATCATCCTTTTTATTTATGTTTTATTTTAGAAAAACGTCAATACATAAAAATCAAACATAATACTCCCTCCGTATCAAATTGTAAGTCACATTGAGAAAAAAATTTGTAGTAAATTATAAGTCACTTTACATTACCAATAAAACATTTAATGCTAGTTTTCCTATTATATCCTTAGCTATTTATTACTCTCTCTTTTTTCAATTCTTGCACTTATCTTTTCTATATCATTAATGAAGGACAATTTTGTAAATTAACTCATAAATTTTCTTTTTTCCATACAACATTAATTACATTTCTTAATTTGTGTAATTTGTCTAAAGTAACTTACATTGTGGTATGGAGGGAGTAACTTTTAATCAACTTATGTCGGCGCAACAATCACACAGAAAATTCACGCAAGATAGGTATGACATTGGTTCTGGCATTAGGCGTGCAATGGGCGCAGTTAGTTCTTGGTTTGCAAGAAGATGAACACACACGAAAAATGGGAGAATTATAGAGATAAGATGATAGTTGTAATTCACTTTCATTAGATATGAAAATCAAGCATTACAACACTTTCTTTTATAGGTAATACACCAATAACTTGTTAGTCAAGTAATCTCAACCAACTAAAACACTAATCTTGTCTAGTTGGTTAGAGTAGTCACATTGTGGGACTTCAGAATACTAACTATATGCTGACATATTTGTATTAGCTCACATTTTTGTTATACTAATTTCATTTTAAATATTATAACAATGATATAGTTTTATGTTAAATATTTAATGTAACACTTCCATTGTAGCTCATAATTTTGATGTTGTTCATTGACTTAATATTGATTTACAGGGACTAGGATTGTTAACATTATCAGCTATGCTTCCTTCCATCACCAATTCTAAATGCCAAATTGACAGTAAACTCATATTTTGCTCCCCAAATTCACAAGTAATCTTGTTCTTCATCTCACTTTATCTAGTTGCTATTGGACAAGGTGGACATAAACCATGTGTTCAAGCTTTTGGTGCGGATCAATTCGATGAACAAAATCCTAAGGAACACAAATCAAGAAGCTCATTCTTTAATTGGTGGTTTTTTACTATGGTTGCAGGTTGCGCCGCAACAATTTTAGTCTTGTCCTACATACAAGATAACTATAGTTGGATTCTTGGATTTGGAATACCTTGTGTTGTAATGGTCATTGCTTTGATTGTTTTCATGTTTGGAACAATGACCTATCGGTTTAACATTAAGGATAATGACAAGAGTCCATTTCTTAGAATTGGTCGTGTATTCATCGCAGCAGTAAGAAATTCGAGAGAAACCTTACGAATCGAAGCTTTTGAAGAGGACTGTGACGGAATACTTCATCGTCAAAGTTCTAAACAATTCAAGTAAGACTAACAATGTTAATTTTAATTTGCGCTTATTTTAAGATGTCTCATTTGAAAATTTCCTAACGCCTCTAAATTAATTAGTTGGGCCGGTCCTGTAAATCAATCATCCTAAGCAAAGGCGAAAAAGATTATAACTATATTGACTTAGCTTTGTATTTTCTACATTTGCAGCTTCCTCAACAAGGCATTGCTAACACCAAAGGGATCCAACAAAGATGAAACTTGTAGCCTTAGTGAAGTGGAAGAAGCAAAGGCTGTACTAAGAATGATTCCAATTTGGGCTACAACCCTAATTTATGGTATTGTGTTTGCTCAAGTTTTTACATTCTTTACCAAGCAAGGGAGATCTATGGAAAGAACAATATTTCCCGGTTTTGACATACCTCCCGCTGCTCTTCAAACGATAAACGGTGTTGCCGTTGTTCTTATCATCCCCATCTACGACCGCATATTTGTTCCAATAGCAAGAGCAATTACTGGAAATCCCTCAGGCATCACATTACTTCAAAGAATTGGCACTGGAATTTTTATATCCATATTCATAGTAGTATTTGCAGCCTTTGTTGAGATGAAAAGACTAAAAATAGCACAAGAGTATGGTCTTGTTGATGATCCTAATGCAATTGTGCCAATGAGTATATGGTGGTTGATTCCTCAATACTTTTTGTTTGGAGTCTCTGAGGTTTTTACTATGGTTGGTCTTCAAGAGTTTTTCTATGATCAGGTTCCAAATGAACTTAGAAGCATGGGACTTGCACTTTATTTGAGTATTGTTGGTGTTGGAAGCTTTCTAAGTGGCTTTCTCATTTCTATGATAGAAAATATTAGTAGCAAAAATGGACATGAAAGTTGGTTTTGTGATAATATCAATAAGGCACATCTTGATTACTTTTATTGGCTACTTACTGGATTAAGTGTGGTGGGGTTTACTTTGTTCATTTACTTTTCAAAATCTTATGTTTATAATCGCAAATGTATCATAATAGAATGATATTGATTAGTTTTTCTATTATGTCATAGTTTGACATGCAATATGTATGATGATAAGGTAAGGTTTAGTCGTGTATATATTTGATAAAATTGTAATAATATCATGTATAAATATATCTATCCTTCAGAACTAGGAGATTTGTTTTGTTATGTTACTTCAAGGTTGATGTGAGCGGATTATTTATCGGCGAGCCATGAGGTGAAGGTGTACCTGCAAATTCTCCGACAATAAAATAAGTGTTGTGAGGAAGAGGTATTCGGTTTAGAATAGTGTATACACCTTGACTAGGAGAACAACTTTGCTCCATTTAGGTTTGCTCTTTTTATCCGTTTTCATTGCATAGATTTTTGACATGTGGAACAAAAAAATCAAGGGTCGAGATATAATTGGTGTTTGTTTAATTAAAAGTAAAATAAAAAAGGCATAGCCCAATTGGAGTCAACAATTTGTCAGCCCAAATCCGATTGAATGTATTAAGATATTTAAATTGATGTTTGTCTACCGGAAGATATTTTGTTGAGGATTTATTCTTCAACCTCGAGATACTCTGTTCGAGACCTGGCACTAAAAAAATATTTAAATTGATAATTGTATGTTATTTACTTTATATATCTTAAAGTTAGAGTACGAAAATATGTTTTAATGAATTTCCAATTAATTAAAAATATAATAAAATTATTATTTAAGTTTCATAAATATATATATTTTGTTATGGCTAACACGATGTGATAATTTTTTTGAAAAATGCTAGATATAGCGAATAGTGTTATCACGAAACCATCACGAAGGACTGACACGCGTGTTTTTGTCTCTTGTGTTTCTCTCCTTTTGGTATTTGTATTATTTTATCTCAAATTTTTTCTTCACCACCCACCGCTTCACACCTTCCATGGCTACTAACAAAGACTTGACTCACAAGCTCTTCACCTAAGCTTCAACATCAAGTGTGTATGTTTCCACACCTCTATGTTTGTTTTTTTGGAAACACTTTATTAACCACAATTTTATTGTTAACCAAAGTAGAGCATGAATCTCTTATTAATCAGAGCCTTGGTATTAATTAATCACCAAGGATGTGAAACAATTGATTATGATTGAAAAAAAGGGAGGAAGGTCAAGTCTAAAAAATTTATGTATTTTGGTAGAAAACCTTTAAGAACTTCATATTATATTACTTCACATGTTAGCAGATCAGACTAGGCAGTAGTGATACTTGATTCTAACTTCAAAGTGCTTGGAATGAGGATTTTTATTTGTGTTACAGAGACAGAGTAAAGGTGGTTCTATTTTTCACAATACTTTTAGGAAAGAAGTATAAAATGCAAAGTTCGTGCAATTTTCGTGTCCATATGTCTTCGCGACATATAGCATTGCTGAATTTTTTTTTGGTAGAACGATGATGATAATTTAATGGTGTTTAAAATTTTATCATTATTGCTCTATAAGTATAAGGGATCAATTTATAGAAAACGGTTTATGCAATATAAAATAGGTTTTATGCTATTTTATAAGTTCAAATTAATAAAAATTAAATTTTTATAACGCTATTTTATCATAAACTAACTTAAAAAATTTATAATAATATATTAAAATTTGATAAGCTGTTTGCATAAGCTCAAAAATAAGCTATGCCAAACAGACCCTTAAATATGTAAATTTCACCGCGGCTCACTTCTTCTTTCTTTTCTCTACCCAGCTTGCAATTGCATATTTGTTTGTTATAGGAAACTCTAATTATCGTATATATAAATACTTACAAGGATGTGTCAAATTATATATGTGTAATATTTGAATTGAATATATAGTGTTATAGTAGTGCTCACTAATTTTTTACTGGATATATATTTTGGAAAGTTAATCATTGGATCGAAAAATTTCTTATTTATTAAACTGAATTAAAAGTTTATAACATATAGATTATTTATATAAATTTTTACATAAATAAAAAAATGATATGTCATTGATATTGACATTAACAAAACCTTGGCAGATCTCACAAACTGTTATTATCGTTCATGCAAATCTTATAAATTTGGCTCGTTTAAATAATTGAGTAAAATCACCAACTAGAATTTGTTTATTTAATTTTTAAAAAAATAAATATGTACCAAAAAAAAAAGTTTGGTCGAGTATTTAACAAATTAAAACTGAATAATTCACAAATATTTTAATTCATTTATATACCTACCTATAATGACCAATTTGAGATTTGTTTATTGTGGAAAAGTAGAAGAAAATAATCATGCCAGTTGGATGCTTAAAATATCCACAATGAAATCACTTATATATGCAAGCAAAGATTGAGGAAGGCATTTCTAGTTCAATATTAGTCCTTGGCACGTAACCTTTCACATTTCTAAAATGCTTGACATTTTGTTTTTGTCGTTTTTTTCTTGAATCTAATTAATTTTGGACAAAGAAAGATAGAGATAAAAAGACAAAAAAATAATCAATTGAGTAGAATGAGACAGCGAAGAAGAATAAACCAACAGCTCTGGTTTGCTTGTTGAAACAATAAGGGAAAACTCTAGCATAATATTTAAAAAGTTAAATTTAATTATATATATATATAAGTAGAGAATATGTTACTAGTAGAGAATATGTTAATGCGAATTCTTTCATCTCAATTGAATTTTCTCGATATGCAAGAGTGATGAAGTAATTTATTGGTCACTAATTTAAAAAGCTCAAATCTCTGAATATTTGTTTAAAAGATTTAAATTTTTTATCATTTAAATCAATTCATTGTTAATAAATATAAATTTAATTTAACATAGTTAAATATAAAAAAGGACATAATGTTTACCAAAAAAAAAAGGACATAATGTTTGGAAAGTAAAGGCTTAATTACGGTTTTAAGGATTTATTCGGTAATTTAAAAGGGAGGGAAGAAAAGAAAAAGAATTAGTCGAAGAAATTAAAGTTTTGGAAGGTGAGGACTTGAGGCATTTGTTTTTTTGTTTAAATATCATTTTTGTCAATGTATGTTTATAAGTTTTTGATTTTAGCATCTGTGTTTTTTCTTTTTTGTTGCGAATAAGTTCTCGAATGTATAAAATTTGTTGGTTTTAGTCTCTATCGTCTGCTACCGTTACAAAAAACATTGATTTGTCAAATGTTTGCATAAATGCCTTCTTTGATGTGTCAAGTTAAGCTGATCCGATCATAAATGAAGACCAAAATCATGGTCGACCAATATATTGTTAAATAATACTTTCAATATTAAAAAAGATATTAATTATAAATATTTACTTATTATTAACGGTAACTTGTAAGTTCTAATATGATTCATTTCTTCAAGTTGTTTATGGTGGATCAATATTTAAAATATTATCGATATCATATGTTGTTGTTGTATAATTTAATAGTTATTCTCATTTTTTATTATTGAAATGATGATTTAGTTGATAATGGTTTGATTAAAACAACATATAATAAATTTGTAATAACTCATATTGAACTGACATTAATAATATTATTTTTTAGACGTAAAGACAAAGAGAGCATAATCTTTTACTTTTAAAAACTATTATCGATTTGTTAGAATAATATAAAACTATTGATATGTCTTATTCTAATAGCTTAACCTTTTGGGATAATCGGTTATTTGACATGGTATCAGAGTCTCTATGACTAAGTGGTCTAAAGTTCGATCCCCACTCCCCAATTAAAATTTGGAATTTAAACATATGGTTGGTGTGTCTATGCATTATCCACGTTTCAATCCTAAATGAGTTCTTACGTGATGGGCATGTTAGAATAATATAAAATCATTAATATGTCATATCCTAACCGTTTAAACTTTTGAGATAATCGGTTATATGATACGATTGTCATTATGATTTTTTATAATCTTATGCATTTGTAAAGTTGATTCACCGTAACATTATTTATTAGGATTAACTACAAATTTTTCTTTCAAAATTTATATAAAAAAATCTCTTTTTCCTTTACTTTTTCTCATGCCAAAGTCTTCCTCTCATCTCTCCAAACTCTCAAATAACGGCAGTTCACAAAAGAAAAACAAAACAAAGCTGTTTGAGGGGTCCATTGTATGTGTGAAAAGACAAAAAATCAAACTTTCTATTGTTCTTTTAAAGGGCCCTGTCTCCAGTGAGAGGCCATAATAGGTCTCTCACCATGAGAGACCAATTTTTTATTTTTTTTATTTTTGGTAAGTTATTTTAGGACCTTAGATCAAAAATGGTATATGATATTATGATGCACTATCAGTACTGTATTATTTTTCATTTTATTCTTTTTTTTTTATTCCTACAAAATATAAACCTTTTAAATTTAATATTTACTTAATTTTAATAGTATTTTTAGTCGTATAAATTTTTTCTTAATACATTGTTTAAACCCTATTAAAATAAAATTTATTTAATTAATTTTCAACTTTTAAATTTTTTTAATAATTTTTTACACACGTGTTTATCACTTTATAAAATGCTCACTAACCAAAACTTATAATTTTTTAATGTGAGATGAGTCAAATATCAATTTTACGCATGCATATTATGCATCATACCGTACGCGGGTACCATTTTTTTTACTATATGTTTTATGGTTAGATTAAACGGAGTACATCATATTATAGTGCACTGTTAGTATTAAATATCGATTACAAACGTCTATGAGATTCTTATACGACTTAATCACTTTTATCCCACTTAAATATCAATTATAAACGTCTATGGGGTTCTTATACAACTGAATCACTATTCTCGAACTTACATATCTCGCAAATTAGTATCTCCCACATTAATATTTCCCACTTAAATATCGGTTATAAACGTTTATGAGATTCTTATAGAACTTGATCACTCTTATCCCACTTAAATATCAATTATAAACGTCTATGAGATTATTAGACCACTAAATCACTATTCTCAAACTTACATATCTCGCACATTAATATGTTCCATTTAAATATCGATTATAAACGTCTATGAGATTCTTAGACGACTGAATCACTCTTTTCCCACTTAAATATCTCGCATATTAATATTTTCCATTTAAATATTGATTATAAACATCTATGAGATTGTTATACAACTCGATCACTCATATTCCACTTAAATATCAATTATAAATGTGTATGAGATTCTTAGACGACTAAATCAATATTCTTGAACTTGCAAATCTCGCATATTAGTATCTCCCACGTTAATATCTTCCACTTAAATATCGGTTATAAACGTCTATGAGATTCTTACACAATTCGATCACTCTTATCTCAATTAAATATCAATTATAAACGTCTATGAGATTCTTAGACGACTGAATCACTATTATCAAACTTATGTATCTCGCACATTAATATTTTCCACTTAAATATCAATTATAAACGTTTATGAGATTTTTAGACGACTGGATAACTATTTCGCACTTAAATATCTTGCATATTAATATCTCTCACTTAAATATCAATTATAAATTTCTACGAGATTTTTAAACGTAGAGTTCAACCTTATTTCACTTAAGTATCAATTATAAACGTGTATGAAATTCTTAGACGATTAAATCAATATTATTGAACTTAAATATCTCGCACATTAATATATATATCCCATTTAAAAAATTAATTTCGTCCCAAAATTATTTAATTGGGATGAAATTTTCGATAAATTTATGCGACACGTGATTTTATAAACTTTTATTCATTTATTTGGGATGAAATATTTTGGGAGGATCAAAAGCCTTATTCTTTTATTCTTTCTCTCTCTTCCGTTCCCATTCCCTCTCTGCTTCTATCATCTATTCTTTCTCTCACAAATTTCTCAAGAACACCAAGAACAACATTCATAGTCTTCAGTTTCCGATGAAGATCCTGGTGGTGGTGATGCGGCCGTAATGGCGGCGCCACCACCAGAAGCCCAAAAAAACTCTTTTTTTAAAAAGGAACTTGTTTTTTAGAAAACCTTTTTGGCCTAGATTCCAAGTTTCGATTTAGTTTTTGAAAATAACGTTTGAAAAACTCTAGATCCAAACTTTAAATTTCGAATACAAAAATAAAATTTCTACCTTTTAATTCGTTTTTCAGTTTCGGATTCAAAAAGAAAAACTGAGTGGCCGAGCCACTGTTGTCGTTTTTGTTTAATTCAACGACGCAACAACAATAGCAACGATGCAAAAACAACAACACATTTCTTCATCAATTCAGAAACAACAACAACGCTGTAGATCGATGGTGGTGTTAATTTTAGTGGTCTTGGAGAAGTGAAGAAACTGATGAAAATGAATCTTAATTAAAAATAAAATAAAACAGATCTGCAATAATCAACAAACATAGATCTTCATCTCATATGTCAAATAACACAATTATTCATACAAAAATTCAACCCTTTACAATTTCAAAGTTCAAACCTTTTGTCAAAAGAAAAATAAATTATATTGTAAATCTAGAAACCAGTAGAAGACTACTGAGCTTAGGGAAGGAATGGCTTAAGAAGAAGAAGAAGGAATCATGGAAGAAGAGTGTTATGCTTTAAGATTTGTTGAGATTGAAGAAAAAAGAAAAGGAAAAAAAGGAATTAAAAGAAGAAGAGTTTTGGTTCTCAGTTTCAAAGAAGAGGAAAAAGATTATGCGTTACTGGTATTTTTTTTAAATAAATTTTCATTGTCTTTTTTTATTTATTTTTTAATCAAGATGCTTAGCCATTTTAATAATTAAAATAAAAATGACATTATGCTGACACGTGTCACCGTGTTATTGGTCAACTCATTAAAATAGTGGGTCCCCAACTGCAACATCAACAATCTGTTAAAAAATTTAACTGCGGGGATCAAAATTGATAACGGAAAAAATTGTAGGGTTTATTTTCACCATTAAAAAAAAGCCGGGACTATTCTTGACTATAGAACAAAATATAGTGACTAAAAACACATGTAACCCTAAAAATAATAACTAATGATATTAAGAATGAAAAAATATATTATTTACTTTTAATTGATGGAAATACAACAAGTTTTCTTCTTAATAGTTGCGCTAACTTTCCTACAAAAAATTTTAAATAGATGTTTGTGATAAAAAGACACTTTTCGTCCCAAAATATTTAAGTTCAAGAATATTGATTCAGCCGTCTAAGAATCTCATACAGGTTTATAATTGACACTTAAGTAAAATGAGAGTGATCGAGTCGTATATAAATCTCATAGATGTTTATAACCAGTATTTAAGTGGGAGATATTAAATTGCGAGATATTTAAGTGCGAAATAGTGATTCAGTCGTGTAAGAATCTCACAGACGTTATAATCGATATTTAAGTGGAAGATATTAATGTGCGAGATACGTAAGTTTGATAATAGTGATTCAGTCGTATAAGAATCTTATAGACGTTTATAATTGATATTTAAGTGGGATAAGAGTGATCGAATTATGTAAGAATCTCATAGACGTTTATAACCGATGTTTAAGTAGAAGATATTAATGTGGAAGATACTAATATACGAGATTTGCAAGTTCAAGAATATTGATTCAGTCGTCTAAGAATGTCATACACGTTTATAATTGATATTTAAGTCGAATAAGAGTGATCGAGTTGTATAACAATCTCATAGATGTTATATCCGTTATTTAAGTGAAAGATATTAATATGCGAAATATTTAAGTGCGAAAAGAGTGATTCAGTCGTCTAAGAATCTCATAGACGCTTATAATCGATATTTAAGTGAAAGATATTAATGTGCGAGATATGTAAGTTTGAGAATAGTGATTCAGTGCTCTAATAATTTTATAGACGTTTATAATGGACATTTAAGTGGGATAAGACATAAGAGTGATCGAGTTCTATAATAATCTCATAGACGTTTATAACCGATATTTAACTAGGAAATATTAATGTGGGAGAAACTAATATGCGAGATATGTAAGTTCGAGAATAGTGATTCAGTCGTATAAGAATCCCATAGACGTTTATAATTGATATTTAAGTGAGATAAGAGTGATCGAGTCGTATAAAAATCTCATAGACGTTTATAACCAATATTTAAGTAGGAGATATTAATGTGCAAAATATGTAAGTTCGAGAATAGTTATTTAGTCGTCTAAGAAACTCAGACGTTTATAATTGATATTTAAGTGGGATAAAAGTGATTAAGTAGTATAAGAATCTCATGGACGTTTATAATCGATATTTAATACTGACAGTGCACTATAATATGATGTACTCCGTTTAATCTAAACCATAAAACATATAGTAAAAAAAATGGTACCCGCGTACGGTATGATGCATAATATGCATGCGTAAAATTGATATTTAACTCATCTCACATTAAAAAATTATAAGTTTTGATTAATGAACATTTTATAAAGTGATAAACACGTGTGTAAAAAATTATTAAAAAATTTAAAAGTTTAAAATTAATTAAATAAATTTTATTTTAATAGGGTTTACACAATGTATTAAGAAAAATTTTGTACGACTAAAAATACTATTAAAATTAAGTAAGGATTAAATTTAAAAGGTTTCTATTTTGTAGGAATAAAAAAATGAATAAAATGAAAAATAATACAATGCTGATAGTGCATCATAATATCATGTTCCATTTTTGATCTAAGGTCCAAAAGTAACTTACCAAAAATAAAAAAAATAAAAAACTGGTCTCTCATGGTGAGAGACCTATTATGGTCTCTCATTGGAGACAGGGCCCTTTTAAAGAGACAGATACACAATACAACTTTGTTACAATACAATAATGTTTTTTTTTTGTTGCCGTCTACTGGCAATGTTGTTAACGTTACATTTTTTGCATTGTTGTTGTGATGATAAAGTATATAAGATTATGATTCCATAACAGGCTGTTCCAGAAAATATATGAATGTAGGGTACGTGTCAATAGAATATACTACTTTGACATTGTACTTTACGACGTGGTCCACCACCAACGGGCTCTTCTTGTTACTTTGATTATATTCTCTTTGTTACCAACGAACTCCTTGTGTTTTTCTTTCTATTTTGAGGTATCTGTTTGTTTTTGTTAGTGAATGAATACATAAATTGGTCTTCACAAAACTCGGATTCTTAAACACTTTGGAGGCCTCAAAATTCGAAACTAAATAATATCGAGTTCAGATTTTTAAATTTGATTAAAATTTGGACCTCCTAAACATTTCTATTTAATACATTTTGGGAAATTTGGACCCTAAAAACTTTAAAATCTTGTGCAAGTAGTCTATGTTACACATGTACATGGCCGGCCTTAAATTATTGAGGGTTTGATTGTAAGAAGACACTAAGGTGTTATGATACTAAAATGTCTATGAGTTTGATTCACAAAATAGTAAGTACTTTGGAGAAAATAATACAAGAAAAGATGACATATGACATTATAAAATTGTATGGGGAAAAGATATAACTATAATATTATTTATATTAGAAAATAATATGAGTCTTTTTGTATTTTTTATAATTGTACAATGGACTAAAAGTTGTTCTGGAGTTTAGTGAATGACTAAATAATTTTTTTTTTTTGTCCCTTGTTATCTATTTTGTCCAATTTCATAACCAGTTTCTAAATCAAATATAGTACAATAAAAGTTTTCCAATCCCATATTTTTAGTAGATCAAACGCACTTTGTTTTAGATTTTACTTACATTTTTTATATACTTAAAGATTAAAAGAATTTTTTAAAGAATGTAGGAGAAGTTGAGGATTTATTATTGTTTTTAATTACGTGCACGCCTTGAATCCTTGACTACATCACACTATATATCGTTTTCATCTTTTTTTTTGTGCTAGAATATCATTCTCGTTAATTCCACTTTTAATTTGGTATCCCTTTCCATTGTATTTGTACTATACATGAACGATAAAAAGATAAAGACAAATAGTTACATATTTTATCAACAAGCAAAAGAAAAATTATAAAATTATTAAGATATATGATTATGTGCACCCAAAATCAAATAAAGCATAACCAAATAAAGCCCCTAATTTCCCTTGCACTTTCGAAATCCCAAAAACCTAACTTAGAGTTGTTAAAATGAACTAATCCGTATAGATAAACTTGTTAAGTCCGTTAAGTCATAAGACTTAAGTTTCAAAATTCTAATCCAAATTTATTTAAACATTTTAGATTGGTCCGCCAAAATCTGTTTAAAATACAGACTAGCCTGTATGAGTAACCGTAGCTCACAGTTCACATCGACACATCGAATTTGCACACACCAATTGACATTGTCAATTCAATTGCATGTCCTTTTTGATTGATTATTACATAATCCTGAAATATCTCTTGAAGTGGTATGAACTAGTTGTTTCAATCAACATGTAGGTAGCTTTGATCACCCCTTGCATGATATTGATAGCTATATAGTTCTATCTAGAATTATAGATCCAAACTATGTGAATAATAATGTAAAAATACTAACTCACGTGGAGTGGAACATTGTTCTCATATGGGAATAATATTAGAACTCATTGTTTTAGTGGACATAACAGTGTTCATTTAGTTTAGCTCTGTGTGGTTGGAAAAATTGGTTAACAGATATCCCATCAAATTTTAGTTATGCAAGTTGTCTAACACTAGTAATACATGAATTTTTCTTTCGGTTTGGATCTTTTGTATAAGAGGTTTTGGTTATGTAAACATATTTGCATTTGCTCTTTGTGATCATGTCTTGCACATCTTATGCATAACCATTAGCCATGATCTTTTTAGTTAAATGTCCTTTTGATAAATGACAAATAAAATAAAGAAAGAAAGAAAAGACTTTTTTTTTCAAGAGATTTTCTTTTCTAAAAAAGGAAGTTGTCGGGTTGTCCATCAGCCAGTAGCATGTATAGGACCGGAGTTCGGAGAGTGTTTTTTCAATCTATTTTTTATCCGAACTTTCTAGCACAGTCCAAAGTAGCCAGTAATTTGTGCGAGCCAGCCCACAATAGGTGGATAGTCTATTTCGACAGCTCTCCTAAAATTGAAATTATTCAATTATTTTTAAAATACAATATATGTAAAAAGAGGATCCAATTTCAATTTACTTTCTTTTTCTTTAAAGGATGTTGCGATATCTTTTCAGTTTAGAAGAAAATCTTGAAATAATATAAAAAGGACCAATTAACAACAAATTAAGGAATCAAAAGGTTGTCAAACATTAAAAGATCAATTTTAAGAAAAATGTCCAAACATAAAAACCACAAATTTAATTTCTGTAATTCAGTTTTATATTAGCACCATATAAATCGATTGAGTATCAATGATTTATGCTAGTTTTGTCTTTTTTTTACTTGTTTGGTATAATTCTCTTTTTGTCTATCTATTTTTATTATAAATCCCTTCTTTGGAAAATTTCCATTCAACTAGTTTAAACTTTTTTTATAATATTCCTATTTTAAAAAAATCTTTACCAAACATTCCAAAAGAAATTCTAAAATTTTCATTTTAATACTTTTACCATAACAAAATACACCTTCTAATTTATTTTTTAAATACATCAATTATTTGATAATACAAAAAAAGTAAATTTAAGATTTGATTCTTTTACAATGTTTTCTGTCATGTTTTTCGTGGTGTCGTAAATTTTGGAAAGAGAAGAAGCAAGTAAAGGAAAAAAAAGAAAAAGGAAAGAATTGAATATGGAAATTGTGAATAAAAGAGGGATAAAGACAGAGATGAAAATGGGTCCTACAAAGTGATGTACCTGCTGGCTTGACAGACTGGTTCTTACCATATCATCATCATAACATCATATAATCTCTTGTACACAACACAACCATTGTCTCCAATTCCAAACCAATCTCACTCTCCCCTCTCTCTCTCTATTACTTTCATACCCCACCACCCTACACTACACCACCTTTTTCTCTCAATACCCTAATTCTCAATTTCTAATGGCTGAGGAACCTCAAAAACCAACTGAACAAGTGGCTGCGGCTACTACACCACCAGCCACCTCTGAAACTCCCATCGATAAACCGGCTGAAGAAGTTGTAACCGCCGTCGATGTTGTTGCAACTGACAAGGACGCCGTTGTCGCTCCTGCCGCTGCTGAAGAGACCGAGAAGCCGGCTGACGATGCTAAGCCTGCTGATGAACCTGCTGCTGATGCCGCCGCCGCTGATAAGAAGAATTTGCAATCGGTTTCTTTCAAGGAAGAAACTAACGTGGTTTCTGAACTACCTGAATCTCAGAAAAAAGCACTTGATGAACTCAAACAGCTTATTCAAGAAGCGCTTAATAAACATGAGTTTACTGCTCCTCCACCTCCGCCACCAACCAAAGCTGCTGCTGCTGAAGTAACCGAAGAGAAAAAACCTGAAGAAGAAAAGAAAACCGAAGAAGCAGTAGAAGAGAAGAAAGAAGAAGCAGTAGCTGAAGAGAAGAAGGAAGAAGAAGTAGTAGCTGAAGAGAAAAAAGTTGAAGAAGAAGTTGAAAAGAAAGAAGAGGAACCTAAAACTGAAACTGCAACCGAACCTGAGTCTGTTGTAGAAGTTGTTGAGAAAATAGCTGCAAGTACCGAAGAAGACGGTGCAAAAACAGTTGAAGCTATTCAAGAAAGTATAGTATCCGTTACGGTTACTGACGGTGAACAACCTGTTGTTGAATCTGTTGGTGAAGCTGTTCTTGCTGAGGTGGAAGTTACTCCTATTGCACCAGAAGAAGTTGAAATATGGGGAATTCCGTTACTATCTGATGAAAGAAGTGATGTGATTCTTTTGAAATTCCTCAGAGCTAGGGATTTTAAGGTCAAAGAAGCTTTCACTATGATCAAACAAACCGTGCTTTGGCGAAAGGTATATATAATTTCGTTAGTAGTTTGTTGTTAGATAAGAATATAAGTCTTGTTTTGATTATCAACTATTTTGCAACTTATAGCATAAGCACTTATATGATAAGTATTTATGAATGAGTTAATTCTATAATACAAGATAAAATAAAGTCAAACTTTTTTTGTATAATCTATAAGCTGTTTTCATAAGCTATTTTGGAGTCATAAGTATTTATGAATAACCTCATAAGCTCTCTCAAACTTAAATAAGGGTCTGTTTGGCTAAACATCTTATTTGCAACTTATAGCACAAGCACTTATGTATAAGTGGACATAAGCTATTTTTATAGCAAAAGATAAATATAGATAAAAAAAATTATATATGCTATGAGCTTTTTTCATAAGTTATATTGGAGAATTTATAAAAATAAAAATTGTCATAAGCTGTTTTCATAAGCTCAAAGAGTCTCACAAAACTTATGCTAGTAGGAAAGCTCAAATAAGACAATTCAAACATGCTTTTATTTAGTCGGTAAGTACACACTCTAGAATGAAATAGAAGAAATAAGTGAAAAGATTTGAAATTCAAATGTATTTGGTCACAATTTTGGACCAAATACATGGGACATTTTTTTTAAATTCTTTTTGCTTATATTTCATCAAGGGGAGTAGTTTTTGTTGGAAAGAAGGAAGTAGTTTGTTAATAATTTTGTTATTTGTTGGTTGCTAACATACTTTTATCTCTAATAATAATAGGAATTTGGAATTGAAGCACTTCTTCAAGAAGATCTCGGAACTGATTGGGACAAAGTTGTTTTCACTGATGGTTATGATAAAGAAGGTCACCCTGTTTATTACAATGTTTTTGGTGAGTTTGAGAACAAGGAATTGTATCAAAATACTTTCTCTGATGATGAGAAGAGAAACAAGTTTATTCGTTGGAGGATTCAGTCTTTGGAGAAAAGTGTTAGAAATCTTGACTTCACTCCATCCGGTATCTCTACTATTGTTCAAGTTAACGATCTTAAGAATTCTCCTGGACTTGGTAAGAAGGAGCTTAGACAAGCTACCAACAAGGCTCTTCAATTGCTTCAGGACAATTATCCTGAATTTGTAGCCAAACAGGTTTGAATTGAATTCTCTTTTCTTTATTGTGATTTTTTTAACATGTGATTTTTCATGTTTAGTGACTAATATAATTGCTTAACTTGTGGCTTTTGTTTGTGTAGATTTTTATCAATGTTCCTTGGTGGTACCTTGCCTTTTCAAGGATGATAAGTGCTTTCCTGACTCAGAGGACTAAGAGCAAATTTGTATTTGCTGGCCCCTCCAAATCTGCTGAAACCCTTTTCAAGTAAGTCATTCCTCCACCTTTTTTAGTGCTTCATCATAAATATAAGTCATGTTTTTTAGTCGATAAAAAGGTTTCCACAAACACACATAATGGTATTATTGTCACCAACCTACAAGGTTTTAAATTGCTTCAAAATCAAAGCAGCTCTGCGAGCCTTAATATTGTGAATAATTGATGTCAAATACCACTTATTGCAAGGCTTTAAGCCACATAACAATTGTTGATATTGCGGATAATCGTGGTCATATGCGGCTGATGCAGGCTCAATCGTAGTCACATTGTAGTTGTAGAGACATAAAAAAACCTTAATCTCGTGGTTCAGACATAAACACCTTGACATCACTCAGTCAATTTTAGATGCATAATTGTGACCTTTGGGAACATACCCTATTAATATATTGTTATTATTTGTTGTTATTTACTAAGCTTTTATTGATAAATATTTGGCTGGAACAGATATATCGCTCCTGAGCAAGTGCCAGTTCAATATGGAGGACTGAGCCGAGAGGGTGAACAGGAATTCACCACTGCTGACCCTGCTACAGAGGTTACTATCAAACCAGCAACAAAACATGCTGTTGAGTTCCCAATTTCTGAGGTGAGAAACAAAAAATTGTTTGATGTACAAATCTCATTTTCTAAACTAAGATCCTTATCATGATTTTAAATTGCGGTTGTGGTTACACTACGAACCGTAACAGAGACTTTCAATTTATGTTCATATTTTGGTGTGTTGACTAAAAATGATTGAATGTGCAGAAAAGCACTTTGGTTTGGGAAGTAAGAGTTGTGGATTGGAATGTGAGCTATGGAGCTGAGTTTGTGCCGAGTGCTGAAGACGGATATACTGTGATTATCCAGAAGAACAGGAAAATTGCTCCAGCTGATGAAACAATAATTAGCAACACCTTCAAAATTGGTGAACCTGGTAAGGTTATACTCACCATAGATAACCAATCATCTAAGAAAAAGAAGCTCCTTTACAGGTCCAAGACCATACCAATCTCTGAGTAAAAAAAAAGGCTTCAAGGAAAAATGGCTGAATTCATATTGACAAGAAAATGATACCAAGATGAAGAAAAATAAGGGTGTTTTATTATATTCATTATAAGGATTATAACATTATTGTGAAAGTTATTGGGTGGGTGACTTATATTCTTTTATAGGGGTATTTTGTTCATTTGGTTTGTAAATTATTTTGTTTCAAGTTTGGGCAATTTTATTTACAGTTATTATTACTATCTTAAATAGTAATGTGGTATTTTGTTTATTTGTATTGAAATTGGATGAAACCTTTTGCTGGATGGGACACAATTGGGTTCCTTTGTAAAAGAAATATTCATTGTTTTTGTTATCTTATTTTCTCTTGTGACCTTTGAAATTTAAGAGTTTATACTTATTTACTTCATGAGTTTTGCTTGTTCTTCACCCCTATTCGAGGAAATAGATCCTCTGGTGACCGAAGAGTTCAATGAAATCACAACCATTCATTTGAGTTACTTAGCTTAGTCAACATTATACAATTACAATATGTTTGGTATTATAGTGGATATGTCAGAATCACACTGATTTGTTGTGTTTTGCAGAAGCTACACTCTGCAGTTTCCACAAAACTACTGTGGTTCACCATGATTCTTATGTATCCAGTATCCACCATAATATCAAATATAGGTTAAATGGTTGAGATCTTCACGCTACATCCTGGGAGAGGATTTATGGAGAGGATCCCCATCCCCATTACAAGTTAAGAAGCCTACAAGTGGTAATAGTTAGCATAAGATAAGTATATGTACTTTATTTCTATCTCAAATAGTTCAACTATCCTTAAACTATTTTATCAAATGGATAAGATACTTCATAGATAGATATCTTATGGAAAAATGAAGAGTATAAAGAGGTGAGAAGGTTATGCGACATTAGTGAAAAAAATGCACATGATCCATCTTAAGATGATGTTGAATTTTTTAAATCGACAGAGTTGTCTTTTGACTTGACGAATCCGACTTAGTAGAAAACATGTTATCTATGAATGATTGTGATGGGGGAAGAAGATATGTTAGCATTAGACATAGTTTATTAAAAATGTTTGAATTGTGTTTGTTTATGTCATATCGTATTCCATATTTCAAAAATTTGTATATGCATGTATCTATATTTTGCATCACATAATTACTATGTATCTAGACTTCATAAGAGTGAATGAATTGTATTAGTCGATTACTTGTTTATTCATTCGGTCTTTTTTATAAGAGAGATTTAAAGTATTAATTTTGCTGATTTATATATCTTTTATAAAAAATATTAGAGGTAGTATTGGAGAAGAACATAGTGAATTCCTACATGCATTGAATATATATTTTTACCTTAACTATGTTGTTGATGCGAAATATCTACCATATTTGTTTAAGTTTAATTTTAGTCGATGTAATTTTCTAACCTAGTGGCTGATAAATCAAATTGAGTTGAGAATTAAATGAGCAATCCACACAAACTGGGTCTGGCACCTTGGTTTGCTTTGTTGTCTTAATTTATTTCACATATAAATAATACATCATTATGATTTTTGCTAAAAATATACTTTCTTTAATTTTGGTGAGTATTACAAGTTATTACAACACATCATTGATAATGGACAATGGATAGAAAAATTGTCCCACCTAATTTAGTGATAGAAGCATCTTAATTTGAGGGTCCATGCCAACTACCATATAGTAAACAATACTAGTTATAAGTTGTATTTATCCTTTTCTTACACTTTGGATGACATGTTTAATTTACAAATTTTTTTAATATTGTCCATTATCCAAGAAATTTCAATGACACGGACGAGTCAAAGTATATACCTATTTCCTTCCATTTTAACACGAATTATATATGTATGGTCACGTAAGAAGAAAGAAGAAAGAGTATACTCAAACAACATGAATATAAGATTTTAGGTGTTAGTTTTTTTTTTATAATGTTTTTAAGCAATAACCCTATATGTAGGCCGTTGAAATTAGACTATAACCGAAGTACAAGCAATATATGATTTTTTATTTTAAAAGTTAATTTAAAAATCAATATATGTTTAGATAAAATTAATTTGAGTTGGTTTTTTTTACTTAAGTTTGAAGCAAGTTTTGACAAAAATTTCAAACATAATTCAGTATAATCATTGAAGCACGGATAATTCAGTATAATCATTGAAGCGTGTCGCCACCAATAGTTGCAAGCAACTACCCTAACTATCTATGAAGCACGAATACCGACACGGACACTGACACCGACACTGCGATTCCGATAATAATTTGAAAAAATAACATAATTCAGTATAATCATAAGTGTCGTATCAAACATGACTAATCCAAAAAGTGTATGTGCTTCATAACTACTATCATGACCACCATTGATTACCTCTTAGATTGTCATTAATTATCACTCTAACCACTACCGATCACTACTATGATCACCTCTAATCACACCACTATAACTACTCTTGGCCTCCAGTTTGACCAACATTGACAATCACTTCGAACATCAATAAATACTATAAATACTTTCGTTTATCAAAATAAAAATAACACACAATTACATTACCAACAATGAAAATTAACCAACCAATAGTGTAGAGAGATACTAAAAATATCACATGCAAGAAAATTAAGTAAAAGAGAGAAAATGAACCAAGCCATTAACCAAACATGAATTTCCCAAATAAATCTAACCATTAAGAAGATTATGAAACTATGAAGCCCCGATACTTTAAAAATGGTGAATTATCGTGTATGATACGTACCCGATACCGATACGCGTCCGATACTTCTCGATACTCGTATCGCAAAAGTATCGGTTAAATCTTTATTTTTAAATAAAAAAATAATATCTGATACAATCCGTGTATCCTAGTGAATGTCAAACTATTATGTTGTTACACATGTAACTAACTATGTCTTTTTTTGGATAGTACTGGTGATGTTTTTTGTATAGTACTAATAATGTTCTTTTTGTATAATACTAAACTTAAGATGTATAACTTAAAATGTACTGATGATTATTATTTTTTAGGACAATATTAATGAGACACAAATACTAAACTTAGTATTATTGAAGTTAGTTTATGATAATTAGTATTTTTTGTCTTTGTCACTGTTCTGAAGTCAATATGGTATCCTACTATATAACAAGTTGTTAAGTATTTGGATTTGTCCCAAAATTTTAGTATAAGAATGGATACTTTATGTTTTTAATTGGTCAGCTGCAGGACCTATATAATTGTCTACTATTGCTACAAGATGAGCTTGTTAAAGAGATTTGATGTCATGACTATTATATGTTTTTTGAGCTATTATATGTCTTTAGTTAGGACCGAGGAGCCCTGATATGTTTATCCTCAAATTGTTTTGCTTGTGTGCAAGCTTATTGGTTTGTTTGTACTCCTTGTACAATGAACTATTGGCGTTTATAATAATAATAATAATAATAATTTTTTGTCTTTCAAAAAACAATTATCATTATTAATATTATTGATTTTAGTTATATTTATATATTGTGCATTTATATATTTAATTTTAAAACTAATTTTTAAATAACGTATCGCGCCAGTATTGAATTTGAATTTTTTAAAATTTTTACGTATCGGCGTATCAGTATCGTATCGTCTCTGTATCGTGTCGCGTATCGGGGCTTCATAGTTATGAAATGATTCATTAGTAGAAACCTAGATTTGCAGAGAAACGTTGAGTTTTCAAATAAAATAAAGATCCACTCAAACAAAAAGGGAAAAGACAGAAAATGTGACATTAATTTACAAGACGAAGGAAACCTTTGTGAATTGTGACATACAATTAGAATATTTTTACTTACACAGGCCCACGTGAATAAGCATGTTTTATATGTACAGTGTACTATCTACATTAAACAAAAACTGAATAAAACCAACAGCAGCAGAATGGATTTCTCCTTTCTTTCTCTATTTTTTTTATTTCTTTCTTTCTATAATTTTTTTCTCTTTGTTGAAGGTAATCATCATATTAGAAATGTATTAGACACTAAAATTTGATATCTCTTATAATCCTATTTTGTTTTTCTTATAACCTTGTAAGTGGACCCTGATTTCTTGTATCTGCGGTTTCATGTTGTACTAGATTTCGGCTCCTGATTTATAATCAAACGCCACAGATTACACAATTAATTTCACACGGTTAAATATTCTCATTGATTGATTTAAATTAAATGTTACAATAGAAAATTTATTTCCTCAATAGATATGAAATATCCATTACTTCCGTAATGATTAATCTCTATCAAAAATTTGTTGAGCACACTAGATAATTTTATCCACAACTGATTTTCTACATATGCTGCAATCATATATGAGGTTGAAGATATTTGAGTCTTGGTGTTTGTTTAGACCAAGAAAATGTTAGTATAAGTATATATGATCCTTTAACAGTGAATATAAGACAACAACAAAATTACTTATGTACTACTCCTTTAACTTAATTTCAAGTAACATGTTGATCCTTTATCTTTTCTTCATGTTATTTTTGTCCCTAACCCTTCATCCATGTTTGCATATTATTTTCCAAAATTCAAGTCCATTGTTTTTTTAAGTCATAACAAATTGAGTGTGTATAGAAATAAAATGAAGAGAAAAAATAAAATGTTGTAAAAGAAAATAAATGACTAAATTGTTATCTAAAAAATTAAGTTAAGAGACCGAAAGTAATTTTGCATAGATATTTTTACATTATCCATTGAAGTATTTATACCAACATGTGGTTTAACAAGGTGGGGTGGACATTGTAGGATATATATGAGACACTTATGTACCTTAATAAATGCTCACAAGAGACAACCCCCTCCCCAAAAAACATAGCTTGTCCTACTAGAAGAGAAGGGACCTAAGGCAGAGGGACATATTAGCTACTTTTTATTCAGCAATTGATTAGTCTTTTCTTTACAACTGTAAAGCATCTGTGCTACTCATGTAACAATTGCAATCATTTCTTCCACTAAACACAAAATTGATTGGTTTCTTAACATTTTGATTCCACAAACATGTGCTTATATCATGAGATAAGCATCATTAAGTTCCAAACAAGTTTTTCCTAATACCCTCACGCTTAGATTCCCAACAAACACCAAGAGACAAAATGGCTAGTAGCTCACAAGTTTTCTTTTCGTATTAATATAGTACTCCTTCCATTTCTTTTTAATTGTCCTTTTAGAATGATAACACCAAATTAAGTAAGTGTATTTTTGCATGTTATCTTCCTATTATAACCTCGTTTTAATCCCCAATAAATTCATATTTTTTTGCCCACACTTTCTCTTTCCAATAAATTTAATATTTTATATACAAAAAAAAAACAAAATTTAATATGTTATGTACCAACAAAAAAAAATTAAAAAAAAAAAAAATTTAGTTTTCCAAATATATAGCATTATGAAAAAAGATAAGAGCAATTAGCAAAGGGTATAATTGACAAATCATACTCATAAAATATAAAAAGGACAATTAAATATAAACGCTAAATAAGATAATAAAAGACAATTAAAAAGAAACGGAGGAAGTAAAAGATTAGAAGTGAAGTTAACTCTTTAAACTCAGGAAGGTATAATTAACATCACATTCTAAATTAAAAGTACGTTGTCTTTATTATCAAGCTTTGAGGTGAAGTTCATAAAACGACAAGTGAACATAATTACCCATAAGCTTGTTAGAGCGGTCATTTATTGATCCAGTCGCTGTGTATTGGAGATGATATATATCTCTATTGAACCATTAATTTTGAATGAAATGATATAGGCTTTTGATTGATGAAAATAAATGGGAAATATCATTCAGTTCCCTGGAATAAATTAACATGGTGGATATTAATTTAGAGGAGAGTTTCACGGTGAACTACTTCAAAATTACTTGAAACTCTATCCACGATCGACAACACTTCTCCGAAGTATAAATTTGCGGTCCTCCACACCAAGGCAATGACCTAGTTGGTGTCAATTACAAACCATTATCAAACAAGTCGTCAACGGTGAGACTGAAGAGAACCGCGAACTATTACTTTCGGAAGGCAGCATTGAAAAGGTCCACTCTAGAACTAGCCTAAATTAAAATACCTGCCTAGGCGAATAGGGACACCTTACGATGGATAGAACTATGTTTTCCCAACCAGTTACAGACCCATCTCCCCACTTTCCAGGTAAAATGGAACAAAACCTCTAAAAGACTAAAACAATGTAGAATTTACCACAATAGAGAAAATGCACATACAAGAAAGACAATCAAAGCAGCATCTGCAAATTGCAATGTTCAGCCGAGACCAAAGTACAACCAATCCCAAGTTTAGAAATAGAATGAATATCGAATAGTTAGTTAAAATAATAACTTAGAAGAAATGGCAAAAGTTTTGTTGATAGTTGAATCATTCCACACTAGACAGACTTTTGAACAAGACAAGATGGCAAAAGACTGCCTAACAAAACCCTTACTCTGAAATTGGGATCGGCTATGTAATGCAACATAGGAAAAGTTTCTCGTTGGGTAAGTACAAGAACAACCTCTTTGGATATACAACTTAATTAAGCCCTTATAACATAAGCATTTATCATATAAATGGTTATGTATAAGCTATTTCTTTCTTTTTTTTGGGTACATAGATGAAATGACAAAGTCATCATAAACTCACACGCACAAAGTGGAGTGACCAGGGATCAAACCCCGGTCATGGATGTCCGGCCTAACAATTTCAGCATTTTCTGTCGGTTGAACTAGGACTTCTGGACGTATAAGCTATTTCTATTACCTAAAAAAAATAAAGTCAAACTATTTTCATATAACCTATAAGTTATTTTCATTAGCTATCATGTAGAGCTTATGAAATAAGTTGAAACAACTTATGGACATGTCATTTGATGTTTTCATAAGCTCTATCAAGCAGTCTCATCCACAAATGCATGTCAGTTGATAAAGTCAAACAAAACAAGTCAATCTACATAGCCAAAAAATTTACATTGATACATCTTTAATCTAGTTTTCTTAAAGTGAAAGATAATTCTTCTAATACACATAATCTCAAACCAACTCCATTTCAAATTCAAATGCTATAAAAGAACAAATTTAAGACTTATCTATCAAATGTTTTCTTGAAATTAATAAAGTATTAAATACAATAAAAACAGTGAAAGGCATCTGAAAACAACTCACAACCAAAACTATAGATGAATAATGGGATATATGAACGAATTATGGCACATACTTCTTAGTCTTCAAGCTCAATTTCCTTCATGTATCCAAAATAACTTGAGACTATATGTGGTTTTCTCTCAATCAGTGTAGGGTTTGATCTTGAACCTGTAAAGAAGCCTCTTCTTTTTCACGGTGGGATTGTCAACAGTGAGGAACAATTTTCCGAGTTCGCTAACTTTAAAGCTATTGGAAACCACTGGTTCATCAGTTGGGGACATCTTTGTAGCCTTCTGTATAATGACAGCATATGCATCCTTAGCATCAGGTTTGAATTCAGCGCTATAACTAACCTCCCAGCCTACAACACGCAACTCCCAGACAATAATGCATTTCTGCAGATCACACAAATCAATTCACTGAGTTATTCCAATTCTAGACTAACAACAAAAACAAAGAAGAGTTTAGCACAGTTAGAAAAAGAAGAGTGTAAAAAATGCTCGCAAACGCACCTCATAAATAGCAATTTCCACAGTTTGCTTTGTGGTCGGCTTTACAGGAATTTCTGTGGTGGGATCAGAAATGCTGAAATCCGGGTTGCAATCACAAAAATCAACACTCAGGCCACCGTACTGAACCGGCACTTGCTCAGGAGAAATATACCTGTACAATTTCACAAACAAATATAGAAAATGAGTTCGCAAATCACAACCCAACAAACAAACCCAAGAGCTAAAACTGAAAAAGTATTAAAATTTGAAGTGTAGCTGACAACACTCATTGTTCATTTCACATACTTGAAAAGTGTATCGGGAGACTTGTTTGGGCCTGCAAACACAAATTTACTCTTTGTCCTCTGAGTTAGGAATGGATTGATCATGGTATAGAATGCAAGATACCACCATGGCACATTGATAAAAACCTAGAGAATTGAAATTAAATAACAGAGAAAACACACCATATCAGTCATCATTTCATTGTCACACCTGCTATTAATTTCCCCTTTCAAAATTGACAAATAGATAAATGATTGAATCACCATCATTTTGATCCACAAAATTGTAATAATCAAGTAATTTGCTCCTCCAAATTTACAAAATGACAAATTAATCCCTAAACTTGAATACCAACAATCAATTCAATCCATTTTGATAAATTTGAATCCCAAAATAGATGCCAACAAAAGGAATTTGGATTCCCTGCAGTCAGGGGATCCGACATTCACACAGTTGAGACATCGGTGGCAGTCCAGTCTGGTCCGTCCAAGAAAAGGCAGATTTTGATTTTATAAATCAAAATACCAAGCTTGAATACGGACCTTCCTATCTTGACTGAACGGCCACCAATGTCTGACTGTGTGAATGCAGAGAATCCCTAACTACATGGGAGCCAAATCCAACATGACATACGGATTGAATTAACTTAAGACCTTCAAACTTAGGGAAACATTTTGTTACTCAAATTTTTGAACTTTGACAGATGACATATGGATTGGATTAACTTAATATTAAGAGCTTCAAACTCGAGTAATAGCAATACGATTTTATAAATTTGGGAACTAAATCATCCAATCCCTACAATATCAACTACTAAAATAGTAATTTAACTCATAGATAACAAATAAACTAATAGCAAAACAATAAAATTGAGAATATGAATGAACCTGTTTAGCAACAAATTCAGGATAATTATCTTGAAGCAACTGCAAAGCCTGTTTAGTAGCAACCCTAAGTTCTTTTTTAGCAGGACCGGGAGAATTTTTAAGATCATTAACTTGAAAAACAGTATTAACACCACCAGGATTAAAATCAAGTTTCCTAATACTTTTCTCCAAAAACTGAATCCTCCAACGCAAAAACCTATTCCTCCTTTCTTCACTACCAAATGTCTTATCATAAAGTTCCTTATTCTGAAACTCACCATAAACATTATAACAAACAGAATGTCCTTCCCTAGAAAAACCATGCATGAAAACAACTTTATCTAAATCATCACCAAGATCTTCTTCTAAAAGTGCATCTATGTTGAAATCTTTTCTCCATTGGAGAGTATTGTTGATCATTGTGAGTGATTCTTTGACTTTGAATTCTCTTGCTCGGAGGAATTTGAGAAGGATTGTGTCAGTTCGTTCGTCGAGGAGAAGAGGAACGCCATAGATTGAAACTTGCTGGTCGTTTAGGGTTTCGGTTAAGAGTTTTTTGAATTGTTGGAGGGAAGTTCGTTCTGAATCGGAGAGATCGCTTACTCTGTTGCTTTCTTCCTTGAATGAGATTAGATTCTGTGGAATTTTCTTTTGCTGTTGGAGATTTCGTTGTTCTGGTTCTGGCTTTGGCTCCGGTGAAGGCTCAACTGCAACTACATCTTGTGATGAGTTACCTTTTGTATCGGTTTCTGATTCGGTTTGTTGCAAGGGTGTATTGTCTTGGTCGGTGAGCGGGAGTTCCGGTTTGGGTTGTGGTTCGGGGATTAGGGTGGATGAATCGGTTTGTTCATGCGGTGGTGTGAGAGGTGGTGGTGGTGGTGGAGTAGGGTTAGAGTTGTCATTTTCGGCCATTTCAGAGAGAGAGAGAGTGGAGAGCTGTTGTGAAGTAGGGTATGGGAGTAGAAGAAGTAAAGAAGTACAGTAAGAAGTATGAAGTGAAGTGGTCTTACAGTCTTAATCAAGATGGTATCAAAAGACGACATTCAGCGGCCGGATCCTATGCTGTGCTGTCTGAGTGTCTGTCTGTCATATTTTTTTTTTTTTTGCATGTTTAAAAAAAAAATTCTTTTTAAAATAAATTGATTTTTTTTAAACCGAAATAGAAATTAAAATAAAATGAAAAAAATAAATGCAAGCTAACGGGTTATATTAAATACATTATCACGTTGTTTCAAATCTTGATCGCTCATTTCTGATCAGACCGGCTTATATTAAATACAGTAAAAAGTATGTACTTTTGATCTGATTCAGGTTTGGTTGTAGTATTGTTTCCTGCAGTAACCATACCAAATTCATTTCCAAGTATACCATGTAATAACATTTTAAAGGGTGTGATGAAATTAAGAAGCAATTCTAAACGGTCATTAATCAAAATTCTAAACAAACACTATCATAGATAAGTTGGTCAATATGCTTGTCTGGAATTGAGTGAGTTTATAGTTTAAACATTGGTGAGTTAATCGATCATTAATATAGACATTTCGAGTCAATGTATGTTATCAAATCAAAGGTAAGATGTATGTAAGACAACATTAGAAGCGAGAGATCACCTCCGCTAAAAAACACAACATCAAAGGCTCGTGGAATATATACAAATCCAACAAAAACCATGATTTCAAGACAATCAAAGTTGAAGGTAACCTTCGCTTAGGCATGACAATATAACTCTTACCTGCGAGTACTCGCCCACCCAAACCTAACTTAGACGGAAAAATCCAAATTAACTTAGTTTGGATTTTCCCCCATTCTAAAAGTTGGGGGTGGGGCGGATAATGGGAACTTTGATATTCACGCTAAACATGTCCCGGAACCCGCTCCAAAATATCCATTTCTAAAAGGCTCCTTTTTTTTAGTAGTACGAACATTTTTTCTACGTATTTAGTAGGCAACCCCGACATTGTACCTCACCATCTTCTCTACTCCTCTCTAACAGAGTTTTATCTTCCGTGAGAACCAAACAATGTACCATAGAGTTCAAGTACATGTTCAATATATTCCCTCCACCAATTAAGCTACAGAAGGTTTTTATGATATATCTACATAAGACAAAATTCTCTTAATTTTAAAAAAAAAAAATCTAGAATTTTTTTTTGAAAGATTTTAAAATGTTTACATAAATTCTTTAAATCCAATTGTAAAAGATGAGTTTTTTAAAAGAAAATATTTTTTTACCTTCATTCCTATTCTAACCATTCCTCTATATATAGGCATCACCACCTCTCCAAACTCACTAACAAAGATAAACTTGGTTGTAATAATTAGTCAAGTTTATGAGGATGATATGAAAGTAAAAACAAAACAAAAAAATAAAAGTTTTTTTCTTTGGCTTACATAACTACACGTTGCTTCTAGAAAGATAAATATAATTTTCTCAACCAAGAAAAGAGACCACACATATACCAACAGGTCCCACTTTAAATCCTACAATGGATTTCTTAGATAAATTATGCATAAAAAAAACATGGCTATGTAGCCTAACCTAACAAAATTTTTCTTATGAATGGCTCATTTATTTTCAATCAACCTTAATACTTCTCATAAACTAGTTATAAGTTCAAATTTGAGGTATTATGGTATTAAAACAACACCAAAAAATGCATGTTATAGAGTTAGAAGAAGAGGAAGAAGAACTTGGAGTAGTTCAATGTTGCAATGCTGCAGTACAAGTAGTAGTAGTAGTTCAGAACAATTATATTTTGCTGATCAGAAAGTGAAATTGGAAATTGAGAATGATAGTGAAAATATGAAGCAAAAATTTGATTTTTTGGTGTGTGAATATGGATGGAGAATAAGGAGATTGATTATGAACGCTGATGAGATCAAGATGGCAGCTGATGTTCAAGCTGAAGCTTTTCATGTTCCTGTGGCTCTTTTCAATAACTTGTTCTTTCAATTCTTTAAGGTTCTGCTTCTATCTTTGTCTACATTCTTTTTTTTTGTTTTTATATACTTTGCATATGCAATTTTATTTCTTGAAAATTTGTTTAGTAGTAATATAAGGTTTAGAAATATGATGGAACTTGTGTGTAAAAATTGTTTGAACTTAACTCTTGATGGGAAATTCAGGGTTTATATGGTTCATGTTCCAACAAATTTGAAGAGGGGTTACATTTCATCCTATTTATGCCATTTGAAAATCTCTACCTTAATGTATTTTGATTTTGATGAAAATTTTGTCTCTAAAATATGTAGGATATTTCAAAATGATTTCAAAATTGAAAATTCGTGATCACATTATTTCGTTTATGGTATATTGGTCAACTTAGTGAACTAAACTGTATCGGATTTGGATCCTCTAAAGTGAGTAAAGTGACAAAATACTGTTACTTTTTTTTGTATTAGCCCTCTGATTCCTAGAGGAAGGGAATCCCTATAATTCAGAGTTTGACTGCGAGATTAGCAAAATTTGGCCAAAAAATGTTCCCACTAAAAATCGAACTCAGGTTCTCCCGAACGATTTGTCCTAGGGAGAACTTATTAATTATTTGAGCTCAATGTCTTAGTTAAAATGTTGTTACTTTATGGCAAAATGCTAACCAGAGGTCAATTATGAATTCAAATTTAGAAAAAAATTCTTGAAAATTATATAATCAACACTTTGAAAGTCTAAAATTTTGGATTTTTCAATGCATATCATTTCTATTATATCTCTTTTTTAATTCTTTAATTAGTGTTCCGGAGACTTTAGCTAGTTTATTTAATGCTTTATTCTCTTTTGACCCAAATAGGCTGAAGTGCTTTCAGGACTACTTTACAAGCTTAAAAACTCACCTCCCAATAGGTACATTTGTTGTTACTTCTAAACAACCTTATGTTAGATTATCATTTATCAATATATTAAAAAAAAATTATGAACTAACAATATTAAAGAAAAAACTCATGATGAACTTAAAGGCAGCATGAGATAAGAAGCTGTTAATCTTGTGTATAATGTTAAAGACTAATATATACTATTATTTAGGTATGCTTGTTTAGTGGCTGAGAATGATCAAGATTCATCAAAACAACTTGTTGGTGTCACTGATGTAACTGTAATGAGAGACCCAGATGTGCTTCATCATCTACCTGATGAAGCACAAGAGTACCTTTACATATCAGGCATAGGTGTCTCCAATGCTTTCAGGTAATAATTACATGATTTAATTACTTTCAAGTCTATAAATTATTTAAAGAGTTTTAAATAATTATTTAACTAAAAATATTGAGTTTAAGTTACTCGTACTGATGACGGAGTAATTGCGTGGCACGTAGTTACTCGTCTAGACCGTCTGATCTAAAATCGACATCTGAGATTGGTTATAGTTTATTTTGTCTTTGTGTAATCTGAACCGTCTGATCTTAAGATCAATGACTGAGATTGAAAATAGCGTGTAACTGTGTGAAATGCCTACAACAGGCAATCTGCATCCTACTAACACTAATTTCACATAAACACGTTTAACCGTAAAGTTCTGATGAAATATGTAACATTAAATGTCCAATTACAATATATTTTTTAGTTTAGAAATATATTTGAAAATCATTAAATAATTTAAGTATCTTTATGGAATAATTAAACAGTTAATTAAATTATCAAAATAACACATTGATTTTTCATGTGATGTGTGAAAGTGTATGTTAATGAGACTAATATTGATTAATGTCACAGGAGGATGAAAATAGCAACTGTTATGTTAAAAGCATGTGACAAGATTTCTAATTTATGGGGTTATGAGTTTCTTGCACTTAGAGCTTATGAAGAAGATATAGGTGCTAGAACATTGTACACAAATGCTGGCTACCAACTTGTGTCTAAAGATCCACCATGGACAAGTAATTGGATTGGAAGAAAATGTCGTGTCCTTATGATCAAAAGAATTAGTTTATTGCCTAAGTAGATTATTAATTCACAAAATTAAGATATATCAAAACAAATTAAGAGAAAAGGAAAATGTATTATTGTATGTACATAGCATGTGGCTAGCATATTTAGTTCATTATTTCTCAATGATTGATTACACACAAAACTAGTTTTCTCCGATACTTTCAGTGTTGTCAACTGTGGATCGCGGAAAATAGTAGATTTTTCAAATTGTACGACGTTATAACAATAAGAACCGGCCAGCTGCCATTTTCTGTAACTACAAATTATAGCTCCACAATGATTTTTCCAGTAGCATGACCATCAAGGCTCTTAGCCCAAGCATCTTCAGCATTGCTCAGCAGAAACTTCGAGTCAATAATTGTCTTGAGTTTTCCATCCTTCACTAACTGAGCAAGATGATTCATGCCCTCACGCTTGACAGTTACAGAAAATGGCACCGGCCGTTTCTTTGAAAAAGTTAGTTTCTTCAGCGCATAGGTCATGATTACACTTGGGCTAGGTGCTAAATAAACTACGATCCCTTTTTCAGTCAAGTTAGGTTCAAAAGTTGACCATGGTATTCCAGACGCGCAATTTACCACTGCATCGTATTTTTTACCAGATGGACTCTTCAGTGTTGCTCCTTCTGGAGTCTTGTAGTCAAGAACCTCGTCAGCACCTAAGTCCTTAACAAGGTCGATGTTGTGAGCGCCACAAGTGGCTGTCACATGATGGTTTCCTAGTTTGGCAAGTTGAACAGCGTATACACCTACACCGCCTGAAGCAGCAGTTACCAAAACATTCTTCGGTTCGCCAGTTCCATCAAGTTTAACTCCAGCTATTATGGTGAGGGCATCACGAGCTGTGAGACCGGCTATAGGTAAACCCGCAGCTTCAGCAGCTGAAACTTCAGATGATCTTGCAGCTATTGAGCTCTCGCTAGCCACTGCAAACTCGGCTAATCCGCCTCCATACTGTCATTTAACATAACACGAAATGGAAATTGGATAATAATCATTGTAATAAATATACTGATATATGAATAGCACATAGTTGGATTGGAGATATGATCATAGCCGTATAATTGTGAATCGAGAAACCTTTACTTGTATAGATTCTAAGGAAGTGAAAGAAAGAATTAAGTACTTTATGTGTGAGGTTAGCAATAACTTTATCTCCAGCTTTAAAATCCCTGACCTGTGCTCCAACTTCTACTACTTCTCCTGCTACATCAGTGCCTAGATCAATGATTCAGGATCAAAAGAAATGCTAATGATATCATACGAGTAAGCCGTGAACGAGTCAGTATGGATAAACAGTTTAATTAAGGACTTGTTATAGGATAATGTTTATCATATTAGCACTTATAGCCTAAGACGTTTTAAACATCTTGTGGACATGTCATAAACTATTTCTTTTGTATCATACCAAGACCCTGTTTGGATAAACAACTTAATTAAGAGCTTAAAGCATACACACTTTTCATATAAGTGTTTATGTATAAGTTATTTCTAGAAGAAAAAAAAGTCAAATGTTTGCATATGAGCTACAAGCTGTTTTAATAAGCTATCATATTGAACTTATGAAAATAAGCTGATAACAGCTTATGGATGTGTCAAGCTGTTTTCATAAATTCTCTCAAAAAGTCTCGCAGGTGTTTATGTTAGTGGGAAAACTCAAATAAACCAATCCAAACAGATGAGAAGTGTTTGTATCTGTAAGTAAACTCAAATAAGTTGTTTTTATAAACCAATGAATCCAAACACAAATTTTAGTAAAAAGAAGATGGACTAGTGAGTCATACAAGGTACGTGAGGGAACTTTCGAGGCAAGAAAAAAGGGCGAAGAAAACCATTTTGAATCTTCCAATCAACTGGATTTATGCTAGTTGCTTCAAGTTTAAGTAAAACTTCATTGGTCTTTGGACTTGGAACAGGAACTTTAACATGCTGCATATGTAAATGAAATTATATTAATTTAATTTAATGGAAGAAAGAAAGAACAAAAATAAGAAAGCCATAATCTTTTGAAAAAGATGAGAAATATTTGTTATCACATTCAATCCAGAGGCACCTCCACCATATGAACTGTACTGAACAGCATGCATAAGTTTTGCAGACATATCTATCTAGCTAGCTAGCTATCTCCAAAACCTTTGGTCTCTTGTTTTGTTCACTTGTCTTTGGTTTAGTTTTTAACTATCCTTTTCTGTGAACATAGTAGTAGGAGCATGTTGTTGAACTTTCAACTTTTTTGTGTGGTTATGTTAAGTTGTTGACCATATGCTATTATTCATTAATCATTATGTAAACTACATGTTTTTCTTTGACTTGAGCAAAAAGTGGCGTGACTACAGAAAATATCAGACACTATAGTTTCATGTTCACATGTCACAGTAGCTTACAAAATGTGTTCAAAGTGTACAATGATCATTTTGTGCTTGAGCCAAATAAAGGATATTATTGGTCCTTCTATTAAGGAGAGATATTAATTTATGGACTTGTATATTTCATATTATTGAAAAAAAATAAATTGATTTTCGATAATTTAGAGATTAGTTTTTATACCAGAAAAGAAGCTGAAGCACTCTATATCATCACTAGAATATCAAATAAAAGAAAAGAAGCACTCTTATATCAAATAAGTCATTTATTTCCAAATCACTCTAAAATGGTACAAACCAACAAGATAGAATCAAGACAAATATGAAATTAAAATCCTTTTACAGCATATAATGTATCCCAGGTTATTCATTTTCTATATAAAACACACAAATCTTGTGTTGAATATTTGAAACTATAATATAACATTATCAAGCAAACTGTGCCTATTGTTCCACAACGATCTTTCCTGTTGCATGGCCATCAATGCTCTTAGCCCAAGCATCTTCAGCTTTGCTCAAAGGAAACTTGGAATCAATAATTGTCTTCAGTTTTCCTTCCTTCACTAGTTGAGTGAGATGTTCCAAGCCCTCGCGCTTGACATTTACAAAAAATGGCACCAACCGCTTCTTCGAAAAAGTAAGTTTCTTCAGTGCAAACGTCAACATTGAACTCGGACCAGGTGTTAAATCGACTACAATCCCTTTTCCTGCCAAATTAGGATCAAAAGTTGACCATGGTATTCCAGTGGTGCAATTTATCACTACATCATATTTCCTACCAGATGGACTCTTCAGTGCTACTCCCTCTGGAGTCTTGTAGTCGAGAACCTCGTCAGCACCTAATCCCTTAACAAAGTCGATGTTGCGAGCGCCACAAGTGGCTGTGACGTGGTGGTTCCCTAGTTTGGCAAGTTGAACAGCAAATACACCTACACCACCTGAAGATGCAGTTATCAAAACATTCTTGGGCTCGCCAGTTCCATCAAGCTTAACTCCTCCACTTTCGGTGAGCGCATCACGAGCTGTGAGACCAGCTATAGGTAAACTCGCAGCTTCAGCAGCTGAGACTTCAGATGGTCTGATGGCTGTTAAGCTCTCGCTAGCCACTGCAAACTCAGCTAGTCCACCTCCATACTGTCGTTCAACATAACAATAAGTTGATGTGTGAGGGGCAATTCTACAATACCGGTAAACTGAGGGACTAAGTTGATACACTTGAAATAACATAGATGATACGAAGAAATTAATAACGGTAACCTAAGGAAGCGAAAGAAAGAAATAAGTACTTACTTGATGTGCGAGTTTAGCAATAACTTTATCTCCAACTTTAAAATCCTTGACTTGTGATCCAATTTCTACTACTTCTCCTGCTACATCAGTGCCTGAATCAAAGTCACAAAGGCAAAGGAACCTTAATTATATCGTAAAAGTAAACAGAGAATGAGTCTGTTTGTATAAACAGTTTAATTAAGCGCTTATAATATAAATACTTATCATTTAAGCCCTTATATATAAGCTATTTCTACAATTAAAGGAAGGTAGATTAGTGATACATACAAGGTATGTAGGGAAACTTTTGAAGAAAAAATATAGCTCGAAGCTGACCCTCCTGAATCTTCCAGTCAACCGGGTTAATACTAGTTGCTTCCAATTTGATTAAAACTTCATTGTTCTTTGGAGTTGGAATAGGAACTTCAACATGCTGATTAAAACCAATGATTGAAAGAAAGATCAAAAAAGAAAGATAATAATCTTTAGAAAGAGATGAAAAATGAGTGATGATTACCTTCAATCCAGAGGCACCTCCCCCATAGGAATTGTACTGAACAGCTTGCATAAGTTTCTCAGCCATATCAAACTCTTCTGTTAACAGCTATTTTACTTAGTATTCATAGCTACGTAAATACACGACATGGACACTCACACGCTTGTTGGTTTCGGCATATTCTCTTTACTAGAAATAATTTTATTTGAGGTGTGTCGAAAACATGGATATTTCTCTCATGAAATTCAAATATTGATTCGTTTTTATAAAAATCTAGTTCATTTCACTAGATCCATCCTTGTTGCTTTATTAAACTAATGTCCTAATGTTGTTCATTACAATGCATGATGTAATGTTATGTTTTGGACGTAATATATGTTGTAATGTTATATAGATTTATTTTAAATTGTTGTAAATTTATAGCTCATACAATAATAAATTTATAGCCTTAATTACTTAATACATGCTGCAAAATAGATTAAATAGTTTTACTTCGATTTATATTAAAATTAATTTTTTAAAGAATCATGATTATGAATAGACTTTATGATTTTGCAACAAAAAAAAATTCAAAAAACATAAATCAATTCCAATGAATTATTAATGATGCACCATTCTCTTAGTTTAAGACACCAAAAACCTCGAGTAGAGAATGCACTGAATCAATCAAGATCATCGACAACTAAACCATTTCTCACTAATAACATTATTTACCTCGTGAAATCAGATCATGTACTCCAAAACATAAATCATTAATTAATAAACCACTCATTTCTACGGTCATTTAGATGTGACTATTTTCCTTCAGAAAATCTATGTATAAAACAGTGGTTCTCCCCTTCCAACCAGATTTTTTCCATATGCAATAGTCAGAGATCGAACCTCTGTCTACTTACCACTTAGATGAATCCATTGCTGGTGAAGAGAGCCACACTTTATTACTAGAGTATCAAATAAAAGAAGATTATCACTCAAAAAGAATTCATTTATTTCCAAAGCAATCATCAAAGAAGAGAACCAATATATATCACATACAACAAACCAACAAGATAGAATCAAGACATATATGAATTTCAAATCCATACAGCAATGATGAATCCCAAGTTATTCATTTATATATAAAACACACACAAACCATGTGCAGAAAAATTGAAACTATAAATACAACATCACCAAGAAAACTGTGCCTATTGCTCTACAATGATTTTTCCAGTAGCATGGCCATCAATGCTCTTAGCCCAAGCATCTTCAGCTTTGCTCAGAGGAAACTTGGAGTCAATGATTGTCTTCAGCTTTCCATCCTTCACCAACTGAGTAAGATGTTCCAAACCTTCGCGCTTGACGGTTACAAAAAACGGCACCAACCGCTTCTTCGAAAAAGTAAGTTTCTTCAGTGCAAAAGTCAACAATGAACTTGGGCCAGGTGTTAAATCGACTACAATCCCCTTTCCGGTCAAATTAGGATCAAAAGTTGACCATGGTATTCCAGTGGTGCAATTTATCACTGCATCATATTTCCTACCGGATGGACTCTTCAGTGCTACTCCCTCTGGAGTCTTGTAGTCGAGAACCTCGTCAGCACCTAAGCCCTTAACTAGGTCAATGTTGCGAGCGCCACAAGTGGCTGTCACATGGTGGTTTCCTAGTTTGGCAAGTTGAACGGCGTATGCACCTACACCGCCTGAAGCAGCAGTTACCAACACGTTCTTCGGTTTGCCAGTTCCGTCAAGCTTAACTCCAGCAATTTTGGTGAGCGCATCACGGGCTGTGAGACCAGCTATAGGTAAACCCGCAGCTTCAGCAGCTGAGACTTCAGATGGTCTGGCAGCTGTTAAGCTCTCGGTAGCCACTGCAAACTCAGCTAGCCCACCTCCATCCTGTCATTTAACATAACACAAAAATGGATATTGGATGATAACCAATGAAATTGTTTCCTACTGTTTTTTTTAGAGTAATGGATCTTTACTAGTATAGATTCTATAGAATACAAAACCATTCCATTCATAAAATTGATTTGAAATTCACATTTGAAAAAACATAGATGATAGAAAGAGATAAGTACTTTAGGTGAGAGGTTAGCAATAACTTTATCTCCGGCTTTGAAATCTTTGACTTGTGATCCAACCTTTACTACCTCTCCTGCTACATCAGTGCCTGTTAATGATATCATAAAAGTAAGCAATGAGTGAGTTTGTTTGGATAAACAGTTTAATTTAGCATTGTTTTACTGTAGGATAAACGTTTATCGTATTTATATATAAGTTATTTCTAAAATCAAAGAAACAATATAGTCAAATTATTTTCATAAACTATTGCGGATAGCTGTTTTCAAAAGCCTGAGACGATTCAAACATCTTATAAGTGTTGAAGTATAAGTTATTTCTATAAAAGAAAAAGTCAAATTGTTTGCACATAAGCTACAAGCTGTTTTAATAAGCTATCATATAGAGCTTAAGAAAATAAGCTGATAACGGCTTATGGATTTGTCAAGCTGTTTTCATAAGTTCTCTCAAAAAGTCTCACAGGTGTTTATGTTACTGGAAAAGTTCAAATAAACCAATCCAAACCGATGAGAAGTGTTTGTATCCATAAGTAAATTCAAATAAGTTGTGTTTATAAACCAATGAATCCAAACACAAATTTTAGTAAAAAAGTGGACTAGTGACTAGTGAGTCATACAAGGTATGTGAGGAAACTTTCGAGGAAAGCAAAAAGGGCGAAGAACACCGTTTTGAATCTTCCAATCAACTGGGTTTATGCTAGTTGCTTCGAGTTTAAGTAAAACTTCATTGGTCTTTGGAATTGGAACCGGAACTTCGACATGCTGCATATGTAAATGAAATCATATTAATTTAATTTAATGAAAGAAAGAACAAAAAAAAGAAAGCCGTAATATTTTGAAAAAGATGAGATATTAGTCATCACCTTCAAACCAGAGGCACCTCCACCATATGAATTGTACTGAACAGCTTGCATAAGTTTTGCAGACATATCTATCTAGCTAGCTATCTCCAAAATCTTTGGACTCTTGTTTTGTTCACTTGGCTTTAATTTATTTATAACTATACTTTTCTAATAACAAACTAGTAGTAGCAGCATTTTGTTGAATTTGCCACTTTTTTGGTTGGTTAAGTTGTTGACTATGAATATTATTCATTATTATTAAACTACATATTTATCTTTGACTTGAACAAAAAATGGTGTGACTACAGAAAATATCAGACACTACTCAAAACAGCTTTAATTTGAAGCAGTTTTTAGATATATTTTTTTTTCCTCCCGATTCACAGATTTTTTTTTTTTAATTCTGCAACAAACGGGTGAAAAATTCAATTATTATTTTATTTTATAAAAAGTGGTATTTTTAAAAAAAAAATAAATAAATAGATAAAAATCAAATAACCTGCTCTCAAAATCACTCATCAGAGAAGAGATGCTGAAGCACTCTATATCATCACTAGGATACCAAATAACAGAAGAGAAGCACTCATATATCAAACAAGTTATTTATTTCCAAATCACTCTAAAATGGTACAAACCAACAAGATAGAATCAAGACATATATGAATTGAAAATCCTTACAGCATATAATGTATCCCAGGTTATTCATTTTCTATATAAAACACAAATCTTGTGAAGAATATTTGAAACTTTAATACCAAGCAAACAGTGCTTATTGTTCCACAATGATCTTTCCTGTAGCATGGCCATCAATGCTCTTAGCCCAAGCATCTTCAGCTTTGCTCAAAGGAAACGTGGAATCAATAATTGTCTTCAGTTTTCCCTCCTTCACCAACTGAGTGAGATGTTCCAATCCCTCCCGCTTGACATTTACAACAAATGGCACTAACCGCTTCTTTGAAAAAGTAAGTTTCTTCAGTGCAAAAGTCAACATTGAACTCGGGCCAGGTGTTAAATCGACTACAATCCCTTTTCCTGCCAAATTAGGATCAAAAGTTGACCATGGTATTCCAGTGGTGCAATTTATCACTACATCATATTTCCTACCCGATGGACTCTTCAGTGCTACTCCTTCTGGAGTCTTGTAGTCGAGAACCTCATCAGCACCTAAGCCCTTAACAAAGTCAATGTTGCGAGCACCACAAGTGGCTGTCACGTGGTGGTTCCCTAGTTTGGCAAGTTGAACTGCAAATACACCTACACCGCCTGAAGCAGCAGTTACCAAAATGTTCTTGGGCCGCCAGTTCCATCAAGCTTAACTCCTCCACTCTCGGTGAGTGCATCACGAGCTGTAAGACCGGCTATAGGTAAACTCGCAGCTTCAGCAGCTGAGACTTCAGATGGTCTGGCTGCTGTTAAGCTCTCACTAGCCACCGCAAATTCAGCTAGTCCACCTCCAAACTGTCATTCAACATAACAAGAAATGAATTTGGATAATAATCATTGTAATTAATATACTGGAGGGACTAACTTAACCGATTGAAACTAATGGAGGGACTAACTTGATCATTATTTTGATAAGTGAGGGACAATTCTACAATATCGGTAAACTGAGGGACTAAGTTGATACACTTGAAATAACATAGACGATAGGAAGAAATGAATAACAGTAACCTAAGGAAGCGAAAGAAAGAGATACGTACTTGATGTATGAGTTTAGCAATAACTTTGTCTCCAGCTTTAAAATCCTTGACTTGTGATCCAACTTCTACTACTTCTCCTGCTACATCTGTGCCTGAATCAAAGTTCCAAGAGCAAAGGAATCATTATTATATCAGAAATGGATGTAAAAAGTTTAATAAGCGCTTATAGGAAGAATGACTATCATTTAAGCACTTATATATAAGTCATTCTTATGGACAAAAGAGCTTATGTCAAAATTATTTACATATAGGTTATGTTTGTTTTGATAAACTATTCTGGAGAGTTGTTTTTATAACTGAAAATTGCTTCCAGATCAAGGTTGTCAGAATCGAGTTTTTAGCTTAACTCGTTTTGCATAGGTAAACTCGACATGTAAACTCGAATCGTAAACTCGTGCGAGTTTACCTAAAATTAAAATAATATTAAAATTATTATGCATATGACATATATACTAATATAATACTATAAAAATGTTAATATTTCAAAAAATTAACTTAATTATAAAGCCAAAATAGACCAAATATTCATATAAATAGCATCATGTCCATAAATTTGCATCAAAATAAGAAGATTCATAGATTTCTAACTTAATTATATTCTCCTAAAAGGTTACAACATCATCTTCATCACTGTATTCATCTTCAACATCATCAAATTCTCCTCCGGATGATAAAGGATCTTCAATATTAGGACCACAATCCAAATTAATTAAAGATGGAGTTAGAGGATTGCTTGAAAGAACATTTCAGCTTCTAAACAAATTCTTAGTGCATTTTTTTTCTTTTCAAAATGTATAGAGAAATGTATCTAATGGGCCGAAAAATTGAAATTGGGCCAAAAAAATTTGAAAAGGTAAACTCGGGAAAACAAGTAAACTCGTCTGAGTTCACCTGATTTTAACGTTTTCACAACGAGTTAACTCGGTTAAGCTCATTTTTTCCACGAGTTTACAAAAAATCGAGTTTACATGCGAGTTAACCCGTTTTTCATACCTAAAAACGTAAACTCGGACGAGTTTACGTGTTAACATGCGATTTTGACAACCATGTTCCAGATGTATTGGTGGTTCGGTTTCAAAAATCGAATAAAAAATCCGATCAGATTTTTGTGATTTTTACGAAAGGAGATCCAAAAACATGTAATAATATTCATTTTGGTGCGGTTTATGCTTCTTTGGATTGGTTTTCGGTTTTGATATGAATCGATTTGAATATGAACACCCCTACTTAGAGACATGTCATAAGTTGTTTCTTTAGTATGACACAAACACTCCCGACAAGTGCTTATACCAATAAAATAAACACAAATAAGTTGTTTCTAAGCCAATCTAAACACAGATTTAAGTAAAAAAGAAGGTAGATTAGTGAGACATACAAGGTATGTGGGGAAACTTTCGAGGAATTAACAAAGCTCGAAGCTGACCCTTCTGAATCTTCCAATCAACCGGGTTAATGCTAGTAGCTTCCAATTTGAGTAAAACTTCATTGTTCTTAGGAGTTGGAACAGGAACTTCAACATGCTGATTAAAACCAATGATTGAAAGAAAGATCAAAAAAGAAAGATAATCTTTAGAAAGATCAAAAAGAATGATATTACCTTCAATCCAGAGGCACCTCCCCCATAGGAATCGTACTGAACAGCTTGCATAAGTTTCTCAGCCATATCAAACTCTTCTGTTAACAAACTTGTACGTTGACCATGCTATTTTACTTAGTATTCATAGCTAACGTAGATACATGACATAAACACACTCACATGCTTTTATAAAATTAATTATTAAACTAATATTTGTTGGTTTCCACATATTCTCTTTACCAGACATAATTTTATTTGAACATGCATGGATACTTCTCTCATAAAAAATTCAAATATTGATTCCTTATTATGAGTATCCATGTTGCTTTATTAAACTAATATCCTAATATTTTATAATATGTTCCAATACAGTATGCAATTATTTTTTCAAACTAAATGTACTTTTCATTACAATGCATGGTGTAATGTTATACTATAGATTTATTTACTATCTATGTTATTGTTGGATGTGTTTATTTTTTAAAACATTATATTAAAACCTTATTTACTTACTACATGCTGCAAAATTAATAAAGTAGTTTATATTCGATTTGTATTAAAAATAATTTTTCAAAGAACCATGATTATGAATATATCATTTATTATTTTGCAACAAAAAAAATTCAAATTGAAATCAATTCCACCAGTGAATTATTAATGATGCAACATTCTCTTAGTTCACGCAAGACACCAAAAACATCGAGTAGAGAAGACAACCACTTTACCAGTATATATTTAGAATACACTGAATCAAGATCATCAACAACTATGGGGGTAAAACGGTGGTGCTCCCCTTCCAACCGAATTTTCTCTATACGCAATAGTCAAAGATCGAACCTCTGACTACTTGCATAAAGGGCTTAATTAAATCCCCTACCACTTAAATGAATCCATTGTTGGTGAAGAGAGACACACTTTATCACTAGTATCAAATAAAAGAAGGGTATCACTAAAAAATAAGTCATATATTTCCAAAGGACTCATCAAAGAAGAGAACCAATATATATCACATACAACAAACCAACAAGAGAGAATCAAAACATACATGAATTTAAAATCCTTACAGCATATGATGTATCCCACAGGTTATTCATTTCTATATAAAATATAAATCACACACAAACCTTGTGTAGAAAAAATGAAACTATAAAATACAATATCACCGAGCAAACTGTGCCTATTGTTCCACAATGATTTTTCCTGTAGCATGGCCATCAATGCTCTTAGCCCAAGCATCTTCAGCTTTGCTCAGAGGAAACTTGGAGTCAATAATTGTCTTCAGTTTTCCATCCTTCACCAATTGAGTGAGATGTTCCAAACCCTCACGCTTGACGGTTACAAAAAACGGCACCAAGCGCTTTTTCGAAAAAGTAAGTTTCTTCAGTGCAAAAGTCAACAATGAACTTGGACCGGGTGTTAAATCGACTACAACCCCTTTTTCACTCAAATTAGGATCAAAAGTTGACCATGGTATTCCAGTGGTGCAATGTACCACTGCATCGTATTTCCTACCAGACGGACTCTTCAGTGCTACTCCCTCTGGAGTTTTGTAGTCGAGAACCTCGTCAGCACCTAAGCTCTTAACAAAGTCAATGTTGCGAGCGCCACAAGTAGCTGTCACATGATTGTTCCCTAGTTTGGCAAGCTGAACAGCAAATGCACCTACACCACCTGAAGCAGCAGTTACCAAAACGTTCTTGGGCTCGCCAGTCCCATCAAGCTTAATTCCTCCAATTTCAGTGAGCGCATCCCTTGCTGTGAGACCGGCTATAGGTAAACTCGCAGCTTCAGCAGCTGAGACTTCAGATGGTCTGACGGCTGTTAAGCTCTCGCTAGCCACCGCAAACTCAGCTAGTCCACCTCCATACTGTCATTCAACATAACATGAAATGGATATTGGATAGTATTAGTAAGTAACAGTACTAATTAATATATTGGTATATATATTCTATACAAAAGAAAACCATTCCATTCATGAAATTGTTTTTGAAATTCACACTTGATAGTAATATAAGGAAGCGAAAGAAAGAGGTAAGTACTTGATGTCCGAGTTTAGCAATAACTTTATCTCCAGCTTTAAAATCCTTGACTTGTGGTCCAACCTCTACTACCTCTCCTGCTACATCAGTGCCTGAATCAAAGTCACAAAATCAAAGGAATCTTAATCATATTATAAAATATGCAGGGAATGAGTATGATGAGTAAATAATTTAATTAACCACTTGTAGGATAAATGTTTATAATCTATAAGTCTTGATCATAAACTATTATGGGTGTTTTCCAAAGTATAAGTTGTAGAAAGAAACTTATAACAACAGCGTTTATTATTTATATGCTTATGTATAAGCTATTTTATAACAAAAGATAAATTAAAGGGTTCGTTTGTTTGAGTTTTTCCAAGATTTTTTTTTTAAAAAAAAAGTCACTTTTATCAGCTTAATATTGTTTGTTATAAATTTTTTAGAAAATCATTTTGTTAAAAAAAACATTTTTAAACTGAAAACAAAAAGATAATCCTAATAGCTTTTCTAAATTGTTTTTTCTTTATTAAAAAAGGCTCAAATTTTTTAAAAAGTAATTATATTTTAAAAAATTTCAAGATTTTTTCAAAACAAAATCATATTTTTAATGCTTAAACAATCCACTAAAAGTCAAATTGTGTTCATATAATAAACTACAAACATTTTTCATAAGCTATCATGTATATCTTATTGAAATAAGCTAAAAACAACTTATGAACATGTCATAAGCTGTTTTGACAAGCTCTCTCTAAAAAAATCTAACACTATTAGAAATGCTTCAAATCAAAACATGGCTAAAGTCATAAACACTGCCATAAGTGCTTAATAAACTGAAATAAGTTGTTTAAAATGGTAATTTAAGTAAAAAGAAGATGAATTGGTGAATCATACAAGGTATATGAGGAAATTTTTTGGGCAAAAAAGCAACACGAAGAACACCAGCTTGAATCTTCCAATCAATTGGGTTAATACTAGTTGCTTCCAATTTAAGTAAAACTTCATTGTTCTTTGGAGTTGGAATAGGAACTTCAACATGCTGAATTTTGGATACAAAAAGTATAAGAAATTAGGTTAATTCAAAAAAAGAGTAAAGATAAAAGATGATGATGATGATCTGACCTTCAATCCAGAGACACCTCCGCCATAGGAAGTGTACTGGACAGCTTGCATCAGTTTTGCAGCCATATATCTATCTATCTACCAATCTCGCTACGACACCGAATTCTTTGGAGTCTTGTTTTATTCACACATGTGTTGCTTTAGATATATATATATATAGCAATAGCAATGGGTTGGGCCCACTAAATTGATAAGTACTAGATACATATATCATCACAAACCACTAGTATTTTACCAGTTCCAAAAGTGTTTTTTTTTTCTTCTGAAAATGCTAAATAAAGACCGATTAAGAATACTAAATATAGTATAATAATCTTGGAATTTGTGTAGTCAACATAATTAAAATATAAACAATGTTGTTTTTAATACAAAATTTTCCCTTTTTAATTCCTTAACTAGCATGACCCCTTTTTTTTAGCTTTCACCACCAGTTGAATCTGGTTCAGAGGTCAGTTCTGACATCAAGTGGTTTAGCTCCCTCCTGATCGCAGTTGTGGGGTATCGAACTGTGGTTCTCCTTACTAAGTTCAGTGTCAATCACCATGAACTAAATTACATATCGTCAGTCAAGCTAGGTCTCGAGTTCAAACTCAGGTGAATATGTCCAACTCAATAATAAAGACATTGTCTGTTGTTGAGCTAGGTCTTATGAACATGAAGAAAACTACTTATATCAATGGAATACCGAATAAATTATCAACCAAAACATTTCTCTATGTATGAAATCATATCATGTACTTATCAAAAACATAAGTCATTTACCCTCTCTATATGAAATAAATCATTTATTTCCAAATCACTCATCAATAGAACCATTCTATGTCACATACAAACCAGAAAGAATCATGACATGCAAATTTTTATTTTGTTTATAAGCATGACATAAAAATTTAAAATGGCTACAACATATGATGTGTCCCAAATTATTCATTTCTATACACACACACACACAAAAGTTGTGTAGAAAAGTAGAAAACTGTGCCTATGGCTCCACAATGATTTTTCCAGTAGCATGGCCATCAATGCTCTTAGCCCAAGCATCTTCAGCTTTGCTTAGAGGAAACTTGGAGTCAATAATTGTCTTGAGTTTTCCATCCTTCACCAACTGAGTAAGATGTTCCAAGCCTTCGCGCTTGACGGTTACAACAAACGGCACCAACCGCTTCTTCGAAAATGTAAGTTTCGTCCGTGCAAAAGTCCACATTGAACTTAGGACAGGTGTTAAATCCACTACAATCCCTTTTTCAGACAAATTAGGCTCAAAAGTTGACCATGGTATTCCAGTGGTGCAATGTATCACTGCATCATAATTTTTACCGGATGGGCTCTTCAATGAAGCTCCCTCCGGAGTCTTGTAGTCAAGAACCTCATCAGCACCTAAGCCCTTAACAAAGTCGAGGTTCCGAGCACCACAAGTGGCTGTCACATGGTTGTTCCCTAGTTTGGCAAGTTGAACAGCATATACACCTACACCACCTGAAGCAGCAGTTACCAAAACGTTTTTTGGCTTGCCAGTCCCATCAAGCTTAATTCCTCCGATTTCGATGAGCGCATCACGAGCTGTGAGACCGGCTATAGGTAAACCTGCAGCTTCAGCAGCTGAGACTTCAGATGGTCTGGCAGCTGTTAAGCTCTCAGTAGCCACTGCAAACTCAGCTAGCCCACCTCCATACTGTCATTCAACATAACACAAAAATGGATATTGGATTAGAGATAGGATCCTAGTCCTAAAGTTGTGGCATCTAAACAAATCAATAATACACTATATTAACGAGAAACTTATCCGCTTATCCACTGTTTAAGCTCTAAATCTGAACTTTCATAACCATGAGGGGCAATGAAGAAATATTATGCAATTAAGAGAAGGTGAGGTTTAAGGAAGAAGGTTGTTATATTGATTCTTGTGGCCAATCATGTGGTCTAGTAGCACAAACTACATCTCCAAACAAGGGGGTATGGCTAATCAAACCATACCTAGACATTCATACCGAGGTCTGTTCCTCGCATCTTAGATTCATCTGAAATAAAATTTCTTGCTAAAGGAATTAAACTCAAACAAAAGGCAAGGCCGTGGTAAATGGCAAGACCTGCTCAATAGACATAATAACGATGTTTTGAGTTCATCTCTTACACACCAATGAGTTGGTGGAGAGCAATAAGCTGTATAATAATTTTATTAGTCACAGAAATAAGGCCATCACGGTAGTAGCCTCTTGGTAAAGGAATTTATTACGGTGGCTTGAGCACTGTTTTATTGTTAACTTGTATTGGAAGTATACTTATTCTTGTTTGTGATAAAATTGTATGATGCAGAAATGAACTAATACAGTAATACACTAATACTAACGATAGTATTTTTCTGGTTTGCGCAACAAACAAGCTATAGATTTAGTGATTTAGTTTCCTTACTTACCGGTTTCGAGAAGAAAAGGAAGAAAACAACCAGAAATAGGTATTGGAGATTTTCAATTTAAAATCTAACTTCTTATCAATTTAGTCCCTGACCTTTGCTTATGTACAACAAGACATGTGCCAGAGTGTCACTTAACATGGCACATCACTTAACAGATTGAAACTAACGGAAGGACTAAGGACTAACTCGATCAATATTTTGATAAGGGACTGTTCTGCAATATCGGTAAAATGAGGGACTAAGTTGATACGAGTACCCAATTTGAAAACCATTCCATTCATGAAATTGTGTTGCAATTCACACTTGAAATAACATAGAAGATAGGAAGAACTGAAAAACAGTAACCTAAGGGAGTGAAAGAAAGAGATAAGTACTTGATGTGTGAGTTTAGCAATAACTTTGTCTCCTGCTTTAAAATCCTTGACTTCTGGTCCAACCTCAACTACCTCTCCTGCTACATCCGTGCCTGAATCAAAGTCGCAAGAGCAAATGAATCTCAGTTATATCATAAAAGTAAGCAGGGAATGAGTCAGTTTGGAAATTATTTTCATATAAGTTGTTTCGCTAAACTACTCTGTAGAAATGTTTTAATAACTGAAAATAGCTTAGAAATTAGGTGTTTGCGGTTTGGTTTGGTTCAGTTTTGAAAAATAAATTTGAAATCTGATCCAATATGTGCGATTTTCATGAAAAGAGATCCAAAACCATCCAATAATATTCGGGTGCAGTTTTCAATTTTTTGGATCAGTTTTGCGGCTTTGATTTGGATCAGTTTATGAAAACCCTATTTAGACACATGTCATGACTGTGAGGTACTTCTTTTAGTATGACACAAACACTTGACAAGCATGGACACACCTTGGATTAGGCGTGTCCTGGTATCCGACACTAACACAGCAGCGGTACATATGATTACATTGAATTATGTCATTTTCTCAAAATAAACGGTGTCATGTCAATTGTTTGTGTATGTGCTTCATAGTCGACAAATGCTTATTATGGTCATTAATAAACCTAAATAAATTGTTTATAAGCCAATTAATCCAAACTCTGATTGAATAAAAGGAAGATGGATTAGTAAGTCATACATACAAGGTATGTGTGGAAACTTCCGAGGCAACAATATAGGTCGAAGAAGACCCTTCTGAATCTTCCAATCAACAGGGTTAATGCTAGTTGCTTCCAATTTGAGCAAAACTTCATTGGCCTTTGGTGTTGGAATAGGAACTTCAACATGCTGATTAAAACCAATATATGCAATTGTAAATGAAATAATTAGGTTGATTTGATTGAAAGAAAGAAAGAACAAAATGGAAAGCGTAATTGATATTTAGAAAGAGATGAGAAATGGATGATGATTACGTAGGTACCTTCAATCCAGATGCACCTCCTCCATAGGAACTGTACTCAACAGCTTGCATTACTTTGGCAGCCATGTGATGATATATGTCTCAGTCTCGCACTATACCCAAAACTCTCCCTATTCTATATGTACGTGCATGACACAAGGCACTACACTAGTTAGTAGTTCCAACTTCCAAATCAATTCTTTTATTTACGAGAAAACTTAGGGCAAGTTAACATTTTTAGGAAATGATATGTTATTAAAAACTTAGGTCACATAATATGATTGAAGTTCGTACCCTGATCATAGCATCTAATTTAACCATTTTAACGTTTCTATTGGTTGAGTTGGAATTTATAGACAGCCGATAGAGTTCTTAATTACCTACAAAGTTAATGTATTATAAAAATTCAATCTAATAAATAATAATCATCAATATTAACTAATTTAATGATAGTATATATAATTCTTAGTTCACCTAGAAATGACGATATTATTAACCTTAATATTTTCATCTAAAATTTTAAAGTTGTATGAATTTTAAATGTATTTGTTGTTCACAAATTAAAAAAGAGTTTACAACCAATTGTTAGTTTGTTACGTGGTGATTGACGTTAGATTTAGTAAGAAAAACTAGGATTCGATCCCTACAACTACGATCAGAGGAAGTTGGAACCAGGTGATGCAAAAACTGACTACCAAATCAAATTAGATGGTCCAATAGACCAAGTAATGATGGTTAAAAAAAATAGTTTACAAAATATAATAAAGTTGCAACATTATTATATTTTTTGATTTGTGAAGAAAAAATTTAAACCGCACTCATTTTAAAACGGAGAATTATTAACTTGATATCAGAATTGACTCCTAAATTAAATTAATAGGACATTAAAAAGCAAAAAAATGATAATTATTAATTTATTGTTATTATCATGTAAAAAGTGGAGGGAGTAGAGTTGCTCTAGCTAGCAGAAGAAAGAAGCAAAAAGTAAAGACTCCTTCCATTTCCATAGAGCAAAACCAAATAATAACAAAAAAACCAATAAACAAAAAAGAAAAAAAAAATGTTTGGAATGGCAGGAACAGCCACAGCCACAACATGTACAGGTACATCAGCCGCAAGATGGCAACAACCACTCCTTCCACCACCATTCCGCCGCCGTCAACACCAACGCCAACCTGTAATTGTTTCTTTCAAAAACAACAATAACAACAATAACAAACCAAACGATATGGATAGGGTTTTAAAAGAAGCGTGGCAAAACGCTAATGATAATTTTGAGCGTTTTCTTTTCGAAGCTAAAAAAACAGCTCAACGCATCGACCGTCAATATTCCGTTTCACAGCGTTTATCTTCTGCTGCTTCCGCTGCTTCTGCTAGAGCTCGTGAAATTGATCGTGATTTTCAAATTGGAATTAAATATCGTAATTTTACTTCCGATTTTGCCCTTAACTGGCCTAAGGTTTGTTAGTTAGTTAGTTAGTTCTTACTTTTTCATTTCTATTTCATTTTGTGTTTTTTTTATAACAATGGCAAAATCATTTTGTTTTTGTGGTTTTTGTTTTTGCAGTATAGGGTGCAGATTAGTAAATTTTTGGATAGTCCAGTTGGAAAAAGCTTCACGGTTAGTATTGATTCTTTCTTGTTCTTCTTTTTTACCTTTTTGGATTTTATGTTTCATGATGAAATATGTAATGAAGTAAGATAGAATTGTGTGAAATGAAATTAGGATTAATATTTATATACTTTGGATTTTGTAAGGATGGAATGGTAGAAAAAGATTGTTTTTTTAGGTTTTATATGCTAGGAGTGGAGCTTGTCAATGATAGGTTGGAGTCATGGCTCCCAAAAACTTGTATATATGAGTCAGGATTCATTGACACGATCTCAATTGTCTAGACAAAATACATGAGTTAATTTAACAAACAATTATGGGCCTACGGATTAAACAAAATAGATGGTTGAGATTTGGCGTCAAACTAAAGTTTGACACTGGTGTCAACGGATCTTGACTCTCTCTTTTGATGTTGATATTTTCTAATATGTCAATTGGCGTAGTGGTTATCGATTCCTACATGATTTTTTTTTTCCTTCCCACATTTTGCCGCTAAACATTTGATGAAGAAAACGACAAATGTGTCTTCATGGAATCATACGTAGTTTGTCTTGTATACAAAAATATTCTTACCACTCTGTTATATATTTCTTTAGGCGCCGCAATGTATATATACTTGAATTTGGTTCCTGAAAAAATATATACTGCGTCGTAATTCATAAATACTTGAATTCAACAACAACCAAGCCTTATCCCACTAAGTGGGTTCAGATACTAAAATGTAAGTTGCTCTCGTTGAGAGTTGAACTCAAGACCTCCCGCTTACTAAACGGGTGCTCTAACCAACTGAGCTACGAGAGCTGATTAATAATGTTTATAATTTGTATATACTTAAATGTGGTTCCCAAAAAAATGGAGCCAATCTTTGCTGGTGTGGTCGCGCATCGTGGTATTGCAAATAATTATGGTCAAGTGAAATACGACTGATGCGGCCGCAATTGCAAAGAATAAGGAGTCTTGAGATTGTGGCTGCAGACCCGTTATTGAAAGCTATAGTTTGTTTTATCCCATCTTTGCCCAAATTGAAATGCATGAAAAAACAGAGTATTTGATAGAATGGATGGAATGCGTGTTCCATTTTATTTCAATCTGTTGTAAACAATGAAAACCTGTTATGATTCCACTACATTTCACCCCGTTACATTAAATACTTCAAAAATGGAAAAGTATCAATGTCTTTACACATATTTCTTACTAATGCATCCTGATATGCTACGATATGTATCCAGAAAGAAACCAATAATTATATTTTATTTATAATTTCCCTATAAATGCCATATACATTTGTGATACATCTTACCAGTAAAAGACACCGCCGTCACCTAGATGCTGCATAATACTGATAGCGGCATTTTTTACTTACTTTTTTCCCCATTTTAACCTTGTCTTCTTACTTGACAATCCCAAAAAAAACGTGTTCCTTCCATGTTGCACAGTGCATTGAAACGAGCCCCACTTTTCCGGTCAGGAATTGTAATTGCACACACTGCTAGGTCTATTTTTGCTCTGGTTGGAACTTCTTTATTCGACGGTTCTTCTGTATTTGGTGCACCTGCTTCATGGTTCTGGTTCACACATTCTCCGTGTTCCCATGTCATTTTCTTGCCCAAGCTCCTTTCTTGCTCTATACTTTGGTCCATCAGCAGAGTTGTGCAGCTGTTGTTGATTGTTTGCTTTGTTTCCACTGTTGTTCTCGCTTCATTCTCACTGCTGTATTTTGTGCATCTGCTGTGTTGCTCTGATTCACACATATTCTGAGTTCTAAAGTATATCCATTTATTTATTTAAGTTATATTATTTTCTGTATAAACCATACTGAGTATAGAAAAAAAAATTCTTCTGCCCTTCTAATCTTATTTAAGTTATATCCCTTCATTTATTGGTCCACGCATAAATTCTATCAATTTCAAGAACACTAGAAGTACCTTCCTTTGTATGATGTAAAAGCCAAATCGAATTTTAACTATTTGGCCCTAAAGAAGACAAAGTATACATAACAATTAATCACATAGACCTTTCATTTGTCTTGAATTTTGAATTTTATTTATCATGCTTTATGAGTTTGTTCATGTCAAGCTTACATATATCATAGGGTATTATTTGATCATCGGTATATAATATTTCTCCTAGTCTTCCTCTTTTTTGCACTACACAATTTCAATCCATTGTTACCATTTGATTTTCTTTTTTCAGACAATTTTCTTCATCTGGTTTGCATTCTCTGGTTGGCTTTTCCGGTTCCTGATAATTGCAACATGGGTGCTTCCATTTGCTGGACCTCTTCTAATTGGGACATTGGCCAACAACTTAGTTATTAAGGTATCATTGCTATTATATTTTTAATGTATAAATATATGTGCATGTATATATTGTCTGAATGAAAATTGTACTCAAGTGCCAGAGGATGGTTTTAATCAATTCCTATGAGAATGAATTTTTTCTTTTTCCTTGAACTTCTTCTAGAAGAGAATTCTTTGAAGAAAGGAAGCAATGGAAATAATAAAGGTGGATGTAAAATTTTCTTTATAAAAGCACAGGCACAATAATATGAAATATTAAAAAAATGAGCTTGCTTGCCAATATAATAATTTTTTAAAAATCCTCCTTGTATAACTTGGTGGATCCATAAAAGAGAGCTGCAAACAACCAACTAGTCCTGAAAAAAAAAGCTTTTTGATCTAACCAAGAATAACCTTTTCCTTGTTAGTTTTATTCAAAACTGAGCTACTTTATATATTAAATTGATTTTATGTTAATTTGGTCATAGCGATTGTGTAAAGCTTATATAAGTTGGATTTGAAGCTTAGTTGACTCAAATTCATGCTATTGGCACATGCTTAAGTAAATCAGATTATAACATTATGTATGTCAGTTATGGTAGTTAAGTTTGCAGTTAAGTTTGTAGTTAACTTTGTTGTGTTCTAGTTCATGATCATTTGGATTTGAATGTTTTCTCCACTGTTTGTTTTGAAATTGGCTAAAAAAGTATGCTACTTGTGTGTGCAGGGCGCTTGTCCAAATTGCAAGACTCAGTTTGCAGGTTACAAGAACCAAGTAGTTCGATGTACAAGCTGCGGCAACATTGTGTGGCAACCTAAAGATAAAGGGGATTTCTTCACAAGAGGTGGTAAAAATAAGTCAGCATCTAAGTCAGACCCTAACATCATTGATGTCGACTTTGAGGAGAAATGATGACATTATCAAATCGGATGAATAGACAATGCTCATTCATTTACTGACTCCGATTTTTTCTTTAATTGATGTTTGTTCTTACAATTGTGCTGTATGGAGCACATATAGTTTGGTTGAGTTGTAAATCTTTATAATATGATGATAGCATAGATGGGAAAGAACACAGCAGGAATCAAAAGAAATAATAAAAAAATGTCTGTTCAAAATGCATACAGTTTTTGGAGCCATATAGGCAGGATTCATAAGTTTTGCAACTGTATTGTATTTAGGCTGTGTTTGGATAAACAACTTATTTGTAGCTTATAGCACCTTGCATTTAGCATGATAAGAGCTTATGTATAAGTTTCCATAAACTATTTCTATAGGAAAAGATGAAATTGAATTTATTTATTTTTGTATATGCTATAAGTTGTTTTCACAAGCTATCTTGGACAACTTATCAAAATTAGTATAAAAAAGCTTATGAAAAATATCATAAGCTGATTTTATAAAAAATTTCAAACAGTCTCACAATAATCTTATTCCCAATAATTCATGTATCTGTAAATGATAGAAGTTTGGATCATGTTACAGTTTTGCCGGTTTTCCCTTTTCTTTATAATCCTTTGCTCTGTACAGGTTGAAAATTGTGAACACTGAACATGTTGCTTTTTTTTTTAAGCAAAAAGAACTCACGATAAGAGTCTTGATCCCCTTAAGCATGTGGTCAGGTGTTCGATTCTTGACTCATGTATGGGAAAAATTCAGTTGAGAAGAACTCGTCTTGTGTGCCTCATAAGTTGTTAACGACAGTGGAAATTTTGTACCAATATCACAGTAACCCAAAAAAAAATCTTACACTATCAAAGAAAAAGTTAATTAACTTAAAAATATATTAATCCTATTCATTTAAACAATAATTATATATATAACCATATGTTAAGTACAATAATACAAAATCCATAGAACAACAATAGTTGTAAGAGAAAAAAAAATAGTATGTATCCTTGACTGGACATACCCAAGAAGCTAGCAGCAATCTACCTAAGTAATGCCCATAAAGGTTATTTATTTAACTATATAATTTTGATATCATAATACTTGCACAAGAAAAATATAGATATGAATAACACAGAAACCATGAAAACAATCTCTCATCAGGGAGTGCTTTTATCTTTAGGAGGCTGTTTAACACTTTCAATCTCCTTTGGAAATTTGGAATTTATGCTCAAACATAACTCAAAGTACTTATGACAATTCGCAGGATCAGCAAAAAGACACAAGTTATACCATTCTGAACAATCTGGAATATTACCCTCAGCACTATAGTTATTCAGAATTGCCACAACAAAGAGAACAAGAACAAGTGAAGCAGTGGTTTTTGTCATAGTGTGTGTATATGAATAATGAGTATTTTTATTTTCTTCTTATCTCTATTGTTTTATATGGAATAAAATGACTCTTAAATTACTCCAATATATAGAATTATTGATTATGATTAACATTAAAATACATAAATGTATAAAAGTGAGTACCAATCAATGTCTAAATATGAAACAAATATATTTCAATTAAGCTTTTGGGTGGCTTTTGGCTCCTTCATAAGCAACCACCTAATTGCCTCATTATAAAAAAGAAAAAGTTGTGTGCCAACTTATGAAGTGTGAAAATGAAGAGGTAACTTAGATGTGATTTAGTCTTTTCCTTCCTTTTTAACCAACTGATGAGTCATCCTCACTGTTTGACATGACTGTAAATATACACAACTGTGGAAAGCATTGATTTACTTATAATTTACTTATATTTTAGATGAGTATGAAAAAAAACAAATGCTTCCGTGGAATATTTTTAAAAACCGCAATAATTTTAAGGTTAAATGAGTTTTTTGTCCTTAAAAATAAAGCAAATTTGATTTTAGTCCTTCAAAATAAAAACAAAATATAGGATCCAAAAGCTATAAAGTATTTGACATTTCTCGGAATATGTCCCAGTGTTGGACACGTGTATTTAATTACATTAAAGTGTCTATGTCATGTCTGATATTCATGCTTCATAGTCCAAAACTGCAAAATTCTGTACACATGTCTGATATTCATGCTTCATTGAAGTGTTGTATGTAAAATAGATACAAACCATCAGAATTTACACGGATAATTTTCCTTTTGTTTATGTACATTGGAAGTTGGACTAATCTAACATTAATCAGCCGTATGAAACAACTCTAATATCGAGAATCCTTCTAATATACATACTTTCGTATATTACACTACATTACAGAATCTCTATTACATCGTGTACAAGGCGATAACATCAACTACGTATCAAACGAAATGTAATCCCGACATGTGCTATATAAAATCGGATGCAGTGTTCTCTGCGAAAATCCTCTTAGCTTTGCTTGAGAAATTTCTGACCTTGACCTTGTCAGAGAAAGTCAAAGGAACATCTTCCTCGACAGTATCTCTTGGATCATACCAACTAACAGACCTACTCTCATGTCTTGAGCTTCCAGCACTATATACAATTGACGGATCCAGGTCTTCTGGTACATCTCTATACAGGTGTTTTAATATAAAAAGAGCAGTATCATAGTCTCGCCAATAGTTCCTGCCCATCGGATAAGCACGAAAATCACTTTAGTTGAGTCCTCATAATCATTCCATTACAATAAATATGATCTTGATAGTGTTACGACAATGCAAATTTCAAAATACGCTTACGTGTGTGATCCTAGGGCCTGCAGATATGGATGCTCAAATGTCTTATCCTGCATTGCAAAGACCAAAGTTTTGAGCACAAATACATAATCATATACATTGTTTAGGGCACCAAAGGTTTTAAACTCTGGCTATGCGTGTTCTCATTTTGCACAATACTTCTGACACGAAAGTGTTTGAACAATGAGATGGGTCATGAAATGTAATAATGTCGTACCTGAAGCATATGATCAATTCGTCCAGTTTTACTTCCTGTCAACCTCTCCATCATTAAAGATCCATATGATGGTTCTTCCTCTTCTTCAGAACTCTCTCCTAAAATGCAGATAGGTATTGAACAAAAATATGAGGTAACAATTGTCACATTTGAGTGGCAGGATTTAATAAGAAAAATTTAAAATTTAACTACCCGAAGACCCATGAAGGTTGAAAAAATAGCATCAAACATATAACCATTTTCTGATTGCTGCTATCTTATAGGTAATACACATTTTACAATCAAGCCATTGATCCACCAACATATATATCTACATTAGTAACTATAAAGCACAAGCACCTCTCCAACACGTAGGCAAAACGAGTTGATGTAAAAACTCGAGTTTGACTACTAGACCTTTTAATTGCTGCTGCATTGATGGTCTTAAAAGCGATTGAATTCTCAAACACGTTATATAAATTTGAAATTCATAAAAAGGAACCTGAAAGACTTATATTACCTTCCATGTTCTCCATACTTTTTGATTGACAAACTGCTAGTACCCTATCCTGCTTAGGAAACAGAAATTACAACTGTTACCATGCATGAGTAGAAAATTGAATGTTAGAAGAGTGAGTGTGTGGTTGTGTATTCTGATCAATCTGACAGGCTCGTCAGTCGTCATAAATTATGCATTTCTTCAGTCTCAGGCTTCAATTTTGCAAGTCAGAATAAAAATGTGTGTTATAAAATTAACGTTTGTATATGGAGCTGGGCCTGTTATCAACTCGCTATACTTTTAATAAGTTTCTCATTAAATATCCACTTTCAACAAGAACTGTTACTCCTACAATGAAAAGAGTCTTGAACTCCATTCTAAAACTAGTAACTTAAGAAAACTTGAATAATTTAGAATGAATGAATTGTGTCACACAATAGGGTTGTACCGTAAATGAATTGCAAATATATCAGAGTATAAAGGTATTTCTGTTTCTGTTTGTTTCTTCACTGGTTTCTCATGATGCATTTGTCTAAGGGGGGACACCTAATGCTCATTTCCACTACTCTAATAATAATAATAAATGCGTAAGCACTTCAGGTCCGGCTATTTTGGGAATAAGCCCCACTAAATCATGTGGTTCCGAATATAAATTTGGTAGGGCCAATATAAATTTCAACCAATAAAAGAGTATCTTAGTTTAGCTAGCATTTCTCACTTAATTATTCTTCGACAAAAAAAAGAGCTCACCCTTGCAGATATCATATAATTCTTTATTGCATGAGTGCGAACTGCTAGATTTTCAGTGAATTCCTACAAAAAGACTTGCAGTGTTATTTGAGACAGTTATAATGGTCCATATAGTCACATAACACCAGCATCTCTGCTGCCTCACCTGGAATCCTATATGCAACCGTTTGCCTCCTCTGTGATATGGAATCAAGACAGGGCGTTTGCCAGTGTATTCTTTGCAGACAAGTGGCTCTACCCTGTAATAAATTTAAAAATAGCATGTGATCTCACACATTTACATTTTTTTATAAACTTTCACAGCAGATACAGTATTGGAAAATTATTGAGGTGTCATATATTTGTAACATAACACTCCTATTTATACTACTAGAGAAAAGACAAGCACGATAACTGCCTCTGTATTTTACTTTTCAATCTCTATCTAGCTTTTTCAGTTTCACTCTCAAGTAAATTTAAATTATCACTTACGTTTGTTAAACAATATCTATTTATTGACTTGGAGACAAGGGCAAAATTGTAAAGAAAATGTGTACATAAAACATCATATCGCCTTTATATATTGTTATAGGTAACATTAGGCCATGCATTTATTGCCTCAAGCCTATATAAATGGACTCTGTTGAGTAGATGAGACACGGTTTTCACTATCTCATGCCTGTTTTCTCTATTTCAACACAATGCAGACATTAGAATAGATGCTCCAAAGAGAAGTATAGGAATTTAGTAAAGAGACAAACAATCAGGAAAATTACACAAATTGAATGGTGACAAGAATTTATATTGTCTACTCATCTCATGTTGAATCAATGGAACCTTGAAATGAATTTTGTAAATGAAAAGATGATTTTTATTGATTGAATCAATTAGAACAAAAACATGGGGAAAAGGGAAATAATTCTTCTCCAAGGGTTTATCCTTTTACGCCTAAACCACTGCTCTGTTTTTTCAAAGTAACAAATCTGAATCTTACCTATTTAAGCTAAACAGCTCTTGTCCTTCTAACTTCTAACAAATTAATTGTTGTAACTAACTGGTAGGTAGTTATGCTCTACTTAAATTGCTTGTAGCAAATTATCAATATTTGGGAATCTCTAACACATTTACTGCAGAAACTTCATTAGGGCTAGAATTATAACAAACCTGTATGCTACGGGATCATATGGGTGAAAAATGTTAAACATCTGCCGACAAGCTGGCATATCTTCACTAATATTTTCCTGTTCCCAATATTCTTGGCCTCTTCCTGGAATTAACAAGAAAAATTTATTATCAACTTAGAAGCATATAAACAATTGGACATTTAAAGCAACTGGCATTTGCAATCATAATTTCTTTCAACACAATTAAACTTATAAGCTCTAACCTTAATCTAATAAAGTCAAACACAAATGAGCATAGACAAATTTTAAAAGCACATATAGCCATTAATCTTTCTTTATGGAAAAAGAAATTATATCAAAACGTAGCAGAAGTACACTATTTGGAAGAGAAGATACTGGCCGAAACAGAGAAAATAAAAGGGACCAAAGAACTAATGGGAACCAAAAATACAACAAAGCTGCCCAGCCTCGGATCTCACTGAATAATAAAAACAGAAATGGTAACTCCCCAAATCAATTGTGAGAAGAACATCATAAAGTGGGTTTAAATTCAACATATCATAACTACAGATTCACAAAATATTATTTAACATAATGCTAAAGATGCAATAAGCAATATTATAAAAGAACTTCTGCAAGGAGATCCATCAAGACCAGAAATAATTTTTTTAATACTGTACAAAAGACAAGCTGAGAAATTATTACCAATGCCAATTCGGATATTGCGGAGTGCAAGAAATACACCAAGGGGGGATCCAACAGCAAAGAATGTATCAACCTGGCATAAATGCATTGTTAGTTATATGAGCAACACTATATATATTGTATGACATATACTAAGGAATTAGCAATGACCCACTTTTTTTAAGAGTTCAATATGTTAAAAATACTAAAGGAAATGTACTTCTAGATAAAAACATCCAAGAGTTGTCATCCTAGAAACAGAGTTTGTAATAGTTTTAATACCTTGAATAGAAGCTTTGTATAATTGATATATGGAGTATAACGTTTTGGCGCATCTTGTGTAGGAGGCAACTCTGGAGATAACTGTGGCAGTGGCACTGCCGCATGCATGTAAACATCTTTAACTGCATTTTTTATATATTAGAAATCAAGACACACATGGAAACACATCTTAAACTTTTTAAAGAACAAAAAACTAGTAATTACCAGAATCCAATTCTTCTTTGGAATGTCCATCAACACATGATTCCAGATCAGCTAGCTTGGTGTTCAATGAATCAATCTAAACAAAAAAAAATATTGTCAGCTAAAGGCCAAGTTATACAAGAAGTCAGTATTAGTAGTAGTGATGCTATGTAGTCATATAAAAGGAATATCTCCAATCTTTCGTGACTCTTTCTATTTGTTTTTCCATCGCATTTTCTTTGAGTTCCTCACAAAAGAATTCTAGGCATGTTTTCTTATTTTAAGGTCTCTCAAATAGCCTCTCCCTCTCTTGGAAGGAAAAACTTGGTAAGAACAAAAAAAAAAGTAGAAATTGGAAGCCAACCTCTTCCCGGAGCTTTTTGATTACTTCATCTTTGTTGTTTGTACCATTACATTCTTCCTTAGCCACCGGAAGCCCAAGATTCACACTCTCCGGTTTATCCAATGCACCCGTTTTCTCAAAAAATGTGTTACTAGAATCAGAAATCTCAAAAATATCTCGCACACTACTCGGGCTCGTAGAGTTAGGTTCTGCAGTAAAATCGTGTCCACTTGATAAAGTAGGGCATAAAACTGAGGACTCCTCAGAAAGTTCTGCCTCTATTTCTGAAGAAGTCTGCTGTGTACTCTTTTTTTCATCAGATGGGTTCTTCACACTCAAGGTGTCATCCTGATTGATCGATGAGTGCTGAAAATTATTACTTTTCTTTACAGGAACTGGTTCCTCATCTTCGCTGTGTTCCTTGTACATCCATTCCATTGGAAATGGGGATGACAGATTATCTTGATGGCAGAGGATATCATATGAGAGAACACTTCCCAGAGAATGACCATATAACGAAACCTACATAAAAGTAACCATAAAGTGAACCGCTATAAATATTGAAAATGCATACAGGAAAAAACAAAGTAATTTTCCCACAAGCTTACCTTTCCATCATATCCAGGATTCCTCTTAAGAAATTTCAGATATAGTCGGTTCAGTTGGTTGGATACCTAGAGAATTGTAAATTCACAGATCAAAATTGGTCACTGTTTTAATTCTCTATTACAATAGTATAACGTCTAAATCTTCAAACCATCCAACTCAGAAGATAAAGAAAATATGAATTCATTATACACCTGGTTTGTAAAATGAAAAGTAGGTTTCTTTTCCTTTCTTTCTTTCTTTCTATTCTTTTTTTTTTTCTTTTTTTGCAGTGCAGTTTTTGCAATTGCAGAACAGATGAGGATACAGGCATGCACATGCAAGGAGGTTCAAATAACTAAAACTCTTATTCTCCCTAGAGAAGATTAAATCAAGACTAAACTAAACATTGTATGGATGTTGCAGACCGTCGAAGTTGTGCATTCTTGTTCTGTTTCCCTATTCTTTCTGATAAAATACTAAGTTTCTATCAAAATCAATGCGGCCAAGTAATGCGGGCTAGCAATTATCCAAACTTTTTGAATATTGGCCTTTATTGTAGAATTCGTGAACTTCCTCTTTATGTTCCCTAATTTCATTTATTTTCTTTATAGATTTTATGTGCAATGCAGATGCCAAAATCGTAAATGGAGAAAAATAGGAAGAAAAAATTTGAAATGATCTAATGATTTTTTTAAGGAAGATTTAAAGAAACAATGAGAGCAGTAAACAAAGAGACACTCTCTCTCTTACCGAGTCAATTATGTCTTGACAGTAAATTGGGCTCATGTAGTACAACACATCATGAACAGTTGCACTTAGCGTGACACGCAATCCACGCACTCCATCCAAGGTTATTTTCTCAACAGCCGTTTCACCACTAAGCTTCAAACCTTTCCTCCACTAGATACCATAAAGTCATTAATTAATTAATTATAGTCAAATAAAGAAAAATTATAACAAACATTAGAAAACACAATAACTGAAGGTATAATATGGTTTCAGCAAAAAAACAGTATGCACTTTAACACTTGATTGAAATGAAGCATTACAGAGTGAAATGTCACAAACATGCTACAAGGATTTCAAAGTATTGGAGAATATTTGAAGGGAAACATTCTTTCTGACATGCAGATAGACTGTGCAGCATGCTACAAGAGAGGACATGTCATCTTTTAAAAATAAACAAATAAATTTAAAAAATGCTGCATGAAGCTCCTTCTGATATTTTCCCTGTTTTACTGGTTAATGCAATGGGAGTATCTTTTACTCCGTTGTTATTAGTGTTAATGTTAGCTGTGTTTCATTTCTTTGGTTACTTTTTTCATATCCTTTGTAACCAAATAAAAAGAGTAAAAAGTATGCTAATTTTGTAATATTTTCCAGTTCGTACTAAATTCCAATTCTACAAAAAACAATTCCAGTATTCAGTATATAAGTTGCCCAAATTACCACATCTCTTTTAATATAAATAATGCATGTTTCCAGGAAACAAAAATGCAACAGCACCACAAACACTCAAAATTGGTAAGGAAGGAAAGGCGGAGTTAAATTGACAAATTTCCACAACTCCTGCAGAGATTTACAGGGATTCAATGCAAAACAGGTCTTTGGATTATGTCAGTCAATGATACATATGATCATCCAAACACCCCAAATTAGCACACAATCAGTTTAAATTTTAACCGAATAGAAATAAGATCCAATGTGGCAAAATGGAAGGCCAGGGATGATACACAGCTTAGTTTTATGGTGAAAATGTCATAAGCTTATAAAAGGCTCAGAACATGAAAAAGGGAAAGAAAAACGCATCAGTTACCTGGCATGGAATATAGAGGACCCTTTGAGTGCCAAGTTGGTGTGAAGTAAGATGCTGCTCTGCAAGACTTGCTGTGATATGGCGAAAATGGCCCACATCGTCCACCAAATTAGATTTTTCTAACCTTTGTCCAATCCCATGAACCATAAATACCAAATGTCGAACAGGCACCTACAAACAACTATCGTCATGCAATTGATATCGAGCAAAAATGATCAAATTCAGTCTCTTGAATTAGACAAAATTTAGTCCAGGCTTTAGTAGAAACTTATGGAGCCCCATAGAGAACATGAGGAGACTAGAGTCTATAAACATTAGCATTAGTATAATGATGATCATAACCTGGATTTGTGGTTACATACCTGTGAACAGTAATCGTCCATCTCCTCCTCCTTCTTTTGCCTTAATTCATCCTATTAGAAGTTAAAAGTTAATACAGATAGAATGGATCTGTACTTACACTCTTCAAGAAAGAATGGGTGCTTAGTTTATTCAACTATCCACATTATTATATATCAAACACAAATAAATGATGGAATTGTTTTACCACGAAAAACAAGTTAAAAATGTAATATTATATAATATTTTATAACAAGAAACAGTAAAATTTGACCATTCCCATTGTTACTGTTGTAAACAGGCTTATATTTTGTAATTATGTTAATAATTGTATTCGACTCGTTATTGTTGTAAACAGTCTATATATAATTATGTTAATAATTGTATTCGGCTCATTACGTATAGTGTACTCTAGATATTTTCAATAATATTCAGATATATTTTTCCACATAGTCTCAGCCTCAGGAGCTCTCAGTCTTGGTGGCCTTTTCTGTGTAAAACTTCAGTCAACTTCAATGTGGTACCCTTTTTTGCTGCCTTCATCGCAGCCTGTGGGACCTTTAATGTTAGCTATCGCCCATTGTCCGCCATTTCCCCACAACCTTCGACTACCACCGTCTAACACTGACCTAGTCCAACTCCATGACTCTAGAAGATAGCAGAAATTGCATGCTCCTTCCTTCTTTTCAAAAAACTTGGCAAAACCTGTTAGAACTTCTCCATTAAAAAGGATATCTCCATTCTTTATGACTTGACAAAAAATTTCAACAGTAAGCAAGGAGGTCTCTCAGTCACCAAGTAATATGGGATTCTCAATGGAACTCTTGTTTGAGTTGGATCAGTACCAGAATCTGAAGATAGAGTGCAAGAAGGATACTACCACCCTGAACGCCTTCATTGAAAAGAATAAGGTCTTTGAGTTTTTGCCGGGGCCTAACATTGAGCTTGCCCCCATCTTAGTGCAGAATGTTTAACATTGTTCGTAGTAAGGAGTGAAGTCGGCATATGCTTGATGAGAATTATTCCGATGGGTCAACATTAACATCATGGAACACAGCTAAACGTGGTGTTATTGGTGTGCCTATGTTACAAGCAAAGCCAGGGAGATCACAATTTTTTCGTCGAACAATCACAGCTTGTATACTCATGAGGATTACTTAAGACACAATTACAAAGCAAAATTGGGATACATTGTACATATCCATCTATGCAAAAATTGAGTACTCTAATGGTAGACTATCTCTACATTATAGCATTACTAAGGGAGGAAAAAATTAGACACCTGGGTTGGTTTTGGGGAATTTGATGGGGAGTAACCACGTCTTAGCTTGATTCCACTTCCAGCAAGACTCACAAAATTAGAAAAGCCAGAAGCATCAATATTTAGCCATGCTTCCCAGGTATCATCTTCTCCTGTGAAAAGGGCATGCAGGCCCTATGTGTTCATCATCAATATACAATAGCACACCAGGTATTAAAATGAAAAACAATATCGATCCATAAAACAATTAAATAAAAACATATCATCAATCATTGTTAAAATAATGTGCTTACTTGAGTGGAGCCTTGTAAATCGACTCGAGCAGCAAAAAGTCCTGACAATTGAAATGTTCGCCGATGCCAAACCTATATAAAAACCAGTCAAAACTAAATCGTTATCTTTCTGAAGCAAAAATAAATACAAATTGAAAACTGACTATTCTCTTCCCTGCCCTGCCCTAACCTAACCTAACCCCCTGGCCATAAAAAGGATTTAAAATGCTAAACTAGTAAAGTACACAGGAGGCCCAGAGATAAAGTTAACAGTACCTAATTAGTGCATAGTTACTTAGCGGATAGCATCAGCATTTTCAGAAGAAAAAAGACCAAAATATGTAGGAAAAATAAATGGTTTTATGAAATTCTAAGAAGGGCAGTGCTCTTTGGAAAGGCAATTTTTGCTTATATTTGATTCTTAATATTTTCAAATACATGTATTGGTCCATGTTTTATGAGAAATTCGATGAAACTGAGCAGATTTATACTATGAATGTATACTTTTAAGAATTTATGTCAGAACCACAGAGATAATCATTTGTAAAATCGTAGCAATGATTTCTATATTAAAAACTGTACTTTGAACAATTATGCAGACCTGACTACGATAAGCAATCTCTAGTTGCTCAGCAACATCTTCGCGAATTGGTAACCAGTCAAGGCCCCCTTTACGAGCAAACCAATGGCCTCTTAGAACACGTCGATTTTCTCCATTCCAATAAACAGGGAAACAATGTCTCTTAATCAAATCTACCTGTATTGACGAGCATCGCCATCAGATCCTTGGAAAGAAGTTTCCAATTTATTTCTTTTTAAAGAAAGGAAAGTCACAATCCCTCAAATTATGAAAATGCTCAAACTTCATATGTGCTCATAACAGTCCAAATATCCTTAGCATTTAAAAGCGTGTGCAATAGATACTACTCCCGTCTCCCGGTAAGACTTACACTTCCAGAAGACAACAAAGATTCACACATGAAAAACTGTTTGTCTTGTGGGAAAGAAAGGATACTACTCCCGTCTCCCGGTAAGACTTGCACTTCCAGAAGACAACAAAGATTCACACATAAAAAACTGTTTGTCTTGTGGGAAAGAAAGGATACTACTCCCGTCTCCCGGTAAGACTTACACTTCCAGAAGACAACAAAGATTCACACATGAAAAACTGTTTGTCTTGTGGGAAAGAAAGGAAACTACTCCCGTCTCCCGGTAAGACTTGCACTTCCAGAAGACAACAAAGATTCACACATGAAAAACTGTTTGTCTTGTGGGAAAGAAAGGATACTACTCCCGTCTCCCGGTAAGACTTACACTTCCAGAAGACAACAAAGATTCACACATGAAAAACTGTTTGTCTTGTGGGAAAGAAAGGAAACTACTCCCGTCTCCCGGTAAGACTTGCACTTCCAGAAGACAACAAAGATTCACACATGAAAAACTGTTTGTCTTGTGGGAAAGAAAGGATACTACTCCCGTCTCCCGGTAAGACTTACACTTCCAGAAGACAACAAAGATTCACACATGAAAAACTGTTTGTCTTGTGGGAAAGAAAGGATGACATAAAAACACAGATATTTAATTTCAGTATTTCCTTTCCATTTCCTTTAGTCCAACATGTTTTCCTCTTGTTCATTTCTCCTTTTAAGAAGCAAGATTATATGAAAAGCTGAGGCTTAGAGAAGAAAAGTAGAAAACTGTGTGGCCAAACTTTCAACACAATCATTTCATATACAAAACACCCAAAAGCAGAGAGTTAACAATTATCATCATTGTTAAAGCAGAAAGTTGACAAAAATATAAAACAAGTACCTCATAGAGTCCTCCTTTCACAGGAACACCAACTCTCTCTTCCTCAATTTCACAAAATTGATGTCTATCTAACTTGGTACCAGATGTTTGTCGCTCTCTTGGTCCATCACTACACTCGGCATATTCTCTCCACCAACTAGAAAGCAATTCTTCCTCTCTCTATGAATAAACACAAACAAAAAATCTCACTATCTAAAAAGGTCACCAAACCCATGATTCAAATCAAGATAAGTACAAGAATTTAACCCAGTATACATTTTATAAAACTACCTGCAAGAAAGATGCTTCAATTGCTAGAGAATCTCTCATACCAAAACGAAAATAGTCACTCTTCCCCACTATCTCTGTGCTCGGTACCGACGCCGCTAACTCTACAACAGAATACCAGAAAAACTTTTTCAAAATGCATACAGTAGAGTTTGGTACTGATGCTTTCTTTTTCTTTTTTCTTTTTTTGTTTTTTTTTTGCTTTCACCACCAGTTGAATCTGGTTCAGGGGTCAGTTTTGGCATCGAGTGGTTTCAGCCCCCTCTCGATCGCAGTTGTGTGAGATCGAACCATGGTCCTCTCTACCAAGTTCAGCGTCAATCACCACTGAACCAACTAACATTTTGTACTGATGTTTTCTTTCTAATTACTCCCTCCAGTCCCTTATATAAGAAAAATTTTACTTTCTAGATTCATAGAATGATTGATGTATCTAGTCCACTTTTTAGATTAGATACATCATTCATTCTATGAATCTAAAAAATAAAATTTTTCTTATATTAAGTACCGGAGGGAGTACTAAAAAAACATGATTTCCTTTGATCCTCTAGTTATGTGAGGGGCAATAATAAATAGCATTAAAAAATCTAATGAAGTTCCTAAATCATACATGTCAATGTCAAGTAATAACAACAAACTTTTCACATACAAAATGGAGAGACCAGAGTTCAAACCCTGGTCACAACGTCCAAGCTAACAATTTCGATATTTCTATCAGTTGAACTAATATTTGTGGATGTCGGTGTAAAATTAATTTATGATGCATCTTTATTAAACTCAAGTGTAAAAAACCTATATTACACTACAAAAAAGAGTAATGATAACAATGAAAGAAGGTGATAATAATAGATAGAAAGATACCATTAGGTGCTAAAGGGGTTTTACAAAAGTACCAACGAACATCACCACCATCAGAAGGACTAGTAGTTTGAGCAAGATACTTATGTCTTGCTTTAGAATGTTCAATAACATCTTCCAATCTAGCAATATTGGAAGGTGTGTTTTTCAACAAGTCAGGAAGAAGAGTAGTAGTAGTAGTAGTTGTTGTTGTAGTACTACCTTCTTCTTCCGCCATTATTATCAAACTACGATTCAAATTCGACTCCTTTTCTTCAATGCTTTCTTTGTTCTAATCACCTTGATTTGTTGTTCGAATTTTGGTTTGCGTGACTTGAACAACACGAATTGTGATTGCGTTTGGGTATTGAATTGAAAATTGGGAAGAAAAAAAAGAAAGGAATTTGAGAGAAATGATGATGGCATATGTTGTTGAATGTCAGGTGGTGAAATTCAACCGATACACCGCTGCCTGGCTGGTTGGTTTGTTTGGTTGTTCAATAGAATCGTATAACGCATCTCGGCATCTTGGCACAACTATTTTTTTTTTACAAAAGGACGGCTATTTTTTATTTTTTTATTTATGATTTTTTTATGTAAATCGGATAGCATAACTAATTTCTCGAATTTTATTGATTTAAAATTGGATATCTATGAGTTATAGGTGCTCGTGATTCGGTTTGAATTGATTTTGAGGCAAAAATTCATCTAATCCAAAAATAAATTTACTTGTGGTTCGGTTTATGTATGATAAAATTCAATCCAATCCAATTCAATATTATGTGGTTTAATTTGGATTGATTTTTAGATGTTCAAATTACAAACTGCAATTTTGTTTATTGAATATTAATATTATAAAAATACTATAAAATAAAGGCTTAAACATCATTTTTGTCTTTGTAGGTTCATAATTTTTTTGTTTTAGTCCTGTATATTTTTTTGTTGCAAATTAATTACTGCATGTGCAAATCATTTTGATTTTTGCCCCTAAAGCTAAAATCCGCAGAAAAATGTGCAGAAAAATTCGTTGGTTTCTGCGGATTTTAGTTTTAAGGGACTAAAACCAATAGATTTGAGCATACAGGACTAACTTGCAACAAAAAAAATACAGGGACTAAAACCAAAAAAATGCGAACTTACATGAACGAAAATGATATTTAAACATGAATAAAAGTTTGATATTTTGTTGGATCAAAGTATATGTGTTTGGAAAACAAACTTTTCTTATCAACTTATAGACATCTAGGGTTCATTTGATCTGCTAAAAAATAGGGGACTAGACAAATTTTGTTGTACCCTATTTGATGCAGAAACTAGTTATAGTACTGGACAAAATAGGCAGTAAAAGACATGACAAAAACAATAATTTGTGTCCCTCACTAAACCACATGACAATTTTTATTCCATAGTAGAACTCTACAAAATACAAAAATACTCATTTTAGTTTCATATATAAAAAATATTATCTCTCTTTCTCTCACCGGTGCAATTTTATCCTATCATCTTCTACCATGTCCTGTTCAGTACTCACTGTTTTGCAAATCAAACGCACCCCTAAATTTTACCATTATATTTCCCTCCGTTGATTTATCAATGTTAGACATTTTGGGTTTTTTTAAAAAAGGTTCTTGTGAACTTTTTGGTCGTTCTACATGACAAAAGATTGACTCTTAAACTAGCAGATGTTATGAAGTATGGGTGAATAAGGGGAGCACATGCAAGTTGTCATACCCCATTTTTTGACCAAATTAATCGTCCAATAAACCTGAATATTTTCGTCGTTTCTAACAAAATTTCGGCAGAGAGGTATTTTAAAATACCTCGTTTTTGGTTTAGTTTTATTTATTTTATTTATTTATTTATTTATTTTTTCATTTTTATTTTGTTTATTTTTAGTTTTTTATATTTATTAGATTTTTAGGGGGTGGGGGGCGCCTGCCCCATCATTTATTTAATTTATTATTTTCATTATTATTATTTTGTTTAATTTGTTTTGTCCTGATCCAAATCAGTGTCCAGCAACAGTACAGTCAGGTCCAACACATTCACAGTCATAGGCTCCTCTTTAATCAGACACAGATCAGCAGCTTGAATGCAATTAAATTTTTTCCTGATCAGAATTCACAAAGGTAGCTTAAAAGGAGCCAAAAACGATCAGAAAAAGGGATCGCATAAAAGAGAGAGAACCAAATTTTCATCAGTAACAATTTTGCACATAGAAACCAATTCTCAAAGCCAAAAAATCAGCAGCCACGGCCAAAAGAGGGAAAAACAAAAATTCCAAAACCTTCAAATCCTTTTTTCTTTCCCTCAACCAAACCACAGAATCATCATCAAACATCACATACCTGTTCCAAACACAGTAACCACAAGACTAAATTAATAACATCAACATCATCACTAGAAAAATCCAATAACCACGAACAAATCCGAAACCGAAAAACAAAGAAAAGGTAGAAGTTTTCACAATTGTTCTTTTTTTGAAAAATTAAAATCTAGATCTAGAGATTTTCACAAACCTTTTCAAAAAACTAAGTGGATATTCGAAATCAGAACGAAAAAGAATTTCTAAAAAGGTTGTTTTTGAAAAAGGAAAATTTTTTAGTTTTCCGGTGGTGGCGCCGCCGTGACGGCCGCCGCACCGCCACCGGAAAATTCATGTGTTGTTGATAAATGAAGAACATGAGACAGAGAGAGAGAATAAACTGAGAGAGAAAGAAAAGTGAGAAAGAATGAAAAATCTGCGTAAAAAGAAAACATATGCTCAGTTTCTCCGCGCACCCCCCTGTTACTCCGCGCACCCCCCTTCCCGTTTTTTTGTTGAAACTGTTTTTGGCCGGATTGGGCCTTGGGCTTAGGCCCTGCGAATTGCTTCCTGCACCCCCAGGTGCTATGCGCACCTCCATCTGTTTTTTTGTGAGACTAATGTTTTTGCAGGTTTGGGTTTGGGCTTGGCCCTGCATTTTGCTAATGCACCCCTGTTCTACTCTTTTACCCTTTCTGTTTGGTTTATTTTTTTTTCTTTCTTTTTCATACATGCTTTTATTTATTTATTTATTTGTTTTGTTTAATTATTGAGAATTAGAATGTATTTAGGATCAATGTAAATATAAATGAGAATCCTGCATTGCATGCATATTTATTTATCGCTTTACGTCAAAAAAACTAAAACACACAAAAATAGTAGCGTAATGATTCCAAGGAAAGGAAGGGTTTTCATCTCGATCCAATATCGTTATGAAAAATTCTCGCGTTAGTCTTTTCAATCATGCTTAGTTTTCTTTTTTTTTAAACTAATTAATCAAAATAACAAAAAACAAAAACATTCAAAAAACCAAAAAAAAACCATTTTCATAAAAAAGAATCTCTTTCATAAAAAAACCTCGATTTCGTCGAGAGATTTTTTCAAAAACTTTTTTTTCATAATAAATATTTTAATTCATGTAAATATATCTAAACACTTTTTTCTCAAAAAATAAAAAAAAAATACAAAAACAAATTCAAAGACATTTTTTTGCCACTTGGCTTTATTTTAAAATATTTTCAAAACTAAAAAACACCAACAAATCAATTTCACTCTTTTTACCCCGAACTACGAGATTTTGATCCTTCGGGTACGTAGTGCAAAAGACTTTGCGTCTTCCCAAATCAATAAAAATAACAAAAACATTTTTTTCTTTTTTAATTAACACTTTAAACTTTTTAATTATGTACTTTTTTTCTAACAAGCAAATTAATTTTTTAGCACAAAAATAAATAAAAACAAGAGGTTCCTATAGAGTACTATAGACGTTTAGGGTGCTAATACCTTCCCTTAACGTAACCAACCCCCGAACCTTTAATCTCTAAAAAATAGGGTTATTACGATCTTTTCCCCTTTCCCTTGGAAAAATAAAAGCTCGGTGGTGAAATAAAAATTGCGATTCAATGCTCTTCAATAGCTTGACATCCAAAAATCACCGCGACAGAAATGGCGACTTCACTGGGGACTTCCCCAAGAGGGTTGAGCCTAACTTGTTTATATTTTTGTGCTATTTGATTTTTGCTGGTATATATGTATATATTTGTTTAATTATTTCGGGCTCTTGAGTGGTGAGATAAGCCCAATACCCAGGCTTGAGCGAAACAATAAGATAGGATGGTGGTGTAATCAAAGTGACATGTCGAGAGTAGTCTCGATTATGATACACATGTGATATGACCCCGCTTAGTGGAGGCCTCACGACGGTAGTACTTGTTGTCATGAATAGTCATGATGGCGTTATTACTTTCAATGTGAGTGTCCCGAGAAGCTGAGGACCTTTTAGAGTTACCTTTAACCCATCTTGACTTTTAGGACGTAGTGCGGTGGCTAACCAAGAGTAGTCTTGGATTTGGTCGACACGCGAGGCTACACTCAAAAGAAATTGTCTTGTGAATATTATTGGACCGAGAGTAGTCACGGAAGCTGATAATATCTATGAGACGGTTAATGACTTTGGGAACTTATTAGAACCTGTGATACAGGTACAAATAAAACCTTAGTTCCTGCCCTATGGGAGGGTCTCACCTTTGACTCCATCATTGTATACTAAACCTTAACTCATTCTTGTTGCATTGTATACATATGTTGCATAATCATACATTCATGCATCCATGAAAAACGTTTTTCATTAACTTTAAGGGACTTAGAGAAATTTCTTTGTAAACATCACAGGTATGGATCTTGGAAAAAGAATCACTAAGAAATACAATTTCAAAAGTCCTGACTTGACAAAATTGAGGAAATTAGGGTCTTTGGTATCCGATCCGGAGGATTTTCGAGGTCGTCATGGGAAACTCTTGAGTATCCTCAAGACTAATGTTGAAGAAGGGATTCTTAATACTCTGGTCCAATTCTATGACCCGCTTTATCATTGCTTCACGTTCCCTGATTATCAGTTGGTCCCCACCTTGGAGGAGTATTCATATTGGGTTGGTTTACCAGTTTCCAACAAGGCACCCTTCAACGGCTTAGAGGAAATTCCCAAGTCATCAACCATTGCAGCAGCCCTTCATCTTAAAACATCCGACATAGCAACCAATATCACGTCCAAAGGAGGTTTTCAAGGCTTAACTTCCAGGTTCCTATTCGGAAAGGCTTTTACCTTTGCTGAGGCAAGAAGTATAGATGCTTTTGAGGCTATCCTTGCCTTACTCATTTATGGACTTGTGTTGTTCCCTAATGTTGACTGCTTCGTTGACATCAATGCAATTCGAATCTTCTTGATCGGAAACCCCGTTCCTACTCTACTTGCGGATACTTACCACTCCATTCATCATAGAACCCAAAAAGGAGATGGGACTATCATTTGTTGTGCACCCTTGCTGTATAGGTGGTTTATTTCGCACCTACCCCGATCCAACATCTTCAAAGAGAATCCAGATAAACTCAGATGGTCTGAAAGACTCATATCCCTTGCTCCAGAAGATATAGTTTGGTACAATGCAGCTTATGACGTTGGAGTGATCATCGACAGTTGTGGAGAGTTCCCTAATGTACCTCTTCTTGGTACGCGAGGGGGAATTAGCTATAGTCCTACTCTTGCTAGACGCCAGTTTGGGTATCCAATGAAAGATAAGCCCAATAGTCTCTTGCTAGCCGGAGAGTTCTACCATAACGAAGAAGGAGGTCCAACTATGAGGAATAAATTTATTCGTGCTTGGTACACAATTCACAAAAAGGAGAAAAACCAGTTGGGAAGAAAGCTGGGTGTTGCCTCTGAATCTTATACTATGTGGGTCATTGCTAGAGCTGCGAAACTCGGGATGCCTTATCGTCTCGAGAAATCCATACCCTCTGCTTCTACATCTCCATCTATAATACCCTTTGAGAATAAGGAAGAATTGCAGGAGTTGTTGGCTAGGATGAAACTTGAAAGGGATACATGGAAGAGAAAGTTCCACACGTCCGAGCTTGAGAATGAAGAGTTGAAGAAACAATTAAAAGAAAAAGAGGACATGTTCTTCATGCAAGATGGTTGGCTAATTGAAAAAGATGATCTCATTAAGCGGAAGGATGCCTTATTGAGACAAGATGCTAAAAGGAAGAGGAAGCAAGGGGATTTATTTTTCCCTGGCTTCAATTCAGAGAGCGGCCCTTCTCCACATGGAACTCCTTAAATTTCAGCTTTGCTAGGACTTTTGAATTTATTTCCTGTTTTTTATCTCTATTTTGAAAAATCTGGTTGTAATCTTTGAATTATCAAAAATAAAGTTCCTTGTGATGTTTGCAACCGATTGATTATCTCAAAGTCCTTCGAAAATAAATAATTGTCATTTTTTTCATTAATATCATGCATCATACTGCATTCATAAGTTTCAAAACTGAGTCTCATATCTTCTTCTTCTTCTTCTCTCTCTGCCTCAGTCAAGGGAAAAGTGGCTCGACGACCTCGTCTCGCGCCAACTTGCGTATACAATACTCGTGCAAACAAAAAGGAGAATAGGACATCTATTTCTTCCTTGAAGGATGCACAAAAGGTGGTACAAAGTGGGTTGTCCACGGGTTGGGGACGGGTTATGACCCTGCCAGAGAACCATCATCGTGAAGGATTAGGTTTCTCCCCTTTATCAGCAAAAGCTATTGGGTCAGATGTTGCTGTCAAGACGATTAATGAGATCTTCCACAGTGCAGGATTCATGCACCCTTCTTCGTCAAAAGCCGAAACCCATTTCTCAAGTGCCCCCTGAAAGTCGGTGGGTCAACAAAGAAACTCGTCCATAGGATCACTAGGCCTTTTTATTTCCAAATTGTAATTTCTTTCTTGCCAAGCATTTGTTTGCTTTTAAAATTGCACCTTTCGATTAATGTTTCTCAAATAATAAGCATGCATTTTTTGGAATCCATTCATTCGTATTCACTCTTTTCTTGTGCCATCACAAATGGCAATGCTTTTCTATTTCATTTTTCTTGTTAACAAACTTGAAAGGAGAATGATGTAAACTAAATGGTTAAAATTGCTGATATATGCTTTCATTAGTAAGACCTGGTTGATGATGTAAGGCATTGTTTCATTTCCCAAACACTGGAGAAATAAGGAAATAATCCGTAGTCAACCCCTTTGAGCCAGAAGCTGGTGTTCTTTTTACTATAAAAAAACCCTTAATCTTAAACCGGGGCAGGGTAGTCTTTCAATTAATTTGATGATACATTTCAATGCAAGAGAATCAATCCATCAAAAATGGAAGAAGTCATGAGAGAATAAAACTCACCATAATCTGTGGCAATCACAATCCTCCTACATAAAAAAAAAAGAAGTCCGCTAAGTAAAAGACTTAGGCAAAAATTAGGGCATCCCGATGGACCATAAAATAAAAAAGAATCGGTCCATGCAAAATAAGGGATAAAAAAAAAAAAAATTGAAAATGAAAAAAGTGAATGTCACTTCAAGAATCTCATCAGAGTCTTGACCAAAACTCGATCTCAAAGATCATTGCCAAAAATTTCTCTTGTCAATTAACGCCGAATTAATTGAATTTAGGAATGAAGTACATCAAAGAAGAATGGGAGGGTTAAAACAAAACTTCGAGCCTGATAATCTCTTTTTTTTCAAAACCATGAACCAGGCCACGTTATAACCCTTAAAAGACCTAATTGAAGTTAGGTTCACTATGAAAGCATAATCAGCAAAATCATTATAAAAAAAACTGACTCCACCTGCTTATTGAATAATTATCTTTCACACACACCACATGTGTTTTCCATAAATTTTCCGATTCCGAAACTTGCATGTACATTACATCAGAAACACTTTTTCAAAAGAAACAATTTTGTTTGCAAATCTATGCTTCGCATCAAGGAAATTCAAGCAAGTGGTCTAATCGAGGACGAACCGACTCGAAACGCTCCTAACTTGGGGCAAGTTACCTCAGGATCCATCCAATCAGGGGCAAGTCCTTACATCCAGGGGCATACCCTGCAAGGATTCAAAGTCAAGAACTCACTCAATTCATTCAAGGTCAAGGATTCACTCACTTGGGGCACCTCAGTTGTCACGGTACCTCCGATTTGAAGCATCTTCAACAGTGGAATTCAAAGTTGTTAATCAGAACTTTTTCATGTCTTTTGGGCATAGACTACCAACATATTCTCTCTCAATTCATGAGTCCTAGAAGCATGCAACAATGTCCGTCCCGAGAACGGATAGATTCTGCAAGACAAACACAGTCATTGCTACAAAAAAAAAAGAGAAAAAAAGAAAAAGCTCGCTAAGTCGAAAACCTGAAAAGGCGGCTTAGGCAAAAAAGAGCGTCCCGGTGGATTGAAAACCCGAAAGGGCAGTCCAGGCAAAAATTAGGGGCATACAAAAAAAAGATATATATTCCCGGTGGATTGAAGACCCGAAAGGGAGATCCAGGCAAAAGTTAGGGATTTAAAAAGAAAAAGCAAAGCATGACTGCAAAAGCACATCTATGAGAGAAGCACTCTGATTCGGTTTGCATATGGCGACTTCTGCCGAACTTCTGATTAATGGGCTTTATCCCCGAGAAATCTTTATTTCACCATCAGCTGACACTTTGTGTCGAGCATGGCCCCGATGTTGGCTTAATTCATCTGCCATGATGTTATCCCCAATGAAGACTGTCGAGCGGTTGTACAATTATGTCGGTCCACTTTCCATCTTACCTGTCCAATTTTGTCTCATCCAGTTATTATACAGTGTCACCGTCATACAAATACAAGTTTCATACATACATACATACATACATACATACATATTTATTTACATGCATTCACATATACACACATTCATTCATACATAGCAAATACATCCACATCATTCATACATTATTTTGTCTCCTCGAAGTCTATTTAAATCATTTGTCTTGTTTATCCCTGAAAATAGGGCGGGCATGTCATTCTCTCCACTTAGAGTGTCAGCCATAAGCAAAAAGTACATATCCTTTTCAAATTCCCCACCGAGTTCAGTCCTCGTGAAAGAAGGTTGTTTCAGTTACTTCCATTCCCATTACACGGATGGAGAATCCCAGTTGAGTTCTTTCCTCATCGGGCATATAGTCTTATTCAACCGTATCTCTCCAGTTCATTCCTGGATTGAATCTTGGTCTCAAACAGCAAGGGGCAATTTCTTCATGTGAAAAACTTGCACATACATCCCCAGTGTGTCTGGTCAAGAGATGTTACTAAAAGATCATACCTTCATTAAGCTATCAATATGATAATAGGTAGTATCTATCATTTTTCATTACCTTCATTAAGCTACCATTACAGTAGTAGGTATTATTTTTCATTGCCTTCATTAAGCTATCAATACGGTAGTAGGCATTATCTGTCATATACCTTCATTAAGCTATCCATACGGTAGTAGGTATCATTTCTCATTGCCTTTGTTAAACTATCCATACGGTAGTAGGCAATATTTGTCACTCGTCTTCATTAAGCTATCCATGCGGTAGTAGACAGTGTCTCATCATTTTCGTTGCCTTTATTAAGCTATCCATACGGTAGTAGGTAACATCTATCATATACCTTCATTAAGCTATCCATACGGTAGTAGGTAACATCTATCATATACCTTCATTAAGCTATCCATACGGTAGTAGGTATTATTTCTCATTGCCTTCATTAAGCTATCCATACGGTAGTAGGCCATATCTGCCATTTTCATTTACCTTCATTAAGCTATCAATACGGTAGTAGGTATTATCTGTCTTCATTAGGCTATCCTTTATATGATAGTAGGCAGCTTATCCCCAGTTTGTCTGGTCTAAGTGATGTCATTTTTCAGACACTTTCACACAGCAGTTTGTTCACGAATTTGCTTTCAATTCCCCAAAAAAGGTCATCTCCAGTATACCTGGTCAAGACAAATATCCTTTTTGTTATGTCCTGCTATCCCACAATGTTAGCAGACAAAACATATCTTTTCTTTCTTTGTTTTGCTATCCCACAATGTTAGCAGACAAAACATATCTTTTCTTTCTTTGTTTTGCTATCCCACAATGTTAGCAGACAAATACATATTTTTACTTTCTTGTCTTTACCATCCCACAATGTTGGTGGACACTGTATTTACTCTGTCCGTTCACAGGACCTTACTGCTTATGTCCGCTCACAGGACTTTATTGCCTTTTGTCTTTACTTCTGTCCGTTCACAGGACTTTACTGCTTATGTCCGCTCACAGGACTTTACCGCTTTTTGTCTTTACTTCTGTCCGTTCACAGGACTTTACTGCTTATGTCCGCTCACAGGACTTTATCGCTTTTTGTCTTTACTTCTGTCCGTTCACAGGACTTTACTGCTTATGTCCGCTCACAGGACTTTATCGCTTTTTGTCTTTACTTCTGTCCGTTCACAGGACTTTACTGCTTATGTCCGCTCACAGGACTTTACCGCTTTTTGTCTTCATTACTTTTGTTTTCCAGCAGATTTGTCTCATCCACAATCAGATAATCTTCATGGTCAAACACTCACAAGCATATCACTCATAACGTTACATCATAACATTTTGCAGTTTAGTTCGGTCAAAAAATGGTGTATTCTGTATTTAAGTCTCTTCTACCGTCAAATCAAAACAAAAACATCATCAAAATCATCTTTTTCTTTTTATCTCCGGTAGAAGAAACTTAAATAGGGGCATCTGTCATACCCCATTTTTTGACCAAATTAATCGTCCAATAAACCTGAATATTTTCGTCGTTTCTAACAAAATTTCGGCAGAGAGGTATTTTAAAATACCTCGTTTTTGGTTTAGTTTTATTTATTTTATTTATTTATTTATTTATTTTTTCATTTTTATTTTGTTTATTTTTAGTTTTTTATATTTATTAGATTTTTAGGGGGTGGGGGGCGCCTGCCCCATCATTTATTTAATTTATTATTTTCATTATTATTATTTTGTTTAATTTGTTTTGTCCTGATCCAAATCAGTGTCCAGCAACAGTACAGTCAGGTCCAACACATTCACAGTCATAGGCTCCTCTTTAATCAGACACAGATCAGCAGCTTGAATGCAATTAAATTTTTTCCTGATCAGAATTCACAAAGGTAGCTTAAAAGGAGCCAAAAACGATCAGAAAAAGGGATCGCATAAAAGAGAGAGAACCAAATTTTCATCAGTAACAATTTTGCACATAGAAACCAATTCTCAAAGCCAAAAAATCAGCAGCCACGGCCAAAAGAGGGAAAAACAAAAATTCCAAAACCTTCAAATCCTTTTTTCTTTCCCTCAACCAAACCACAGAATCATCATCAAACATCACATACCTGTTCCAAACACAGTAACCACAAGACTAAATTAACAACATCAACATCATCACTAGAAAAATCCAATAACCACGAACAAATCCGAAACCGAAAAACAAAGAAAAGGTAGAAGTTTTCACAATTGTTCTTTTTTTGAAAAATTAAAATCTAGATCTAGAGATTTTCACAAACCTTTTCAAAAAACTAAGTGGATATTCGAAATCAGAACGAAAAAGAATTTCTAAAAAGGTTGTTTTTGAAAAAGGAAAATTTTTTAGTTTTCCGGTGGTGGCGCCGCCGTGACGGCCGCCGCACCGCCACCGGAAAATTCATGTGTTGTTGATAAATGAAGAACATGAGACAGAGAGAGAGAATAAACTGAGAGAGAAAGAAAAGTGAGAAAGAATGAAAAATCTGCGTAAAAAGAAAACATATGCTCAGTTTCTCCGCGCACCCCCCTGTTACTCCGCGCACCCCCCTTCCCGTTTTTTTGTTGAAACTGTTTTTGGCCGGATTGGGCCTTGGGCTTAGGCCCTGCGAATTGCTTCCTGCACCCCCAGGTGCTATGCGCACCTCCATCTGTTTTTTTGTGAGACTAATGTTTTTGCAGGTTTGGGTTTGGGCTTGGCCCTGCATTTTGCTAATGCACCCCTGTTCTACTCTTTTACCCTTTCTGTTTGGTTTATTTTTTTTTCTTTCTTTTTCATACATGCTTTTATTTATTTATTTATTTGTTTTGTTTAATTATTGAGAATTAGAATGTATTTAGGATCAATGTAAATATAAATGAGAATCCTGCATTGCATGCATATTTATTTATCGCTTTACGTCAAAAAAACTAAAACACACAAAAATAGTAGCGTAATGATTCCAAGGAAAGGAAGGGTTTTCATCTCGATCCAATATCGTTATGAAAAATTCTCGCGTTAGTCTTTTCAATCATGCTTAGTTTTCTTTTTTTTTAAACTAATTAATCAAAATAACAAAAAACAAAAACATTCAAAAAACCAAAAAAAAACCATTTTCATAAAAAAGAATCTCTTTCATAAAAAAACCTCGATTTCGTCGAGAGATTTTTTCAAAAACTTTTTTTTCATAATAAATATTTTAATTCATGTAAATATATCTAAACACTTTTTTCTCAAAAAATAAAAAAAAAATACAAAAACAAATTCAAAGACATTTTTTTGCCACTTGGCTTTATTTTAAAATATTTTCAAAACTAAAAAACACCAACAAATCAATTTCACTCTTTTTACCCCGAACTACGAGATTTTGATCCTTCGGGTACGTAGTGCAAAAGACTTTGCGTCTTCCCAAATCAATAAAAATAACAAAAACATTTTTTTCTTTTTTAATTAACACTTTAAACTTTTTAATTATGTACTTTTTTTCTAACAAGCAAATTAATTTTTTAGCACAAAAATAAATAAAAACAAGAGGTTCCTATAGAGTACTATAGACGTTTAGGGTGCTAATACCTTCCCTTAACGTAACCAACCCCCGAACCTTTAATCTCTAAAAAATAGGGTTATTACGATCTTTTCCCCTTTCCCTTGGAAAAATAAAAGCTCGGTGGTGAAATAAAAATTGCGATTCAATGCTCTTCAATAGCTTGACATCCAAAAATCACCGCGACACAAGTGTAGACTTGATCGGGGTTTCACCACTGATGAGATTGAGAACCGACGCTTTTATTGTGAGACATGCAAGCAAGTCTCTAAGATGTTTCAAGCAAAGTGACCAAACATGAGAAACCATGTTCTTGAAATCAACATGCTTTTATAACATTTATGTTTGACACTTTTTGTTTTTTTAACACATAGACTTAGAGTCTTTTACAAAAAGTTTAAAAAGTCATGCATAATAATATTGTGTATCCTAAATCTATGGATAATGCTTTTTAGCGAAGTGGTTTTGTCATTTAAAAAAGATTAGCGATGAAGTTTATTGTCCGTTTGTCTTTCATGTGTAATTATCCTACAAATATTGAGATACATATGAATATATAAAAATTTCAGTTATGTGATTTAAATGTTGAAATTATTGATTTAAAAAAAAATATCAATTATAGTTTAGTACTTCTATATATATAATATTAGTTTATTTCAGGCTTAATTAAGCATTTGGTCTCTTATGTTTAATTTAAGTTTTAACTTGGTTCTTATATTTTAAGAGTTTCAATTTGATCATTTATGTTTGTTTTAGGTTTCAATTTGGTCATTCCCGTCAGTTACATGTGAAATACGGTTTGCATACATGGACAAACACCAGGGTCGGCTCCGACTCGGTGGAATATTTAAAATGGACCCCAATAAAAAAATGCAAAATAAAATAATTGTGGTTGAAATAAGTCATTATATCCCAATATTGAAGGCTCATGCTAGCGTGAGCAAGCCTATCATATCTCTCACGGTGGGAGACTGTTTTGCAACGTTGGATGGTGATGTTCTACGAATATTATGATGCACACTAACACACCTTACCTCTCTTTCTTCCTCTTTGTCTTTGTCCGCTTCCTCTCTCTTCTTTTTGTCTCTTTGATCCTCCTCCATATAAGAAAGTCTAACATAGGCATTTAGGCACAAAATTTAGACATATTCACATAAATTAAAAAAATTAAAAGAAAAATAAAATTATCACATCAAATTATATCACTTTAATCCATTTTTCTTTAATTATTTTAACTTAACGTGAGTGTGCCTAACACCTATTATTTATATTTGTGCCTAGGAAAATACTTATATAGACACAAATATAAATAATAGGTGTTATGCACACTCACAAGAAGTGAAAAAAATTAAAGAAAAATGAGTTGGTGTGATATAAATTGATGTGACAATTTTATTTTTCTTTTAATTTTATTAATTTATATGAGTGTGGCTAAATAGGTGTGCCTATGTAAAACTTTCTGGCTCTCTCAATCTCATACTCTCTTTTTTCTTCTCAAAAGTTGCTTATTAAAAAAAAGTTGCTTATGCTTAACTTGCATCAAATGATTTGAAAATAAGAGGATAAAATCAAAACAAGTTGTTCTCTACTTATCACAAAAGAGAAAATCACACTTTATCAGCATTTTGCTACTCATAGAATCTCATCTCTTAAATTTTTAAATACCCAGATAATTTTTCATACCCATTTATTTTTTTCTTCAACCCATTTTCAAATTACTATATTTTTCTTGTTTCTTTTGATTACAATTTCTGAAACAATATTGATTCAATATTCTTTAACTATTGTTTGTTTGCTTGAAGCTTTGAGACAGAAAGAGATCAACAAAAGAGAGAAGAGATTGTGGATAATAAAAATTGGCTATATTCGACAATTAGTTATTTAACTTATTTATTGATTTTATATTGGTCCCTTAATTAATCAATATTACAAATTAATCCATTAACTTTAGTTATATTTGTCATATTGGTCATTTTCGTTAGTTTTTATAAAAAATATTTGAACATACAAAGACTAATTTAAAACCAAAAAGATACAGGGATTAAAATAAAAAAAATGCGAACTAATTACATGGACGAAAATTGATGTTTAAGCCAAAATATTAATTTTATTTTCTATTATTCGTTGTATGAACGCATAAATGAATCATGGAAAATGCTAAACGGTGCCGCTGGACATTTTTTAAAGAAGCAAATATAATAATATGACATTGAAGCTTGTGCGGTCAATTCTTCAAAAGTCTAAAAAATATTATTTTAAATTTTTAGTTTCCTTAACTATTGCCAGTGGCGTCTCCAGGAACCTGGAGCAGGGGGTTCAAACTATTTTACTTTAAGAAATATTTTGCTACAAAATATTTTTTATATCCTAATTAGCAATTGTTTTTTTAAATGGGAAAATTTTATTGAAAACAGCTTAAAATTAATAAATAGTTTAACAAAAATAGAAAATATTTTAAAAAAAGATTATCCTCAGGTTAAATTCATCCAAAAAAACGTTCTACCAAAATTAATAGTCGGATTAATATCTTACAAAAAAGTGTTAGTTAACCAAGCAAATTAGAATCAGATCGATTATTGAACGAATCATATACATACCGATTCAAGATTCAATAGGTCGGACCGGAGGTCAACAGATCGAACAATTTTTAATTAAATATATATATAAAAACAAGTCGAACTAAACACTTAAAGTACATACCGATTTAAGTGTTATATATATAATCAAGTCAGCTCGTGAATCAAACAAGTAGAACTATATATAGCTGAAGTTCAGTTCATTTAATTAACGAACTTAATATTTAGCTTAATTTCGACTCATTTGGTTCATGTACCAAGTTCAAAACCAAACAAGCCGAACTATATATAGTTCAAGTTCAACTCGTTTAACTAACGAACTTAATATTTAGCTTAAGTTCGACTCATTTGGTTCGTGTACCAAGTTCAAAACCAAACAAGCCGAACTATATATAGTTCAAGTTCAACTCGTTTAACTAACGAACTTAATATTTAGCTTAAGTTCGACTCATTTGGTTCTTTAACCAAGTTCAAAACCAAACAAGTCGAACTATATATAGCTCAAGTTCAACTCGTTTAATTAACTAACTTAATATTTAGCTTAAGTTCGACTCATTTGGTTCATGAACTAAGTTCAAAATCAAACAAGCCGAACTATATATAGCTCAAGTTCAGCTCATTTAATTAACGAAATTAATATTTATCTTAAGTTTGACTCATTTAGTTCATGAACCAAGTTAAACGAATTAATTGTCAAATCGATCTCAAACTTTATTCGACTTGTTTAGGTTCATTGTTAGCCCTAATAAAGAGAGAATAAAATTTAAAAATAAGTAACTTAAAATTGTTTTGAGTTTACTTGAGTCAGTGGTTCAATATAAAAAAATGAGGGGTTCAAAATATAAATTATATAGGATTATATGTGTATTTTTTTTAAATCCAGGGGGTTCAGTTGAACCCCCTAGACTCTATGTGGCGACGCCACTGACTATTGCTTCGGGGCACCGATTAGTATGACCTATGATTTATTTATGAATAATATTGTTAATGAGTATGATTATTAGTTCAAACATCTTTCTTAAACGAAAAATAAATATACTATCAACCTGTTAAAAATGACCAATATGACAAACATAATTAAAATTAAGACATCAATTCGTAATATTAATAAGTTAAGGGACCAATTTGAAACGTTGATTAATTAATGTATTAATATGAAACAAATAAATAAGTTAAGAGTTAATTGTACAATTTAACTAAAAAATTATAAGGTGTATATATTGTATCGTGTATCCTGGCAATGAACGGTCAAGATTTATTATTTAAGTAGTGCACCGTGAGCTATATGAGAAGCTTGCTCACGGTAGAAGGCGCCAATATTGAATTAAGTCTTTATATCACAATATTGAATTAAGTCTTTATTTTATACGTAAAAAGCTATCAATTATTTAACCGTGGTTGTTGAAGATTTTACAAGTTTATGTATGCATGAACAAATTTTTATATCCTAATATGATAAAACTGATACGATAAAATTTTAAAAACTCATGAGTTTCTTTAAAGTATTAGCATTTTTTTTAAGAAACTAAAAAACAGTCGTACACAAAAGGCACAAAGCGTAAGTGATCCCCCAGAACTCCTACTAACCACCTTCCATATTAAAACATAGACACAATAAAAGATAAACCCACATTGATTATTGAGATCAAAATGCACTCTTTTTTTTTCGAACCTTCAACTACCACCAACACAAAACTTTAATTTTGTCAATCACAATAACATTAGACACCATCTTATTCTTGAAAAATCTCTCATTACTCGCAAATTGCATATGAACCATCAACAAGCAATCACACCAAGATTAAATACATGACTAACATCCTTACCAAACAAATGAGAGCCACAAAACCGAGTAGCATGATAGACGATCAAATAGAAAGTACCAAAGATATTCTCACCAAGCGAAGCCCCTCATATTAAATAGCACCAAAAGAACTGCACTCGAAAAACAAGTTGTTGACATTAATTTAGTATTTCTATAAGGAGTTTAAAAATGGTAAGCAGACAGTGTAACGAAAGGTTACACAGACAACCAATCAAAATATATTGTTATGACATATCCGATTGTTGTTATTTTAGTAATTTAATTTAATTAAATAAAAATTATAACTTCTCTTCTCCCACTAACTTCATCATTTCTCATGAAACAGTAACTCAAATGTAATCAAACAACAACACACAGTGAAAATCAGACGTGGATTTGTGGTTGGTATTTAGATACTTTAATCAACTTGTACTTTGCATTTATGAAAAGATTGGTTATATGAAAATAATAGAGAGCAAGAGAGTCCTATTTAGTGCTACTTGATGCTTCTTCTCAGTGGCGTCTCCAGGAACCTGGAGCAGGGGGTTCAGACTATTTTCCCTTAAGAAAATTTTTGCTTCAAAATATTTTTTATATTCTAGTTAACAATTGTTTTACTAAATGGAATTTTTTTTACTGAAAACGGCTTAAAATTAAGAAATAGTTTACAAAAAGATTATCCTAAGGTTAAATTCATCCAAAAAAATGTTTTATCAAAATTAATAGTCGGGTTAATTAACCAAGCAAATCATAATCAGATCGATTATTGAACAAATGTACATACCGGTTCAAAGTTCAATAGGTCGAACCGGAGGTCAACAAATCAAACTATTTTTAATTAAATATATATATATTTTTACATTTTTAAATACTATATAAAATAATAATAAATAAAATTAGTTAATATTTATAATTTCATACTATATAAAACATAAAATGTCATAAGTCAATACATCAAAACTAGACTCGATGGTTCGATTAGAAACTAGACTTGAATTTGACATAAACTCTTTTTTCAGCTCGAGTTCGACTCGTTTATAGTTTACGAGCAGTTCCGTTCAGCTCATTAGGTTCAATTAATTTTCAACTTGAAACTAAAATCAAGAATTCGATATGATTTTTTTTTTCATTATATTTATTCTCCATTTTAAATTATATAACTTTTAAATTATTTTTGAAGTGTTATTTAAAAATATATTTGTAAGTGTTATATATATAATCAAGTCAGCTCGTGAACCAAACAAGTCAAGCTATATATAGCTCAAGTTCAGTTCATTTAATTAACGAACTTAATATTTAGCTTAACTTCGACTCATTTGGTTCTTTAACCAAGTTCAAAACCAAACAAGTCGAACTATATATAGCTCAAGTTCAACTCGTTTAATTAACTAACTTAATATTTAGCTTAAGTTTGACTCATTTGGTTCATGAATCAAGTTCAAAATCAAACAAGCCGAACTATATATAGCTCAAGTTCAGCTCATTTAATTAATGAACTTAATATTTAGTTTAAGTTTGACTCATTTGGTTCATGAACCAAGTTCAAAATCAAACAAGCCGAACTATATATAGCTCAAGTTTAGCTCATTTAATTAATGAACTTAATATTTAGTTTAAGTTTGACTCATTTAGTTCATGAACCAAGCAAGTTAAATGAACTAATTGTCAAATCGATCTCAAACTTTATTCGACTTATTTAGGTTCATTGTCGGCCCTAATAAAGATAGAATATAATTTAAAAATAAGTAAGTTAAAATTGTTTTGAGTTTAATTGAGTCAGTGGTTCAATGTAGAAAAATGAGGGGGTTCAAAATATAAATTATATAGAATTATACGTGTATTTTTTTTAAGTCCAGGGGGTTCAGTTGAACCCCCTCAAGTGTGTGTGGCGACGCCACTGGGTTCATGAACCAAGTTCAAAATCAAACAAGCCGAACTATATATAGCTCAAGTTCAGCTCATTTAATTAATGAACTTAATATTTAGTTTAAGTTTGACTCATTTAGTTCATGAACCAAGCAAGTTAAATGAACTAATTGTCAAATCGATCTCAAACTTTATTCGACTTATTTAGGTTCATTGTCGGCCCTAATAAAGATAGAATATAATTTAAAAATAAGTAAGTTAAAATTGTTTTGAGTTTAATTGAGTCAGTGGTTCAATGTAGAAAAATGAGGGGGTTCAAAATATAAATTATATAGAATTATACGTGTATTTTTTTTAAGTCCAGGGGGTTCAGTTGAACCCCCTCAAGTGTGTGTGGCGACGCCACTGGGTTCATGAACCAAGTTCAAAATCAAACAAGCCGAACTATATATAGCTCAAGTTCAGCTCATTTAATTAATGAACTTAATATTTAGTTTAAGTTTGACTCATTTAGTTCATGAACCAAGCAAGTTAAATGAACTAATTGTCAAATCGATCTCAAACTTTATTCGACTTATTTAGGTTCATTGTCGGCCCTAATAAAGATAGAATATAATTTAAAAATAAGTAAGTTAAAATTGTTTTGAGTTTAATTGAGTCAGTGGTTCAATGTAGAAAAATGAGGGGGTTCAAAATATAAATTATATAGAATTATACGTGTATTTTTTTTAAGTCCAGGGGGTTCAGTTGAACCCCCTCAAGTGTGTGTGGCGACGCCACTGGGTTCATGAACCAAGTTCAAAATCAAACAAGCCGAACTATATATAGCTCAAGTTCAGCTCATTTAATTAATGAACTTAATATTTAGTTTAAGTTTGACTCATTTAGTTCATGAACCAAGCAAGTTAAATGAACTAATTGTCAAATCGATCTCAAACTTTATTCGACTTATTTAGGTTCATTGTCGGCCCTAATAAAGATAGAATATAATTTAAAAATAAGTAAGTTAAAATTGTTTTGAGTTTAATTGAGTCAGTGGTTCAATGTAGAAAAATGAGGGGGTTCAAAATATAAATTATATAGAATTATACGTGTATTTTTTTTAAGTCCAGGGGGTTCAGTTGAACCCCCTCAAGTGTGTGTGGCGACGCCACTGCTTCTTCTTTCTAGCACACATAGAAGACAAAAACTAACCACATGAGGGACATCAATGGCAGAAAATGAGTAAGAATGGAAAATCCATAGGCAAAATACCAAAATGACATCATGTCAGAAGATTCAAAATGACATCAGATTGAAAATAGGAGCAGTTAATATTTCTATTTTAATTAAAAAAAATAAACATGATGTGTCAAATAATGAATTTTTATTGGTTGACTGTGTATAATAACGTTTCACAGTTTGTGTACTTTTTTGAATCTATTCTATAAAATACTATTTTATTTTATGTGCAAAATACCTCAATTATTAGCATTGCGCTCCTCGTAGATTTTATATAATTATATTTAAGAAAATAAATTATTATGTTCCAATATGATAAAATTTTAAAAACTAATAAGTATTTTTTTTTCAAAATAGTGGCATTAATTTAGTATTTTCTTTTTATAAAATATACATTTTATTTTATATGCAAAAATCCATTAAATTCCTCATAGACAGAGAATAGAAGATGGAAAAAGTGTTGAATACTATATTTTATACTAAATATATTATAATTTTTTCGCGAGCAATTATTATTGTTATATTTTCTATTATATTTTTTTTGACAAATAATATTATTATTCCTAATACAAAATTATTGTTATTATCAATTTTTTTTTTCTTCACAAAGAAACATATTTATTTATTGACAATCATTTCTTTTGTTTTTTTGGTAGAGTATTGACAATCATTTCTAACAACAATAAATAATTACTGTAAGAAAATAAAAAATAATTGTGTAAACAAAGACATCAATAAATTAAAAAACATATTCGTAAAATAAAAATAAAAACTATAATAATAAATAAAAAGGAAAATTGTGGAAAGAAACACTTTCTATCGTTTTCTCTGGACTAAATCCCTAGCCATCGACGGAAACTCTCTCTATCGACTTACTCACTCTGCCGCCTCATTCCCGCCGTTGATTTTCCCCTCTCCGCCGCCAAACTTCACGACGAACACCTTCACCGACATACCACAGGCTCGTTTCTCATTCTCTTTATTTTCTTCAATTGCTTCTTCCTTCTACCGCATGATCTACTCTTTGATTTCCATCTGCATTTCGTTTTCGATTCACAAGTTCGTTTATCGTTATCTATTTTCCCTCAATTGTTACATCGATGCTTCAAATTTCACATTATTTGCAACAATTATTATTTCACGGTGTAAAACAATGAATCATAAGTAACGATTTGTTTGCTTTTTCAATTTTCATTTTGTTGTTGTTGCTGCCGTTGCAATCTATGTAATTTTAGGTTTTAATTAGTTATGAAACTGTTCTTAATTCTGTTTTACTCATACTGAATTGTTGAACTTGCTGCTATAGAATGTAATGTTCCTTTAGTTGTGTAATTAGTCGGTTTTCACTGCTGATGAATTGAGCATGCGTATAAAATTACAGATAGAGAATTCCTAATCCTTGTTGCTATGTTAAACAACTCATTAATGCAGCAAGAAGAATTTGATTATTTGTTACGAGCACGAACGCACCGGTAATAACTTGAGGAAACGACACAATTCAATGTATTCGTATGTGTCAGTATCGCGTCGGTTTCGGACACTAATGCGTGTCTGAGACACGTCTAATTTGAGGAGTGTGTGTGCTTCATAGGCTGCTATGTCACTGCTATTATTTTATTATGAAGAGATTTTTATATTTTTAGTAATTGATTAAGAGAAAAAGTACATCTAGGGAGGAGGGTAAGGGATTATGCAAAAATGTAAAATTGTAACAATATATTCAGCAAACCAAGCTAAATGATAAAATGAAGTAATCTGGATTATTTGTGTATCATTCATGATATTTACTCCGAAAATGACCACGAGTAGTGCACATGAGAGAAGGTATACATGTTACCTACCTATCCTATTACAAAATATTGGCGTCTATATCAGTTCTAAAGTTTAAATTCATAAAGGTGAATCATGGGATTCTGTTAGCAAATTGTTGTATTGATTATAGGTTTGGTCTCTTTGCTATGGTGCACGAATACTGATATGGGGTACGGGACTTTTCAAAAGTCTAACATACAGTATGTTAATATAATTTTTAAAATTGAATTTCATACAAACACGGCCAAACTGTTTAAAAACATAGATTTTGGAGGCAAAATAATTTTATTTTGCACGGAATTGCTTTATAGATTAGACTCTTAGTTGAATTTATAATAGTTTTTGCACAAAACATATCCCTTAATAACGTGATTGGTTATGTAATTGCTGACTAGAATATTTTTTAATTTACTATATTGCAAATCAGAAAGGAATCAAGAAATATATACAGGGAAATATAGAAAAGGGATATCTACATATCCGAAAATAGGGTATATTTTACAAAGTAATAGGGGAAGTATCAATAGTATCAACAAAATGAGAAAGGTATTCATTTCTTAAACACATTTTTGGTATGTACTTACCTGTGCATATCAATGAGTGTATGAATACATATCCCGGATGTGTACAGCTTTAATTTTTGAGTATCCGTGTGTTTATAGCCGATTGACATAAGTGACCTGACCTGAAACACGTGCAGCATACCCTGATTCTATCATTTTATGGGATACATATATGCATAAGTATATAAGTATATGCATATAGATTGTAAAATCAGTAGTTAAGTTGTTCAAGATATTAAATTCCAGCAATATTAATGATTTGGCTCTGTTGAGATTTGTATAAAATTCCCTCTATTTTGCTTGTAGATTCTTTGTCTGTTATTCTTTTCCCTAGTTTATATTTAGACATCTAGCTATAACAGAGACTCTCGATGTTCAACAAGATCGTTAAATATATTTTACCATGAGAAAGTGATATGGATAAAAATTAGGATTCTTTTATATTTGGGTCATGTTAACATGTGCCCTTCGGGTACATTAATGGGCACATGTTAATGTATCTTAATATAGAAATCCTGCATTTAATAACGCAAGAAATTGAATGCTTGAAAAGTTAAAATGCACAAGCTCTAAAAAATAATTTATACATTTGCTTCTTTAACATGTGCCCTTAGGGTACACATTAACATTCTCCTTTATATTTTTAAGTTTCAGATTATGTTATCTTTTTAAATTTTGATTAATTAGGAGTGCTAATTAGGATTAGGATTTTTTTTATCTCTTTTAAATTTGAATTTTAAAGTTTCGTTATCTCGATGCAATTCTGCTAGTTGTTATGGACCTATGGTCTATGGCTTGGGGATGGGTCATAAGTAGGCATGGTAGAATTTTACTTTCTACCTATGGTGAAAGTAAGAAGCAGTATTGTCCTGGAGAGAGCCCTTCCAAGACTAACACAAATTCTCTAAACCGATTTCTTACTTTTTTATCCCAACAAATATCCTAACCTAATCCTAATTAAACTCTACTTGCAATAAATGTTATGTTACTCAGAATTTTATCTAGATAAAGAAGCTTTACATTCAAATTTAGGTACCGTTTGGCCTAGCTTTTTTTCCTCTTCTTTTTTCTTAGAAGTAAGAAGCTAGGCCTAACAATAATTTTTAAAAGCTCTACTAAGAAAAAGAAGCTTCTTTATTTCAAATAAAAATACTAATAAAAGAGTTTCAAAATAAGGTGATAACAGTTACTTACTATTATTTATCTTATTAATATCTTAAAAGAATTATTTTTTTTGACTCCATGTTTAAATAAGTTATTGTTTATAATAAACAACTTTATCTTATTATCAAACATCTTTTAACCCTATTATAATTAAAATTTTTTTTTAACACTTTTTAAAATAAAAGAAGTAAGATTTACCAAACAACTTTATCTTCAAATTTAAAGCTCTTACTTCTAGCTTTGTGGTTAAAATAGCTTCTACACCAAAAAACCCCCTGGCCATATGGTACCTTAGAAGAGATAAAATAATCCTAATCCTAATCAGAAATTTAAATAGAAAACATGCCAACATAAGTTGATCCAGCTGATAAGGGTTCAGCTGAGATCCTACCGGGACTTTGGTTCGAATCCCACTGTCGATGTGAGGACATTGTTGGCTGGTAATTTGTCAGTACCTTTGTCAGGACTCTCTATGCCCTGAGGCTTTCCCTGAGTTTGGTGTGCCCGGGACCCAATTCGCCTAAACTTTTACTTACCAAACAGAAAAGATAAAATAAATGAGAAGCAATTATCTACAATAATATAATATACTCATTAAAAGAAAGAGCTGTGTGAAACTGAGTCATGCATCATTCCATCATGCCATTAATGTTATTCCTATTAAGTATCACTTTCAAGATGGAGTGGTCTTTTTATTAGAATAGTAGCAAATAAATGATTGGCTTTTCTAGGGTATATTGTATAAAGCATGTATTGCCCCATGTCATAGCAGTGTGTCTGGCTTGATGTTACAGAAATAGTTTGTCTCTGATAACATTTAATATATTTAATAATGACTTTTATGTGGATGCAGATCATTTAAAAGCATAGGCGTCTATTGATGCACTGTATTAGTTGCAGAAAAGTAAATTTTGAATGTGTTTGTTGGATAGCATATTTTCTAGTTGGTACTTAAGACTATAGGCAAAGTGAGATACAAAGCATTTGGAATGATTTGTTATGGCCCAACAGTCATCCAGGCTTCAGCGCTTGCTTACTCTCTTGGACAGTATCCTACATATTTTACTTGTTTTCACATTTACTCAATATTATATATATATATATATATATATTTTATTTATTTATGTTTTCTTTAACCAAATCTCTAAAGCTGGCTCAACCCAAGCAACAAGGTTGACTGCAGCTCGGCAGATAGGGGAGATTGCAAAATCGCACCCTCAAGACTTGACCAGTCTTCTTAAGAAGGTATTGATTTTTGACTTTCAATGTTCACCTTGCTTTTGTTGCAATATCTTATCATATTTATGCACTATCTTCATTGTATGGCAATACTTCTAAATACCATGGTGGGCAAATTAAAATTGGTAGTCCATTCGTACTCTTTCATCTCTCTCTCATGCAATGCAACCTTTTGGAGTAGTTAATTCTTGACATGATAATGTAGTCGCTTCATCTATGTTGTTAATGAGCCACAAGCAATCGCGGAGCAGAAATGACCTCTGGCGAGATGCATTTTGCTGGTCCATGTTCAAGAGTTGCGATGCTAGCAGATAAATATTACAATACCGGCTTTTCCACTACACTTCTATCCTAGTATTGGTGTCGGCTGTTCCATGCCACTATCCGAGATTAACATTAACTACATAACTCTTCATTGAAGAAACGAAGATTCAAAAGCTTAGTGAAATTTGACTATGCACTTTGTTAAATTGGGTGTGCGTTTAGCCACGTATAATATTTTAAGCTCATATAATTTCTTTTTGACAAAGTACTTTAAGTTATACAACACAAATATTAAATACTAATGGTTGTTTTTCTCTTCTTGTTTTGTATATTGACAGTGTGTGAATTATTTTTCAAATTAATTTTAACAATCTGTTTCTTATGATGTTCAGGTTTCTCAATATCTGCGCAGTAAAAAATGGGATACAAGAGTTGCAGCTGCCCATGCAATTGGATCTATTGCTGAGAATGTTAAGCACATGAGCTTGAATGAACTTATTGGTTCTGTTGTAACAAAAATGTCTGAGAGTGGGATATCTTGTAGTGTCGATGATCTGTGTGCATGGCCTTATTTACAAGCAAAAATTACAGGAAGCTCATTTAGAAGGTTGTTCAATCAATGATTTTTTGAGTTTATTTTTTTCCCATAAGAAGTACATTTCAATCTCAAAAGAGAAAAAATGTCAGAACCAGGAACATAAAAAAATTGGCAGTGCAGCACGGGGTGCCTAATCCTCTTCATATAAAAATTGTAAATTTCTTGAGACAGCAGGGGTGAAGAACACCAAAGAGAAGTATAAACAAAACCGTATGAAAGTTCGGCTTTATGCTCAAAGTTGAAGCACCAAAAATTGCATAAAGTGAACAGTGCCACTAAGTTATAGCTCCTTATTTTTTTACCAAACCTTTATATTGAACCATGAAAAGCTGTTTCAAAGTAAAACACATCAAGCGTTCGCCATGAACTGAAAAGTCATTGTTTCATATTGTTTGTGAATAGTTTTCCTCTCTTTATTACATTGACCATAACTTTTGAAATATTAACTTAATGAATTTTCCCCTTCACAGCTTTGATATGAATAAGGTGCTTGAATTTGGAGCTTTGTTAGCATCAGGAGGACAGGTGAAGTAATAATTTTTTTTTAAAGTCCGCGTTAAGTAATTTCTTGTTACTATCTCAACCTTACATTTTATATTTTTTTGAAGTCAAAGTAGATACACAGGCATTAGACCTGTCCTGTTTCTTAAAACTGAAACCTCAAACCTGGTATTAGACCTGAATTTGGTCTATACTTTATAATACCAAATTGCTAGTAGATTTAAATTGGGTCAGCTGAACTCATTTCGACATTGCAGTTTCTGTTCATAAACTGGTTTTTGTGCTTCATACTTTGTATAATAAAAGACCTATGAATTCCTCTTGAAGTTTTCTCTTCTTTTGATTGCATGTGTATTTATTTCACAGACTATTTATGTCCTGTTCCATTTCAGGAATACGATATCGGAAGTGATAATATAAAGAACCCAAAGGAGCGTTTGGTTCGCCAAAAGCAAAATCTCCGACGCCGTTTAGGTTAGTAAGTTGTTTCAAGCTATAATTGATCGCTGAACATTTATGACTTATTTAGTATCCACTCTAGTTGATGTAAAAGTACACTTGTTAGCACTTGACTAGGTGCTATGATGCCAAGAAAGCAAGGCTGTGTTATTTGAAAGTCAAATGGCTCTGTATATGGGAATTAAAAAGAGTAGATGTTGTGGCATCCTAATGCTTGGGTTCCCTTTCGACAACATTGTGTTTAGTTTTCCACGAGACAAGGTTACCTCCTATAAAAATACAATATATTGACCATAAACTTGAGTTTACCCTTTAGCAACAAGACAGGTCTTAAGATGACCAACCTGACCATCGGGGACAATGTGGATTTTGAATGGGGGAGAGTTGATGCCGATCCAAGGTCTGAAATCACAGAGGTTTATGTTAAAAGGCCGGAGAAGAGAGTGGCACCTGATGATGACATCCCAATGAGGTGTGATCACCCGACCCTAACTAAGTAACTAAGAAAATCGTAATAATTACTTGGGGACAGTTGTGAGAGGGAGTGCATGAATTGTAGGGAACTGAGAAGGAATATACTTATAATTAGTGTGGGTGTGTAGAGTAGGCTGGAGTTAGAATGTGGGAAGAGACTAGGCCTTTTGATTTGCCTAGGCTTTACTTTTCTTGTGTTTCTTTTTTTCTTCTTTTTTCGTCTATGTAATGCAGAAACCCAGAACTTGCTAAGTTGCTATCACCGATAACATGCATGTTCCCTTTATTTCCATTAATACCGTGAATTTAGTCTCTGTTCTAAGTACATTGTCTAGTACCAATCAATGCCTTTATCTATGTTCTTTGGTAGCTCACTTAAGGGTTCATTTGTTTAAGCATATTTAAAGGAAAAAACCATTTTAATTAAAAAAATGCTTGAAAAACTTTGCAATATGGGTAAAGCTAAAATGACTAGGTTGTCCAAAAATGTTCCAAACGAAAAATATTTTTGAGAATCACTTGTTTTGTTTTCTTCCAATTCTTATCCTAATTCACCCAAGTTTATGTCTTGTTGATTTCAGAAATCCTTTTCTGTGAATGTAGGTTTGGATGTCTGCGAACAATTTATGGATATCAATGATGTAATAAGAGATGAAGATCTTTTGGCACACAAATCAGATTCACATCTCAATGGGGCAGATCATAAAGTTTTTACATCTTGTTCTGTACATAACATCCAGAAAATGGTTGCAAATATGGTTCCCAATGCCAAATCAAAGTGGCCGAGTGCTAGAGAACGTAATCTTTTAAAACGCAAAGCAAAAAATAACTCAAAAGACCAATCGAAGAGCTGGTGTGAAGATGGAACAGAGGCTTCAGGCACTCAAAATTTGACTTCAAAAGGCACATGTCCCGATTCAGTAAATTTTAGTAAGGTATTATGCTGTTTTACTTGCTAATTTTATGGTAATTTTGGTCCCTTTCTGGCCATGTATTTTACACTTTCGGCTGAACTACAATAGTTGGTATTGGTCATTGCTGGCAACAGTTATCTGTTATTATTAATTATTAATTTTATCACCAATTTGCTTGGCACATCCTTGTAAGCATTAAAACAAGTTTCATTCTTTTGTTTGTCTTTGGAAATGCCATCTCATCTCAACCTTAAAATTATTGCAATGCAAATTTATTTCAACTTCCATCTGCAATCAGAAAGTCGTAATTCAGAATTATTTCATTGGCATTTTTTATAGCCATTCACGCAAGGTAATCACGACGAAGATGGATTTGAGCATGATGAAGATGGACAATGGCCTTTCAGTACTTTTGTTGAGCAACTTATTATTGATATGTTCGATCCTGGTAAACATTTTTCCCTATTGTCACATATTGTATAATTTGAAGAATAATGTGGGATATATTGTTAGATGAGAGCTTTAAATTCATCTTGTAATGTTCTCTGAATAATTATTTTAAATGTTGTTGCTAGTTTGGGAAGTACGGCATGGTAGCGTGATGGCATTGAGAGAGATTTTAACACATCAAGGTGCTTCTGCTGGAGTGTTGAAACACGAGCCACACTTGGACAGGACCCCATTTGTAGAATTAGAAGACAAAAATATAACAAATATGTTGAAGAGAGAGAGGGATATTGATTTAAATATGCAAGTTTCAGCAGATGAGTGTGTCTCGAACTTGAAGAGGCCAAAACTTGAAGATGTATCATTGTCAACCTCTATGGATAGCGTGATGACTTGCAGCAATGATGGTGATATTGAAAACAGCATTAGTTCTGAAACCCAGGGGTGCAATTTACCTGTGGACTATGGGAATGGGAAATTTGATGGTAGTTCTATTGACATGAATCTGGAAACCCACTCTAATGATTTACATGATGCACACAAGGAACCTGCTAATATAGCAGAGCAGAAGGGTTATTCTGATGGCAAAATGATCCCCTCTGGAAAACCTAATGTTCTGAGAAATCTTCCTCAGAATTGTGAGCTGATGAACTTGGTTAAAGTAACTAGAAGTTCCTGGCTTCGGAACTGTGAATTTCTTCATGACTGTGTCATACGCTTTTTGTGTGTATTGTCACTTGACCGGTATGATATTTGGTTCTGTATATCTTCTAATAAATAAACTAGATCCTTCTAAACTTTGATGCAACTTATTGACAAATTTATTTCGTCTTTTCTCACTATTGGCTATTTCAATGTGATACAGTGGCATTGACTCTCTGCAGAAAGTATTACTTTTTGATAATTTTTATTATTTTATTTCAGCTTTGGAGATTATGTATCTGATCAGGTTGTTGCGCCGGTGCGTGAAACCTGTGCACAGGCATTAGGTGCTGCATTTAAGTATATGCATGCTGCACTAGTAAATGAAACATTGAACATATTGTTGAAAATGCAGGTAAACATCATTTAATGGCGCAATTTCTTTATACATGTTAGCATTGCTTTGATAAACTGTTCCAATTTTCTCTTGTCCTTTTCTTTTCCATGCCAGCAGTTTCTTTTATAATGGGTCTTGGTTTGAGTTCTTTGACTTAGATTAGTTTTTAATCTTTATGCTTCTGCTGTTTGCCTTTTGTTCAGTGTAGTCCAGAATGGGAGATTCGTCATGGCAGTCTTCTGGGTATCAAATATTTGGTTGCTGTGCGGCAGGTGCATATCTATTTGCCACCACTTCTGTTTTAGGTTATACTATGTCTTATGTATGATAGTTGAGGCACATAATTACTTCTTATGTACATTCATTTGGCCTTACTTTTGTGTAAAATATTTGAGTCATATGCATCCAGACATAGGTTACAAAAAACAATGTGGTACAGGTCTCATATGAAGTGTTAGATTTTTATGTCAGTAGTTATTTTTAGGAAACTATTTTTTTAAAGTTCCATATTTTTATGAGCAATTGTTCAGGCTCACGTTTCGAGTAGTTGTATTATTTTTATTTCGTGCGGTTTTCAACGTGATAGAATTTGAAACTAGCGAGTCAGAGAAAATGAATTTAAGTGAGAGAAACAAAGAAAATGATTTGATCTTTGAGAACAAAAGCTTATCTTGTATTATAAGTTATTGTCAAAAGATATTTTCCGAATAGAGGCCAAGTACAAATATATACTAAGAGGTACTCCCTCCGTACCAAAATATAAGTCGTTTTGACCATATTACACAAATTAAGAAATGTAATCATGGTTGTATGGGAAAGAGAAATTATGAGTTAGTTTACAAAATTGTGCTTCATTAATTATATGGAAAAGATAAAATGAAGAATTGAAATAAGAGGGAGGGTATAATAGGAAAAATAACATTAAATGTTTCCTTGGTATTGTAAAGTGACTTATAATTTGGTACAAATTTATTTCTCAAGGTGACTTATAATTTAGTACGGAGGTAATATCTCTCTAACTGCACCAAAATTAACAGAACAACTAGTACTTGACTGAAACTTATTACTGTCAGCTGTGGCATGTTTGATTTAGAGAATCTAAAAAATCATTTTATTGTTTGGCAATCAAATGAATCCTTGTCACAAGAGATGAACATTAGATCTATATTTATAGACTGACTGAAAACAAAAAGGCTCTACAAGACAACCGGCATGAGACAACTGTTACTCTATAAGAAACCGAACCAACTAGCTAGGAAAAGATCCTGTGCAGCAGGCATATGATAAGAACTGTTTTCTCAAACCCCAGCCCTCATCTCCTCAATCACTGAACCTCAATCACTGAGCTTGTCTTGTAAAAGACAAAAGCTTGGTTTGTAAATCTGCTATCTTTTCTTGACCAGGATTGTGATGCACAGTGAGTTGCCTGCTGAGGACCTTTTCATGCCAACAAATAGGTCAAGTTCCATGTGCTTGGCAAGAGCATGTAACACATGATTATGGGCCCGAACCACTGCACTCTGATTTTCAGAGGACAAGAGGAAGATAAACTGAAGGCTGTAGCTCATTACAAGTCTGAAGCCACAATAATTCTGCAGTCATCTTTGCGAAGCCTTTTTATTCAGCCTTGGTAGTAGAGTTGGCAAAAACAGTTTGCTTGTGAGAGCATCGAAAAGATAGGTTTGGAGTTTGTACCAAGGAAAATGGTAGCACTAGCAGTAGAATGACAATCATCAGTAAGTCCAGTTAGCATCACAATAGGCCTTGAGAATGAGCTGCTAAGCAGGAAACGTAAGATGGAAATGCATATCATATTATAGAGTAGCTTTGAGGTATATTAATATTCTCTTGACAGCAACCCAAACTGGCTGAAGCGAATTGCACATGAATTGACAGACTTTGTTAATAGAGAAGTTTTGTTTAGGTGTAGTGATGGTGGCACACTGAAGTGCTGCAACAAATGGTCTGTATAAGAAGAGGGTTGTGACAAGATATGCCCCTTTCCTGGTTAGTTTGGATCTAGAAACCATAGGGGTAGGGATAACATTGGTATCCAACATGTTAGTCTTGATTCAGAGCTTTGTTTGAATCAGAGTTAAGGAACCAGAGGTTGCTTTTGACCTCAATTCCCTAAAAAATAATCAAGGTTGCCCATGGTGGAGCTTATTGACGAGTTGCTGAACCGGAGTGGAGTAGATGCTATGATAATGTCATCCAAAATTAGATAAATAACAATAGAATGATGAGAATAGGTCAACAATGACATATCATATTTGCTGGGAAGAAAGCCAAACTGCAAGTGTATGTTTTTGTCACCCAAACCAGGTATGGTGGGAGTGTTTGAGTCCATATATGGACTTATAGAGCATGCATACCAACGATTTGTCAGGAGCTTCAGAGCCCTGGGGTTGCACCATGTTAACTTCCTCTTCTAGCAATCCATTGACAAAAGCATTGTTGACATCAAGCTGTTGTAAGTCCCATTTATTTGTGAAAGCAAGAGTAAGAATCGCTTCGATTGTAACTAGTTTGGTAACAGAGAAAAATGTTTCATTGAAGTCAAAACCATGTTATTGGAGTTAAGGTGTTAAAGGTCCAGTGTTCAAGCCCTGGCGAAGGTGAAAAATATTAACACTAACTAATTACTAACTTTGGCTGTTTCAAAAAAAAAAACAAACCATGTTGTTGAAATCCCTTGGCAACCAGTATAACCTTGTATTTGTTGAGAGAACCATCAGGTTTTTCGTTAACCTGTAATACATACCCACTTGCAGTCAATAGCAACTCTGTTGGGAGATAGGCGCCAAAGGTAGGCCGAAGAGGAATGGCAGTAGACATTGAGGTAGAAGTTGATGCAGGTGGTGATGAGGAAGGGAATAGAGTGAAAAACTGAAACTTGAGCTCATTCAAGAGAACATCCTTTGAAATGTACATAAGGATGTAAATACTAAATATAATAGCACATAGGGAATGAACAGTATGTCAAAGTCTCCCTTAATGCTGTTAGTTCTGAAGTGTCTACTGCCTGAATGTCCTAAACTCACCGAAAAATGCATATTTCAAGTTGGATAGATAATAGCTAATCAAGAAGATTATATCGTGTTCATTTTCAATTTGATAGTGGCCAGTTCTTTCCTTGTTAAGTAGATTGGAAATATGCTGAGCACTCCACAGCAAGAACCTCTTTGCACAAATAGATTCCTATTTTGGTGTTCTTCCAATTACAAAGGTTGAGGGCACCAAATTAGATGGTGTGTCATTGATAGTACAATATATGGAAACCTAGTCTGTTCTTATGTGTTTCTTAATACCTAATGTGTCTTATACTGACACAGGAGATGCTTTCCGATTTGCTTGGACGTGTTCTTCCTGCATGTAAGTCTGGGTTGGAGGACCCAGATGATGATGTCCGAGCAGTTGCTGCCGATGCTTTAATACCAGCTGCAGCTGCAATTGTTGCTTTGCAGGGTCAAACACTGCATTCAATTGTGATGCTGTTGTGGGATATATTGCTTGATTTGGATGATTTAAGTCCGTCCACTAGCAGGTATTTTACCGGCTATATGTTTTCATAAGTTTACAGCCTTTAGTTATGTTTGCTAGGCCGTTCTTTATTTTGTCGCAACAAATTGATAAAGAATATACTTGTCTGCTTAGTTTTCCATGCCTCATGTCGACGAGCCTTTGTTTTCATACCTTAATTTATTCATTGTATGATTTGACTAGGATTGTTCTTGCGACATTGTTTCTGAAAATTTTCTTTTGAACTAATGACCTATCTATGTTTGCTGGTTAAATGTGATGTATTCTTATGCTTTATAATAGTAGTTCAACCTTGCCGTCTTTTTCTTATATATACTTTGAACAGAATTTCAGTTGTACTTTATTTTAACAGTAGTTCAGAGAATATGCTTTAGAATAGTAGTTCAACCTTGCCATCTATTTCTAATAGTACTTTGAACAGAATTTCAGTACTTTAATTTAGTTTAAAGAATATTTGGGGAAGAGTTTTTTTTAAATTTTTTTTTTTTATAAATAATTCTAAACAGATTTCCTGGTTTTTGGGTATGGTTTGTATCTTATAGATACCAAAAGCACCAAACCCTTGCATGTTATATTAGACAAATTGACAAATCATTTATCTGTTTGCAGTGTAATGAATCTGCTTGCAGAAATCTATTCTCATGAAGAGATGGTCCCAAAGATGTATAAAGTTTTTAAATTAGAAGACAAGGAAATAGTAAATGGAGCTGGTGGTTGTGGTGATAGTGGAGAAGAAAATCCTTTTGTACTTTCAACTCTGGCACCGCGTTTGTGGCCCTTTATGAGGCATAGCATCACATCTGTCCGTTATTCAGCAATACGAACTCTGGTAATTATAGCACTCCTTGAAACATAGTTGTAATATAGGTTCTTTTTAAAAAAGATGATATACGATGGAATGGCTTAGCCAATTTTTTTCATTTTTCAGGAGCGGCTACTCGAAGCTGGATATAAGAGAAGCATGTCTGAGCTCTCTAGTGCTTCATTTTGGCCCTCTTCTATATTTGGAGATACCCTTAGAATTGTCTTTCAAAATTTACTATTGGAAACAAATGATGATATTTTGCAATGTTCTGAGAGAGTTTGGAGTCTCCTTGTTCAGGTATATTAAATTTCAGTGAAACTATAAAACTGATTCTGTATTAAGAGTTGAAAATCATTATTACCTTTTGACTGTTACAATTCGGTATTTATGGACTAAAGATTAGTTCAAACTAACCATGTTAGTTCTCTAACTAAGGCAGTTACTCACAATAATGAAAGAGTAATGATTAATGATAGAATACAACTAGAAGTACTCTCGAGAAATGGTATATACTAATGATAATTATCAAAGCGCCATGAAAACTATTGCTGCATTGGTTTGTGGGTGGGTTTACGAAGATCAGTTGGTATTTCTGTTTGGTTCAGAAAGATAAGAAGTTATAGTAATGATAATTATCAAAGCGCCATGAAAACTATTGCTGCATTGGTTTGTGGGTGGGTTTACGAAGATCAGTTGGTATTTCTGTTTGGTTCAGAAAGATAAGAAGTTAGATTCTTTGTTGGGTTTCTGTTCAGTGTGATCAAGGAAAAGAAAAAGACAAAAGCTTTTGAGATTGACTGCTACACACCGCTATCCGATTTTGTAAACTGATTACTGTGGTCTTTAATTAATTATTTTTTTATTTTTATTTTTTATCTTTGGTGTTATAAATGCCCATATTATGAAAAAAGATTGTTTTTGTCTCTCTCCTGCTTTCTTGGTTGTTGAACTAATACATTTCTTTATTTCCCATCCAATAATATTTCTGCCTAATTCATGGCAGTGTTCGGTGGAGGACCTGGAGACAGCTGCAAGATCTTACATGACTTCCTGGATTGAACTTGCCTCTACACCTTTTGGTTCTGCATTAGATCCCTCAAAGATGTTTTGGCCCGTTGCCTTTCCACGAAAAAGTCAATTTAGAGCAGCTAAAATGAGAGCTGTGAGGACTGAAAATGAATATGGTGGAGATCTTGGCCTTGAATCTACAATATCAACTATTCCACATGATAGAAATGGAGATGTTCCCATGAATTCCATTAAGATAGTTGTTGGTGCTGAAGTTGACACATCTGTAACTCGTACCCGGGTAGTTACAGCAACTGCTTTGGGAATTTTCGCCTCTAAGCTTCCAGAGGGTTCTTTACAAAATACAATTGATCCACTTTGGAGTTCGTTAACCTCTTTTTCTGGTGTCCAACGCCAGGTATGAATTTGACATGCATGTGGTTATCCTGCAGAGAGATGATTATCTACCTTTTTTTTTGAACAGATTATCTACCTTCTTTTTCTGTCTTTAATAGTTTTATTGTATTTAGGTTGCATCTATGGTACTTATTTCTTGGTTCAAGGAGATTAGGACCAGGAATTTGTCTGGATGCCTCAATGGTATCCCTGCTTCCCTCAAAGATTGGCTGCTGGACTTGCTATCATGTTCTGACCCTGCATTCCCCACAAAAGGTTCACTTCTTCCTTATGCTGAGCTTTCAAGAACTTATTCTAAGATGCGAAGTGAGGCAGCTCAATTGCTAAATGCAGTCAAATCTTCCGGTATGTTTAGCGAGTTATTGACAACAACCAATATTGAGTTGGATAACTTGAGTGTAGATGATGCCATTGGTTTTGCATCGAAAATTCCAGCATTGTGTAATGATAGTTCGGCAAATGAATCTTTGAGAAAGAACACTATGGATGATATTGAATCCTCAAAACAGAGGCTCTTGACAACCTCTGGCTATTTGAAATGTGTTCAGGTATGCCTCAAACAATTATTGTGATTATTATTATTTAGAATTTCATGAACCGGTTTGGTATTACGTGGTTTCTTCATCTTTTATGTAGTTATCACCAATAGATTTCCTGACATGCTTTTTTATGGTCTATGGGGTGTTTGCAGAGTAATTTGCATGTTACAGTTACATCTGCAGTTGCAGCTGCAGTTGTGTGGATGTCTGAGTTTCCTACACGGCTCACCCCCATCATTTTGCCTTTGATGGCTTCAATCAAACGCGAGCAGGTGCTACCTAAATTCTGACTGTTCGTCTTATGCATAACATATGAATATTTAATTTACTGATAAAATACCTATGTTATCTTTCAGGAGGAAATACTGCAAACTAAGTCAGCTGAGGCTCTCGCTGAACTAATATATCACTGTGTTTCACGTAGACCTTGCCCCAATGATAAACTAATCAAGAATATTTGTAGTTTGACTTGCATGGATCCCTCTGAGACCCCACAAGCTAAATCCATTTGTTCTATGGAGAGTATTGATGACCAAGGTCTGCTATCTTTCAGAACTCCTGTGAATAAACAGAAGTCAAAGGTGCATGTTCTGACTGGTGAGGACCGATCAAAGGCAGAGGGATTTATAAGTAGACGTGGATCTGAGCTAGCACTGAAGCTTCTGTGTGAGAAGTTCGGTGTTTTGCTATTTGACAAAGTTCCTAAGCTGTGGGATTGCCTTACTGAGGTTCTTAAGCCAAGCTCCTATGAATCTCTACTTGCCGCTACTGAAAAGCATGATACTGTTGTAATTGAGTCTGTTGGTGATCCTCAGACCTTGATTAACAATATCCAGGTTAGTGCCATCAACTTCTTCCTGTGAATTTGCCTCATTACATTCAAACTTTTGCATCACTGTGAATTGGCGTGGAGTTGAACTGCTGTATCATGAGATGGGATGAACTTGTCAAAGAGATGTTTTGTGAGAGTTTGGTTGTTGTTTTGTTTAATTTTTTTTTATGCAGAAATGAACACCGGAAAATAATACTCTTTTTTTTTACAAACATAAACTTATATCATATCATTCAATAATAAAGGTTCAATACTAGTAGGCATTGTCTCAAAAACGTTGCGACTAGACCAAGAAATGGCCGCTCTAGGCCTCTAGCAAGCTTATGGGCAACCTTATTCATTTGTCGCTTAATGAACTTCACCTCGTAGATAAAAACAACATATTTTTAATCTTACAAATTAATGAACTAAATTCCGATACGCTAGTATGTAAGCAATGAGTAACATCCACTACACTCTTTGAGTCGGTTTCAAAGATGACATTTGCAAAGCCTCTTCTCTTCACTTCCTTCATAGTTTCCATAAGGGCTATTGCTTCACCTTCAATGATTGAAAACTTTCCTTGTAGCCAAGAAGACATGCCAATACAAAATGACCCGATGAATCTCTGATGCACCAACCAACACTTGTTTTACCAACGTCATTGTGAAATCCCGCGTCAACATTACACTTATACCAACTGTCCGGAGGTCGTGTCCAGCGCGTCTGCTGCTGTTCTGAGGACTTCCTGAGAGGTCCACACATTCTGTTTACAGCGTTCCATTCGTCCCATACGCGTAGCGCTTTGACACATAGCTTCTGCCCCGCTTCCCTCTCATTATTCCATACACAATTGTTTCTATTATTCCATAATAATAATCCACTTCTTTTGATTTTCCTGATTTGTTACATTTTTTTTTCCTTTTAAACTAGAGTGCATGTCAAAAGTTTCAAGTTTGGTATATATGTATTCTTTAATTATATTGTTTTTTTTTTGTATTGCTTGATGACATATTTTTATATTGCTTTTTTGCGTAGTTCAATAGATTTTTCAAATTTATCTATATGCATTTTGACCCGTTTTACTGATACAAAATGTAATGTTTAATACGCAACATGGTTTTCTTATAGGTTGTGCGATCTGTTTCTCCCTTGTTAAATGAGGAGTTGAAGCCAAAACTTTTGACGCTTCTCCCATCTGTTTTTAAATGTGTTAAGCACTCTCATGTCGCCGTTAGAGTAGCTGCTTCACGCTGTATCACTTCCATGGCCCAATCAATGATTGTGAAAGTTATGGGAGCTGTGGTTGAAAATGCTATCCCTATGTTGGAAGATGCCTCGTCAGTTCATGCTCGGCAAGGAGCTGGCATGTTGATTAGCTTTCTTGTTCAGGGGCTTGGTGTAGAATTGGTCGCTTATGCTCCTCTGCTGGTTGTTCCCCTTCTACGATGCATGAGTGATTCTGATCAGTCTGTCAGACAGAGTGTGACCCATAGCTTTGCTGCTCTTGTACCTTTACTTCCTTTAGCACGTGGTGTTCCACAACCAATTGGATTAGGGGAAGGTATATCTAGAAATGCAGAAGATTTACATTTTCTGGAGCAACTGCTTGACAACTCTCATATTGAAGATTACAAGTTGTGCACTGAATTGAAAGTAACATTGAGAAGGTAAGTTGGATAGCAGTTAAATTTTTCTGGTGTTCGTGTGAGAGGGTTTTGGGGGTGGGTGGAGTGTCCTTTCAATTTTGATACGTATCACACCTCTCCCTGTACAGTTCTAGGTTTAATAAAACGTAGCATGCTGGTTTCTTAGAATTGAGAGTTAAGCCCAACTCATCCCTCCAAAATTGGCTTGTAAGGTGAGGATCGCCTCTACTTTATAAACTCATGTCCAGACCATCTCAGATCCGATGTGGGACTTCTTACCATGGTTCAATGATTATAACGTGATTTAGTGATGGAATTCAGTTTTAAATCTTCTCATGGTTCCTGCTGTTCTTAGTTATACTTGAGAGTTGAGAATATGATTTGGTATTTTTGATAATGGTGTGGTGGTTTGCATTTATTTATCATCCCCCCCCCCCCCCCCCCACAAAAAAAGGTAGTTCCTGCTGGTGTTTCATAAAATTTCGTTGTGAAGTGTTCACAATGAAGATGATACATCTCCAATGATGCTGGATTCTTGAATCTTCTATGTTCAAACCTTATCTTCATGTCATAGACAAACCACCCCGACCACCCTCCCCTCTTTTCCTTCTATTTAATTAATGTGACTTGTGTTGTCATTAATCTTCATTGACATAATTAGATTTTCTATCAATTTTTAACATTTTTATTCCATTTTGGGCCTTCTAGGTATCAGCAGGAAGGCATAAATTGGTTAGCTTTTTTGAAACGTTTCAAACTTCATGGAATTTTATGTGATGACATGGGGCTTGGTAAGACACTTCAAGCCTCAGCAATTGTGGCCTCTGAAATAGTTGAGCGTCAAACTCAAATCGGCAATGAGGATCTTCTTCCATCTTTAATTATTTGCCCGTCAACACTAGTTGGGCATTGGGCTTTTGAGATAGAAAAGTATATTGATGTTTCGGTCATATCTAGTCTTCAGTACGTTGGTTCTGCTCAGGATCGAATGCTTCTTCGAGATAGTTTTTGCAAACATAATGTCATTATAACATCATATGATGTTGTCCGTAAAGATGTTGATTATTTGGGACAGCTGCTGTGGAATTACTGCATTTTAGATGAAGGACATATAATAAAAAATGCCAAGTCGAAAGTTACTCTTGCTGTAAAGCAGTTGAAAGCCCAACACCGCTTGATATTGAGTGGGACACCAATACAGGTTGGTGATGACTGATGAGTATATATTCTCATTAAAGGCAAAACCTATCTCCACTAATCTGATTAACATTTACCTTCTTTTGCAGAATAACATAATGGACTTGTGGTCCCTTTTTGATTTTCTGATGCCTGGATTTCTTGGAACAGATAGACAGGTATCTTTTTGTTTCCTATCACTGTAATTGATGCTGTTACAATAATTTAACTGCAACCTATATTGGTATTTGCTATGATTTGTAAAAATGATACACTGACATGTTAAGTCGTAAAATGCTGGGACAGAATTATGATTACATTTCGTAAAAGAACTTGAAATAGTTGATCAAATAAATTGGACAGAATCTTGATTTAAAATGTCTATTAACACATGTATGTAGCTAATTCAAATGTGAAATTTACCCGAAAATGACGTTGCCCATGTTTTTTCTGTCTGTTATTGGTTTATCACACAGAAACACTCTTTCCCCTCAAGCAAAAAAGAGTAGTGCATTTGAATTGTACTGCAAAATTGTTATTCAAATGTGTTATTTTGTTTATGGTAATGTGCTTTTATGGCCAGTATCCGTTTCTACAAGTCTTAGCCATCTATGTAGTACTTTGCTAACGATAATACTTACTTGTGTTGTGATGTGCCAGTACATTTTGGAATTATTTTTCAATTGTTGTCCTAATTGGCATTCACTCGATGTGGGATTTTAACAGTTCCAAGGCACATATGGGAAACCACTTTTAGCTGCAAGAGATCCAAAGTGCTCTGCTAAGGATGCTGAAGCTGGAGCACTTGCTATGGAAGCATTGCATAAGCAGGTGATTCTCTCTTTCTCATTATTATTGCACTACAAATTGTGTGTTGTCTTCTAAAAGGTTTTATTTTTTTATTCTAGGTCATGCCTTTCCTCCTTCGGAGAACAAAGGATGAAGTCTTGTCCGATCTGCCGGAGAAAATAATTCAAGACAGATACTGTGATTTGAGCTCTGTGCAACTTAAACTTTACGAACAGTTTTCTGGGTCTCGTGCGAAACAAGAGATGTCATCTATTGTAACAACGAATGAGTCGGCTGCAGCAGAAGGAAGTAGCAGTTCTACTAAAGCGTCTTCACATGTTTTCCAGGCAATATGATTTACATTTTAACAGTTAGTTACTGTTCCGTCAGACAAATTTTGACTTCTAACGTCTAAATTCATTCCATTTTTCAGGCACTCCAATACTTGCTGAAACTTTGTAGTCATCCATTGCTTGTACTTGGTGGGAAGATTCCAGATTCACTTTCTACCAGCCTCTCAGAATTGTTCCCTGCTGGCTCCGATATCATTTCAGAACTTCACAAACTCCACCACTCCCCAAAATTAGTTGCTCTTCATGAGATTCTTGAAGAGTGTGGAATTGGAGTTGACGCTTCAGGTTCCGAGGCTGGTGTTGGCATTGGACAGCATAGGGTCTTAATATTTGCTCAACATAAGGTAATATTTACCTTTTTCTTTGGGGCTTATTTCTTTCGAAGACTAATAAACAGTTCACTGATTTGTCATTTAAAAATGGTTTGTGTGCAGGCGTTCTTGGATATAATTGAAAAAGATTTGTTTCAGTCACACATGAAAAAGTAAGATCCTGGATCCTGTTAATATTACTAAAGTAGCTGTTTAGATTTGCCTGCCTGTTTCATAGCATTTAAAGGTTTTGTCGAAAGCTCCGTTTAACAGATGGCACATGCTTTTGCATGGCCTTATGATTCCTGAGATTGATTGACTTTGATTCCAATTGATAATGACAACCTTCATTATTTTCCTTTTTGCTGTACAGTGTCACATATTTGAGGCTGGATGGATCAGTTGAGACCGAGAAGCGATTTGAAATTGTAAAAGCTTTCAATTCAGATCCTACCATTGATGTCTTATTGCTCACGACTCATGGTAATGAATTTTTCTCCTTCAATATATCCATAAATTTTTATTATGACATTTATTTGTCTTGTAATTATAGTTTAAATTTATCAAATTATATAAAATTATCTACTTGCAGTGGGCGGGCTTGGTTTGAACCTAACATCTGCAGATACGCTTGTTTTTGTGGAGCATGACTGGAATCCTATGCGCGATCTTCAGGTAACTTGTGATCCATTCAATGCTTTCTGTAGGTTTTCTATTGCAGTTCAAGACCACTCCAATTTTGGGAACTGCACATTCAAAATTAGTCATGGGATTAAGTTTTCTCCAGCAGATTTTTATTTAGATTTTTCAGATTAAACTCTAGTTGTGAATGGTAGTTGTTTGTTTCCAGCCAAGTTTTGATGGTGAATTCATATGATGCCTTCTTGCATGGACTCTGACCATCTTTAATGCCCAGCAGCATGAAGCTTTTCTTGTCATCTTGCATTTTAGGGAATAAGTGTCTAATATTATATTTCTTTGTAATGGCACCGTTTCTTATATATTAATAATCTGCAGGCTATGGATAGAGCGCACAGGTTAGGTCAGAAAAAGGTAGTTAATGTTCACCGTCTGATAATGCGTGGTACATTGGAAGAGAAAGTTATGAGTCTACAACGGTTTAAAGTGTCAGTTGCTAATGCTGTCATTAATGCGGAAAATGCTAGTTTGAAAACAATGAATACAGATCAGTTGCTTGATTTATTTGCATCAGCAGAAATCCCCAAGAAGGTATTAATACATGTGTATGTCTTGTGTAATTGCTTTATATGCAGATTGAGTGAGATATATTTAATTTCGTTTGTATTTGCTAATTTGAGATTGCAAAAGAACTAGTGAGAAACCCACACACATGTACACATAGGAAATCTTGGATACAAGTTCTTAACATGGCCGACATTTTGTTATTCAGGTTAATGTTAATCACTATGGTTTATTTTTCTTTTCTAATGTTTTTGGAATGATAATTTGTATAGGGCTCTTCTGTTGCGAAGAGTTCAGAAGACAACGCTGATGGAGGCATAGGCACTGGAAAGGGATTGAAAGCAATACTTGGGGGATTGGAGGATCTATGGGATCAATCACAATATACAGAAGAGTACAATTTGAGTCAATTTTTGGCGAAGCTTAATGGTTAATGTTCCGGATTCATTTCAGAGTGTACATATACATATCCAAGACTACAAATTTTGACATTATAACATCTCAATTTTTTCTCCCATGCCCTTTTCCTCATATTTTGTCGTCGCTTTTTTGAGTACCCCTCCAATTGTGGCATCTGCTGGTGTCCTTTATGCATACATGCAAATAAATCAGTGTCTGTATTTTACAGGGCATTGAGGATAGTGAGGTTTGACTGGTTATTTCCAGAGAAATGAACTAGTGAAAGGCTTGGGGAGGGGGGGATGGAGTAACATTTGTTTTGTTTTTTGGATTTTGTATATATACACACACATTCAATTCTAATATAGTCATAGTTTTTGCTAATACTAACATGAAAACCCTACATTTTGTTTGCTATGTTCTTTGCAAAGCAACTAATATCAATATGCAAAAGACCTAAAAATCTGCAATCGTCAGCGACACCAGTGAGCTTTTAAATTTTGAAAATCTTACATGAAAACCTTAACGTTTTTTTTCTTATGCTCTTTACATGAGCAATAATAATATCTCTGGTGAAATTCCATGTGAAATTGGATTTTTAAAACAGTTAGAGAAAAAGAAACTATGCTCGGCTGATTTTTCAGTTAATCTTATGGTGAAATTTCATTTGGACTTCTATAATGGATGGATAAAATGCTTTTGCTGGAAACAGATTTGTGTGCTGAGAAAAATCCAAAAGCTTCAACGAATTATAGATTGAAGATTTGTAGAAATAGAGATGAATATTAGAAGAAAAAAAATTTAGACAAAAATATATTTAAACTTAATGCTTGTTTTCGTAAAGAAGAAACTATTGTTTAGTTTATGTAATCTTTTTCTTTATAGTAGACAAAAGATAAAAATGTTACATTTGATTAAAATCAGAGGTATATACGCTCAATTGTTTGTTTATGAGACCCGTGCATCGCACGAGTCTATTAACTTTTATTAATAAAATATAGTTAAAATATAAGTTAAGTTTTATAAAATTTATTAAATTAATATTTTTTTATTAAAGTAATTGTTCCGTGTATGATTTTTGTATAATAAATTATAATTAATAATAACAAATATTTATCATTCAATTCTTTTTTTTTATTAAAGCAACTGTTCTGTGTATGAGTTTTTTATTCATTTCCTTTTATGTATTAGTGATAAATATTTTATCTTGTGTGTTTTTTATATTTATTATTAATGATAATTCAATCTTCTGTTGTTTAAAAAAAACCATTTATGAAAGCTCCTGTCCATTATTATTATTATTTTTTTATGTTTAAGATTTATATTATACTAAAGTATAAAATTAATTTATAATAAAATATTTAGAAAAATGTTATAAAATATTATTAAAATATAAGTGACGTCATTGTTCTCATTCTTGTGAAATTTATTAAATTAATATTTCTTGATTAAAGCAATTGTTCTGTGTATGATTTTTGTGTAATAAATTAAAATTAAAATTAGTAAATATTTATTATTCAATTCCTCTATTTTATTAAATCAATTGTCCCGTGTATGATTAAAAAATTTATTAGGTTCTTCTATTTTTATTTTTTATATATAAGTTGTTATATGTTAGATTTAGTTATCATTTTTGCATAAAAAAATGATTGAGTTATCATTCATCATTCAAAAAAAAAAACATTACTATTTTTTCATTAAAAAAAAAGTTTGCACTATTTGTTATGTGTATCTTTTATGTTGAATGTTGTTCCTATTTTTATAATCTATTTATTTCATTGTGTTACATTCATTAGAGTTAAATTCGGGGTTAGAGGTTAGGGATTAAAGATTAGGGTTAGGGTTAAAATTAGGGTTAAGTGCCTTTAGATACATTCGTTAGGGTATGGTGAAAATTATGTTTAGGTTCAAAGGTTAAAGGTTAAGGTTAAGGTTAGGTTTAAGGGTTAAAGGTTAGGTTTAGGGTTAGAGTTTAGGGTTTAAAAATTAAGGTTGGGGTTTAATAATTCGGGTTTAAAAATTAGGGTTAGAGATAAAATTAGGGTTAAGGGTTAGAGTTAAAATTAGGGTTTAAAAATAAAGGTTAGGGTTTATGGTTGAAATTAGATTTAGGGTTTAAGGTTTAAAAATTAGGGTTAAGGTTTAGGGTTTAAAAATTAGGGTTAGGGTTTAAAATTTAAGGTTAGGGTTAAAATTAGAGTTAAAGTTTAGGGTTTCAAAATTAGGATTTAGAGTAAAAGATTAGGGTTTTAAAATTAGGGTTATGATTTAGGGTTTTAAAATTAGGGTTTATGGTTTAAAAATTAGGGTTAGGGGTTAGATTTAAAATTAGGGTTAATATTTAGGGTTTAAAAATTAGGGTTCAAATTTAGGGTTTAAGGTTTTGGGTTTTTAAATTAGGGTTTAGGGTTTATAAATTAACGCTAACCTTAATTTTAAAACCCTAACCCTAAACCCTAATTTTAAACCCTAAACCCTAAACCCTAATTTTAAAACCCTAACCCTTAACCCTAAACCCTAACCCTAATTTTTAAACCCTAACCTTAATTTTTAAAACCTAAACCTTAATCCCTAATTTTTAAAACCTAAACCTTAACCCTAACCTTAACCCTAATTTTTAAACCCTAAACCTTAACCCTAAACCGTAACCCTAATTTTTAAACCCTAACCCTTAACCCTAAACCCTAACCCTAATTTTTAAACTCTAAACCCTAACCCTTAACCCTAAACCGTAACCCTAATTTTTAAACCCTAAACCCTAACCCTTATTTTTAAACCCTAAACCCTAACCCTAATTTTTAAACCCTAACCCTAATTTTAAACCCTAAACCCTAATCCCTAATTTTAAAACCCTAACCCTAAACCCTAATTTTGGAACCCAAACCCTAATATTAAAACCCTAAACCATAACCCTAAATCTTAACCCTATTATTAAATCTAACCCAAACACCAATTTTTAAAACATAACCCTTAACCCTAATTTTAACCCTAAACCCTAACCTTCAACCCTAACCCTAACCCTAACCCTAATTTTGTACGTTTTTTTTTAAATTTTTTTTTATGCCTTTTATTTTTGTTCAATTTGATTTATTTCATACTTGTCTATTTTTTTCCTATTTTTATTTTGGAATTTTTTTTATTAGTTTATAGATGTAGTTTTCAATGCTATTTTTATAGTAAATTGATTTCATACTTATCTTATTAAAGTTAAAATTACATTTAAAGGCATAAAACTTGGAACACCATTAAAAGTGCCAAGGACAAATTTGATTTTTCAACATAAGTTTCTTTTAATATATTGTAAGTAGATACATGGAGAATGAATTACTTGAATATTTGTTTCATGATTGTAAACAATCCTTAGAATATCTAAAACGTCATGAGATTTCAATCCCAATGTTCCTAATTTTTGTTTGACCATTTAAAACAAAGATTTCACTTCAATTGTTGAGAGGATTAAGAAAAAAAAGGTAAAAAATTTGACTTGATGTAGAAGTCACATAACATACCGTGTTAAAGATCCTTCAATTGTATTTCGAACGAGTTCAATTTGAATTCTCAAGTGTTGGTTGAAGCTATTCGCATAAAGCGCAAGACAATTCAAAGGCCTCGTCCATAACATATGAACTTTTACCGACTTGAGAAACAAACTATAAAAATACAAAAGAATGTGTAGTTTTAAGGTCAAACAAAACATGAGCATCAGGGTCATGCTCACTAGTGCAGATACTAAAGAATCAAAAGATTTTTTTTGCATTAAAAATTATATTTGTTACTTTTTAATAGTATTGACTACTCAAATTATAAGATATTACATATTTTTAGCTAGCGTTGAGCATGAATCCGCATTCTGATCGAAAATTGACAACACACGTAAGTATTCGGTCGGATACAAGGCGAGTCTCAGACCAACAATTGTGAAAAATCTGTCATGAGCAGTTACGGGTGGGTGTAAGTCTAAAAAAATTTATATCTTGATAATAGAAACCAACCAAACAATGACTAAGATGCAAATTATTAGTATTTTTTTTCTTCGAGTGTCTTTTCTCCCTATCTCATGCTATTCACTTTGTTGTTTATATCCATCTAGGTCTACTCTTTTATGTCTATTTTAATTTCTACTTCTCATTGAATGAATCTACAACTTTTAATCAATTTTTTTTTAATAAACAAAATTTTAAACAAAGTAATTGCATATCACTGTTCTTGTTGTCTTGTGTACAAGATGTTAATAAAAATTCATGGATCAATGAAATTTTAGATGTAGTAACGAAGTTTCAATCTAACCCGTTAAAACCGATCCGTTCTACCCGTCACCCGCATGATCCAACCACTCAAACAAACTGAATATATAAATGGTCGAAATTTTGTCCAAATTAAAAGATTACAATTTTTAAGGGTTTCACGTTTTTTAGCCTAATATCAACCGATGATGAGCCTTATTCTTAACTAGTGTCGCAGAAGACTTTAGCATTTCCTTTTATTTTACAAAAATAGTTATACTTAGAACGGGAGAGTAAGTATATATATAGTGGTGATGATTGGTAGAAGAAGGCAGGCATATATGTATATGGATACGAATCATCACATTCACATCACTCACTGCTAAGTAGGACTTAAGAAGAAGAGTTGCGAAGAAATAATGAGTTCTAACATCATGAATTTCTCTACCGCTTCATCATCATCGTTAATCAGAGTGTTTAATCCAACTCCAAATAATAATAATCATAATCATAAGCTACAAAAAGCGCGTTCATATAATTCTTCTTCTTCATTTTCAGTTACTATTACTCACCACCACCACCGTCAACTTTCTCTCCGTTCTTCTTCGCGATCCCTTTCTCATTCTTCTACGGTATCTATCATTTCAATTTCATTTTATTTATATCGTAAATACCTAAATTAATCAATTAATTAATTTTATGATTCAGATTGTGAAGGCGGCGGTGACGGAAGAGCCACTTCATGTTATGATTTCCGGTGCACCTGCTTCTGGTAAAGGAACTCAATGTCACCTTATTACTAACAAAGTAAGCCTCATTCAATTCAATTTGACCTAATTTTTCAACTATTATTAATTAATAATTAATTAATCAACATTTTTCCTTTTTATTTAGTTTTCCTATTCATTTGTGTATTGTTAACTAGCATATGAGTTTTGAATTTGAATATTTTTTTGTCAATACCATATGCTTAACTCTAGACTGCTAGATAGATACATCCTATGAAGCACGAACACTCCTTGGATTAGGCATATGCCGGTGTTGGACACGTGTCAGTGTCAGACACCTATACGACACCGTCACTTATTATTACACTGAATTATGTCACTTTTTCAAATTATTATCGGTAACGACGTGTCAGTGTCCGTGTCCGTGTCGTGTCTGTGTCCGTGCTTCATAGGTCATACATCAATCTAGGTTTTAAATTGTTCTCGCAGTTGAGATTCTTTATATTCATGAGAATCGGATACTTTGGACTTAGATTCAACGGCCTTGCGGCAGTTGAACCATGTGTAGCATTGTAAAAGGATCCAAATCCCTAAATTGCTTACTATACAATTTTCATTGGCTTTGGGAGAAATACTGTTTCACTACTATATAAGGCTGTTATTTTTAGTCTGCATTGAAATAAAGCACATTGAATCAAGTACATCTCATATATGCAGTACGGTTTGGTGCATGTTGCTGCTGGAGATTTACTGAGGGCAGAAATTGAAACCGGAAGTGAAAATGGAAAGCGTGCGAAAGAATATATGGAGAAGGGACAGTTGGTCCCTGATGAAATAGTTGTCATGGTATGGTAGGGGAAATGGAAGTAACCTTACAATTGCTATTCAAATGCGTTTTTCTCTTAATATATAATAACTCTTATTTTCTAGATGGTCAGGGATCGTCTTTTGAAGCCAGATTCTGCAGAGAATGGTTGGCTTTTGGATGGATATCCCAGGAGCTTATCACAGGCTACTGCACTTAAGGAATTAGGGTTTAAACCTGATATTTTTATTCTTTTAGAGGTAAAGACTTTTGGCTATATTGCTTCTATTATTTCGAATCTTTCTGCCTCAGCTTCACTGTAATTTACCAGTCAATGTCAATGATAACAAAGAAAGAAGTTGACGTCAAAAATTGATATTTGACATCCAACTTCAAATATCAATATTACAGTTTAAGAAGTTGATGTCAAATATCAATATTTGACATCAACTTATTTCACCATAATTTATCAGTCAATGATTAGTTAACATTCAGAAGAGTATCATAAAAATTATCGATATTTGATGTTGGTTCCTCTCAACAAAACCTTGCATTGGGGTTATGACTAACCCTATACAGCCTTTACCATATATCTATTGCATCGATCATGAACAACTATGCCGTTGTGACGTTGCAAGAGTGAACCACTGTACAGCTATAATGTAAACACCAGAGGCCATTAGTCTTAATGCAAAAAGAAATAAAAAGGGTCAATGTAGCTTTTCTTATAATTATAATAATTTACCGTTAAAATTTTCAGGTCTCAGAAGATACTCTTGTGGAGAGAGTAGTTGGAAGGAGGTTAGATCCTGTTACTGGGAAGATATATCATTTGAAGTATTCTCCTCCAGAATCAAAAGAAATTGCAGATAGGCTTACCCAACGTTTTGATGACACTGAAGAGAAGGTATGTCCCTATTAGAAACTCCAATGTATTGTTTCTGTAAAGATTTCAATTCTTTAATCAGAAAATACTCAATGCTCTCTGTTGACAAGTGTAGTATTTTACATATACAAATATACGATAAGTACAACTGAAAGTTCTTTGTATTATTGTTTTCTTTTGACTTAGGTAAAGTTGCGATTGAACACCCACCATCAAAATGTGGAGGCAGTCCTTTCCATGTACAAAGATATAACCATTAAGGTATGCTTTATAACTAACCTCTCTCTCTCTCTCTCTCTCTCTCACACACACACACACACAGACACACATCCTCGTACACATGCCCACACAACAGACACGCATACTGAATGCACAAGTAATCTCGTTTGTTGTTTGTGGAATAGATATCTTCAATAATTAATAATCAATCAGTCATGTCTGTTAGTACTGTATGCTACCGATATAAAGTATCCAATCCTTGCCCCACACAGTGGAAAGCATGGATATCCACAGCATAAGGGAGTTCATATCTTGTTATAATGGATAAGATGCCAATGGTGCATTTGATGCACACTCGGTCATAGTATGAGCAAAACCAGGGTAAACACTTGCGTTGTAGTCAGTAGTGTAACTATTTGTCATGTATATTGTTTGGCGGTCCATACACAACACAAACAAAAAAAATGAAATTATTTCATCCTTTATATTATGCTATATTTATTTATTTATTTTGACAGAAATTATGCTATATTTATTTTGTACATTATATTGCAATACATTGATAGGGAGTTGGGTATTATTTTGGGGTGTCCCAGTCCCACACTGAATAGTATGGGATGCTTGATATAGTATTTCAATGGCTTGGTTCTTTCCCCTTGATAGCTAGCTTTTAAGGGAGGGTTTCCCTAGTGCTTCGACACTTATCAATCGGTATTAGAGATGACTGTTTGGTTGAAGGATATTAAGAATATAGAGAGTAGTTGAAACTCTGATTATGTTTTCATTTGATTTCAATTGTTAGTTACAATTCAGTTACAAGGCTACCATTTTTAGTAAATAGCCACTGACCTGCTATAGCAGCTAACACCTATAGCTACTGACAGCTTTCATATATGGCCAGCTGTCATAACTAACATTCCCTAAGACTCTAGGAAATTATTATATCTCTGATAAAGGAAATATATATAAAAAGTGCATTAAAAAAACGTATATTGAATTCCTTTTAGTTCATCACACTTTGGCTAATTTTAGAGACTATTATTTTTTTCCAAGTGTTTCTCCTAAAAAGGAAACAACTAAAATGTAAACATGTTGAGAGCAACAAGGAATTCTCCTTCTTCGACTTGCAAGTTAGTGGGTCACGTGATATTTTGAATTAGAATGCCATGGGAATGCAAATTGATTGCAAGGCTGAATTAGTGCAACACATGCTAGAATGAGCACAGACAATTTAATGTATGTGCTGGCTAATTTTGTTTGTCGCAATACTTTGTTCCTTTGGCATGAAATCATGACAGCGAACCATTGTTTTGGCAAAGACAAGCAGCAACACCATGGGAGTCTCTAAAATTGGCCAAAGTGCAATGAACTTAAAGGAATGAAGTATCTGTTTTTTTAGTGCATTCTTAATATATTTCCTTCCATTCCACATACTTAATGAGCTCATGCTCATAGCAGTCGGTGGCTCCAAATTAGCTATCTACAAAGGGGATGACTCGAAAGGTCGAGTGAACTAGTGGAGTGTCTTAGAGTGCTGCCGCCAGGATGTGGACTCTCAAGGACGGTGCTATGATAGGGACTTGGGTACCACGAGGTGTCCAAGTCTCACATCAAGCAGTATGGGATGCTCGGTGGATTATTTCAGTGGTTTGGTTCTCCCCCCTTGATTGCTTGGAAACTTACCACAGTTAGAGAAGCCAAAAAAACCCAGAAGATTGAGTGAGGAGATAAAATTATTGGAGGATAGATAGGCTGAAACAATGCAATGCTAATTAAGTATTACAAATAGGAAAATAAGAATGCGCAGTTCTTTATCTTTTTATAAGGTTCAGACTCAACCAATTAATGTATCAAGGATTTTCTTCTCGATTTCTCGTTTTTTCTTACAATTTGCTGTCATCTTTTATTATTTGTTTATAAAGTGTATCTTTTTGTGTATAACTTTCAATAATTTTTTTTCTTTTTTGCATTAGTTCTAGCCATATTATCACATTAAGGTGGCATTAGTTTATAAAGGGTTTTTCTGATAGTGGTGATGGTAAAAATATAGGAACAAGAAAGGCAGTGACTGAGAGCCGAGAGAATGAGAGAGAGGAGGGCTGGGGGTAAGGTTGGAGAAAGTGAAGTAGACAGAATGACAATGAAATAGAAAAAAAGGACATTTTCATCTTCAATTTAGTTTTTTGTTCTTAGGATAAGTTGTCTCAGAATTTGTCTGAGTATCAAATTTAGAGTTTTGTATTGGACCTCATTAACAGAGTTGTTCTGTTCCATGACCATTTTAAAAATCAAACATGGAATAAACTTACTCTTGTTTAACTCCTCATTTTTAAGCAAATCAAGTGGATGGCAAGTATATTTTCTCAGCGTAAACTATAAATAAAATTAGTTGACTTTTGTATCTTTGAACTAACAATGTAATAGAACATTTTATGTTACAGACATCGGAACATTTATATATTGGTTGATAGTTGTTTGTTGCTTAACACTTTAAATAGTATATTTTAGTGTCCGGTGAACCACAGCTAAGGTGCTTTTGTTGTCTACAGATTAATGGGAATGCCTCTCAGGCGGAAGTATTTGCTCAAATTGACAGTGCACTTACAACTCTTCTAGAGCAAAGGAAAACATCTTCAGAATCTATGGTAGCATAGATAAACATTGTTTCACATTTAGATTTAGCATGGTGTGCTGGTGAAGGTAATGTATTTTAAACTGAATTTATTTATTCGGTTGAAAGAGAGTCAAAGGAAGTTTCATTTCATCGTTAAGATCGATAGTACAGAGTTATGTTGGACCTCATTTACAGTGATAGTAAACTCCGCCTTAAATTTTACAAGTTCATTTTAGTGAGAAAATGGAGGGTGTAGTGAGTCATAGTTTTTTGGTTTGGTTCCTCCTGTTAATGCTTGTCCATGTGTTGTGTTCTTTATACCATTTGCTGTATATTATTGTTGGAAATTGTGTATTTGATTCACCAAAGATAATAAAATAAGGAAAATCATCTATTCAATATTCTTTTGGATAATATATTTTACGTTGATGTTGTTAATTGTGATATCATCATGAATGTGAAGATTAACAGTAAAATGCTTAATTCTGGAAAACTAATAAAAAGGGTGTAAATATAAAATTACAGCAATCATCTCAGAAACGTTTGGCATATTGTAATATTGTTTGGCATAATTATAAATATCAAAATTTATAAGGATCGAAATTGAATGGTCATGATTTTATAGGTAGTGAGAGCAACATATTTAACTCATTCTTTCATGCTAATATTATTCCTGCACTCAAGTAATTTATCATGAATGTGAAGATTATAGGTAGTCTCAAGTAACTCATACTTTGTTTTATTTTAAATTGTTTGTGGGGGGTGGTGATAGTAGTTAAGCATTTAATATGTTTCTTTGGTACATATTAAGCATTTAAATTATTTGTTTTGTTGACAAAATGTTCAGCTTTTAAGTTGAAAACCGAATACAGTAAAATGTAGATACTTCCAGTTTCCACCTACCTTTTAACAACTAATATAAAAAAAGTCAAAATAGAAAATAGATCAGTTGTATTTTATACTCACCATAAAAAGATTAGATGTATCTTATCGTTGATAAATCTTTGACTTTATGAACAAGACATATCACCTTGAGTTTCATGTATCAGCTGCAGTTCTATCAATAGTAATAACCAGCATTTTTATGTTGAATAATTATATATCTTAACAAATTATTTGTATAATCTCTCCCTCGTTAGAAAAAAAAAAACAATACTAATACTTTTTTGTTTATTAGAAAATCTAATGCATGATTCATGTAAACTTAACTCAGTTCAAACTAATGAATTTAATTAAAATCAAATGTTTGATATACTATGTCGGGATACATTAAAGTGTTGAACACTTGAACTAACATATGAAGAGTTTGCACTTCAAACCATCCACTATAAACTTTAATCAATTTTTTTTTTAATTTTTTTTTACAAAAAATCTCCATCTGAAAATCTTTCTTATGATCGTTTTGGCTACACCATAACTCCTTTTAATCAATTTTCAAATGACATTATTTGTCTACAATGTTAGTATTTTTTTTTCATTCACTAGGACTTGAAATTCAGTCCTTCTACTGAGTTCAAATCAAACCACTTTGCTCAAATCACGAGAGTTACTCATTCCCTCCCCTCGGATTGTCTCTTAAATAGACGATTTGAGTAATCAAATTCAAGTTTTTTTATGGTATAGAGAGCAAACATTCTCTTATGCTAAGAATCAATGTCATTTAAAATCATATTGACTATTGAGAGTAGGGTTGATCATGGTCGGATAATAACCATAACCAATCCAAAATCATATTTTATCCACATGTAATAACTAAATATATAACCACTTCATAAAACCGGTTTTGACATCACAAAACTGGTTATAAAACCGGTTATGTCCATAACCACTTTTATAACCGGTTTTGACATCACAAAACTGGTTATTGGTTTAATAATTATTTTTTTTTTTTCCAAAACCGGTTTTTGAGTAAAAATTCGATTTCATAATTGATTTTTTAAAAATTCAGTTTTCAATTATGGAGTTTTTTCATAAAAAAATGTATCCGGCCTTTTTTCGAGAAAAAAATTATGATATTTTATTTGGAAAAGTTCTCTTTTTTCCGAAAAAAGATTTTGATCTTTTTTTCGCGAAAAAGTTTTTCGATTTTTTTTTAGAAAAAATGTTCCCGATTATTTCTGGGAATAAAGTTCCGATTTCAAATAAAAAAAATTTCTGAGTTTTTTCCAAAAAAAAAAGTGTTCCGATCTTTTTTCGATTTATAGGAAGCATTTGGTGCAAAATCTTCAATTTGTTGATCAATTTTGTCTCATTTCTTTGTGCACTTCAATTTATAAGGTGTTGAGCAAAATAATTGTGAATGAATAGATTAAAAGAGTGCTTTGATTTTAACAATGTTCCGAACTCCGAACATCTTATTTATCTATCTTAAGAGTGAAATTTTTAGCCAATAGACTACATGACACAAAAAAATAAAAGAAAAAGAGTGCTTTGATTTGATAGTTTTGCGGCCCGTATCAACTATCAAACAAGTTCTATACTATGAACATTCATGAGAACATTGTGATTGCTCAAGTGATCTATTATTCATTCATTGAACAAGATGAATGGTAGAATGTTATATTTTGCAATTAAAGCGGATTAAAAATATATTAAAAGAGAAAATCCAGTTCATTTATTAAAATTCAAACATGAGAAAAGAAAAAAAATAATTAAATACACTTATTTTGTGTTAATATTCTCAAGTTTCAAGAAAATAGATTTTAGTAATTCAAAATTCGGTAGAAAAATAAGTAAAATATAATAAAAATTATTTTTCTAATAATTCCAAATATTGCATTCTTAACATTTGCTATAAATAAACGAAAAGAAAAAAAATCAAACAAGAAAAGAAGGGAGAAAGGACAATAAAAACCATAAAAAAATAGGAGAAGGGACAAAGAAGGAAACGTGTACCGACATTTGGATAAACTTATAGACTTATATAACCAACAGTTTCTGCATGCAATCAAAATTTGATGTGCTCATAAGTGATTATGTGTTTTGATTTCATTTTTACACTTGTTTTTGTTCTGTTTCGACCATGCTTCATAATATACACACGCCAGAGAATTGGGAAAGAGATTCATTATATATGCTCATATCCATTTGCAGTGTTAAAACTTAAGACATTATAATATAAATTCTTGCATGTGGTTTGCTATGGATAGATAGCTATTAATTAGTTTTATTCATCTCTAATACTCCCTTCGTTTCTTTTTAATTGTAATTTTAGAAAGATAACACTAAATTAAGGAAGTGTATTTTTGCATGTTATCTTCCTATTATACCCTCCTTTTAATCCCAAACAAATTCCTATTTTTTTGCCTACACTTTCTCTTTCCAATAAATTTAATATATTATATAAAAAAAATTTAATATGTTATGTACCAACAAAAAAAATTTAAAAAAAGATTTAGTTTTCCAAATATATAGCATTAATTGGTTTTATGGAAAAAGATAAGAGTAATTAACAAAGGGTATAATTGACAAATCATATCCATAAAATATAAAAAGGACAATTAAATAGAAACGGAAATATAATAGTAAAAAACAATTAAAAAGAAACGGAGAGAGTACATTTTATGATCATAGAAAAATGACAAATGGAAAAGTGGATTAAAAGTAGATTAAAAAAGAAAATCCAGTTAATTTATTTATCAAAATTTAAACAAGAGAAAAAATAATACAACATTTATTTTGTGTTAACTATCTTAATTTTCAAGGAAAGAGATATCATAGTAATTTGAAATTTGGCCAAAAAATAAGTTATATCTAATAAAAAAATGTTAAATCAATAATCAAACTCGAGCTTTTTCAAACATTTTATTTTTAAGATGAGTTCATTAACTACATAAACCTATAACATTTCCAATAAATAAAAGAAATTAATTAGCAAAGAATCAAACAAGAAAATAAGAGAAAAAGGACACTACACAGGAACTTTATGAAATTATTATTACTCAGTCTTCTTATTTCCATTCATAGTGAGATTCTTCTATATTGTTGGTTACTACACAGGCGGAACTGAAAATATTTTTTCCGGGGCCGCTAAAACAATTATAACTTACTAGCCGCCAAACAGGCACGTACCTGTTTGTGTAATTGATATATTTTTTTTCGTGTGTGATCGATATTCTGTATTAAGAAGAAAGATATATATTTTTCTTACTATAAAATTACTGAAAACCTACTTGTATATAAAAATTTGATTATTAATAAAATAAAGAACCAAACTTATGTACAGTTTTATATACACAGTTTTTACTGTGCTAGATACAAGGAGGTATTTACTTTTATTTAAAAACAATTTTCTTCTATTTTTTAAATTAAAAAGAAATAAAAAACTACCTTTTTGTGGGAGGAACATGACAAACTGCATCTAAAACAATGCATATAAGTTTTATTCTAAAATAATACTTTATTTTTTTTATTTGTTAAAATAATACTCCATGTGTGCCAAGTGATTTGAAATCGTCAATAATTGACTTTAAATTAATATTCGCATAAAGTTGATCATTAGAAAATAATATATTTTATTATTTTATTACACATACTAAAAAGAAAATCCGTGTTTTCAATTAAAAATAGTTGTATATTTTTTGAAAAAAAAAAATAGAAATTGTGCACTTTTTGTATTGATAAGTAAATAGAAAAAATTAGTTTTTTTAAGAAAAATATATTTTAATGGCTAAAAAAAACAGAAAATGCACTCTCCAAAAGTTGAACACACAACCTATTAGGAGATGGGCACTACATTACGGTAATTTACCCACTCACCTAATGTCATTACCCACTCACCTAGCCTTTCTGTGATGACGTTCTTACTCACAAACAAATATATATATATATATATATATATATATATATTTGTAATTTTACCAAAATATCAAGGATATTCTAATAAATTTTTATTTTTCGGGGGTGGCCCCATCCACCCCTGGTTCTGCCACTATTACTATATATTTGCATTTGCTCAGATGCCATATAGTTGTGATTGTGAGGCACGTCCTTAACCAAAATTTCATTTGGGTAAGGTAAAAATGGAAAATGACATAGAAGTAAAAGCAAATGCTTAGTACAAAGTTACTAATCACGAAGAAGGTAATCATAATTAACCTAAGATGCTTCTTGGCGGTCGGCGTAACAATAAAGACATTTCTCGATATGCCACGACACCTAGCTAGGTGTATCCAACTATCCTTTATATCAATTAATGAAATGTATTATTTCATCCATATTAGATTGCCTATTCAAAAAATACACTCTCTTTGACTCTAAGTTTCTTTTGTTTGATAACAATCCCTCTTCCTCTATCAAGGAGTTTCGTCCATCTATTGTTCATATCCACCTTCTTCGTCCATTTCAGGTGCAAATTAAATCTCTGATTTGCAGTTTTTATCATATAAATACACGAGAAATTTCAGATCTAGGGTTTGTGGTATGGGTGTTTGTTAATTTTAGTTGGATTTTTTGGTTATTTGACTAGGAATTTTTGGTTAATTTTCAGATTCAGAAATTTTTGGTGATTTTCAGATCTAGGGTTTGTGATGTGACTTTTGCTTAAAAACGACTACCGCTATAGCTATAGTTGTTCTACAGAAGACGAAAAATCAACACCTCAAATAGAATGGAAGTTAGTGTAATGGAGGCATGCACCCAAGAGTCTGTTGATTCGACAGAAGATTTTAATAACTATAGCCCCATCTCTGTGATGATTTCTGACCCACATATGTTCGATTGTTGCAATTGTTTTCAATCCTTGACCATTCCCATCTTTCAGGTATATATGTTTTGAGCAGGGCCGGCCCAAGGGTAAAGCGGCCCAAGCTAGGGCTTTAGGCCCACCAAAAATATTTTTGTTTTATAAAGGATTTAGGCCCCAAAAAAATTCTTTAAATTTTATATAAATATATTTAGGCCCCACTTTAGTTATAGTAACATGGGTAGTTCAGTTGGATGTGCTACATAACTGGTTAGAAACCAAACGAGCTCCTTTTTGCAATTTTTGCTTGTTTTTTTCACTTATTTTTCAAAATCTAGAATACAAAAGGGAGTATTTTTTATTTCCATCGCTTTTCCAGGATTGGGATCCTCTCCATCCAAATCCAATTTTCCATTACCGTAATAGCCACTGATCGTCTATGATTCATTGAGAAACACTTTTCCATGGTTGAACCATTAACTACCATGAAAAAGACAAACACCAATCCAAATCAAAACCACAAAACTTTTGAGGAAATATGAGATTATATTTAGATTTATGCTTTTTGCTGCAGAACATGCTTTCGGTTCTATAAAAGAAATCTATTATTTCATTTTATTTTATTCAAACAAATGGTTCAAACTCTAATTTGATGATGATTTACTTTTATGTTGTAATCCAGTGTATTAATGGCCATATTGTTTGCTCAATCTGCTATAATAAGCTTCAGCAAATATGTCTCAAATGCTCAAATTGCTTAATACGTTGTAGAGCCTTTGAGAATCTATTGAATTCTATCCAAATGTTTTGCCCAAACAAAAAATATGGCTGCAAGGAGAGGATAAGTTTCACTAGAGATATGGAGCATGTAGAAGAATGCATCCATGTGCCATGTTATTGTCCCCTTTCAAGTTGTAACTATGTTGGCTCATCAGGAGTGTTGTCCAACCATTTCAGCCATCAACATGAGGATTCTCGAATCAAATTTTCTTATGGTCAGTCCTTCATTGTCTCCTTCAAGTCTAATGATAAAACAATGGTGCTGCAAGAGGAAACTGATCGCAAACTATATATTCTCAATAATAGACCTGTGAATTTGGGAAATGCAGTCAATATTAGCTGCATTGGTCCTTCCTATTCTGACCAACACTATCATTGTGATATTTTGGCTAGGTCCCAAATATGCACTCTAAAGTTAGAGTCTTCTGTGAAGAATGTTCAACGGGTTAATTTAGCAACTCTTTCATCAAACTTTCTACTGATTCCATTTGAACATTTTGGTTCTTTTGATCTTTTAAACCTAGAAATTTGCATAAGCCCCAAGGTACCTCTAATTTATACTCTATCATTTTATTTCAAATTTATTTGGTTTTCAAATGCTAAAAAAGACTATTAATGTTATTTATTTGATATATTGACCTCATGGTTTTGTAATAAAGGTTGCGGTGCAAATGCAAATATTCTTAAAGACCTTTGGTAGACAGATGATCCCCTTGAGGGTGGAGAGTTCAGACACGATAGCCGATGTGAAGGTGAAAATTTTAAATAAGTTAGGGCATCGACCAGAAGAACAACATATGTTATTTGCTGGTAAGAGACTAGATGATGACCACACCATTGCCTATTACAACATCCAAGATAATTCTATCATCAACTTGACCCCTAACTTACATGAGGGGCAGCAGTTGCGAATATTCATAAGGACCACTGATGGAAATGCATTCCCCATGATGGCTGAGAGTTCAGACACAATATCAGATTTGAAGACAATGATTTTTGACAGAGAAAAAATCCCAGTGGACCAACAACATTTGATCTTTGCTGGTAGGCTACTAGATGACTTCCGTACCATCAGCGATTACAACTTCAAAGGGGCGATAACCATCCACCTAGTCCGGCAACCCATAATATCATGAAGACAATCACCAAAAAGTAAAGAAATCATACATTATTAATTAATAATATAAAGCCTTTGATTTTTGCATTTCTTGGTTAAGGAATCAATGTATCTTCTTTAATTTTTTCCTTAAACATCCGCCATTTGTAGGGAAATAAAAGCGATATGCTATGTTCCTTCATCTTTATTTCTATTCTAAGTATTCTCATTTTCACAGTGCTCTATTTCTATTCAAAATCATAAAAATAGAAATAATAATTATGATATTTACACAATATTTTTCATGACACTTGGCAAAAAACTTTATATGAATTAGATCACTGTGATTATTTTTTTTTTTGTCAAGTAACCTAATAGTAAAAAATTCCATCCTTAAGATGGATAAGTAGGATAACCAGGATTCGAGATCATTTTAATTTTTTTTTTTTTGGTGCAAAAGAGGGCCTGAGCCCATAGATCATTTTAATTTTACTAATCAAAATCATAATAATGGCTCTAACACAATAAATATTATATGTGTGGCCACAAATTTCTAACATTTCTTACCCTATTGTGTAAAAAAAAAACATTTCTTACGCTAATTTTTTTTAATAAAGAAAATGCGGAGGAAGCATGAATAATTGCCTACTATTGAAGAAAGTCCCACTATGTCTGAGTCAAGAAAGAAATACCACGTCATAACATGGAAAATTAATTACATCACAATATTAGAAAAATAATATACATTTTTTGTTTAGAATATTAAAAAATTAAGAGAAAAAAGAATATGCATGATATTGTAAAATAATTTTACACCATCAATCAATCACAATCCTTGATATCTATTTATTTATTTCCTTGTAATTATTTATTTTCATTTTCTATTTAAATAATATGAGATATAGATAAGAGATGAGACTGTTTAGGGGTGCCAACATAGTTGGGATGTCTACTCAGTCTTTGATATCTAAATGGTCTTAATTTATCGAAAAAAAATCAATCAATCACAATCTTGTTTTCCGCCACGTCAACCTCATTTCACTCTACATTCTTAATATAATATCAAAGATTAAACCATTTTTACTGATTGTCAGTATAAAATTAATTTAATTTACATCGAGGGTACATATGTAATAATCTAAAAAAATAATCTCATCACTATTTATTTATATTTTTATGGGCTGTTGAAATGGATGTTATATCTTTATTTTAATTTCATGAGGGAAATAACCACATTATTATTATTGAATTAAAGCACTAATAATACAAGGTCCGAGTAAGACTACATAGATGTGTTGACTTAGTCTCAGTCCTAACAAATGAACAAAAAGTTTATTAATAATAATATTTCTCAATTAAGAAACCGCGTTCATTATTTTAACTTATTTAGCTTTTAGATTCTTCTCATTAAAAAATCTCTTCTTATGAATACCCCTTCATAAATCACACTCTCTCACAAACCATGATATGAAATAATTCAATTCTCTTAACAATAATTTCTATGGCTTTTCATCATAAACACTTGTTTATTTCTTTATTTTTTTTCCTTTCATTTATTCTTCCTATCATAAACACACTTTCAACTGTTTCAATTTCTCAATCTTCAAATTCAAATCAAACATTAATTTGTGTCTTACAACCTCAAACCAAACAAAAACATTCAAATATTAATTGTACTAGTTTTCCTCCTAGTACTACTAATCTTGAGATGAATCCTAATGTTTCATTTTCTCAAATTGTTGGTGGAAATGGTTTTTTATGTGCATTAACATCATCATCAAATTCTTCAAATTCAATCATGGGTTGTTGGAGATTCTCACTCTCTTCAAATTCCACTACTAATGTTCCCTTTAAACGAATCTACCGTGGTCCCTTTATCAAAGACATTGACGGGGGAAATTCCCACGTCTGCGGTCTGATTAAAGGGACCAAAGGTTTTCGCCCTGAGTGTTGGCAATGGAAAGATTACGATTCAACTTTCGGAAAGAACCCGAACATGAACATGTCAAGAATCGCGGTGGGGGAGAATTTTGCATGTGGGCTATATGAAATTGAAAAAGGGAATAATGTTACTTGCATAGGAAGTAATAAATATGTTGTTGGAAATGAACCAAAGAATGGTGGAGATTATTCTTTAATTGAAGCTGGTTCAAATCATGTTTGTGCTATCACAAATGATGGTAGTTTGGATTGTTGGGGTGATATGGTTGGTGAGAAACCAAAAGGAAGATTCATTTCATTGGCTTTAGGAGAGAATAGAAGTTGTGCACTTAGGTATGATGGATTAGTTTATTGTTGGGGTTTGAATAATTTCACCTTGCCATTGAAGTTAAAAGGGACTTATTTTGAGTCAATTGTGGCTAAAAAAAGTGTTTTTTGTGGTGTTTTGACTTCTAATTACTCTTTATTTTGTTGGGGTAATGAAGTTTTTGAGTCAAAAAATGATGCATTCAAGGTGTTTGATAATGTGCTTCCTGGACCTTGTAAGAATCAATGTCCTTGTGGACCTTTACCAGATTCTGCTAAACTTTGTGTCTCACCAGCCATCATTTGTAAAACTTGTTTACCAACTTTTGAAATTCCATCATCACCGCCGTCGAATCCTCCGTTGGGAAGTCCAGGAAATTCATCGAAAAGTGGTACTTGGAGCAACAAAATGGTGGCGTTTCTAGTAATCGGATGTGTTGGTTGTAGTACCTTGTTACTAGCCTTATCTTTCTTCTTTTACAAATACTGCAGAGGGACAATATGCAGATCGAAATCTAGAGTTCATGACTCTGGAAGATTAGACGATCTTGATCATGATACTGAATTGGAGCCTCGAGCTAAGCCTGCAGTTCTCGAGAAGAGGTTAAGCCATGTAATTAGCAAGGGAAATGGAGGTAGCCTTTTGGAGGAATTTTCACTTCAAACACTAATTGAAGCCACTGGAAATTTCTCCGAAGGGAACAAAATCGGTGTTGGAAGCTTCGGTTCGGTGTACCATGCTAAACTTGAAGATGGAAAAGAAGTCGCTATAAAAAGAGCTGAAATGTCAACAAATTCACCTTCATTTGGAAATGTTAGTGTCACCAAAAGACAAGAAGACAATGACAGTGCTTTTGTGAATGAACTTGAATCTTTGTCAAGACTCCACCACAAAAACTTGGTAAAATTACTCGGTTTCTACGAAGACAAAAACGAAAGAATCCTAGTATACGAATACATGAACAACGGAAGCTTAAACGATCATCTTCACAAGTTTCAAACTTCAACTATTATGTCATGGAGCAGTCGTATAAAAGTTGCATTAGACGCAGCTAGAGGTATAGAATATTTACACAAATACGCCATGCCACCAATTATTCACCGTGACATTAAAACGTCAAACATTTTATTAGATTCAAAATGTGTCGCTAAAGTAGCCGATTTTGGGTTATCGTTAATGGGTCCGGAAGATGAAGAGTCACATATTTCACTACTAGCAGCCGGAACCGTTGGTTACATGGATCCAGAATACTATAGACTGCAACATTTGACAACAAAAAGTGACGTGTATAGCTTCGGCGTTGTTTTGTTAGAACTTTTAAGTAGCTATAAAGCTATACATAAAAATGAAAATGGAGTGCCAAGAAATGTAGTTGATTTTGTGGTACCCTTTATTGTTCAAGATGAGATTCATAGAATTTTAGATCCAAAATTGCCACCACCAACACCATTTGAGATTGAAGGTGTGGCTTTTGTAGGTTATTTAGCTTGTGATTGTGTTCGTTTAGAAGGTAGAGATAGACCAAGTATGAGTCATGTTGTGAATAGTTTAGAGAAAGCACTAGAGGCTTGTTTGGCACAACCAATAATTGGTGAGTCCAATAGGACCACTACTAGCACTATTTCTAATGAGTGACTAGTTTTCCATAATTCCTTTTTCCATACGCTTAACGCGTTTGTGAAGTTTGAAAATGTCAATATTTGTATATTAGTTAATTAGTACACTTTTTTCTTCATTATTTGTTGATATTTTTTGAACTAATTTCATTGTCACAATTTCCACGAGATAAGTCCATCATTGACAAGGTCCAATTTTCGTTTTCAATATATGATGATTGTGTCACAAACGCTACTAAAACAATTATATGATTTTGGAAATTAGAAGTGTCTATTTAGACCACACAAATTATTTTGAAGACCTTGTGTTGTGTCACATCTTTGTGTAGTTCAAATGTGTGAGGAAGGCCTAAGGAAACAATACATATACTAAATTAGGTTAAATTTATCAGAGACCTTTTATGTTACACGTACGAACTATGAAGTTTTAATATTATTGTTGTTTAGTGGGTGATCAATCTCCGTTAGAGATCTAACTGTAAGAAATCGAACTCATAACTACTTAGTAAGATATTCAAATACCTTACCAAAATAACCAATAATCTATTGTTGGTGATGCACATCCTCTAAATTAAAGTTAAAATCTTTGAGTTAATAATTTAGGCCAAAAAAGCATGTCATACATTGACAATTTGATAATGTGCGACCTAACCATCAAGAAATAAACGTACTATTATTTTTAATTCGACCAAATCAATGTGTCTCACATGCCCAACAAACATTTTTTAGTCAAATGTTTCATTTCTTCCTTCAATATACAAAGTCAAACATATGGAAATTTTTGAAATAGGAGCATATAGTACTCAAGAAGATATATAACTAACTAAAACATGTGTTGTTTAATTTCAGTTTCTAGATTTAACCTTGACTTAGTGTGTTTACAAGTTATTTTTTTATTCACCAAAAAAAGAGAACCACTCGAGAAATAATATTAGTCAAAATACTTTTGTTACTTGCTTGAACTTGATGGATATTGTAATTAAGTTTTGACTTAGATGATAAGATGTCCTTAACTAATTAAGGGTGCTGCATTTTACTTCACTTTTTTATAATTATAGCTATGTATGTGTTGCTTTGGTAAGCACAAAGAACTTAATACATAAGTTATCAAAGTCATCACCCCAAGTCCAAGATGCTCATAAGTTATAGTGTGAAATCCGGTTATAAGCTGAAGATAATTGGAGGTGTGCGTGGAATGTTCGTGTCCTACCTAAGGTTCGTAATCTTGTATAGAGAATTGCTCGAAATTTCTTACCAATACGTCATAGGTTAAATGAGTTTTTTTTCGAATGCGACACTAGTGTTCGATGCTGGAAGCAGGCGGGGCTGTGGGTAGCAGTTGGGGACTGAATGCGACAATAGTGATCGGTGCTAGCACCTCTCAAATATAATACCAAAACACCTTATAAATATGTAACATCTCCCAAAAACATAATTATATATTATCATATAAATCTCAAATAAACAAAAGTGATCCTCAATTGGGACATATATCTTACAAGGATTTATTTACATTTAAGACATAGAAAACAAAAACCACTACACAAATGATCTTGCATCTTTCTCAGGACCACATCCATGAGATTTCATCTTGCAAGGTTCAGAATCGATAAGCATCTTAACAACATCTCGCATTGTAGGACGCAAAGTTGGAAGCTTAGTAGTGCACTTAATTGCGATCTTCAACACTTTTATCATATCATCGACACAGTGTGTTGATGCAACTCTATCGTCAAGAATGTTGAGTACACTTTCACGGTCATGAAGATTGGTCATAACCCAATAAACAATATCTTTTGCTTCACCGTATTCCTCTTCAACAGCTTCGCGACCAGATACTAACTCTAATAGTACAATTCCGAAGCTGTACACATCACACTTTTCGGTTATTTCAGTTGTATAAGCCAGTTCTGCACACAAGAAAACAAAATATATAAACATCGATTATCAAATAAGAATTTTGATAAGTTATCCTGGAGGACTTATACAAATAAATTGAAAAAAACTTATAGACATAAGCTGTTTTATAACATACCTGGGGCAATATAACCATGTGTGCCGGCAAAAGAGCTAGAATCCATCTGAGATTTTTCTGCAAACCTTGCAACACCAAAATCAGCAATTTTTGCTTCATAATCTTCACCAAGCAAAATATTGCTAGATTTTATATCCCTATGAATAACAGGTGGAGAACAATCATGGTGCAAATAGCAAATCCCTTTTGCCCCTCCCAACGCAATTTTATACCTTCGGTTCCAATCAAATGTGACATTCTCGTCTTTTATCTCTCTGTGAAGAGCTTGAAAAAGATTACCATTTGACATATACTCGTAAACTAAAAGACTCGTTTCTCCTTTAAGAAAACAAGCATAAAGTTTAAGTATATTTTTATGTCTAATTTTCCCTAAAATCTCTATTTCTGCGGCTAAAATCCTCACATCATTCCCTTTCTCTAGTTGCTTCACGGCCACCAGTGCACCGTTTCTCTTCAATTCGACTCGATAAACCTTTCCGGTACCACCGTAGCCGATTAAATTATCTTCTTTCAAATGACTTATTTCATCAGCATCAATATCCACTTGGTGGAAAGATGCTAGTTTCCATTTTTCATGTCCTTCCTTTTGAACATTTTGTACCTTTTTTCCTCTTCGATTCTTAATCCATCTACCAATCAAAATCACAGCGCCGAATATAACAGCAATGAAAAAGAGCAAGAGATATTTATAAGCAAAGATCGTTTTTCTACGACCATTACCTTTATCACAAATCTTCAACTCAGAACTCACCAAAGCTTTCGGATTTTTTTCAACACACAAATCTTTGTTTCCAACAAAAGCCTTTTCTCCACCAATGATAAAAATCCAAAATGGAATTCCACCAGAAAGAAAATTATCAGAAAAATCCACTGAGCTTAGTTTCATTTTCTCTAAATTTTCAGGAATCCAACCTGTAAGTTTGTTTCCTGACAAATTTAGAGAATTCAATGATCTCATAAGTGAAAACGAATTTGGAATGTTTCCTGATAAATTATTACTAGCAAGATTCAAATCGACCAGCCTCAAACAACGGCCTAGTTCGTTCGGTATCAAACTAGTTAATGAATTTTCTTCCAAATGCAAAGTGGATAATTGCTTTAAAAATCCAATTTCATGTGGAATTTCACCAGTGAAATTGTTGTTACTCAAATAAAGTTTCTCCAAATTCACCAATTTTTTAAATTGTGAAGGAACCTTACCTGAAAACTTGTTGTTCATCAAAACAATCTCAGTTAAGCTCGTTGAATTTCCGATATCGGAAGATACTTCGCCACTGAAACTGTTAAAACCTAAATCAATTATTTTTGCATTAGGAAGTGACCAAACACCTTTAGGAATTTTTCCAGATAAAAAATTCCTACTAATCCTTAATCTTTCAAGTGATTTGCACAAACCATAAGATTCAGAAAAATTTCCAGAGAAATTGTTTTGCAATGCAAGCAAAAATTTCAACTTTCTTTTTTCACACAAGAACTTTGGAAAAAAACCTGAAAATTGATTCTCTGATATGTCAATACTTTCAAGTGGAGAAAATCGGCCGAAATTCTCCGATATAGTTCCATTGAACATGTTTCTGTAAACCGAAAAACCTTTGAGATTTGCCATATCACCAAATCCTTCAGGAATTTCACCAGAAAAGTTGTTATCATAGAGTTGAAAAACAACTAAATTCTTCATATCACCAATTTGTTTAGGCAATTTACCAAACATGTTGTTTGCAGAAAGATCAATCTCTTGCAAATTCGTTAAATTCGCAAGTTCTTCTGGTATTTCGCCTACCAAATTGTTCGAAAACAACTCAATCTTGTAAATATTTTTCAGCTTTGAAATCGATCTCGAGATTTTACCGGATAACCTGTTTCTTGAAATATCTAAAGTCTCCAATGCTTCCATTTCGTATATTGATTCTGGAATCTCTCCTGTCAAATGAGAACCGCGTAGATAAAGCCACGTCAAGTTCTTCAAATTTCCGAGACTCTCTGGTATGACATTCTCAGTGTAAAGATTTTCACCGAGACCAAGTGAAACTAGTCTTGTGAGATTCCCTATCCAACTAGGGATTTGACCGGAAAAATAATTCGCTGAAAGATCAAGAACTTGAAGGTTTCTCAATCCAGACATATCCGGAATAGCTCCGACAAGCTCATTTCCCGATAGATTCAAGACTTTGAGGTTTATAAATTTGGTTACTTCTAACGGAAGTTTTCCGGAAATGGAATTGGATGGTAATGAAAGAACTTGTAGGCTATTAAGAATTGAGATAGACGGAAAAATTTCGCCGGAGAGCGAGTTATCGTCTAATGAGATTTCTATGACTTTGGAAGATAGTGGATCACATGTAATTCCATGAAAGTTGCATGGAGTGTTTGATTCATTCCATGAAGCTAAAGTGTTCAATGAGTCTTTCAAATGGTTTTTGAAATCAAGAAGTGCTTTTGTTTCAATTGTTAGAGACATACATGGAGGGAAAATATAGTATGATGAGAGTAATAGAATTGTCATGAAGTTGAAAATTTGAAAGGGATTAGAAATCTTAGCCATTGTTGTGGTCATTGAACTAGGTGGTGGATGGATGAGATTTGAAGATATTGATGATGATCAATGAAGAAGCATGATTGAAGGTAAAAATGTCTCCATCCTAGAAAACATTCACTCATATTAAAATACAAATAAAACATAACCTTTGTAGTAATAAATAATGCAAAGAAAAAACTAAAGGTTTACTGACGCAGTTTATTTTTCGTTTACTTTTTATATATATTGAAAGTGATTTCGTGAAAAGAAAAAACTAAAACAGTACGTGGTTTGACAAAAAGAAAAGTGAAAGTTGAAATGTCAATTTTGTTAATATGTGTAAAGAATAATTGCATTGTCATAACTCATTATTACCATAATTCTAATCAAAGAATTGATGAAAGAGATAATGCTTTGAAGTCACTCATGCATTCACATCTTTTGCTCACATAAGAGTTTTTAAATTTTATTTGCTAGCTCTAAATGCAAGGCACACATAATAATTATGATTAAAATTAAACTTTTCTTTTTAATCATGAGTAACTAATACTACTATTATAACAACCATGGACATTAGAAATTTAGAATGATTGAACACAAAATTGTTAGATTGATGTTACTTCTTTTGGAAGGTTACTTTTAAGTTGTAATACTATTATAATAGTGCCAACAATTATAATAAGTTTGTTTAAAAAAAACAATAATAATTAGAAATTGTTAAAGCTTCAAGCCTTAGCTTGAGGAACATCCTTTGGTTTACTTTCAATATTCAAAAACTAATTAACACTCAGAACAAGGAAATATAGAAATAGAAAATGAATCAAATATTGGAATGACAAGAATTAAAATATTAGATAATATTTGAGTTTGATTATCTAACCTGATTTTCAGTGTATAAGTGTAAGGTGTGTCTCTTCTTGCTAACTTCTTTTCTTCCAACTGAGAATATTTTTGTCAAGCAAATTTGTTGATGAAGAGAGAATATAGCAAATGGTTTTTTATAGGAGAAAATTTATTATTGGATTGTGATGGGGAAAATAGAGAAATGTACGGTAACCAATAAGTGTAAACAAAACAGAATGAAGAATACTATCTCATGCACATGTTAAGAAATTTAATGTAATTTTTTTTTATCATAAAGTCTATATAAATTTTTTGAATTTTTGTTTGGATATTTAATTTTTTATTACGGTTAATTTTTTTACATGAATCTTTAGAGCACAAGTTAATAAGAGTTTGTTTATATTAGCTTATTTTTAAGCTTATGCAAAATAATCTATGCAAATAAATGAGTTTTTTTTGTATTACTATAAGTCTGTCAAAGTAATTTATGAAAAAATAGCTTATAAAAATATAATTATTGTCAGTTGAAAATTATAAATTAATATAAAATATTATTCATTTGCATAAACTTAAAAATATACTAATCCAAACGACCTAAATTTCAAATTAAATTATTGATGCATTAATCAAAGTGGCCATACCACAGTGCTATAGCCATATTATTGTGGAAGTTTCCAAAGAACCCATAACTAAGGAGATGAGTCACCAAATTGAAAACTTAGAAAGACAAATTTGATAGTGAGAGAGATATTTAGTGTCGATTGGGAAGCTAGACAAAATTGTCCTTCGAGTCTAATAATAATATTAATAAATCATGTAACCGAAAAAATATTAAATATAAACCACAAAAATAATTATGTGTGGTAGTCCATCTAATCAAATAAATGTCGACTATATTTAATGTTTTCATTTTAAAATAGGATTGTAAACAAGATACCAAATTTCTGGATGTTAGATTCTTAACGAGAATGTCGCTCATAATATATATGCATGCACTGGATGTTAGATATGATCAAATTTCATGATGCACATTTGGAAGAATTATGAAGAAACTAATAAGATTTTACTGAAATTATCTCAAAGTTGAACAAAAAAACTCAAAAAAATTAGTGATGAATTTTTGGTTGTTTATAATAGGAATTTTTGGTTGTTTATAATAGGATTAAATAAAAAAATTACTTTTAAAATATAATGAATTTTGAGTTTCATTTTTTAAAATAAAACTAAATATATTTAAAACAATTATATATTTAACTAAGAAGTGTCTATATGTAATGTCTATCAAATTAATAATCTATACGCGCGTACATATTGTTGTATATAGGGATGAATAAAGTTTGGTTTGTCTTATAAGTTCTAGCTCAACTAAAAAAATATGCTGAAATTGTTAGGCCGGACGTCGTGACCCGGGTTCGAACCCGGAATCTCATAATTATGTGAGTTTAATTTCCAGTGAATTACCACTTTAATTAAAACAAAAAAAAAGTTTGGTTTTAGAAGAAAACTGAACCGAATCAAACTATTTTCGAAATTTATAATAATCGAACAAAATCGAATTGTTTGTCTTTAAAACTGAATTGTTAAAGTGGTTCGGTTTTATAGTTTTAAATCAAACCATAACTAAATTTTCATTAAAAAAACCAAACCATTAAACCGAACTGAATCAAACCAACTGTTGTTCATAAACCAAACCGAATTGTTTCAGTTTGGTTTCAAACTATTTGTTATAATTTAATTTTTTTTTATTTGGTTCAATTTAGTTTAACGGTTTGATTTTTTTTTTATTTTTCCCCACCCCTAATTGTTTGTGTCTTTGGTGTAAATGAAACTATGTGGTACTCTGATGCCACATGGACTCTCACCAATTATGAGAGTAATATTTAGTTCTAGCTAGACCAATCAAGTTTAAAAATCTTTGCCCCTCTCCCAAACACACCAAAATAAAGTGTATTATGTGGTCCTCTCACATGCAAAGTCTTTGTCCACTCTTAAGAGAGGTCCATGAATTTGGGTGACTCAGAGAATTTTGGGTTGAAAGAAAGGTGAAAATTATTTTCACTTTATAAATGTTTTTTTTGGGCCATCTTTTAGCTAATATATATAAGATTCTTAACCGTGACTAAATTGGTAAGTTAAAGAGTAAATAAATAAATAAATATCTTAAAATTGAAATCATCCTAAAGGAAAATAAGAGTTAGAAGGATTGTTTTATAAGCTAGTTTGGACAAGTATTTCAATATGCACCTTTGCCAACAATTATTGGAAGGGAAATGGATTTAATGCTGTTAAATTATACACAATTTTCACACTGTTTTGCATCATGAGCGTCAATTCTAAAATCAATGTTTAAAGTTAATTTTATTAATATGTAATCTGGGGCGTCCGATTAAAAATGAGTGATCAAAATTTAAAAAGTGTGTAACAGTGTGCTTTTAACATAGCAGCAAATCATGATCCTCATTGCAAGTAATAAGTGATTGAGATTTGTTTAATATTTTAGAGTCCATAAAAATATTATGATTAGAAATATGTGATGTGATATTCCAATAATCCTACGAATTAGTTGTACATTTTCTCTTTACCTCGTTAGTGAATGGACCACAAAAAAAAGTACCGTCAGATTCACTAGCCACTAATTTTCCACCAATATTGACTCAATGATTTGTCCTTTGTTTTCTTCTTCATTTCGCTGCTTGAACTTTTTTTGACGAATAATTTTTATATACTCAATCAGTACTAATAGCTACTAGAACGTTTCCACACATATGTCAACTTTTTTTTCTTTTGGTTTTCATAACTCCACGTGTGAACTTTGATTTATATGAATCATTTCTATAAAAAAATATTCGAAGATATTGATATATATCTTCCTAATTTTATTCATATAACTAAAGGCTATAGCATAAACCAGTTAATATTAAGCATTTTTTGTTAAATACCATAATGAATTAAGCAACTTTTAGGTTTATGCTTAATCATCATTTGCAAATAAAAAATCGTTTTGGAAAGGGACTATATGCCCTCTTTTGTATCAAAAAGAAAATCGTTGTGGAAACACTCTTGTTACAATTGAAACAATCCCTTTGTGCCAACCTTCTTAAAACTTGATTAATTTGAATAAACCACTTATATAATTTAAATAATTTCTATTTATTCTAAAAACCTATTAGGCTTTTGGAATTCCAACAAACTCTTCTATCAAATGCTCAACTATTTTTCTTGATGTAATCTTATCAATCTCATATGCTTTCATCTCATTTTTCAGACCTGAAAGAACATGACGAAAGTTAGTAGCAAGAATAGCATATATACTAATGTTGGGTCGCATACTTTTCAAATAATGATCAACAGTACTACATTATATATAGTAAAATTTGTTGGGTTCAAATATGAGTTGTTAGTTCTAAATTGTTTTTTTTTTATAACAGTTCTAGATTGTTTATGAATATGCAAAATATCAATCGGATCTATAAGATGTAACTCATATATATATATATATATATATATATAATAACTTAAGGTAAATTGAGACGTTTAGTTTGGTGGGTATTACACCAAGAAGAGAAAGATACTTCATTGATGTTAGTTAGTTAGATAATAGCTTACTTATGTCTCAAGAAATCGGTAGTTAGTTAGAAAACGTTTTGTGTCTCATACCAGCGGTACCAAAAAACCGCCGCAGATAATCTATGGGAAACCATTAAGCGGCAGTTTTCAAAACTCCCGCAAAACAATTCCTGGAGGTTGTAAATCCCCGCTAAATGGCTTAAAAACCCCCGCAAAATGACATTGTTTTTTTGTAGTGAACTATGATCTGACACACTAGTGTACGATATGCTTACGAGTTATGACTACTATAAATAAGCTTTGTAATAACATTTATGAAGCAAGATGAATGCCTTTAATGTTCACTTTGCTCTCTCATAAAGTGGAGGAGTGAGAGTGAATTCGGGTTTAAATCTGAATTGTTTAGGAGGTAAGAAAAATATTGAATATATACAGAAGAGGTGATCTATATACTTTATATATTAATTTTAAAAAAGGATATATTAATTTTAAAAATATATTAATTTTAAAAATTTCTTTTTTAAAATTAAAAAGGAATCAACCTTGAACACTAACCTGGAAAATGTAAAATTTTGAGTGGCAGCCGAGAGGCATTGAAATCGAAAAAAAAGAGTAGACTCTCCAATAGCTTTACGGACTCCGAAGACACCAAAATTTCTCTCTGACAATTGCATTTAGGAAAAATATATTCATGTGATTAAGCCAAATTTCAATAACAATATAGAGAAGCACTTACAAGATAAATTTAATAACAATGTAAAGAATTTACTACCCCTATCCCTTTCAATAATTTCATTTTATAACCACTTTGCTAAATGTTAGTTATTTTAGGTGTAAAAAATGAGCATTTTTCAGTTATGTTTATTGTTAGTGTAATAATTAGTCAACACAAAATGACTTATTATATATAGTGCTTGTACCGTGGAAGACCACTTTTTAAATTAATTGTAAATGAAACATTAATAAGTGATCAACTTGGAAAATTATTGCAATAATTTATTTTTTTAAGAGTATTGCAATAATTAAAAAAACAATGATACTTATTGAATTAATATATGGGACCGGGGTCTTATAAATGTGATTGATGTATAGTGTGTGTGAGTACCGACTTGGTGTTGCTAGTCATCAAAATTTTGAATTAAAAATATATGGAATGCATGGACAAACCTTGAAGTTCTTTTCATCATTAAAATATCCTGAAACGATGATAAGTGCTCGAAGCTTCTCTGCAGCTGAAAGCATAATAAATTTCATTAGAAGATTCAATAATAATTTTTTTTGACAATAGAAGATTAAATAATTTTATATCTTAAATAACACAATTGTTACCAATTCTAGGTTATATTTGGCACAAAGAGATATATCATCATAATTATTTTTGTTTTTTTTTTTATAGTTTTAATTAATTTTGTTTTTGTAATTACGACATTTAATTAGTTAAATAACATAGAATTTGACGTATATAAGACTCACATTGGAAACATGTTATTTCTTGTGCTAGATTATCCGTGTGAGAGAGAAGCTGTCCAATTGATATTCCAATACAACTCATGCCAATTTGTGACATTGACCTCGAATCTGTATTTTCTGGTTTATTAAAAGAAAAACAAATAAATAAAATATCACTTTATATAATAATTTGAAGAAATATAAATGAATAAATAAATAAATAAAAATAGAAAATGAGATTTACTTCATCTGTTACAAAATTAAAGCAAAAGAAATAAAAAATGAAAAAAATATATCATATACATTTAATTTTTTAAACTTATTTTGCAGTTATTTTGTTATGGAAAAAATATATGTTAAAAAAGGGTTTGAATAGCAAATCCCAATCATGTTTTAATTTTTTGATAGATGAACTCAATCATATGATTTTTAAGTCAAGAAAGGAGTTAGGAGCAAAATTATACTTACAGCCTAACCTGGACCCCAAGAAAATTGCAGGGATAAGATGTATACTCTACATATATATTATTTTGTCTGTACCTTTCCCTATGTGTCGGCTATGCTATATATACCAATGGTAATAAAAGGTATATATCATATGCATGGTTTTATAAACCAAATTGAATTGAACTACATTAATATATAGTTCACACCACTAATATTACACGTTCCTTTGTAATGTAAGCGAAAGCACTCTACTAGGCCGACACTGACATTGAGAGACGAAAGCTAGGGGTGCAAATGGGAGAGACCCCAATAGTTCTAGTCGTAAACGATAAATACTAAGTGGCTGTGTGAATATCCATCCGTGCAATGTTGTAGCTAACATGTTATAGTATTCCGTCTAGGGAGTACGTTTGCAAGAATGAAACTCAAGGAATTGATGAGGGTCCGCACAAGCGAACAACCGTACTAGGACTGACATGTCGTGAATCCTCATGGAAGAGAGGTGTGCCTTCGGGAACACGGACACATGTGGAGCATGACTGTCGTCAGTTCGTACTGTGAGGTGTTGGGTTAAGTCTCGCAACGAGTGCACCCCTTAATGTTTTGTACCATTAGATATCATGTGTGGGTATAAAAAAGTGAATATATATTATCTAATCTAAATCGATAGACTTTGATATTCTATTAGATTTTTATTTTAGATTTAATTCATCCTTATAAGTTTGATTGATAATATAAAAGGTATTATATTTAATATTTTGAAGATATATTTTAGACTATATCATTATTCTATAGGAGACTATAGTTTTTTCAATTATAATGAAAATTGTGACCGGAGTGGAAGGATTAGATTGTACCTTGACTTATTTTATTTCTTTTTGGTACAAAAAAAGGGGCAAAGCTTGACTTATTTGCTTGGTATGATTGTGATTAGTTAATTTGTTTAAAATTATTAATAACAACTATTAAGATCAAATAATTTAGTGCATTATTGGTTTTGTTGATTGAAATTAGACATGAAAATAAAGCCTAATAAGCCAATCAATCACGATGATAAAAAGTGTAGTTCTTTTCAAGATAAATTCTTTGGTATTCAATTTATATTGTTGAGTAATATATATATATATATATATATATATATATATATATATATATATATATATATATAAGTAAAATTCATTTTAAATATAATTTTTTAAATATAAATTAATATAAAAATATGATATGACATTGAATTTTGTCTAAAGTGTATTGAAATCCAACAATATAAATTGGATACCGGGGTGTTAACCTTTTTTTAAAGTGAATTAGGCTATTAGATGCCAATTTTTCTCAAATAATATGGTCCACAATTTTTCGAGTATAAAGATTTTTTTCATTTCATAAAAATATAAATTTATCTACAGAAACAACGGCAAGTAAAAATGAATTAAAAGATTAATTTTAGAGGGCATAACCAATTTTACACTAAAAACACCAAACATTTCAAAATAATAACTTTTAAAATTACTTAATATCTCTCCCAACAACTTGCAACAAAATAACTAAGCAAGGAATCTCACAAATGAAGTGAGGTGGGGCACATTGGTGAAATATAGGTGGTGTATATTGTTAGGCATTTTGAGTTGAATGAACGTACAAATACATGGCCACAAAACACCACTCAGTACTCACAGAGAATATATATGTCATGTGAAATGATTCATGAAATTCACATTGGATAAGTAAAAATCAATACCTTGTCCTTTCCACTTTTTAAAGTCCTTTAGCAATATATCCCCTACATGCAGAGATGATAGGTCGTGTATTTTGTACCTTACTGAAAATAATTACATTAAAATGAAATTAAGCTTTGATACCAAATATCTAATTAGTAAAACCATATAGTAAATTAATTAATCATGGGTAGAAATTTACAAGTGCTAAAAAAAATAAAATTGATAAAGAAATGGTGTAGGACATACATAATTGATAGAGACCATTGCATCCATAACGACCAGCCCCATTGATCAATAATGAAGCTGTATACTTATCTTTGGACGTGCAATGAGGGTCCCTTAGATTCCCAGTGTCCAATAGAATGCCAGCTAACTGCAACCATTTATAAATATCTCACATGCATTACAATTTCGAAGAATGAAATAGTCATATTCTTTTGTTAATTGAAAGAGAGAAAAAACATATACTCCTATATATTGTGCTATTAAGTTGTACCTAAGTTATTAAATATGGTACTAGGGTGATTGGGGCTCTCACATACGTTATAAATACGAGAAATTTTTGTACATACCACCTGCTAATTAAGTAGGGAACATTATAAAAATAAAATATGCTAGAATGTTTTTCAGGGTATCTGCTACGCAAATAGCGAATAAGAATATTTTGATAAATTCTAGAATGCGTAAATAAAATGATAGGGTGTCAAAGTAAATCTCCTAGACAAGGATTGGGGAGAGGACCGAAGAAATTGGATCAAATAGGAAATAAGTTGTGTCTTTATTCTTTTTGTAAAATAACAATAAAAATTAGTTGGGCCTTGCAATTTTGGAGCCCATGAAAGTTTATCTTAAAAGAGTGGAAACATCATGCTTTAAATGGGGATAAACCGATAGTAGTAGTTATGAATATTGTATTTGTCCTCCTTCTACTTTATTTTAAAAAATTAACATGATCATCTGGTCTTTTATATGAATAACTTTTACTTTTTAAGTTTATTGAATAATTAATACATCTGATTATATTATAACATAACTGATATATGAAATCAGAGAGTAACTTATTACCCTCGAACCAGATTAAACTGGTAGTAAAAACTCAAAAGAAAAAAAGAGAGTAACTTATTTGAAAAAATACTATTGACAATAAAAAAATCCAAATATAAAGTATGTTACTTGCTTCACAAGTCATCCGCCAAATAGTGTTCACTTAGTTGTTATAGCTGTCGTTAGTAGAGCTATTGTAACTACTAGTTAATTAGTGGTTATGATCCTACACTTGTATATATAGCACACTATAGTGTATGTAAGACGTGAGGTTTGTGAGTAATTTTTTTCCTAACTTTTGCACTCATTTTGCGCCTATCACCATGCTTGCACGTTACTGCAAGTAATGCTCAATTTGCGCCTAACTTGAGCTTCACATGGCATACATTGTTCATCTTTCACAAATACATGCATTATTCAGAATTAAAGCTAGAAAGAAGTAAATTTGTAGAAATCATGATTAAAATTGAGATATAAGCTACTGAGAAATTGAAGTACCAGAAGTTTACTGAAAGATTTGCTGGTTAAAATTTCTGGCGAATATGTTACAAATTTTTCAGCTATAGCCGTACAACAAGAACTTTCCTGTAGCCATATGAACATATCAACTGTGATGCTTATAATCAAATAATAATTAAATTAACCAAAAATAAAAATTGTTCTTCTATTTCATTTTGAATTGTTTGGGAGAGTGAGAGTATGGAGATATCAATGAAAATTATTATTTGGGAATTTAAGGTCTAATTACCTCTCCTGTTGTCACATTATTGACCCATGGATATATTGTCTCACCCTGAACAATAAGAGTTACTTAGATTGTTAATTTGTATTAGCTCGTAAAAAATAGATGAATTTTCCATTTCTAAATATACACATTCGGAAAAAAAAAATGAAAATTTTATGTTGTCTGAAAATACATTTTCGAACAAACTATACTGTCTGATACTACATATAAAAAAATATCAATAATAATTTTAGCAATATATGATGAAGAATTTGCATAGTAATTTAGTAAATTAACCTTTTTGTAGTGAAAAATTTCAACCACAGCTTGCTTTAGTTTCTGTGTTAAAAAAGAAAAAAAAATTCCATAGTTAATTTCTAAGAATTTTTAACAAAATTAGAATAGAATGTCAAATGTATAATTTGTTACCTCTTGCTTATTTGCAATCCTGCTACTCTTCAAAAGTAGTATCTTAAGACTTCCAAATAGATCATAATATGACATATCAATCTGTTTGAAACAAGATCCATGCAAATAAATTTAATAATTTGCATATTGATTGTATAAATACATACATTTTATAAGGATATTCAATAATATTCTACCATTGTATTATATAATAATATTTTCCACACACCAGGAAAATAAAAAAATATATTATACACACTATTAGCATATATATACTAGTAATTATTAAATTATTTTAAGAAAAAAAAACTAGGAAAATCAAAGAAACTAAGTTAAAAATTTCAATCAATTGACTGTAGAACTTTATATTGTAAATAAAACTAACCTCATCAGCAAAAATTAAGGATGATTGATCAATTTGACATGAATCAAACAACCACTTGAGTTCAACATGGGAACCAAGATTGGCTCTGTTAATGTTAATAATTGGTACTATGCAGAGTTGATCACTTTTTGAAGTTAAATTTAAGTAGAAGGAGTACATTATTGTTGAAGCCACAGTTCCAACATCTGCATTTAAACAGTGTGCATTTAATTAAATAAATACAAGAGGATTTTATTTTTGTCCAAGTAGACTAGAATTTCATTTTTTAAGATGTGCGAGTATTAACAAGGTTCGAACTTCAAGCTTTCCATATTATATTCAATGTCTTTACCAATTGAACTATGCTCCCGGGAACCATACAAAAGGATTTAATACCATGATCACACTTAATTAGTTAACATAAACATATCATATTGTAACATCATGAATCCATATTGTTTTAAATTGAAGTTGCGGTCGTAGTTATGGTTACACATTAATCCTTTATATGTCACAAAATTGTCGTCAATATGGTCAAAATTATTCTCAAAATACCGTTGTAGAGAACTCAAAATTCTTTTTATTTGTAGACCACAATTTTAAAAACCATTGATCTATGTTCATAAGATAAATTTACTTTTGCGTAAATTAGGTATTCTCTGCGTGCAACTAAATAGACTAATTCTACAAGTCTTGTGAGACACAAATTTGTGACAAAGTTTCTCAAAGAGTTTTAACATTACTACATGCCCAAGTCAGAGATTAAACTCAGAATCTTTGGTTAAGTTAGAAGATACCTGCACTACACCATTTCATCTATGCACTTTTGAGTTTTGATTAAAAAAATTGACTAAAAAATCTTAAAGTTACATATATCTTATGGAAGTTAAGAAAAATTGAATTACCAGCATCATCTGATCCCAATACAGCATACAAGAATTTTCCAGGCACACCAGCACTAACATCATCCTTTCTTGCCTTCAAATATGCATTAAGCATGTCAACACTTTCACATGATTCAACAATTTCAATTTCTGGTGATACTCCATTATAATACGAAGCTGCTGATAATGGAAGCAGAACATTTGATAACTTCTCTTTTCTTCTAGTAATAGTATATATCTTTTCCATATGTTGCAATATTGTAGGTGAATCTGAATTCTCTTCTTCATTATTAAATTGAATATCTAATTGTATTAATGGAGTAATTTTGCTTGTGTTTAACCATTTTTCAGTTGGAGAGTGTTCAAAAGATTCAAAGTTGAAATCTTCTAAGACTTCTGAATTATCCACTGGCAAATGATCTATACTCTTTTTAGTATCTGATAAAGATCCAAAAACATGACTACCATTAGTTTTTCTATTCGAGTTGAAAATACTTAAAAATTGCTACTATTTATCTGTCGATTTAGTGATTGATTTTTTTTTATTCTCTATAGCAGTTGATTTAGCGATCAAATATTATAATTGATGGTTAAATCGGTTGCTAAATGAGTTTGTGAAATGTCATCAAACCATTAGTGTCGTTAATGTTAGCAGCTGATTTAGTGATCAATTTGAAATTTTCGATAACTAATCGTTCACTATTTAATGGATTATTTATAGTTGATCACCTTTGCTTATAAGGCCATCAAAGAAAGGATTCTCTCTAGTACGAATATATGGTTCCTGCATATAAGCAAAATTTTTTAGAGGATATGAAAGTGAAGATCATATAGAAATAAAATGCTCTTTTACAAAAAAAAAAAAATTATAATAAAATGCTGATAAATTAAAAAGTGATTATTTTGTTATCTAATTTTAAGGTAAAAGAAAACATGCTTGAACATAACTTTTTTGTCTTGAATAACTCTTACCTTTGACAAAATTGATCTAAACATGAACTAATTCATTAACTCAAATATCAACAACTTATATCCTATTTAATTATGATAGTATTTCTAAAATATCCCTCATTTAATTTACTTTTTGTATTTCTAATGAACCAAATTATTTAGAGGGTATCTTAGGCAATTGACTCAAAAATAATTATTGACATTGCACATAAATATGTCAACTATACAGTACTTCTTAATATCCATAATTTAGTGTACTTTATGCTTATATTTCATTCTAGTGAAAAGTAGTATTATTTTGATAAATCAAAATTATTAAATCCTAATTAAATAAAATGAAACTAAAATTAACAAAACCAACATGAACATAGTGCTGAAAAGTAAGTAATGTTAATTGAGAAACAAATTAAAGAATGATAGTAATTAACCTGGTGATTTGGTTTCATTACGCCATCAGATTTCATGGTTGAAACAATACTCAAGTGTAGAACAAGAAAGAAAGATGAAAGTTTTAGTTAAATAATTAAATTATTAGGCCTAATGGGACGGCATATATTAAGAAGTGAACAAGAAAGTGAAAGAAGACAATATGGGAATCGTTGGAGACTCCGAAATAACTGAAATATATGATTTAATATTATGTAATTATGTCGTATTCTTGCTTGTCCTTCAATAATATGCTTTGTAAAATGCAGAGGAAATTGTTATACCCACCCTACGAAATTGTTACACCCCCGTGCTTGTTTTATAGGACAAAACGTTTATAGGACAAAACAAATTAAGAATCATAAATGATAATTTTCCCATCCGATGGCAGTGAAGGAACTCAGAGTACGAGGGAAAAGCAAAAAGATGTTTCAAATCTTTTCACAAAAATAATTTACATCATTAGTTACATATATATTATTTACTAATATTCTTTAGTTTAATGACTTTATAATTAATAAAACAGGCTTCGAAATTTGCCTGGTTTGCCGTAAACTTTCACATTTTTGAATCGTTTTTTGTAGTCATATTTATAATATTATAAGTCATATTTATGAGTATTTAAGATTTAATAATGGTAAAAAGGATACAGAATTTACTATGTACTCCCTTTTGTCCTTAGTATAAAAGAAAGTTTACTTTTTATGACCAGATATATTAATTACTCGATGTATCTAAAAAGTAAATTTTCTCTTATATTAAAGACCGGAGGTAGTATAATACTGAAAAGATGTTTCTGAACTAAATTAACTTTTATTCTAACTGGCCTCCTGAAGGTGCATCCTGTTGGGACACTATCTTAGAGGCCTTGAGTACCGAATGGAGTTGATGGAACTGCTATCCTTGACAAGTGACACCGAGAACGACGCTTCTGGGAACGAACAAATTGCTTGAGTGCTGTTCAAATTTTGATAGTTCAATTTATGCAGAGGTGTGGTTTCAACATAATATTTCCTTTCAACATGAAGAGATTATGATACACACCAAGTTGTAGTCACTTTTGCTGAGGCGATATCATTTCTTACAGCAGAAAAAACCTTGCTTTCCTGGAAAGATAACAACTATTCTCATTCTCATCTAATGTCAAATCATTACAAGAATTTAAGGTGACTGCCATTGTTGTTGCTTAAATCTTTTCCACAGAAAGTAATAATGGCCAATGGTAGAAGGACAAGTTACTAGAGTTTGATTAAATAGTTAGTGTTCTTTTAGTCGTCTTGTGCTTAAATTGGTGATTCGAGGCTTTCAAAAGCATTTCATAATCAAAATTCAACTATCTCAAAATAAAGGCAAAAATCATTTTCAAAATATTCAAGTTTGATACTTAAGATCCATCCCCTGATTCATTTTCAGTGGCCCTAACAGTACAAAACTCACAAGAAACATTGGGAGGTTTCAAATGCAAACATTGTCCAACCCTTTTCTCCAGCCAAACAAGTCTTCTTTCAAGATTCAAAACACCAACATGCAAAATCCGAATGTCATCATCATATGCAACTCTGGCAAAAGCGCGAAGCAAAATGTAATAATCAGCATGAGCAACATAGGACAGGGCACCGTTATCCTTTTTTCTTACATAGTGAATATAATCATGTTTCGGCTTGACACTAGATGGTGCTATGTAACAAAATCTGTTTTCCTCCATATCTAATTTCAATTGTGCAATGGCTTCTGACAAACTCTCGGAGGATTTATCTTCAGGAGAGGGTTCGTTGAAACATTCTCTTTTTCTCTTTTGCTTTTTAGATATTTGCTCGATACATTCTTCATCCCCCAACCCTGTTCCGTTACAAGAAGTATCGTGTTGCTTTTCAGGTTCTGATTCTGATGGTTTAGTATTCTGAAAAGGAAAACAAGGGTAATGGCAATGAAAATTTATTTTTGGCAATCATTCTTCATAATGTAGTCGACCAACAAAAGGAACTCGCACAAATAGACGTAACATAGTAGATAGAGTCGAGTAAAAATTTAATTCAATAAAATATGTTCAACATAAATTACTATGGATGATGGATAGGAACATTTTCAACATGTATAAGCAGAGAAGGATAACATGTGTTGTATGTTTTCCTAATAAACATCATCAAAACAAAAGTTGTATATATTTGAAACCCCCTAATTTTTGCATGAAAAAACTTCCTTTATTCGACATTTTCAGAAAATTAGCCCATGGACAATATTTCAATAACCATCAATTTAACGTCGTTCAAGAAATGATGATGTGGTCAATTTACTTTTCAAGCTTTCATTGAGAAAATCTAGATTAGCAAGGCAAACCAATTTTTCTATTGACACGCGCCAAGAAAGACTAGAAAGAAGTTGAAAATAATTCTAAGATATAATCTAATTCATTGAAGTCTTCAATTACCTCTTCATTCTGATAATGTTTCCATAGAGTTTCCATCATATTTTTCTCTTCATGATTCCCATAAGATGGTTCTAATCCAGCAAACACAACATCCTTACAGTATTTGAGATATGTAGGTAAGTCCTTGGAATACTCTGTAAAATAAAAAAGGATGGTATGCTAGATAGTCATTTGACTGTTGTCAAAAATAGGAGAGAAAAGAATATAAGCTCACATAACATAGATATATTGAGAGTAAACAATTTTACCATGAATATCTGCGATTTCATTATATACTGCGTGAAGGTGTTGGAGAAGCCCGGTACAATCCAATTCGTGTTGTTGTTCTTTAGCTGAATCTTTGGCACTATCATTATGAGATAAACTTTTCTCCCATTCTCCATAACCATGAATGTTATACAAAATCCTTATTGTGACTACTAGAATCGATACAACACAAACATGAGTAGGTAGCCTAAAATAATCATTGGATAATGATAACCACAAATCCGGAGACACTGACCATTCATAAATGCGGCAAGCATACGGAAGAATCTTTTCAACAGGAAGAGATAACTTTACAAGATACCGATAAGCTAATGCATAAAAGTTCACTGGAGGTAACTCCAAACCTATAAATTGAGCAAAGGATGAAGCATATAACTCTAGTTTATGTACCGAAAGAGCTCGTTGAGGCCTGAACATAGCACTTGAACTGATAGGACATGCAGTTGATGGTTCTCCCAAGCGACTTTCAAGTACGACAAAAGCAGAAAAATATGGAAGCTTCCCTTCACGCGCCCACTTAATCAAGTCTGATGGCATGATTGCTTCCCTAGCAATATGACATGCCAAATATGAAACAACAACAGTACAAACTAGTGGAATCCTATTCTTTAAATACCTAAACCATATCAATGCTGCTCGCTGACCATAGTTATTGTGGGGTTCTGATTTGTATTGGGCACGTATCTTATAATCTTCTGGTTCTTCTGAGAACAAGAAAGAAATAAAAAAAAATTTACAAGATACACTTGGAAATAAGTCAAACATCTCCTAGGTACCAAAAAAACATCTATTAGACACTTGATTAACATGAAAATTAGGGCAAATTTCAAGTTTATCCTCTCAACTTATTGTTCTTACCGTAAATTCAATAGTTAAGGGCACAAATCCAAGCTTTATCAATGCTCCTAATCAGATACAAGATGCTAGTGAAAGTAAAACTTTCAGTTACATATCAGGTTTCTTGAAAATTTAATAGAATTAATACATTTAAAACCTTTCATGAAATGTAATGTCCCTCACATATGTTGCAAGCAAATAAACAAAAAAGAATTGGGACTTTATGTTCCATCAACACAAACCAAAAATATGCATTAAAATCCATATTGAGTAATTGATTTCTTCTTAATGAAACAATTGGGATGCACTAGTCCCCAATGGTAAAGAGTTGGGACGTTGAAGGAGTTTAAAAAGGAGGTCCGGAATTCGATCCCAAGCTACTAACATTTCTCCCTCCCCCTAACAATAGGTATACACTAATTGTTTTTTTTTAAAGCTAAATTAGCCCACCTAAATTGGCACCAGAGAGAATCGAAGAGGAACACACTTTAAGGTCTCAAGTCAATACCATCAGACCAACCCAAGTGGGTTTAGGTATACACTAACTGTAATGTAAATGTAAATGCATAAATATACAGAAGAAAACTAAACTTGATATTATTACCTTCTCTCTGCATCTCAGAGTCATGAATTACATTATCAGCCCAATCATCGTCGAAAACACCAGTCTTGGAGACAAACCTCAACCAAATTGGTCCAACCAAGCCACATATTAACGGGGTAACCTTAAACTCTTTCACCAGTGCTTCACATTGAAGCTGAATCATCAACTGCAACCCTAAAACATACCGCAACCTTATCTCCTTGTGGTAGTCTTCTGAGCATACAACTTCAGAGCCAAAATCTTCAGGTTCCCATGGACTTGCCTCATCAAACTGGGATCGATCAACATTCTCTTCATCTGCTTCTAACCCGAGTTTACGACGATAACTGGATTGGGATGATTGGGTATTATACTGAGAGACGGGTTTCGCGGGAATTGGCTGAGAACGTTGGTGACTTGCCAAGTAGATACCACCACCAATCCCTTCTCCCTCTTCGGCACCAGTGTCGACAACATCAAGATTCTGCTCTCCACAGCTACGGCAGTAGTAGAAGCCATCCAATTCATCAGTTTCACCAACATAATAACAAGATTGACAGGTTAATGTAAGGACATCGTCCATTGCAAGGAAGCCGCCACGCAGAAGCCAAACCTTTGCTTACTTTTAGTTTTCAAACCCACATGGGTTGGTCTAGCCGTGGCAAATGGAATTTTATTCACCCTGTTTAGGTCGGCAAAGAACCGAATCAATTCGAATAAAGTTTGAGATTTAATTTGACAATTGATTTTCTTAACTTGGTTTATGAACAACAAATAAGCTGAACTTCAGCTAAATATTAAGTTTTTTAATTAGATGAGCCGAACTTAATATATATAAGGGCATCTTAGGTTTTTTGATGGCATGAAACACTCGTAAGGTGTCAATTTTGTGGATAAGGGTATTTTAGGGCTTTTGATGGCATGAAGTATTGTTATATACATAAGATAAGGGTATTATAGGTTTTTTGATGGCATAAAGCATTCATAAGATATATAGATATAGATGTATAGAAATTATTTAAAAAAAAAAATAGATACTATATAAAATGTAGACAGATTAGATAGAGCAAATAAAATGAATGAATTTGAATTGAAATGATATAGGGGCATTAGAATTGGGATTTGACAGATGCAGAAAAAAGGGAAACAACAAACAACAGCGATAACAAGAAAAAAAGATCGGAACAAGAACAGAACACAGTCAACACAATCAACAATGTGAAATCACTCATTCAATTAACAAAACAATCCAAACCTTATTTGAAGGATTTTACTAATAGAATCTCAGGTGAAGGCTCTGATTGTTCACATAGGAGAAGAAGATTGCACACATAAAGAAATGAGAAGAAGAAGAAATTAAAATTGCAGCAGTGATGTAGAATGTAGTACGTACCTGATTGTTGGTGGTTGTATGTCTGATCGGAATATGAAGATGGTGGAGGTAAGGAGCACGGCGGCTAGGATTCAGCGAGTAAGGAGAAGACACAATTTTTCCTGCGATTGATTTTCTTCAAAGAGAGAACAAAACTAATGGTAAGGTAAATAAACAAATTTTGTATCAGTCTTTCAAGTTAATTAAAATAGAAAACAAATAATCCGTTTTTTTTTTTTAATTGTACTATCTATACTAATATCTATACTATCTTTTATTATTTCAATTTTACCCTTAAAAAGTAACTTCCACATAAAAATATATTTTCAGTTTTTTTAATAAATAATTTTTTTTTTTTTTAATAACTGAGCACAACTTCCAAGTTTTCAATTTTTTTATAGTAAAAAAGAAAAATAATATTTTTTTCTTCTTAACAACTAACAAAAAAAAAGAGGTTACGTAGTTATCAATTAACAAAGTCCAACAAAAAGGAGGTTAAGTAATTATTTATATTTGTACAATACAAAATATTGTTCACACACGAAAAATAAAATAAAATATCGATTACACAAACAGGCACGGAACGTGCCCGTTTGACGGCTAAGTATATATAAAGAGGATACAAATTTTTGGATGGCTTTTTTATTATTCCTATTTTATCCTTAAAAAATAACTTCTACATAAAAATAGATTTTCAATTTTTTTTAGTAAATAATTTTTTTTTCTTAACAACTAAACACAACTTCTACATAAAAGTAGATTTTTAGTTTTTTTATAGTAAAATAAAATATATTTTTTTCTTTTTAATAACTAACCACAAAAAAAGATGTTACGTAGTTATCGATTAATTAAGTCCAATAAAAAAAGAGATTAAATAGTTATTTATATTTGCATAGTAGAATTTGTCAAAAAATATTTGCACAGTAAAGAATATCGATAAAAAAAAGATAATATCATCACACAAACGACGTGCCCGTTTGACGGCTAGTTTTTATAATGATAATACCAAATTAAGGAAATGTATTTTTGCGATAAATTCCTTTTTTTTGCCAATATTTTTTCTTTCCAATAAATTTAATATATTATGTACAAAAAAACAAAATTTAATATGTTACGGTATGTACCAACAAAAATTTTAAAAAAATTATTTAATATTCCAAATATTTAGCATTAATTGGTTTTATGGAAAAAGATAAGAGCAATTGACAAAGGGTATAATTGACAAATCATACCCATAAAATATAAAAATGACAATTAAATAAAAACGTTAAATATGATAATAAAAGACAATTAAAAAGAAACGGAGGGAGTAGTTCGGATCGTTTGGTTCACGAGCTGGAAGATTATATATATAACACTTCAAAATATCTTTAAATAACACTTCAACAATAATTTTAAATTGATATATATATATATATATATATATATATATATATATTTATTCAAAAAATAAATAAAATTGATATATATTTGATTTTATACATTTATATTTATATAATTGATATATTTTTTACAGATATATAATTGATTTTATACATTTAGATAATTGATAATATATATATATATATATATATATATATATATATATATTAATTTAAAAAAACTAAACCAAACACTTAACAATAATAGTATAAAAATGACTAACATTTAAATTGATAGACAGTGGCATGCTGATTTATTTTTACAAATTTGAAAAATAAATAGTCTCACATAGAAGTATATATAAAAAGTGGAGGGTAAATAGAAAAATAAAAATTCATGTCAAATTCTTAAGTTGAGTTTCGAGTTGAAAACGAACTAAACTAACGAGCTGAACCGAACTGCTCGTGAACTCTAAATGAGACGAACTCGAGCTAAATAAAGAGTTCATGTCGAACTCGAGCCGAGTTTCAAGCCGAACCAACTTTTGTCGAGTCGAGCTCAGACAAGTTCGACTCGACTAATTTCCAACCCCACACACAGTCGCAATAACTGTAGCTAATTGACCGTGCTAAAGTGCCTTTTTGTATTAACCTAGTAATTTAGAGTTTGATTGTGGTGTAAGTAAAGTCTGATTAAGAGTTGTTCCAACCAATATTAGCATTACTAGGAAAATATATATTGTTATTAGATTGATTCCAACACTCTCCCTCGAAATATTTTTATATATATAAAAAGACTAATAATATTGTAAGGAAAATCATCAATTGACATATAAAGAAAAAGATTAACATTGCTTGAAAGTATTAACTTCAGGTTGATTGATGCAAACATAATATAAGAAATTAAAAGCATAGTAGAATAAGTAGTAAATCCATTCTCATCCAGCATATGGATAGAGAATGAATTAATCCTCCTACTTTAGATTTCCTAATTACAATCCAAATACCATATAGGCTTAAACATAAAATTAAAAGAGTATTAAGGTCCATCTCAATTTAAAAGTTGCCATAGAGAAAGACAGAGAAATGAAGAGGATTGAGAAATGGAGAGATAGAGAGGGTGTAAAGAAAGAGTGATGATGAAATTCTCATTAATTCACCTATGTCCTAACCATGGTTGGTGAGCAAAGTGAAGTAACCCAAGGGAACCCAAATATCTCCCTAGGTTACATATGCAAGTGTTTTTGAGTTCCACATTCTATTGATGTAGGTCTCAAAATGATGATGAAATGTACTACATATGCTAATTGGGAGAGTAACAAATACTATCCCTCCTAAACATAACTAAATTGGGCTTAAACTCCCATAGTTTAGCCACAATGAATTTACACAAAAAAAAAGTGAGTTATTTTCTCCCCTTATCCAAAGGGAAGATGGTTAATTGGTTGGTTGGTTAAACCCTTCTTTTTATGAAAATTAATTTGATAAACATGACTTATCCTAATTAATTAACACTAAAGACTATAACACTATAGCTAGATGTTACCATACAAAAAAGATGGGACATCCAATGTCCCTTGATTGCTAAATTTTACTCTTTATCCAAAGAGGTGTGATTAGCAATTAATTAAAGGGGATACCTATTTCTACAAAACTAGCTTAATTTCTAATTGATGAGCTATACCTATTTGTGAGATTCTTCAATTTACAATTTTTGAAAAACCATTCTTTATTACTTTCACTTTGCCCTCCATGGGCTAAAGTTAATTAATAAGATGATTTTTATTTTTTTTGGTTTAGCCTTTCCAAGGGCTAAGTTTTTCCATTCTTTTCCCAACTTAAGCTATTTCCTATAGCTTTTGTTGGTGATTAAACATTTTGGTTCTCTTCAAGGAACCAATGCAACTTTTTTTTCTTGAAAATAAAAAGAGAGAGGGGACAATGCATGATGAGCATGACTCTCCAAATTATATGGAGAGGAAACCTTTGGGCCCCTATGGGGGGCCTATGATGATGATGATGAGTGGAAAAGCCCAAATTCCATTGATGGGCTTTTTACTTTGGTGTTAGTGAAAAGAGTGTGTGTGTGTGTGATGAGAGAACACCATGGTTAGGCCAAAGGTTGATTGATGATATAAGAGACTTCAAGAAGCAATAACTTGGGAAGTTTTGACACAGCTAGTGTTTTTTTTTTGAGATCATTGATATGATATACGAGTCTCTAACGATGAGGAATTGGAGCTTGTAGAGCCATTGTCACGCCTGTGGCACAGCAAAACACACTGTCAAAAATATTAGTACCCCATTAATACTTGATCAAATTGCATAATCAAATAAACCAAAAATAAAACAAAACCAAGTTTTAAATTGCAATTTGCAACTAATTTTAATCGTGTGCACTAAATAAGCTAATTCAAACAAGCTTTTTGTAGAATTATTTATGTATTTGCATAAGCTCAAAAATAAGTTAATCAGAACAGACTCTTTGTAGGAACATCACAATTTCAATTTCAACTGCATCGGCTGAATTTAAAATCATGATTTCCATCATGTACCGACTAAAACTGCGATTTAAAATCATAATTACGTACGAGAGTTAGTTAGAAGTAGAAACCTGGTGGCAGGGCAGCAGGAGAAGGTGCAAGAGAAATTGGTGTTCCATAATGCTGAGCATAACCACCAGTTGAAGCAATTGGGGAATACTGAAACACTTGAGGTGGATAGTTAACACCGTAACCTTGACCGGAAGTGTAGCCACCTGTTGTTGCGGCGCCAGTTCCTTCGCCATACTGAAGATATGGATAGTATGCTGCAGCAGCTGCTGCACCACCAGTCATCATTCCTCCAGCTGGTCCATTTCCATAAACAGGGTACTGTGCTGTTGCTCCACCGTACATACCATAGTAGCTCTGCATTTTCAATTACATATAATCACATTTTACTTCTTAAGAACAAAATTATCATTCTATTCACAAAAGTTGTAATTTATTTATGAAATGGTCGTTATAATTTGTTCAATTTAACTGTAATTAACATTGACATAATCCATAGTTTTCAATTTTATATATTATGTTACAAAAATTTCATTAATTTTGTAAAGAATAAAATTCAATAATCAAGTAAAATTCTCGGATATAAATTATGTATATATTTAGTATCACGGTGTATATGTTAAAATTACAGTGACTCACAATCATTTTGCATAAACTAACTACATAATATAGTTTATTATGGTGTGTCACCATAATTATAACATATCCACCATAATAGTATACGACAAAAAGATTCTCATTAAATTATAATGTTTCATTAGACTTAGTACTATATGTTTTGATTTTTATAAAAACAATCTGAGAAAATATTTATTTTTTCGGACAAGGATTTGTTGCAGCAAAAAATTAATGCAGTAATATGAAGTAATTAATCTCGTCTATTGAATTTACATCGGACAACTATAATACATATGTATGAAGTGAATCCTGACCATTCATTTAAATCAGACGGTTGATAATGTAACTGTGTTTCGTATTTAAGCATCCTATTGTTTCCATTCTATTCTACTACGAGCATGCAGTGGAATGTTGGATTAAATAATTTTGGGTCAGCAAAAGGCTTTGAATGTATAGAAGACCGTGAAAGAATAAATTGGACCACACACAAGACAAACCTCACTGTTTTTATTGTATCCTGTTAGAAAGAAAGAGAAAAAGTGGAAAGAAATAGTAGAAGAAAGAAAGAAGTGAAACAAAAGTTTGACTAGTGCATTCCACAATCATTTGTTGGTTCTATGGAATCATCAATTATTATGACTGACCCAATAGTACTACTCTTGTTAAGGTCACCGACTTACCACGTTCACCTCCACATTTCGTAGTGTAGGGTACAATAATATGAGCTGTAGTGAAAAAAGTTGGTACCCACATTCATAAGCAAGGTAGACTTTAACTTACTATTTTACCCCTTTGGTTCCTATATTTGTAGGACATAACCTATATCTTACCATATTTTAGGTGCACCTAAATTGGTGAAAATAGAATTTTCTTTTGGTAAAAGTCTTTATATATTTGATAAATATTTTGGATAAACAAATTTCTATTTTGGTGAGTGTAATATGAACTTTCTAAAATATTTAAAGAAGATTGCTCTTCCCACCCCCCGGGTTTCTTTTCCACCCCCGAGTTTCCCTTAATGCCCCTAAGAAAAAAGAACGGACTACGCGGGCCGTATTTTTTCATAAATTTTCCACCCCCTACGTTGAAAAATGGTACGTTGAAAAAAGGACGGATCGCAAGATTCGTACTTTTTCGTTCAAATTTTTTTATTTTTCAAGAATAATTTTGGATTTTAGGGGGGTGAAAAAGAGTTAGGGGGGGGTGGGAAGAGCAATCTTCATATTTAAAAGTGAGCTCTTAAGTTTTATAATGAAAAGTAAATCATATGTATTACTTTATTAAAATTTATCAATAAGGTTCAGATTTGACTGGAACCATATTAAAGAACCCATCTTATTCTCTACCAAAAAAAAAAACCATCTTATCTTATTTAGTTATATTTGTGCTTAGGAATGGAATCATACATATCCATCATATTTGTTTCATTTTACTGTCGTACATTCTTCTATCTTAAATATTCTTTTTGTCAAATAGTTTTAGAGGGTGAACTTTCATTCTTAAAGTAAATAAGTGAAGTATTAGAGAGAGAGAGTGAGAGTAATATGGAGACTGTTATCTTTAAATACCAAAATTACTACTAAGTGGAAATGTGTCTTACTGATGACTGTGGAATTTTCATTCGGGTGCAAACTATGTGGAGGAAAGGTAGTCCCTTAACTCACTATGCCGAACCATGGGGGTTGAAGGAAACTCTACATTGGATTAGGAATTTAAGTTATACTAACGTGTTTATAGAACTAGATTGTAAACTAGTCGTAGATCGTGTCGCCCATAAATCCATCTCCCAATCATTGTGGTGCTCTTTTTGACATGTTTGTAAGACTTTGTCGGCATTCTTACAAAACTTGAGATTAAAATACATTTACGAGATAAGCCAACAATGTTGCATATATTTTAGCTAGAGCATCATTGTCTTTTGTTAGTTATCAAAATTTGCTTATGTATCATCGTATTTTAAGAATATCTTGATGAATGAAATAAGTTGAAATTTTTACCGTAAAAATAATATTTCAGAAGAACTTGTTTGATAAAAATAGAAGGTATTATTAAAAATAAAATATAACCTAGTAAAATACTATTAGTTTTTTTTGAATAATTTCATTTAATTTTGTATAATTAATTGAAATTTGTAAATGTAAAAATTAATTAAATAAATTATGAGAATAATCTATATTTTAATATATGATAAAATTAATTGATCAAAATTTGTAAGAGTAGCTTGTTCAAAAAATTTGTAAGAGTGAAATTATAGAGTGAAATTATTAATATAAGATTAAATATTTGAATGAGCTAGCTAGTAGTTGGTTATTTGGTGGAAGTGAAACATCAAAAGCAAAGCAATGTGTGTCGTAAAAGTTATATATGCTTCAAAATGGATCCTAGGTAAAAGGTAGTATAGTATATATGGAGCAGACAAACAAGAGAAGATAAAGTAAAAGTTAAAAGTACAAACCGTAGGGTAACTGTAATCCGGTGAGTAAGAAGAGTACCTGAAATGAAAATAGTGATCACAAGCCATTATAAAAGAGAAAGTTGAGAATTCCATGTGAATATAACAGTGCATAATTAATTAAATAAGCCAAAAACAATTTAACTTTGTTTAAAATAATATTGGCCAAAAAAAAAATAGATGTTTATTTTACATAAGTTATTTAAAGGTTTTGATCGGTGTATTTTGAAGTTATAAGTCTAGACTCTAACCATCAACTGAAGTTGTAAAATTGTAAAAACAATTATATAAAGCATTAGAAATTAAAATATTTAATTTTTTATCTTACAAATGTCAATGTCTATTTCAAAACTATATAAAATATGTGATCACAAGCAATTGTAAAAGAGAAAGTTGAGAAATCAAAGTGTAATAACAGAGAATGTGTTCTGATAATCAACACGTTTTTATATCATTCGCATTTGATATATTTAATTTTTTAGTACCAGAGGCCGTAAATCTTTTAAAAATGATTCAAAAGATCATGCTTAATAATGTTATATCACCTAAATCTATCATAAAATAAGTAATGGTAAAAAAAAGAAGTACAAACCCATGTGCAGCTATTAGTAGCAAAAGTAGTGTATAAAATCATCACTCATATATACAAATATGTGCTGACCAACTTTTTGTTATTGTTCAAAGAGAGAGAAATAAGTTTGATGAAAAAGCTACATAAACTCATAAAGGAACCATGTGGACTATGGAAGTTATTTTGTTTTATTTATTTAAATTAAAAGAATACTACATATGAACTGGCAATGCATGCTAGCTTGGTGTTAGTGTTAGTGATAAGCCTAGTAAGTAGTATTAAATTATATTCAATGATTTTTGTTGTGTATGAGTTGGAATTGCACGTGCCATTCCAACCTTATAGTACAAATATAAATGGTGTGTCATGTGCATGTGTGATATAATAAAAGTTAGTATAGCGTGGTAGAAGCATATTCATACCCATAAACATTATAAGGTATCCCTTGCTGGATGGCATAATGAGGGAAGGTTGCAGCTGAAGGAAAAGCTGATCCCACTCCTCCAAATCCTGTCTGGAAAGAACCCATTACCCTAAAGTTCCTCCCTCCTCCTCCTACAAATATTCATCATTACATAAAATTAATCAAGCTGTTAAAAAAAACATAAAATTAATCAATACTATTATTCAACATTTCACAAAAATAATAATTCACAAATTCATTTTAGATAGTTGAACATATTTTCGATACGTTCAGATGTTGGTACGAAAATATAAATAATAAAAATTTAGATTTCAATATGAACTAGCATTACCATTTTTATTCTTAATTTTCATTGCTAAAAGTAATAGTATTCTATTACTTAAAAAGTTGAATTAACGATAAAAATAAAAAATAAAAAAATTCTTTCGTTATGTGTCTGTGTTTAGAGACGCTAAATTTAGATGTCAATATAATTTTTTCTTTTGAGTTATTAATGTTGATAATTCAACTTTTTTAAGTAGTATTTTAAGAATATAATCAAGAAGATTTTGAGTATATATGGTATGGATAAATTAATGTAAGTTAAAAAAAACAAAATAATGACTAAAGGGAATAAAAGCAGTTGAGTAGACTACTTTGGTTCCATGCTTCTAAGGGACACTTGTTTTATATATTTTGTTTCCCAAAAACATACATGAAATATTGAAACATTCACACATGGATAAAAACATAACATAACTTTACACTCTGGAAGAATATTCAAGCTTAGTTGCCACTTAGCTGTGTGTGTCTTCTTCCTTTTTTATCAAAGAATATTTTTCACAGTGTGGTTTTAGTTTCACTCAAACAAAGATAATAATTTGCAAAAGGAATATCCAACTAACATTAAGCTTGTACATAGAGCATAATATGTGAATAAGAATGAGTTGAGAAATGTAGGAGCATCTTTGAATAGTGATATAGACTAAAATCAAAAGATTTCATGTAACTATTCTTTGAGATCTTATCCATCATATCATATCAATCAAATAATTTTTAAACTATAAACTTAATTAGATAAGATGAGTTTATTAAATATATAATGAAGAATGTAGTTTGTATGTTCTTTTTTTTTAGTATATAAAAAATATTATGCATGCATTTGATTCGGTTAACATATAAATATTTGTAGAGATATTTTCGGTGTTTATAAAAATTAATATATCTGAAAGAATATTAGAAAATAAACTATATAGAGAAAAAGTTTGTATTTAAATATATGCTTATGCAAATTAAAATTACCATGCTTTGGTGTTGAAGGCTTAGATCTTTGGACACCCAAAGAAGCAAGATTGCAATTAGCTCTCCTACCATCAATTATTGGAGCAGCATCCACACAAGCTCTCATAGCAGCATCAGGCTCACGAAAAGTAACCTAGTTAATTGAAACAAACAAAAATTCACTTTCAATATATTTACAAGCATTAATGGAATAGAAATAATAGAAAAAGATAAAGATGAAATATACAAAAGCATTATATTGAACTACTTAATTAGAGTGAAAGAAACTTCACATGTGTTATCAAATATACTTCATTTTTTCATAAATTAATGACTTAAATACGCGACATGATATTATAAGAGTCTGAGTTGTACTGCTACCATGATCCACTAATATTCATACTTCATTACTTCGAATTCAAATAATTATTTATATATAAAAAAATATCATATATTATATATTATAAACTTCATCTAAATTATCTACTTGAAATAAAAATTCAATAAATAATATATTGAATAAAAACATAATGATAATTTAATAAAAATTATTCAAATATTAAGAGAGGAAAAACATACAAAACCATAGCCTTTGGATCTTCCTGTGGCTTTGTCAGTGATAACAACAGCTTCCAAGATCTCACCAAATTGCTCAAAATATTTCTTCATAGTTTCCTTTTGAGTTTCCCAAGCTAACCCTCCAACAAAAACTTTGGTGTATGTTGTATCACCAAATTGTCCTGCCAAATTAATTGGAGTCATCTTGAATTTTCTTGATTATATGATCTTCAAAATATTTCAATATTATCCTCTAGAGTTATAGCTAGCTATGCCAAAACTTCCCAAGTGTGATATATTTTATTTTTTGTTGTCAAAAATGAAATCTATAGATAGATCTAGTTGATGGGGTTGTAGAATATGAAAAAAAGATACTAAATTTAGAAGGATCTTCTTATCAAGGTTGTGGTTGGTGTGTTTTTGGAGATGAGTGGTGATGTGAATAGAAGAGAGACAATTAGGTCAGAGAAAGAAAAAAAAGAGAGAGAATTGAGAGGGAAGAGAAAGCAAAAGATAGAAAAAAAAGAGGAAAGGAGGTTACATAATAAGGACATGAATTATATACATAGCAGCCCCCACCCCACCTGTATGCATTATTCAATATACTTTATATACTTTATAATATTTTAAAAGAATTTTTATAAATAAAAAAATAATTTAAGAATCAAAACCATATAAACCGGGGAGGGTGTGATTTTGGTTCGCGCTTTTATTGGTTGGCGCTTATATTGGTTCGATTTTATTACTACTTTGTATAGCTGTAATCATTTCATTGTGTTTTATATTCAAAATTTCCATGTGGTAGTACAAACGCATGCAATATTGTAACTTTTTACATAGGGTTTATTTTTTACTTCAATTAAGCCTTAAAAGAATCCAATATTTGAAATTAGAACTATAATGATTTACCTTGTCTTAAAGTCAATTGTTTTTACAATCTAAAAAAATATTAAAATATAATTATATAGATTTGAGGGGTAACTTGAAATATGCTCAATTCATCCAAACTCTGTCTCACTAAAAAGCTTTTAAAAATGAAATTTAATGAGATAAAACTTTTTTTTTATGGAATAAAATGAGATAAAACTTTGCTGAATGATAAAAGAATGCAAAGATAAAACAAGAATTTAAACATACACAACAACACTTATCTATACTAATATATAAAGGGGATACAAATTTTTGGGGTGGTTTTTTCATTGTTCCTATTTTACCCTTAAAATTTAACTTTCACATAAAAATCGATTTTCAGTTTTTTTAGTAAATAATTTTTTTTTCTTCTTAATAACTAATAAAAAATGAGATTAAGTAGTTATTTATATTTGCACAATAGAGAATATCGACCACTAAAAAAAATATTGATCACATAAACGGGTACAGAACGTGCCCGTTTGGCGGCTAGTATAAAGATAAAGCTAATCAATTGGGATTGTCATTAAAAAAAAACTATTTTGATTGAAATCATTTAAAGGTGGAGCTAGACAATTTATTTGAGCAAGTGAATAGATAAGATAAGATTGTCCATTTTATCAGAACAACAATTTCTTTCTCAGAAAATATGAGCGAATTTAAAATGCATTTGAAAAAAAAGATGCATGCAATTCTTCCATCTGTTATGAATATATTGTGACCTGCGATATTATATCTAGATTGATCACGAGGTTGCCTACTCCAGCTAAGAAGTAGAAAGATTGTCCAATTATTATTTTTTTTGAACTATAAATTTTATTATAAGACTCTAATTTATACAAGGTTTAAGTGTAACAGTTAGGCCAACAAAACTCAGTGGGAGCAAAACATGACCAACACAAAAACGTAGCACACCAGGACCCCACCTTAATATCGAATCGTCCAGGTTCCAAATTCACTCATACAAAAGACACGATTCCCAAGGAGTGTTGTTCAAAAACCAAGGCAACGAAAGTCGTTGGATAAGCTCCAATTGAAACGAATGATTAGTTATTTAAAGACATGGACCGATATCTTGATCATTTTAGTTTTTTAAAGTAACACACGAACCATGGCCTTAAGAGAAGTGAACTCAATGAATTTGATCAACATTTGGTTGAGAGTGGAAAAAGAAATTTGATGCTAATCCTTGTAATAGAGCTTCCTTATCTAAAGTGGTTTATAAACTTTGTTGTGCACAAAAAGAGATGGTAAGTAAGTTTATAACTTTTGTATGTTCATTTACACTGATATTTATTATATTCTAATAAATTTGAGCTATGGCAAGAGAACTTGAAACATGAAGTTTCATATAGAGCTATTGCAAGAGAAGTTTGAAACTTAGCTTAATTAAATTTGTCCAATTCTAAGTGATGATTACTTTCAAAGCAATGATTATAATCACTTTGAATACTACACAATAAAGGATAGTCAACCAATTGGAAAATACAATGGCCATAAGTTATCATTTATAGTGTAATATTTCTGCCAATTGAGCTAAGATTATGGGATAATGGTAAAATATATTTTATCAACTAAAAAATTAATAGACTAAAAGGTTTGTTAATATTAAATTTAAATAAAACTTCAAAACATTTATATGATATCTTATGATCATTAAAAATATTGTTACATTGAGATGTTCTTATATATTTTAAGAGTATTTCTTAAACTCAGTATAAGAAGAAGAAAAAAGTGGTTTACAAAAAATTATATACATATACATATTGTATGATAATATATGAACGTTGTTTTATAATGGAAGAATCGTATCAATGTTGTGATTTGTTTCACATTCACATAATTATCATGAGAGCTGAATAAAAATTGAATGAGTTTTTTCATTTATATTTCTATGTGTGAATTGTGTGAATCAAATGCTTAACAAACTACAAACGAAGGTGTTGATTAAAGTTAGATAGCAATGGATCAATCTAGAAGGCTTTTGATTCCGTATTTAAGGAAGTACACATGTATTATATTTAAGATTTAATTAGCAAATGAATCCCAATAACAGAGAAAATATCACCAAATAGTTCAGGCAGTTAAAAAAAGTTACAACTAAATTAACCACTGTTGAAAAGGTATTTAAGATATATGAAAGACCGAAGTATTCATGCATAATGTACTAGATATACCAAAGGATCAAAATGATTGTCGTACCTTCGATATCAATTTAGATTCAATTAGAAATACCAAAGGATCATTTACCCATTCATCAAGTGTATGTGTATAACAATGATAGTTGTGAATAAACACATATTAATTCTAGGAAAAAAATATATATGAACTTCATTCTATATAAATATTATATATTTGTCCCGTGAGCATAACTAAATTGGTATGAATATTGCATGTAATATACATGAACCGAAGTCGAACATAAGTTCTCAAATATATAACAATATTAAAATAAAAGGGTGTAATTTGAGTAATTGGATCTCAAATATATAACAATATTAAAATAGTGTATAACCATGATTTCACTACCGCGGGAATTTAGTTAGAGGGGGTTGAATGAAAGAATGAAGTAATTGGATTAGACCAATAAATGCATTGACATAAAATTGACTATTGAAATTGTTTATAATTGTTTTTGTTAATATGTAGTAATAAGAGAATGAATCCTCTCAATTTCTTTTTCCTCAATTTTCATATCTCAAACTATCAATAAATTTTTTCTCATTACTTTTAGATTTAAATATTGTTTTACATTTACAATCTAATGGTCAATTTCCCACATTATTTCCTCAATTTATTTTTTCAATGGAGAGAATTCATTCTGGTAGTAATACAAACCGTCTGATTAAGTCGATGGTTGTCATAAAACCTATGTGAAATTGTGTGTTGCAGTGAATCTTGATGTTAGAGTAATGAGTATGAGCATGTGGGGTAGGTGAGGCTAGCTGTCTCCAACTATGCATGGATTGAGGAAAGCATGTAAAGTGAAAGACTATCACCAACTTACTCACTGTGCAGCCAACCAATTACAGCGCACACCAACTCTTTTCCTTCTCTTTCTTAAGTTTCTATCTTCAAATCCTAATGTAAAAAAAAATTGTGATAGTTTATTCTTTGTTAAAAAAAATGATTTATTCTAACATACTTTTTTATTAACAACAATAAATGAATCTCTAACATTCAAGAGACATTTCAATCATTAATTGAATCTTAATCTACAAATTAAGTTTAGGTTTATATCCAAAAAAAATTATCATATATTTTCCCTTCAGACTATTGTTTCTCTTTATTTGGAATTGTGACCACACATGACATTCTCCAATCCAATTTAATAGGTATCTCACACCAGTCCCTTATAAAATGCACACTTGCCCCTCAATTAGTTCAAATTAAAAATTACTATTGTTCAGTTTACAATTTAAACAAACCCTGCTGAGTATAGTCACGCCAGGATAGGTTAATCTTGTACAGCAAGAAATCTTGAACAAAACATAAGACAAAAAATATTTTTATCTTTTTCTTAAGTCATGCAATTTTTTAATGGTTAAGTTTGATTATTGAGATATGAAGTTGTAGTTGCTACTACTACATATTTTGCGGACAATGAGCATATTTCACAGCCTCCCTCACAGTGAATGATTCTAGCAGATTCTGGAGTAGTTTCATTGATAGTGGGATCTGGATTTCCTGCTGTAGGAATTCCACGCAGTATCAAATCACAACCATCCATTTCATATTAGACTTAGACGGTTCTAATTTAACACAGTTTTAATATTAAAACAATCTCATCGACTGGTTCTTGATCGGACGGTCCAAATCAGTCACTGCGTGGTGCAGTAACTGCATGAAATCCTGCTCCCAGTCCTTGCTGTTGAAATCTTGGTGTCTTGGGTATTTGACAATACCTGCTTTCTGTTTATGGCTTCGACAAATTTCAACTATTTGACAGTACCTGCTTTCTGTTTATGGCTTCGACAAATTTCAACTATTTGACGGTACATGCTTTCTGTTGTGGCATTAAGCTCAAGTGTGTAGGGAGGTATGGTGAAATGGGATATGCTATGGGAATAGAGATAAAGTATTAATTTTAAGAACTCACCCCATTGTCAGATTTGAAGAACTTTCCAACAATATTCATGAATTTTATAACCTATTATTGAACTTTTCTTCAACTATACAAAAATACTTTGCTTTTCAGTTTAAACATAATAATAGCACCAATTTTGGATCCATTAGACTCCTATAGGTTTATGGGGTTAAATAGATTGAACACCTAATCGATTCCACTGATTTATCACGCACAATGCATAGACAAATCACTCAAAACAGACAAGACACAAGTAAGACAAGGGTAAGATCCAATTTATATTGCGAAATTAGTATGCAAGTAAATTCTAAACATACTTTTACTGTTTTTTTTTTACATCAAAAGTACTGCAGTGCATCAATTATCCCCTAAAAATCATATGATTGAATCATACAATCAGATAACTACAACAGCAACCAAAGTATTTTCCTACAAGATGGGAGTAAGCACTAATGCGACTACATGGATCAAAATGCTTCCTTTACGCCAAAAAGCCAAAATTCTTGTTTCAAATGACCATAATCATAGTTTAAAAGCCAAAATAAACAATGTCAATTAACCTGAAAGCAGAGCCACTTGATTATGAGGATTCTTCATGATAAAGGTGGAGCCCTAGCCCAAAGCGTGCACAAGCTCTTCGAAAAGCCATTGCTTCTGCCTTCTGTACAGGATCTCCATAACTTGTATCATTTATTGAAGCAGTACCCGTTGATTCCCTAAATATCTAGAGCAATAAATCGGGTTTAGAGATAAAATAAAACAAAACTAAAATAATCTGTAGACAGAAGAACAAGGAGCTAACAAACAACTGAAGTCTGTTTGTCAAGTTTTCTGACTCGATCACCATAGCTATAATATATTATATATCTACATATTTTAAATATAGCTATCCAAAGACTAGAGCAAAAGCAAAAAGTTGAAATTAACAATGATTGTAAATGAAGTCAAAAGAAAAAGATGTGAAAGCAATCTACGGTTATATAAATGTAAATTTTGTTGCTGACAAATACAACTTCTAAACTCTACTTTGTCTCAGTCTAGCTCCACGGACAAGAATGCTGAACAATTAACCTAGTATTATTCCAGTAAGTCAAATACTTTCACATGTTTCAAACCTATATTATCTACACTCTAAGCACATACTACATAGCAAGCTCAAGATTCTTTTATTCTGATTGTTGATTCAGTTTCGGGGCATCTGTTAATTTTTTCAGCAGTTCGATGTCTTGTAAATATTCATCAAGCCAGCCCAGTGCATTGTTGTTAATCGAGGATCACAAAAAATAGCGGTTTGTTCAAATTCCACTACACTTTAATGTTATAGCGCCGTTATTTGATAACACTTTGTAGTGAATCGCATACATCGGAACAATAGCTGTTTATTCAAATTCCTCTACGCTATAGCCACTATATGACAACACTATTTCATTCCTCAAAATTCACTTAGCTGACTTTTATGCATGATGAAGAAACTGAGTTGTGCATAGTTTATGATGTAGGAAAGATAGATTGGGTCAACTTTCCAAAACTTAGTTGGTTCTATATACTGATGACTCACAAAGGTATTGCTACGGTGTGTTTTGATATATATTTTTCCTTTGAAACAACACAATACCAGGCTTTCTCATCCAAACATAACACAATACAAGGAAAAGCTTTAAGACATCAAATGGCAGTGAAATGTAAGAAGCAATATACTGATCTAAATAAAAGATTCAATGTGAGTATTAGGTAAGCTATCCAATTTATCAATAAAGTTAAAGGATCCATCATCAAGTTCAAGTTTCAATCACCTCAAACTTTGAATATAACTAGTAATTTATTAGTGTATGTTTGGGCGCATGCAACGGAAGAGGAAATAGTAAATTGTGATGTCAAGAGATCACAGGTAAACAGAAGCTATCCCAATGAGCTTCTGCAGACTCAAAACCATACTGGTAGCTCTTAGCTGTATGCCAAATAAAACAGTAAGTCAACTTGTACATAACTCAATGTTTCTATACAAAGCGGAAGCATCCAAGTTACTACTCTGTACCTAATACACAAAACCACGAGAGCCATGAAAAATTCCTTTTATAGCCCTAGTACAGAAATTCCTGTTTTACACTTAGTAATTTGAAAATTACAGTCAAGATGGTCGATACTGGTTTTAAATATATGAGAAAATAGTGTTTATTGATAGAAAAGTCGATTATGTTCCAATTTTTCAGTAGACCTTTTTCCTGGGATGCATAGATACGGTACGGGTGTGGTACTGGCATTGGATACGCGTACAGGTGAGAGATTCATCATTTTTTAGAAAACCAACGTCGTATCACAGTTTAATGTGAGACTGAAAAGTTTATTATAGAGTTTAATGGTATATTCTTTGGTACTATTTATAATATAAAAAATAAATTACAAAGAGGAAGAAAGCACATTTTAAAGAGTTAATCTTAACTTTCTTTTAAAAAATATCCATAACACTCGTTAAATGAAACCTTGGAGTAAGATAGGTGCATAAAAGAAATTTCAATAATTAATACGCAAACTATGTTTTCTATATTTAAATGAAAACCGATAAACGAAATGCAAGTACATACCTCAGCATCAGTCCCATAAAGAGTAACTCGGTAAACTACAGAAACAGACTTGGCATCAGCAGAATAGGTGATATTCCGAACCTCACCAGACCACTCTACCATAAAATAAACAAATGAACTATTAAACATTGAAACAAAATTAGCATAAGTTAATTAGAGTAAAAATATTGAACTTGGTCCCTGAAATTGTAGAACTATATCAATCTAATCACATGCACTCATGAGATAGTAAGCAATAAGGCAAGACTTTGGCTCTATTTAACATTGTTAACTTATGAAAATAATTGACCACATAAAATATTTCCCTTAGTTGGTCCATTATAGTGAGACTCTAGCTCTACCATTGCCTACATTAACAAGATTAATAATCCTTAAAACTGCAAAATGTTAATCAGATTCATCTCTTCGGTGGTATTTGTTGGGTTGAGACAATAATGACTTACATGATTGTATTAGATTATTTGAGCTTATCTACTGACATAAACACTTGTGACACTGTTTGAGAGAACATGCGAAAACAACTTATGACAAGCTCATAAGCTGTCAGCTTATTTTCATAAGCTCTCCATGATAGCTTATGAAAATGACTTATAGATTTTAGGAAAGTAGTTTGACTTTATTTTATCTTGTGCTATAAAAATAGCTTATAGTTATGTTATAAGCTCTAAAATAATTTCTTGATTTTAATATGCATTTGAAAGTGGACAATGTTAAGATGCATTTGACAATATATCCAAAATAGGGATGAACCTAATTACGTAACATTTATAATTCTAAAAATAATTTTAGAGTGCGTCAAAAAAAAATTTAGAGTATTGATAATACGCAGCATTAAATTGATACAGTCCTACAATTTTAGAGACAAAATTAGATATTAATGGTCTATTTGGATTGATTTATTTGAGCTTATCTACTAGCATACGTTTTGTCAGACTGTATAGTAGAACTTATGAAAACAGCTTACAACACTTTTCATCAGTTTCTTTACAACTTATTTTCTTAAGTTCTCTAATATGCCTAATGAAAATAGCTCCTAGGATATATAAAAAACAATTTATATTTTTTATATCTTTTTCTATAAAAATAGCTTATGAAAGTTCATACATAAGTGCTTATCATGATAAGCACTTATGCTATAAGCTGCAAATAAGCTAATTATCCAAACATTACTCAATGTAAAAGGGTATATGTATATACCAGGAGCGTGTAAGTTCAAAACACGATTAACAATATGCCTGCAACAAAAGTAAGAAACATTAATGTATAAATATAGAGATAATAATAACAATAAGTTTAGTTTATTAGGGTTAGGGTTTATGAAATGTACCAAGGAATGTATCTAATGGGAAAACCATCTTTCTCAATGCGAGTTTTGACAAGTGAATCAGGAACTTTCTTGTTAAGCTCTTTCAGTATTTCAGATAAAGGTCTACAGATTCCTGAAGTTGGTACATCATCTTCAAATTTCTCTAACTCTGCTGATGATGATGATGTTGATGCTGCATGCTTTAACTTTGCATAACAACGATTTTGGTTCAGAAAATAGCACACTGTTTTTCTCAGGTGGTTCAGTTTTAGGGAAGAAGATGAAGAAGACAGTGATGATGCCATTTGAAAATGAGTCCAAAAATTTCAATTTTGGTGTAAAATGGGCTTATATAACATTCTAATTTAATGGGCCTGGGTTTTTTTGTTATGGGCTTTTGACTCATTGCCCGATTTGACTCTATTTTAATTTTTGAGATTTACTTCCGTCACCCTATTAGTTACTCGCGCGCCCTATGTTTTTTCCGTTTAACCATTTCGCTACTTATGTAGCGGAAGTTCTAAAAAACAATTCTGGTAGGATATTTTTGGATGTATCCGCTATCTAAATAGCGGACATAGATGTTTTGGTAAATTTGTAAAGCGCGAGTAAATAGAATGTTATTAGAATGTATATTTGAGATGTGCATAGTTTAAACTCTAGATATCTTTCTAATTATAAAATTTCAAATGTTATATTTCACTTCAATATTAGTACATAGTTTGTTTCATAAACTGAAACAATATAATTATAATAATAATAATAATAATAATAATAATAATAATAATAATAATAATAATAATCATTAAAGATTAAAAAATTACAAGAGAGCCATTTGTTTAATATTAATAGGATAACAATCAGTTTGTGGGCCATTAACAGCTCTCCAAGCAAATACATAAACTGCAGATTGTGTTGGGTGGAAAGCATCCCAAAATACATGTTGGTCTCTGTTTAAACATGGCAATTGCATTGGGAGACATGATACTTGTGCTCTATTCAATCCAATACCACAACAAGCTCTATCAATAACAGTAAATGCTGCACACACACAAAAAAATCCAAAACCATTATTTAGTCAAAATCATAGTCTCAAATTTAATTAAGCACTTATAAAATAAACTCATTAGTTAGGATATAATATCTTACCATAGGCATTAGGGTGATTAAGAATATCACCAAAGACATTATAAGTGTTTCCATAAACAAACATGGAATCAGAATGATCTCTATTAAGCTGCTCCACCAATGATCTCAGTCCTGCATTGTAAGTTACAACCATTTGATTTACTGAATCAACACATCTTCCAAATGGGGCTGCACCCCTTGCTCTTTGATTAGGAATACAACCAAGTGGTCCAATTCCTCCCAAGAAGAACCTCCTCAATCCTAAACTTTGTAGTGCCTACAATACAACATATAAATTAATTAATTACATTTAAATGGCTTGGTTCGTAAAGTATATCAAAATAATAAACCGTCTAGTTATGATCCGAAAAGGAAAATAGAACGAATCATTAAAACAATTTAATAGAGAGTGATACTTGAAGTACAAAATTCAAGGACTCTGTTTCAAGTTTCAGTGTAATAGGTCTTTTTGTTGATGGATTTCTTCAAGTATCCTTAAAATTAGACCTATGACACTGAAACTTGAAAGAGAGTCCTTCAAGTATCACTCGGTCTACTAAAATTTAAGGACTATTTCTTTAATTTTAAGGATTAAAGAAAGAGAGAGTGATACTTGAAGGACAAAATTCAAATTTTATTCGACAAATTAACCCTAGACGAAATAATTACCAGAAGTTGTCTTGAAAATGTATTGAGAAGAAGATTGGAAAATTGAGGGGCAGAATAATTTCTGCTAGTGCCATAAAATCCAGGTAGGAGGTAATTGTTGATGTAGTCATTGTTTCCAGTCACCACAATTACTATAGACTTGGCTAAGAATTGATTCAATGCAGTTGCATTCATCATTGTTCTATATTGATTCAATGTGCTCCCAAAGTTCTGGATTTGCCTACTCATGCTATGCCTATCACCCTGCATTACATCATTGAAATATTAATTAATTACATTTAATATTCCCTCCTTTCCTTTTTATAAGGAACAATTTGAAAGAAAAAAAATTGTTCCTTTTTATAAGAAACGATTTTTAAATTTATGTTTTATTAATTAAACAATTTCATTTCTACCATTTATCTATTTTAATGTTATGCATTAATTACAATAACATATTCCATATGCATTAATTACACCAAGGTTAGTTTTAGTTTTGGAATAGATTATAAAATTTTAGAATTTTTAATAAAAAAATAAAATTCCTTAGTTTGTGTGTTTTTTCTAAATAGTTCCTTATAAAAGGAACAGAGAAAGTAATAAATAATAGATTGCATAATCAACTTATGATGAGTTGTTTGTGAGAAACCATATTTGATAAAAACTTGTTAGCTATGAGTGCATTGGTTACATAGAAAATCAATTTTAGATTTGGATCATCTTCTACACTTGGAAGATCGCGTATTTGGTGTGTTGTATGACTACGTGGTGTGTAGCAATACAATTAAGACTATCATATCAATATTAATTGAACGACTCACATTTTGAATTGCTTGTACCGTAATTTCCTAACTAAAGAACCAAATCTTTTACAATGTGTTTTGATGGAATAATTAAAAAATTTAGAGGATTTGAAATTCTAAGCAATTCAAATTATTGTATTTGAATTACCTTCATTTTTAAATGTGGATTTGGATAGAGTAAAAGCAAATTTCATTGTGAACATTTTAGGCCACATCTATAAATTTGAAAAGTTTTGGATCAAATTTAAAATACGGGACCAATTTGAATTTTCAAAAATTTGAAGGAAAAATTTTAGGGATCAATATGCAAGTTTTTGAAAATTTTCAGGGTTCAATTTGCAATTTAAAAAATAGTATAGGGGTCAATTTTAAAATTATGAAACATGGGAGGAAGGGATTTCAAGTTCCAAGTTTTTTGGTGTCATTTGAAATTTTTTAAATTTAATTGAATAAAATATTTCATAAATTCACACCATTTTAAAAATTTTACATAAACAAGAGAATTTTAGCAAAAGAATTTGAATTTCCTCAAAACATTACTTTACCTAAAAAAAAAATCATCTAAACGAACTCTTCATGCAAAATAAAAATCTAAGAATAATTGAGATAAGTGTGTAAAGTACATAGTGTCTCCCTGAATCATCAAGAATACCACCAGAAGCAGATGCAAAATTAACTCCATTAAGCATGTTCTGTCCAATAGTAGAAGAGTCTAAAAAAGGTGGAGGAGAAGGAACACCCAACATATCTCCTGCAAAGTTAAAATAAATCACAATGAGAAATTAGAAAATAATAATAATTTATATTCGTCCCTCTAAGAGTAACTCAATTGATAGAGGTATTACAAAAAATGCAGACGTTGTGATTCAAACCCAAAATTCTCCACTTATTCATTTTATAAAGGGTTAAAAGTTTGACCACTATATAGACTATTTGACAAAAAAATAAATTGATATTCATGTTTTTAATAAACTAAAAAATAAGTTTTAAATGAAGGAAAAAAAAAATGAAATCTAAAAATATAATATAATTTACCAATGAAATCAATGAGGGATTTTCCATTAGAAAATCTGCCTGTAGAACCCCCCTTGTAATCAATACCATATGGATAGAAATTTGATTTTGCCATAGTACTTAGGTGATTATTGTTACCAACATCAACAAGTGAATCTCCAAAAACAAACAAAGCAGGAACCCTTTGTGAGTTCACATGAGCTACCCCATAACAACATAGCAACACTACTAGAATCACCACCATATATTTCATTTTACCCTTTTCCTTCATTTTATTTGTGGAAAATAATGTAGCAAAGTATAATGTGAAATTTTTATCAAAAAAAGAAAATATAATGTGAAAGTTTGAGTTGTGAAAATTGGAACAAACATTACATGTATATATATAAAAATAAAATTAAAAGGTGGTGAGTATAATAAGAAACAAGTAGTGCAAGAAAAACCAAGCCAACCCTATCATATTCCACATGTTTCTTTGCCTTTCTTCATGTTTTTGAGGCTATTTGATAACTCAATTTTCCGTTTTCATTTTCTTTTTTGGTTATGACATGAGTTTTGGTGTGTGTCCAAACCTCAATTTTCATGCTTGTTTGTTACTTTGCATAATTATTCCATGAATTCATGCTGGGTAGGGGAACCGAAAGTTTTGTTCTCAATTTTGGTTAAAAGAAAGAATTTGGGCAATCTTGTGGAAATTATTTGAATTTTGTCTAATCAGCCTCTATTTGCCACATCATCGTTTTTAAAACAACACTTAACGTTAGGGATGAAAACCAAAGGTTTTGCACATTTATGGATTATTTTGAAACAAAAAAAAATACGAAGAAGAAAACGAAATACTCGCAAACTTACAAGGACAAATTGATTATTTAACTACTTAAGCCTATTATGTTGACAAATATATGAATCGATTTCAAGTGAAAGATGATTATTAATCCTATCTTTTAGAACTCGATCTAATTTAACTTTTCAATCAATTATCGTTTTTTAAAACCTTCTTTGCTTACTTACCCGCCTAAGACATTAAGGAGTTTTAATGAGAGTTATGAGCCAAAACATTGTTCATTACTAATTTGTTAGTTCATCGTAATACCAAACAAGCAATTGTAGTGATAAATAAAGGATTGGAAGGCCTAACCGTTTTAAATATTGTTAAATTTAGTTATTTTACTTTCAAATTTGCAAAAAGTTATTTCACTTTCAAATTTGCAAACTCAAAGCTTATGCCCCTAGGCCACTAACTTATGCTTATATATTTACCATAATAAGTTCATCTTTTCACTATCCAACTTTTCATCGCCCCAATCTCTAACTACTTTCTAATTTATTTTTGTAGCTCATACCACTCTCCAATCAAATCTTTCATAACATGTGTCACTCTGAATTTCACTCTCCTTAATATTTATGTAGCATTGCATATGAAGAAAGCAACAAAAACCTTTTTTTTCCATTTTCTTTTTATTATTACTCCCTCTTCAATGTTTAAAATTTAGATTTTTACTACAACATCAATCAACTAATATTTGTCAATCAGTGTATTTCATTTAACTAATATTTAAGGCCAAGGCTACGGTAGGCGAGGGCCTTGGGTCTCCTACCGTAGGAGACTCAGAAAAAGGAGTTTTTTTTTTTTTTTATCCAAAAAAGAAGGGATATTTATTTTTATACAAAAAAGGAATATTTAGGAAATAAGTTTTTGACACATATATTTGAAAATTTAATTAATAATTTTAATAGTTATACTATTTGAGGGGTAAGATTGAAATTTTAGATCAATTAAAATACTTGCAGTATTGGTTTTTAGTTTAAAATGTATGCTGACTAATCGAATTAATTAACAAGTGGTCGACTGTGGAACAATGTTTAAAATTATTAAAAAATCTAACGACTATCGATAATATTTTTTAAAAGTAAAAATTAAGACTCTTCCTATTTTTACGGCTAAAAATTATATTATTAACATCAATTTAGTACGAATTACATATTTATTATATGTTATTTTAATTAAACCGATGTCAATTAAGTCATTATTTTAATAAAAAAATGAAAATAACCATCAAATTTTACTTTCAAATATATCGATAATATTTTAAATATTTTTTAGATACTGTTCTACCACATGGACCATTTAAAGAAGCGATCATATTAAAATTTGTCAAGCTTTTAACACATATATTTTCACTAACAAACGAATGAGATTTTTTTTTTGATGATCGAACACCGAATGTATAGACTGATTTTTTTTGAATAATAATGTATATAGACTGATTATTATTGCAATCTCATCAGAAACCTAGTTTTAATGAAAGAATCATGAACTTTGACAAAAATTACCGATGTAATAGCATTTTGTGATTTTTTTTTGTCGAAGTTCACGACTCTTTCATTAAAACTAGGTTTCCGATGAAATTGCTATTACGGTCTGTCTATACATTCGAAGTTCGATCATCCAAATTTTTTTTTCTCATTCGTTTGTTAGTCCAAATATACGTGTTAAAAGCTTGACAAATTTTAATATGAACTGCTTCTTCAAATGGTACATGTGGTAGAACAGTGTCTAAAAAATATTCAAAATATTATCGATATATTTGAAAGTATAATTTGATGGTTATTTTTGTTTTTTATTAAAATAATGACTTAATTGACATCGATTTAATTAAAACAACATATAATAAATATGTAACTCGTACTAAATTGATGTTAATAATGTAATTTTTTTAGCCGTAAAAATGGGAAGAGTCTTAATTTTTACTTTTAAAAAATATTATCGATAGTCGTTAGACTTTCTAATAATTTTAAGCATTGTTCCACAGTCGACCACTTGTTAATTAATTCGATTAGTCAGCATACATTTTAAACTTAAAAACCGCTACTGCAAGTATTTTAATTGATCTAAAATTTCAATTTTACCCCTCTAGTAGAACTATTAAAATTACTAATTAAATTTTCAAATATGTGTCAAAAACTTATTTCCTAAATATTCTTTTTTTGCATTAAAATAAATATCCCCTTCTTTTTTTGGATTAAAAAAGAAACTCCTTTTTTTGAGTCTCCTACGGTAGGAGACCCAAGGTCCTTGCCTACCGTAGCCTTTGCCAATATTTAAAGGTTAAATTTTTACGTTAAGTATATTTAAAGGTTAAATATTTTACTTTAAATAATTTTATTTTTATCTTCTATTTATCTTCAACTATTACAAACTTGTAGAAATGTTTTTTTTTTTGTCTTTGATAAAATAAATCTACCAACAATTAATTGAAACAAATGGTAAGAGATTTTGACCCTTTAAATAAGTTGTCTAAGATTTGATTCTCAACTATTGCGTATGTAGAAAATTGGGATCCAGATTTGCTGCAGTAGTTTTTAACAAAGTTTTCACACAATCGTGGATTTGAATCGTTAATTATAGATCTGAAGGTTCAAATTAACACGTTATAAAATCACATGAAACAATGTCATCCGTATGTTTTTTATTGGACAACTGTGATATAAGACTATGTGAAAACTGTGTTAAAATAAATTGCAGCAGATCTATTTTGATAAAATTAGGATGGAAAATGAATAATCATTTTTTGTACTCAACAAGTTCCCCGATGATGCAATTAACGACAGTTAAAAACAGTGAAAATTTTATAACTATAACATAATAACAAAAAAAAATAATCAAACATCATCTAAAAGATACTTTCATCGATTATATTTTCTAGTCTCCACCAATTATTGTTTGTGATGTGCTCTAATACACGGTCTAGAGATTGTTATAGGTAATTTTTTCATAAAAAATGAACCAAAACAAGATTTTGGGTTTTTCGGTAAGAATTTATTTTACATAGTTACGATGCAGCCATACACATATATAAACGAAGATTATAACGCAATTACAATACAATAGTATACAGCTTTCACAACAAAAAATAATACGGCCGTAATTATGGATGCGGGCCGCGGCTCGGAACCATGATTAGTAGCTAGCTGTGGAGTGTCCTACTAATTGTAGTTGTAGTATATGTTAGCTACAATACATAGGACAATATCTTGAGTGAATCCTGCAAGTTTGGGAAGAAAGGACAATAATCAACTATTAATCTAAAGAAAAGTTATCTTCCTCCATTTACTGATCTGTCCCTCCAAATTAATTTTTGTTCCTTTTTTTTACTGCTTTGATTCAGGGACATTATTGGGATTTTTTTTATAAATTACTCATATTCACTCTCACATTTTTACCGTCCTTTTTCCTTTTATGCCCTTTGAAATTTACCCTGTGTTTAATAACTTTCCCTTATCAAAAATGTTAATCAAAAGGACAACTGTGACTTTTTGTACATGCTTTCACTTTTGAATTCAAACTCATTTCTTTATATTATTATTATTATTATTATTATTATTATTATTATCATACAGGATTAAAGTTGCCTTTATCACACTGTCCAATTCTTGATCAGATACAAATTGATGGGACTACATACTTACTCTATCTCATTTGTAAGAAGTTACACTACCAAAAAGATCACATAACTTCTCTCCATCGTTGAAGAACCAACAACCAAAACCTGGTGAGTTTTTCTTGTGCAATATGCAAAACATAGATCAAGTATGCTTCTTTCTTTTTACAATACTGAGATTAAGTTCTTACTTTGATTCAAAAATAAAAGTTCTTACTTATCATTTTTTCATTTTTGCTCTCTTATATTATATCATTTTTCTTTTTTTTTTCTTCAGACTAATGTGTCATTTATCTAATTTTTTGTTTGTATCTAATAACACTTCTTACTTCCTTTCTTTTGCAGATTTTACATGTTAGAGAAACAATGGTAATGTCAATAATTTTTTTTTTTTCATGTATTTCTTTCTATAAATGTGTTTGAAGCTCTTGATAAAATAACTTGCTTCTTTTACCTAAACTTTTTGTTTTATTTTCTTACTAATTAATCTGTTCAAATATGTTTGCAGAAATTTTTTGAAAAGGTGTTCACACTAAGGCAAAGAAGAACGCAAGGTATATATGTAAAACTTCAAATCTTTTAAATTAAAAGATACATGATTTAAAAATGTGTCACAAAAAGATAAAGTTAAATAGATAAGAAGTTTTTGTTCTAATTTTACCCGTAAATCTAACTTTTCTTCTATATTTATGTAAAAACTCTTTTATTGTTTCAAAATAATCATGTTAGACTGTTCTAATAACTAACCACTCACTTTTTTAGTTAACAAACAAAATAAAAAGATGAAAAACAGAAAATGAGTTCCAACCATGCAAAGATAAAAGATAAACTACTCTATTCGTTATCCTCAATCAATTTATTTTCTTTCAAAGTTTTGATTTTTTTTATTTAGGCAAAAGAAGAATAAAGAAGATGCAAGATGAGAAGATAACAAAATTTTCGTACATCGGCGAAGATTCCCAGCGCGGTGGCCTTTGCTTGCTCTGGCCATAATTATTCTTTTGGATTTTTATTGAAGATTACAACACTTTGGTACGAATTTAGTGTTTATAATTATGGTTTTGTGTAGTAGTGGCCGAATCTGGACTTTGAAAGAATCAACCAAGTTGTAAACAAAGAAAAAGAAATTTAATGGTGCTGTTTTTTGGACTATTGGTAGTAAAGTTGTTGTGTGGTGGTGATAGTTGTTGTTCGATGGGAAGATTTTGGAGGAAGGAGAAAAAGAAAATCAGAAACAGAAGCATGCAGAGAGAGAAAGATTTGTTCAGGCGGCTGGTTGTAAAAAATTGGAGAAACTGAGATAATTTTTAGGGTTTCACGGTGTGAGTTGGGCCATTTAGCCCAAATAGGATATCAAATTTTTGTTTGATGATTTTATGTAAAGGAATTACAATTCTATTTGATTAGATTAGATGTTTATATAATTGGAATAAATTCTTTTTTTTTTTACTTATAATTGGAATAAATTCTAATAATACAAAATTTGATTTGTATACACTAATAATGTACAATTATTTTATACATATATCCCATCTAATTTTAATATGTAGTTATTTGAGTCTATATTTTGTTGGAATAGTAAATTTAGAAAAATGAAATGGGTACTACTGGTACCTATTTAAAATTGAATTAAAATACTTTAGAAAAAATTAAATTGAATTAAAATAATAAATATGATAAATTAAAAAATTGATGGAATTTTTCAATAAAAAGAATTATTGATATAATTAATGATAATTGATGAAGTAATTAAGCCAAATAAATTTTTACTCGACAAAAGAAGTAATTAAGCCAAATAAATTTTAATAAGTTTTTGATAGAAAAAATTTATTTAATTTTAATGAGTAAAATATAAGACATAAAATAAATAAATAAACAGTAATTAACAAATCATTTTTTTTTCTAAAAATTTATATTTTCTCTTTTAATTTTTAGATAGTTCCTAAAATCTAAAGAAGTTGGGCCAAGCCAAACAATACCATAATTACATAAGAAAAAACAACTATTAATATACATTTCCTTTCCCATCATAAAGTTGAATTTTTTTTATATATAATTTCAGAAGAAAAAAAATCTGTTAATTGCATTTCGTATCTCACCGAAGAGTAGATATGCATTGAAGAAAATTGAAATTGCCTGCAAAAAAGAAAGCCTATACACAGAAGATAGGCTGATAGAACCAATATAGGCTGCAGTATATAGCTACTAACTACAGTATGTACCTATGCACAGTAGAAGTAATTAAGCCAAAGCATACTTCCTAAAACTTAGGTGAGATTTGTATAAAAATAAGAAATATTATACTGCTAAAACATGCTTCCTCCGGCCTTATTTATAAACAAAAATTACTTTTTAGATTCATTGAACATTTGATGTGAGAAAGACTTACATAGACACAAACTCAAATAATTTATATTTGGGCGCACACACACAAATTCAAAAGTTTAAAACAAAAATAATATAGTCACATCAATCAATATCATTTTATTTCTTTTCTCTTTAATTTTTTTTTGAGTTGTATGAGTGTGCCCATCACTTATTATTTGTGTTTGTGTATAAGTTAGAATTTCCCCATTTGATGTATGTAGTCTATATCTTAGTTAGATATATCAAATGTTCAATAAATCTAAAAAGTAACTTTTGCTTATAAATAAGGCTGGAGAAAATAATATTTTTTTTTTCTATTTTTTTCAGACACCACTTGCTATGTATAAAGCATACTGCCTATGGACAATGCAATGACAATCCTAATCAAGAATTAAGAGATACTCCATCTGCGTAAAAAAAAAAAAAAACTCCATTCAATTTTATTTATCTTTACATAAAATAAATATTTATCCCAAATAAATTAATTAAAATACCGTCATTATAAGTAAATTAGTTTTTGTTTAGAACTAACACGAGCCTAATCTAAACATAGAGCTAATGTATCTCTTCAATGTATAAAATAAGACTTCAATACTTTTATAAAAATTTGTATGTTTAGATAAGATGTAAGAATTAATAATCCCAAATTATCGAAAAAATTCATGGGAAAAAATATTCATCCTTACAAAAAAAATTGTCCCGAATGAATTAGTTAAAATATCATCATGACGAGTAAATTAGTTTTTGTTTGGAACTAATACGATCCTAATCCAAACATAGAAATAATGTATCTCATCGATGTATAAAATGAGACATAATTGCTTTTATAAAATTGTGTAAGTGTAGATGAGAAGTAAGAATAGTCCTAAAATTATTTTAAAAATTAATGGAAAACAAATATTCATCTTTACACAAAATAATTATTTATCCCAAATGAATTAGTTAAGATATCGTCATCACAAGTAAATTAGTTTTTGTTTGGAACCAACACGAGACTAATGCAAATATAGAGCTAATATTTCTCATTGATGCGCAAAATGAGAACTTAATTGTTTTGATAAAAATATGTATGTGTAAATCAGAAGTAAGAATAATCGCAAAGTAATTGAAACAATTCGTCGGAAACAAGTATTCATTATCATACAAAATAAATAATTGTCCCAAATTAATTAGTTAAAATATCGCAGTCACAAGTAAATTAGTTTTTGTTTGGAACCAACATGAGACTAATCCCAGTACAGAGCTAATGTTTCTCATTGATGCACAAAATGAGAACTTAATTGTTTTGATAAAAATGCGTATGTGTAAATGAGAAATAAGAATAATCGCAAAGTTATTGAAAAAGTTCATCGAAAACAAGTATTCATTATTATACAAAATAATTATTTATACCAAATGAATTGGTTAAGATATCGTCATCACAAGTAAATTAGTTTTTGTTTGGAACCAACACGAGACTAATCCAAATATAGAGCTAATGTTTCTCATTGATGCGCAAAAGGAGAATTTAATTGTTTTGATAAAAATTTGTATGTGTAATTGAGAAGTAAAATAATCGCAAAGTAATTGAAAAAATTTGTCGGAAACAAGTATTCATTATCATACAAAATAAATAATTGTCCCAAATTAATTAGTTCAAATATCGCAGTCACAAGTAAATTAGTTTTTGTTTGGAACCAACATTAGACTAATCCCAATATAGAGCTAATGTTTCTCATTGATGCACAAAATGAGAACTTAATTGTTTTAATAAAAATGTGTATGTGTAAATGAGAAATAAGAATAATCCCAAAGTTATTGAAAAAGTTCATCGAAAACAAGTATTCATTATTATACAAAATAAATAATTGTCCTAAAGGAATTAGTTAAAATATCGTCATCAGATGTAAATTAGTTTTGTTTGGAACCAACATGAAACTAATCCAAACATAGATCTAATGTTTCTCATTGATGCACAGAATGAGAACAAAATTGTTTTGATAAAAATTTGTATCTATAAATGAGAAGTAAAAATAATCTCAAAGTTATTGAAAAAATTCATCGGAAACAAGTATTCATTATTATACAAAATAAATAATTGTCCCAAATTAATTAGTTAAAATATCACAATCACAAGTAAATTTGTTTTTTGTTTAGAACCAACATGATACTAATCCAAACATAGAGCTAATGTTTCTCATTGATGCATAAAATGGGAACTTAATTGTTGTGATAAAAATTCGTATGTGTAAATGAGAATTAAGAATAATCCCAAAGTTATTGAAAAAGTTCATCGGAAACAAGTATACATTATTATACAAAATAAACTATTGTCCCAAATGAATTAGTTAAAATATCTTCATCACAAGTAAATTAATTTTTGTTTGAAACCAACACGAGACTAATCCAAACAAAGAGCTAATGTTTCTTATTGATGCATAAAATGAGACATAAATGCTTTTATAAAATTCCGTATGTTTAGATGAGAAGTAAGAATAGTCCCAAAATTATCGAAAAAAATCACGGGAAACAAGTATTCATCTTTACAAAAAAATAAATATTTGTCCCGAATGAATTAGTTAAAATATCATCATGACGAGTAAAATAGTTTTTGTTTGGAATATAATATGAGACTAATCCAAAATAGAGGTAATGCATCTCATCGGTGTATAAAATAAGGCCTAATTGCTTTTATAAAAATGCGTATGTGTAGATGAGAAGTAAGAATATTCCTAAAATTATTGAAAAACTTCACGGGAAACAAATATGCAACTTTACACAAAATATTTATTTATCGCAAATGAATTAGTTAAGATATCATCATCACAAGTAAATTAGTTTTTGTTTGGAACCAACACGAGACTAATCCATACATAGAGCTAATGTTTCTCATTGATGCGTAAAATGATAACTTAATTGTTTTGATAAAAAAAATCGCATGTGTCAATGAGAAGAAAGAATAATCTCAAAGTTATTGAAAAAGTTCATTGGAAACAAGTATTCATTATTATACAAAATAAATAATTGTCCCTAATGCATTAGTTAAAATATCGTCATCACAAGTAATTTTGTTTTTGTTTGGAACCAACACGAGACTAATCCAAACATAGAGGTAATGTATCTCATCGATGTATAAAATGAGACAAAATTGCTTTTATAAAAATGCGTAAGTGTAAATGAGAATTAAGAATAATCCCAAAGTTATTGAAAAAGTTCATCGGAAACAAGTATACATTATTATACAAAATAAACTATTGTCCCAAATGAATTAGTTAAAATATCTTCATCACAAGTAAATTCATTTTTGTTTGAAACCAACACGAGACTAATCCAAACATAGAGCTAATGTTTCTTATTGATGCATAAAATGAGACATAAATGCTTTTATAAAATTCCGTATGTTTAGATGAGAAGTAAGAATAATCCCAAAATTATCAAAAAAAATCACGGGAAACAAGTATTCATCTTTACAAAAAAATAAATATTTCCCGAATGAATTAGTTAAAATATCATCATGACGAGTAAAATAGTTTTTGTTTGGAATATAATACGAGACTAATCCAAAATAGAGGTAATGCATCTCATCGATGTATAAAATAAGGCCTAATTGCTTTTATAAAAATGCGTATGTGTAGATGAGAAGTAAGAATATTCCTAAAATTATTGAAAAAATTCACGGGAAACAAATATGCAACTTTACACAAAATATTTATTTATCGCAAATGAATTAGTTAAGATATCATCATCACAAGTAAATTAGTTTTTGTTTGGAACCAACACGAGACTAATCCATACATAGAGCTAATGTTTCTCATTGATGCGTAAAATGATAACTTAATTGTTTTGATAAAAAAATCGCATGTGTCAATGAGAAGAAAGAATAATCTCAAAGTTATTGAAAAAGTTCATTGGAAACAAGTATTCATTATTATACAAAATAAATAATTGTCCCTAATGCATTAGTTAAAATATCGTCATCACAAGTAATTTTGTTTTTGTTTGGAACCAACACGAGACTAATCCAAACATAGAGGTAATGTATCTCATCGATGTATAAAATGAGACAAAATTGCTTTTATAAAAATGCGTAAGTGTAGATGAGAAGTAAGAATAGTCCTAAAATTATTGAAAATATTCACGGGAAACAAATATTCAGCTTTACACAAAAAAATTATTAATCGGACAAGTAATTCCTAAAGTTACGAAATAAATTCATGAAAAATTAGTATTCATCTTTGCACAATAAATGTTTATCCCAAATGAATTAGTTAAAATATCGTCATCACAAGTAAATTAGTTTGTGTTTGAAACCAACACGAGATTAATCCAAACATAAAGCTAATATTTCTCATTGATGCATAAAATGAGAACTTGAGAAGTAAGAATAATTCCAAAATTATTGAAAAAATTCATCCAAAACAAGTACTATTTATTATTATTCAAAATAAATAATTGTCCCTAATGAATTAGTTAAAATATCGTCATCACAAATAAATTAGTCTTTGTTTAGAACCAATAGAAGACTAATCTAAACATAGAGTCAATGTTTTTCATTGATGCAACTTAATTATTTTGATAAAAATTCATATGTGTAAAGTGACACAAGTGTGGTGCCGGAACACTTTCCTATATTAAATTTTGCTATATAAACTTTTTTATAACAAAATCTTTAATTTTTATTCATTGACAATATAATATTTGATTTTCAATTCCTTATGAATAACCTTCGACGCCAAATCAGAACGCGCGGAACGCGCGTCCCGTGCGTACGCACGGGTATGTTCCTAGTAAGTACGTATAAGTTATGACTTTGAATGCCTTATTGTCAACACGGTTTGAATGTAATCACTGATTGCCTACCTTCTATTAATATATTCGTAGTGTAATTCGTATATTAATATATTCGTAGTGTACATGTAATTCGTATTCTTCTCAAATCAGTTTGTTGTTTTTATTACTACTTCAAACACAGCTGGCTTAACGCGTATATGTGATGATGATTCGCACAGTACTCAATCATCTGTCGTTTTTCACACACACCATATATTTACGAATATATAGTTTATTCTTATATCCACTAGTACTCTAGTATTTTACCTCACACAATTGCAATTAAAAGAAAATATATAAAACTAAATATTACTAATTTGTTCAATGTAAATTAAAGTGAGAAAATGATATCTCAGTCAAAAGCAAAGTAAAATTTTCATAAAAAATGAACCATAACAAAATTTATAAAAGTTTTATATTTATTGTTCTCTAAAGACACTAATAATTCTAATGACCTTGTCATGGTATGATCAAGTCAATAACTGAATATGACTCTAGTCTCTAGTGGGGAAAATTGGCTCAGCTCAATGGTTGATTTTGGGAACATTTTACTAATAATTGTACACGAGGAAAATGTCGAATGAATTGTTTTTCTCTATAAAAACGTCGCATTGAATAGTATGAATAAAATAAAATGTTTAGGGTTCGTTTGGTGCACATGATATGATAGGGACAAGATATGATAAGAAGGTGGATAAGGATATGATAGGATAATAATAGGTTAGTGTTTATCCTATCATGTGTTTGGTGCATACAAATGATAAGAAAGAGAATAACATTGTTTATAAAAATAAATCATATTTTTAATTGACATTAAAAAAATTAATGCATTAATTTCATATAATTGTAAAATAAAATGCATTGACACTACTAAAATTTAAATTGAATCACTAAAATAAATATCAAATTAAAATAACACAAAAAAATGTAAAATTTCCAACAAAAAATGACTATTTTCAACAAAAATCAAACTAGAAGATATGACTATTTTCTTAACAAAAAATGTAAAATAAATTACAGGTTAGAAGTTAAAATTTTTGGCAATACAGTAGGGCTGCTATGTTGAAAATCAAAACATATATTAATACAACTTACATGAATATTATAAAAAAGAAGAAAATGTAACGAAAGGAAAAAAGACAAAAATCTTGCAGCTAGTGGGAATCGAAGAAGGTCTCGGTCTTTCATTCCACTGACGCGTGGTTATCCTGTTGCTAACCCAAGTAAAACTAAGGATTAAAATAACAAAGAGCTAATAGGATAGGATTAGTAATTGGTTTAATTTATCATTTCCAATTGATGCACCAAACATGAAATTTAAGTAGGATATGATAGTTTTATCATATCATGTCTTCTTATCCTGTGCACCATCGAGATAAGATAGTGTATTCGGATATGATCGAAGTTTGAGTTTATGTTGCATAAAAAATAAGTTTGAGTTTATTTAAAAATAAATATTGATCCACACATTGGTTTGGTATAGTTAATTTTTTGTTATTATTTTATTGATATGAATTTTTTACCGTTATTAATGAATTTTTATGAGAGAAACTGTGATGTACATAAGGTATATCTTCCCCTCTTTTTTTTTTTTTTTGAAAGAGTATATTTTCCCCTCTTACCACATAGACCAATTGATCATTGTAGGTAAGAAATTTATTTGATTAATTGGGATAATATCCATTATGAGTTAGTTTTTTGGCACAAGCAAAATCATATACTCAATCAACTAATGTATAAATTCATCGAGTAATTTTAATATTAGAATTTAGCAGGTCTATACTCAACACTAAAAACTAACGTGAGAGTTGAGGTTTGCACTATCATTATAAGAGTTATCTATGTCATATTTTTAGTCGATGTGAGACTTCTAACACATTCTCTTACGTACAGGACTGAACAAGTTGAAACGTAATCAAACAATAACGAACGGCCCGAATATGATAGATCTCCACAACATATAACGTACATCAAATGAACTTAGTTAGGACATAAGAGTAAAATATTTATCAATAATTATTCAAATTGAAAACCTAACCAATTTGACATTATCTTGGTGCGAAAGGTACAACTCTAGTAAAAATTATTGTTGTGAAGATGCTAAGAACGGACTAAAAGTTAGTTGACAAAATTAACAGTAATTTAATTGTGTCAGTTAGTGTAATCTAACCAACTTGGCATGATAATGTGATAAACTACCAACTAATTGACAAAACGGAGGATGGAATGTAGCATGTTTTAAGGAGACAAATTCATCCTATTAAGCCTAGCTGATAAGCACATATACTATTTAAACCTGTTTGCATATGGAACTAGAATCTACCTAAGTTAAGTGATCAATTAGAACTCTTCTTTTGATATATTATTGTATAGATTAACATGTTTAGATGACAAAAACTGATGGAAATAGATCTTCGATTATATATTTATTTACTTTTCAGGTACAAAATCAAAAACTCCAATAGAGTTTCGACTAGTTTCTTAAATTATAATATAAAGTTGTTTTAACATTCATGAATAGAAATAAAAATAAAATAAAATAATTCCTGAACATAAAATAATTTATAGAAACATTGCATGTAATATATACGTAAAGTTTAACCAGTAAATATTTGCCTTAAAATGATTTTTTTTTTTTAGTTTAACCAGTAAATATATACAACAAGAAAACAATTTGTTTTTAGAAGACTAGTTTCTCGAAAAACCCCAAAAATATCTCAAAAACTTCATTTTTCAATAAAATAAAAGACTTGAAAAAACATATGGTGTTGTGTGATGGTTCAAATAATTATGATTTTTTTGGTGGTGTTTGCTTGTATTTTTCTGGTGGTGTGTTTAAATAATTAAGATATAAATTAATTAATTGTGGTTTTTTTTGGAACAACAATTCATTGTGGTTGGCTTATACTACTATTTTGAATTTATTATTTTTTACGTGTGAAAAATAAAATTTATTTCAAAAGATAGTTATTTTGATTATAATATTTAGACAAAATTTAATGTTATTTTGGAGTCAAAACAAAAATTTAATGTTGTTTTATATTTTTAAATCACTTTTCTTTTAAATTAATTTAAATTTTAAATACATTTTATTTACAAAATAATGGTACCCTAATTTACCAAAATAAATATCTTCTTTTAGACAAAATGTAAGTAAATCATTTTTTTATGAGAAAATAAAATATTAATTACCCATGTATCATCTTCGGATAATATGTGCTTATTCAACATCGTTTTCAAAGTAGAATCATGTAGGACCCCCAAAAATTTCCAGCTAGATCCAGTAATACACAGTTCACAAACTTTCACATACCGTACGCACTTCATCTATTCTCTACATAAACCCCCCACAACTCCAATGACACATTAAACCACAACACACACAAAATCTCATCACTCAATTTTCTCTCTTCTAAATTCTTCATGTCCATCACAAAGGAATCTCAAGCTCAAGTTCAAGTGGAATCTCAACCCGGCTCAACAACAAAACGCGGCTCCAAAAAACGTGATTCTGCATTCCACGGAGTGCGGAAACGTACTTGGGGGCGCTATGTTTCGGAGATAAGGCTACCGGGTCAAAAAACTCGAATATGGCTTGGATCATTTGAGTCAGCTGAAATGGCGGCTCGTGCTTATGACTCGGCGGCTTATTTCTTAAAAGGTAGCTCGGCTAGTCTTAATTTTCCTAAAGATGTTGAATTTCTACCACGTCCTATTTCTTCGGCAAGAAGAGATATTCAATTGGCAGCGGCTAAAGCGGCACATCAACCAAGCCGAAGCCGCCACCAACAAGAAGATGTACTTACAATTACACACTCTTCTTCCAATGAAACAAAAATGAATGAAAATCAAAATGGTAATAATATCAATAGTGCTAATAATAGTATTGATATTGATCATCATGATGTTAATGATTTTTCCATTGATATGATGGAGTGGTGGAAAGAAGAAGAGTATGCCACTACGACGTCGTTTTGGGATGTGAAAGATGCTCCTTTGATGAGTCCAACAAGGGTGGGGTCCACTTATGGAGATATGATGACATGGAATGAAGTGTTCAATTTAAATGATGATATTCTAGCGATGGTACAAGGAAATAACTCTTTAGTATATGTACCGTAGTTTCATTTTCTTTTTTCTTTGTTTTTTGGTCTCTAATGACTAATACTACAATACTACTACTCTACTCTTGCAATTAGTTGAAAAAAAATGTATATATTTGGACTCTAATACTACCTACTCCTGCAATTAGTTGAAAAAATTGTATATAAAGAAAATCTTAATATGTTTTTGAACTCAATTCGTAAATTAAGTAGCGAAAGAGGTATTTTATTAATTGCAGAGTACGCGCGAGAAAATCTTAAGGATGCGAAAAAGAAGATCTCAAATCGAAGAAATGAGTGGCGAGGCTGCTCAAAAACAATAACCCAATATAGGAATGTATTTTGAACGGTGAAAATCTTTCTCACCCCCTTTCAATTCTCATTCCCTGCGTCCTTGCCCCGTCTCTATTTTTCTTAACACTTTTACCCTTTTTAGGTTTATAGTCCGTGCACGGTTTAATTTGAATTATAGAATTTCAACACACTCTACATATATTTTGGATCCATGTTTTTTCTCTCCACTTCTTCATTTTGATTTTCAAAACCTCTAAAAAAAATCAAAATTCAAAAACCCTAAAAACCAACCTACAACACCCCCCCCCCCCCCCCCACCCCACATCCCCATTTTTCACAAAATGTCACCTACAATTCATTTCATAATTTCATTTGTTAAATTTTGAACATCTAAGCAATATTTAAGTCCATATTTTCTCTAATTTTGAATTTTGATTTTTTTTTTTGTGTGTTTCTTCTCATGAACTGATTTCGTACGAATTTTAAAACTCAAACTTATTTTCTGCTATTTAAATTGTAAAATTTGAGTTATTCCTAAAATTACAAGATTAGGGGAACAAATCGCCAACCACTTCCGTAAAAAAAAAAATCGCCAACCACTAGTTGGCCAAGAACGGGATAGGAAACGATAGTAGAAAGAGGAGAAATGTCTCAACCAACACCACAACCAGAGTTTTAGGAGCAAAAGCCACAAACACAACCACAAGAGGAACAACCACATGCACAACAAGAGTCATATCCTATAAGCCCCTATAACATATATGTTTATAAACGAGGATCATGTTGTCAAACATGCTTGGGAGTTGGGAGGGAGATGTACATTTTTTTTTCATTTTTTTTTAAAATACATTTTTAAATTTAATTTCGTTTTTTGTTCACTTCTGTGACACAATCACAACATGCACTTTGTTATGATACATTTATTTCTCAATACAAGCTATAATTTGAGCATTGATATCTATATTTTTCCTTAAAAAAAGTTGTACATAATTTAACATAACTAAAAAAATTTATAAATATTAACAAAAAAATCGTTGCCTGAGAGATTCGAACTCTCGCGGGGAAACCCCATGTACTTAGCAGGCACACGCCTTAACCACTCGGCCAAAGCAACATGTTATATATAATTTTTATTGTTTCTTATATTATCTCCATTTTTATTTGCCAGCCAATGAAATTTAGTACACACGTAATTGGTGTTAGAGAGATTGCCCACACAAATAAATGAAACAAGTTCTTTTCTTGTTAATATCTTAATTTGTTGTATCATCAAAACCACATGATCAAACTACCAATATCAATCAAAACACACCATATAACTAATAATTAATTAATGGCATATATAGAGTGACCTAAAAATAAGTACATTGTTAGAATTTGATGCCTAATGACGCCTATTATTCTTGTGGTTTAAGAATTGTCATAATCCTTCAATCATCATTCAACAAATCAGTTTCGGGTAACTATATACTTCGTCTTAGTTTATTATCATGATACTCAGTTCATTTTTTTTATATACATTTTTACTACTTTGATGTAGATTGATAACTCCCTATATTATCTTTTTTTTTAAGCATATAAATAGTTATTTATCAATTCTTAAACTCTTGGGAATTGATAAGTATATATGCTAGATTTAGTGATTACTTGTTTGGTTTGCATAATAGGGTAAATTTTAATTATTATTTTTGGGTAATTAGGAGTTGTTCAATTCTCTTTAGGCTTTGATTTTGTTACTATTCAAGTATCACCACTTGGAATATATTCATTGTCTTTGTGACTGATCTATCATCTATGTACTTGTTAATTTATGATTATTAAATTAGTAATTTAAAATGATTCAAAAAATAATTATTTATTTTTATTACAAAAATGCTACAATAAAATAATTAACACCAATGAAAAAATGATTTAATATCATAATTCACATGACTTTTCAAGAAATGAACAATGAAATAATAATATTTTTTTTATAAAAGAAACAAACTTGTAGGTGCCACCATATTCGCCCCATTTTTTTAGTGAGTTAAATGGCGGAGTAGACCATTGTAAAGAGTTGGGTACAAAATTTCAACTTAATCTATCTAAAATCGTGGGTTGAATAGGTCGGTCCGATAGGTTCGACCTATTTTATCACATATCCACCAACCTATATTGCATATTTGTATATATTATTAAGTTTAATTTATTTATCTAAAAAATTAGTAATTATTATTATTATTTTTATTAGTTATTATTATTATTATTATTAATTAACACTAACAATTATTGTATAATTGTTTTCATAGAATTCGATATTTGTTCTTTGAGGTTACTTCATCTCTATTATTGTTCTTTTGGTTGTTTTTTATTTTTATTTTTTTATATGAAAAAATTTGTTTATAAGCAAGACTAACATTTTGAATTAGGCCAGAGGGGGTCAGGCCAATAATGACAAAATACTAAAAAGGAATTAAAATTAGGATTGTTGTATGTTCTAAAGCAACTTAAACATGCTGCTTCACACTTTTATTGTTTCTTAGTCTAAACATTTCACGCATTCTCATGTGATATGCTGAAAACTAACGGCTAAGATGGCTACCTTGAAAGTTGTATTAATCAAATTCTTCCAAAACCAACAATTACTTCACCAAATGGAACATCATACATTTTTACTTATAATGTTAACCCTACATTTGTTTTTTAATGGAAAAGTGTTAACAACACAATTTTTTTCTTCGTATTTTTATTTAGTGATTTTTTTATAAGTGCGATGTATTTATTTACCGTTGTGCAATAATGATTAATTTAAAATGATGAGAGTTGTTGAGATGAATCCAACGGTTCCGTGAGCATATAAAGAGTGTATCTGCCACAAATAGTGTATAGTAACTATCATGATTGTTATTATTGGTGTATGAGGAAGCTTTCGTGAGGGAATCATATTGGATTGGATCCGGATCACTTGGGCTGCATGTATTGGGCGTTGCCCCAATCCGGAACAATCACATTTGTTTTTTTATCAGAAAATGTTAACAACACACTCTTTTTTAATATTTTTATTTTGTGAATTATTTTATATAAGTATTAAGTATTCACTATGGTTATCATCGATTAATCTGCTTCACAAATTTGTTAAAAAAACAAGATATAATCTTCTATCTCAACTGATTTTCTCCATACACAAGAGTCAGATATTGAACCCTAACCACTTACTTAAGATACCACAGTACCTGACAATTTAGTGAAATTCATTATTCCCACTAAAGTAACGAGTAAATCACGTTATTTATTTAGCGAGATTCATTTTCGATTAATGGAACCCACATAAATTTTAGCAAATTACGTATTGAACATTAGAAAGTGAACGTTAAAGAGCGCATTTATAGCATTAATAGAGCTTCTTTTACTTTATTCATGAGACCTAACATGGTAAATAGTGTGTGAATGTCATGTGTGTGTCTATTCTCAGTTGCTTTTATTAAACCTACGCAATGCTAAAAATTTTATCTTAATTGAGTGTCTTATTTACTAACTTTTTCCCATGAAAATCATCCCAAGGGACCAATTTAAATACAAGGTGCAACCATCACAAAAGAAACTTGTCACTTGGAATTACATAGTCTCTTTGTGGCAAAGAACACTTGGTGTGATAAGAAAAATGAGGGTAAAGCCAGCTTCAGCAAAAACCATTTTGTTCCTATGCATTGCTTGCTTTCTGGCTGGAACACTTTTCACTGGCCAAATGTGGACAAGCCCCTCCTCCAACCATGAGAGTTCGGTGATACCGACTAGACACAACGGTGTTCACAAACGAGTAAGTACTAATTAATTTGTTTTAATTTAGCTTCTCTAAAGCGCGACACATTCGTCAGTTTGTATGTTAAATTAGTAAAAAAATATCATTGAATCAAAAGTTATCATAGATTATCATATATCTAACCACAATTTTAACAATTGATTTTTCGATCAATAATTAAGTGAATCTCTTAATTTAATGAAGACGAAATCGTTTTTTATACAAATAGACGGTGTTATTTTTTAGTCAAAAATGAAAAAGACGAAATCGATTTTTCTTTTACTAAGAAGACGAAAGTGAATCTCTAATTATGTTTTTGGTGAATCTAAATGTCCCACACTTAATTTATTTTTCATGCAGAAAATAATTGAAGGAGAATCAGATGTAATGGACGAAGTCACCAAGACTCATCAAGCTATCAAGTAAGATAAATTTATATATGATGAGCTCTTGGATTAAAATTGAAGGTATTAATTGATCATCATTTGTGTGACATAAATTGTTTATGAACAAAATTAATAGGTCTTTGGATAAGGCAATTTCAACATTGGGAATGGAATTGACAGCATCTAAGACAAGCCAGACTAGTGGGCAGGGTCATCAGCACTTGAGACAACAAGCTTCTAACCATAGTATTCAGAAAGCTTTTGTGGTGATTGGAATTAACACTGCCTTTAGTAGCAAAAAACGTCGAGACTCAATACGCGATACATGGCTGCCTAAAGGTATGCATACGTTACTCGTGAAGGGATCCAAATCTCCTACCGTAAAAATAGCAAACAATCACTTCATATCATACGGTTCATATTATGATTTAATTAAATTAGATTAAAAACAAATGTACGATTTTTTTAATCAGTGTAGACCCATAATTCTAATCAAATGGTATCTATAGAACTCACACAAGTAGTTGGTGCGTATGTGTGAGTGTCGTAAATTTTGAGTTCGATTTCTAATCCAAAAAAAAAAAAGAATCTAAATCAAAAGGGTATAGTCTAAAATCCAATTCCTTAGATAATTTGTCTTTAATTCTTCCCACTTTTAATTTTTGTGAAAATATTGCTAAAATTGAAACCAGGAGATAAGCTTAAGGAACTAGAGAAAGAGAAGGGAATTGTTGTAAGGTTCATGATTGGTCATAGCACAACACCAGGAAGCATTCTTGATAAATCAATTGATGAAGAAGAAGCAGAACACCATGATTTTCTTAGGTTAGACCATGTTGAGGGGTACCATGAATTGTCCTCCAAGACAAGACTCTTCTTTTCAACTGTTACATCTATGTGGGATGCTGATTTCTATGTCAAGATTGATGATGACATTCATTTAAATCTTGGTAAGTTTTTTAATCTTAGTAATTTTCAAGTTTAGTTAGTTTGCATATACTTTTGTAGGAAATGAAATTGATTTTAGATACATAAAATTCATATTTTAACATATTTGGGTGTGCTCGGTTCTTGAAATTTATACTAACTTAAATATATTATTTTGAACTTTTGTCTTCAAAAGTGATTTTACTTTTAAATTTATCATACAACTCTTACTTACATGAATATATTCAATATAATTATCGACTTTTTTGCAGGTACGCTAGTGAATACACTTGCAAAGTACCGATCAAGGCCGAGGGTTTATATTGGATGCATGAAATCCGGCCCAGTTTTATATCAAAAGTTAGACTTTTTACATAAAAATAAAATTGTGTTATTAAGTAATTAATTGTAGAATTTTATGTGAACTAGTGCTTTTTATTTTGTGGCAGAGGTGTAAAGTATCATGAGGCTGAGTATTGGAAGTTTGGGGATGAAGGGAACAAATATTTCAGGCATGCCACAGGACAAATATATGCAATCTCTAGGGATCTTGCTGACTATATATCTATCAATTGGTAATTTCTTATTTTTTTTAATAGTTTTTCAATAGATGCGATAAGACCTGAAAATGAATTTATAAGTAGTGATAATCATTATTTTAAAAATTGATTTTGTAAAATTGAATTTGGTTCAATATATTAGAAATTTTTAATCTTAGTTAGGACTGATAGTTAATTATTTGGTAATTAACTCTTAAATTTTTAAGTTAATCTTAAATCAAAATCCTATGAAATGTAATTTATTTCCATACTGCAGGCCCATATTGCATAGATATGCAAATGAAGATGTATCTCTTGGAACATGGTTATTGGGCCTTGAGGTTGAAATGGTTGATGAACGTTCCATGTGTTGTGGGACACCCCCAGGTAACTTTGTTAATCCTATTTCCTTTAAAAAATAAATGATGAAAATTATTCTTTGTTTCTTAATTCAACTAATTTTTTTTGTACATGAATATTCTCTGTTAACAAAACAAATTTTAAGAATGAACAAAATTTCATGAATTATATCATTGAATATATCATAAAATTAGTTAAGATCATTTTATTTTATAAATAAACTTAAGATTTTTGCTTGTATTAAAGACTGAGTGGTATATTTTATAAAATACATTTTCAAAATTACTAGCAAAACACATTTTTTACAGCAAATTTATATAAGTGAAACTCATTTATATTTCATCTAACACGATAACATCCGTTGTCATTACGGGTCCTTTTTTCTTTTGACAAGTTCCGTCTCTTTTTAATTGTCGATTTTTTAACGAAAAAAATGTTTGTAACATGTATTATTTTCAAAATTTATTTTTGATCAATAAAAGGTAAGAGTTTATTTAATTTTTTTTATTAATAAAAAGAATTTTAATCTGTGAAAAAAAAAAGAATTTTAATTTTATAGGTGTGTTGTTTGTTCAAGCAGATTGTGAATGGAAAGCAAGGGCAGGAAACATATGTGTGGCTTCATATGATTGGAAATGCAGTGGCATATGCAAGTCTGTTGAGAGAATGAAAGATGTTCACAAAGCTTGTGGAGAGGGAGATGGAGCTTATTGGAATGTTGAAATATAATTCACAAATTCATTGCATTGGAATGAAGAAAAAAAAAAGCTTAGTACTTTTGCATGAAGAGGGCATTGAAACCATTTTCATTTTATTATTTAGACCAAATTAATTGTCACCATTTCTTGAGAGACAATATCTATCTATGGTTATCTTCATTTTGTTTGGCATTTTGATTTGATGATTTCCTATGCATTTTCTTTACCAATTTTTTTTAGAAAAAAGTTCTTGTAATTCTTGAACTTAACACCCACCACCTCAACCACGAGAAGACCCAACTCTCCTCGAAGAAAAGACAGGATCAACCATTAAATCAAGGTAGACACCAAAGGACCTTCCAACTAACCAGGACCACCGAAACTTAGCTCCACACCCCAACAAACTCTAACATGTTCAGCATAGAATATATAGGGCATCCCCCATTCATACCCCACTCATAAAAGAAACAAGGGGTGAGTGAATTTTTACCGATATACCATTTCAAAGAAGTAAGTTTCACCCTATCCATCAGATAGTTGATAGAAAAAGTTCTCTCGGAAGAAATTATTTTGTTTTGCAAGATATTAAAAAATAGAACTACAAGAACCATCCCCTCTTAAAATAGAACACATCAAACAGTACTTAGGCAAATAGACTCCATTATCATTCATTACATATGAGCTACCTATCATATATATATAGGCACCACACATCCAACAATGCCAACAATAGCAGCATTCCTAAAAAGCTTGAGTAACATCAAGATTCAATCAAGCAAAATCCATATAAAAGGTTGGCCAAAAGCAGCATTCATATAGGAACATAATAAGTATTTACAAGCCTTCACACAATAGCATCATTTAAGTTTTATGGAGCTCCTCCATATGCATATTTTCCTTCTGCATCATCAAAAGTCAGAAGACAGCATATGCTCACAAGAATTGCTCTCACGACGCAACATTAATTAACACGCTCACCGGTGACCAAATGAAAATTAATTAAACACTTATGGAATTATCATGCACAAACTGATGAATAAATACACATTTGTTAGTTGACATTTAAATCGAAGCAATATCTAATAGAAGTAAATTTGAAAACAAAAACATCGTCCATTTAAGAGTTCAAACTTTCGCAAAGCACTTTTAGAATACTAGCAAACAAAGCAGAATAGATGCAAGAAGAATTTCCAATTTCTTTCATTGTAATTAAAGCAAAGGCGGAGCTGTTATTTTTCTCAATGATGGCCTTGAAGATACAATAGATCCAACGACATCACTATCCACTCTATAACAACCCCTTAAACTGATCTCTCTTAGTTTTGTGCAGTTTTTTGCTACATGTTTCACTCCCTTCTCTGTGACATCACAACAATTATTCAGTACGAGTTTTAAAAGCCCACGACAACTCTTTGAGATCACATAGAGACTTTCATCATCAACACGTGTATATGACAAGTTCAACACCCTCAATTCGGGAACTTCAAAGTTGATTTCGGATAGCTTCAATCCTATACAACTTTCTAAGTTCAAATGTCTAATGTTACTACATTTCCTTAAAACATGAGCAATACCTTCTTCAGATAGGTTATAGCAATCGTTCAACTCGAGCAGCTTCAAATTAGGAAAACAATCAGCGATGAGGAACATGTCGGTAGTATTCAGATAAACAGTCATGGAACACGTGAAAGAGGTTATAGTTTTAATATTTTGCGAGAAGGCTCGCAAGCCATCCGTGGGAAGGGTGGATAAGTAGGATAGACGGAGCGACGTGAGGTTTAATGAGAAAGTAGAGATTTGGCAAAGAAGGTTGTCCGATCCCGAGACATGGAGCGAGGTGAGGTTGGGGAATCTACGGAAGAAGGAAGGAAGGAAAGGGCGTGCTAGTAATGTGATATTGAGAGAGTCTCGAAGACGGTTGGTGATGGAGAGGAACTGTTGGTTGACAACCGATAGAGATCGGAAGTAGCGACTGTAGTTGTTGTCTTCACGGTCGTATTTCATGATGAATTTGAATACAAGTTCCCAGCATTCATCAGGTAAATAAAAATCATCATCTGTTGCATCAACCATTGTTCTCTTCCTTTTTCTTTGGATGTAGGTTAACGCAAAAACAAAAGAAAAAGTTATGAAAGAAAAAAGTAACAAAATAAAGAAAAGAAGATATACTCCAAGATTCTAACTTATACCTTTTCGGATTTTTTAAAACTGAAAGCTGGATTTTGGCGTTATATGGATATTGAGATGAAAAGCCTTATCAAAACAAACTGGTTAACAAAGAAAGCCTAAATTAAAGGTAAAAATATATTATTTTGATTTTTTTTTGAATGGCATTACTTTTTTGAATTTTACCACCAGTTTAATCTGGTTCGGAGGTCAGTTCTGGCATCAAGTGGTCTTGACCCCCTCCCGATCGAAGTTGTGGGGATCGAACCGTGGTCCTCCCTATAAAGTTCAGCGCCAATCACCACTGAACCAACTAACGATTGGTGAATGACATTACTTTGAACTATATGGTGAGTATTTTTATAAAAATTATGTATCAATCTGAGCTTTAAAATTTAATTTTATATATAATATAAAAGTTATATTTTATACTCTCAATGAACTATAAATATCATACCGTTTTAAAAAAAAACTATAAATATCATACCACATCTTAAAAAAAAAAAAAACTATAATCATACCATTGTTATGAAACACTCTTATGTAATTTCAAAGAGTTGTCTTGGGCTTTTGCAACTGTTACTAAAAATTTGTTGTGATATCACAGAGAAGGAAGTGAAGCATGTGGTAGAAAACTGCACACAATTGAGAGAGATCACTTTATGTATTGTCATCTAGTAAATGCTAATGTTGTTGACAAGATGGTATTTTCAAGGCTATATCATTGAGAAAAATAACTGTTCCGCCTGGTTTTCATATGAGTGTCACTAGGAGACTCTTCTCGCACCATGGATGCATGCTAATGATATTCGGAAAGTGCTATGCCGAAGTTTCAAATTTACTATTTTTGAGAAATTATAATTTTTTTAATGTCAATTTACAAATGTGTATTTACTCATTAGTAATGGTGTATATACTCAGGTTTAAAAATTTGAGGTTAGGTTAATCTTAAACGTGAGATAGTGTTGAGGAATCAATCAATCAACATAGTATATAGTATCAATACACTACAAGAGAATACCAGATTTGCTACGGAAAACTCGCTACAAAATGTGTTCGCGGTTAATATCTATCCATTTAGCTTCCATTTGACTAAATAACCAATTTCATATTAATATATAGTATCTTTTAATTTTTTATTTTTGATAAATGACACTACAGTTTTATTTTTATTTTTTCCTTTTTCACTATTTTCTCTCAAACTCTCATTCTCGTCAATCTCTCTCGATCACGATTCCGAATTGCTTCATCATTCAGAAACAGTAATTTGTTTCTTCAATCGCCATGTTTATGATCTTCATCCTCTTCCGCCATAACGAAGCCGATCTCGGTATTTGATATTCAATTGAATCACCTCCAGTTGTGAAACGATTGAAGATTTGCATGGCGTGTCGAATGTCTATAGCATACTGACTTAATGTGTAGTTTAGATTGGATTTAATGTGATTTAATGTATAATCAATATCTTCTTTAAGTACTATAACATGCATATTTGCTTTATTTGTCAGTAATAAGATTTAATTAGTGTATATCATGCACATTTAATTGGTTTTTTTTATTATTTCATGGGTGATAAATAACTTATAATCAGCTTAGTTTTGGCCATGGCTTCATATGTAGCATTTTATAATTATAATTTGTTTCTATAAAGCTTGAATTTTGCTGCGAATTAGCTAGGAATATGTAGATAGAGATTTATTGCAAAATTGCTGTGATAATTCCTATCAATTTAGTTAGGAAACATAAACTTTTCACAATATTTAACTATGTATTAATTGGGAATTAACTAGGAGTTTCTATATATTAGTTGCAAATTAGCTAGGAAATATTTTGGTGGATAATTTGCCGCCCAATCCATGCTAGGACCTATATAACAGCTAATTCACAACAAATTTGTAGCAAACTCTGTTTTACTAGCGATTAGCTACGAATTAGCTACAAATAGTGTCGTAGCTAAACCTATATTTTCTTGTAGTGATATATATATAATAAAATTCTGTAAACACAATCTCAAGGGGTTAATGAGTTTCATCTAAGACGGATCCTCTCACATGTTAGTTTAATTCGTTTAAACTTTTTTTTTTTAATTTGGCATAAATATCTCCGTACATAATGAAGCAAAAACTGATCTAGATATGGCTGGCCTTGTAAAATGTTAGCCTGTGAACAATATTATATTTAGTTCAAAACAAAATTTAAAAGGTAATTGGGTTCGATTCCTGACCGGTGCGTATGGAAAAATATTTGTTGGGAGAGGTCAACCTCTTAAATGGATTTCGATTATCTCGAGGGGATTAGTCTCCGCAGTTGAGAGAGGAGGATACCCTTGGTCTATCCAAAAAAAATATATAAGGTAATATTATGTAATTGATACAAATGAGCTACCATTGTGAATTGTATACAAATGATGCAATAATCCATAGCCATTAATTAATAAATGATTCTGTGTAAATAACTAGAACCCACCAGAAAGAAGTTTTACAGAAAAATAAAATAGAACCCAACATAAAAAGGTTTCAAAAATCAAATAGTCAAATGAAATTACAAAAAGCATTAGATGCCAACAAACAATGTTTAGCCATCTTCCAAATTATTTGACATTCCAAATCAGAAAGCATCTCCTAATGTAGCATGACTTAAAATTCAGCAAAACCACACCAAAGTTGCAAATACATCTTTGAAATCCTGCACTTATGTTAAAAGCTACTGTCAGGAAAAATTTCAATTCAATACACAAAATGTACAGAATTTGAAAAACCTCCAAAATGAGTCTAACAACTATGCACAGATTGATGAGCAAAATATACATTTGTAAGATCATATTTTTTGTTAAAAAAAGGTAATTTCTCATAGAAGTAAATCTAAAAACAAAAAATCTTGCATTTCAAATCACAGTACTTTTAGAATGCTAGCAAACCATGCATCCTCGATGCAAGAACAGTTCCATCTCTCTGCTATTGAAATGATAATGAGGTGGAGCTATTATCTTTCGCAACGATGGCCTTGACAATACCATTGAGAACACAACACTAGCATCCACTTGATAACAATCCCTCAAATTGATCTCTCTCAGTTGCGTGCAGTTTTCTACCACGTGTTCCACTCCCTTCTTTGTGAAACGGAAACAATTATCGAGTGAAAGTTGCAAAAGCCCACGACAATTCTTTGAAATCACATGGAGTGTTTCATCATCAACCATTGTAAATGTCAAGTTCAACACCTCTAGCTTTGGAATTTCAAAGTTTATTCCAAGTAGGTTCACTCTTAAACAATAGGCCAAGTCCAAATGCCTAATCTTACGACATATTTTTAAAACTTGACAAATACCTTCAGATATGTTATGGCAACTTGCCAAATCAAGTAATTGCAAATTTGGAAAAATCGAAGCAAACATTATGATGATTTCATCACTTAACCACGAATTGCCGGACAAAGAGAGAGACTTTAATCGGGGGTATACACCAAAGAAAACGAAAGAATCAAAATCCTCTTCACTCTTACTCCCAATACTTTTCATTTTGATCTCCTTAAGTGAAGTACAATTCTTAACGAGTGCGCACATGGCTGATTTTGTGACCATCTTACATTCGTTAAGGTTTATAGATACTAAATTATTAAGAAGCAGAGATAACTGAACAACATGTTGATCATTCAAATAATCCGCATTTTGAAGATCCAAATGTTGGATACGTTGACATTTGGATAACAAATGAAAAAGCCCGACAAAACTATAGCCCGTGCAATATTGGAGGACAAGCCTCCTCAGAGGGAGACCTTCAACCGAAATAGAGGTGAGCAACTCATCTGAAATATTCACGGACTTCAAATCAAGACGAGTCAAACTCTTCAAACTCACTAGTAAGTTCATGAAAGGTGAAGTAATTTTCTTTTTAAAGTGTGTCGTTCCGGAAATACTGGAAAAGGATAAAGATCTCAACGTTGGTCTCTGAGAGAGAGCAGAAACAATCCCTGTGATTGTTATTTGACTATTGTCAGGCAAGATGGCCTCTTCAAGATACCTCCAGTTCTTAAACAAGCTGAAAATTAAGTTGTCATGGAGGTAGTAATGACCAGAGAGATTAATCTTGCGGATTTTGAAAAGTCTCAATGAAAGAGTCTCTAGAAAGCCGCATATGTAGTAATCTAATTGGTAAATGAGCTTGAACTCTAAGGGGTTACTGAGGTCGAGTTCTTCAAGCAAACGGAAACAATTGAGGATGACGAAGAGGTCATTGGAATGGAGAGAACCAATGTTGGAACAAATAAGAGAGGTCAAAGTTGTAATCTTTCGTGAGAAAGCTCGTAACCCATTAGCGGGAATGGTGGGTTGGTTGGAGAGATTGAGAGATTTGAGGTTCAATCGGAAACAAGAGATTTGAGAGAGAATTGCATCGAGATCACCATGGAAGTACGTGAAGTCAAGAGAGGTGAGATTGGTGAACCTTTTGAAAAGGCGATATAAAAAAGGACGTGTTGGATTAGAGAGATTGAGTGAGGATCGAACACGGTTGGTGATAATCAGAAACTGTTTTGAGACGGCGGAGAGAGACTTCAAGTAGCGACCGTCGTTGTTTTCACCGTCGTCAAAATCATTGACAAATGTGATGATGGATTCCCAGCACTCATTGGGTAAATAAAAATCTGCTTCTTCAACCATTGTTTGTTGTTGTTGTTTGTTGTGCAAGAAACGAATTGAGAGAGTTTCTTTATCTGATAAAGTGAGTGTTGAATGGATTGGAGAGTTTGTTTATTCCGGTGATGATATTATTTATGGGTGCTAGGTGGTGCTTGCTCTTTCTCATGATTACTGCAAGGGGTTTAAGATTGATTAGGTTTTTTCATTTTTTTACGCAACAAGGATTAGGTTAATAAATCATTTTTTTTTATAATAATAATAATAGAATTAGGTTAAGCTTTGGTTACAAGGATTTGGGCTACGTTTGCATTAGCTTATGTAAAACAACTTATAAAAATCATTTTGTTATAATTTATTTTCTTGATAAATCATTTTTTTATAATAGAATTATTATAAGTTTGTCAAGGTAGCTAGTTTTATGAAAAAAAAATAGCTTATAAAAATAGCTTATCAAGTGATTTCAGCCCCTCCCGATCGCAGTTGCGAGGGTTTAAACTGTGATCATCCATACTAAGTTCAGTGTCAATCACCACTGAATCAGCTCACAATTGGTTCATTGTATTTTGAGTTCGATAAATTATATAGTCCTTTAACTTATTTTTAAAATTTTATTTTAGTAAGTTAATTAATTTCCTCGATTGTATTTCTGTTGGTTTAGTTGGTCCTTTTTATTAGTTTTGTGAGAAAAAAAAGGGCCTATTTGGAATAGTTTTTTAAAATTTCAAAGTAAGAACTTGTTTGAAAAACACAATTTTATAAAATGATTTTCAAAATTGTTTTCTATTTATTTGTTTTCTTTTTCAATTTTCAGTTTAGAAAAGAGGAAGGTTGTAAGCACATGAAGAACAAGTAGCTTAAGTAATTAATGAATTCCCTCTAAAATAAATTTTCTAAAGAATTAGGGTTTAATTTATGTAAAAAACAATTAATTATTGGTCAGATTTTATTATTACTTATTTCATATTTATCTCAAGATCGAATACTAAATTATCAATGTTTCTTCCTCCAACTGGTTAAGAACAACGAAAAAATATATACCCTCGTCTCTTCTATAGTAGCTATAACTTAAGTGATTATCTCTTAAGATGCATTATTCAAGAGAGCTTGAGTTCAATTTCTATGAAGAATAATTATTTGATAGACCCTACTTACATTTCAGTTGAATAATAATTACTAGTCATATTTTACTTTTATTCACCTATACTTATCGTACGATCAGACTCTTAATTATCAATATTCCTTCCTTTTTTTTTTGTAAAGAATGTTCCTTCCTCTAAAATTGTATTGAAAATTAATAATAATAATAATAATAATAATAATAATAATAATAATAATAATAATAAAAAAAAAATTTAAAAAAAAAGAAAGAAAGAAGAAGGGCAATTTGAGTAAAATTTAAAATGTTGAAAGGAGAGAGAATTGTAATATAAATAAATTAATTTAACCCGAACAAAATTCATTATGTTCAGCTCATAACCACACCGAATAACTGATTTGGGGATTCAGTTCTACTTCTACCACAATCACAAACAACAGTTACGTCGGAGCAATCAACATCAATCTTCTCCGATCGCACACTTCGCTCAATTTCCTTCAATTCATCAAGCTAAGCATTCTTCTCATCTCTTCTCTCCTCTCCTCTGTTTAATCTGTTTTATTTCTTTCATCTACGTCAATTTCGAATTCTTAGACTTTGAATTTATAATTTTCATACATTCAACAGATCTAGAGTTTAAATTGTTCCGCATCAATGTTCATTTGCATTTATCTGATTCATATCAATCTTCATTTGTTTTTATCTCATTCGTTTCAATTTAGATCTGAATTTTGTTGTAATTATCGCTTTATTGTTCCATCTATATAGAGATGTTAATTCTTAAACACTAATCAACGTGTAATTATATTTATATCAATTCAGCAATGCTTTTAATAATCAATCTGTTTTACATAAGGTTTTATTCTACATGAGAATCCATCACAATGTTTTTTATTTGTATATCTGAAATTGCATCTGTTATATAGTTAATCCGAAAACCTATTTAGTTGGAAATCTCTATTAAGTTTTTGACCTAATTCGTTTCGGATTTAGTTAGGCACAATCTAACATGATATTAAAGTTGACTATTGCAATTGTGATCTATGGTTAGTAGTGTAGTGGTTTGGCTTTTAATAAGCTGATATCACTGATATCAGAAGCAAAATCAATTATAACAGTGTATTAAAAGCTGAGCAGTTGACCGTAGATTACGAAAGCTTTGGTATTAGGTTTTTGGGTCTAATTAAATGCCATGAAATTTATTTTGTGATGTTGAATTTGGTCCAAAATCCTATGAAGTTCTGTGAAATTGTTTCCAAGAGTTGGACAACGATAATATTTATATACTTCATACTTTGTTTTTACTCGAAATATTTTGTCGTTATTAAGATATCATGTAATCTGCAGAGTCAGGCACAAAACCGAACAGCTTTAATCGCATTTATTAATTTCAACAACCATTGAGAATATGCATTTACTTGGAAAAGCCGGAACAAAATTCAGTATGTGCAGCTTGTAGCTGAAAAACTGATCGGGCATTCTACGACAATAAGCTAAGCATTCTTCTCAACATCAATGTTTTCCTCCAATCATTAAGCTAAGCATTCTTCTCTTCTCTCCTTGTATGTTTTATTTCTTTCATCTCCATTAATTTTTTATTTTTACAACTGGAATTGGAATTTTGAATTTCGAAACATTTAACTGATCTAGAGTGTAACATATTATACATCAATCTTCAGTTGCATTTATCTGATTCATTTAAATGTAGATCAAATTTTTTCATAATTACTGCTTTACCATTCCATCCATATAGAGTTGATGATTCTTAAACTTAATCACCGAGTAAGTTTTACCAATACAGCAACGCTTTTAATAATCAATCTGTCTTACATGAGGATCCATCACAATCACAATTTTTATTGGTAGTTCTGTTACGTAGTTTTTAAGTTGGCAGTCTTCATTATGTTTTTGACCTAATTCGTATTGGATTTAGTTAGCCCAATCTAACATGATATCAAAGTTGACTATTGCAAGTGTGATCTATGGTTAGCGGTTTGGCTTTTAATTAGCTAATATTACCGATTTTAGAAGCAAAATCAACTATGCGGCGTAGATCACAAAAGCTTTGATATTAGGTTTTTGAGTCTAATTAAATGCCATAGAACTGATTTCGTGATGTTGAATTTGGTCCAAAAACCCAAGAATCTGCCAAATAATTTCAAAGATTAGCGCAACAATTATATTCATACTTTATTTGTTGCTTTATTACACTTTCTTTTACTCGAAATATTTTGTCACTATTAATAATGCAAGTAATCTGCACAATCAAACACAAAACTGAACAGCTTTATATTATTTTTAACAACAAACCATTATGAATATACATTAACTTGGAAAAGCATTTTTAAATAATTTGTTTTAGGATGCATGTTTTTTATTTCTTATTTCTATTTTAGATCATTCTGTTGAACACTTTATCTTTTCTTTATATATATATTGCTTTTAAATATTTTACCCACTCAAACTCAAAAATGTACAAGAAAGAAAAGCAAGAATTCTTTGACAAAAGAAACTGTAAGTATTAATAATGACTACCTATACCCTTAGTCAATAACCTCTGTGTTCATTGCAGTCAATAAATTGGAACCATTGAACAAAAATTGAATGGTTCACGTTTTGAGCTCCTAGTCTAAATCTGATTACCTTTAGTTGGAATTTGAGTCATTTGATCTACATCAAATGGTTCCAACTTGTCAACGCTGTTGTTGTTAAGATTGTGAACTAAATTGTAAGATTGGATGATCTTACAATATTGCTCCTCCTGAGTGAGGCATACACTCATCACATGCAAAATTGTCATTTGTGATTATCATGGTTGGATCACGTGATAAATCGTTGAAATTGTGATATAGGTCAATCTCAACTCTCAAGTCAAGTGATTCAAAAAATGGCATTTTCAGGGTTGGGTTTGCATGACCCAATTCCAGTAATGCCATCTGACTACGGTGGTTCCACCACTGTCACGTGGCAAGGCTTTTTGACCCTCGAATCGCCGTCTGTGGTGAACTCAAGCTGGTATGGTTCTTGTTCTGTACTCGTAGCCAATATACATCACCGTTACATTGTCTCCATAACCTTTGACGGATACATGAGACAGGAGAGAAAAGAAGGAAGAAAAAGGGAAGAAGAGGGGTGAAAGAAGATGCTAGCCATGCTGAGATGAGAGAAGAAAATAAGATGAATAAAATGAAGTACAGTGGCACCTCTACAAAAATGATACTAAGAAGAAGAAATGTTAGGGTTATTTTTAAATGGGCATAGCATATGCCCAATAACAAATAAATGTGGTGAAAAATATCAAAATATTTGGCTCAATGATATTAAAATACTTGGCAGAGTTCACTTAGCCATATAATAGGATTGTCACACACAACCATATGTTGTGTTTGTTTGAGGGATCAAAATTACAATCCTGGGAATATCATTCCTAGGAATATTATTACCAGGCAGTTTATTCTTATCGATGTGATTGGTAAGTAATTACAATTCCAAGGAATTTTAAAACTTTCTAATTTTTTTTTAAAAAAAAAAGAATAAAATAAGTGTCTTAAAATAGTGTGGGAGTGGGAAGTTATTGTTGGTTATCTTTTATTCCCATGGGAATATAAGATTTCCACCCTTATGCATGGGAATAAAAATTAAGAAATTGTGAGTAAATCATATTCCTGGAAATAAAATATACTTGGGTATAATTTGTTAAAACTTCAAACAAACATGGAAATTGAAGATTCCCAGCCTCACATTCCCGGCGTGAATAAAATTTGAATCCATGAAACACTTGAAAGCAACCCTTGTAGGAATTAGTGTCGTCTCTTTCTAGTTGACCCTTACAAATAACTGACTATAACTACAAACTGCAATTAGGAAACCCATTTTGTCATCCTCCGTTTCTTACATTTGGTCTTCTTTAGCCAATGCAAGCATTCCATAGGAATCTAAGCATTTTCGGTGGTGAGCCTTCCTTTAATAATGGCGCATTGTTCTTCATCAACAATCTCTGGAATGATTCCATTTAGTTTATCGGCTACAATTCAGTGACTGTCTTTGTGACCACGTTGCAAAGACTAGGCTGATAATCTCTAGCAAAGGAGAGACCCTTACACTTGGGGATGAGGGCAATGAAAGTTTTATTTATGCCTCTAGAGAAATCCCCCTATTGAGAATATCTAATCAACTCCTGAACAACCCCTTGGCCAACAATATTCCAGTACTTTGGAAAACAAGGGTTAGGAGCCCATTATAGCCCTGGTGCCTTGAGAAGATGCATCTGATTAAGGTTCTCCTTAATGCCTTCCTTTGAAAAGTGGTTGCACAAGACTTTTGATCCTCACTCCGTCTTCTCACAGCATCACGGGTCTAATATAACTCTGATGAGAAAGAAGTGGAAAAAACATAAAAGAAATAGTTTCTCTTCCTACATGTTTTCATGATTTCTCCTACTGGTTTCTGTTTTTAGGACTGCAATATGTGTCTCTTATATGAGCCTATCTTCCTACACGGTTTCATGATTTTGGCTACTGGTTTCGGTTTTGGGGACTGGAACTTTTGTTTTCTATCAGAGCCTATCTTCCTGCTTGGTTTCATGACTTTTTTTGGCTACTGGTTCTTATTTTTAGGACTGGAACTTATGTTTTTTTTTATCAGACCCTCTTCCTACATGGTTTCATATTTTTGCTTCTGGTTTGTGGTTCTGTTTTTAGGACTGCAATTTCTGTTTCTATAAGTTTCTAGTTAGGACTGCTACTTCTATTTTTTATGGTTTCATGGTTTTAGACTTCTTAAACCATGCTTCTATTTTTACCAATGGCTCTTTGCTCAGACTGGTTTCAATGATTTGCCAATGGTTCAAAATTTTGCAGCATACATTTTGGTTATCAACTCTGGTTTCAATTGTTTAATGGCATGTAGATTTTGACATGTAGACATGAAATATGCATAGTTAACATGACTGATATAATATCTTTTTCAATTCCGCAATCTACGCATTAGTGTTTTATGCACATGCATATTACGCAATCTATTACGCAATCTACAGCATACATGTAGATCATGCCCAAACTAAGTGGTTGTGACATGGTTGGTTAAAAATCTGTTTGAGCAGAGATACCTACCACCAAATAATTATGCATCTGGTTTTTAAATGTTATAAGATGCCTTAATACAGGATTAATGGCATGCAGATTTTGACAAGTAGACGGCACTGTGAAATATGCACATTTAACATTTTTTTTTTCTTTATTTATGCAATCTGCATAGTAGTTATTTACGCACATGCATATTATTATGCAGTCTGTGGTGATTTATATGACCAGAAGCACCAAATATGTGGTGGTTGGGTCATGGTAGGTTAAAAATCTGTTTGGGCAGAGATGTTATTTTGTTTCATGTGTAAAATTATAAATTTATTTATGTGCTTTATGGCGTGCAGACTAGTACAGATGTGTTATACTTATTATTATATTACACCTTACATTGATTTTTGCTTATTTTGTTTTTACAATATTTTGACATGTAAACTATTCTAGAAGTTATTACGCAATGAATTTCAAATTTCATTCAAAGAACATCCCTGCTTTCAATCTTACTTTAGATAAATAAAATACAAAGCAAAATATCAATCAAAGATATGAAAACACAAAGCTGTCATGGGCTGTATTTCTTTTTGAGCTCGATAAAACAAAGCCAAACTGACAAGAGACTACGCTCTCAAAAACAGGTTTTCACGCTGTTTGTAACCTGGGCCATAACATAAAAAACCTAGCCAATAACTTTATACAATACATACAAAGACTACACACCCTCATCGTACACCAAAATTTACATTTATATTACAAGCAGCTGCATTTTCATTTCTGCAGGATGCGTTCAATTTACAAGCCTTGACACACTTCATACATACAAACTTGGAAGGCATGCCATCATCAGAACTACCAATTCCAGCACATCTCGTATGCTGCCAGATGCCACAGGTATCACATGCTAACATTTTTTCTCCATCATCATCCTTAGCACCACATGTGCAATCAACTTTCCATTCTTCAGTTCCACGCTCCTTTCGGAATCGGCTTAAGCCATGTTTGGCTGGGCTTTTTCCTAGAATTTCAACTGATCCACTTGTGCCAAGAAGGAATTTTACGGTTAGCAAATCATTGATTGAACCAAATCCTACAAGTTCTTGAGCTTCAAACTTTTTGTACATTGCATATACCAATTGGAAAGCTTTAGTGGCTTCATTCTTGAGATCAGCAACTGTGGCATCCAACGGCAAGACAATCAGCTCTGGCGGTGGTGATGGCTGGTCATCTTTAGGTTGATCAGAAAGCTCCACATGACACCAGAGCTTAATTGCTGAGGGCAGTTCTGTGGACACTTGTTCAATTTTGTAAACCTTCATAAACTGCTTACAGTCAAGAAGCTTTCTGGCTGAATCACTCACGGTTTTCCTAATAATCTTAGGTCTGTATTTGATCATCTTTTCAGGGTGAATAATGGAATTAAATAGGAATGTCAAATCAGAAATCACTTGCTCTTCTGAAGGAAAGGTTGAATTTGAGCTAAATCCATTAGTCAAATGTCCCAATCTGTCAAATGATATATACAAATATTAGTTGAGCCTAAGATTAGGAAGCAACAATTTCCTAAATAATGGCACATCACCACTCTTACCTGAATTCGATAGCACTGGATGTGGGATTGCATCGCGAACAGACTACCAATCCATTTGCAGCTATTTTCCCTTGCAAATGCTTAAGACAGTAGTCTATTAGCTCTGGAGATCCAAGCCTACTTACTGCCCCCTTGAGAGTTTGCCTTGTCACCCATTTAGCCTCATTACAAGCACCTGATACGAGCAATACCTTGATCAAAGCTTGTTGAACATTTTCAACATCATTTCTGGTCCATGCGCATAATAAATTACAGGGACCAGCATATTCATGATGTTTAGCAGTCTTTGCACTCCTGGGCTTACGAAATTTATGAACCAATTCCAACAAAAAGGAGAAGAAGTCTTTCATTGTGAGAAGTTCAGCTTCTGCCAAAGACTGGTAAAGAGAAATAACGGATTGCACACGGTGTGGAGGTCCTCGGTCCTGGAATAAAAACGAAGACAAGGGCATATTGGACAAGCTATCAACAGCCTTATTGTAAGCATCTTTGGTAAGAGCATAGCTGCCAGTCCCAAATTCATAACCCCAATTGCCATACCATGAATGCCCTTTCGCAATTGAATGAAGCAGACGATAATCCAGACCAAATTTCTTGGACAAATCCATCACACTAACCTTCCTATACAAATATATAGCACAATTAACCAAAAAGGGTAAACCCAAATCTGAAGCAAAATGTAAGTTGAAGGATTCAAACCTAACAGAAATTGCAGCACATAGCCTATCCCAGAATCCCATGATATCAGATCCAGAGAGAAGCATCGAGCCACCCTCTCTTCCATTAAGAGTAAGCAAGTGACCATAACCATTGGAATGGATAACTCCATGCAGAAGATGATTGTTCTCTTCTATTTGATGATACACATAATCCTCAAGATCATCAATGGAGATGTCAAAGTTGCACACCTTACACCTGCCAAGATATCAAATTACATTTTCAATCCTTCTAAGTTTTTCATCCAAATAAAGTTGTGAAGATTAGTACCAAAAAAAATGAAATTCTTACCTTGCTTCAGATAAGGGGACGGGAGTTTCACACTTAGAACAGGGTCTTTGGTATGCTTCAATTGAATCACTTGCAGACCTTATTATGAAGTGATATCGCTTTCGACATACAGGATGAGCACTCCATCCTTTGTTTTATCCATCAAAAAAAGTCAAAATATCAGAACTCAACTTTATCCATAATTCCATATCAACCAAACACATCACTCGTTTTCTTTTGACTATAACCAACCAGATTACACATTTGGACTATAACCAACCACATCACACATGATCCCACACCAACATCATAATCATAACAAAATAAAAAAGTTCATATGTAGTAAAATATTTATTTTTAAAAAAATATGATATTTAATTTATTACATTATTATTATTAATAATAATAATATAATATAATAATAAACAATAATAGTAATAATAGCAAAAATATCAAAGCAATTAGTCAAAAAGGTAAAGCCAATAATATAGGGAAAAAAACATGTATCTGGTGGGGGCCAAGTGGGTTTATTAAATTAAAAATAAAATAATAAAAAAAAGTAAAAATTTATATCTTGTCTAAAACAAAACAAAAAAGTAAATTTTATAGAATCCAGATTGTGACTCAGCGATTCGACTCACCAACAACTCGGCACTGGTCACAATAAACCGAACTACGAGACTGAGTAACATCCTCTTCAACAATGTCAAGAGCAACCATAGCAGTCGAAAGATCAGAACCATCACCAAAATCACCAATACGGAACAGGATCTGCCACGTCATCAGAGACGAAAAAAGAGAAGGAGGAAAAGTAACACGAGCATGTTCAGAGACAAACCGATGAACATCGGTACGAAAAGGAACAGCGGTGGAGTTTTCGCCGGCGGGAGGGAAAGTTAGAAAATCATAAAGATCGGCAGTGACTCTTCGTTTCATTCTTTTAGTTGGTCTTTCGTTGACAACCATAGAGTATGGTAGGGATAGTTGTTGGTAATAAAAACGTAGAATCGATAGAGTTTACAAAAAATGAGAGATCTTAAGTAAGTGTTTGTATAAAATGAGGATGAAGAAGAGTAACGGTTGATGTGGCGGCGGTGGGTGAGTAAGAAAAGGGGTAGTGACTAGGGTTTGTTTGTTTTTGGGTTTTGTTTTTATATATATCCGGTTTTTGTTATTGTGTTAGTGTCATAAAACCCTTTCTTTGTGCCGGTTCTTTTTCCTTCTCTATCTGAACCGCCTTCTCAATTTTTTCACCTTTTCTTATTAAATAAATTGCTATCTTCGTTCGATTTTATAATATGTTAGTTGATCTTCGAATCAGATTAAACTGGGGTATAACCAAAATTTTATAAGATGTTATTTGACTAAATGCACGATTTATAAATTTTATTTTGAGATAAATATTTTCAAAATATCAAATACATCATTAAAGATATTCTATAATTTAAATGTCTTCTGGAAGTAGTAACACCAAATTCAAAAAGAGTCTTTTTTCATTTTATCTTTCTATTATATCTTAATTTTGATCCACCAATATTTTTTTATTTTTTCAATAAATTTAATATATTACTAGCCGCCACACGGGCACGTTTCGTGCCCGTTTGTGTCGTTGATAACTACGTAACCTCCTTTTTTTTTTTATGGTTAGTTATTAAGAAGAATTTTTTTTTTACTATAAAAAAACTGAAAACCAACTTTTACGTGGAAGTTTTGATTAGTTATTAAGAAGAAAAAAAAATTATTTACTAAAAAAACGGAAAATCTATTTTTATGTGGAAATTGTTTTTTAAGGGTAAAATTGGAATAATAAAAAAGTCATCCCAAAAATTTGTATCCTTTATATATTAGTATAGATTACTATAAAAAAATTGAAAACCTACTTTTATGTGGAAGTTGTTTTTTAAGGATAAAATTGGAATAATAAAAAAATCATCTCAAAAATTTGTATCCCTTTTTTTTATAGAGAATTTGTATCCCCTTTATATATTAGTATAGAAAAAATTTGTATCCCCTTTATATATTAGTATAGATGTACAAAAAGAAAATTGATACTATGTACCAAAAAAAATATTCAAAAAAAATTTTTTTAAAAATATATAGCGTTAATTAGTTTTATTGAAAAATATAATAGTAATTGACAATAGGTATAATCAACAAATTAAAACCTTAAATTATCAAAACGATAAGTAATTTGAAACAATTTTTTTCTTCTAAAATGACAAATAAGAAGGAATGGATGGAGAATCTTTCTATTATACTCTCATCTTAATTCACCAATAAATTCATATTTTTTGCACTTTTTCCAATAAATTTATTATTATACAAAAAAAAAAACTACTCCATCCATTCCTTTTTGTTTGTTGTTTTAAAAAAAATTGTTTCAAATTGTTTGTTTTTTGATAATTTAATGTTATATTTTACCTATTATACTCTCATTCCTAATCTTTTTTTAATTGACTTTTTATATAATCTTTTTATTGTATTTTTTTATACTAAACTTCTTCATATAATCTTTTTATTGTATTTTTTTTACTAAACTTTTTCATAAAATTTTTTTTTTATCTTTTTTTTATACTAAACTTCTTCGTATAATCTTTTTATTGTTTTTGAAAAGAACCACACCGCACTCCCTCCGATTAAAATCCACTCTACTGATGAAGTATATTTTGTCAAATTTAAATTGGTTATATTATTTTGATAGTATTATATTATTACGCTATAATTAAATTAGATACTATCAAATTTACTGAATTACTTTAAATTTCCTTAACAAATTTCTAATTTATTGGTTCTACTGAATTATCTTGAAAATTTTATGAGTATTATTTGGTTTTACTCCATGTATCAAGGCAATGTATCCAAACTAATTATTTCCAACAGTTTATTTATTTTTTGAAAACTTTTCTAACAGTTTCTTTGATTTGTCTTGATTTAGATTCATTAATAGAGGAACCTTCGTAATTTTTTACACACATCGTACTATTTTATTTACACCTATGTTTTAAAGAGGGGAGATCAATTAATAAATAAAATAAAAATAAATGGTAAACTACAGTAACCTCCCTAAAAGTACAACCAACCAACATCCCATCTATTTTTCCAAAAAATGTGAATTGAGAAAAATCTCAAATATAGGGAGTACTAACATTATCAAAAGCATTCGTCAAAAAAAAAAAAAAAAAAACATTATCAAAAGCAACCCCGGTTTTCTATTCAAAAATAAATAAATTACAAGGTTCTGTACTATTTTCTGTGTATCTAATTCATTGGTAAGAAGATAACAACTCAATAATTGAAATAATACACCGATGACATTGTTTGATAGGATTCAAATCTAGCTAAATAATAGTTCAATTTTTTTCTTTTTCATATTGAATTGATATTCGTTAATTTTCCAATGAACCCATTAGAAATAGAAACAGAAAAGTAGGAAGAGCAAGACATTGTTCTTAGAAGCCACAACCAACCAATACCTCTTTACACCGAGAAAGTTATGATGATGGGTGTCAAGTAACGATGTTAAAGAATTAAGGGAGCTTTGTGTTTGGTGTATCTTGTGTTATTTTTGTAATCAACAAAATTTATTAACATCCACCTTTCGAGACGAAAAGGGGGGCAAAAGAGAATAATACAAAAGGGAAACCCGGCTACAAACAAGCAAGGGAAAGCCCAAACAACAACTGCCAAAGTAAAAAGGAACAAAAACAAGCTAAACAAACAAAACCTCAAAGAAAAATTAACGGAGGAAACAATTTCCGGGATCCCAAATCCATTCATAGAACATACAATGGGTCAAGTTAAGTATTGCAAAGCTCCACTTCCAACTTAAAACTTTTATGTCATAAATTAATTTAGACACTTGTGCATTTGTACGAGTCTATTGATATTTAAGTTTGTTACTACTCCAATTTTAAATATAAACAAAAAATAACTTTTTAGGTTTATTGAATAAGATATATATTCGGATAGTAAGATAGTCTAAATTCATATTTTATTCAATAAACTTAAAAAGTTATTTTTTGTTTATATTCAAAATCGGAGAAATTATTATATTAACCTAAAAATTTATTTAGAATAAACTATTTAAAATTTGTTATAAAATATAGATTCAATTTTTTTCCCTAAAAATTTGCTTTCCAAAATAGGTTAACCTATGCCTAACAAATGATCAAAGAATTAAGGGAGGTTTGTGCTCGGTGTAAAATTAGAGGGGATGTATCTTATCTTATCTTAAATTTACATAAATTTAAAGTGGTATTGTAATTTTCCCTAAAATAAAATTATGTGCACAAAAAATTCACAATCTGACCCAAATGTTGAAGTTATGTGTTAGACCAGTATTTAATATTTTGAATAAGCCATCACGGAAATTTATGAGCATCATTAGGATTTAAGAAGACAACAATGATGTAAAACATACTAACATGCATGATGCAAGTAAAAACAAGGAAGATGCATTCATAAGTTACATATGTAAGAGCTTAATCAAGTGTTGTACTTTGTGCTAGAAAGAATTTATCCGTCACCTTAAAGAGCATATCATTTTATGAGTTTAATTTATATACATTGTCTATAAGTTAGAATTCATTAATTATATATTTGACTTTAAAATTATTTACAATTAAAAAATACTTTAGTGTTCCAATGTTTATTAAATTTTATTTTAAAATAGGGATTTGCATTAATATATAATCACCGATTGAACATACCCAAAAGATGACTTCAAAATTAAGGTATTGATAACATATATCATAACATTGTATGAATGCCTTGATACATGTATACATATAAAAGATTTTAGTGTAAAATTTTCCACAGAATTTTAGTCAACATGCATGGCTTAAAAGCTGTCATCAATGTATTTTAATTTAGTCTACAGGAGAAAATTAACATATATACATGCATGAAAGCAATTGGACTTTGAGAAATGAAGCTTCCATGAATTATCCTGATTATTTCTCTGAATAAGATGGTGTAAGCTACTCAATGCATGCTTTAGTATGATAGGAATTAAACATTTTCTACCTAGCTAGCTACAGATTTCTATTTTGTCTTAATTTTTTACTGAAAGCCAATATTATACAAATAAATGTAAATAATATTATGTTTTACAATTTCTTTTGTCACAACTTTATTCATAGATTTTTCTAAGAAAATGTATGGATGATTTTTTTAATATTTTTTTTGGGTTTAGAATGTATGGATGATTTAATAGGAGGAATTAAGATTACAGTCAAAACAAAAAGGAGGAATTAAAATGTTATGTGATAAAGGTAAGTAGCAAGTGTTCAAACTATATCTCTGGCATAAAAAACTTATAATATACTACTAATATTGGTTGACAATTTTTTTAGTTACTATGTTACAAGTACAAAATTTTCACTGCAGATTAATGGTATTTAATTTCTTACAAAGAATCTGCAGGCATATTCTTTTTATATGCGAGAGCTAAGAATCAAATTCTAACAACTTGTTTAAAAGTTTTAAAATCTTTACCACTTAAACCAATCTAATATTCTTGACAAAAAATAAACCAATCCAATATTAATTTCTATTGAGGAATTTAGTGGACACATAAAGTTTATTTTTATTTTTTTATATTACATATAAGGTATGTGACTCTTTGGCAAACTAAGTTTTATCCATGTATACAATGGCACAAGTTAGGCTTATGCATTGATTAGCACGCCCTCCAGATTTTTAGCGTACCCCTTAGCTTGTTTAGCGCGCCCTCTAGATTTTCAATGTGCAGCCTAGATTTTAGATTTTCTAAATATTTTTTTGCTTAATTTTGATTAATTGAATTTTAGTTTATTGATTATGGATAATTTTCAGAGTATTATGTATGGTTAAATGTTTTAGTAGTTAGTTTTAAACTAAAATATGCAAAAACCATTTTGCTGTGGAATGGTTTCAGAGATATGTACTTCAAAACCATTAGATGTACTTAATCATGCCAAAACCATTTTGCGGTGGAATGGTTTGAGAATGTTGTATTCCAAAACCTTTAGATGTACTTAATAGTTTTTATGTTAGTTGTGATAAATTAAACCATAATTATATATAGTACATGTTTTAGTATGTAATTTTAAATTAAAATATGGCTATATAATCATCCAACACAATTAATTGAAAATGGATTCTTATAGTATGTACTTCAAAGGAACAAAAGTAATTATTTATTTGAAAAATGAGGGGCGTGCTAGAAATCTGAAAAAGAAAAAAAAAAACTAGAGGGCACGCTAAAAATTTGGGAGGGGGACGCTAAAAATTTGAACAAGAGCTATGATTTGAATCTCTCCAAACAATGGTTTGCTAGTCGTTCTTCCAAATAGGGTTGGTAGCAAACAAGTTATGTTTAATTCCAATTTTTTTTTAATCTTTTGTTAGTATTCTCCTTTCATATATTCAAGCAGTTTTTTTTCTTCTTTCGAGTTATAATAAACGATGTATTTTATAAAATTTACTAAAGATAGTAAAATCTACGGTTGAACAGCGTTTGTATTAGATGCCTCTTAATATTTCTTAACTAATTTTTTAATAATTATCAAATTAGTTATGTTTGTTTATAATCAAAATTGGATGAAATAACTTTAATATATTATATAGTAATATTTCATAAAAATAATTTTTTTTTTGTATAAATATATAATTGATACATGTAAGGTCTTGATCTGCAAAGGACCTAGAGACAACGACCAACACATTAAGCCAATGAAGGTTTTAGGTGAGCTTGAAGATTTACTCGGAGTTGCGAATATATCTTTTACAATTAGTTAATGTTCGATGATTCTTCTAACATACAAAGAGTAGTGTTTTTCCGATGGTTATTTCTCTCGATGTAAATCACACATCATCATCTATTTATCATTAAAAAAATTGTGATTTTATAATGGGAATATCCGATGTATCTCCAAATATGGTGTAATTCGCTCAATTAAATAAATCGTGGATAGTTCGCAGATCGAACTTTAACCTAATTCGGAATATGTCTTAAACCCAATGGAAAAGGGGATAATAATTCACCAAAAATACATAAATAAAACGTACAATTGAATCAAGCAACGTAATATGAAAGCACTTCATGTCATTCCCACATGTGCTTGCCCCAGCTATGGCGACTGCGTCTCCAACTGTTACTATAACAATTAAGATTGAACCCAAAATTTGTTGAAGGTTTATTTGATACTATATGATTGTCAATAATTTGCATAAAAAATTGACTATGAGAATGATTTTATTATTATTAAAATTTGGCCGTCCAATGAGATGCGAAAATCCCAAGAAGCTTTAGTAGCTATTTTTCCTACCATTGCTTCAAGAACAATCAAATAAGCTATAAAATTATACTTGTTTTAATTCTTGGGATCGTTTACTGATTTAAATATTTTTAGAAAACTATTTAACCGAATTTCTTTGCAAGAGTTAGCCTAAAGTCTTTTGTGAAGCGCGTGGATGTATTGATTTTTTAGTTACCATCATAAGTTTTTAACCGTCATTCGTTTTTATACGAATATTCCCGTTTCCTTTCAATTTGTAATTCAATACACAAATTAATGGAGTGACTAATTTGATCAATGAATATTTTAGTTTTTTATTCCAGTTGTAATTAATTTGATTTTCATTAGTAATATAAAAAAAATATTTATAATTTACAAATAAACGTAACGATAATTAATTGATATTTTATATTATATTTTTGGTTACACATAAACTTATCTCTATAATATGCATTAAAACTTAACAACTTTACAATCTACTAATTTGTGAAGATTCAGCATGTTTTTCTTATCTCCTTTTGTGGTTGTTCTACAACGACCCACATTAACAGAAATTGATAGACTAATTAAAACCAACATTGCTTGATATGATTGATTTTAAGGGCTGTTGTATTATTAGTTTCTTATTTGAAATTTACATTATTGTTTAATTTGTGTTAATTAATCTTACTAATTTTTTAAATGAAAATTTAGTAAGATGACAAAAAGATTGCAAAAATTGGGTATCCAATTATTAATAAAAAGGGAGAAATAATACTAATGTGGGGACATAAACAAAACCCGCAAATCATACACTTGTACTTCAATCACACACAAATTACATCATCGCCAAAAGGCTACGTCCTGATGGGTATGCAGTTTTGTTGGCATCAGACATGAGTAGAGAAGATAGACCAGTTGGAGGGACGAAAAACATTCCCATGCAATTCATAGCGTGCGCACCTAATCTTGCCATATAATCTGCACATTGATTACTTTCTTGGTGTATGTGAAAAAATGAGATGAACCAGTCTCTAGATTTAAGCTCCTTTATCTGATCAATTATTTGAGAATATTGATGTGATTGAGGTGTCGACTCTGTGATCAATTGTAGTGCTTTTTTGCAATCTGATCTAACACTCAAATTTTCAATTTCTTCGATTTCCCAAGCCACTAATAATCCTTGCAAGATTGCTTGAAGTTCAACGTATAAACTATCAGCAAAATCAACAGGTCCACTGAATCCTCTTATCCAATTTCCTTTGTCATCTCGAATAAGACCTCCACAACCTGATACGCCTAGACTTTTGTATGAGCTTGCATCAACATCTAAAGCATATTGTTTTGGTTCAGGAAAAGGCCAACAATACAACTGCAACATGAAAATAAAACAAATATTAATTATCATATAGACAATTCAAATAGATATAATAGTATTGGTATAAAATACTAATATTGAGTTTCTATGTTTTTGTTAATTTACGATTTTAATTTATGCTTTTAAGAATATGAAAATATAGTCTAAATTTTTAAAATTTTCTTCATCTTTAAATTTAGTAATAAAGCATTATCTAAAATGTTTCGTGAGCTTTGTTTAGATGATAAGAACGTTGCCGAGTTCGAACTCCGGTCATTTCACCCTTAAAGATGAAATTTTTAGTTTGACAAAAAAATAAAAGCCATCTAAAACTAATAAGAAAAGTATCTAAAAAAATAAGGAAAAGTACTCTGTCTCAAAAAAAAACACACTCTAAATTACCATTTTTATTGATATCTCATAGGATACTCTTCAAGAACAATAACCATCAATAGTAATAATTAGTAAAAAAATAAATCAAATGAAAAAGAACACCAACCATTATGACGGTTTTGGGAGAGTTTTTTTAACTGAGTGTGTTGTTGTTCCTGCTAGTTTCCTTATTTTTACTATTGTTGTTATGTTATTATATTGTTATTAGAGAGACATCTATATATATACATGAGCATCCAATCCAATCACAACACATATGTATTTGTTGAGATATTTTAGGAACAAAATTTTATCTTTTTTTTTTAAGGTTTGTTATTATTTGAATAATTATCTTTTAAATTTAGATGATAATAAATTTATGATAAGTTAGTTATTAATCAATACTATGTACTTGGAAAACTATTTTTTTTTTAATTTATTTTTGTACATAACATATTAAATTTTATTTTTTACATAATATATTAAATTTATTGGAAAGAAAAAATGTGTGAAAAAAAATAGGAATTTATGTGTGTCTAAATAGTGTGCATTGATCTTATTCTTTAAAATGTCAAAATTACTAACCAAAAACCATGGTTTCAGTTTCAACTATACGTATATATTCCCTAGCTTTAACCACAAAATATGAAAATATAGTCTAAATTTTTAAAATTTTCTTCATCTTTAAATTTAGTAATAAAGCATTATCTAAAATGTTTCGTGAGCTTTGTTCAGATGATAAGAACGTTGCCGAGTTCGAACTCCGATCATTTCACCCTTAAAGATGAAATTTTTAGTTTGACAAAAAAATAAAAGCCATCTAAAACTAATAAAAAAAATATCTAAAAAAATAAGGAAAAGTACTCTGTCTAAAAAAAACACACACACTCTTCAAAAACAATAACCATCAATAGTAATAATCAGTAAAAAAATAAAACAAATGAAAAGATCACTAACCATTATGACGGTTTTGAGAGAGTTTTTTTAACTGAGTGTGTTGTTGTTCCTGCTAGTTTCCTTATTTTTACTATTGTTGTTATGTTATTATATTGTTATTACAGAGACATCTATATATATACATGAGCATCCAATCAAATCACAATACATATGTATTTGTTGAGATATTTTAGGAACAAAATTTTATCTTTTTTTTTAAAGTTTGTTATTATTTGAATAATTATCTTTTAAATTTAGATGATAATGAATTTATGATAAGTTATTTATTAATCAATGCTATATATTTGAAAAACTATTTTTTTTAATTTATTTTTGTACATAACATATTAAATTTTATTCTTTTACATAATATATTAAATTTATTGGAAAGAAAAAATGTGTGAAAAAAAATATAAATTTATGCGTGTCTAAATAGTGTGCATTGATCTTATTCTTTAAAATGTCAAAATTACTAACCAATAACCATGGTTTCAACTATACGTATATTCCCTAGCTTTAACCACAAAATAAGCATGCCTTGTATATATATTTGACGTGACATGAGGTTCACATCAACCTACACAAAATTTTGGACAATCTCATAAGCAAAATTAAACACCTCTAAAAATTGACGATATTTATAAATTTTATTACTTCGTAGCTAATTAGACGACCTCGAGTAAGGGCAATGAAAACCTTAACCCGGACATATATGCATGTACTCATGGCACTAGCTAACCTTTCCACTATTTGACAAAATTCTTGAGCTTCTTCATAACTTTATTCATGCTTAATGTTGTACGAAACCTTATCCTTCATTTTTTTATTATAATATAGTTTTACTAAAAATAGTAATTAAAGATTGACCTTTGACTATTTTTGAGAGGTTCATATTAGACCACTTTAAAAATGATCCAAACATCTCTACCAAAAAAAAATGATCCAAACATACCTTTTTCATTTTTAGTAAATAATAAGATTTATAATAAATAAAATGTTGAATAAAAATTAAAATTTATTAAAAAATAGAAGGGTTCACCTTTAGACCGCGCCCATATTAAATATATAGCCCCCATATTTTTATTATTATCCAATACTTATATCCCATACAAATACAAAAATAGGAGGGTTCACCTTTAGACCGCGTCCATAATTTGCAAAACTTATATCCAATATAAATATAAAAATTATTATTGAATTCCTTCTCTCAAATTATCACTGAGTTTTATCTCAAATGAAAATAAGTAAAAATGTTCTTCTTAAAGCATCTTCGACAAGAGTTTTGATCATTGAGTTTCGAAAACTACACAACCGTATCATTTTGTTTTCACTGGAGTACATATATGTGACAATACGAGTTTCATAAAAAGTTGTAGAGTATCTTATTTAAGGTATCGTTCCATACAAATATATAGCCCATATTAAATATATAGCCCATATTTTTACATATATGTGACAATACGAGTTTCATAAAAAGTTGTAGAGTACCTTTAGACCGCGCCCATATTAAATATATAGCCCCCATATTTTTATTATTATCCAATACTTATATCCCATACAAATACAAAAATAGGAGGGTTCACCTTTAGACCGCGTCCATAATTTGCAAAACTTATATCCAATATAAATATAAAAATTATTATTGAATTCCTTCTCTCAAATTATCACTGAGTTTTATCTCAAATGAAAATAAGTAAAAATGTTCTTCTTAGAGCATCTTCGACAAGAGTTTTGATCATTGAGTTTCGAAAACTACACAACCGTATCATTTTGTTTTCACTGGAGTACATATATGTGACAATACGAGTTTCATAAAAAGTTGTAGAGTATCTTATTTAAGGTATCGTTCCATACAAATATATAATTAATTATGCTTGTAATTAACTAACAAAAGAATTAATTAAACTATAGTGCCTTACAAGTTGTTTAAATATATAGGAAAATGTTGATGAGTGTCTTCGAGACACTCTTTTAAAGACTTTAAATAGAAACTTTTATAAAAATGTGTAAAGTCAATGCACTAGAAATCAAAATGTTTAACTTTTTAAATAAATAGTTTTTTTTTTTAATTGAATCTTCAAAGAGTGTCATGGGACACTCTAGCAAGACCTTACATATTTACCATTGGAGTGAAATGATTGTGGGTTACCTAAATATGATGTGGCACACGGAGTTCGTCAAATAAGAAGTAAATTACCAAAAATGAATTAAATAAATTATGTCAATTGGATATGCTCTTAAGGGGAATCAGATTTGGTGCAGTTACTACAGAACACAATACAACATCCAAACCATCCGATCATGATTTGACTAGTTAGATATGAAGTACTTACTTTTACTATATTTAACATAGTTAGCTGTCTGATTAAAAATGAACGGTCAAAATTTAACACAGCATAAAACCGCGTGATAGGAAATCCAAACCCCTCGAGGAGGTGAGTTAGTGAATGTTAATTAATTAGGTTATACTATTACTATGGATTGGAGAGTGCACCTTACGCTCCCTAAGATTTGTGGGGAACCCTTAGAAACATAAAATAGAAAGCATAAAATAATAAAAAAGATAACAATATATAATAACAATCATACTTAGTCACATTCATTCAGTAAACTTGCTTTTTACGATAAGTAGCTTTAACCATTCCCGTCGGCGTAGTCACCGGCCGTCAACCCTTTCCAAGAGTGTTAGAATGGTGGCGTTGACAACCATTTTGGTATATAATCTTTATGCTTCCAACCACACGTACAAAAATATTTATTGCGACCTCCAAAGTTCAAAGATATCATAAATATCTATATAGGTGTGGTGCAACTTCATTACTACTTGAAGAAGAAGAAGGTTTCCTTTCAAAAATGAGTTCTTCTAATGGTGGTGTGCCGCCGGGGTTTCGATTTCATCCAACCGACGAAGAGCTACTTCATTACTACTTGAAGAAGAAGGTTTCCTTTCAAAAATTTGATATGGATGTAATTAGAGAGGTGGATTTGAACAAGATGGAACCTTGGGACTTGCAAGGTAAATTATAATTTTCTTAATTTTAGTGTTTGCTTATTCTATATATTTGTTTTGAGCTGAAGAACAATATTAATTATAATATACAATATAAGTGAATATAAAAAGGATAATTTTCGATAAGCAAAAGATAGTTAATTTTCTTTATGTTTTGAGTACCTTAACTTTCCCATGTATTGTTGATTTTATGTATTAAAATTTAATTGATTGGGATGCTCATGTTTTCATGATTTTAATATTTACAATTAATAGTCTAATTATCTCATACAAATTTGTTTCTTCCTATAAACACTTTTACAATTAATAAACATAATTTATTTTAGAATAATAATATTTGGGGAATGGGGTTAATGACTATTTTACCATTAACCCAATTGGAATTCAATTTTTTTTTTATTACAAAGAAGATTAACGTCCAAAAAACAGAAAACTACACAAACACATTTCTAGGGAAAACAATCTCCATCTCGTCAGCATCCAGGTGGTGCTTACAAAAATTCGAACAATCCTAAGAAAATAGACTTCATCATTAATAGAAAAACTTGACTAGCTAAGGCATCCGCTAATTAGAATTCAACTTTGTTTCCATTAACGTTGTTAAATCAAACTTTTACGATTGAGATCACACCTTTTGGACCAATAAGAAACATATTCGATGATGCCTCTTTTAGTTGATTTTTGTATTTACATCATCTTCCATGCTTCTGTAACACTGACCCAAGGTAACACCATCAAGATATTGCGATTCCAACAATTTGGAACCATGCATTGTCCTTTTTATATGCATATCCATAATTGAAATTATATCATGAGGAGTTTGGTGTTTTGTCAACTTGCACGAAAAATTGTTGGTCTTTGGGTTTCTATATTACATATATCACTTACCTTTTGAATTTGCTTGATTTTGTTATCAATTATTATTTTATTTTTTTGGTAGAGGTTATCAATTATTTTTTACTATTTAAAAAAAAATTGAAAACATTTTTTTTGTAATTTGGTCCTACATCAATTAGCATCAATAAAATTATAAAACCAATTAAAATAAATAAATATATTAAATGATAGTCTTATAAATAAGGATGCATATATTAAATGATAGTCTTTTAAAATCAATTAGCTCCCCTTTTCTTCTTGTGAAGGTGGATGCTGTTAGATTCAGAGTTAATCAAAGAGAATAACAAAGGAGGCTAGGGTTCATTAGAATACCAATAACTTAATGAGTACAAGAGTTACCTTACAATATATAGAAAACATAATGGACTGTACTATTAACTAATAAACTTACTTAAGAGGCCCAATAGCATAAGCCCACTAACTTATTATCTAACACCTCCTCTCAAACTCATAATGCTATCAACAAGAAGCATTGCGAGTTTGTCAAACAAAATACTAAAAACATACTAAAATATAAACTTCAAAGACTACCCCTCAAGCTGAAGCTTACTAAGCTTTAAGCTTGTTACAAAATTAAACCCAACAAATAAACTAAACCAACTAATATGATAACCAAGGGCAGCAACTAGCAACCATAAGAGGTGAATCATCGGAGAGAGTGAACAACATCCAAAGAGAGAATCATCCAATAGAAGAACCAAATCATACCAATCCAATCCAATCCAAACAATTCCAATCCAAACCAAATAGAAGAATCGGCGGGGAGAAACAATGAATCATAGAACCAATAGGAAGAAGACCAATCAAATAGAAGAACCAAGTAGAGAGAGAGACAACCAAACAGAAGAATTAACAGAGAGAAGCAATCAAACAGAAGAAACCAAGAGGGGGAGAAACAAACCAAATTGAAGAATCAATAGAGGGAACCAATCAAACATAAGAACCAATAGAGAGGGGGAACCAGTCAAACAGAAGAAACAATAGAGAGAATCGATCAACAGAAGAAGAAATTGTCAGAAGGAAGAAACAAATCAAACGAAATCAACTCAAAGAGTCAAACCAAACAAATTGCGAGCTTTCACCCACCAGACAAACAAATTCAAACAAATCTAAATAGAACCAAACGAAGTCAAACCAAACCAAAACAAACGAATCCAAAACCAAACCAAATAAAACCAAACAAAGTCAAACCAAATCAAACTATTTTTATTTTTCTTTACTAAGACAAACACCACAAGGTGTCTTTTCATCAACATCACAAATTATATGCTATCTTGCAAAATTCCAAGAATTCATTCCCACTTTCAAAGCTAACGAAACCAAAGCAACTAAAGCTAAAAGAAAACCAGTTTAGACAACACCAATAAATACCAATATAATTCATATAAAAAAGTGTGGGCAACAACTAAGACACGCCGATCAATACTCCCACCAAACAAATTTTTAAGACTTTTAAATAGAATTCCAAAACTGAAACTGGACACAGAGAACCTACCCTATCAAATTATTATTGTTTGCAAGCACATGATGTGGAAAACCGAGTAGCACAAAAACGGGTTGCCAAAATTAGAAACAAATAATCAACCAAAGACTCAACCAAGAGAACTGAGACCAGATCAATAGAATCTATCATCAACAAGTAAAACAAACCGAGCTAAACAAATAGAAATGCAATTGAACAAATTGAACAGAGGCAATCAAAATTTAAAACGGTGAAGCAATCAGTACCGACAACCCAACGATTTGCAGACAACTACCGATGTGACAATCAACAAATCCAGACCACTAGCAAAATATTCTCAAACTATTGAGAACTCAAAGCGGAAGCAACGAACGATTCAAGGCGGATCAAACCATGCTCTGATACCATGTTAGATTCAGAGTTAATCAAAGAGAATAACAAAGGAGGCTAGGGTTCATTAGAATACCAATAACTTAATGAGTACAAGAGTTACCTTACAATATATAGAAAACATAATGGACCGTACTATTAACTAATAAACTTACTTAAGAGGCCCAATAGCATAAGCCCACTAACTTATTATCTAACAGATGCATTATTAATAAATTTTGCCGATTCAAAAAAAAAAAGATAGTCTTATAAATTATGTTTTTGGCCATTTGTAGTGTATGCTAATTTTTTAGATATTTCATGATACACAGAAAAATGTAAGATTGGATCAACACCACAAAACGAGTGGTACTTTTTCAGTCACAAGGATAGAAAGTATCCAACAGGGTCAAGAACTAATAGAGCAACAAATGCTGGGTTTTGGAAAGCAACAGGAAGAGACAAATGCATTAGGAATACTTATAAGAAGATTGGAATGAGAAAGACTCTTGTGTTTTACAAAGGCAGAGCTCCTCATGGACAAAAGACTGATTGGATTATGCATGAATATCGCCTCGAAGATGGCAATGATCCTACCAATGTAAGCCTCTTTCTATATATGTGCATTTTGTTTTACAATAATCTAAAAGTGTATTTTTTTGTTAACTAGTTTAATGGTTAAAATTTTACCAGCCTTTGAAGTGATTAAGTGGAAAATCTCAAATTTGAATTACAATATTTCTATCAATTGAATGATGTTCACAAGGACATCTATGTGCTTGTTAATTAAAATTGTTGTCAAGTTTATAGTGCATCATTTTTCAATGAAGATAGTTTATGTGAACATAGTACTCGTACAAAATTCAGACTAAAATATCTTATTTGAATATTTATTGGTATTCTGCTGAAGTGGATGATTCTAATAGGTCTGTGAACAATATTTATTAATTTTTACAGCTATCAGAATTATCCATCTCAGCGATGTACCAGTATGTAACCAGAGTATTCACCATTATAGAATTCTTAAACAAAATTGTATTATAAGCCTTAGATATACATATTTATACAAATGTTAAATGTTGATTATATGAATTAAATGCATTTGCAGGAAGATGGTTGGGTAGTATGCAGGGTATTCAAGAAAAAGAACTTATTCAAGATAGGAAGTGAAGGTGGATCCACACACAATCAAGATCAACAAATGAACAATATTTCATCAAACAATCCTCGTTCCTTCATGCAAAGAGAAAACCAATACTTACTACATCAACAACATCAAAACCACTCAAGGAACCTATCCGGTTTCGAGCTTGACAAACCCGAACTCGGTCTCCATTATCAACACTTGCAAAACTCCCAATACTCACTCTACCATTCCCAATCCCAACCTCAAGCTCAACCTCTACAAGTTAACTTTGATTACTCATATGCATCATCTTTACAATCAGAACAACCTATTACAGTTAAACAACTTATGACAAACCCTAGAGATTGTGAGAGTGGTAGTGATGGTTTGAGATATCAAGTTTCAGAATCTGGCATTGAAGTTGGTTCATGTGAACCACCTCAAGAAATGGGTGTTGGAAGGAGTGAAGGAATGAATGAATGGGGTATGCTTGATAGGCTAGTGAATGAAGACTCAACAAAAGAGGCCACTAGGTTTGAGGATGCTAATCCTCATCAAATCAATCAACTATCATTGAGGGGAGAAATGGATTTTTGGGGCTATGGAAAACAATGATTTTCATTCTCTATTTTATAATTATATTGAAATTAAATTAAGACTAATTTAAGTGTAAGACATGGTTTTAAATTGCGGTTGCATAATACTGCAAATCTTGATGTTAAGATATAATGCGGCCTCAATTATAGTTGTCATTATATTGCACATACATCTAAATTTTTTATATTGTGGCCGCAATTTAAAACTATGATGTAATAAGTTTGGGTGTCATGCATTAGATGATTATAACCATATAATTATGGGTATAGGAAATATATGCATATTATTATTACTATTTTGATATTGATCATTGCATATTGTTTGTAACATTTCAGAATTTATTTATTATATATAATTTTGATTCATTGTTTGTCATATGTGTTGGGGTTGATTGCAATGTAAGTCTCACATTACTAATGAAGAAAAAAAAGATCAAGAAAATTATATTTGAAAAGTCTCACATTGCTTAGATCAATTACATTTTTACAATTGCATAATACAAAAGACTAATGTTATTTTGACACCAAAATAGTTTGTGGACAACTATTTTGGTGTGGGACCCGCCACCCTTTTATGTGTTTTTTATTATTTTTAGACCGTATCGATTTGCGTGCACAGATAAAAAAATTTAGTTGTCCCGACCAGACAACTTTTTGTAGTGTTCATATAACACCTCTCAATACAAAATCAAGTAGATAATGATAATTATTCTTGTTTGAAATTATAAGGTGCAGGAAGTACTTTTTCTATGTCTGAGTGCTGGTTGTTCCTTGAAGGAAGGGGGTATTTGCAAAAAGTAAGGTTACGCAGTACGTGAATATTTTTTGTTTTTGATTGTGTTAAGAAGTTTCACATCAGCTGCGAGATGGTCTGAATGTATATTTATAAGTGAGTGAAATTCTCACATTACAAGTTACTTTTGTGAGAATAAGTTAGGCTCAATACTCAAATTTATATGAGAGTTACTTTTCGCGCCCCTTGCATTTCCTCAAGCACCCCCTGAAAATTCCAAAATGTTCCCCTCATCATTTAGAACGCGAGCACATTTCGCTTACTAGGAAGCGAGAGTGTAAATAATTAACCGTTAAACTACCTTTAGAATGCATCCACCCTCTAAGGAAGCGAAAATTCACTTATCAGTTCTACAAATTAAGCGAATGGTCGTCATATATAAGTTGCATCTGTTTTTTCTTGCCCCCATTTCAACAGCTACGAGATAAAAAAGAAATAAAAACACTTAAACCCTCATCAATCGAAATATTCTAAAGACGATGATTTAGAATATTTTGGATTATGTTATCTGTGATTGATGATAATGTATAATTGTGATAAAACCATATGTTTGATATATGCACATTTCATGCATTCATAAGTTATGTGTTGGTCTTAGAGACGGTGATCTAGGGTGTTTGTTCTAGAGACAATGATCTAGAACACTTGAGTTATACTATATATTCTAAAAATGATGATCTAGAATGTTCTAGAGACGATGATCTAGAACTTTTGGGTTAAGTTATCCAAGATGATGATGTAAATTTGGTACCACATGCATTTTGTCGTGTCTAGGGTGACATGACATAAATATTTGATATTAGTTGCATTAGAAATTACGTGTTACTAATTGGTAATTGGCATTTGAGAATCATCCTTATTTGATGTGATGAATCATTTGATGTGTAATTGTGGATAGTTATTTGTTTGATTTATATATTCAAATAATAAATGTTGGTATATATATATATATATATATATATATATATATATATATATATATATATATATGGAACTATGTGTTCTCTTATATGTATTATTATTTGGTAATTGGCGTTGGACGAATGTGATGTTGTATTCTTGATGACTGATGTATACTTGTTTATGAGTATTAAATAATGAGCATGTAATGCCTAATTATAGAATACATGTCTTTTATTCTTTATATTAAGTGTTAGTATCGTGATTGCTTATACTTATTTGAATTTTAATTATTAATTTTCTGTTTTGTGTATTTGCTAGATTTTTTGGGTTCATATTCTCATGGACGGAGCTACGAATTTAAGTTTGGAGGGGCCAAATACGAAAAAATAGTATAGTAAAACAAAAATTAATTTTTAAATGAGTAATAGGAATTCATAACTATATTGAGCACATCGCAACGAAAAAAAGCTATATATTAGAAGTACTAACCAACATGGTGTAGCATAAAAAAATAATTAAAAAAAAGTACGTGTTGCATAAATATCATAACAAATATAATTTTTTATTTAATCAAACAAATATAATTAAGAGGCAAAAATAACATTTAAAATAAAAATAGGAAAAAATAAATAAAGTTGGAAAGATAAAATTAATAATGCATATCATTACTATTGTGAAGTCTCTCTTTCTAGATTATAAGTTATTTTGATGATTCAAGATAAAATAAAAACTGGTTAAAAGTTAATTGTGGGTGTCACTTTTATTGGTGGTTGAGTATTAAGAGGTGATGTAAGTCTCACTTAATAATAAATAGTAGATAGTACAAGAGAAATAAATATTAGTCATTCATTAATAATATTGTAAAATGACGTATAAAATGAGATTTTATTTTTTACACAAATAACATATACTGTGAGATGAATGGAATATTACCTATAGAAATGATCCAAATCTTTTAAATAAGCACAAGATAATAATGTACTCTAATAATGATTGAAAAATGCAGTATAATAATTATTTATTATGCCTAACTTTCTAATTAAAAACAGTATAATAATTATTTATTGTGCCTAACTTTCTAAAAACGGACACACTAAAAAGCTTTATGCACATGCTAACACAATTTTTCTTTTCTCTTCTTCTTCTCTTCCAACCCTAGCCGTCACCACTACTTTTTCTCTTCTTTTTAGTCCATTGAAGATGGGTGATTTTATGTCAGTTTTGACCTAAAATCATCCCTCCATATTGTTTTTCTTTCTCGTTATTATAATAAATAAGTGTGATTTTCATATATTTGTTTGTTTTGATTTCCCGTCTTTGTACGGTGTATTTGGTTGCCCCGTCTTTGTGCGGTGTTTTTGTTGTCCCGTCTTTGTGCGGTGTTTTTGTTGTCCCGTCTTTGTGCGGTGTTCATTTGTTTCAGGTTGAAGGAGTATATCTGATCTAGTGCAGATTCAATTAATGTCGACTTTGGTGTCATCAACGCTACAGATCTGGAGACATGGATATTCCAGACACTTCAATATAGTCATATTTGTAGGCATATGTAATTTGCCGTTTTATGCTATTAACATGGATATTGTGAGTTTGTTCGCAGATTTATCCTTTTTGTTTTTAGCGATTATGAATTTGTATTACATCGATGTACTCTTTTTATTTGAATGAATGAATATTGTTTATTTTGTAAAAAAAAAACACAATTTTCTTTTACTAGTTTCTACTGTGAATCATAAAAAATGGCACCCATAATGTTTCTTAATAGACATATAAGCTAAAAAAAATTAAAATGTAGGGGGACCATGGCCACCCTAAAGCCTACAGTCTCTCCGCCCTTGTTCTCATGTTTTGTGTTCAAGTTGTCGGTGAAGTTTCACTTTGATTAATGGACTAATCGTTAATTGGTCCAATGGTGATTGACGTTGAACTTGGTAGGGAGGAGTGGAGGACCATGGTTCGATCCCCCGCAACTGAGATCGAAAGAGGGCTGAAACCACTTGATGCCAAAACTGATCCCCAAACCAGATTAAACTGGTGGTGAAAGCAAAAAAAAAAAAAAGGGAAATGGTTCATATGTTTACATATATGTATATCGAGTCTTTCATTCTTATCTTTTATTTAAAGTGGTATTGCATTAAAATGACTTATTGTATGAACCATGATTACTAAATCTCAATAACATATCAAATTATTTTCAATTTTTTAAAATTTTTTATGGATAATTTATATGATATAAACTTTCAATCTAACGATGAATTTTACAAAATTCGTATTCGTTACAATAATATTGATCACTTGTTTATGACAAACCACTTATGAAGATGCATGGTCCACCATAACACCTGTCTATTATAAAAAGTCATAGTCATTATATCAACTTAATAATTCATACTATTTGGGAGGGAACCCCCACAATGTTTACTAGATTCTAACTATCACATCCTACGGTGCCGTCCTTCATTAGTTGAAGATCTTGTTTAAATATTAAAAATTGACTCTAATAAAAAAACAAAATAATTAAAAATTTATTTTTTATTTAAAATATACGTAAGAAATATATAAAAAATAATTATCATTATATATAACGTTAAAAAGAGACATCCTAATCTAAGATTAAAATTTATGTAAAGTTTAAAATGTACTAGAACTATATATATTTTTTCTTTTTTGGTAGTTATTAGGACTATATTTATGAGTATAGATAACTAATCAATTGATACTCATATGATATTTTATGAACATTAATAATATATAACTATTATTTTAAGGGCTCAAAATTAATTTATTAATACAAATATGATATTTTATGAGTTAAATAATATATAACGAATATTATAAGACCTCATAATTTTAAATCGAGACCTAAAAGATTCATAGGCCTGATGTCGGCACACACCCTATGGTGCATGTCGGGCATGGTATCCTTTTGTTTTTTCAACTTCATTAATTGGGTGGTTATCCCCACAATTATATACTACTAGCTTCAATTAATAGCTTGGATCCAAAAAGGTTCAAATTGGCGTTTTTTGTTGAAATTTTAATGGGCAAAATGTATTTTTCGTCCTTATAATATAGGTGAATTTGAGTTTTCATCCTTAAAAATAAAAATCTTTACAATTTATCCTTGTACTATCATTTTAGTCTGTCATTTTGACACATCACACCAAAAACTTGACATGGCATTGAATATGATGACTAGACCACTGTCATGTGGGGAAAGATGTTGACTTGGCATTTTTTAGAGGGATCGAAACAAAAGGTCAAAATATGCATTTTTTATGATTCATATTCTTTTTGCTCTAGAACTTTCTACTCGAAGCCGAGCTGAGATAGTGAAATTCTTGCGAAGGATATAATTTGTTTTGTTTTCTTTGATGATTTTTAAAGTTAAAGAATTATTGTGTGTTGAAACTTATTTGGTTTGGAATGAAAAGATGCAAATTATTGGATTTGAGCTTTGAATGCTTTTTTTGGGAATTTATTCTTTCTTGAAGATAATAAAAGGTTTTTGAGATTTATGTGTTTAAAAATTAGTCCATGGGCATTTACCTCTTTTCACACTATTTTTTTTTTGTTCGGACAGAAAAAATGACAAGTCAACATTGCTTACATGTGTGGCAGCAACTTATAGTTGCATCTACATTTTTGAGTGACATGTTCAAATGATTGACTAAAATATGAAAGGAATTTGATATAACAATTAACAATTGTAAAACGAACGTATTTATTTTAGTGACCATAACTCAAATTCCCCCATATTATTGAAGTAAAATGCATATTTTGCCATAAAAGAGCTTATAAAAATAAAGTTTAAAACAACATATGAATCATAATATGAAACTTTGTCAAAAAAGAAAAATGATCCATATGAATCAACTAGTTGATTTTATAAATTCTTTTAAATAGTGTCACAAGTCCGTATATAATTTCGAAAAATAATGAGAATTTTGGCAGCGACATTCAAATTGTTGATAAAGACATACATATAGTATCTTTAGATTGTTATATTTAGGAATTGTATTATGATTTTTAAAACACTTGTTTGTTATATTTAAATTGATCTCTTTCAGAAAATATATTGAGAAATAAATTTGTTGGTTTATGTTGCATATCTTTTATTGTCAATCTAATTTTTGATTTATTTTGTATATCTTTTATAGTTTGGAAATCTAATTTATTCCAACAATTTTTATTGTTGAGGTATAAAAGACATAACAACAATTTGTATCGTTAACAAAAAATAACTATTTTGCTGCTAAAAATATTAGTTATAGCAACGACATTAATTGTCCTTGAAAAACAATTTTTTCGCTGCGAAAAACTCATCTTTTTTGCCCGCAACAATAATTGTTATTGCAAAAAAACATTAGTTATGACAACGACAATAAACCAGTTTCCATACTAACACTTATTACAAAATAATTAATGCATATTTTTTTAAGACATGTCAAAATCTGATGAAATTAAAAAAATAATTAATGGCCATGATGAAAGTAATTGTTAAAAAAGATTTATGAAGCACAAATTCCTCGGATTAGGTGTGTCTCAGTGTCGAACATGTGTCCGTGTTAGACACTGATACAACACAAACACTTCTTATAATTATATTGAATTGTGTCATTTTTAAAAATTATTATCGTTATTGATGTGTCTGTTTGTGTCGTGTCCAGTGTCCGTGTCCCTGCTTCAATTCATAGATTAATGCAAGTATTTTTTTTATTATTCTTTTTTAATTTGATGGAGATTAATGCAAAGTTAGCACCGTATACAATTATAATTGGGATAAATATGTTTCTGGTCCTTGTAAATATTCAAAGTCTTGTTTTTAGTCCCCCAAATATTTTTATTTGAATATTAGTCCCCTAGAAATTTTCGGTTTCCAAAAATGGTCGCTGTTGTTAAGTTGGCTTTGCGGAAGCTGGCCGTCACCGTGATGTGGTAGTATGATGTGGCAATAGAGACCCTTTTTTGAAACGAAAAATTTCTTGGTACCTAAAACCGAAACTTTGAATATTTACTTATTCCAAATATTTATAATTAATTTACTTTTAATTTAAAAAGTTTTGTAAAAATATCGAAAGAATTTAATCAAAATATTTATAATTAATTTATCTAAATTCTATAAAATCTCCACTCGTAAAAATATTTATATTCTATATTAGTAAATTATTTGATGTTAAAATATTTATATTCATATGTAGTAAATCTTATGGTGAAATTTTAAAGTTGCAAAATTATTTTGTGGAAATTTATTATTCTCTATACCTTGGGTGCTTGATTTGAAACAATTTGAGCGGTGTTTTAAAAATCGGACCGGTGATTGAACTGGTTAGGGTATTTGGTCAATGGTTCATTGATTGGACTATTGGATCTCTAATTGAACCACATGTCTAAATTGGAAGATTCCGCTATATAACACGATCTCAGTACAAAAATTACACAAATATTAAATAGGATGACTAGTGACTAATAATTTTTTAAATAAAATACAGGACATCTATATTTATTTTAACACCAAATTATTTATTAATATTAAATATTTAAAACTTTCAATATTTACATGGTCCAAAAAAATATTTATCCCTATAATCTATATATAACTCCCACCACCACCCACACTAAATATTTCAAATACACTCTGCTCTCAAAAACAAAAACGCAAAATGTTGTATCCATGTTCATTTCCTTGTTCCAACCATGCTTCTTCTAACACAAAATTTCCTTCCCCATTACTCCTGATCAATGCTAAGCCGTTTCAATATGAGTCAGGTAAATCTCCCACTTTTAGGTTTCCCCACAAGCCATTCAACCTACCTTCACTCAGGTCAGCTATCCCAACGAGGGCTGTTCCCTCTTTACCACTCTTGGATAATGAGGAGACCAAAAGGTACACATATGTAATTTATTTTTATTTTTGGAGGGAGTATCCTTAAAGCAATTTCATTTTATTTTTGGTGTGATCTTTAAAGCAATTTGGCCATTGTACTCAATGTCCCAAATTATATATATAAAAAAAGTCATACTTATTAATAAAAAAATATACAATAATTTGAAGTATGATATCTCTATCAATTAAGCTAAGGTCACGAGATAAGTAAAAATAAATTTCGAAAAATGATTAAAAGAAATCACTTATCATTTGGAACAAGAAAATTGTTTTTTTCCTTATAAATTAAGATGGAGAGAGTATAGTGTTTATACTCCATCTCTCATTTATTATAGAAACATTTGCTAAAAATCTCAAGTATTTGGAAAAAGTATTGAAATACAGTAATAAATTTGTCTGGATTATGTGTGATTATGAATACTAAATTAACTTTTGTATTAATGTATTTAACGATAATTTTTCATATCCCAATGTTAATTAATACTATTAATAAATAAATAATTTAGAAAAATAGTATTAATAAAATGTATATTTAGAAAAAATAATAATAAATGTATCAAAAAATTTATAGAGTGCCTTATATTTTAGAACGAAATTAATTTTGTAAAATATTTTTCTAATTAAAAATAGAGGGAGTACATTTTAGTATCGAGATCACTCATTTTAATCGTTGAAACCATTAAAATTGAAATGTAAATTAATTAGTTTAATCATGTAATATATAACATTAATCTTTTTGTTGCATGTTAACATTAATCATATCACAGGAAGATTATACTCAACTGCCTTTGTCATTTTTCAGCATGAATAAGTTCTTTGAGATGGAATTTCAAGTTCGAGATTATGAGTTGGATCAGTACGGTGTAGCACACAATTCTGTTTATGCTTGTTATTGCCAAGAAGGTGAGATATGTAGATTTTCTACAAGATCAGAAATGTGATGACTTCAAAACATGATCGATTCTGACTATTTGGGGATCCTATTTATTATGTTAAAAATGAATCCTTTAATAAAAATATACAAAAATTCAACATCCCACAAAAGATGCAAGAGTCATTCAAGCAAGTGGTAAACTCCTCAAGTTAGGATCCTCTCCATTTCTCATTTTTTCCATTTCTTTCATTATTATATAGTTTTGAAAATATAAATATAAAAGTGCGATATTAAGTGGGTCCAAATATCTTTTATACACCTCAAAACATTTTAAAATTTTGTAATGAAAGAAATGGAAAACATTGAAAATGGAGAAGATCCCAACTCGGTAAGCTCATCCACAAAAACTCGCTCCCACTCAAACAACACCCGATCTTCCAACTAAAAGTCTCACTCTCAAAGTCCACCCACCCATGACCCATCTCTCAAGAAATTTATTTTACTCTTTCGCTACTTAAGTGACGGACGTTATAAAAATGCGTATCTCCAGGTTAAATCACAAAGATGTCAATAACCTATTACCAACTCTTATGGTTGCCCCTTCAGCATCTATTAATTTATTTATTTTTTATAAACATCTATTAATTTTTTGTTGACACTGGCATAAGTTCAATTGATTATTTGAAAATTTTAGAATTAAAGCGATGCTCTCTTTTATCCATGCATATACTAATTTTATTTAAATATCTTCATCAGGTCGTCATGAATTTTTGAAAAGCATTGGTATTGATTGTGATGCCCTGGCTTCTAGTGGTGATTATGCATTTGCAATATCTGAACTATCCATCAAATTCCTTGGACCTCTAAGAGTAAGTTCATCCCATATTTGTTGGTTATTTGTAATTTGTTAGGAATAATCGACTAATAGTGTGTTTAAACTTTGAATAAATGAATTTTTGTGAATAGTATATATAATTGAATAAGGTTATTTAATTTTTTTCAATATATTGAATGATAAATTTTAAAAATATTTTAAATGAAAATATCGTATTTTAAAATTAAGAGTTGGACCTAAATAAATCATACAAAACCGGCTTATAAAATAATTATTGCTTTTAAAGATAAATAATTATTCAGGTCATCTTGTAAACAATGCAAGACTTCTTAACATCCCCTCGCGCCCATTGCTGTAATTTGCCTTCGAGTGCAGATATAAATGGTTGGTGACTCGATCAAAAACTTGATAGCAAATATTACAGCGGATTGTGGAAAAACTTTAATATTATCTTAGAATTGAGAGTTGAATCTAACTCAACTCTATAAATCCAACTTGTAAAATGAAAATTGTCTCTAAAGATAAACAATTATTCAAGCAATCTCGCAACTGATATAAAACTTCTTGACATCGCATATACATATATAGTATCCATTTGCTAATGTTTTTTATTTTTAAAAACTTGGAACCAGAATGGTGACAAATTTGTCGTTAAGGTTAGGATTTCCAGCTATTCAGCTGCTCGGGTATACTTTGAACATTTCATATATAAGCTACCAAACCAAGAGGTCTATTTCCATCACTTAAATTTTTTTATTTAATTCTTTTTACCATTTTTAAAAATATATGTTGATATATTTGATGAATTTAATGACAGCCAATTTTGGAAGCCAGGAGCACGACTCTGATGCTTAACAAAAACTATCGTCCTATTCGAATTCCAGCAGATATTAAGGCTAAAGTTGTTAAATCTATTGAGAGTGAAGATGATGACTCTTGATTCATATCTTTCATACGAACATTTGATTGATAAATCATTGTTTTTAACTTCCCTTCAATTTGCCTTGTGGATCACAGTTATGTAATGGAGAGTACTCCAATAATTTTAATTTCAAATAATAAAAAACCCAGTTTAAACTACGATTCTAGTAATATTAAACAATTTCGTTTCTTGATTCTTGGTAAAAAAAACCATCATAGGATTTTATTTTGTATTTATCCATAAGAGCATCATTATCGCTGGTTAACTAATGGATGGATTTGTCATAAATATGTTCCTTCTACTTTATTAGCATTGCACAAAAGACACATGGCATAGTAGATGAACTAAAGTTAAATAACGTGCTCTATATACAACACACGTTAACTAACAATTATGTCTTTACAAAAATAATAATTTAATCAACAAAAAGTGATTTCAATTTTATTCAATGCATTAAAAATAATAGAAAACTAATTACAAATAATAAAATATAAATATGTGGGGTCAAGTCTTGATTCTTAATAACCAACCACCATTAAAGTAAAAATTACTCAAATTAACTATAAACTTATTAAATTCTACAAATCACTTTGAACTCACAAAAAATAACTTAATTTAGCCACTTAATTCACTTCCGCTAAAGATGCTCTAAACTGGTCTTTTCGGCTTTCTCATAAGTTGTTTTATGAGTTGACAAAATTTTGTAAGTTAAAATAAATTTTAACTTTGCAATTTTAAGATTGAAAATCAAAATCTTATAATTAAAAATTTAAAATCAAAAAGAACCGTTTTCTAAGTTACAAAGTTTACAAAGCTCGAAATTTTCTAAGAACCGTTTTAGATCCATGATTGTAAATAATACTCCCTCCATCTCAAAATATAAGCAAAAATGAGTTAAAAAAACTTGATGTATTTAGTTAAAAATTTACGCCAAATACATTCACTTTTATTAACCAACTTTTTCTTATATTTTGGAACGGATGGAGTAGGTTGTGTTTGTACGATCATGGATCTCAAAAGAACCGTTTTAAAAGAATTATGAATTTCCAACTGCAAAAAAATGTGCAAATTTGGAAAGAGCTTTGCTATTTTTTACGTACAAAAGAATTTACATACGAAAGACAAGAACACATTGACTGTATTATTTTAATAAAGAAAAAACTGTTATGAGAGGGGTTCCGAAGGGTGTTTAGGATGAGCGGTGAAACCAGGCACCAGATTTTTAGGGGCACCAAATTCTCTTTTTTTTACTATATATATAAGTAATCTTTAACTAAAAAAATTTAATTAAATACTTTTTTTTTATTTCAATTGAAAATGATCTTGATTAAAAAAAGACCGGTAGAATTTTTATTTTTAAAAGGATTTATGGAAGTTTTTGTTTTTTAATACAAAAGGGGCCTAGGCCCAAAAACAGAATCTAAACAGAGATAACTCTAGGCGTAGTGATCCACATTAAATCTGTTTGCAACAAAGAACTCAAAGAAGCAGGACATTGGTCGTACACACGAAGTTCCGTACCATGGCCACATTTCATGTTAGCTAGAACATCCGCACAAGCATTTGCTTCCCTGTATGAATGACAAACTAGAATCTCCCAATCCAAAGATAAAAGCTGTCGAATTTCTTTAATAAGTCTCCAACCCAAAACACCACCGAAATTAGAACTATTAAGTGTTTGAACTACAAAACTCGAGAGTCCACTTGAACATTTAACTTTGAGATACCTCGTTCCCTCACGTCTAAGACCTACACTTCCCTGGCATTACATTCTGGACTGCAACTTGAAGTACATAACAGCGGATGAAGGTAATATTGTGCTTCCAACCAGACAACAGGTCGAGATCGGTGTAGCTTGGCAACGGCCAATTGAAGGCTGGTTTGTTCTCAACACAGATTGTGCGAGTAGGAGGAATGGCACTGCTGGTTGTGACGGTCTTCTTCGAAATTCTAATGGTCAATGGTTGGGAGGCTTCTCAAGCCATCTAGTTAGGTGCAGCGCTTATATAGCCGTGCTATGGGGTGTCTTTGAAGATCTTCGGATATAATTTTTTTTAAAGGACGGATAGAAGTTTTTAAAAATTAAAATTGCTATAATCTTATTTGCAATCTATAATGTCACAAATTAAATTAAATAGTCTTGCTATTATTTCAACTAAAAATGATTTTAATAAAGAATCTTTATTATGAAATATGAACAGATTATTAGTGATTTTGCAGCAAGAAAATGAAAAAAGATTAAAATGATGATTCTAGTGAAACATGTTCCGATTGATAGTCCCATCAATAACTACTTTTGTCATAAATTTAGTGTAGTTTTTATTTAGTCTAAACTTTTTAATATTGCTGTAATCTTTAATTTTTTTTTACAATCATATTGAAATTACATCGGTGTAACATTTGAGTAATATTACATCGTTTAATAACGCTTTAACGAATATAAATTTTATAAAATTCACTAATGGATTGAAAGTTTATATCATATAGATCATTTCTGTCGAGTTTTGCAAAAATCTAAAATCGTTTGTTATGTTATTAAGACACACTAAGATTAACAATTTATGCATTGTTATTGGCACACGTTGTACTGATCAGAGCTAGTTTGTTATTTTTAAATTTTAATAGTATAATTTATTTTGCTTGTACAAAAAAATTGATACAAATAAATAAAGTTGTAGGTTAATATATACATTTTCACTAATAAAAATTATATTTTTATGAACTCAAAAACTTATAACGATACATTAAAAAAGATAAATTGTTTCCATCCACAATAATTCTATAATATACAGTACTTATTTAATAATTGTTTTATCCATTTTGTGAAACAAAAAGATAAATTATTTATCCATATTATTTTGTTGTTTTTTAGTGAGACTTTGGGATTTAGCGGTGGAATCAAAAGTGAGGCAACCGTCTTGATTCCACTAAAAATACCCTTTTTATTTTATTATTTGATGAAAAAAATCGCACCAATTTCTGCAGTCCACGTTCACAAACTCCATTTTCAAAGCTTCCAACAACAACCTCAATTTTCGATCCAATTCATGAATTCAAGAAATTGAGAGTCGAAAAAGATGATGATGTTGTGTTTGGGTATAGTTGGTGGGACCACAAAATGTCTTCAATTCAACGATTCTTCTTACAGAATCAACAACAAAAGATTCATTCATCTAAACAAAAACAGTTTCAATACGAGGTGGCGTTTAATGTCACTTGAATCAGACTCTTCTTCTTTTGCATCTTCTTCTATTGATTCTGATAAAAACTCTTCTACTGGGTATTCTTTCTACACTCCTCTGTTTATGATTTACACCTCCTTTTCAACTACTAACTACTTATTTTTTTATTTTTTTTTAAACGCAGGTTTTGTATTATTGAAGGACCTGAAACTGTACAAGATTTTGCTAAGATGGAACTTCAAGAAATTCAGGATAATATTCGGAGTCGAAGGAATAAGATTTTTTTACATATGGAAGAGGTGAGATACATATTCATATGCTAATGCTAATGCTAAGTTTTATAATAAACAATTTGCTTTTTAGTTTTATTGAATAATTGACGATTTTGATTTATTATAGACTTGATACTCAGTTATTAAATTCAATGAAATGAACCAATCGTTAGTTCGGTTCAGTGGTGATTGACACTGAACTTGATAGGGAGAACCACGGTTCGATTCCCGCAACTGCGATCAGGATGGGAATGGAACCACTTGATGCCAGAACTGACCCTGAAACCAGATTAAACTGATGGTGAAAGCCAAAAAAACAGCAAATTCAATTAAATGACCCCTACATTAATAATATGTTGAAACGATATTTGAAATTGCAAATTTTAGTTAGAGGTAGAGTGGTTCTTCTATTGGTAGTTGTAAGGACTATAATGACCTTAAGTTCGAAATTGTTGAGGATTGGATGCAATTTTTTTCCTCGGTGGTACTAATGGTTATTTTAATATTTTACAACTGTCTCCGAGGAAATTTTAACTAGTTACGTTGAAGTTATAAGATTAAGCTCTTACCACCAAGTTAGCACCTCAAGTGTAATGTTATGGATGCATTTGATAATAGATCTATAGAGGAACGCCTCTAATTAACATTTTGAAATTTTAGAGATCATTTACTCGCTAAATAACAATACTAGTTCTTTGGAATTAAGTTGTGTTTGGAGAGATAAATTTTTGTTTGCATGACTAAGCCGGTATACAATCGTCATCTATTGTGGTTAGTGGCTAAGTGCTATGGGTGGATGTGTGTAATCAATCTATCAGATTTACTACATCTAGTACTCTTGAAACAATGATTGGAATGAATTAATGTGGTTTTGTGTAATCTACCAATGTACTTGTATTTTTGTAGGTTCGTAGGCTTAGAATACAGCAAAGGATAAAAAATGCTGAACTTGGAATTTCACAAGAAGAGCAAGAGAATGAACTTCCTAATTTTCCATCATTCATTCCGTTCTTGCCTCCTTTGGTAAGTTCTATGTAGTTATTTCTGAATTATGCGCATAAAGGTTTTTCTTTCAATTTAGAGGGTTTGGCAAATGGTAATCAACTACATGTATTTTCTGCAGACTTCTGCAAACCTCAGACAGTATTATGCAACCTGTTTTTCTCTTATCAGTGGGATTATTCTTTTTGGTGGTCTTCTTGCTCCGAGTGTAAGATTTATCATCACTTTAGTTGTGTTTTCTGGCTTGTTTATTTTCCTATGCGATTTTGTTTGCATTAAATAACTTGGAATCACTTGACTATATTTACTTTAACGTTATCGTCAATGTGCATCATTTTCATATTCTTCTCCATTGTTGCTTGTCATCTGTAAGAAGTAAAAAGAAGAATCTCAATCATTGATAAAATAAAAATAGACTTTTCAAAGAGAGTGCAATGTTGTCAAATAGTGAACTAGTGGCTATAGCGTATGAAGCATTGCAATTTGCAAATTAATTTTTGTTTTTATTTAAACATGCTTAACTTAAAATGAGTACATGTACTATTTGTATCCATCTATTGTCGCACTTGGTACGCATTATTCCATTTAGTTTTCAAGTTTCATTTATTCGAACTCAACTCATATTCATCTCATTTCTCAGTTGGAGCTTAAACTTGGAATAGGGGGCACATCTTATGCAGATTTTATTCAAAATGTTCATCTGCCTATGCAGTTGAGGTAGTGTCTGTTTTCTGATTTGTTTTTCGCCTATTTACTTAACTCTTATATAGTCGTGTAGTCTCAAAATTTGTAAATTATCTCTATATAGGTGGTAATTTTCGTATATTAACTAAATTTTATTTGATATTGTAGTCAGGTCGATCCTATTGTGGCGTCATTCTCTGGTGGAGCAGTTGGAGTAATCTCTGCATTAATGGTTGTGGAGATAAACAATGTGAAACAACAAGAACAGAAAAGATGCAAATACTGTCTCGGTACTGGTAAGATTTCAAAACCGCTTATGAGATCTGTATTTTATAAGCCGAATTTCTAAAAAATGGAATTGAAGCATTTTGGAATTTTATTTTCCTTTCGTAATGCAAATTCTCGCATTTTATTTTTTGAAATACTTTCCAAGATTTTAACACTTCATCTGTTGAACTTAACTGCAATAGAGTTGACATTCCTATTGCAATTTTTCCGTGTCAGGGTATCTTGCATGCGCTCGCTGTTCAAACACAGGAGCACTTGTTCTGATAGAACCAGTATCAACCTTCAATGGTGGAGATCAACCTCTATCACCACCTAAAACCGAGAGATGTTCAAATTGCTCCGGATCTGGCAAGGTATGTCATTTTAAAAAAAATCATTTTGTTTTAATATGCACTAATTATAATTAAGCACTGCCATAATCCACATTATGTTACAATTGTCATACTGAATTTTGATTGCAGGTCATGTGTCCAACATGTCTTTGTACTGGAATGGCTATGGCAAGCGAACATGATCCGCGAATTGATCCTTTTGATTAGTGTTCTAGTATTGTGATAGATATATCCTAAGTAGAGAATTTCAAATTGTATGATTGTATGGTATATGTTTCTGTTGTGGAATAATGAGATTTTTGTAAATATGTATAAACACAATCATTGCTGTTACTAATGCTGTGACAGCTTTTTATAAGGTTTTTGTCTGTCCAAGTACTTGGAGAACATTCAATTACAAGTTAGTTATCAAGGGTGAAGAATATACATTTATATGGTTTTGGTTTACACAGAATATTGTTTTCCTTTATTAGCCCTTTTGGACATGATAAATATCCCAATAGTTTGAGGAACCTTCTCTTATCAAATCACTTAAGTTTTCTACTAACCATTGTGGAGTGCAACCATCAGGGGACCAGACAGCCAGCCGGCATCCTGATGGTTGCACTCAACAATGTTTTACTCACTTTTTCTCGACAAATCCTATGTAAAATATGTTTGGGCATTACCTAAATGATTCGACCGTAATTGAAGTACATTAATGATTTATGTTCACTCACTTGGTTCCTTGTATGTAAAGTATGCTCTAACAACTCAAAAACTAAATAGGCATTGAAGAATTAAAAATAAAATAATTAATGTTTTATTTTTTCATTTATCCAAGATCATGCAAAGTATACACCTAGTTGTTGAGATCAATTTCTTTTTATTAGTATTTCTTATAAATGCATTTGATACAATTTTGGGATTTTGTACCATCGGAGTAACTAAGAAATAAACATTAAACACAAACACGTAACTAAGAAATAAACATTAAACACAAACACGCATATTTTATTTTCTTAAAAATATTTCTGTTTGAAAACACCAAGAATATGAAGAGAATTGTAGAAAATGAGATTGTGATTGTTGGAGGTGGTATATGTGGCCTTGCAACAGCCCTTGCCCTTCATAGGTTTTTTGCAATTAATCCAAATTTTTATATATAACTATGATATCATATATTCATCTAAGATAAGTTTACATTTTGATTACTTTGTAGGAAGAAAATAAAAAGTTTGGTGTTAGAAAAATCAGAGGAGTTGAGAGCTACAGGGGCAGCTATAATTGTGCAAGCTAATGGATGGCATGCGCTTGATCAGCTTGGTGTTGGTTCAATTCTTAGACAAACTGCCATTCAAATACAAGGGTAATAATGACTTTTCTAACTCAATGCCTTCTTGCGCATTTGATATTTGGTCCGGTCTATTTTAAAGAACCCTAATTCTATGTCGTAGACAATTAGTTTATATTAATCTAACTCTATAGAAAGTACTACTCTGTTTTATGGATCTGGATCGAAATCAGACGGTTATAAATTTGTGACTGCACACAGTCACCGACCGTACATGATCCAGATCCGTAAAATAGAGCGGTACAAACTAGTTGGTAATTGATAAACAAATTTCAATAACATCATCATCTTGTTATATTTAGCTGATGATAACTAAATGTACAATATCAGGGGAAAATTCATATCTATCAGTGAGGATGTGGAAAAGGAAGTAGCATTTGGGTGAGTTAGAAAAACATATTCTCTATGAAATGTTTAATTAAATAAATAGCTAGAAATCATGTGTTTAACATCCCATAGTTAATAATTAATTTTGTTAAACAGGATTAATCAAGAATTTAGGTGCTTAAAGCGCACTGATTTGATCAAAGCCATGGCCAATTGTTTGCCAATGGAAACTATAAGAACTAACTGTCAAGTACTTTCTATAGAATTAGATTCAGCTACACACTATCCACAGCTTCTGCTTAGCAATGGAAGTATCCTTCAAGCCAAGGTATGTCCTAAGAGTTCCGGATTCAGTTACACACTCTTCACATTGGATAAGATAAGGTCTGAACATGGTTTATAAGTAAGACGGTAATCACCAAATTTATAGAGTTAAATTAAAAATCTAATTTTCTTAAAAACAAAAAAAATAAAATCTAATTTAAAAATTTGATATAATATCAGAGTCTCTCCAAATTTCCAGGCCCATGTGTCTTTTCCAAATCGTGAAATCCTAAATATCCTACATAACTATTTGGAAAAACGAAAATTAGAAGAAAAAATATGAGTGTAAAAAATATTAAATTTATCTTAAAATTTAGAGACGAATTTCATTTATTTTTTTGGATATTAGTAAGGTTTTGAAAAATAATCTTCTGATCATATGTGACCAACTGATTTAACAACTTCTACTAAAATATTTTTTTTTACCCGTAACAATAAAGTTATGTGCTGTCACACATCTGAGTCGTCCGATCAACTTGACCAAACATTGGATACATTTATGTTTGTTGGTATATTAGGTTGTTATTGGATGTGATGGTGTGAATTCTATCATAGCAAATATGGTTGGACTACACCAAACAAAGCTCATGCGTTTCTCTACATGTGTTGTTCGAGGCTTCACAAAGTACCCAAATGGTCATCAATTTCCTAGTGAGTTTGCTGTTATAAGCAGAGGTCAAGTCCAACTTGGAAGGATCCCAATTACTCACAAGCTTGTTTACTGGTTTGTAACAAGGCTAAGCACTTCTCAAGGTAATCAATCATATTTGAATTGTGTCTGATTGTACAACTCAATTGACAGCTGTAACATGTAAAGACGTTAACATGCAGAGTTCTCGGTAAAATATGATTAGAAATATGTATATATGAAATATTTTTTCGTAATTGTGTAGTAATTAACTCTTAAATTTGAAAATTGACTTTCCACCTCGAAGCAGATTCGACAATTTCAAAAGATTCAAATCTTATCAGACAATCTTTAATGGAATCATTGGAGGGTTTTCCAAAACATGCGATAGACATGATACGAAGTTGCAAGTTGAACTCTTTGCATCTTACCGACTTGAAGTACCGTCCGCCATGGGATTTGCTTCTTTACAAATTCCATAAAGGAACAATAGTAGTTGCCGGCGACGCAATGCATGCCACTGGTCCATTCATTGCACAAGGTGGCTCAGCCTCGATTGAAGATGCAATTGTTCTTGCTAGATGTCTAGCACAAAAGATGGATAATACAAAGAACATGATGATAGAGCGAAGTATTGTCGAGGAAGCATTCGATAAATATGTGAAAGAAAGAAGGATGAGAATCTTTTGGCTCTCTTTAAATACTTTCCTTGTTGGGAAGAAGCTTGATTCTAAATCATGGATAGTGAGATTGGTAGTCATTGCAATCATGTTTGTTCTATTCAGAGATCGAAATTGTCATTCGCGTTATAATTGTGGAACTCTAAGTGAAGAGGAAGGTGATTACATATAATTTTAAACAATAAGTATATGATACATTAATTCTGGAGTTAGACTAAAATATTCATTACTAAGCATCATTGATAACAATTGTAAAATCATATCATAGGTCACTAAGTAGTAATTCTAATGAGATTGAAGTCATAAAGGTTAGGAAATACTGTAAACCTAAGAAGCAAAAACTAAAGTAGTAGTTATCATCTTCCAAGAAATAATTTTGACAATTTCTAGAGAATTATCACTCAGTTCTTTTTGTAGCATCAATCTCTAATTAGAGTGTGTTTGATATATGATATGTGTTATGGTCTAACATATATAATTATATTCAATTAATTAAATTTTCTTAAATTATCATTGGTGTTGACTTGTCAATGTAAGTGTTTTATGGATTAAATGAGTTAGGGAGTAGAGATAACTCTTAATTTGAAGTGGAGTAATATGCAAAATTATTGGGTTACTTGTTAACAAAATACAGAAGAAGTGGGGTTAGCTAATCGACTAGCCCTGAAATTACCTAGATATGTTATTCATCATCTTATCTTTTGGATGAATTGTTTTTTGTCGTGTTTTATAGATATTTTCTGCTTATTTTTGTTTCTTACAAAGTAAATTATAAATTAGATAATTTCTCGGCCTAAGTAACTTTTGAGCTAGTGGGCCGGTTTAGGTCCATTTTGTTAGTTCTACTTTTCCTATGACAAAATATAATTAAAACCCACCTTTTTAAGTTTATTTCATAATTAATGTATTGAATTTGATCTATAATATAAACTAAATACATTAATTATATAATAAACCTAAAAAAGTTAATTTTACTTATTGTCGGAAGAGAGTATGACAATGTTATACATATAATATAAGTGTCTTTTTTGAATTAAGACACTTATATTTCAAATAAGAGACTTATATGTATAATATTTCTAAGTTGGTTTTCATTTAAAACACATTTATTTATTTATTTATTATAGTTAGTGGAAATGTGGAATAGGTAAATGAATTGAAATATAATGATCAGTATTGCATGGATCAGCTAAAAAAAATGAAATATAAAATAAAAATATCTTAATACAACAAAAAAAAAATCTTATAAAGAGAGTGTCACAATGTTATACATATAAGTTAATTTTACTTTTTTTTTGTTGTATTAAGATATTCTTATTTATTATATTTCAATTTTTTTTAGCTGATCTATGCAATTAAGACGCTTATATTTTAAATAAGACACCTCTTTCATAATAAATATTTTAATTCATGTAACTATACTTAATACTTTTTTCTTAAAAAAAAATTAAAAATACAAAAACAAATTCAAAAAATATTTTATATCCTGAGGTTTAAAAAAATATTAACATGGTGCGGCTGGTGTTTCACAGAGATTTAAAGTTAACGTGGTATATCATGAGGTTTTCCAAAAATTTTACATCTAAATTGTTGTATTAATTTTATATTATGTGTATCATATCGGTCATTGTAAATTGTAATAATTAAATTTGTTCGAATTTCGTTTTGTCTATTTTTAATTTTATAAATTTTAATTACTCCGTGCAGGCACGGGTTAAAAAACTAGTGTTATACATATAAGTTAATTTTAATTTTTTTTTTGTTGTATTAAGATATTCTTATTTATTATATTTCAATTTTTTTTAGCTGATCTATGCAATTAAGACGCTTATATTTTAAATAAGACACCTCTTAGGAGACCAAGAGAGTAATATTCAAATATTCCCCTCCACATGATACCCGAGTATTCACACAGCTCATATAAAATCTCCAAAAGATTCATAGTCGTCATACATCAACAAATCCAAAAAAAAAAATTATAATTGGGATCAAAGTCGTTTTTTTTTTTTTTTTAAGCAAAAGGGGAGTAGATGGTGAACCAGCTACAACACCCTAATTAGATAGATAAAATAAAACAGCAACAATACAAAAAGAGAAGGGGGACATCGACCAAAACCTTCTCAAGCAAAATCAACAAAGAAAACGAAAGAAAGAAAAAAGAAAAAGATCAGAAAAGAAACGAAACAAAAGAAAACAAACGGAACAAAAAGATACGACAAGAGTAATTACGAAAACCTACCCCCTGGAGCGGGTATTATGCACATGTATTCCTTTTTTCATATTCTTTTTCTTAGCCTTAGAGATCACCTCTGTGAAAGGCTCTTCCAGAGGAACATAGCGGTTTTTCAAGAAATTAAGGGCCGCTTCTCGTTCTTCCTCGTCAGTATAAATCCTACCCTTAAAAGCATCATTTTCCTTCCAAACATGTTGCCTTAATATTTCCAAGTCATGAGAAACATTTGGATTTAAAATATCATCAGAAATAATGACATTCGAAGAATTCATACCACTCCAAGTTGAGGTGTCATAATCCATATCAGTGACTGCATCGCTCCAGGGACCCACGATACGCATATCTGGAAATTTGTTGCTCTGGTGGTCCTCCTTTTGTTTCTCAGCTAAACTAGAATTATCGACATACACTGGTTGATCAGGAACAACTTGAGCAAAACAAATATCTTGCTCAAGAATTAAGACAACTCTCTCATTAGTTGTGAAATCTTTTGCCCTAATAATATCAAAGTCGTTTATCTTAAATATTTATACAAAAATAAATAAACTATGTAAAAAAAAATTGGAGAGGTTACAAAAATCATATTATTTTGGTTTAATTGTAATTTTGATCTCCTATTTTTATCATTTTACAGATTTGCTTTTTCTATTTTAAAATTCTACAGTACAATGTCGTTCATAAACGAATCAGGCAACTAACGAAGGCAGAGAGTAATCGTCAATGCACTATACAAGAATTTATTAAAATACCCACTGGTCAATATTTCAATAAATCTCTTGGAATTGTTTTGCTTCAGTTTAACTAAATTAGGAACAAATAAGAACTTGTACACAATTAGGATTGGGGAGTCAAAATTACAAGCGAAGTCATGAACCTGGGACTTCTATTGTGTTATTGGATCTCAATTAACTTGGGATCATAAATTACTCTTTGCGAATACGATAATATTTTAAATTACATTACATGGCAAAATTGCATTTTAATTCTCTACATTAAAAAAACTTAAATTCACCTACACATACTTATATTTAGTATAAATACACTATAGAAGATGGAGAGAAATAGTATGATAATTGATATGACAAAATTGACCTCAAAAGTAAATTAAATGTAGATGAATAGTAGTGGTGAAACCACTTGACCCCTACAAATACAATCGGGAGGGGGTTGAAACTACTTGATGACAGAACTGACTTCAAACCATATTAAGCGGTACAGTAGACTGAATACTAATAGTGATATCAAGACAAAATCTTTTAAACTAAAGACTCCAAATTCGGCAAAGTCATACACTTACAAATTTTGTACATCATTATGTTGTCCAAAAACACAAGTTGATAGGATTAGAACATACTTTATTCGATCTTTTTTACAAGAAACGGTCTAATTTTTAGATACATTAAATAACTGATATATGTGATCCTTAAAGATGAATTGTTTCTTTGAAAAAGAGACTGCATGAATAATTAGACAAATAACCAATAAAGAGTTACTATGAAGGGATACATCTACATAGGGATCTTGGCAACAAGGCAAAGAGGATTCTTTTTGTGTTGAGTAATCCCCGGCAACATTTCAGTATCAATATCTTCCTTTACCATCCCAAGTGGCAATTCCCAATCAAATGAATATAGAAGATTACCAAGAATGATTTCCAATGATGCAACTGCCATAGACATACCTGGACAAATTCTACGACCTGCTCCAAAGGGAATTAGTTCAAAATCTTGTCCACTAAAATGTATAGAACTGTCTAAAAATCTCTCTGGACGAAATTCTTCTGGATTTTCCCAAATATTTGGGTCTCTCTGAATAGCCCATGCATTTACATATACTATTGTGTTGGCAGGAATGTTGTAGCCACTTATAGTGCATTTTTCTCGAGATTCTCTTGGCACAAGCAATGGCGCTGGTAGGTGCAATCTCAGTGTCTCTTTTATTACTGCCTTCAAATAAGGAAAATTTTGAATATCATTTTCATCAATGAAGTCTTTTTTCCTTCTGGAGTTTCTAATTTCGTCTTGTGCTTTCTTCATTACTCTAGGGTTTCGTATTAGTGCAGTCATAGCCCAAATTGATGTGGCCGATGTGGTATCTGTTGCAGCTACAAGCATATCCTGCAAAAGAAACACAATAGTTAAAATATATATCGAATAAAATTTTATAAAACAATTTTTTATTATATAAAATCAATTGTAAGAAATTGGACCTAACTCAACCCTACAAAACCAACTTGTAAAGTGAGATTTTTCTCTACTGAAACTCATGTTCAGATTATCCGATGTAGAACTCTTAACAATTGATGATAAGGTGAGAATTATGCCTTTATTTTAGGAAATTGTAAGGTGAGAATTCTTAACAACTGTGGAAAATTGGGCATAATTCAACTCTACAAGACCAACTTATAAGAACTCATATCCAGGTTATCCAATGTAGAATTCTTAACATATGACGATACCCTCATTGACATATTTTTCTTAGAGTCGAGGGACTTATTCATTTTTCGCACTAAAATAAAGTTAAAGAATGAATAAACCAAACAAATAAAACAAGAATTTAAAGGGAAAGATGAATTAAAATATCATACCATGAAGATTCCTTTGATATGATCAAAAGTAATATCAAAAGAAAATGAGCGAGTTTTCTTCAATTCAAGTAAGACATCAACAATAACATCTTCATCTATACTTTGTTGTCTACTTGGATCCAAATGTTCATCAATAATCTTTTGGTAGAATTCATCAAACTCCATGAAATTTTTATCTAGACGACCATGCAATCCTCTAAGTTTATCAATCCAACCCATGAATGGAATATAATCAGAAACAAAAAATTCTGTAAGCAAAGCTTGAAACTCATGCAACAATCCATGAAATTTTCTTCTCTCAAGTACTCCATCATCTTCATAGGTTTTCCCAAAAGAAATCCTACATATTATAGTACTAGAGAGTGAAATCAATAACTCACTCAAATTTGTAACACTTGAAGAACTAGCATGTCCTGAAATTTTTTTAATCATTTTCTTCACCTCAAATTTTCCTATAGAAGAATAATATGATACACGTTTCAAACTTAAAATATGAATAACACAAATTTTTCTTATTTCTCTCCAAGTATCACCATATTGAGAGCATATAATTTCTGATCCATTATAGGACAATTTATGTGAACCATATAATATAGGTCTATTAGAAAACACATGATTATTGTTTCTCAATACTTCTTTTGCAATTTCCGCTGAAGAAACAACAATTGCTTGTCTAAAACCAAGTTGAAGTGAAAATAGAGGACCATATATCTTTGAAAATTTAGAAAATTGAAGATGAAGATTTGAAATATCTAGTTGATGAAGATTCCCTATTATGGGAATACCTTTAGGACCAGGTGGAAGGGTTCTATGTTTGTGGAAGAACAAAAGCAAAGGAAGGAATAGGCACATAACAAGAAAAAGTAGTACTAGTGACAACATTGTTACAAACCTACAATTAATGTCACCTATGATATATAGACTTTAAATTTGAGAAAAACTAATAAACAGATCTCATATGCTTATCCCAAACAAGAAGAAAAAACAGATCTCATAATTAGAACTTATAATTAAGCACAGATGAAGTATAGATCATGTAAACCTCACCTTTTAGAGTAATAATAATATGGTTGTGTTTGGTCAAACATTGACTAATAATCACATAAGTGACTTTTGACATCACATTTTCATCCAAAAATTTAACGTATTGAGCTTACGGATCTTCCGATTTATGTGTATTCTAACATCAACTCATAAGATAATGTGAGACTCATAACTCACTTAAAATATCTCAATAAGTTGCACGCATTTTTTTTTTGCTTTCACCGTCAGTATCCGACTTACTTGACCGTTTAATCTGATGTTGAGTTAGTTCTGACATCAAAGGGTTTCAGCTCCTTCCCGATCGCATTTGCAAGGAATCAAACTGTGACTTTCCTTATCAAATTTAACGTCAATCACCACTTGACCAACTAACAATTCGTTAAATTACACGTTTTTGTTTGTTGGATAACATGATCGTACGTTGAATTATTGTTAAGAAACATTTTGATATCTCATATATCATCATTGACAACTATGCATAGTTTTAGTCTTAAAAAAAACTATTGAATACTCGTGAATCACGTGGAGGGGGTGGGGTATATTGGAAGGTGGCATGTTTAATTTACTCTTCATAATTTTAGAATATTTATTTATTTATTTATAATTAATAAGAACAAATTTATATGTGATTTATATTATATTATATTTTTGTTTTATAGTAATTACTATTCTATTATTTAAATTTTTGTGTTAATTTTGGTGTTTTATTATAAATTTAAATATATGTAATTTTATTTTTTTTAATAAGAATTTAAATATATGTAATTAGTAACATGAAAAAGGTTAGTATATGTGGATTCTAACACGTCAACAATATCTTTGTGCATAAAAAAACTAATGATTGTGTAAGTGGGATTCAACTCGTTAAAATTAAAATAGGAAGACTATTTTTATGAGTTGAGCAAAATAGAAAGATCAAAATTGTAATTAAGTCAAAATTTTATTTTAGAATTCAATTTATTAATTTAAATTATTTTACCAACGTAAATCTTTTGCCACATAGCAAACTTTTTTTAAAAAAACAAATACAGTAGAAATTTTTAAAGTAATAATAATTTTTTAAAAACATAGTATACCTAATATATTATATCAGCTTATATATGAAAATAGTCCCCCCAAATGAAGAGTTTTGATTTAGTCCTTATAAAAATATTTTATATTTACGATAACTAAAATTAAGAATATATATATATATATATATATATATATATATATATATATATATATATATATATATATATATATATATATATTCACACCCTACAAGAGATTTTTTTTTTTTTCACCGCCACTATCCAGTTTACTGGGCAGTCTAATCTAATTCGGAGATCAGTTCGGCATTAAGTGGTTTCAGTCCCCTTTTTATTGCAATTTTGGGAGATCGGACAGTGGTCCTTCATATCAAATTCAATATCAACCATCACTGAACTAACTGATGATTGTTACAATAGATGCGTATCTTTGTCCATTCATGCATAGTTGGAACTAGTTCGAACTAAGCGGTTGCTTTGATTAAGGGCTCGTTTGAATTGACTTGTTTTTGAACTTATACTTGTTAATTTCTACACAACATTAATATAAAATTATGTAAAAATTAACAGAAGCCATCCTTTGATATTTTTAATTTATAAATAAATATTTTTTCGCCTCTTCGACATTTTTTATAAATTAATTATTCTCATCGCTCATTATTGTCGTTTCTTTTTTGGGATTTACCTTATCTTTTATGAAAGGGTAAAAAATAAGTATAAAAAATATAATAACGTTTGATAAAAAAATAATGAATTTGGACAATCATCAAATTTTTATGTTAAATTTCCTTTATTTTATGCTAAATGAGGGCTAACGCAAAAAAAAAACTTAGAAAGTTACATAAATATTTCTAGGTATGCAAGTTCCGGAAAAATCATCAAAAAAGAGACTTGAAATCTCACTCAAAGGGATCTTCATAACATAAGTATTAAGAGAATCCAAAAGGAAACTAAAATTAGCTAGTCATTCAACACTTTTATTTTCTTCCCGCCAAATATGATTGAAATGCACATGCGAATTCAAGTTTAAAAGTTTTTGTGTACAACAACCAATTATGTTAGATCTTTACTATGGTTAAGTTGTAAATTGAGTGAGCTAAATGAATATGTGACATTTTGATTAGATACATTTAAGATTGATTTCAATTTTATAAATGGCTTCTTGCAACTCCTAAGTGCTAAAAACTATTTAATTGAAGTTAACATGGCATGAAATTTTTATTTATAAAGCGATTAATAAAAACTATGTTTATTACATGCAAAGAAGGGAAAAGATAATGGCTCATATTCTCATATTTGGTTTTGCTTTGATCATTCTTCTTTCTTTATATTTTGTTCATGTAACCAATGGTGGTATGTAATTTTTCACACTATTTTCAAATTTTCTAATTTATCTTATAGAAAATATGATATAACCTTAACCTTTTTTTAGTAACATTTTTTTTTATTTGACAATGCAGCTCGCATTCCTTGCCTTACTGACAATGATTGTCCAATAGCAGATTTACCTGTTTTTATGAAGTGCATTGATAATTTATGTCGGTTCGACCTAATTGGGATATCTCCTCGCCTTCATTTGCACCTCGTTGATTTATAAAATAAAATAAAATACAAATAACAAATTTAAATGTATTGGATGGATTTAATGGTTGTGCGCTTATGCTTAGTTGAAATCGGTTTTAAGCTCATAGATTTGTGTTGTTGCCTTGCCATGCAGGTTGTAAGTTGTATTGGATGTATGTCTTGGGCGAACTATGAAATTAGTTTCTTTACAATGATTTTTAAAAAAATTCTCCTTAGATTTGTTTGTATGATTATCTAATCCATTTTGCAACATAGTAGGTTGTAAATAAAATTTTAATAATTTTAGTTTAAATATTTTTAATAGTTATTGAAATATGTGATATTATTCTATAAGGTTTACATTAAAGTAGAAAATAATTAAAGAAAAATATTAATTTGTGCTTTTAGGAACATGCTAAGGCAATCGATATTGTAGAAATATTATCTTAAGAGTCAAAATTCTTTAAAAAAAATAGTATAGAATTTTTACTTTTAAATTTCTTAACATGTGTTCTTACTCCTCGCACAAGTTAACTCATAGTTATATTTTTGAAGAGTTGAATATCATATAGTTTAATTTTGATTGAATGGTTAATCACCGCAACATTTACGGCCCTTGAACCCGAAAGGAAGAAGACCCTTGAGCTCGTATATGGTGGTTGTGTTTATAGTGATGAAGATGAGAAGTTTGATTGATGAAGATGATAAACGGTGGTCGTTTTTTTAATTTCAATTTTTTTCTTTTAAAAAATGAACATAAAAAATATTAATCTACATAGTACTAACTATTTTAACTAGCCGCCACCGTGCCCGTTTGTGTAATAGTTATTTTTTTTCGTTGTGTGTGATCGGTAGTCTGTATTGTGCAAATATAAATAATTACTTAATCTCCATTTTTATTGTACTTTGTTAATTGATAACTACGCAACCTCTTCTTTTTTTTTTAGTTGGTTATTAAGAAGAAAAAAATATATTATATTTTTATAAAAAAAAATTGAAAACCTATTTTTATGTGGAAGTTTTTTTTAAGGGTAAAATTGGAATAATAAAAAAGTCATCCCAAAAATTTGTATCCCCTTTATATATTAGTAATAGTTTTGAGACCCGTGCATCGCAAGAGTCTATTGACTTTTAATAATAAAATATAGTTAAAATATAAGTTTAGTTTTTGTAAAATTTATTAAATTAAAATTTTTTTTATTAAAGTAATTGTTCAGTGTATGATTTTTGTATAATAAATTATAATTAATAGTAACAAATATTTATCATTCAATTCTTTTTTTTATTAAAGCAATTGTCCTGTGTATGAATTTTTTATTCCATTCCTTTTATGTATTAGTGATAAATATTTTATCTTGTGTTTTTTTTATATTTATTATTAATGATAATTTAATATTCTGTTGTTTAATATTTGTGAAAGCTCATGTCCATTATTATTATTATTATTTTATGTTTAAAATTTTTATTATACTAAAGTAAAAAATTAATTTATAATAAAATATTTAGAAAAATGTTATAAAATATTATTAAAATATAAGTGACGTCATTGTTCTCATTCTTGTGAAATTTATTAAATTAATATTTCTTGATTAAAGCAATTGTCCCGTGTATGATTTTTGTGTAATAAATTAAAATTAAAATTAGTAAATATTTATTATTCAATTCCTCTTTTTTATTAAATCAATTGTCCCGTGTATGATTAAAAAATTTATTAAAGCAATTGTCCCGTGTAAATTCGTAAACTTTTTTGACGCATGTAAATTCGTAAACCTCAACCCTAATTTTTAAACCCTAAACCTTAACCCTAAACCCTAACCCTAATTTTTAAACCCTAAACCCTAACCCAAATTTTTAAACCCTAACCCTAATTTTTAAACCTTAAACCCTAACCCTAACCCTAATTTTTAAACCCTAAACCCTAATTTTGGAAACCTAAACCCTAATTTTGAAACCTTAAACCCTAAACAATAACCCTAACTCTTAACCCTATTATTAAATCTAACCCAAACACTAATTTTTAAAACCTAGCCCTTAACCTTAATTTTAACCCTAAACCCTAACCTTCAACCCTAACTCTTAACATTAATTTTGTACGTATTTTTTTTTATGTTTATGCCTTTTTTTTGTTCAATTTGATTTATTTCATACTTATCTATTTTTTTCTTATTTTTATTTTGGAATTTTTTTTATTAGTTTAGAGATGTAGTTTTCAATGTTATTGTTATGGTAAATTGATTTCATACTTATCTTATTAAAGTTAAAATTACATTTAAAGGCATAAAACTTGGAACACCATTAAAAATACCAAGGGACAAATTTGATTTTTTAACATAAATTTCTTTTAATATATTGTAAGTAAATAAATATAAAAAAATGAATAAACGTCACGTATGTATGTAACGTCATCAATTTTATCCACTCCTAATCCTAATTGTTCAATGAGGATCTAAAAGAGAAAAATGTTGACATTAGGAGGAGGAATTCAAAAAAAAAATATTATAAAAGAAAAAAGACTTATGGTGTGCTTGGTTGATAGTAGAAATTGTGAAGAGAAAAAAAGGTGAGAGAGAATATAAGAAGAGAGAAAAAGATGAGAAATAGAGTAAATTTGATGTGTTGATTTGTATAAGAGAGAAAAAGAAGAAATAGAGAAGAGAGAAATATGAATTACATTTAAAAAGGACAAAAATGCCCTTGGAATAAAAAATCTCACTAAAAAATAATTTAATTTAATTAAATAACTTTATTTAATTTCAGTATCTATTTATTTTAATAGAAAGTGAAAAGAACTAATATTGCCTAAACCCAACCTGTTTAACCTCTTGCATAAAAATGAATTTTAATTAAACTAATTAAAGTTTATTATTATAAAAAAAATAAACTAGTTTAAATTTTAGGTAAAATCAATTAATTAATTAAATTAACCAAAATTAATTAAATTAACCTAACCTATTTGCCTAAACTCCACATGATTCCCCACCGCCCACAATGCTTTGTTCAATTCCCTTTCCCAGCCAACGACCTTCTAGATTTCAATGTTTCACATATTCTCACCCTTTTATTTTTTATGCTCACAATCTCATAAGTTTATATTTGTTTGAATAAATTAATAAACTAAAGCATTCATATATCAGTTGGGTATACCAAGAACCAGAAGAAGGTCATCTTACTATTCTTGCACCATCATCTTATTTGCTCTTTCATTGCTTATTTCATTTTCAACTACCGTGCCAAGGACAAAATTGGAAATAATCAGTTTGAAGCACTCTCTCTGCTATAGCTATTTCTTCGCATAAGAGCGAAGACTCTGAAAAACGTGGGCCCCATGCCTTTTTACGTCTCTCTCACTTGTTTCTTCGCTGTGCCAAACCAGAGAAACAAGCCTTTTCTCTCCTATCTCTATCGCTTCAATTTCTCTCTCTCCTAATTCACCTAAACCAAGCACAGTGTTATTAACCCTAATTTTAATTTTAACAGCCCAATATTTGATTTGAAGAATCACAAGTCGAAAACAAAGCCCTTGTAAAACCCTAGAGTAGCAGAAGAAATGGCGTTAGGGTTAAGAGCGATAAGCGGAGAGCCAGTAATTGACAGAGAAAATGGCGAAGAATTGATGCGCGTCCAACCTGGTGTCGATATAGCCCTCGCTAATCTTCCTCGCGAATCCCCCGGCACTCTCTACATTACTACCAAGCAAGTTATATGGGTCAATGATGTTGATAAATCTAAAGGATATGCTGTTGATTTCTTATCTATTTCTCTTCATGCTGTTTCTACCGATCCTGAAGCTTATTCTGCTCCTTGTCTCTATACTCAGGTACTTATATTTCTAGAGTAGATAGTTAAATTGATAGCTTATGTAAAATAGTTTCACATTATTTTATCTTTGGATATAGTAATAGCTTTCATAGTAAGTACTTATATGATAATGCTTGTGTTATAAGCGCTTAATTAAGTTGTTTATCCAAACAAGGCTTTAGTCTCATAGCTTATCGAAATTATTAAGGCTTGTGAGATACTATGTGGAGCCATTGAGGTGACAAAAACCCTAATTGATGTGGGTTCCTACAGGAATAATTACTCTTAAAGTGTTTATAAATGTTAATGTTACCTAAAAACTAATTTGAACTTCATTTGAAATTGTAAGCATTATTCTTAGAAATCAAATTGATATGTGACTATGTGTTTTTTGTCGGGGAAATTTCTGTATTTACTCCTTTTTCTATCTCGTTTGATTTTCTCATGCTTTTTACTTGGTTTAGATTGAAACGGAGGGAGATGAGGAACTCAATTCTGACAACTCAGATTCAGAATCCAATCATGTTCAGGATTTATCCACTATCAGAGAGATGAGGCTCATTCCAACTGATCCAACTCAGTGTATGATTTTCTTTTTCTCCCACGATTACGTACTTCATGTTAGGTATCAGGAGTAAAAGCAATGAAAGTGTGTGTGTGTGTGTGTGTCTTTGCGCGCGCGCCAGTTTGTGATAAACTCTATTGGAGCTAGGTTTTATATTAAAAAATACTAAACGAGAGAGTACAAGAGTTATTAGCAACTAACAAGTACTTCACTTACTGATCAGAAACCCAACTGAATGGAATAGAAAGTTATTGACTTATTGCTGTCTGTACTTGTTATTTGGTAATGCGGTGTTCACCATTTGTTGTCTTTGATTTTCAGTGGATACTCTGTTTCAAGTATTCTGTGAGTGTGCAGAGCTTAATCCAGATCCAAATGATGGTCAGTAGTGTTTTTTCTTCATACAAATTTGTTCTCTGTTTTCTCCATCTTTGTGATTTATTTATGTTGATTTTGTTCTTTTAGAGGAGCAAGAAGAAGAACATGAATGGATTTTCAGCGCTGAGCAGATGGAAGAGGAAGAAGCAGGCATGTGTGACCGTGGACTTTAGTCTCATTTCCTAATTTTTTTTCATTTGATTGTTCTTTTTATGGTCTGTTTTAGTTAGTATATTAACTTTAAAATCTATTCTTTTTCAGAGGATGAAGGTTATTTATCTCATAATCCAACCAATACTCTTGGTCATTCAAATGGACATCATGACCTTGCTGGTAACATACTTGAGGTACGGTGTTCTACCTTGTAATTACATTTCATTGTTTTTGATCTGTTGATCCAATCGAGTCCTTTTGAATGTTTAAACTGTGGAACTGGAAATATTTACCGGAAGGTTTGGGGACACAGGAATAGCTAGGCCAGGGGGCATATGTAATGTATAGGTATTAGCCAATTAGGATACTATTCGCAATTTCAAATTCATAAACCCAGAGTTTTTATTTTATTACTTTCTTTCTTTAAATGGAGTTATTCCTGCTTAATTGGGTGGTATTATTTTTTGCTAATAAGTCAACAATAATATGTAGAATGTTGACTTGCTTCAGAAGATTTATTCATGATGCATTTTGTAATTTATTAGAGTTCGGTTGATTGGCATGGGCCATTATGTGACCTAATATATTGTGAAAGTTGTCACAAAAAGATGTTATCCAGATATTCCCTGTGAGCTTCGAGGAGTGTTTAGGTAAACAACATGATTAAGCGCTCATTCATTAAGATTTAGGATCAGACAGAGTGAGGGGGAACTCCACACATGCTTTGTATATATACTGTTTCTATCTCATTTTGGGGAGTGTGTGAAAATACGCTGAAAACTGCTTACGAAGATATTATAATCTGATTTCACGAGCTCTTTCAAACACCCGTATTCTACTTGTTCGTGCTTGGGTGTACTGTAGTGTGTGTTGGAAAGTGGAGAGGGTTGGTTCGGTTATCAGCCCTGTATCTTTTTGCCTATATAATACTTCGTTTACAAGATCAACTCTATGATGATTTGAATGTCTTCTGATGAAACACAAACTTTATGTGCAATTCGTTTACAAGTTCTATGATTAGCAAGTGATGCATCTAAGGTTTCTGAAATCCCAAACTAGAATATGATTTTGAGTTAATCAATTAGTGGGAAAAAATATTAAGAGAAAGATAGTGCTGTGAATCACTTGCAATGTTGAAGAAATATATATTTGCTGAAAATGATAACACAAACAATATCTTAACCTGTTAAAGCATTTGGATTTTATTGATGAAGATATTCATGATGCTTATACATTTGAAATATGCAGTATTGCTATCATGTATAAGAATATATATATATATATATATATATATATATATATATATATTCTTGTGCTTTTTAGGTTTTTAAATGAATCCATGCCTTGAATTTACATTGTTTTGCATTTGTTTATGTTGGATCTGCAACTTTTCACCCTTTATATGATTATCTCTAAATCAAAGGGAAAACTGGTTTACCTGTTTGTATAACTTTTTTCCTTATTGCATTAATTGATTGCAGCTTCAAATCAATGACGAACGATTCGAAGATGCAGAAGAGACTGAGCATAATGAAGATGACACCCATCATCATCATTGACTGATAGCATATTGTAGTGTTGTCCAAAATTCATACCAGCTCGCTGTTCTGTAGTTTTTGGTTTTGTACATGTAAAAACTATTTCGAACATCTGACTAGATTCATAGTGGCCAAGTTAAACCTTTTTCGTTCTTTTTTAACTTGCAGAGACGAAAGCAACTGAATCTTTTGAATTTCTAGCTAAGAGTTATCTTGATTGTAAACAATGGAGGTACCCATGTGAAAGATACTACCATGGAGATATACTTATTATTTCTTAAGTTGCAAGATGATATTGACTATGTCATTGATCTTATTAGAGCTTCTCTAATGCTTAAGTTCATTAAGCTTCTTAATTCTCTTTTAATGCCACCTAGAATTTAAGAATGGCCATTAGTTTTTACCAATGTCTTAATAACCAGACTGGCCAGTTCAAAGGTGTGACTAACCATTACTACCATTATAACTTACAAGCTCATAATATGTGCAAAACGGTTCTTACACGTTGTCTTTTTTTGTAATAATTGGTTGTACATAAAACCTGCAGTTGAGATGCGACTAGCGGTTTCTTTAGCTTTTCAATGTTTCAAAAAAATATCTCAATCGGATATTTAATGCTCAAATGTCAAAACCGTGAACTATAGGTTGGTACAGAAAGTACTTGGTAGAGAGTGAGGGTGATTTGTTGTTAACAGATGTTTATGAATGTTTATGTCTTGGATTTCGTGGTCATGATCATGTAAGGATTGATTTATTTAAGCTTAATGAGAAAGAGAAGTGGATCAAGTTCACGGGTTTAGGGGATAGTGCTTTGTTCTTGGGATTGGTACGTTCGTTTTCTGCTTCGGATTTGTGTGTTGCCAAAGGGAATTCTGTAATTTTTTATAGATAATATATTTAGGTTTACAAAACGTGCGAGTTGTGTTTTGGATTTGGATGAAGGTCGGCTTTTGCCTATGTCTGATCATTCTAATTGAATTGTGTAATTTTTATGGATAATATATTTGGTTTACAAAATGTGCGAGTTGTGTTTTGGATTTGGATGAAGGTCGGCTTTTGCCTATGTCTGATCATTCTAGATATTCTAGCTTGTTTTGCAAACCTCTGGTGTGATAGTTAGGAAGCTAAACGCACTCTTGGTGGGTGTTCCACTGTGAATACTAAAAGCACAAAGGAGATTAAGGAATGAAGAGTGTTGTCTGTTGATTACTTTCTTGTGTGGAGCATTCTTCGTTTTATGATTCCTGCCTTTTTTTATTCGTTCTGTTACTACAAGAGCTTTTTCTTATGTAGTATTCGCAACAAACACTCGTTATTGTGCAAGAAAGTCGAATTGCAAGTAGCAAGACCATGAAGTGAAGATTTCGTCTGTCAAGGTCAGGCTGTAGAGTTCATAGATGATTGCAGGAGTGTGTGTGGTGAATACTACTTTGATATGTGTATGCATCTATGATTGATTAAGTGACTCGAGCATTAAAGCGGAATTTCACGTTTATGGTATGATGGATGGATTCATTAATGCCCTGCAGTACAGTGACTTGAAAGACAAGTAAACTAGTTGTATGCATGCAGGGCCAGAATTAGTGAGGAGGTATATATATTAACAAGTAGGAACTATCATTATGTAGGGAAAGGAAAGGATTTTAATTCTAGTCAATATTATAGGAAGTGGGAACTAGTTGCATGCAGTTTTGTTTTATTTTTCACTAGAGATAATCTTACTCTTATTATGATCCTACTTTAGGGACCAATCTTGTAAGTGTGGGTGGGCTCTCACTCTCTCTACATTTTTTCCTCTTTATTTTCTTCTTTTCTGTTTCTTCTGTTCTCTTTTCTCTCTTTATAATCTGATTCATAGTGAGGTTGTATTCTATGCTGCTATATTTGTACAGAACTTTGTGAATGGTGCCAAACTTGTAAGGTTGGATATATTGCAGAAAACACAAAGAGGTTTGACTGGTCTCTTGTAGTACTGTTATTTGTACAAAAATGGAAAAAGTAAAAAGCAAATGAGAAAGAATAAATTGAATGATATTCAAGTGTGATTATTATTATTATGAAAGAGTTTTGTTTTATTGAAGTATCTTAATTAATATTAGTTAACTAAATGAGATCTAATATACAAAAATATGTTAATTAATAAGAAAATATAATTACTAATATTTTAAAACTACAATAATACTACGATTAGCAAAACAAACAAAAAATACAAATAATTATAATATGTGACAAACAAACAATCAAACTTGTTCTGGAAAAAAAGAAAAGAAAAATCACTCAAACTAAACACATATGAGACCGATGGAGGAATAGATAACATTCATTTGTTTAGAATTGAATTAGAAATTCACATTCTTCCATGAAAGTGGTTATATATATAGTAATTTAATTTGGTATACTAACTACAGTGCACATTACTATTGATTTTAATTATCTGGTCTCAATCAAACAATTGATATTGTGTAAATCGGATAAATCTAATGTAAAACTCATATTGTTTAATCTCAAATGCAATAAAATATAATGTCGAATTGCGTGATAAATTACTGCAGCCGGTCACAATCATTATTATATACTACTAGTATTGATTAAAAAAAAAAAGTACTTTTATTTACCAAAAAAAAAATTACTTTGATTCATTATTATATACTACTAGTATTGATAAAAAAAAAATTAAAAAATGAATAGTACCATATAGTCATCCTCAAAATTTCAACTTTTGATTCTTGAATTAAAAACAAAGTAAAAGACAAACTACAGCTAGAAGCAGTCTTTAAAGAGATGCAATTAATTAGCAGTATTAATTTAGATGTTGGAACAGATCCAAATTTTGTTACTAATCAAGTAAACAAATTTGCAGCCATGATGTGAAGGGTACTGACATTTTCCAACAACCAACCCACATTGTTGCAGCCATATCTGTATTGGGATGTGTCTAGACACCAACACGAGTAGTATGTTATTTTATCTCTATCTGTATGTTTTATTAAAGGAATAGTAAATATTCCTTCCCATCTTTGTTTTGGCTTCACTTTCACTCATTTGTACGAAAATATTTCATCCGTCGCTATTTGATTAATTTGATTTACGTTAAAAATCGTAGACAATTCATCTGTAATTTTTACTATAAGTTGAATTAATCAAATTAATTACATTTTTGTAATGTGGTTAATGATTGTCTTGTTAGTGTAAAAAAGTGGAAGTGAATGTATGATAACCTTATTTTTAAATTTGGTCCAAATAGTTTGTCCAATCATTTGGTTATAATTTAAAAAGTGGATGTGTTTTAGAATTTGGAGTTAGATCTAGTTCATCCTTATAAAACGGATTTGTAAGGTAAAGATTGTCTCTTGCTTATAAAGACTTGATGACGGGTGGTCTGATAGCGGGTGACTTTACGGATCTTGAAGAGACTCTGATATCATCTTAGAATTGAGAGTGAAGTCTAATTCATTCTTACAAAATCGACTTGCAATATGAGGATAACCTCTTACTTATTCAGATCATGTCGCAACCGATGCGAGACTTCTTAAAAGAATGTATGACAACTTTATTAAATAGATCTAAATTTTTTAATTTGATTGTGTCTTGAAAATACAAAGTTACAATCAATTTATTCTATTTTTTATATTTCTAAAATAGAATAGATATATAGAACACAGTTATTTGTAAAATGATGTTAGAATTGGAAACAAAGTTTTGTGTATGGAAAGAGTTAGTTAATTTTAGTTTGAATCAATATTCAAATCTATCCTAATTGGTTTGCACATAGGAGTATTTTTTTAAAATAGGAACTTGTGTTAATTCATGAAACGATTTTTACTTTTTATTTTTTTGGTATAAATGAAACAATTTTTATTATCCTAATGAAATCCACTGATACATCGCAAATTAAGGACCATTGCTAAGTGGGCCAAGTGCAGCACTTCCAGACAGAGGAAAAAGGCCCAAATAGGTTAGCAGAAGTCTAGCTTGGCCCGGAGACTGTGTAAAAGGGTATGTAAAATAAATTTTTAGTTTATGTAAATATTTTAAATTTTCTTTATTTAGTTTTTATAAAAAAATTCAGCAATTTTTAATATTTAAATATTTTCTGTCACAACTTTGGTTCATGCATTTTTTTTACCAAACATCTATTACACATTGTTTGTTTCCGCAAAAAAGTGAGAAAAGATTGAAGAAGGAAAGAAGGTTTAAAATTTGAGATTCTTCCATCGTTTGAATCAATTTAAAAAACAAGAGGATGTAAGAATCAGTGTGGATCCCATGCTAAAATTGCTTCCGCCCAAGAATGGATAGAAAGTAAGTAAAAAACCACTTTTTTTTTTTATGATAATGATAATAAAGCGCGACATTTTTTTATTTAATAAACAGATTACTATTTGTACATAGAAAAAATGTATTGCGAATCTTATGATCAAATAATATTTGTGACCATTCCAAGTATTTTTCTTAGAATACTCAACTAATTGCAGTTTAAAGATTTATTCCACCAACATATCATATTCTAGTACCATTATTTTTTAAAAATATATTTATAATCATTAATATTAATGTATTTACCGGACAATATGTATCTTTCTTTCTTCTTATTTTTCATAAGATTTTACACATGCTGAATATTGCTCTCACTTTCTATTCATTTTTACTCCTCTAACAATCTTTCATTTAATTTTTCTTTCTTATCCAAACAAATCATTAAACTTTAAAATCATAAGTAAATATAGATATGTTTATGAGTTCACCAATGAAAAACAAGTGTACCTACCTTCAATGCAGTTTGTCATTAAAGGGTAGGAGTGTCTTTAAGTTTGAATGAATGTAGATATTGAAATTTGAAAGGCAAAGAAATAAAAATAAAGTCCAATGTTCGGGGTGTTCAAAACTATTCAAAGGGTATTCAAAACTAGTATTCAAATTATTTAAAAAGCACATAATCACAAAGAAAATTTAATATTCTTTTAAATACATAGTACTACTTTCAAGCTAATACTAGGGAGATGGGAAAAATAGACTGAGTAATGTTATTTAATGAACAAAAAATAAAAGAAAGTGATAGAGAAAGGGAAAAGAAAGAAAAAAGGACATGGTAGAGTTATCGAAGGTGTTGTAGATGGGTGCAACGATCATCCAACATAGCAACACAACAGCCAATGGGTAGTTTGGCTTGGACCACATAAGTGTGCGGTCCCCTCCTCTATCTTTTTTCTTTCTTTCTTCAAGTATAAAAAAATTAGAAGAAAAAAAAAACTAGTAGAAAAGAAAAACAGCATGCAAGGATAAGAAGGAATTAAGACAATATTAGTTTAGAGTCTATTTGAATTTATTTATTTATGATTTTATAAAAATATTTATAAAAAAATATGTTAATTTATTAATTTTTAATAATGAAAATTTTATTTTTATAAGTTGATTTTTCATAAATTACATTGACAAATTTATCAATATTAATAAATAAAAGTACTAGGGTTCGAATTTTAATTCATACATATTACATGTAATGTCTTAAAAACTTATTTATTTACGTTAACTATTTTTCATATTAAAAAATAAGTCAATTCAAACTAGTTCTTAGGTATGATTTGATCGATAATTGTGGCATGGTGGAAAATTTCTCTCTCTCAACTAGCCGCTCCATCCTCTAACCCTAGTTTCTTTTTGTTCATCCACCACAGAGGGGTGGTTTTTGGGTCAATTTTTGACCTAAAATCACCCCTCTAAATTGTTTTTCTATTTCTTTTTATTTAAATAAGTGATTTTCACAAATATATTTAGTTTTTCTTTTTCTGATTTCGTCATCTCCGTGTGACGTTTTGTTGGTCGTCGTCTTGTTGCGGCGTTAGTTTGTTGTCCCCGTCTTTGTGCGGTGTTTATTCGGTTCAAGTTGACAGATCAGATTCGAATCGGTGCATATTCAACAATCAATGACTTTGGCATCATCAACGTTGCAGACTCGGAGACATGGGTACTCCGAGCATTTCAAGTTCGTCATATTTGTATGCTTTGTCACGATTGTAGACATTTTGCCGTTATATGCTATTAACGTGGATGCTGTGAGTTTGTTCACTGATTCATCCTTTTTAGTTTTTAGCGATCTTGAATTGTATTGTTCGATATATTTGATCAATTTGAATGAATGAATATCATTTTTAGTCAAAAAAGGTATGATTTGATCCAGCTTATTTTAGGATTTTTTACTCAATAAAAAAAGAAGTTATGCCAAACAAATTTTTAAAAAATTCTTGATAGAAAAAATGATGCCTAATATTCATGAGTAAAATATATAGACAAAAGACTTTTGAAGCTAAAAATATAGAAATAAATAAAATAAAGTACCAATTTTGTTCTTTTTAAAGTGCTATTTTTACCACCGTACACAATTCACATGATATACTTTGACCATAAATTTTTATTAATATATAAAAACAAATGTTAGCAAATAAGTATTGCTCGAATTATCTGGAACGAATATTTTCATAATTTTTTGTAATAGATAAATAAATATATTAGAGAGCAAAGTTATGCACTGACATATGTGTAGTACTAAAAATTGACACTTAAAAAAACAAAGGAAATAATATTTTTATGGAAAATGGTTGTTGTTATGAGAAGTGAAAAAGAAGAAACACAAGAAGGCAAAATTAAGGGAGCAATTTCAATACCTGCTCATCCATGATCTCCTCAAAAAGGGGAGTTACATTTTGACCCACCATTAATTGCATTACATGTAAACATTCTTGCATTTCTTGCTCATATTCTCTCGTGACAAATAACAATGTTATATTTTTATTTAATGATCATTTGTTATGTATTTGTGTAATTTGTAGCTATCATTACCATAATTGCATAACGGAGAATACATATTTGAGAGTGATAAAAATTAAGAGTCTTGAAAAGAATTACCATAATTATAGCTATCAAAATGGGCTAGCCCGAATAGTTCAAATTTTTCTGGGTTTGGGTCTTAAAGTTTGAGCCTGATTTTTTCCCGGGTTTTATAGCCGTGACCATTTAAGCCCATTTAAAATATGGGCTAGCTCGAATGGGCCGCGACATGCCCGAAAGCTCGAATGGGCCGCGACATGCCCGAAAGCTCGAATAAATTACAATTAAAAAAATATAAAAATAAATGAGTTAGTATTTTACATTTTAACTGTTATTTTTTTGTTATTTGGGCTATCTCAATCTAATATGTTGTTGATTTGTTTTTCGTGAATTAGTATTTCTAAGTTCTTTTGTGTTGAATTTATATGTGAATTTAAATATGAGCAACTCTATTTATTTCGTTTTCTCTTTTTTTTTTTAACTTAAATATGTTGAGTTTATAGAATGAAAGGAAAAACAAATTTAGCAACATTTATTTTAACCGAGCATTAATAACTATAAATAAATAAATAAAACAAAACGGGCCAGCCTGAAACCTGACCACCCGTTTTGCGCTAGGCTCAAATTCTATTTTATGGAGCCTATATTTCATCCAGAATTTTTAGTCCAGCTCGATGAAGTCCGAAGTCTATCCGAGCCGGCCGAAATGGGTCGAACCCTCCGTTGGCCGTTTTGACAACTCTAAGCATAATACTATCAGCTTGGAAGGAATATGCAGAGTATAATTGAAAAACATGCTTGACAAAAAAAAACAAGAAAACAATTTAGAAATTCTACATTTTAAATGTAAGATAGTTTGAATATGAATTTATAATTAAAAATAAATTTAACCATACAACTTAGTTTTTTAAAATTAATTGATTCTTTCAAACATGCTTGTGAAGTGTTTTTGCATTTCTTGTGCAAACTCACTCTTTAATAAATTTTCTTTTTGCCTCTAAAAAAATTTGATTCTTTCAAAAATAAAACTTAACATAGAGCAATGGTAATACTCATTGAAAAGAAAATATTAACTAATATCCCTATAGCACTAATTAAGTAGTCTAATATAATAAAATGGTGTATTTATATATTTTTTAAATATAAAAATGTTCTCTTTATAATTTTTTGACACTTTTTTAATTTACTGTAAAAAAACATCACTTTTTTAATTTAATAATAGAAAAATACCAAACTACCCCTATATCGTTCATCTTTTCCCGCGCTAGGGCATTAGGAAATTCCAAATCATATGACGACAACCACCATCATCAATGTAAATGATACCCTTGCTTCCTAGGGCCCCACACCATCCTTCACTTTAAGAATCTAACTGTCCTCCATTACCCGCAAATCAATGTCTCCAAAAATTTAAACATTTTTTTTTCTCTTCTATTTCAATAATAATGCCATAGCATTTTTCCTTTTTAACTCTCCGGTGATTTAGCCAACACGCATCATTAAAATGTATGGTACATACAATATAAATTATTTTGATTAAATTATATAAATTAAGAAATATAATTTATATTGTATGAAAAAAAAGTTATGAGTTAATTTATAAAATTGTCTTTCATTAACTATATAAAAAAGATAATTTAAAGAATTAAAAAAAGAAATAGTAATAAATAGTTAAAAATATATAGAAAAAATAATATTAAATGTTTCATTAATAATATAAACAACTAATAATTTGATACGGAGAGGGTAAAATATAAGGAAGCATCGTATCTAATAATAAATTGGTTTAAGTGTCAAGAGTTTTAGTTCTCTTAAATACCAATATATAATTAAAAGTATTTTTTTTAGACCTTTTATTCCTTTGAAAATGGGTCATAGTAATCCAAAATTTGATTGTAAAATAGATAATATCGGACTAAAAAATTGTTCTATCTAGAAACATATATAGTTAAAGGTTTGATTCTTCGCTAACAATGATAAAACTTCGAACTATATTATGATAACCAAATGAGTTACAATCACCTATTATATTTTGTCAATTATCATGTGTTAACATTTAGATCAAAATACATACAATTTCACGTCTTGTAAAAAAAATACAAAAACTCGTTAACCTTTAGATCAAAATACAATGTCACGTCATATATCAAAAAAAAAATACAATGTCACCTCTCCACCTGAATTTAAATTTAAAATTGTAATTTATTATTTATGTGAATTTTTTAACCAAAATTTAAAATAAATTGAAAAAATTCACGGTACTTCCAAAAACCATGCGAGTAAACCCAAATTGTTTCACTTTCACACACTGTTCCTTTGACAAGAATTCTCCAACATATAATAAAAAATGAAAAACTTTTACTTTCGGTGTATAAAAAAAGCCACACACTCATAAACATCACGTTTTATACTCATCTCACCTCAGCTACTCTACTCTCACTCTCTCACTCAAAAAACCAAATGTCCAAACCCTCCCCCACCCAATCGCCGCCGTTCACGGCGGCAACAGCCCTAATCCTTCTCTCATTCCTCCTCACACCACTTCCATCCACCGCATACCGTCCATGGCCTCAAAACCCCCAAAAAAACATAACCGATTACTCCTTCGGAACTTCCAAAAAATACGAAGGTTCATCGGAATTCGTTAAACTAAGGTACCACATGGGACCTGTCTTAACAAACATCATAACCGTTCACACAATCTGGTACGGTAACTGGCAACGAAACCAAAAAAAAATTATCCGCGAATTTATAAACTCAATCTCCGCAAAAAATTCCCCTCATCCTTCAGTTTCCGGTTGGTGGAAAACCGTTATGCTTTACACAGACCAAACCGGGTCCAATATTTCAAACACGGTTCATTTAGGCCAAGAAAAAAACGACCGGTTTTATTCCCATGGTAAAACCCTAACCCGATTATCAATTCAATCAGTAATTAAAAGTGCAATTACTGCTAAAACAAAACCATTACCAATAAACTCGAGAAGTGGTTTGTATCTTGTTTTAACTTCAGATGACGTGTACGTTCAAGATTTTTGCACGTCAGCATGTGGGTTCCACTATTTTACTTTTCCTTCACTTGTTGGTTATACTTTACCATATGCTTGGGTTGGTAATAGTGAGAAATTCTGTGCGGGACAGTGTGCTTATCCATTCGCTGTTCCGCAGTTTATGCCTAACGTTAAACCGTTTAAATCACCTAACGGTGACGTTGGAGTTGACGGAATGATAAGTGTTATTGGACATGAAATGGCTGAGCTGGCAAGTAATCCGTTAGCTAATGCTTGGTATGCTGGTGGGGATCCGAGTTTTCCGGTGGAAATTGCTGATTTGTGTGAGGGTATTTATGGAACAGGGGGTGGTGGATCTTATACCGGTCAAGTTATGGACGGTCATGATGGTGCCACGTATAATATGAATGGGATTAGAAGAAAGTTTTTGGTTCAGTGGCTTTGGAGTCATGTTCTCAATTATTGTACTGGTCCTAATGCTCTTGATCATTGATTTCTCATCAGTGTATGTAGAATGAGATATTTTTATTTTTACTTTTTTTACCTTTTTTAGTGTTTTGTGTTTTGAGGTTGTTATGTGGGTTTGTGGTAATGTTGGTAATTTTGATAATGTAGCTAAGTTTGTTCATTATGCAAATAATGTAATTTTGATTGCATATGATGATGAGATGATATATGATATATAATTATAAACCTCCCATTTTTGTGTTACTGTATGGTAAGGGAAATTGCATCTTTGTATGATTGAGATTGATTCCAATTTTGAGGAAGAGAAATTGATTTTAGGGATATACAATTTGAAATTTTTGCTTCTTTGGTAGACTTGTGTTTGAAATGTGGTCCAAACTAAGCTCTAGTTTTAACTTGATATTAAACTTTGGTGTTTTTTTCTATTATAGAGTGCTGAGAATAATTTTTGATATCTTTAAATGGAGAATGAATTCTCTCAATTTATTTTTTATGTGTTTCCTTTTTTCAGGTGTCCTTAATCTCACTCTTACACACTTTTCTCTCATTTTTTATGATGGTCGAGATTCTACTATTTCCCTCGTGTTAAACTTTTAAACTAATTTGAAGTTTTTGTCTCTTCATTTTAGGTTTAACTTGTACTCGGAATATAGTTTAAATAGTATTCCTTGAAACCTAAAAGTAAGAGATAACTAAGTTAATAAAAATTGACTCAAGTGTGTTCGATAATAATTGCATGTAAAATTGACATTTTATATACATTGAACAACTAATTTATTCAATTTTTGTTCATTCATTTGTCTTTTATGTTTAAGAAATTAGATAAAATCACAATGTTACTGTAACATTCAGGATTCCTTTTCTAGGTATTTAGTAGGTAATTACAGTGTTGCACCTCACGATATTATCTATATTTCGTGGGAATCGAACCATGTCCTTGTAGTTCAAGTATATGTTCAATTCATTTTCACTACTAATTGGGCTATATGGTTCTATCCTCACGAGAGACAAAGACTCAACTAGAGAGTAGAGAAGATGGTGAGGTGCAGCGCCATAATTGCATACTAAATACATAGAAAAGGGTCTCAACTGTTACAATTATTGTGATTTTGCTTTTGTTGAAATTTAAAATATTGCTCTTGTAAAATCATAGTGACATTGCAATTTTTTATTTTTACGACACAAGTAATTTTTATTGTTTATAATGACATATGTGTAAAAAATTTAAGGGTTATGCTAAACAGTGTATCCGGTGTACTTGTTAAGCATATCAAAAATAGAAATAAAACATGATGACAACTTACATTTTTAATATATTAAGTGCACGACTTTTAAAACAAAATTTCTTTATTTATATGTTTAATTAGTGCATCAGATACACTATTTTTCCAAATTTGTATGTTGTTTAAGAGTGATTATTTCTTGTTGGATAATTTGTGGGACACAAAATGTGCGTTTTTCATTCAAACCAAATTATTTTTATATAAAAAAAAAATTAAAGATCAAACTCCTATTATATCTATTTACATGAGAGGTTTAGGATTCTTCAAACACAAACATAATTATTTACAAAATAGATTATGAACGTACGAATAAGATTATGATTATACCTAGAAAAGGAATTAAAATTAAAGTGAGTAGGTGATGACAATAATAACAAAATCAAATTAAATGGGTTTAGGTAGTATGTTTTAATTTTTCTAATGAAAGCAGAACGGTGGAAATGAATTGTAGTAGTACTACTCTAGTATATTGAATGAATAGGGATTGCTAGTTGCTAGATAGATAGATATGATTGATTGTGAATGTGATGATGGACATTGGCATACTTTCGTAGGTGTTGATGTTGTACCCTCACTATTGCTCATTTCACTATTCTTGTCCTTCAAAACCTACCAAAGGAATCAAGAGGAAGGACCTTTCTTCCACTAAAAACAAATAACCGTATTGCCAATAATGTAATAAATTACTTTTGTCGAAATTATAATCATTTGTTAGTTTGGTTCAATTTAGCTTGGGTTGTAAGTTTCCGTAAGTATAACTTAATTGATGTAAAAATATTTGATATTTAGAGCGTAGGTTGGAACACATTTTTTTTAAAATTAATTGATATATGTTACCTCAATGAATTTAGAATTAATACAAATTCAACAATCTTTTATTTTATATATTTGGGTTAAAATTGAATCAAACTAAACAAATTAGATATTGTATCTAAACATATAACTTTAACAATTTCGTAAAACAAGGTGATTTGAATGGGTGACAAACGAAGGTAACTTCATTGAGGGCAAACGTCACAAGAAGATTTTGGAATAGTAAAAAATGTTTCAAGGTGCGACGGAGATTGGTGCAAGACGGTGGCAAAGGTGTAAGCGAAAGAAGTTAACACTCTAACGATCAAGTCAATACGTGATAGAATTGGGTAAAAGTAACTATGAATAAATTGTACCTTGGCACAAACATGGATCACGGTTATATTGACGATTATGTTTTAGCTACCTCAGCGGAGTATTGTGAAGAATGCAGGGTGCCGTTGAATTGAGATTTGATGGTCAAAGATAATGGAGGAATGGATTAACTGTAGGAGGATTTCTTCGTAGATGGATTTTTAAATACAAATATTAATTTTCTAAATTCAAAAACAACAATACAAGATAGATTCTTCTTTTTAAACCAATTGTTTCTATATAGTAGAAATCAGAGATCAAATTATTAGTTATTTATTTAACGAATCAAAATCTCTTACCATTAATTCATTCTTGGTTGTCCTATCTTGAGTTGATTGTGAATAATGATTTTTGAAATCTGTTTTTATTTTGATAATTCATTTTGGAATCTTCAAATATGTTACTATACTAGTAGTATACAACCGAGAACATATAATGGAATCATTAGTCATGCTTTAATACTTTAATTAACCATCAATCATAAATCCTTTGAAAAACAGAATCAAGTTGTGATGTTGGTGTACTACCTTCCAAATTACGGAGTACTTTTTTTAAGAGAAAGTTATTTACATTTAACTAATTTTTTTTTAGTTAATTGGAATAATATTACTTAAGACTTATCAAACACTAATTAATATAAGAACACCTTTTAATTAATTTTAAACATTGATTGGATATGTTATAGGAGTTAATTGTTTTTGCTTTTAATAAAATAAAAATTGATTGTCTGTGAGATTTCAGCATAACTAGTGATAAAAGTTTTGCAACATCTCTACCAAAAAAAAAAAAAAAAGTTTTGCAACATCAATAAACAAACTTCGAATTTCACATAAGATAGTTATAATTTGTATAATGATTAACAGTTTGCATCACCATCATTAATAATTTTTTCCATTTATCTACAAATTATTATTTTTTACGTAAATTAACTATTATAATAAAAAAAAATCAAAAAATATAATTTGACTTTGCAACATCAATAAACAAAGTTCGAATCTCAATTAACTGTGATAAAAGTTTGACTTTGCAAGATCAATAAACAAACTTCGAATCTCACATAAAATAGTTATAATTTGTAAAATGATTAATAGTTTGCATCACTGTCATTAATAATTTTTTCCATTTATCTACCAACTTACTCCCTCCGTCCCAAAATATAAGCAAAAGTTGGTCAACAAAAGTGAATGTATTTGGTCCAAATCTTTAACCAAATACATTCACTTTTGTTGACTCACTTTTGCTTATATTTTGGGACAGAGGGAGTATATTTTTAGGAAATAAAGAAAAGAGAGAGAGAGAGAGAGAGAGAGAGAGAGAGAGAAATAAAAAGGAATATATTAATCGACTTATTGACCAAGTTGAAAAGAGTGTAATATAGCATCCTTTCCAATTTCTAAGCATTGTCGCATGAGTCAATAGTCGTGGAAAAATTTCTCTATCAAAAGAGAGAGACTCGTGTTGTGGTTTGTTGGCTTGTGTAAATTTTGTATATACATAAACACAAAGAAAAACTACATCATCTAACAAAAGAAGGGATGGATCTTTGAATTTTATTTTGAAATAATTAGTGAAGATTTTTTTAGGTCTTCATCAATTTTTTAAACTCAATTTAGTTGATAACAAAAAAAATATAATTTTGATTTGACATTTTTATATTAGAAACGGTCCTTAATTTGCTATAATAAAAAGATAAATTTGTCTTTTATATAAAAATGTCTGACATTAATTTAATTTTAATTTTTGTTAAAGATTAAATTTGGCCATCATAAAATTGTGAAGTATCAAAATGAGTCTTCCTTTAAAATAATAAAAATGTAATTATGATCTCTAAACTATTTCTCTTGAAACTTTGTTTTATGTTCAGAAACACTGATACACTATAAAATAACTTCCACATTGTATCTAATATGAGAATAATTATTTAAACAAAAATTTAAATTAACTAAAGATTAATTTAAACTAGGTTATATTGTTAAAATCATAGACCACTTTATGCTAACACCCTAGAGTAGTTTTGTCAAAAAAAATAAAAAAAATAATAATCCTAGAGCAGTACTGTATATAACTAATTGAAGAACTTAAGCAACAAAATATTCTACTAATGCTTTAAATTAAGCAAAAAGGTTCCATTCATTGTACATGAAAACTCTATGTCACGATAAACTGATGATACATGTTTGAAAGAAAAACGTGAATATATTTTTGTCCTTTAACGTATAGTCATGCCACTTGGCTGCAAGAATATTTCTCTCAAATAATAATATGATGATATGTGAAAATACAGCCAACTTAATTTTGTTTTTGATAAGAAAAATTGAATTATAAAAGTGTATAAGAGGTACTCAAATTTTACAATTCAAAGAGAAAACACTCATTGAAAAAAAAAACCAGAGTATTATTACATCAATAAGAAAATGTTAAATTAATATTGCTCCTTAACCGGTTGATAAACTAAAACCACGACATATAAATAATTTGATCCACTGAAAAAGATATATTGACACAATCTCCTCTAAATAAAATATTAATATTGTACAAACACCATATGCATCATGTCTTGCCAGCCAAAGTTTTTTTTTTACTTGGATTGAACACAATATGATTTATTGCAAACACTTTATCTTGTTTGGAGACATGTTTAAGGGCAAGATATATGAGAAAATCTAAGTACCTTACATAAATTGTTTATCGTTAGTCTGAATGAAAATATGTGAAGTCAATGTATTGAGAATTAAAATGTTCAACATTTTTAATAAATTATTTCTTTAAATTGAATTTTTAAAAAGTGTTTCGAATGTACTATTTAGCAAGACCTTTATTATTTTATGCAATAAGCCATCATATACTGCCAAATATGTACATGATACGTGCTTGAAAAGCCATATAAAACCCAACAAATCAAAGGCGTGAGTTTGGTCCCACTGCAAGGCCCTCTCTTCAGTTTCTCAAATTTAAAGATACCCTACTTTTTTAAGTATTTGTGAATTTTAATTAAAAATTATGAAAAATTTTAACCTGTGTTTTGGAGACCCCATTACAGTAGTATGACATGGAAAAATGTTTGATACCTATTAAATGTCAGTGTAAAATTAATTTACACTGACAGAGCATATCCATTAAACTCATCCAAAAAATAAAAATGAATTGTTTGGATTTAATGTTAGAAAAAGAGTGTGACCAAATGCAATTTGGTATCACTCTTACTATACTCCTCTACGGCTCTACCCTGCCTTTTTTTTTTAAAATGACACCTCTTTTCTTTTTTTTTTATGAAAATCTTGAAAATGCTTTCATAGTCTATTTTTTCATAAAAGTGGGGTATGTTTTGTTCTATGCTAGGCAATAAAAAGCACCCATTTGCTCCTAAAAACCCAACCATAAAACAAAAAGAGAGCCGAATACTCTTTATTTTTACACCATCATCTTGATCCATGGGATATGAGGATCTCTGTATTTGCATTTTGCACCAAACTCAAGGATAGTGCTAATCCTTTTCTCTATGTTAGACTTAGATATCAAATATGATTGTGTGTCAAATTTGACGCATTCAATATTGTGATTGTTGAATTGAGAATAAACTATTCAAATTTTAAATTTGACATTTTTTTCTACTTTTAAAGTCAATTAAAATTTATATTAAAATTTGTAGTATTTAATTTTGATTGAACAATTATAAAACATATTGACAATGTGAATGCGTCAAAATATTGTTAGCAGAAAATTCAATTATCGATTAAATACATCTATGAATACACCTAATTTAAAAAACAATACTCTTTAATTTTTGTCAAATGAAATTGAAAATGTACTATCTCTAAGTAATTTTCGGTCAAATAAAGTTGAAAAAGTAATACTCTCTATGTTAAGATGCAATTATAGCACCATAAAATTCGTTGTAGTATTAAAAGATTCATTACCATAAAGGCTCATAATGAAAATTGAAATTTCTTAGAGAAAACATAGAGACTTCTTAATCGATTCTTTAATCATTTCAAAGTTACTTTTGGCCAAGAGATTCATTAGCATAAGTGAAGGCTCCTAATGAAAATTGAAAAAAATTTAAATTAATATTGAAGCGTTAGCAAATTTTAAATCTCTTTCTCCTTCAAAAAAAAAAAAAATCTCTTTCTGTCAAAAAAAAAAACTTCCACAAAAAACAAAACATTGGATTGAATGTAGATTATATTTTACATGATTATGAGTTCAAATCATACTATCAATGTGAGAATTTTTTAAATAAAATATATAGTAATTAATTTTTAAAACACTCTTAGTCCTGATGTTTTCTCTAGCGTCCGTGATATCTAAAGAATCGACTAAATTTCTCATTTAAACAAAAAAGAGGATTACATATATTTGTGCAGAGCCGTCCTCGACATTTTGGAGGCCTTGTTCGAATATTAAAATTGGACCCTTCGTATAAAAAGTGATTTTTTAAAATAAAACATCCTATGTTTAAATTATATATAACCTAAAATATAATTATCATAACCTCAAAAAGAAATATATCATAACAAAAATTAAATTTATTGCAAAGATTTAAATGATATAATGGTTGAGTCTAATTTAAATTCTTAAAAGAATTAAAATTATGTATAAAAAATGTAAAAGTTGAGATTTGAACCTTTGACCTTGCAATAACAAGCAGCATAATTAACTACTAGTCTATTGATACAAATATGATATTTCATAAACATTAAAAATATATAACTATATTATTATAGGATTTTAGAATTTTGAGGCCTAAAAATACGTCGAAAATTTGAGGCCTTGTTCGACCGCTCACCCCGGACATGTGCTGGGGTCGGCCCTGTATTTGTGATTGAACATAGTTTATTATTCGATTAAAATTGAACAACACACATTTTAAATATATAACGGGACGCGAGTTAGCGGGTTGAATAATCCAGTTTCGATTGGGTTGGTATGAGACAGTCCGGGTGGAGGAAATTGGACCGACAATGCCCGAAATCCACCCGCATGAGTAAACTTAAACATCGTGTTTTACATTAGGATTTGCCATATACACACTCTAATTTTTTCATCCTGCCTCGTTTTCACACTTTCTCATTTGCCATATACTCACTTGAAACCTATATAACTTGATATTTCATCTTGTTTGTCTAATTTCGTTGAAATCAAATGTAATATTTTTAATTTCTAACCAAATTAAACTGCCCGACAATCCGAACCCATAAAAACCGATCTTTATTTTATGAGTAAATTTAATCTTATTTTTTGACTTTGCAGTTTAGACAGAGTGACAACTTTGAATCGGAGTATACTATAAAATAAAAAAGAAAAAACCTTTGTATGTAATCTTTCAGCTGATTAATCAAAGAAAAAAAAAAGGAATGGGAGTGAGCCGATGAGTGCATTAAATATTCACTCAGGTTGACCCAAAAGATAGAACAAAATTCAACAGTCCATTGGTTGGTCATCAAGTAACGCAATTTCCGGAAGCATAGCTGGATTTCACTATGTACCAGCATGGGTGATTGACCTCATCAAGGTGAAGAATGAAAACAAAAATGAATAAGAATGAGAGTAGTAGCCTTTGTAGGTGAAAGATTATCTGACACTATGACAAAATCAAAGAATACACGTACGAATCACCCTTGAATTAGGGACATTTTATGTTCCCATTGTGAGGTAAGACCTCCAACTAAATTAGAGCATGCTTCTTTTAGATTTTGGAATATGTTAGATTTTATTGAAAAATGTTAACTAGTGTCTCTCTATAATTTTTTTTAAATAGTAATGAATCAATACTATCTTCGAATAAACCTGGATTCGTTAGACGGTACAATGACTTAGATTATTTTGCCCGATTTTTATAAAAACGTGTGGAATCAATATACTAATATTGAAAATCCAAATGTTTAGCTTTTAAATATTTATTTTTTTTAAAATAAAAATAAATCTTAATGAGTATCCAAGAAGATACTCATTACCAAGATCTAATTTTCTTTATGTAAATCTTTATTTATTTATTTAAATCTTTTAAAATGTTTATGGGTGTAAACAAATAATTGTGACAAAACAAGTCGACTCTGCTAGGTCATCTCGCTTAATCCACTGTTAATTTAAAAAAAAGTGTCATTTTTATTGTTTTTACTGAAAAATTATATAAATTGCAATATTAAATCATTAGCTCAATGTTTTCAATAATAACAACAATAAATCATGTGTATATATAGTCACTGATTTATAATGGACAAAAGACTTTTGCACCAACAACAATCATACAAATATTGTCTTCTACTCTAATTTTCTTTGAATGACAAACATAATTAGTTACTATTTCTGTTGTTATATGTTAAAGTCCAATAATTAAGAAAGTTAGTTTTTACAATAAATTTATTAAATATATGTATTTTCTTTCTAAAATTAATATTTAATTATTATAAAAAAATTCAATTATTTTGGCGGGAAAAAAATTCAATTATTAAGAAAGAAACATTTGATCTTTGAAATATATACATTTAAAAATTATCAATACATCTTGTAATTTAAAAATAAACTTACAAAAAAATATTAAATGTCCATAACTCTACCTTATAGAGCTTACATCACTTAAGTTTTAATTTTATCATTTCTTTTATTAACTTTCTAGCTAGTTCTCAAAAACAAATAACTTCTTTTTTATCTGGAAATGAGCTATAGTAATTTAGATTTTGACTGCGAAATAAATAATACTTAACTAAAGTTAATATTAATTAAAAATTAAATTTAAATTATTTCTAACAATTTATTCTTAATAACCACTAGAATCCAATTATTTAGTTATTTTAAACATATTTTAAGATATAATCATTGAGATTTATGAATAATACAAGAAAACTTACTATGTGTCATGTGTTAGTTTGAATTTGTCATATTATTAAAAACTTATCAATTAACATAAAACTTTATTTATTCGCATAAACTATCAATTAACATACTATGTGTAATGTGTTCGTTTTTATTATTGAAATTTATCAATTGACATAAAATTTTATTTATTTGCATAAACTATTTTCATAAGTTAAAAAATAAACTGCATCCAAAGAGACCCTTGTAACAATTGGAAAAGTGATGTTAGCGGCGCCTGATCTTGATATTTGACATTAACGTCTATTCACACTCAAATACTATATACAAGTAGGAGATAGTCTTGCATAGGCACAAGGGTTTGGGCACAAAACTTAGGCACATACTCACAAATCAAAAAAATTAAAGAAAAAATAAAATAGTCACATCAACTAATATAACTTTAATCATTTTCTATTTATTTTTTCTAATTACATGTGAGTGTGCCTAAATTTTAGGTGTTGTAGTTGTGCCTATAGTAGACTTTCTCATACAAGTAGTAGTAATAGGAAACTTGCTCAATACTTCCCATCCTTGATTGATTAACCTTTCGAGCAGTTAGAATAGCCAAGCCATATATAGGTTTGTTTTTTTCTCCTTAATCACAAGCCATATATAGTTAGCCGGTCAAAAAATTTATAAAATCTGGATAAATTTCAGTTTTATATTAATTTTTTTTAGTTTTGAACAAAATACATCTATTTTGGCCTAAATTAATTTCTAAAAATTCTTATTTTACCATAAATTAACCCTTAAAATTTCAAAATTTTGGGCCGAACTCAGATTGGATGGATCTTGTCTCCGCCCCTAAGTAACTTAACTATTATTTTAGTGTGAGATGTACAAATAAGATAATGTCGTACCATGCACAAATTTATTTTTCCTATTGTTTTAAAAATATTAAAGTTTTTTTATGTAAAAAAGAAAAAGAAAAAAAGAAATTAAAGTTCTTATCCTCTATTTTAGAAACTATTTTTTTGTCATCTAATATAAATTTCTTTGACTTTTGGTACCCATTTTATTTATTGAATAAATTTATATAATGTGACATATTCATATGATGTGTAAGTGCTTATTATGACACACCAAATATTCAATATCCATGTGAAAAAAACATGCTTAATGAACGTTGCCACATCATATAAAATTAGCACTGTCTCACTCACTTGGTAGATATTCACTGAATAAAATTTGGTTTCATTTCATTCTTGGTATTGAATATTCATTATAAAATTAAATTGTAGATATTACTGGTAAGGTTAAAAGAACGTGGGACATGTATGTTATTGCATATAGCAAAGTTAGAGAGAGACATGAATGTATAGAGTTATTGCAACAAATTTCTCTGTGTGAGATAGGGAAGAGGGGAAGAATGCAATAATTAGAATATGGGATAAGACATAACATAAGAGGTTGATTCAATTCATCTGAAACTTCACAGATTTTTGATGAATGATACACTCAACATTTAATGGATTTAAGCATTTCAGACATCTAACCCAGCTGCTATTTACACCAACTTAAGATTGAGTGGTCCATATGGCCCAAAATGAAAACAATAGTAGTAATACAATGGTCCTAACTCACCTATATTCCCTTTACTTTGACCCTAACTCTTGAGATATTTAAAGCCTCAATGTAATAATGTTGTCAATTTATTTTGTTACAATTTAATAAATTGATTACTTTGTACAAATATTTTAAATTTCTAAAATATGTGTTAATTTCAATTTTCTAATAAAGAATATGAGACTTTTGAAATGAAATGCTAGTTATTGTGATGATGTAATTGTAAAAACTAAAAAGGGTTAAATATATTTTTTATCTCAATAAAATTATTAACTTTTGTTAGTGGCATGTTAATTCTCAGTACATAATAATACATAAATTCTTGCATGGAAGTTTCAATTTGCTGAAATAATTGCAAGAGATTTTAAATGTAGATGATTGGATGAGAGCTAAGTACATAAGAATCTTTTATTTACTTATAAAAGGAAGCTTCAAATAGCTCCTAAGCAAGCATTTTGCTTATGTGGCACCTCTAAGAAAACTCCACATCTCTATTGAAACTTTACCAACTATATACTTCTCTTAATTATTTAATCTATAATAAAATTTATCCTCCACAAATTAAATTTAATGTCTATTACAAATGACTTTTACTATTCCATTTCATTATTCAAAGGTTACAAACTATTCATATTCTATTAGAATGAAATAAATTTTTGCATTGAATACCTTATTTGTGAGAGTACCTCGAAATTTTAGTATATATAGGTAAACGGTTACATTCCAAGCATTGGTTTTCGTTGTGTTTGATGAATCAATCTCTTGAATATGAGGTATGTTACTCAATGATTAAAAAATTAGTATACATATTTGTCTTGTATTGTTTATAAATTGTAATCTTTTTATATGTTCTCATAATCTTTCAAGTCATAACTCTAATAATTTTTATGCATCTTTTCAGGTTACTAGATTTGTAAATTGTAATTGTTGGATTGCTATCATGATCTTACAAGACTACTACAATTCTAATAATTTTTGGTGCATAATTTTAACCTAAAATCTACTTTTTTTAATTATATATTATTGTTTAGTCATTGTGAGATATTGTTTGTATTTTTAAATTGTTTTATTCTTGATATCTTACTCGACAATTATATTTTTGAATACTTTATGTTGTTAATAAATTTTTTGTTCCAATATATATGAAGGAAAACATAAACTAATATGTTAATTTTAGAGTACTCCTCTATATTATAAAAAAACTGTAATAGTCTTCTATAAAAAAAAAGCATTGCATTCTTTTTTATTTTATAAAATAAGAGTATTGCATTCTCTAAAAAGCACTACTAAAGTAAAATTTTGTTCCAATATATAAGGTGGAAAAGTTAAACTAATATGTTAATTTAAGAGCAGTCCGCTATCTTTTATCTTTTACTAATAAAAGGAAGCTCCTATATAGCTTATATGCTTCCATTGTGCATATGTGGCACCTCTAAAAAAACTCCACATCCTTATTAAAACTTTCTACCAACTTCTCTTAATTATTTAATTTAAAAAATTCTTAGTGTTGATTCAAAGAAACTTAAACAACCAATAATAATAATAGTGTTAATTTTAAGGAAAAAAGATTGAACAAAAGTAATACGTTATGTTGATATCAAGGTGAAAGTTCAATGACAAATTAATAAATAGGAAGCAACACATAACATAAATTAATAATGTTAATAAAAATGGGAAATGAATACAAGGAAAGTGAATAGATGTTTGTAAATGTGTTAAATTATGACTTGATAATAATACACTTATTAGATTGTTATGATTGATTGAAATTCTATGACTCAAAGAATTCCAACCAATGGACATAACTTCATACAGTTTAAGAAACTTTATATCCATATTTTATCATATATATTGAGATTTTTGCAAGAAGAATCATATAGTGGGTTTTGTTTTGTGTGTTTGACAATTGAAAATACATTATTTCAATTCCTTTTCTTCCTTTATAAGGTATGTAATCTTTTGGAGTTTTCTTTTGAGTCTTTCTTTTGCTACTTATACAATGACTAAAATATATTAATTTTATAGAATTTTGTATTCTTTGATTTAGTTCATCAATTTTATAAATAAATATTTGTAAAAGTTAGCACGTTTTTTCTCTTCTAAAAAAATAGCAATTTTATCCTGCATCTCAAACACCAATATTGTAAGGCCATGATAATTTACTTTTCCATTATAACCATTTTAATTATATCATAATTAGATCATATAGGTAATTTGAATTTGAACAATTATAAATTTTTTAGTTTTTGTATTTTCAGGTTTGAATCATTGAGGTGTAAAAGGAAGATTATCTGCCATTGATCGATGCATTCATTTTATGTATGTACTTATTTTTGTGAAACTTATGTTTAACTTTGTCACAAGTTGATGTAAACAATATATGGAGATATATATGGCTCACCAATGAAAATGTCTTTGATTTTTTTTTTTGTAGAAAGGGCACATTAGTTATGAATATTAGATTTCTTTTCTTCTTTTGAGATATGAGTAGTGAATTAAAAAAGTTCAATTGTATTTATGTTCTCACAGAAGATAAACTATAGTTCTTATTTTTCGCATTTACTTATTAATCTTAATTGTTCTTTTATTATCCGAAATATAGAACCAATTAAATTTTTTAAGATGTTTTACTATAACTATGACATGGTTTGTGTTTTGTATCTATGTTTTAAAGGAATTCACTTTCAAATCTAACTATTAGTTTTTTCTTCTTCACATGCTTTAGAAGAAACTATTATATTGGTTCAATAATTGCATTTTTGTTAAATACATGAGAGTAAAAATTGCAAAGTGAAAAGTAAATAGTTAAATTATGTGGTACCTAATTTACGAAGAAAAAGAACTATTTATGAATAGACAAAATTACCACATAGAAATTACATTCTACAACCAAAACTTATTTCAATCTTTCACATAAGTAATATATTAAGCAAGCATGACTGTATTTTACTCTTATTGAAAAAAAGAAGAGAACCAACAAAATAAAAAGCAAAGTGACTTATGGCTACACAAGTGAAAACTCAAAAAGAAAATTAAGTTATATCCAAACTTTTTCATTAAATAAAAAAGGTAAACCAAAAAACACACACTAAAAAAAATCCGAACAACTAAAATTAGGATAAAATTTCAGCAAAGTAAAAGTTTGATAGCAAACTTCAAAAGAAGTCAATATATCAGTACAAATATTGTCTTTTCATTAAATATAAGAGATGCTATAATGCATAAAAGTGAGTAAGTTGCTATGTTATTTTATACATACTTTCAAGAAATGGAATTTGCAAAAAAAACAAAAAAAAAAAACTACCATATATATATATATATATATATATATATATATATGAATCACATTCTATAATTAGAGCTTACTTCAACCTTTATCATGAACAATATTATCAGCAAGCATAACTGCATCTAACTCTTATTGAAAACAATAAAAAATATATTTATGTCCGGGCCAACAAATCTAGAGGCCTAAGGCAATATTTAAAGGCCCTTTAAGCATTAGTTTTTATAATATTAAATAATACAAAAATAAATATAAAATACAGTTGGTAGTAAAATTAATGAGTAAAATTTATATCATATGACGTAAAATAATTAAAACTAATGAAATGATATAATTAATTTAATTACTTAATAGTATAAAGCAGAATAATTAACTTGCAACTACACCACTACAATTCATAAAAAGATAATTAATTTTTTATACGATTACACTATTAGAAAAAAATACAATATAACACTTAAAACTTATAAAACATTAATTTTCTTTAACTAAAACTAATTATCCTCAATACAGACACACACCACAAATATACTATATACGCACCAATATAAAATCTCATATTTCTAAATAACCTTATTATATATTTTTGTTTAGATATTTTTAATATTGATTATAAGATCAAACATAATTACGTCACTATATTTTAAAATATTACCGATATTAATTTTTGACAATCAATTATTTAATTATACATGTGATTATATTTATCATAACTATTATATTTTAAAAATTTTAAGAAATATTTTAAGTTTGTATTTTAATCAAACCGTGCAACGCACGGGTTTATTTCTAGTACATAATAAAAAGAAGTTTCATAGCTAAAGAGTAAATGATCAAAATAATTACAAATGGGATCAAATCCCTTTCAAAAACCTCAGCAACTTGGCCATATTATGGATCTAACAGAAACTGTTCGCGCTGGATCTTACAATGTTCTCAGTTCTCAATCATCGATACTCGTAGTACTTTTCCCCTGTTAGGACATTAGAGGTTTCTAACATTATTACATCGGACACACTATTTCCCCTCCGTGAGGTTCTCGTTCTCCTTATATTTAACCACTCCATATGCAACTGCTCCGGCAAAAAACAAGAAAACCGTAGGGGTATAGGATGGATAGATATACTTGACAAGGAACTTGTCCACATCTTCTGGAAAGAAGCCTGCAATAATACATCAAAATATTAGCCACAATAGATAGATGTAAAAGGATACTACCTCTTCGGTTATGGGTATTGAGCCTAACTCAACTAACTGATCAAGATATAATAGCGCTTAGAGACCATCGGAGATTAAAAATGTTAAAATAAAATCCGGCACACCCTATATATGTTGAGCCTAACTCTTGTATTTGAATGTTGAAAAAATGGGGATATAAGCATTCAGGTAAATTCTTTTATCAATTTAGGCCAATAGGGATTGTGGGTCTTTGGACATTGAGTTTGGCTAATTGGGCCTGACGTGGCTAACATTTTCACTTATATACTAGTTGTAATTTATATAACCATTTCACAAATTCTTCAGCCATGTTCAAACATTAAACACTATTCTCAATCAATCACCATCACTAAACTTCAATAAAATAGTTATCAAATTTTGTGAATATTTTTTGTTTTTTACACAGGTATCTTAACCTTATCGTATCCTATATTTTTCAAGAAATATATCTGATACATCATACCTGTATCGTGTTTGTGCATAAGAGATTATCAACTTTACTCTAATATTTACAAGCTCTATTTTTTTATGTTGCCCAAGGTACCCTCCAACAAGAAAACCAGAGACTAGTTTATCTCGAGGTCGGAGACCTATTTAAGAGGATGACATACTCTAATTATACACACCAGCTGGTAAATTTAAGAGGCTGACATACTCTAATTATACACACCAGCTGGTAATCAAATCCCGAACTACATGCATAAGAGACCAAGTATCACATCAAAGTATCAGCCACAATATCGATGTAAAAAGACACTAACTCTTTGGTTATGGGATAGAGCCTAATTCATGTAATTGATTACTGATTAGGATAGAATAGCTTGTAGTAATGGTTTCAAACGATCATGCAATAAAATGCAAAGACCTATTTGTTGTCTGAGAAATGAAAAATATTAATTTGGTCCTCAAAGTTTTTAAATGAACATTGAGATAATCATTCAGAAACATCCTCAAATAATATAAATAGTATAAATTTGACGATATCTGAAATTTTTTAGTACAAATCGATACTTTTCACTATCGGGCGTGTTTTTTCTGAAGTTTTAGTTATGGTATATGATGCACTAATACTCTATTTTTCCTTCCATACTGTGCTCGATACTCTCCAATACTCTGTCATTATGTGTTGGGGCAGTATCAAAGACATATTTTCTAAGAAAATAAAAATAAATCCTTACACGCTCTTTTAAGTTGTCGATAGGCTCTAGACATGTCTTAACAGTTATTCATGGCTCTTCATATGTAACATATATAAGTTTTGTTGAATGTTAAAACTCAATCATTAATTTCAACAAATGGAATTTATATCACACTGCTTCGCCCATTCAGATCCTAATCCCCATTTTTGTTGTTCTGAAAATGGGGATTAACCCAAGAGAACAAAGCTTATCAAATTTGAACAATTCTCTATGTTTGACACTATAAGATGTTTTATATCAGATTACAAAGCTTATCAGATTACAATAAGCACATGAGTATGTTAGCACTTAAGCACATGAAGATAGCCCAACCCAAAAGATTCGTCCAATAGGTGGAAGAGCCTCATGGCTTAAGTACCACATTGAGTACTTTGATCCCTTTAAGAGCCAATGGTTGCCCTTTTCTTTTCGACGGCTTCACTCACCTATCAGTACTCGGTGGAGTACCTTAATTCAGCCTATAGGTAGCCTTTTCCGTGGCCCAACTCTCAATGAAAGCACCAATTGTTAGGACTTAAGCACATGACAGAGCCCAACACAAAAGACTAATCCAATAGGTGGAAGAGTCTTATGGCATAAGTGCCACGTTGAGCACTTTGATATACTCGATGTGGTACTCCTAACAGACTGTGAACTTTCGGATGTTGGGCTTATCTAATTGGACCCGACTTGAGTAATTTTCTCACTTGTATACTAGTTGCAATTCGTATCACCATTTCACCAATTCTTCACACATATTCAAACTTTCAATACTACTTTCAATCACCGTCACTAAACTTCAATAAAATATTTTTGTTTTTAACACATGTATCATAAACTTATTATATCCTATGTTTTTAAAGAAATAATGTAACACCTACCGTATGAGATATGCGCATCATATATGAACATCCGGCCCAAGGACCGACTAATTCGAAGGACACCAATCCCACTATCCACTGGGGGTCCACTTAAAGGCAGATCTTTGCTCTGTATGAACTGATCCAACACAAGCAGTAGCACCAGGGGGATTCGAACCCGAGACTTTGAGAGAAACACACTCTAAGGTCCCAAACCTTCACAACTATGATCTTCATTCTAATATTTACAAGCTCTATTTTTTCATGTGCCCAAGGTATCCATCGTCCAACCAGAAAACTAGGGACAAGATTCTCTCGAGATACATACATCCATTTAAAAAGGCCGACTTATTCTAACATATGTTCTTCAATACACACCGGCTGGTAATCAAATTCCAAACCACATGCTTAACGGCCCAGGCTATCAGTCAATTCAACTGTATCATACTATATGACTAGCAAATTAGTAACTCTCATTTTTAAGGGACATACCTAAGCTTTTCTCTATAAAGAATAGTTCCTAAACTATCACTAATTACTAAGGGTTTAAGGAAAAATTACCGATATTAATTATTAACAACTAATTACTAACTTCAATATGTGGATTTAGTCAAAAGATATGAAAATTAGGTAAAACAAAGGAAACAGAAGGAACCAAACCTGAAGCTGCAAGAGCAATACCCTCAACAAGAATAACCGAAGCAAAACCAAGCCAAGCATAAACAAAAGCATTGTCACTTGCACTCAGTTGAACCGGTTGTTCCAGTTTCGAAGCAAAAGCAGGTTTTTCAACCGGATTACGACGAATTATAGTAGAATCTCTTTCTCTCGGCTTAATAGAACCATTTTCATTTGCACTCTTTTGAACCGCTTGTTCCTCTTCCGAAACCGAACCGGGATTTTCAACTCGATTACGACGATTGATTTTAATATCTCTTTCTCTTTGCCGGTCCAGTTTCTTTTTATTTTTTTTCCTATCCGATGAAGCAAAAATGATACCGGTTTTTTTGGGAATTGAGTCGAACGGTTCGGATGGGTTTTTGAATCTAATTGTGTGGGTTGGAGAGAATGAGTGTTGTATTTTGGTGGTGAAGGAAGTTACGAATTGTGGTGTTTGCAGCGCCATTTTTGTTTTCTTGTTTATGGAGATGAAGCTCGGCTTCACCAGTTTCTTTCTCTCTTGATAATGAAGCTCACCTCCTATCCTTATATATGTTACTTTTAGCGCCCCCAAATATCCTCCTTCACCCCCTAAAAATACCAAAATCCCCTCTCGCTACCTAGGAAACGAGCAACTCTTGCCTCGTAGAAAGTGAATATGGAAAATATGCGACCGTTTCGCCCTAACTGAAGACGCTTGTTTTATATGTTCTTATAGATTCTCTAACCTCTTTGGAGAATCTGACTTCAACCTCTACGAACTCCGTATTGACACACTTTTCGACAATGCCACTTTCTTTTCTTTTTTCGCTTTATCTTCCTTCCGCCGGAGTCCTTTACCTTTCTCCACTTTGTCCGCTATAAGTTTTTCTTCATAGTTAATGCATGATTTGCATGAGTAAACTATTTCCCCCAAGATCTCCTAGGTTCTTTCACTTCTTTCTACATTTGCCAATCCAGTCTCTATTGCTGGAGGAGGTTGAATATGTTAAGATGGAGTTTATAGTATTGGGGACTGAATGGATTCTACTGGTTTACCTGAGGCTCTTCCTTCATAACAATGCTTCATGGTCCGTTGGCTCGGGGAGGAGTTATAGCTTGTTGTTGGGCTTAATTTTGTGGATTTGTGGTTGTTTGGATGAAGGTAAATGCATCATTTGTGTTCCCTTGTGGTTTGGTGACAGCTCCTTGGGCTGAACTCTCACCCATCACTAAGGAGAGAATAGACTCTTTGTTGATCTCAACATTGTGAAGAGATTGTCACATAGACGTGTGTTTTACTGCAACACTTTTGCTACAAGTGGATCTAGATTCCACCATTGGAATAGTGTTAGGACGAAATAAAATGGGTATAGTTGGTGAATTCTGAAAGGTTCATGGAAAATACCTTTCCACATACGGCACCACTGCTACAAACGAGCATAATTGAGTGGTTCTTCTAGTGAGATTATGTGCTGCAAATGAAGGTGACGAAGCCCATGTACGGTGGAGAAAGTGTATCTACAAAAAATGTTAGCACTCTAGCACTTAAGTTGAGTGTGTATGAAATAGGTGAAATGCGTGCCTTGATTATGAGTGCAGTAACACGTATATAGGAGATAATGTGAATAACCGTCTTGAGGGTCCCACTATATGAGTGAAATGAATGAACTTGGATCATCCCATTCCACTATCCTCTCCATTTCTCTCCTAACTCTCTATCTCTCTCATAATTTCACTCACTCTTCATTAAAAAATGATTTTATAATGAGGAGAGAAAGTGAAATTATGAGAGAGATAGAGAGCTAGGTGAGAGATTGAGATGATAATGGAAGGAGAGGATCTAATTTGGGAATGAATAGCAAATATCTCGTGATTGGGGTCATTTATCCTCTGCGGATAGTGTACCATAGTAAAGCAATGCGCCAAAGTTTGGGATGAGGGTAAGCTGTCTTGGGCCTGTGACGTAAATGTACTACTAGCATTGTGCGTATTGGTCCAGTCGAGAATACTATTTATAGCTAAAAAATGATTAATTTTATGCATTTCAGTAGATACTAAAGCATTATTACAAATAAAGTACATTTAAATTATAAACTAAAGAAACAAAAATTGACAATTTATGAGTTTTGGCATGCCAGCACAGGTTGCGGTATGATATTAAACGTGAAGCAAAAGCCACGGACTCTTTCGCCACAACTGTGGCACAATAACACGGTTGTGACAAGTACCAAAGTTTGATAAAACACGACTTTTTAATTCTTCGGCTTTTTGTGACGGTTTCTTGATCTTTAGGCTTCATTCAGCCTTATTTTGCATTGATTTTCCACTCTTCCATTATAATATGCATCAAAACTGCTCTCTCTCTCTCTCTTTTTTTTTTTTTTTTCATATTCTAAGGATTATTCCTATTAAGTAAAAAAAAACCAAAACAAGTAAAAATGTTCTAATAAACACATTTTAAAGCTTAATTTATTAATATTACTAAAAACCTTGCATATTTGCATGTCATCAAATATTAAATTGATGTTTGAGGAGAAGTCAAAGGAAAATGAAGAAAGAAAGTTATTGCAATTAATGTTGATGATCAAATCTCAATGGTTGTAGAAAAAAAAGGTCAAGAGAAGAAGGAAACATAGGAAATAGCAAAGGTTTAAACTTAAAACCATTTTCCAAAGTAAGACAATAATTACATGCAATTAGTGTATGAAGTCAGAAGGCCGATGGAAGACAGAAATTCAGTGAAAGAATATTAAAGAGTTATCAATTTCCAATATAATAAATTAATGAATGAGGTAAGTTGGGCCCCAGCTACTTGTGAATACAACTGGATGAGAATAGAAGATATTAGTGGTTTGGATTAGGGTTTGATCATTATCCAATATTTGGAAATAATAAAAGGTGTTTAATTGATCGATGATGTAAAACATGAGACTAATGATGGCGAGGAGTTAACGTTGGTGCACATGACATGTATATACAATGAGCAGCTAAACGAATCAAATTTACATTGGATAAATAGGGATCATGAGGCTGTTAAGGCATGATTGAAGAAATACTTATAAGAATTGATTTGTATTACTTTTTTTTTTTGACGCATGATTTGTATTACTTATACTAACAAGGTTCATCTTTTTTGTATCTATATAATAAGAACTACAAAATTATGTGTATTTGACTTGAAGCACTCTTTGAATGAATGAATGACATTTCGATAAGTTCCTAGAAAGTATGTGGGTGGACACAAAACACACTGAAAAGACTTGTATTTGTTTATGAATATAGTTAAAAATACTTAAAAGCAACCAAACTATTATAGACGACCAAATTATCAACACATTTGAATTAATTTTTTTATCACCTTCCATTTTATCATATTAAATGTTATATTTGACTCATGAATTGCTTTTTCTTTTTTTACGGAAACTCATAAATTGTTGAATTTAATGTTTTCCCGAATTAATATTTATTTAATCGATTTTATTGGTATATATATACATGTACGTTTCACACCACCCACTAACACTATTAAAAAAAATCTCTCCTTCTCATATGCATATGTTAGTGACAGTCGTTCAAAAAAGTTGGTTCTAAAATAATGGCCATGCAACCTCACACTCATGGTAATAATGGATTTCCTTTTTACATCAATGACTATTGTTCAAATGGGCTTGCTGAGTTACAACAATCTCAACATCAACAACAACAACAGCAGCAACAACAACAACAACCACAACATCACCACCAGTTTCATGGACAATTTGTTCCCATCCCCACCTTTGCTTCTCTATTTGAGAAACAAAGGCAACAGACCGACCAATTCATCAACACACAGGTTTAAATTCATAAATATCATGAGGTGGGATCACAGTCCATTTCAAAAGAGAAAAAGACTATTAATATAATATATTTTTATTCACTGAGTTTTTCTCTCTCAGAGATGGACCCTTCAAAATGATCTCAATTCATGTATCATTTATAACTATATAACTTTATTTATTTGTTTTGTTTTTAAAATGTCATTCATTTGTCCACTCTTATGATTTTTTTTCCGTAACAGAATACTCAAATGAAACTCATGTTACAACAACATCAAAGAGAGCTACAAGCGTCTGCAATTAAAAACATTGGAATTTATTCACAACAAGTTATGGCGAGAAAGAACGAAGAAATCACAACAGCTGAGAAGAAGAAAAAAGATATGGAAAATATCTTAAGATCTCTAGAGATAGAGAAAAGGGAATTGAAGAAAATATGTGAAGAAAAAGGAGTAATTGCAATAACTTTGCGTAACAAGTTGGAAGAGGAGAAGAAAAAGAAGAGACTTAGGATGCTAGTCGCAGATGATGTAAAATCATGTTGCGGTGAAAATGAAGAAGCAAGGGCTAAAAAATGTCCAAAACTTGGAAATAATGTGGCCTTTTGTCGAAAGTGTAACACAAATTCTTCAGGTGTCTTATTTCTTCCATGCAGACATCTCTCTTCTTGCAAAGCATGTGAAGCTTTACTCCAAGCTTGTCCAATATGTGGAACGTCAAAAAAGAATGTTATTGAGATTCAAAATTTGAATTCAAATTGATATTATTCTTGGAAACAACCGGTACAATAGCTTATCTATGCTAGAATAAAATATGAGGATCATGATCCATATGCTATTTATGAGTTTATAGTAGTTTCATGTTTTATTTTCTCTAGTGTTGTTACATTGGTGTTCTAAAAATAATGTTGTTTATTTATATCAATAAAATACTGGTTATTTTTTGTAACAAAAAGATGGTTATTTTGGTTCAACATCTATGCATTTGGATAATTTATATTTATTAATATTTGCAATTCACAAATTGAATTATTGTGTACCCTTTAACATTATGATCATAATACTATTTAATCAAGATCAGCACCATTGCTACAAAGCTGAAGGAGCATCTAAAAAATAAAAAACTAATTAGATCCGAAACCAAACCAACCAAGAAAGAAAAAAAATGGATTTGAAAGATTTATAGAGCAATATGAAAGACCCAATTTTGCTTTCTTTGGATTGTTCATTCCTTTTCATTGTTTCTATGTGAAAGATTGACCACAATGAAAAGAGACGAACAATTCAAGAAAAGCAAAATTGTTGACCAATATGGAAGATTACCGAGCCACCCCCAGATTCGCAGCCAATTGTGGTTGCTAATCTGGAGTGGTCGACGATGGTTTTTGAATCCAATTGCGAGATTATCGTTAGAGCAATCAATCATCAGACATGTTGGCGCTTATACCGAAGTGGGTTGTTCATTGCATGACCCAATATGCCACTAAGTAAAGAGATAATATCTAGTTTGGGGCTGAGATATTCTTAATGTAATTGTTGACCAATCTATTTTGGATGACATGTTTGCTTAATAAAAGGTTAAATGAGATAAACAAAGTTAAGATATGAAGTTCAAAATATAATTCAATCCATCTAAAATAAAAGATTAATTGTGCAGTCCGACGAATTAAATGCATAGTTTAACGAATTCAAACAAATTTTGCTTTAACAATGGACTAACTTTTCCCCATAAAATATGTGAAAAAAAAAATAAAAATTTGCAAAGATACGTTGAGTCTTTTGTGGAGTACTACTATACATCCGATCCTTAATATAAAAAAAAATTCACTTTTTATATGCATTAAAATATTGATGTATTTTAGTCAAAAAAAAAAAAAATATTGATGTATTTAGACTATATCTTTATTTAGATACATTAATATTTCAATATATCTAAAAAATGAATTTGACCGGGGCAAATAATGTAAATAATATAAAAAAAAAATAATAGAAAAGATATTCCACCAAAAAAACAAAATAATAACAAGTGCTTTTTTGTTTTTACGGTGTTCGCTTGGTTCAGATCGACAGATCTTCTTTGATCAATTACATATTCAATCAATAATAAAGTTATCAACAATGAAGATCCGAAAACATTGGTATTTCGGTAACTTTTATTTTGTCACATTATTTGTAGGCCTGAGCATGCCGTTTTATGCTATTAACTTAGATGCTGTAAGTTTGTTCACAGATTCATCCTTTATGTTTTTAGCGCTATTGAATTTGTGTTGTATTTAATGTATCTATCAATTTGAATAAATGAATATTACAGTATGTTTTAGTAAAAAAAAAAAAAAAGTTTTGTTTTTTTATGAGAAGAAAATAATAACAAGTTGTTTCGCGGGAAATTCGTGTAACGAACTACCTTCTCCTTCCTAAACATGAATTAAAAATCAAATCCCCGCATTGTTGTCTCCATTTTCTTCCCTCCGCCACCCGAAAATATCTCTTTCTATTTCTCTCTCTAACTAACTTTCTCTTTCATTTCATTTCTCGATTTCAAAACTTCTCTTTCTCTCTCTTCCTTCCACTCACAATGCTATGAAGAATCCCAATCTCATCATCGATCCATGTCGTCGGAAAACGATCCACCTCCACCGACGCCGTCGCCGGTATCAGCCAAATCAAGTAAACTTCAGAAATTCCCTCACATTCTAAATCGACATACCGCATCATCATCATCCAACAATGAAATCATCATCGACGAAGGCGAAGAAGAGAAGAATAAGAATAAGAATAAGGTTCAAGAAGAAGAAGACGCCGTTGTTTTTGTACCTCGAGGTCAATTAGAACGCGCTGAATCTTCTTATTCTTCTTCTTCTTCTTCCATTTTACTACAAGCTTCTTCGTTAGGTCTAAATCAAATTCGAACGCGATTCTCTTCGCCTCTTCGTCATTCTTCTTCTGCCGGTGCTCCTACTTTCGCCGCTGTTCCTGTCAATATCAACAATGTCGCTAAATCTAGATCCAAATCTTCATATCCAAAAGACCTAGGTATATACATTTTTTTTCTTCTTTTCTAGTTTTATCAGATTCTCAAATAATATGAACCGAAATTTGATTTTATTGTTGAATCTATCTCGCATGCATCTTTAATTTTGAAATTAGTTTAATTTTGGAATGAATTGGTTTGTAAATTATTTCATTGTTCTTCGTTAGGGGAAAAAGTTCATTGGAATTCAAAATCGTTGAAAGCTCATTCACAACGCCTCCCTGTGTTGGAGGTGATATATTATTATTATTATTATTATTTTTATTTATTTTTTGACAAATTATTGTTTTAATTTTTATATATAATATTTACTGAACTTTTCTGTGTAGGTGTGTTTAGTTTAGTTGTAATATCTTTTGTGTGTGTGTGAATTCAATATTTGGAGAAATGTAGGTAGCTCAGGTTCATGGTGTGTGTCTTTGTATAGGGTAACAATGCAGCTTTGGCCAAAGAAATACAATCCCCACGTTTTCAGGAAATCCTTCGACTTACAAGTCAAAATAAAAGAAACCGTGATATTAAAAGCTTTTCCCATGAACTCAACTCCAGAGGAGTTAGGCCTTATCCAACCTGGAAACATCGTGATCGTGGGCATGTGGAGGTACATATATGTGTTTATAGAATAAGCCCTTATCATATAAATGCTTATGTATAAACTGTTTCTAAACTATTTTCATAAACTATTTCTAAACTATTTTCTAAGCGGTTTTCATAAGCTCTTCCAAACCATTTTCACAAGTGTTTATGTCGGTAGATAAGCTTAAATAAATCAATTCCTAATAGACCCTAATTTGTTAAACCCCCCTTTTTTGGTTTTACACTGAACTGAAATGTTGCAGGAAGTCATGGTGGCGATTAGAGCTAAGTTTGAAAAACTAAAGGAAGAAGTTGATATTGATTTGGGTGTTTTTGCTGGTGATTTGGTGGGTACTCTTGAAAAAATATCCGGGTCACATTGTGAATGGAAAGAGGGGTTGGAAGATTTGTTGGTTGTTGCCCGACAATGTGCAACGATGTCAGCTTCTGATTTTTGGATCAAATGTGAAACTATTGTTCAAAAATTAGACGACAAGCGTCAAGAAATACCAGTTGGGATCCTCAAACAAGCTCATACACACCTGCTGTTTATTCTCTCCAGGTGCACTCGTCTTGTGCAATTCCAGAAGGAAAGTGGTTCTGAACAAGAGCACGTTCTTGCTCAGCACCAACTCAGCGATCTTGGAGCATATCCAGCGTTAATTGCAAAGGCTGCAGAGAATTGCAGTATTCCACCTAGTGCACTTGAGATAGCGGAGCAGTTAAAAAAGTCACATGGAAAAGAGCAAGAAGAATTTACAACAAAACAAAGTCAAGCTGACCAAGATGCAAGTGTTGTTATTGACAATGTAGAGGTTAATACAGCTAAAAGTACCGAGTCAACTCCTGGAAGTTATAAGATGTCTTCTTGGAGAAGGTTTCCATCTGCTGCTGAGAAAAACCGCGTAGGTCAAGAGCTGGTGAAAGACGAAAATGCTGACCACTTAGAAACTTCATCGTGTCATCATGAACATTCTCAGACGTCATCTAGAACGCGAAAATTTTCTTGGGGATACTGGGGAGATCAGCAAAATCTACCATATGATTATTCAAATTCAAATATGATCTGCAGGATTTGTGAGGTTGAAATACCAATCATAAGTGTGGAAGAGCATTCTCGAATATGCACAATTGCTGATAAATGTGATTTGAAAGGCTTAACTGTAAATGAACGTCTTGAAAGAGTTTCTGAAACTATTGAAAGGTTACTTGAATCCTGGACACCAAAAAGCACACCTAAAAGCACTGATACTCATGGGGAAAGCTTCGAGGTTGCAAGAGTGTCAACATCAAGTTTGCACGAAGAGTTCAATGAGTTATCTCTAGAAAGAAATAACTTGTCTAATAGATGCTCTGAAGGCATGCTTGACCCTGCTCATGAACCTGATAATAGTTTTGTTGCGGATGATCTAAACCTTTCACCCGAAATATCATGTGATACTCATATCTGCGTCAAACCTGATCATAGTGCAAATGTATCTTCACCTGGAAGCTTGACACCGCGATCACCGTTGGTTACACCAAGAACAAGTCAGATAGAAATTTTACTAAGTGGAAGAAGACCAATATCTGAACTTGAGAGTTATGATCAGGTATACACTTTCTTCCGGTTGTTCTTCATTACATGCAGAAATATAGATGAAAGCATATTATCAACTTGTATTATATTATCTCCCATGAGATTCATCTGTCAGATTGATTTTTCTGAATACAAGACATGCTAATGTTACACTCTTTTGAATACATACTTGAACACATTCTTTGTTCTATTTTTTAAAAAATCAAGTTATTTTTCTCCTAATTGGACCACCTTTTAAAAAAAATGTGTTCACTTTTGAAAAGAGGAGTGGGTTCAAAGAATGGGCCCTAGCATTCCCCCCTGAATTTTTTTATTGATTATTAGTCTGACAACTGACAGATAAACAAGCTAGTTGAAATTGCTCGTGCTGTCGCAAATGTGAACAACTGTGACTACAGTGCTTTGGAGTATTTGCTTGATCGCGTGGAAGACCTGAAATACGTAATTCAGGACAGAAAAGAGGATGCACTTATTGTGGAGACTTTTGGTCGACGAATAGAGAAACTTTTGCTGTGAGCATTTGTCACTTTTACGTCTTGTTACAAGACAACAATATACTTTGGTGATTTTAGAAGTATCAATAAGATTTTTCCAGCATTTCTGTAGCACCACTATTTTCAGTATAAACTGAAAACTGCATTGTTCCCATTTTTTGTTTTTTCACATGCTATCATAATAATGCTTAAAATCATACCGTGAAATTTTCTACAACTTTATAGGGAGAAATATGCTACCCTTTGTGGGCAAATAGAAGATGAAAGGGTAGAGTCATCAAATAGCATGGCTGATGAAGAGAGTTCAGTGGAAGAGGATACAGTCCGTAGCCTTCGTGCTAGCCCGATGAATTGTGGTTCTAAGGACAGAACATCTATTGAAGATTTTGAAATAATAAAACCAATAAGCAGGGGTGCATTTGGACGAGTTTTTCTTGCCAGAAAAAGAGCGACTGGTGATTTATTTGCTATTAAGGTAAGCTTCCTTAAACTGAAATGAAATGATTTGCAGAAAGAAAGTTGAAATAAATTGATTCGTTGAACTATGTTGTTAAAAAGTGCTTATGAAAAGCATCTATCTATTCCTGAAGTTGTAAAACCATACGAGTATTCTTCGGTCCGATGTGACTATTCTTCAGTCCTGTATTGTCAGTTGGCTATAATAGAAATCATTTGAAAATCTTTTCAAATTAACTAACTGAGTAATTAAAAAAAAAGTTAAAATGATTCTTTGATGTTTGTAGGTTCTGAAAAAGGCGGATATGATTCGTAAAAATCAAGTTGAGGGTATTTTGGCTGAGCGAGACATCCTTATATCTATTCGAAACCCTTTTGTGGTAAGCAGGCCATACCATGTCGTTCCTTACTACTTTTCTGAAGTCGATGCCCATTGCTAACAAATCTAATTTGCATATAAATCTAATAAACAGGTACGATTTTTCTATTCGTTCACATGTAGAGAAAATCTTTATTTGGTTATGGAGTATTTGAATGGCGGAGATCTCTATTCTATGTTGAGAAACCTGGGTTGCTTAGATGAAGATATGGCTCGTGTATATATTGCGGAACTTGTAAGCATATTGGCTTTTATAGTTAGTTTAATTTATTTTATTTTGTTTTATTTTATTTTATCTTAACTTTATCTTTTTCTTGGTTGCTCCACAGGTTCTTGCGTTGGAGTATTTGCATGCCAACAGTATAATTCACAGAGACTTGAAGCCAGATAACTTATTGATTGGTCAAGATGGTCACATTAAAGTCAGTATCATGGATTTAATTCTTTTACATACCTCCTTCCTTGCAGTACTTTTTTATATCAACAAAAAACAAATATCTCTTTTAAATGACAATATTCATAGTGTAGTAAGGACAGCAGTGACGAATCCAGAAATTTTGGTCAATGGGGGCAAGATTATGTACGATAAAAATTATATGGAGAAACTTATATTTTGAAAACATAACACTATTAAGATTTAAGACCTTAATATATTATTATTTTAATTATTTAACTATTTAATCTTTATTCGAAGAAAATTTGTATAGGGACTAAAAATGAAATTTTGTATATTTTTAGAGGACAAAAGACATATTTAACCCTATTTTTATAGTAGAAAAGTTGTAGAATTTTATTTACTTTTTCACTTTTAACACTATAAAAAATATCAATCTCTATGTTTGTGATTAGAATAATCATTCAAAAATCCATCACTCTTATAGTTTTGCATTTGATTAATTACGAACAAAAAATTTATGAAAAAAAACTTGTTTCATGGTTTGCATTTGTATATAGTGGGGGCAGTATACTCATTCATGTAGAGGCAACAGTAAAAATAATTTTTTTTTTGGGTACAAGCAACAGTAAAAATAATTAACAATATGCATCAAAATATAAGAAAGTAGTGGGGGCAGGTGACCCCAATTTGTTTGCCATAGATCCGTGCCTGTGGACAGTGCACCTACATGGTCTTGCGAGAGTTGGCAAATATGACTCTCTCCCAAGAAAAGAACCTAGTTTTGATTCCTAGTGTCGCTCATTTGGGAAGTAGCTCAGCCCTGGTAAAAACAAATCAGATGTCCCAACGCGGCAACGCCAACTTGAGGATTGGTCCCATTGAAGGCCCAAAGGGTCTAATCCGTGGGAATACCTTGGGGCACCTACTGGGCATCAAAGATCCTAATACTAGATAAAAAGAAAGAAAAAGGAATGTACAGTGCCTAATTCTACACGCGGCCCTTGATGTTCAGGACTGGGCATTTGAACAGAGAATTTTAGAGGGCTAGACATTTGACGATGGCTCCACATTAAGATTGACATAGGCTTTGATATCAGATTCAAATTGCAAATGGACTGAACCTAACTCAGCCACAAATGATAGTTCAAAGGAAAAAAAAGTGTTTAGTGCTTCGTTACAAGGGATACTTTGCTCTTTTAACTAGACAATATGGAATTTTAATGAACTTTTTTACGCCCAACCTTTTAACTGCAAAGTTTAAAATAATTGATAAAGGACATTTCAAGGTGACTAAACATTTGGATTGAGATGGGATTTGATATTGTATTGGAATTACCAATGGAGCTAAATTCAATTCTAAGAGCTAGGTTATCCATCATTAGAAGCATGTTATCTATATATCCAGCCAATATGCTGAGTAATAGGGCACATGTTTATAGGCCTTTACCCATGAATTGTAATGTTGTGACCATAAATCATCTTACAATGCTCTAATGAAAATATTATTTGATGCTTTTTCTAAATGTTTAATCCTTTTTATTACAGTTGACAGACTTTGGACTCTCAAAAGTTGGTCTCATCAATAGCACGGATGATTTATCAGCACCTTCATCTTTCACTAACGGTTTTTTAGGCGATGATGAACCAAAAACTCAACATGTTTCAAAAAGGGAAGCACGTCAACAGCAAGGAGTAGTTGGCACTCCAGATTATTTGGCACCCGAAATACTTCTGGGCATGGGACATGGTTTGCAGTTTATCTGCTGATTAAATAGTACAGCTTATCATATGACAAGAACTTTTAGTTAGCCAATTCGTTTTGAAATAAATAAATAATTTAGTTTTTTCTTCAATTTCTTTTTATTTTATATACATTCTTATATATGCTTTCACTCCTGTAGGTGCAACTGCAGATTGGTGGTCGGTGGGTGTCATACTTTATGAGCTTCTTGTGGGTATTCCACCTTTTAATGCAGAACATCCACAGGTAGGTGAATATTTAAAGATATAGATGGAAGCTTTATGTTTCTTCTCGATTCTGGATTAGTTTTGTTTGAAAATCTAAGATTTGTCATTCAAAACAAAAACCTTTGTTTGAAAACCACCTCATTTAACCACATCACTTTATTACTATTTAATTATCTAATTAATTTGATTCTAAATTAGACATCAATACGATCTAATCTAATCTAAAGTATTTTCATACTTAAATAGCTGTTGCTAATGGAAGATTCTTAAATTAATACCTGAATCATCAATGACCAGTAACATTCTTAAAAGCCTTGAATACTTGAGTCCAAAACTTCAAGCTCAACTTAAATAGTCGGCCACAATTATACAAAAATAAAAGTAACTCCTTGTTCGGTTTGTAAATGGAGAGGAGGGAAAATATTACTAGTGTACTGTTATACCTTTTATAATAATAGTACTTGTTTTTATAATAAATAGAACATTATAATCAATAAATTTAAAAAAGTTTAAACTCATTTTCTCTAGGGGATCCAAAATTCACAGAGGAGGGAATTTGGCCCTTCCATCTGGCTCCCTCCAAAATTTTGAATTATACATGATGAGTTTGTCAAAAATCCTTCCCTCCTCTACTCTTCATTTATGATATATTGTAATAAACAAACTGTCTTCCATCATAAACAGAAATTGTATTAACTTTTTGGTTCATTGATCAATCTTCTGCATTTTGTAATACTTACTGTTGCTATATATATATATATATCGTTTCGAGTTAATATAATTTAAGTTAATATATAATGACTATGTTATGTCTTGTAAGAAAAATAAGATGCTAAATAGTAATAATGCACAAGTATACGTCATATACCTTTATCACTTTACATCAGGCCTTTATTGGGTTTAAATTATTGTTTTGATTGAATTTACAAACTCAAAAAAATTACAAAGAATAAAAAAAAGACCTTTATCACTTTACGTCATATACCGGTTGTTTTACCAATTCAACTGGTTCTCCATTGGTTTTGTGATAAACCATTTTTTTGGAGTTAAATAGACTGAACACTCGGGTCGAACTGGCTGTGGTCCAGCTTTCAAATTAACATCTGGTACCTTTGTTTGGGGCATTGTGGATGGATATATGCATTTTCAATTTTTACTCAATGCTCTTTATAGGGTTATATTTGTTTTGATTTTTAATTATGTTATAAATTATAATTACCTATGGAGCAGAAAGAGGTTAATGAATTTTATTTTGAAAATATGGAAGAATCTCACATCTAAACACTATTTCTCATTGTTTTTGTTTGCAGCAAATTTTTGATAACATAATTAACAGAGACATACAATGGCCAAATTATCCTGAGGAGATCAGCTATGAAGCGTACGACTTGATGAATAAGTAAGCAATATCATACTAGATATGTATTTTATGGATCTTTAAAAGAGATTATGCTATGTAACTGCAAAATTGTTATGGTCTATGGATCAGTCGTGGTCGACAGACCCTACTGATGGTATGGATGAACGTTTGTGACATGAATTTATTATATTATTTTACTTGTAAAGTAAGTCACTGTATAGAAGACAAAAAGAAGGGAAAATATAATATATAATATAGGACAAAATGAGTTGGATAAAGATATAATATAGATAAAGATATAATATATAATAAATGAGTTGGATAAAGATATATAGGACAAAATACTGACGTCGTTTGATCTATCCTTAGTGGGATAAAGAGAAAAAGAAATACAAGAATGTGTATGTGGAAAATATGTAGTTGTGAGTGCACGCTTAACGATATGCATGTCGATAGGATGGAATGGAAGAATACGGGTAGACTGTGTGAAAAGTCAAGTTGATGATTTCCTATGATATATCAATGGCAATCTTACACACGATAAAGAAGTGGTTAGAAATGTCTTACAAAATAAACTATTGTCAGAACAAGCTAGACCAATTTGAGAAAACACGCTGTTATTAATAGTATAAGCAGTTTCTTCAAATGTTTTGCATTGCTATACATCCCTATAGGATATTACATGAATTATGTCATTTGTTGGTAAAATCTGTTCTCTTTTAACTCCACATTAGAATTTCTGTCATGTTGGTTATGCCTGACAGTAAAGTTCTCTTTCAGATTAATGAACGAAAACCCAGTACAAAGATTAGGTGCAACAGGAGCTACGGAAGTGAGTTATTTATTGCCTTTTGCTTGCAAATTATGGTATTACGTTTACACAATAGGCAACAATATATTTTTTTGGCAGGTTAAACGCCATGCTTTCTTCAAGGATATTAACTGGGATACGCTGGCAATGCAGAAGGTCATCATTTTTAATTTTATTATTTGAGCTTGATATGTTTGTGCCATATCTTTTGATTTCTCACGCTGGCGCATCCACCCAAATTTCTATAGGCTATGTTCATACCATCAGCTGAATCTCATGATACAAGTTATTTTATGAGCCGCTACATTTGGAATCCAGAGGAAGAACATTGTGCTGGAGCTAGTGATTTTGATGACATTACTGAAACATACAGCAGTGGTTCAGGAAGCGGCGGTGATTCATTGGATGAAGATGTGAGAAATTTTTTAATTTTAGTACTTATGCACTATAAATTTATTCAGTCCTAAGTAGATGATGATGTGTTTCAGTTTGTTTGAATATAAATTTCAAACCATATTTTACAAATCGAAGATTAGTTGTGAAAGAATCAGTTAGCTTGTAAGCCACAAGTGACAAGTCTGTTCATATCAATTGCTTTTTTTCCCTTTGTAAACCACAGGGATTTAATCTGATGTTACATTTCTTTCAGTCCTCTTTTACATGATTTTTTCTAACTATATATTGGTTAAGCAGGGTGATGAATGCCCGAGTTTAAAAGAGTTCCCTCCTCCAAATCAAAATCTTGAGGTGCAGTACTCGTTTAGTAACTTCTCATTTAAGGTAATACCTGTCATGCTTGATGTTATATTTTATTTATTTAATTAGCCATATTAGGTCAAGATTATTGTATTTTCATGTATCAAGTATCAACAATCATAAAGTAGCTGTTGGTCACTTATACAATACACTATACTATACAGTTATGTAAAATGCCCTCGTTATTTTATGGTATGTACACATTAACGTTTATTTTTCTCGTTGATTATTTGATAACCATTCACGTAAAAATACAAAGTTGGACTATGATCATAGTGTGATATATACAAATGCACTATATAAAGTATTGTAGAATTGGCATACCCTAAATTGGTCTGTTTATTATTTGAAGGAAATGTCTCTTTTTATCTTTTTCTTCCCCCATGTTCTTTGTAGTTACTTGCTCTTAATTTGTTTGTACTTATCCACATGGATTGACACATTCTTTTATTACTTTTTTTGCTTACAGAATTTATCTCAGCTAGTGACTATAAATTATGATATGATGCTTAAGAACTCCAAGGATTCACCCAATGACTCCAACCCGTCTGTTCCATGATATAGCTAAAGAGGTTTGTAAATTTCTCTCCGAGCAGTAAGGTTCAAATTGGAGGACTTCTGGTAGAAAACAGTATGGACATTTTTAGTATTAATACTAATCCATGTGATTATTACTATAGTATTAATATCATTATGTGCCTCAGTAATTTTTTCTTGATTTCCGCTACCTTTTTACTACAGTAGTTTACTATAGTAGTTTTACTATAGTAGTTTAGAAGCCAATTATTTTTTATATGTTCATTTTTTTTCTAGGATTCAATAGAGTGAAACCGCCGCCACTGCCGGTATAAAATAATGAAGAGTATTCCTTGTAGAAAATCCATCTTGAAGATTTTGGATAGATTTAATTCTTGTACATACACATATATAATATATATATATTTCAGTAGAATAATCAATAGATAAAAGTGAAATGCAGTTTTTTTATTCTTGGTATTTCATGTGCATTTTTATACACATAATTCTACATGCTTTACTGTTTCCGTTTAGGTTTTGGCAGCACCTATTATATTATTAGCAGCAAACAAATCTGAACACGTATATGTTCAAATTTACAAAGACCAGAAATATTAACGAAAACCAAATACTTTAGTTAAGGGGTGATTTTAAATTTGTTTAGTATGGTTCTGTTCTCCCATACTTTTGTTTCTGTTTATTTTCCATTTTTTTAACCAATAGATCTTGCTGCATAAAAAATATGTGTTTAATATAAGTATTTAAATTTAACAAGACAAATGAGTTCTTTAACTATTCTGCAATTCTGAGGCTGTGTTTCTTTTTTTTTTTTATAAAAAAATTAAGGCGAAGAGCTAAATAATAATGCACGTTGAAAAATATTTTATACAAAGTTTGAGGCGTTTGGTTACATTACCATGCAAGAAAGAACATTCACGCTCTATGAATTTTTTGAAAAATTAACATCAATTCATAATTCAAATTTGGATGCAAAAAGGTCACTTCTGAATTTTGCTCATATTAGTCCTTCAAAAAATGTTAGAAACTAAATTGAAATTAAGTGAACTTAAGGGCCTAAGTTGTAAAATATAAGGACATGATTGATAATAATTGATTAAATATAGGGACCAATTTGACTCAAGGACCTATTTGATTAAGGACTATTCGAAAATGTTTCAGAGTCATAGGTATTAATTAATTTGATGATGGTTCACTCAATGGAAAATACTATGCTACGTCCTTCAAAGCATTTAACTCCCTAAACTATAGGATAGATTGCACTTTCCACCTTTCCTTTATTAAATTGAGCATGCTACACCTTTACATTAACTATTGCAATTATCCCATTAATTTGATTATGAAGTCAAATTTAACAGAATTTTTTATTTTTTTTATAATATTTTTACTCAATATTATTTGAATTTTGACAATTTTATTATTTTAATTGTGGAAAAAGAATAGAAGTAATGCATATATTAGAGATTGTAAAATCAGTTATTCATTCGTTGAAATACTGTTGTGGAAGACTTTTTAAACACTGGCAATTTTGCCTTTTCACTTGAATTGGATGTCAAGAGGGATCATCTACTCCATTTGTTAATGTTGATATCTCATGTGCCACGATTTGCCATTTGATGTTAACAAATGATAACTACAAACTTGTCAGTGGTGTACAAATCTTAAACAGAATCATGATTCAACAAGATATTTGGGAACAAAAAAGTTCAACTCAAAATGAGTTTAACCAAACAAAATATCAATTTGGGAAAAGAAATATATCCTGAAGAAGCTTCAATTTATAACCTACCAAGGAATCGAAGGAAAATTTTCACAAAAATTGTCAATTCAATGAACAGTTATCTAAAGAAAAGCATGTAAGTGACAAATTACATTTCTCAATCTTTGCTTTGAAATGCAATAACCCTTTAAAAGTATCCTTCCCCCATTCCTTTCGCTTCTCACTATGCAACTCAAGAAAGTATGTGTGTCCGTCCAAGCATCCTTTAGATGAAAATAAAGTAAGGAGGAAACTAAGTTTGTGCAGAATACCAGACAGCAAAAGCAGATCACTTCAAGACTTCTTCGGCCTCTTTGAACTTCCTTCTCTTTTTTCAATCTCTGCAGACTTCTTCTTGTCCTTCCTTTCTCTCTTTTTTAGAGCAGTCATGTGAGCCTTTAATATAGTTGCATAAGAAGCTTGAAAGCGTTGATGATCCTTTGGGCCAACCTTTAAAAGAGAATCCAGTAAAATTAAATATCAGAAGTGGAAAAGAAAACTTACATAAACACGAAAAGCAGGGAGAGAAGAGGAGAAATAGACAAGATTTGAGGGAACTCAAACACCAAGTTACATCCAATTCAAAAACAAAATCTACAAAAAGTACACAACTAACAAGGATTCTTCACTTAGGTCATGTTTGGATGGACTTATTTGAGTTTTTACCACTGACAATCTATTTTCAGCTTATATCAATAAACTCTCAAGGATTGCTTATAAAAATAGCTTATAGTTTCTACAAGACAGTTTGACTTTATTTCATTTTTTTTGTTATAGAAATCGCCTATACTATACATAAGCATTTATGTGATAAACACTCATGCTATGAACACTTAATTAAGGACCTTACCTGTTTAAAAGTACATTAAATGAATATAGTAAAAATATTGAAGAGTGAATGTGGTGCATTAACCTGTAAATTGGAAGGCATTAGAGTCAAAGGCTAACAGAAAGACTCTATTCTACAATATTAATAACAAGTTAGAAGACAAATATCATGGACACAGTCCCACATTTTCCATTTTTCTCTTCACCAATTCCCTTCCTTCATTTTCATACATACACTCCATTTCCATTAACACTAACATTCCCATTTTCCTAATAACCACAAACCCTCCCGTTTTGTCACTCATAAATCTATCTCTTACATTGAAACAACTATTTTCTACCCATTGTTAATCAGCTAGAGAAATAAACAGTCACACACGTGAATTATCTCAATGGCTTTCTTTGACCAATCTCGCCACTCTCTAGTCACTCGATTTCTTTACTCATCAAATGCAATTTCCCAATTGGATTTTTCAATCAACAACATTAATCATGCAGGGTTACCACCACCTACCACCTCATCACATTCATCATCATCTGACTTCTAATACAACTTGTGTTGAAATTCTTCTCAGCAAGAGTCTAACATGATTTGCAAATTGAGTAGTTGATTCTCAAGTGCTTAAGGCAATGTGTATGAATGTTGGTTTGTTGTGATTTTGATACAAATTTTAGATGTAAATTCAAGTACATGGTTAAAGTTTGGAAGGAATCTAATAAGGTTTGCTAATTTTGGACGGTCGTACACAAATTGAAGATTTGGTAAGAATGTTTGATGTGTTCACTTGCACCTAACTTATGTATTCAATGAGTGATGGTACATCCATAATTGAACTATTTTTAAGTGATATATTTGATATGTTACACAAGAATATAAAGGATCTTAAAGGTATAACCAAGGTTAAAGTGTAGCTTATATAAGTTATAAACAATGGACTCGAGAACACATCGTAGCAAAGTTCCTCATTTTATAAGTTCTGTTCTGTCTCATTTTGCAGATATAACTCTCGTGTTTATATGGAGTAAACATATAGTATGGTCCTATTTTCGAGCTATAAGAGATAAGCCTTTTTAAGCAACAAGTTAGCAACTCAAGGAATAGGCAATTAAGGTGATGCTAGGTTTACTAAAATCATGAAGAAGAAGAAATTGCAAGATGAAGCAGAAAATTCTGCCCAAATTTTAATGATAAAACCTTACCAACTTGGCCTTAAAATCTATATAAGAGCCCAAAACCAAGTAAGGTGCCAAGCTAGACAACAAACTTCAATTTGATCAAGCCTAAATGCCTAACTACATAAACTCAAATGGCATTAGAAAAAGGAGAGCCAAGGTTGGGTTGGCTTGGCATAAATCATGTACAACTATATGCATATATAATACCTTTGATCAATTTTTAGAATGCATTACCACAACAAACAGAAATATAAAATAGAGTCAAATTTAAAAAGACTATTCTTTCTGTTTCCCTTCATTTTCATACATTGATCGAAAATTAGTTTGAGATCATATTCTTGATAGTGCACGAAAAATAATACTCGGTCACTGGTATTTTGAAAAGCAACTTCTTAATACTCAATCAAATGCTACATATGTCTTCTAGGCCTCAACAACATGGCAAATAAGCAAAGGGAGACGTGGAATTCATTCAACTTACAACACATCTCACGGCATTAACTAACTGTGATGTTTGCCACAGGCTGTACCATAATTTATAAAACATGTTTCAAAGTCGATAAACTTTTCCACTGAAATTACATCTCCAACTCAATTGTCCATACTCCATTCCAATAAATAAAAACAAAGACCAAGTTATCTTCAAAAGAGCAGATGCAGGAAAGTATAATATAATATTTACGTATTGCCAGTTTCATATATCCCTTTGAACTGATTTTAGGAATCCAATCACGTCGATCAAAACAAAACTAGTTTATAAGGTCACAAGTACCAAATTTCTAAATTATGCAGAAAATTCTGCTTAATTTTTTTCATGACAAAATTTAGCCAACTCGGCCCTAAAGAGTATAGGAAGTTAGGAACCCAAAACCAAGTTAGGTACCAAGCCAGACAACAAACTCCAATAAATTGATCAAGATTCAAGCCTCATTGCTTAAGCACAAAATGCCCTATAAAAAACATAGTCATAGTTGGCTGTAACCCATGTACTACACTACACACATCATATATAACACCAAAGATAGTTTTTCATTACATAAACTAGTAATGGCAAAGTATTAATTAAAAGCATAGTTAAAAATAACAAACCCAAAGATAGTCTCTAATTGCATAAACTAGTAAAGGCAAAGTATTAAAAACATAGTTGAAAATAACAAACCCAAATATACATACCGAAGTAGAAATTGTCTTTTTCCCATCAGTGGCACGTATAAGACATCTATACTCAATTGTTTCACCAGCAGTTGCCAATTTATTCTTCTGAACTTTAGATTTCAACGATGCTGAAAAAATGCCACAACAAAAACATGCAAACATAAATTAAATTTCTGATTCATTCAACCAAACTAATAAAACATCAACACGCGAGCGCGCACACATACATCGTTTGAGAGTAACCCAAACCGATCCCTTCTCGATACTGCGTTCGTACATGCTTGTGAGTTCATTGAGAAACGGATCTGACTGTAGCAAAACCTAGTAAAATCATGAAATATAATAGTAATTAGGATCAGAATTAATCAATAACATTAGTTAATGCTGCATTAATACTCTGATAAATTATAGGTCAAGATAAAACGATGATTTTATTCAGGTGAATCCTACTGAAAAATTTGAATGAATTAGATTAAATAATTGAAATAACATTGCGATTTTCTAGAGAAAATTTGCGCAATTGAACAGGATTTGAAGGTTGAGGTGTTACGATCTAAACGTAAATTGAAAATACGCAGATGATAAAGAGAATGCAGAAGAAGTTAGTTTACCATGGTCGAGTGGAGAATGTCACGGCGGCGTTACCGGAGTGGTTTTGCGTCGCGTTTCGCAGCGCGATGAAAGTTTGACTGAGAAAAACCCTAAAACGCTCCGTTGGAGACGATCGGAGAGGAAAGATGAAGAAGAAAAAGAAAAGAAAGAATGAAGAAGAAAGGGTTTGGTTTATATGAATGGGCTTGGACTTTTTGAATAATGGGCCTCTAACGCTTCGTTTTTCATAAGTGCGCACACCACAAAATACATTATCAAAAGATATCTTTCGATACTTTTAAAAAGAAAAAGTTATCGAAAAATATATTATGATAAGATTTATATTTATCAGATATCTCCTGATAAATGAAAGGATAATAGAGGATTATGATCAATGTAGGAGGAGCAAATGTGTTGACATATAATGTAAATTTTCTTTTTTTAATCGATTTTTTTTATATGCAAGAGATAAAAATCGAACTCCTAGAATTTGTTTAAGAGATTTAAATGTTTTATCACTTAAATTAATTTATTGTTGGTGTTCATAGTTGAATTTTGAAGAAACTAAGCCCACACCATTTCATATTATATTATTGAAAGAAATTCAAATAGTAAGTGCAATGTAGCTGAAATTTTATTTAATTTTCAATGTTTGTAATTAGTTGTTAAATTAATAAAAAAAGAATTATTCAAGTTTAAATATAAGATTTGTAGATCATTTAGCTCAAACTAATTAAGCAATCCACCCTATAAGGTCTTCAACTTGAGTTAACTTTGTTCTTCTCAACGATTTAAGACAAGTTTCATTATCGGACTAAACACAAGTTTCATAAATGTGTTTACACTATAAAATTATTAATATTATAACCAAAGAAATGCTAAGGTCTTCAACCCTCCGAACAAATCTATTTACATATTATTCATTAAAAATATCTTCACATAGACAATGAGAATACAGAATCTAATTTAATTCATCATAAATATTTTCAATCTAATTAAAAATAGTTTTGTTAGAAAATAATTAATTCATTTTGTAGTTAAATATATATTATTTAGACATAATATCAATATGTTAGTTCAATAATGAGACATTTAGGGTGAGTTTGATTTGTAAAATTGTAAGTACCAGACATAACAGTACATGACAGCACAAGGTAGAACATGACAAAACAAAATTGCATCGATGAAAGAAAGATAGATAATATTTTTTATATTCGAAAATAAAATGAGTATTTTTCGTATTTTTTATAGTTGTACCATGGACAAATAGTTGTACTGTGGTTTAGTGAAGAACAAAAATTCTTGATTTTGTCCTGTCCCTTACTGTCTATTTTGTCCAGTACCATGATCAGTTTCTGAATCAAACAAGGTACAACAAAAGTTGTCATGTCCAATCCCCTGTTTTTTAGCAGATCAAACGCACCCTTAGACCTAAAACATTTAAATAGGTGGTTGTGGTTCCGGTCCTCTTATTGCAGTTGTGAAAAAATAAAATTATATTAATGTTATTTTGTATAAGATAATTTTATTATACTTTGCCATTTCATGTGTGTAACAAAAATAAATAAATTATATAATAGGGTTGAATTATTAATCTTAAGCACTCCTGCAACTATCTTTAATTAACTAAACAATTGAGCTGTCCATTCGTCATGGTACATGCATGTGCATCATCATCATTCATCAACTCATTTCCTCTCTCAGACACAGTGTCTGTGTATCCACGCACGCTACATGTTTGACAAAATTTCTCATCGAACAACGTAACCCCACCTAAACAAACTGAAATCGATTCCAACAATCGAACAAGAATCAGAAATGTGGAAACGCGCAACCGCTACTCTCAAATCATCTCTTTCTCTTCACATCACAAAGGTAACTAACTAACTAACTAGCTAGCTATCGAAATTCTCATTCTCATTCTCTTTCACTTCATCGATTCATTTTCAGAATTTGTGTTGTTTCTGATTTCAGGAATGTTCCAAACAAAGCGGTTTTCATCGCCATAGATTTATCTCAGGATCGCCCTCACACTTTCAGGTACTAAAAATTAATTACACTTTCACCATAGCTGAAGAATCAATAATTTCAAGATTATTTTTGTAGATTTTTATGAAAAAACAGTTATAATTTCGTCTTCGACGTTGTAGAGCGCTATCAAATACAGTATTCCACAATGTCCCCGACTCTATTAGTCTTTCTTGATAGTAAATGGTTAAATATACGGATTTAATTGATATTAAATGGTTAAATATAAAGACCAATTTGATAATTTAATAGAGTCAGGGACCTTTTTGAGAATGCCGGATTAAATTAATGACTAATTTGATGGTTTACTCGATTTTTTTATTGGTTTGTTCTAATTAGCCTAGCAGTGAAACTCACATTAAGAGTTTAGTGTCTTTTGAATACTATTGTCTTGAGTATGATATACTTCAGTGATCTCTTTGTTTCTTTGTTCCCTTTGATGCAGGAAAAGGATGGGACTTGTGCCAAACATGTAGATTCGGTTATAACTTTTGTTTTAGGTAAACAAAGGTGCTTTTATTGTTTAAATTTTTGATTAAGTTGCAGTGAAATCAAATGTAGCATTTTTATAACTAAAAAATGGTTAAATGGAAATAAGAAATGAAAATACAAAACAATTTTCAATGGGGGTTATAGGCTTATAGTATGGTGGATTTTGTGTTAACTGGCATAAGCCACAAAGTCTATATCCACCATAGGCTGCAATGCCGTGTTTATGACAAGTTTTTGGCAGACTGCCATAATCTGCCGTTGATACTTGATAGCACTGATCTAGATAGACCCTTATTTTGTGAATGCCTTATAGTGTGAGCTTCATGCTATTCCCATCCTGTGTTTCTATGTTTGCAATTAACATTATATATGGATGTAATGTCGTCATATTTAATATTAGAATTGGCATGTACACCCTTGAGAAGTGTAATCAAGGATGGCTAATGCTGGAGCTGAGACATCTAGGTTGTTTATATGTTATTCAAATGGTTAATGCTAGAAACAAGCAGTTGCCATATTTTTTTTTAAAATTTTGTGTTTGAACTCATGTAAAAAAGTATTTAAAAGTCATTTGAAATGGTTCAAACTAATCACTTAATTGATTGTTCGTTTGTTCTCATGATCTAGCTGGATATTTTTACACAAATGGGGATGAGTGAAGGCTAACTATACAATAACTAAGCTTAACCTATCTTGAATCTTGAAAGAGATCTGACTAAATGAATTAAGGACTACTAACTCTTGTTACATACTTGGGATATTTTTATTCTTAATCTTAGAAACAGAGGGGCAAAAGTTATTAGTGATTCTATCCACTATCGTTTTTGGTTGGCGCCTTAAATAAATGATAATTGTTTTTCTATCGAACATTGTTCTCATGCTCTCAGGAGGGCCTGGTAGTGGAAAAGGTACTCAATGTGCAAGAATTGTTGAAACATTCGGATTTAAGCATCTGAGTGCTGGTGATCTCTTGAGGAAGGAGGTGGTTTCTGCTAGTGAATATGGGTAATTTTCTTAGATTGGTTTCTGCTAGTGAATATGGGTAATTTTCTTAGATTCTAATTTATATTTGTTCGTTGCCGCATATTCGAGATATTAACAATAAAAACTTCAAAACAGTACAATGATTCTGGATACAATCCGAGAAGGAAGAATTGTTCCATCAGCAGTGACTGTCAAATTGATTCTAAAAGAGATGGAATCTAGTGACAATCATAAGTTTCTTATTGATGGTTTCCCTAGAAGTGAGGAGAATCGCATAGCTTTTGAACGAATTGTAAGTTTGAGTTTTTAACTTTTTATTACTTAAATTCAGGTTGTAGAAAGTAACGTTCTCTCCTCCTTCGGCCTCTTCTTTCCAGTAATGTTAATGAATTGATATAGTATTGGGTTATTTTCAGGCCAGCTCCAATTTTTCTCTGCATTATACCAACTACAAATTTGCCACATCCTCTTTATAGTTTATTCCTTTTCAAATGAACTTTTTTTGCGTATTGAAACAAATAATTTTGTTAAAAAGTCCTACATCGGATATGAGATGGCCTTGACAAGTGTCTAACATGGTACCAAAGCCTCTCTAAGATCCATTGGACTACCCATTATTTGGGCAACCCGTTATTGTTGAGTCCACGTTCCAGCTTGTTCAGTCCTGGACGTGAGAGAGTGTGTTAAAAAGTCCCACACCGGATATGAGATGGCCTTGACAAGTGTCTAACAAATTTCATATAAACAATTGTATGTTACCAAACAAATACTCTTCATTATGCAGACTGGATCAGAACCAGATTTTGTTCTTTTCTTTGATTGCCCTGAAGAAGAGATGGTGAAACGGGTGCTGAGCCGTAATCAGGTTCTCCTCAAATCATTGATGATGTATTTCAGTGACTGATTTGAAACTTCAGTCTGATATATGTTACTCATTTTACTCAGGGTCGAATTGATGACAATATAGATACAATCAAGAAACGTCTTAAAGTATTTGAGGCATTAAATCTTCCTGTGGTTCATCATTATGAAAAGAGAGGGAAACTTCACAGGGTAATTGTTTAGCTCCAATATTCATTTGAATTTAGTAGAACTAGCATTATAGAGACCTTGACTTAAAAAACTGCTTTTTCTTAAACTTTTGGTTACATATATTTTAGTTACTTACCTTTAAAGTGTATGCTACTGTGCTGCTTCAATATTCTGTTTAATTTACTCCAGGTGGGAAACTTTTGACTTATTTTATGATTTGACTTGGGAGTTAGCTGTACTGTATGTTTGTTGGGCTTTATATATAGATGTGATTAGGGGCGGACACCGGTTCGTCACAGCCAGATTCGGTCAAAAAAATGGTCCACCCAAAGATAACACAAGTGTAATAAACCGTCATGCATCCTTTTTAGACAGTTAGGGCGAGTGATGGGTCTGGTGGAGTAACAGATAGAGGTACTCCTAAAAGTGCACTCCCGTTAGTATGTCGGATGGGTTTGGATATATCTGATAGAGATTAATTTTATTTTGGGCGAGTAAATCTGTCTTTAACTGTTTCCTCTCACCCAATGACCTGACAGTGACACCCATTTGAATCTGACCGCAAGAACAGTCTCTCTATCTGGTGTTAAATTGTGATAATTATGCAATGGTTTATTTATTTATTTATAAAAAGTCAGTTATAAGTTAAAAAAATCAACTGCTGGTTACAAAATTGTTCATTTCCTTACGGTAAAAGAGTTATAAGTTAATTATATGACAAGCTCATCTCTGCAGATTAATGCTGTGGGAACAGAGGATGAAATATTTGAGCAAGTTCGGCCTGTTTTTGCTGCATGTGAGGTATACATTCAATTGTAATATAATGTTAAATACAAATGCTCAAGATACATAATGCCGTTTACACAATCAATTTTTGTATGATTAGGGCATGATTTTTAGGCTCACTCAGGGCTCCTATAATATTAGGACTGGCCCGATCATTACTGTTACAAGATATTAAGGGTGACATCTTTGCCCTCTAAAATGACTGGTCACTTTAGAGATGCTAAATCCAATTATTAGTGAGTAACTAGTTTTGACTGCATTTTCTAGGTGCGCAGTTATCTATACATCCATCAACATGCCGTGTTTTATTAATCATGCTTTTATTTGCTTGATTATGTAGGGTAGAAAAGGAAAATTTGAAAACACCATAATTTTTGGATAGTTGAAAACTTATAATTCTGAACTATTATGTCCACCTTAGGTTCCATCTCTTTATGTGGATTAAAGTTGTATTTTATTATTTAAAACCTCTAATAACTTGTTTCATTCTATGCAGCAAACGGCTGCATGAAAGCTGTGTGAATGGGTTGTGTTGTGAGAGCATTGTAAATTTGGGTGAAGTTTGGAAGTTGCAGGGACTCTATATTTCCTTTTTTTTTTGACAAACTCTATATTTCCTTGTTAACTACTAGTTAACTACAAGATCCAAATTCCTGGATTATTTGCTAGGGAATTTGGCAGGTCTCTAAAACTTATCCACTGAAGAATTTCAACGTGACTGGCTGGAACGGTCTGACTTTTATAACGCTGTCGAATCTTATCCCTTGACAGGAATAATAGGAGATGAATGTAAATGTTTGATACACAAAGCAAGCATTGTTGAGTAATACCAACAATGTGTTGGTTCTAGTGAAAGGGTCTGGATTCTTTTTGAATATGTAATTCTGAATTCGATTTATATTTGCGTATAAAAAACAAATATTTGGAGGCATTTTGCCTTTGGTATCTTAAGTGAACAATCTCTGGTAAAAGAAGCATAAGAGATTAATCTTTAAACCTATTATTAAGTGAGAGGATGCTCAAAAAATGTGTGAAGTACTTAAAGATGGGGTATTTGTTGGATTTAAAAGTGCATTGCAATAAAATAACATCAATTTTTTGTTTGGTCTGGAAAGGAACTTAATTCTTGACTGAAAATAAATACCATCTCATTCAACAAACTATGAACTTAAAGAGCATGCATAGTTTAGAACTTTTTTGTGATAAGTATGATAGTTTGAAGGAAATGAGGTTGATGCTACTTGTTGTGAGACCCTTTAAAGAACTGGTTCTTATACACTAAAAGTAATTTATCTATTGTAACAGAACTAGCATGATCAAAGCCGATGATCGTAAGTTATGTCCTCCATCACAATGTCGAATGAAACTATCCATAGATGTGTGGTAGTTAGGGAGACATCTAATGCTACTAGTCCAATTCTTTGGGGAGCTTCATATGAAATTCATAAATTAAAAATTATTTAATGTGTTTGAATCTCACGGTGACATGAAATATATAAATTCAACATGTTATATAAGAAAAGAAAACCATGCTAACTAGTAGTACCGTAACACTCTTTAAACATTCTATTTAAAAAAATTATTTATTTAAAAAATTAAACATTTTAATTTTCAATACATTTTCATAATTTTTTTAATAAAAATTTACTATTTAAGATATTTAAAGAGTGTCTAAGTGCTTGCCTCGGAAGCATAGTCAGCAATATCCTTAACTTAGAGCTCACATGTAAGATTAAAAAAAACCCATTAACTTATACTATGCTTAGTCAATCATAACTGCAAAAGCCACAAATTTACATTAATTAACACATGAAACAACCATTACACACAAGTATAAACTCCCTAAAAAAAATTACAAATCCAATTGTTATATATATATAGAATCATATTGCCTTTAACATTATATTTTCTTAATTGAATGATTAGTAGTCATGGTTTCAAATTTTAGTGTGGAATCGTGATTTCAAGCTGCAATATATAAAAGATTTTGAGGTCTCTGCAACAACATTGTAATTTCAACCGCTTCAACTGCATTTCCCATATTTTGCTGCACTGTAAAGATTCATAGCATAACCACAACCGCGATCCAAAACCCTAATCTAGAAGGAAAGCCTGTTTACAAAAGCCAAAGCATTACTAGTCATGTAAAGAAGATTACCAACACTTGTGGTGATCATCTTCTTTATTGAAGACCTAACTTCCATTTCATCAAACTCATCCGTACATGTTCCCTCATCAGTTATAGCTGCACTCATCCATGTCTTTATAGTATCCCATTTAAACTTTTCATCATTAGTTGTAGTACCATTCAAATGCACAAGTCCATCGGCCGATTCTTCGAGTGAATCCACCGTGTCTTCGACATTTTCGCTACAATCGGCAATGACCAATGTTTCGGCATGTGTTAGCTTCTTTGAACTTAGTCTTTTCAATGTCATTGATGCACTTCTTGCTGATTTTAGGGCTAGATAGATAGATATTTTGGTGAGTGTTAAAGGGTTTGTTTTGATTTTTGATGTGTATGGTGAAAGTGACTTGTAGCAAACATTAGGATATGTGGTTGAATTACATTGACTCTTTAAAAACTTTTTGTAAATTGTTGAAGTGGAATTTTTGGTGCAATTGGATGTAGATGTTGTAGAGTGAATAAGAGTTGAGATGAATAGAAGGTAAAAAATTATTTTGAAGAGATTATGGTGACTCATTGAACAATGTCCAATAAGAGTATGCAATTGCAATGCCATTTTTCTTTCTTTCTTTCTTTGTATTGGTTCTTTTAATGCATATATAAGGATTAAAGGGCCTTTTATATGTAAAATGTGGCAAATTTGATAACTTGTGGTATGACAAATAAAGAAGATTGCTCATCCCACCCCCCCTAACTCTTTTTCACCCCCCTAAAACCCAAAATTACCCCTGAAAATTAAAAAAAAATGAACGAAAAAGTACTGCTTTTGCGATCCGTGCTTTTGGAAAGTACGTATTACAAAGTCCGTGGGTTGCGCCCAAGCCCTCGCCAGGGACAGCAAGCGCCCGCAAGTCCCCGCAGCATGCCCGCAAGACCCAGGCAGGGTTGCGCCCAAGCCCTCGCCAGGGACAGCAAGCCCTCGCAGGTCCCCGCACAGAAAATACTGCACGCAAAAGCAGTACTTGATCAATTTTCAACGTAGGGGGTGGAAAATCCACGTAAAAATACGGCTCGCGTAGTCCGTACTTATTTGTTAAGGGCATTTAGGGAAACTCGGGGGGTGGAAAAGCAAACTGGGGGGTGGGAAAAGCAAACTTCACAAATAAATTGATTTTGTTCACAAGCAACTCTAAACCGTACATGAAGGGATTGAACGTGGCACATGGTGATTTCGTAATATTGCAAAGTACACGTAATAACAAGAATCTAGATCGCGTGGATATACTATAAAATCAAATATTTAAGGGAAAAAACAGGGATTGCACATGATCTCATAATTGACTTTGATTGGAATGCATTGAAGCACACCACATACAAGAATAACCTATCAATTTTCCAATTTATTATCTAAATTATTCTTTTCAAATATATTTTTCTTGTAGTTTTGCGATTAAAATTTCAACTCTTAAAATAAATAATTACAAAGTAATAAATTTAGAATAAAAAATCCAGTGTTTATATATTATCTATACTAATATATAAAGGAGATACACATTTTTGGATGGCTTTTTCATTATTCCTATTTAGGTTTTCAGTTTTTTATAGTAAATTTTTTTTTTTCTTAATAACTAGTCACAACAAAAAAGGGGGTCAAGTAGTTATCAATTAACTAAGTCCAATAAAAAAGGAGATTAAGTAGTTATTTACATTTGCACAATAGAAAATATCGATTACAAGAAACAAAAAAAAAAAGAATATCGATCACGTGTCCGTTTGGCGGCTAGTGATTATAATGTTTCTAGTAACCGACTCTTACAAATGACCATTCTCTTAAATTTAGTATTATAATGAATCATTTTTTTTATGGAAGTATTATAATGAATCATCTTCTTTGCTAGGCATGTATTTTGATATTTTTAGCTTCAATGCACTTAAACACGTGTAACAAAATTTGAATCCTTGATTACATGATCTCCTCATTACAGCTATTGTCAATATTTTGTGGATTCTTTTAAAATGTAAGAACAATATCATATTTAATGATATTCCTTCCACTTTTTTTTTAATGTAATTTGACTTATATCAAATGTCTTATTCATGAAGCAACCTATCACTCTAATGGTCACATGTTTTCTTCTATTAGAGAATTTACTATTCTCACACATTTTGATGTTAATTGTCATCCTCTCCCGTCTCGATATAATTAAGAAGGCTATATGTATAATTACCCCTAGTTTATGGGTTAAGTGTAATATTAATGGAGCATCTAGAGGATTGTCAAAGATCTTCGTTTGTGAGAAATTTTTAGAGATAATCTCGATATATTTGTAGGTGCATTTTTAGCTAATATTAGTATTGCAACTTCTCGTTATGCTGAAATTTGTGTTGTAATTTATGTTATTGAATTTGCTCATGCTAGAGGTTGTACAAATCTTTGACTTGAACGCGACTCCATCCTCCTGATCCAAGCTTTTACATATGTAAATTTAGTCCATTGGAAGGTTAAGATGAAATGGAAAAATTCCCTTCATATCATTAAAAAAAGTTCTTTTAGATTTTCTCATATTTACAGAGAGAGAAAAATACATGTGCAGATAAATTGATTAACGCATAATTATATTTTTATTTTTTGGTTTGCACCAACAGTTTAATCTGGTTCGGGAGTTAGGTCTCGCATCAAGTGATTTTAGTCCTCTCTTGATCGCAGTTGTGGGGATCAAACCATGGTCCTCCCTACCAAGTTCAGCGCTAATCACCACTAAACCAATTAACGATTGGTAATTTTTTGTTAATGAGTTTAGTATAGATGATTCAATTACAAAGTTGTTATAAAGAGGGTATCTTTTGAGACCTAGTTGGTTTTCATAATTATCACTTTCATTAATCTTGTTTTGATAGGATTGATTTATGCCCCACCTTTATTTTTATCTTCATATTGATTATACTTTTAGAGGAGTTATAGGGAATTGGTGGCACAATGAAATTTCAACATAATTAGGATGTCAATGTATTACTATGATGTCATTGTCTCCAATTTTGTTTTAAAAAATAAATAATAAGTAGCAGTTTTTAAAGCATATGAATATAACCAAATCATGAAATTTAAGTGGTTAATGAGTTCCCCTAAAATAAATCGTTAGGAAAAATATAAGTTTAATTTTTAGTAGAAATATTTTTTTATCAAATACTTACTTTACAGTCGAATATAAATTATTAGGCGCCCTTTCCCAAAAAATCAGGGTTATTCGAAAAAAAATATTGAAGATGTAAATTTAATTTATACTATTAAAATTTGATATTAGAGACTAAATTACTATATTTCATATATTTTAAAGATTATTTATTTTATTATATAATTTGAATGAGGTATCCCAAAAAGTGGTCCGGAAGTGGCTCCCATAATGTCGTGCTACTATCAATTGGAATTGGAACAAACTAACCCAACTATATTTATTGATCCGGTTAATGCGCTTGATAAAGTCGTCATTTTTGATAAAGTCGTCATTAATTTGCACTAAGTTAAAATGGTAAAACAAATCAAGTTAGACTATTAAGATTAGATACTTACGCTATGTTTGTTTAGGTGGATTTATAAAAGAGGGAAATAAGAAAGAGAGAGATAGCAAAGAAATTTGTTATTTCTATAGTTTGGATGAGAAGAGAAATAAGAAAAAAGAGAAATATAATGGTTAGTAACCGCCAAAAAAAGATCTCTCCATATTAGGAGAGATTTGTGTGACAAGAAGTGAAATAAAGAATTTTACAACAATATCCTCATTCAACTAATTTATTTTCTTATAAAAAGGGTAAATTTGTTATTTTACCATTTTTATTAATTTCTCTCTTCTCACTTTTCTATTCATCCAAACTATATAAACTTTCTACTCAATTTCTCTTCTATCTCTCTTCTCTCTTATTTCTCTCTTCACTATTTCTCTCTTCACCATTTCTTTGGCATCCAAACATAGTGTTAGGGACTCACCTAAAAATTTCTCTACAAAGAGAGTCATTTTTCATATTAGAAATAAATTTTATAAGGATTGAATAATCTAATGTAAAAATTTAATTTTGTATTATCAATTTGATATATTACCTTCGTACTTAATATATTAAAAACATTAACTTATTTTCTTTCTTAAAAAATAAAATTGTAAGAGTCATATTGATCTGACCTGATCATAGTCGACCTTGTCCGGTGTTCAACGGTTGTGCTTCGCCCCGCCGCTTAAGTCAATAAAGAGTGTGAAACAGAGGTTTTCAGAGAGTAAGAAATTGCACCTGACTCCTCTGAATGACAAGAGTATATATAGCCTCCAGTGCTGAGCCAAAGCCATTGATGGAGGCAATCAATAGCTGCCGGAAAACAACTGAAGAGCCATGATGAACAATAAATGATCATCATTCTGATTGTTGAGCGTTACAAATCCTCAAGGAATTTGGTCCGTTTGACAGTATAGCAAAAAGGGTTGAGTGCTCTTCCTCGCGTATTGGACCTTAGGCCCAGTCCAAAACATATACCAATTATCAACAAATTTAATATCACAATTAACTTTCTTAATTACCGTATTTTTCTCAAAAACTCTTATATTTAGGAACAGTGGTAATAGTACTTAACATGAGAGATTGGAAAGATTAAAAACAAGACCTCACATTAAAAACACCCCCACTTTAGAAGATGATGAGTAGTCCATATAAAAACTTAATACATATTTTTCTATCGTGGAAATTGAACTCCGCACATACAAATTGCAATTTTACAACACACACATCTTGTACACCAAACTACTCATGCTAAACCCTAATATTTGAATCCTACAAATGGATTCACATATCACATTACATTCAGTTGCAAGTCTATGATTTACTTTGGTAATTGTTTGTTCATTCTAATATTAGTTTAATTTTGTTATATATTGTAATATTTAAAAAATAGGATAGTGATCGAATCGGGGAAACTCTTAACTCATAATTTCATTCTAATATTAGTTCACTTAGAATACCAATGACTTAACTTTGTAGTCTTATGATAAAAATATACTAAGAAAATAGAAAAATAGAACAGTCTAAAATACCCTTACTACTAACTAATAATAACTATATTATCTAACATTTTCTCTCAAATTCACGATGCAACAATAGAAAGCATAGAAAGTTTGTCGCGAAAAACATTTTCAATAATATAAATTTAAAGTACTACCCCTCAAACTAAAACTTACTAAGCTTTAAGCTTGTTACAAAATTAATCCAACAAATAAATTAAATTAACCAATAAGATAACCAACAGAAAGGAGCAACATCCAATGAGAGAAGCCTCCAACCAAAGAGAAGACCCATTAGAGAAAGAAGCAAAAAATAAAAAGAGAGAACCGACCGAGAGAAGATCCAAATCAAACCAAACCAATCCAATCCAATCCAAATCAACGTGGAGGTTAGGGTAGTGTATGCCACTCACTATATATTCCATTTCCAATAGCTTTTCAAACTTGAAAATTTCTCTTCCAACCTCTGCCATTTTTTTACACCCCCCGTAAATCCCCTTTTGACCCTGAAAACAATGTACATTTTGAGCAGAATACTTCAGTTTTTACGAATCGAAATAATTGAAATTTCGTTTTCTACGAACCGTTCACTTAATATTTCGGTTTCTACGAACCGAAGTAACTTAATATGTATACGAATTTGAGCATCAACTCATCACTTCCTATTCTTCATCATCATCACACTACCAAAAGAGACCCACGATCCAAATCCGTTTTTACCTCATTTAGTAGCTTGAAATCAAGATTGAAACGTTTATTAAGGGTTGGGAAACACATTGAAGCTCAATCTTAAGGTAATGTTAGGTTTAAATTCTTCTATTGTGTTGTCATAGGGTCTATAATTTCTATTTTTGAAGTTGGAAGATGGTGTTCTTCACAAAATCGCACAAGAGATGTTGAGGAGTGAGGTTGTTGTGTTTTTAATGAAATTTCGTAATTGAGGAAAAGGAAACTGTTCTGTTTCTATAACATCATAATTCGGTTTGTATCAACCGAAATTTCATAAACTTCAATTCGTATAAACCGATGTACCGTGTAAGGACAAAACCGTCAGTTAAAGGGATATAAAAGAAACATGGGGCCGGAGGAAGATAAATTTTCTTCAAACTTCTACCTAGTTATACACCAATTACTTGCAACTAATTATCTAACTTTACCCACCAGAGGCCCCACTAAAAAACCATGTGCATAGATTTAAGCTTTGAGTAAATGAAGACATATGTTATTGTCGACTACAAGAGAGTTTCGAGAGATAGAAAAGATAAAATTATTGTAATTTCATTTTCAATAAGGTTGAAGTGTTGTCGGTGATGCAATAATGCTATGTGGAAAGGTTTTTGACAAAAATATTATACCCCACATTATTCAAAGGGAAACATGCGCGATTTTATGTAATTGTTTAAAATAAAAAGTTTGATGTACATTTATTTTTTCAATACGGAGCGAGTGCGACATCTCATAATTCACAAATAAAAATGTGATTAATTCAATTGAATAGATTTTGTCAAAAAAAATTCAATTGAATAGATAGTTAGTTCAATTTACACTGAAAATTATGGTTAACTCATGTAAAAAAAAAAAATTTAATCGTAAATTGAATTAATCACGTACTTAATTGAATTAATTATAGTATTAACTTGAGTTAACAAGTTTGCATTTAAAATTGAGAATTTTTATCTTCTCTTTTACTTGAGAATTTCACTTGACCTTTCCAAATTTTCATAATCTTCACATACACGGTGTTAGAAATCATGGAGTCATAAGGCTAAAGATGATCTTCATAAGAGAGGTAGAGAGCATAGGAGTACTCATGTCATGAGGAAAATACTCATAAAAATTCTCATTGAATGAATATAGATTTATATAAAATTGAATAAAATGCATAATGAAGTGTCTAATTTATAGAACTACTTGGAACAACTAACTCCCTAACTAACTTTCTAACCTCCTAATAAAAAACCAAGAGTAAAGCTACCAAGGTAATTGTTTCGCACCTTCAAAAATATAAAATTTTGACATGATAAAAAGCCTTAACTCCCACTGCTATTTTTTAAATTAATTAACAATTAATAAATTTTAGTTAAAACTAATATTGTTTCAATAAAGATTAAATTTATCAAAATACAATTATAAATTTTGAATAAGCCTCATTTAAAAAGTTGCTTTAAATCTCAATATATGAGCCAACCTTAATTATCCAAAAAAAAAAGAAGAAGAAAGAAATATGATCATAACATCTCAACTACTTTATGACCCCCCCACGGCCCCATCCCCTACCACACGACACACACCACCAACCACCAATCAACTACAACAACTAATTCATAAAAAAATCCCAATACAAATGTCAATTTTACTCACTTTGTGCGGTTGGCATGAATCTCATAAATTAATTGCTACAAATTTACAATCTTATGCACACTTGAATTGAATTTACAAAAGCTTCACTCACCAACTTGATGCTGCATAACTTGAGAATATAATGTAACACCAATTACATCAATAATACTCTAATTTTGCAGCTACAAAAACTATAGACCTTAATTGAGCTATTTTGATCATGTGAAGTGACAAGTTTATTTAGAATTGGCAAGTTTATTTATGAAAGCCAAAGCATTGCTAGTCATTTGAGCTACTTGTACAATTATCCTTCTCACTATTGTCTTAATATTTCCTGTGGAATTGATCTCTTCGAATCCATCGGTACAAGTGGTCTGATCCGTCAAAGCAGCACTAACCCAAGTTTGTACATTGCTTATTTTTAGCTCAAAATTTGAAGCTCTAAGATGACTCATCTCATTAATAGACCTTCGGAGTTCATCCAAAGAATCACTTAGCACTTCAATGCAATCCTTCATAGCCGCAACTTCTCTTGGCTTCAACCCATGGCTTTTAGCGAGCGTTGATATCAAAGCCGCAGTTGATTTTGCCGCTGCAAGAGTCACATTTAGTGACGCGCCCGTTAACAGCATGTGATTTGTTTGAATGAAATGAGCATGCTTCAATAGGGAGGCATAGCATAGTCTTGGATAAGTTGTGGAGCGACAAGAATTTCTAATGAATAATTTATTTCTAATGAATAATGTGTTGGATTGTTGGTATAGTCTTTCATTTGCTTGGATAGAGTGTATGATTAAACCAAAGGAAAAAATTATGAGAAGGATCTTTGAAGAAATTGCTTCCATTTTTTTCTTCCTATTTTATTCTATATCTCAATTGGGAGTTGGAGTGATGATGAAAATTTGAGAATGAAGGTTATTATATATAGGACAATATTTTTTAAAAATATTTTGGAATATTTAATTATTTTTTGTGGCATGGGCAATTTTTAATTGGCCCTACACACTTTATTATTATAAAATAAAGTGAAAATAATTAAGCCAATAGAAAGCTCCCGAAATGTATCCCAACTAAAAAATTCGGTTTTTTATGTGGACAAAGGTGCCATTGGGTTAGGGTCATATCCATATACTATATGCATGAACTAATTAAGTTTCTTCTAATAATAATTGGACTAGTGGGGTTTCTAGTTCCTTTGATTTTGAACATAAATAAAAGAGTGACATTAATGGGCGTAGCCCAAAATAGTGATTATGATTCTTTTTTTTGAGGTATAGTATGTGCCACCACGTTTGTGATTCTAATTTCTTCAGCTTGAAACTAGTCCCCACATAGTGGAAACGATGGATCTAGAAGCTTGAAAGTGTTATATTTAGCATAAAATCGAGTATCGACATCCTAAAATACACCATAAGACATGTTAAAGATTAATTTATTTAATTAATTTAAATTTATCTAAAGAAATAAACAGTTGTGAATTGAGAAGTCATTACTCATTATGATATGTTTGTAACCTGTTTTCACCATTTATAAAATATTTTAAGCTCATTTGTATAAGCTCTTCAAGATGACATATTAAAATAACTTAGAAAGCTCATAATATTTAGACCTAAAAATAAATAAACTTGATAGTCAATATCGATAAACAATCGAATTTAGAGTTAGGTGAATTCCCTCGGTGTAGTGAAAATTAGGTGAACGCAAAAAGAGTCAAATGTGAGTTAGTTAAATTTTTTCAAGTTTAATGAATTTCACAAAGGTCAAACCATATAAGACATTAAGACTCATTGAAACTTGACAATTTCACATTAATTTACCCATATTCCGTGTTTATAGCACCACTAACCGACGGTAAGAAAAAAGGAACATTCCAAGGAGGTAATGAATGTGTGGATAACAGGGCATGCCTAATAAAATTAGAGACCATGCTCTAATATTAATAATAGAAATTTAATATAAAATGTATTATTTTTTCAAAATAATTATTTTCTATTTTAAATGTAAATATCATTAATAATATAAAAAATAGTCATTTTCGATAATAACATGAAAATAGTTATATTCTAATCAATTTATCAAAATACAATCTCAAATAATATCAACATCAATCATATGACTATTTTTTTTAATTACTCATATGACTACTTAAAAAGAGTTAATAAAAAAACAAGCAAAGAAACAGTCAGTTATCACATTGGGCCTTTTTTTTTTCTTTCTCTTTCTTGTTTGTTGCTGATTTTGAGCCCCCATAAATTAGGACTTCTTTTCCCACCCCCTGTTTTTCTTGCACGCCTCATGTCTTTCTGATTTTATCTTTCTTGTAGGTTAAGTAGCAAATATGTATATATTTAAAATTTAGAAAAACACATTTGTATTTTAACTATAAAGAGTCTTGATTTTTTCGTTCCACTCATCCCTCCCTCATCACTCATAAAATATTTTGAATAAAACACTATTAACAAGTTAAAATGTGAATTTTTCCTTCACTCCTTTGGAAATATTTTCAATGACACGCTATGCAAATGAGTGATTGAAAAATGAAAAAAAGTTTTCAGTTTATATAATTTTAGGGAGCATGTGCTATGTCGATGTTGTGACACTACCACTCTAATGGCCAATTAAAACATAGTCTTGGACGGTGACAAATTTTGATTGACCACCGAAATGGTTGTGACATAGCATCCATCAATCACACACACCCTAAAGTTCTATAAATCGAAGTTTTTCCATTTCTCAATCACTCACTTATCCAATATTTTATTCAAAATATTGTTATATGTGTGTGAGTGAGCGATAATATGGTTAGATTTTAAAAGGTTCACTAATTAAATTGCAAAATGAATTGATCGATCAATCATTCAAATTCATTTTATATTTAGTAATCAAATTTATTCTAAAATAATAGAAAAATATATATATTTGAATAATGAGTTCACACTTTAATCAGTGTATTATGTTTTTTCAGAACATATTTTCACTGAGCTGCGTGACAAGCTTGGAGTTGGGATTAAAAAAAATTGTCGTTCACTACTTAAGTTTCAAATTGAGTTCACAACTTAAGTAACGAGCAAGATATTTTAAAAATTTCGCAAGACGCGCGTTTTATGCATCTTATCTTTTTATTTTTGTACTTTACTTTGCATTTATGCATTTCTTTTAGTTCAAGGCCCTTAATTACTCCAAAGACCATTAAGTAAATGAAATAATGCAAGCTAAAGAGATAAAACTTACTCCCTCCGTCCCATTTTAAATGACACATTCGCAAAAAATAATTGTCCCATAATACTTGACCCATTTCAATTTTCTATGTTACTTTTCTATTTATATCCCTTATAAATGATTTTGTTGAATATGCTTTTCTAATCATTATTAGGCAGAAAAAGTGCATACATGAGTAATTTGATAAAATCAATATTATCTCTCATTTAATTATACATTTTTCTTAATATGTGTGAAATGGTCAAATGTGTCACTTAAAATGGGGCGGAGGGAGTATAAAATTAAAGTAATACATTAATAACTTGTATGATTAATTAATGATTAATTATGTAATGCATAAAACTTCCCTTTTATGGATGAACATGATTGATTGTTCGTCCTGCTCCTTAATCGTCTCTATCATGCCTAGTCAACATATACTTCCAAAATTGACAATAACCAATCGTTGCAACGGAAAAAATTAGAGAATAGTGGAAGATATTATTTGCGGATATAGATGATGTTAAAATCATCTATCAAGTTGTAATTGATGTGGGGTACATAAATTTGCTAAATGATAGGAAACATCACATTTTATTGATTAATTCCATTCCAATCGAAAGCTCTAGGTGAGTAAGAAACAAACATTTGCATAAGTAACGTTAAGAAATTAAGATACGATTAGAGCCAATTATTATGTTCAAGTTAGTTAGTTAGGACCTACTTGTCATCAGATTCTACGTATGATCCATCCAACTAGCACATCAGAGTGAATATATATATATATATATATATATATATATATATATATATATATATATATATATATATATATATTATAAGCAAAAAGAATGAGTGAAATTAATGTAATAAAAAAAATTGCTTTTGGCCTTTTAAAAAATTTAAAAATAAAATAACTGTTTTTAATATTTAACTAGACATTATTCATCACACTTGACTTTATTTTATACCACAAATTCAAACAATGATAGATCAAATATTTAAGTTATGTTTTTAAACAATTTACAATCCATTCATAAAGTAAATAAGGTAAACTTTCTTTTTTTTACAACGAGCCATTGTCAACAAGTTCTTTGAATAGAATCTACCACCTCATTCCGCGCCTTCTAAATTGACCACAATACCGAATGAAATCAATAACAACTCCATCACCATGTTATTATTTTTGAAGAAAAAACAACAAATCTCAAGCAACATGAAAAAGTTTCTGGATATATAAGTATAGAGACTCCTAACCAACTAATAACTTTATACTAAACAGCATTTGCAAAATCACATTTTACAAAAAGGTGGTCCTTCGATTCCTCAGCCTCCATACACAAATGGACATGCCGGTTCATGTCCAACCATAACTCGCCTCCTAAAAAGATTCACTCGAGTTGAAAGACGGTTTGAAAGTATTTGTCAAGCGAACACAATAACTTTTGAAGGCGCTAAGTTAGCTAGCCCAAGACTTGCTCAATAGCAAACACATTGGAACTCACAAGAAGGAGTGGACAATTTATAACATAAAAAGAAGAAGATGGAATTGACCATGAAACAAACCTCTCGCGTCAATCAAACAAATCCAAATGTCAATATTACGGTCGAGGTTGGCCGCTTGGGTGTGATAGATTAAAATAATTCACAAATTTATTCACGAACTATTGTGATTGCATGAAAAAAATCTTTTAATTATATGATTGATCTAATAAAATTCACCAATACGGTTAGATTTGAAAACACTATTCAATATATTTCTTCTCGCATGCTTAACCATAATAGCAACAAACCAATTTCTTTTTATCTAGTGATTGAACACAAATAGTTAATGTTCTTCTTGAAGTTGAATGTTTCGGAGAATCCAAATTCAATTACTAAAAAAACAATTTATGGCCAACTTTACTTATTTTTCGACCGAATTTCTGATTATTAGAACAATCTTCTATTTGAAACCAGAGAGTTAACAATAAAAAAATATTTTAGCACTATTAATATCATGGACAAAATAGACACACTTAGATGACCATGATATAGATGAATTGGCAAAATGAAGGACAAACCTAGATGACTCATAAAATGGTTTGGAATTTGGATTTCGTAAATCTCAACCACTAATTTCTACACATATACAATTACAAGCCAAATTTACACACTTGTCCTGCCATAAATCTCAACAACTAATTACTACGTATTACAATCTTTTACACAATTTTTTTTGGAGACTGCTACACCAAATATACCAACTTGATGCATGCTTTACACAATTATTATGAAATATACACACTTAGCTTGATGCTATATAATTTGAGACTGCAACACCAATTACATTAATAATGATCCAATTTTAAAGCTACAAAAACTATATACCTTAATTGAGATACTTTAAGGATGTGAAGTAGCAAGTTTATTTATCAAAGCCAAAGCATTGCTAGTCAATTGAGCTACTTGCACAATTTTCCCTCTCACAATTGTCTTAATATTTCCCGTTGCATTAATCTCTTGGAATCCTTCGGTACAAGTGTTCTCATCCGTCAAAGCAGCACTAACCCAAGTTTGTAAATCGCTCATCGTTAGTTCAAAATTTGAAGTACTAAGATGACCAATCTCATTGATAGACCTTCGGAGTTCATCGACGGATTCACTTAGCACTTCGACACAATCCTTCATAGCCGCAACTTCTTTTGGACTAAGTCCATGGCTTTTAGCGATAGTTGACATCGAAACCGAGGTTGATTTTGCTGATGCAAGAGTCACATTCAAGGCCGTGTTTGTTAAACGTAAGCGATTTGTTTGAATGGAATCGGCATATTTCACTAGGGAGGTGTAGCATAATCTTGGATAAGTTGTTGAACTACAAGAACTTCTAATGAATAAAATGTTGGATTCATTTGCTTGGATAGAGTATGTGATGAAACTAAAGGCAAAAACTATTAGAAAAATCTTTGAAGAAAAGGCTTCCATTTTTTTCTCTTCTTCCTATCTTACTCTATATCTCAATTGGGACTTAAGTTGATGAGAAAAAATGGGAAGGATGGTAACCTATATATAGGACTCAAAATTGTAATCTTGTGGAATTTTAAATTATTTTTGTGGAATGTGGAAATTTTAATAGTCTAATATACATTATTATAAAATGAACATAATCAAGCCACTAGATGACAATTTAGGCTTTGTTGTGAGTTTGGAGGAAAATAGATAAACCTTTCACAATTTTTTAAAGTATGTTTTTGTAGGTAATAATAAATTAATGTTTGTGATTAATATTTTTTATTTGAAAAGATTATAACATGTTAAAAATTTCTATTAATATAACAATATAGATTGAATTGAATTTAAAAAATTCATATAATCCCTTCATTCAAATATCTCTTTCATTAGGAAATTTTTGAGTTCCTCCAAGTTAGGAGGATAGATTTTGTATTAAAATCACTCAAAACTCTCCTCTCTAAAGTGCTATATTTTTTCTACCTTTTTTTCGACAATAATATTTTTTTACTCGTTTCTTCCTTTTTTTTCCTTTTCTTTCCTTTCTAAAACATCTCCTCTCTACTTTGAACTCGCAAACAAAATTTTAAAATCGGTTTCAAAATGTGATTTCAACAAAAAAATTCAGTTTTTTTTTTTATTGAGGACATGCAATGCATCCGGGGAAGGCTGTACATACACATACTACATGCATGAACTAATTAAGACTGTTCCATTAATTAATTAATTAGGACCTGTCAGGTTTCAAGACCAAATTAGAGGTTCAACATTGTCCAAGTTGCGTTTGATTCTAATTTTGAAGTAGTATTTGCCATCACGTTTCTGATTCTACTTGCATGTATTACTTTTAACATAAAATCGACATCCTAAAATAGACCACAGGACATATTTAGCATTTTAGATTGTTGATTTGAGGTTATCTCATGTTACAAGCATTTGCGAAATTCTTTTGGAGAACTTATTAATTACATATATTTATTAGTTATTGTCATCTAAGTTGTTTTAAGTTTATTTTTAGCTCTTTAAAATAGCTTATGAAAATAACATATAATTCATAAATCTCACTGTTCATTTCGAATGACCCATTTAAAGACGAAGTCTTGCTTTGTAGTCCCCACCAAAATTGGCACCGGGTGAAATCTAACTTGAGACCTTATGAAAAGTACACTTCAAAATCTCAAGTCAATATTAGTAGACTAACTCAAGAAAATATTTTGACCATATTTTGTCTTTATTATATATGATATGTTCGAATTGACTTATTTGAGGTTATTTACCAACATAGTTTTGCGATACTGTTTGAAATAAATTATGAAAACAATTTATAATATTTTTCATAAGTTTTTTTCAACTTATTTTCGTAAATTTTTCAAGATAACTTATGAAAACGGCTTTAACATATACCAAAATAATTAACTTTAAACTATCGTTCACTATAAATATAGCTTATAAAAATAGTTTATGCAAACTTATACGTAACGCTTATATATATATATATATATTATAAAAATAGTATATAAACTTCAAATAAGATGGTGGATGAAGAGAAGTAATATTATGTGCACTCATCATCTCTTGCAAATGGATAAATTGTATATTTGTCGAAGCTACCCAATCTAGCCAGTCAAATTGAATCCAAACATTAGCTATCAAATCTTAATCTAATGAATGATTCAAATTGGTCTGTGCTTAATTTTATGTGAATGCATGATATACAATTTATGATCAGCGCGCCAATGATAAAATGGGACCTAAAATGGTTCATTTTGTTATCTCACATGATCTGTTTATTTTGTTTTTAAAGCTTTTGGAGTACATGTATAATTTGAACAAGGTTGATTATTATCAGTAATTGCAGTCTTGCCGAGGATAAAAATGATATTAATTGTTTTTAAAGCTTATAAGCTCTTGATCCTTCTTCTTCTTTTTAAATATGAACACCTCTTTAAACTATACAATTTAAGCTTTAATTTGCTACTTCTCTTACTAAAAAAATTTGATTTGCAATGTTGTGCGAGTCTTGCGCCTTAAACATTGTCTCCTTTGTGTTCTATGATCCTTGATGACATAAATTCAATTTTTATTCGGTTGTATTTTAATTTTTCAATTCAAAATAATTCAAAATCAAGTACAGCATAACTTAAATTGTCTTTATTCAATTTTTTATTTTTTTAATAAATCAAACGCGTCATTTATTATAATCAGTTAACATACACTTCCAAAAGAAAGCAATCACGAATCTATGCAAAGCAAAAGATTAGAGAATAGTATAAGATTTTTTTTTTTTTTTTTGAAGAGGAAATAGTATAGTTGTGGATATATTCGATGTTAAAATCATAAGTTGTAATTGACGTGGGCTACATAAATTTGTTATCCTTTCTCAATGATGGGAAACATAACATTTGTTAAGAAAAAACGCTTTCCTAACAATTTTTTGGTACAAAAAAAGATAAAGCTGTATTTGGTAAGTTCAATTTCCACAACTGTCAACTATCATTAAATGGAGCTAAAATCACTTGATTATAAAACTGATCCATGAATCCAATTAGGCGGTCTAGAGGATCAAATATTGGTAATGAAAAAAAAAGAGAGGAGAAAGCTCTTTAATTTCATTTGCAAATTGTATTTTTTTTGGGATGATGGGGCAATTATACTTTTCTTTTTTGGGATGATGGGCCAATTATTTTTTTCAAAGTATCCCACTTGTTGGACTAACACATCCAAATTGTAGAAAATACTTTTCTCCTTTTTTCAGTGGATTTTTGTTATTGTGTGTATATTTTGCTATAGAAAAGTTAATATGTGTCTTTAGAGCATACAATATAATAATACAAAAAAGGAAATATTTTATCATAATTTATATATCTAATTAATTTTTTCAACTTGATAACAAATTAATTGTACAAAATTTCCTAATCACTTTTCGTCTACGAAATTGTTCGTTCTTCACTCTTAATCACTGAGAATCAGTATCGGTCATCTTCATCGCTGAATTATTCTCTTTCAAGATTCGTTTAGCTCTTTGATAATTTTAGTTCTTTGGTTTTGAAGAAAAATTAGAAATCACTATGCAAAATATGTTGTGTGGTGTTTCAGCTTGTTTGAAATAACTCTGAAATGTGAATGCATGTGTGCCTTTTGCAATTGTGATGTTCTGTGCTTTTCTCATTTGAAAGCTAAAAATCATTGGCATTCTATCAATGTTTTTACATTCATTCATCTCTTTTATTAACTCAGTGTTAGACAGTATATATATATATATATATATATATATATATATATATATATATATATATATATATATATTCAAAAAATTACAATGTATTCAATTTATACTATACACAAACATTTGGCTAAATTATTGTTTTGGTCCATTAACTAATTTTTTTAATTTAACTTTATTAATAATTTTTAAAATTTCACTATAATTGTCATTTATATGTTAATTATGAAATTGGGTTTCTTAAAACTAGCAATAAAAAAATATATTAAGAAATTCAAAATATACAGAAGTATGTATAAAATCTGGTAGAGAATTGTTTCTAACAGAAATCGAATTTGGATTCTCCCAAATGATTCGTCTTAGGAGTAGCTCATTAACCACTTGAGCTCCATATCTTGGTTGAAATTGTGGATTTTATGATGCCATGTGATTATAGAACCAATAAAGAAATGTATTTAATAGGGAGAGGAATGATATCGAATCTTTGTTGTATATTGGAATAAATCATGCTCCCAAAATGGTTTGGAATTTGGATTTCATGAAGAGTTAATGAGCAAAAGTTTTGTATATTGGCATAAATCTCAATCACTAATTACTTCATATTTACAACCTTATACACACTTAGTACATAAGTTGAGACTGCAACACCAATTACATAAATAATGCTTCAATTTTGAAGCAACAAAAACTATATATTTATATATATACCTTAATTGAGATACTTTATGGATGTGAAGTGGCAAGTTTGTTTAACAGAGCCAGAGCATTGCTAGTCAATTGAGCTACTTGAACAATTCTCCCTCTCACTACAGTCTTAATTTCTCCGTTCGCATTAGCCTCTTGAAATCCGTCGGTACAAGTACTTTGATCGGTCAAAGCAGCACTAACCCAAGTTTGTACATCGCTCATTGTTAGCTCAAAATTTGAAGTACTAAGACGACTCATCTCATCGATAGACCTTCGGAGTTCATCAACAGAGTCACTTAACACTTCAACACAATCCTTCATAGCCGCAACCTCACTTGGCTTTAGCCCTTGGCTTTTAGCGAGAGTGGACATCATAGCCAAGGTTGATTTTGCCGATGCAAGAGTCACGTTCAAGGCCGTGCCCGTTAAAAGCACCTTATTTGTTTGAATCAAATCGGCATGCTTCACTAGGGAAGTGTAGCATAGTCTTGGATAAGTAGTTGAACTACAAGAATTTCTAATGAATAATGTGTTGGATTGTTTGTATGGTCCTTCATTTGCTTGGATAGAATGTGTGATGAAACTAAAGGCAAAAATTATTAGAAGCATCTTTGAAGAAAAGGCCTCCATTTTTATTTTTTTATGTTACTTTATATCTCAATTGGGATTTGGGTGGATGAGGGAAAATAGGAAGGAAGGTTAACTATATATAGGAACAAAAGAAACTTTTTTTGGGTTAGAATTAAAAAAAATAAACTATGGAATTTTGATTTTTTGTGGTGGCTTTGTGATTATTTTTTTTAAGGTCCTACACAAGTTATAGAAAATGAAGATTATTATGCCAATAGTGTGAAGATATTTTAGAGAAAGATCTCAAAATGTGGTCCAAACCAAAAATTCGTTTTTATGACTCTATGCATGTGGTATTGAATTATACACATAGACTATATGCATGAACTAATTAAGTTTTGTTCAAATAATTGAGTGGTTTCCAAAAAAAAAAGTATATAATTAAAAATAATAGGGAGTGTAGGGCCTTAAGTTCAAATAAGTGCAAGTTGAGTATGAATCTTTCTTTTTTAAGTAGTATTTGCCATAACATTTGTGTTTCTACTACAAGTATTGCAAGTTTTAAATTTAAGAAAATTAACATTAAAAATAGACATTGGATTGAGTCGACAATGAACTGAGTCAATTTGAATAGAGTTTAAAATATAATTTGATAATTAATTCGTTGAACTTAGTTTATAAACTAAATAAATTGTAGAACTAAAAATTGAATTAATAACTAAATAAACTAAAATAGAGTTATATATAATTTGATTTACTGTTCTTTCAAATTTCGTGTTTCTTTACTTATCCAAATTTTGTGAGACGGTCTTCCAAATAATGTATAGTTTCACAATTAGATTTCACGACACACACATTTCTTTTTCTTTATCATTTCATTTTTTAGCATTGATCATTTTTTTTTTTGATGATTATATATTTTATTGATACAGTCTAACCAAAAGAGTTAGAGAAGGAGATTAGTACACCGTACACAGAACCGTAAAGGACAAAAGTCATCATCATCTACAAGCATACAAACAAATGCTAGAACATCGACACACACATTGTCTATTAATAAAATTTTGCCGATTCAAAAAAAAAAAAAACAAAAAAAAAATGCTAGAACATCGCAAATGTAAGGTGTTTCGAAAAAGTTAAATTTAAGTATGAACCATATAAAATGATTTAAAATTTTTTTTTATTTATTGGAATGAAGGGTAATTTAGATATTTCAAATAATTTGTGGGGTTTGAGCTCTAATTATTTGAGATGATTTTCTTTAAACAATGACATAAAACCAAATAAACTTATAACTGACTGATTTTTTGTGTTTTGCTTTTGAAGCCAACGGATTATTATCAATATAATTGCATGGAAAAAGATTAGATAATTGTAACCAACATTTGACAAATATTTGTTAAGAGATCTCAACTTCTTAAATAAATATTGATTATTTTGATTGATATTGATTATTTTAGAATTGTAGAAGATATTTGATTTTTATTTGCGGATATATTCAATGTTAAAATCATCTCTCAAGTTATAATATGTAGGGTACATGAGTATGCTAAATGATAATGAAATGAAACATCATCTTTTTTATAGAGAATACTGAACACCTATGAAGCCTCGATACGCGACACGATACGGATACGATACGATACCGATACGTCGATACGTGAAAATTTTAAAAAATTCATATCCGATACTGGCGCGATACGTTATTTAAAAATTAATTTTAAAATTAAATATATAAATGCACAATAATATTAATAATGATAATTATTTTTTGAAAGACAAAAAATTATATTATAATTATTATTATTATAAACGCCAATAGTTCATTGTACAAAGAGTACACACAAGCCAATTAGCTTGCACGAGTGCAAAACAGTTTGAGGCTCAACATACAAGGGCTCATCAGTCCTAACTAAAGACATATAATATTTCAAAAAACATATAATAGTCATGACTTCAAGTCTCTTCAACAAGTTCATCTTGTAGCAATATCAGACAATTATATAGGTCCTGCAGCTGACCAATTAAAAGCATAAATCATTCATTCTTATACTAGAATTTTGGGACAACCCCAAATACTTAAACAACCTGTTATATAGTAGGACACCATAGTGACTTCAAAACAATGACAAAGACAAAAAATACTAATTATAATAAATTAAAATCATTAATACTAAGTTAAGTATTTATGTTTCATTAATATTGTCTTAAAAAATAATAATCACCGGTACATTTTAAGTTATACATCTTAAGTTTTTTTTTTGACACAAGTTATACATCTTAAGTTAAGTATTATACAATATCATTAGTACTATCCAAAAAAAGGTATTGTTAGTCACCCGTGTAACAACATAATAGTTTGACATTCACTAGGAAACACGGATTCTATCGGATATTATTTTTTATTTAAAAATAAATATTTAACCGATACTTTTCCGATACGAGTATCGGGAGGTATCGGACGCGTATCAGATATTATTTTTTATTTAAAAATAAAGATTTAACCGATACTCTTCCGATACGAGTATCGAGACGTATCAGAAGAGTATCGGTATCGGGTGCGTATCGGACACGATACTTCCCCAATTTTAAAGTATCGGGGCTTCAGAGCTGAACACATATTTCCTGAACTAACAATAACCAATTGCTGCAAAGGAAAAGATTAGTAAAATATAATTGAAAGATATTATTTGCGGATATAAATGATGTAACAATCAACTCTTAAGAATACTATCTTCAATCATGATCAAGCACATTAAAAGGATTTCTCTCTCTAAACTTTCTCTCTGACCTCTCTCTAACAAATTTCAGATCTACAGCTTCCCTAAAATCCAAACCTTTCGTTCTTTCTTCCTTCCTTCACTATGTAGGCTAGGTGGTGGTGGTGCGACGAGGATGCAGCCAGCCCTCCGCACCACCGTGGTTTCAGATCGGCGCCGGTGTTACTTCTTTCTGGCGTGGTACTGTTTATTTTCCGACACGGTTTCTGTCCCCTTGATTTTCTTCTCCGTTCGTGTGTGGTGGTGGTCATGTTTCATAACGGCGCAATTCTTTTCCGGAGTTGTTACTGTCTCTGTTTTTTCTGGATCGTGATTCTGCTCGTGTGTGGTGGTGGTTGTGTTTCAGATCGATGCCGGAGTTCTTTTCCGGTGTTGTCCCTTTTGTTTGCGTTTTATGTGGCGTGTGTTGTTGTTTTTCTGCTCGTGTGTGGTGGTGATTTTGTTTTTGTTTTTTGCGTTTTCTGTTTGTTGTTTTTATGTGGCGTTCTGTTCCTGCTTTTTCTTTGTGGTGGTGGCTGTTTTTGCTTTTGGGTGTGGTGGTGGTGGATCGACGGCAGATTTGTGATGGGGTGGCGGTGGTTGTGTCGGATCTGAGACTGGTGGGGTGGTGATGGCTGCGATGGGTGATTCGTGGGTGATTTCGTTTTTCTATGGGCTGAGGTTTTGGTGAGTCTCTCCACAGGCTGACTTGTGTTGTGGTGAGGTTGCTCGTTTTGGAAACCGGCGTTGGTGGTGCTGCTCCGGTGTCGGTGTCGTCGGAGATGGAGATGGTGATGGATATGTGTTGGAGGGTGTTTCCGGCGCCGTTTTGGTGTTGGATTTGGTGTTTTGGTGTGCAGGTGACGGATCAGGTGAACATGGCAGTGTTGGATCTGGCGCCGTCGGTGTGTGTGATGGTCTTGGTTTTTTGTTCTGACGCGCCCGAAAGGGTGAGGTATGTAGACACTCCGTGTTGACGGATGTTGTTGTTGTTTTATCGTACCTCCAGGACGTCTTGGTGTGGGATGGCTAATGCCGAGTGTGAGTGGATTCTCCCTGATACAAGAGTCTCTGACCATTTTCAAATCTGGTGAGATTTGCAGGACTCTTTTGAGTCGCTGAGGGGTGTTCAAATCTGTTGAGATTTGCAGGTCTCTGATATCAGGTTGAACTCTACTGCATTAGGTGTTGACTGTCGGTTCGCTGCCTACCGGTGTCACTCAACCTTCGACCATTGGAGCTGCTTTCTGGATCCTGATGGGCCGAGTAATTTTAATTCGAGTTCGGAAGTTAGTGTCTAGTGGTGTCTCCTAGGGTCGGGTAGGGTTTCTCTGATGGGTTTGGTGAATCACTATTGATGTACGGGTGGATTGGGGTGTTGATTAGGCGTTCTGTTATTTGGTAATTGTGTTATATCACGTTACATTTCGTTGTACTTGTATGTTTCTCAACAATTCCTTTCACTTCTTGTGGAGGAGTTGTTATTTAATAAAATTTAGCCGATTCAAAAAAAAAAAAACAATCAACTCTTAAGATGTAATTGACGTGGCTGGGGTACATGAGTTTTATTTCCTTCCAATGAATGATCCAATGAAAGTTGCCTTTGATTATTATTCATGAAAAAAAAAAATTGGTAGCAATAACAACTTTTATTGTTACAAGTTGTTTGATAGTTTTGCCAACAACTTATAACGAAAAAAGTCATTATTGAAAATGATATATTTTATAGTAATTTTCATAAATAAATTTTCATATCATTTAAATTATAAAAATATAATAAAATTTTATACATTATTATTAATTAATCAAATTAGCACTTAATTATTTAAAATATAGGCGGGTGAATAATTAGTCAAAGACTAAATTGATGATTCGCCAAAAAAAAAAGACCAAATTGATGAATTAAAAATAGTTTTTGGGCTAATTATATTTCAAAAGTTTAGAGAAACCGGCAAGGGTGTGTAGATCTTAATAACTCCATGTCCTTATAATTAGGTCTCGCATAAATATATAGTTATCAATGTTTATTTAAAAAAACAATCCCTATTAATTTATGGCTTTTTCCAATAGGAATATTTATTTGGTACTAATACTTATAAAATAAGTATTTACCGTTATAATTAGAACAAACTCATAACCGGATCCAAATCCATTTAAAAAAATCCGGATTTTGGTATATGATTATTAACCAATCCATTTTCATCTGGTCGGTTATCCATCCAAATTAAATTTTTGGATTTGGTTTAAATTGGTTATTTTATCCTTTTCAAATTTGTTTTTGTCAACAACAAAAAAAAACAAACAATGTCCTTTTTTTTACAAAATAAACAAATATCCGTTTTTTTTACAAAACAAACAATTTTTTTTTTTTTGACAAAAAAAAAACAAATATCCTTTTATTAAAATTAATTCACGCATACACCACCACCGGTTCACCATGTGCGTGTGATCTCTGCAATTGTGATTTGCGATGAACCATAAACCCCAAATCTACAATAATCTCTCCAATTGAACGCTAATCGACAATATTCTCTTCCAATCGAACCATATTCATTCTCTCCAATTGCTTCAAGATAAAAAAAAACATAAAATATTTTTAGAAAATAAACAGCCCCTTATCTTTACACTAATAATTTGTATACCCTTATCTCGTTGAAATTGAAAAAAGTAAATTTAGAAGAAAGAAAGTGAATGTTCTTCTTCACATGTTTTTTTTTCCATCTCTTACAAACACATATCAAAAGCTATTTGCTGCAAAGAATAAAAAAAAAGTGTATTTTTTTTACGATTTTTAATATGTTTTCCGTCTGCGTAAAAAAAAAACTGACCAAATTAACCCTTTCTTAATCCAGTTTTAAAAATAACCAGTTTAAAATTGGATTTAAAAATTATCCGCTTTGAAACCGGTTTTAGAAAAATTTCTGGTTATGTATCTGTATCCAAATTTATAACTGGTTATATAACCGGTTTATAAAAAATAATGGTTATGATCATGTATCCAAATCCATATATCTGGTTTTGGTTTGGATATAATTTGGTTTAGCAAAATAACCGACCACGCACACCCCTAACATCTATAACGGTAAATACTTATTTTATAAGTATTAGTACCAAATAAATATTCCTATTGGAAAAAGCCATAAATTAATAGGTATTGTTTTTTTAAATAAACATTGATAATTATATATTTATGCGAGACCTAATTATAAGGACATAGAGTTATTAGTGAGATTTGTTTAGATCATTTTAAGAGATGATCGATGAGTTTGAGGGATTTAGTGCTTAATAAGTATTATTATTAAAAATTACTCCTAAATGAGTGATGTGTACATATGAAATTCAATTAAATATTCAAAAATAAAGAACTTCAATGTGAATACTCTAATTGTGTCGATTGAGCTTTGAAAGATTAGAAGTGGATTAATAAGTCTGAAGGTATTTTACTTTAAGAGAAATTACACTGATTAAAAAAAAAAACTACTAAACGTGTAAATTTTCACCGTATTAACCGATCCAAGACCAAATGACCATAACAATTTGGTATCAAGAGCCAACATGGCTGACGAGGATTGGTTCTTCTTCCATATGCGAACTGTTTTTGTCTCCCTGTGCATTGTTATTGTTGCTGCTATATATTTGTTGCAACTTCTTGATTGTCTTTTCTTCAACCTTTATTGGCTCCTAGAACTATGATGGAGAGGTTAGCTATCTGCTTTTCTCGAGCAGTATGCCTGTTCGCCATCTGCTCTGGGGTAGTAAAAATTCATTATATAACTCAGCCATGTACTCTCTTTAGCTCCTGCTTGTGGGATTTTGGTTTGTTTGTATAGACCTTATCCCACCCTGTACTCTCTTTGCTGCAGCTCTTGTGCTTGAGTGTGCTTTAATAAAACTTATTTGCCGTTTTAAAAAAAAAACTCAGCCATGTGTGCAAATTATGACCTCGCATAAACGAAGTTTTTGTGTTTTCTTGCGCTTATGTGATGTCAGTGTGTCTCAAATTTATGTGTTAAGTGACTTCGTGTTCGCAATTGAAGGTTTGAGTGCATGAATAAATGAGACGTAAGCTGACGTGACATGTGAGTCATTGTCCACGTGGCAAGACATGCAGATATGACATGTAACTCCCTTGTCACACATGTGTGGTCTTGAGCCAAAATTACAAATTTGTGAAGAAAATAAATTTGTGAAAATTATAAAGTCAAAATTGCAAGTTTGTAAAAATTAGGTAGTCAAACCTCAAAAGTGAAATTTAAGCTATAAATTTTTAGTGTCCCACCGGAATTTTTTTTCCTAATTCTGCTACCGGTTGAACCCATACCTGTCACTGATGTGCCTCCGCCCCTAGTCTTGGAGTAAAATTGTTGCCTTGCTTTTCAATTGGCGGCGGAGATTTTCTAGAGAAGGTAAAGGACTTTGGAAAAGGATTATATGTTCAAAACACAATATGATAAATATAGACAATATAGTGTTTAGGCACACATAAGTTTATTGATTTTTTATGATGCTATGTGGTGTTTTTGGTGGTTATGGAACCAACAAAGAATTGTCTTTAATAGGGTAAAGATTGATATTGAATCTTTGTTGTAAAGAATTAAATTAAGACTGAGGTATTGAATGAAAGGGTGGAGCCCTAAATGGCAAGTGTCCTTCAAATCTTGGTGGCGTAGATTAAAATATGGATAGAGTGCATACATAAAATGAAAGATAATGAACAAAAGTTTTGTATATTGGCATAAATCTCAATCACTAATTGCTTCACATTTACAATCTTATACACACTTGGTACATAAGTTGAGGTTACAACACCAATTACATTAATAATGCTCCAATTTTGATACTTTAAGGATGTGAAGTGGCAAGCTTATTTATCAGAGCCAGAGCATTGCTAGTCAATTGAGCTACTTGAACAATTCTCCCTCTCACTATGGTCTTAATTTCTCCGTCCGCATTAACCTCTTGAAATCCATCGGTACAAGTACTTTGATCGGTCAAAGCAGCACTAACCCAAGTTTGTACATCGCTCATTGTTAGCTCAAAATTTGAAGTACTAAGACGACTCATCTCATCGATAGACCTTCGGAGTTCATCAACAGAGTCACCTAACACTTCGACGCAATCCTTCATAGCTGCAGCCTCACTTGGCTTTAGCCCTTGCCTTTTGGCGAGAGTTGACATCATAGCCGAGGTTGATTTCGCCGATGCAAGAGTCACGTTCAAGGCAGTGCCCGTTAAAAGCACGTGATTTGTTTGAATGAAATCGGCATGTTTCACTAGAGAGGTGTAGCATAGTCTTGGATAAGTTGTTGAACTACAAGAACTTTTAATGAATAATGTGTTGGATTGTTGGTATGGTCCTTCATTTGCTTGGATAGGATGTGTGATGAAACTAAAGGCAAAAATTATTAGAAGGATCTTTGATGAAAAGGCCTCCATTTTATTTTTTCTTCTTATGTTGCTTTATATCTCAATTGGGATTTGGGTGGATGAGGGAAAATAGGAAGGAAGTTTAACTATATATAGGACTAAAATTATTATTTTTGGGGTGAGAATTAAAAAATAAATAAACTATGGAATTTTAATTTTGTGTGGAATTCTTTTATTGGTCCTACAAAAGTTAATATAGATTGAAAATAATTAAGCCAATAGGATGAAGATATTTTAGAGAAGGGTTTCAAAATGTGGTACAAATTAAAAATTCTTTTTTGTGACAAGGACAGTACCATTCGGGAAGAATGTGATACTGAATTATGTACACATGACATATACTATATGAATGAACCCATATGGTTGGTTTAAAGGTGATGTTTGAGTTTGTACCAATAATAAAAAAAAAAGAATAAGTGATATTTGAGATATTGGAGGTTAATCTTTTAAAAGTTTTAGGTTTAAATTTTTATGGTGTCATTTTTTTCTGTTAAATCAATCGATACATAACAATATTTTGATTTTAATTGAAATATCTGTTATTGGACAATGAGATTGATGTGTCACGAATTAGTTAGTCTTTGTATGGGATATCGAGCGTTAAAAATAATATCATATGCATGAACTAGTTAAGTTTGTTCTAATAATTGGGGTTTTTTTTTTTTGATAGACAAGAGGGCTAAGAGCCCAATAATTGGGGTTTTTAGTTCCTCTGAATTTGAACTGAAAAATAGTGACATTAATGTGAGTAGGGCCTTAAGCTCAAATTAGTGCAACTCATCTTGTCCAAGTTGAATATGCTTCTTTATTTTTTAAGTATTATTTGCCATCAAGTTTGCAATTCAACTGCTACAGTTCCCATACCCCCAAATAGAGCCATCCCTCCATAGGAGGAAGTCTTACATAGGCATATGTATTTAGGCACACAATTTAGACACACACACAAGAATCAAAAAAATTAAAAGAAAAATAAACTTGTCACATCAATTAATACCACTTTATTTCTTTTCTCTTTATTTTTTTTCACTTAATGTGTGTGTGCCTAACATATCACATTTAGTGTTGTGCCTAACCAAGTATTTTTCCCCTCCATAGACTTGCAAGTTTTAAATTTGGATGCTTCAAAAAAAAGTTTTAAATTTGGAATAAAATCGACATCTTAAAATAGGCAATGGATTGGACAGACAATGAACCAAACCGGTTCGATTAGAGTTTAAAATTTGATTTGACAATTTGATTATTTGAACATGTATCTTAAGAACATATGTTAAAAATATAAATATAGTAATATTTTTTTGTAATTTGTGCATTGTATCTTTTAAACATAAAATTCTTTTGTATAATTAAATGTAAATTTTTATTTTCAGATATTATAATATGTGCCCGAAAGGCACATGTAACATTAGATTTTTTAAATACTTTGTTTTTTACAAACATTTTTTAAATACTTGAAAAAATAATAATTCATCCTTGCATTTCTAGTAAAAGCTATCTCCAAAAATACTTGATGAAATACATATATAAAATAAAATTTTATTTATTAGAATGAAGGGTAATTTAGGTATTTCAAATAATTTGTAGGGTTGGAGCTCTATTTATTTGAGGAGTTTGAATGATCATTTTCGTTAAAGCAATGACTTGCTTCAATTTATGTTTGGCCACTTTGGGTCGGCAGACGTAAAACCAAACACTATAGCCTACAGTATGAGGGTAGTAATATGAATGAATCCAACCATCATAACCGACTTATTTTTTGTTTTGCTTTTTAAGCCGACTGGTTATTATTAATAATTGCATGGGTAAAAAATTAGAGAATTGTAGCTAATTACTTGTGTTATATATGTAGTTAAGTTCTTTAATCATATGGCATGTTTGGATCGACTTATTTTTGAACTTATACAAATTAAAATAATTTATGCAAATAAATAAGTATTTATGCATTATTATAAATTTGGGTCTATTAATATGTACATGTTAAGGTATCTAAAAGTAGAAATTTGTAATTAATACTACAAAAAAATTTAATATTAAAAAAGTATAATATACAAATAATAAGAAAATATTATTATGTTTATATTTTTAACATATGCCTTAAGGGCACATGTTAACATTTTTCTATAAACTTTTTAAGATAGTTTATGAGAAAATAGTTTATAAAAATATAATTTTTGCTGGTTAAAATTTATAAATTAACACAAATTTTATTTATTTGCATAAACTATTTTCATAAGCTAAAAAATAAGTTAAATATAAACGGACAGTTAGTGCAGATTATAACCTTTGATAAATATTTATTGAAAATATCTTTGAAATAAATTTGAGTTATTTAAAGATATTAGTCTCAAGTTTAATTGACGTGGGGTACATGAGTTTGCTAAATGATGGGGAAACATCACATTATTTTATAGAGAATAGCGAACACATAATTCCTAAAGTAACAATAACCAATTGCTGCAAAGGAAAAGATTAGAGAATAGTGTAAGATATTATTTGCGGTTATAAATGATGTTACAATCATCTCTCAAGATGTAATTGACGTGGGTGGGGTTTCCTTTCAAAATAAATGGTGGGAAAGGGACAAATATTTTTATGGTTCTCACTCATTCATTAAGAGATCCAAATCTAATGTATGGTTCGACTAGCTAGTACGTACATGTTTTTTCTTTAGTTTTCATTACCAATTTAATCTAGTTTAGGAATTAATTTTAACATTAAGTAATCTCAACCCCTTTTTATCGTAGTTGTAGAAGATCGAATCGTTCTTTATATCAAGTTCAGCGTCAATCACCACTAAATCAACTAATTACAAATAGCTTCTAAGTTTGGGCAGACTTAAATCAAATCTCTTCATAGAGGCCTATGGTATGGGGTAGTGATATGTAACTAACCAAATAAGCCTATAAACCGACTGATTTTTTGTTTTGGTTCTTAAGCCGACTGATTTATTATCAATAATTAGTTAATTACAGAGTATAATAAGTTAATAACCATTAACCCATCATTTTAGTTGAAAAGATTAGAGAATTGTACTAGAAGATATTAGTTTTTGGGATATATATGATGTTAAAATCAACTCTCAAGTTGTAATTGTTGTGGGGTACATAAATTTGCTAAATGATCGTGAAACATCACATTTTTTTAATTAATGCCATTCCATCGAAGATTTAATTGAGAAAAAACAAAGATTTGTACAAGTAACGTGAACAAATTAAGACACGATATGGGCCAATTCGTTTTTTTTCTTCAAATTATAGTTAGTTAGGACATATAATTATACCCTACTTGGTTCTCATTCATCTACAAATCCAATAGAAAAATACTTGAATAGTGACGTAAGGATTTGGACAAAAAAATTTGAAGACAATTATATAAAATTATACTATTATTTAATTGTTTTTTCTTTCCAATGTATGTATCGACTAGCATACCTCCAAGTTGCAAATGCCTTCTGATTTTTATTTTATTTTTGAAGAAACTATCAATTTATTTGTTGTACTATAATTTTTTTCAATATAGTCCATGAGTTATAGAAATATAATAATAAATCTAGTATTTAAAATATATTTAATCTATTAAGTCCATCAATTTCTTTAAAATCAGGTGAGAGAGAAACAACTCATGAATTGATTAATAGATTAAAAATAGTTTATAAATGAATTATTATGTTTCAGTAATTCAAAGACCAAACCGAAGAGAGTAAAAGTTTGTTTTATTGTTAAAGGCAAAGAGGAGTAATATGATGATTTATTCATTTTTCATTCTCTTCTACCGTGACAAATTTTAAGACTACAGATATCTTTCAATTTGTAGCATAGAGTAGAATTGAAACACAAAAATATTTAAATCTTTATCGCTAAGTATTTTTTTTCTATTTGTCATGTCTCGCCCATCTTTAACCTATATCTCAAATGGGCGAGTCGGGCCAACTAGAGGTATAAGGTTGATAATCTCACGTCTCAGGTTTGATTCTCTCTGGTGCCAATTTGGGTGGCTGATAAATGACCAAAAGATCACAAGTAAAGTTCACAAGTATGATATTTTGTCTCACATATACTGTTACATATTTACAAATCAGTAACAAGAGTAATAATTACTAACAGGACAAGCTTTACAATAGGATGGGAACAAAGACGGTGTATGGCATATATAGAACATTCGAGATTATTATTTTGATTAGTCGAGAAGGAGAGAGATAATGAAAAATTTAAGTGTAAAATCGGTGGTTTAATCTATAAATATCATCACTAGTTTCACTACAAACAAGTCTTGAACACTAGTTTGAGTTTATGTTGCAGCAGTTCAACAGTTCAATAGGACCTCTCTATAAATAACTCAATACAATAACAAAAATTTCCATAATATGAGCAAATGTCGTTAAAACAATTTGCAGGGAAAATTCTACATGATCTTAAGTCAGATTCCCCCAATCATTCAGAATATCTATTGATACAGATCAATGGGAAATAAATCCATGAGGCTAAGAGGCTTTCTTGGGAGGTGTCATGTTAAAAAGAAGGAAAATGACTGCTTTGATGATAATAATCTTGAACAAGGATTGAGTGAGTATATAAACCAACAAACCTGTTAGGTGTAAAGCTGAGTTATTACACAAATGATCCACAACTTTGACACAAATTTGTACATGAACAAAGAATTTGAAAAGAAATGATTACCAGTTTGAAGACTAGGAAAATCAACATTGCTTGTTCCCCGATTACTAAAATAATGGATAACCTACATAAGAGTTTCCATGAAATCATATAAGGGCATTTCTTGGGACAATATAAAAGTTAAGTAACAAATGCATATGTCGTAGTTGAACTATAGTGAAGACATCAGTCTCGGAAAGCGGCAAATAGCAGCTGCTGACCTCAAATACACTAAAATGGGATCGTGCACTGTGGGAAAATCGCTAATTTTCCTTATGCATATATATATGCAGGGACCGGGGTTTGGACCCTGGACTCCCCACTTATTCTTCACCTTAAAATGAAGTTCTAGCCACTAGGCTACTTGACCAAAAATAAATAAATTAATATTATATATACAAATGCTGAAAAATCAAAATATTAATCAACATTGATGAACCATAAAAAAAAAAAAAAAAATCAAAATTGATGAAAGATTCAAAATAACAGCAACAATAATAATAAAAATAACAGTAATAGTAATAGGTCATAGGTTTTAAGCATACCACAAGTAAATACAAAAAGTCGAGAATCGGAAAACAACAAATTTAAGCATAAGGAAATTGACCAATAAAATTCAAATCCGAAAAAATGTCCATTAAAACATGGTTTTTTACAAGCATTTAGCAGCCATCGCGACTATGAACAGCTGTGATTTGGGCCACTATAGCGAACACTACAGCCACCACAGAAAAGTGAAAACAACTCCACTACGGACTTCGAATAGCGACCATTGGCTACTCTGAGGTGCCACTATAGCACTATTGACAACATACTAAAACCTGTGATCAAATTATAATATTTTCATACACTGATATACACGTAGGCGTATGCTACCAGCTAGCGCAATATATTCAGTGTACTACTACTGGTGTATTCTATCTATGTGTAATATGATTGCACGTTTATACTTCAATATCAACTGTTCCTTTGTGGGATTAAGTTTGTTTGAAATGAATCGTACACTTAGAGAGTAAAAGACGTGGAAAAAAGGAATATACAAAAGAAAACAAAAAAAACACATAAATTAATGATCGCATACCCTGCAAAAGGAAGCATTACAGCATGGAGTATCAAACAATTTATTTTTTCACTAACTAGAACTAGAATTAGAGCCAAGGCAACAGTGAACAGAAGAGCAAAAGGTGAAGAAAAGTGCTCCCCAAAGAAGGAAGAAAATAAATACACAACAAAGGTTAAGATGACTAATATTAAATTAGCTCAAGATTTCTAGTGCACCAAAAGAAAAAGAAAAACTACTATATAGAACCCTCATTTGTTAATGACCTAAAAATCACAATGAAAATTCATTTTAGATGATTTCTTAGTCGTGTTTCTCATAAAAGTTTATACAGCTTTTTCTTATAGAAACTTCACTGAAATAGTGAAATATTTACCTTCAGCAGGGAATACTGGTTAGCAAGAGAAGCAGTGAAGAGAAGCATTGCTAGGGAAGATAGAACGGCATATAATCTCAACAAACTCGACCGGCTTCGTCTTCTACCTTTCTCACAAAATTGGAAGAGATAGCTCATTTAAAAGGTTCGAATGAAAAAATCAACATAAAATACTAATGAAGATTAAAGAACTCCAAGTTTAGCAACCTATATCCGCAATGATCAACAAAACAATGCTAGCAATAACAGAAGAAATGGCAACTGTTTTTAGCGTATCCTCTTTTGTTCCTGGTAAAAATGCAAATATCACTCCTATTAACAGAAACAAAGCCTGCAGGTCACAATTTAAAATTTCAAATCTATATCAGATAAAAATAAACATGGCAGCAGACAGAGTATACAGATTCAGTAGTTGTCTTAATAAATTCTAAAAGATAAAAGTAGCATTATTACGTGGCATTTAGAAAGTTAAGAGTATTTCAATAACTGAAACTCCCTTACTAAGATAATTCCTCGTATATAGTAAAGTGTAGGTTGAGGAGCAACGCAAAATAGTTTAACCATAGTGAACTTTTTATAATAAAACAATTCTTCATTGAATAACATAGAAAGAATCAAATAAGGAACAAATTACAGAAATTAGTCCTTTTAAAGATAACGTTTAGGGACACTTTATTCCTTATTAGGAATTAATTTGACCCACATTTAAAATTCTTAAGGACTAAATTAGTATTTTTCATTTCTTAACGACCAAATAAGTCACTGTTTCACTCTTTGGATCAGCTTATTTGAGTTTATCTACCAGCATAAATTTTGTGATATTGCTTGGGAGAATTTGTGAAAACAACTTACGACAATTTTCATAAGCTTTTTTCAGCTTATTTTTCATAAGTTCTTCAATATAATGTATGAAAACAGCTCATAGCATATATAAAAACAATTTAACTTTAATTTATTTTTTGCGTTAAAAATTAGTTTAATTGCTTATCATGATAAGTGATTGTGCTATAAATAAGCTGCAAATAAGTTGTTCATCCAAACTGGCCTTAAACTCTGCTAAGATCACTATACATTACATATTTACACCCCAAAAAAAAAAGTCTAAAATACTCAATTGATAAACCCTAAATCAAAACAACAGAAACACATAACATAACATCAATTGTTTATTAACATAGAAGCCTCATAACTAAAAAAAAATAAAAAAAATCATTGTACCTCAACAATAAATAACACAGAGAGACGTTTCTTCCCCTTTGCAACAAGTTGATACCCTAATTAACAAAACAAAAAAAACACATTAAGAACAAAAATTAAATGATCTATAGTTAAAATTCAAAGCAAGAATAATCAAATAAGGTCAATTGAATTTTAAATATACATTTTTTGATATAAAAATGAACATTTTAGAAAAAAGGGATTAGGTTATTTGGAAATGGAACTGACTTGAATCAACTACCATACGGTAGGAATAATCAGAACCATCGGTTCCAGAAGGTCTTCCAAACGTTGATTTTCTTTGCTGCATTTTCTTCCCTCCTTGATTGGTTCGTGTTCACTCTTCAAGGTGGGGGTGGTATGAGGTAAGGGGGAAAGAAGTTAAAAAGTAAATGTTTATGATTTAAAGTGAAAATAAAATTAAGGAATAGTTTAACTTATTTTAAATTTTGGATAGTTTCTAAATCTTAAAAAAGTCGGTCCAAATAATATCACTAACGACTAATTATAATTTTGATTGTTTAAAAAAGTGTTTAGGGCCCGCATTGCTCCCAAATCCTCCAAAATTTCAAAATTGCCTCTCATGGTGGTTTGGAAATTGAAAATTATAAGTTCATTAGGAAGCGTAATTTTCAAAATTTTACTCTTTAGCCTATACTTTTACTTCATTGCACTTTGCCACCAAAGTTGCAAAAAAGGTTCAAGATGTGAAATCACCATTAGAGATGATAATGGGTAGGGTATGAGTATGGTACTATAGTACGTCCTCATCTCCATATCAGCAGTTTGAAAAAATACCCGTACTCATCCCCATATCCACGTGGGTGACAATCTTTGTCCTCGTGCCCATACCCTACGGGGTAGCTAAGTACCCATACCCGTACCCGTTACCCACATTTTTGCTAAAAATAAATTGATCAATTATAAAATATCATATCATTTTAGTAGAATTAAAAAAATTTCAAAGATTTTAATGTTGATTCATGAAAATTATAAACAAAATTATTAGTAATGTCATGCTAAAGTTCATTTCTTTTTGACATATTTGTATTATATATGTTATAAATAAATTTTTTTATTAAAAATGTATTATAGTATAATAATATTGTATTTTTTAAAATTGATTTTTGTATATTATTATATAATAATATAATTAAAATAAACAAAAATATATTATGTGGGTATATGGGGTGGGTACTAAGGTACTCGTACCCGCACCCATATCCGCTCAATTTTATGGGTAATTACTCATACCCACGCTCATACCCAAAATGCGGGTTTTTACCCTATCCATTGTGGGTATTTTTTGTGGGTAACCATTGTGTATGGGTAAATTGTCATCCCTAATCACCATAGAATCACTCATAGATAATTTTTACATCCATTTAGAATAAATGTGAAATAAAAAAATGTAATGTGTATTTTAAATTTTTTTTTTTTTTTTTTGAAATTTCTGTACAACCCTATTATGGAAGTTATCTTCCAACTCTAGAAAGGTCTGATATCATAATTCATGCATTTTTCTAAGCTACTCGTGTTTGTTATGCATTTTTATGTATTTGTAGGCATGGTTGAACACTTGAACCTCTGAACATTGCTTAATTTGATATTGTTAAATCCGATGTTGCTCAACCAAATGTTGTTGAACTTGTGATTGCTTAAACCGTACATGTTAACACTGCCAAGTATTTTTTTTTTTCACAAAGGAAAAGTATAAGGTTGGAGATGAAATGATTAATTAAGTTTGTTATGTAACTGCAAAACTAAGATTTGTTGTTGTTAAAAAAAATCTAATATCGGTTCTGGAATGGATAAAGGAAAAAAATTGTTTGTGGTTCACTATGTTTTTATAATCTTAAATATATATATATATATATTTGAATGATTATTTAAACCATTAAACAAATGGTCACAAGTTCGATCAAAATTCTTGCATATAAAGAAAATAAAATAGTCCCCATGAGCTTAGCTCAATTGGTTGGGACATCGCACTATATGTGCAGGAGTTGGGGTTCGAACCCCAGACACTCCACTTATCCATCTTTAAGGTGGAATTTCAAGCCACTAGGCTACCTACCAAAAAAAAAAAAAATAAATAAATAAAATATACCACGTCAATGTAAACTGACAATTTTTTAATTTTTAAATTAATGTTTGTATAAAATTTATTTATTACATTGAAATAAAATGAAAAGTAGCAGCTTCCAAACAATGCACAAGTAAACCTAAATCCAATAGTGTGAGAGGCTAGCTACTCCTAAAAATTCAAATGATAGATATGATCAAAATCCTAATAACCTAAGAAATTCAAAATCTACCATTGAACAAATTAAAACTAGTTATTCTCTTTGAAGTAAGCCAAAACTCCAACAAAAGGAGCATTGATATATGTAGTTGGCTCTGATTGAGAAACATTATATCGCGAGTCTTGAAATGAATCATCATCTGCTGGTCCTCCAACAATTGCACCTGTTAATACATTTATATTAGGTGCTGGTGATTGAAAATATTTGTCTCCATCGCGACACCCCATATGATTTGGGTTCACATCAATTGATGGCAATGTTGAACCACGATGGTGTATTTTCTGAGGATATTTGTTTCCGTAGCCTACCATGTACGACATTCCTAGTGGGTTGTTTCCTAGAACATAGTCAACCTACAACACATCGAATTTCAAAAATCACATTTCGAAAATGTAGCTATTATAAAGTAGTACTTTATTTCAAAAATTGTTATATAATTACCTGTGTTTTTGCAAGATTAATGAGATCAGATGGTTTAGCAACTACATTTCCACATTGTACCTCTTTGTTGTTAGCTTGCATGTAGCGAGCATAAACAATTAACAAAAAAGAAAGTGATGTTGCATGTTGTAGGTTACTTGATCCAACTTTGAATAGAAGCCCACCTAATTAATCACCATCCAAAACTCAAGTAAATATAATTGTGACTGATATTTTGTACTTCAAATTTATGTAATTTAATTAAACTTGTATTTTTATAAGTAACCATCTCTCACCTTTGGAGTATGTGACTGATTTGGTTGGTGAATTGGGCAACAAAGAGCATACAAGATTGTTTGCATTAGGAACAAAAGGACTCTCATTTGATGGATTGTTCATCACCCCCTTTTAAAATTGGAAGAATAAAATAAAATTATGGATATGTCATTACTCATAAGTATAGTTCTAAATAAAAAAAATATATTAGAACAACAAAATTTGATTTACATAGTTAAAAATTTGGATTAAATTTATTAATTTTCGTTAATTCAATTTAATTATTTTTATATTTAGACGAGATGGTAATTGTTTCTTAGTTATTTCTATCATAAGCTGCAAAAAATAAATAAACTAATAAACAATAAATAAATAATATTGCTTAAAAGAATTAAGAATGTTTGTTCAATTGATTAGTTGGTGAAAACATAAAGTTAATAAAAGACTTAAATCTGTAAATATATAAAAGAGTCAGATTAAACTGATGATGAAAAAAAAAAACCATGATAAAACTAAATCTCAGGAAACTAACCTGAGAAACAAGCACATTAATGCCAGCATTCTTAGAATCCCATCCAAATTCACCAAAACCACCACCATTAGCTACAACTTTTACACCATTGAAATTTCTAACAATAGAAGAGGATTCTAAATATTGTATATTTGATTTTACAAAATTCCAATAATTTTGATCATTAGAAGCCTTATATAACCATGCTGCACCCCAAATCAACTCGTCCTGAATTTCATTTCAACCAAAAAAATATTTATTAAGACAGATACAAGCAAGAACAATTGTTCAAAAAGAGAGTACAAAAAAAATTCAATTATAAAAATAATTATATACAAAAAAAATTTGTCTCTAAATTTATCACTGAATTTAGTGATTATTTTTTTCATATCTAAATTTTATAATTGATTCAATTTTTTTAAATAATTTTCCACATACAAATTTTTAAAGTCGTACCATGTAGCCATTGAAGTCACAATAGAAGGGACATGCTGCATCACCTATGGAATCATTATAAGACCCGCGATAATTATTTGCAAAGTCAAACACCTAAATATCATATAGAGATATAATAATTAGTTGCAAGGTATTATAGGAAAATAAAATATAAAATATCCAATACAAATTAACAAATAAAAATATATGCAATAATTACATGATTTGAGCCAAGTACTCATTACTTATATTTTATAGAAATCAGTTTATAAGGAGATTGATATTTTTTTTTAACTATTTTCAAATCTTATTTCTTTTTAACTTTACTTCTCTTAGAATATGTGATTCCTTCGCCTAAATTAAATACCGCGAAATCAATTATTTCTAAAAGACAAAGAATTTCCTAGATTGATGGTAAAATGTTCAAATTGAATACATATATACCTGTTTAGCCCGAAAGAGAAGCACATTAGAATATCTACCATCGATTTTGCGAAATACAATAGATGACGCCGCAAGTGCAGCCGCAATCTCAGCCGAAACCTCCGAACCTGGCCTCTTTTGAGTCAAATAATAAGCTTGTCTAGAAGTGTCCATATCTTCTGGTCTTTCCCAACAATCATGATCACTAATGGGATTACCAACTTGTGCTACAATAACATTTGGTATTTTTGTGGCTTTGAGGAAATAATCAGTTCCCCAACGTATTGCTTCCAATGCATGTTGCAAATCTGATCCCATATTATCTCCAAATTCTATAACACTCCAAGCTAGCATTGTGGTTGTAAATGCCATAGGGAAGTGGAATTTTACATTGTCACCAGCATCATAGTATCCACCAACCATATTCATCTGTGTTTGGAATACAAGTTTGACAAATTAAATGTATAAGTTACAAATTAAATGTATTTTATTTTTGCAAACAATCCAATCATTTGTATCCAGTGTACGTATTGGATACTTGTTGTATTGAGTTTGACTGCTCAAGTTTATAAAATTTTGCTTATCAAAGAAAAAAAGGTAACAAATTTAATTAGCCAACAAAAAATAGAAATAATGAGAAATTTTAGGAAAATTATGTATATAATAGATTTTACAACAACTTTTTTGTCGGTAGATTTTACGACCACTTTTCTTTTGTAAAAGGTCAATGTGGCAACTAGAGTCAAGGAATCACATATTAACGAAAACAATCTCTTTGTTTGAACAATTTATGTAATTATGTTTTAAGTTTTGATAAGTAGAATGAAAAAAAAAATGTCAATTCTTATAAAAAAAATGTCAATCATTAGAATTTTGATTTTACAACTTAAAGAGAGTGAAAAATAAAGACACCATAAAATCTTTGATCATATGACTTGAAATTTTGACAACAATATTTTTTTAAAAAAATAATTTTTTATACTAAAATTTTATTAAAATAACTAAAAAAAACCTAAAATCCATAAAATCAAAAAAACTACACTAAAAAGTGTTATGAGATATATTCTTAGAACATGTATTGTAAGCATACTTGCTCTCGTTTTTTCAAAATTTTCTTCAATTCTTCTAAAAAATTAGAATTTCCATATAATAAAGTGATTATTAATTATAACTAAACTTGATAATTGATAGCATGAGTACAAATTTAGAATTTACTTACATGAATATCATGTCCATCATGAAGGGCAGAGTCTTTTCTCCATTTCATACGTTGAGAAGGTGGCAATTTTCCTGACCTTTGACCTTCAAAAAATAAAATGCTTTTAGTCAATGCATCACCATAGTCAAGTGAAGTTGATCTTGCCATTGTAGCCATCATCATTGTTAATAACAATGACAATTTTGACATTGCTACTCTTTTTCCTCTCATTTTTATGTAACTCCTTATTTTTTTTAGTTTCAATTTTGTGTTATGTTATTTGATCATTTTCTCAAGAATTATATAGCTATAAATAATGAAGTATATTCCCTGTAGTGATATCTGAAATGTGATCTTAGAATTTAATAGAATTCCAAATTATATCAGAAAGATATATTGTTTTGCTCATAATATATCCGAAATTTGTATTTTTCTTTTTTGACTATCCGAAATTTGTTCTTACTGCTTATAAAACTGTGGGTAAATATTTCTTTTGCAGAAATTAGGTTACTTTTTTCTAAACGGGAGATTATATTACTATAAAGTACATTAATTAAGGAAGATTCATACGATATCGTCAAAAAAAAAAAAAGAAGAGGAAGATTCATAAGATTTATCTCCTTAAAAAAAGATTGAATAATAATTTATTTTTTTGACCAATTGAATAATCAGTTACTTTTTAACAAATTGAATGATCAATTTTTTTTACCAATTGAATAATCAATTTTTTTTACAAGTGAATTAATAATCAATTTCTGAAAAGTGTACTTCATATTTAAAATATTTATTATTTTTTATTTTATAATTTTTTTCTTGAATTTCTGAATTTGAATTCAAATGAAGGTTTAAATGTCACATGAAATCTACTATGATAAAAAAATCTTTGAATGTCCTTATTATGATTAGGGATATGTCAACACGACATGGATTGAGTGGGAGTATTTTACCACCCTTTTTATAGAGCTGTCGAAATGGACTATACCGAATAGTTTAAATGTTTTTCAGGTTTAGGCCTTAAAATTTAAGACTGATTTTTTTTTGAATTTTTAGGCCGGCCCGTTTAAGCCCACTTAAAATATGGGCTAGCCCGAATGGAGTCGCGGGTAGCCCGAAAGTCCAAAAAAATATGAGCTAGTACGTTACATTTTAAGTGTTAATATTTTTTTTAAATTTGGGCCAACTCAATCAAATATGTTGTTGATTTGTATGTTGAATTTATGTAATGAAAGAAAAACAACATTAGCAACATCTATTTTAATTGAGCACTAATAACTAAAAAGATTTTTTTTTTTTTGCAAAAAAAAAGGAAAATGGGCCAGCCCGAAGGCCCGACCCCCCATTCCAGGTCAGGCTCTAATTTTTGGGGCCCATAGTTCATCCGGGCTTTTTAGCCCGGTTAGGCCAGACCGTTCGTTTTGACAGCTCTACTCTTTCCCACCATTTAAAAGGCTTTCCATCTTCATTCTCAATTTTGAAGAGTATTCTTTATCCATTTTCATCCTCACATATCTCAACATTGAAAATATATTAAATTTTATACAATAATATTTGCATTACCGTTTGGGTAGACCTACACATATCGATTGTGTGGTATATTGAGTTAGGTTTTATATCTCCCCATTTTCAATTTTCTTTTTATATTATATTTCAATGAGAAGATGACAAACGATGATGATTTTTGCACGTGCTAACCTATTTGGTGTGTCTAAAGACCCGTTGATGTTCACTATTCTCTTAACATATAAAAAAAATAAACCTCTCACGTATTTTATAGGGGAAAAAACTTAATAAAAAACAATATCACAATTTACCCTATTAATTTTCATCAAGAGAAAATAAAATATGCATCGTCATTATAAACTAGCAATATCACTTATTTTTATTGATTACCAATATTAAATTATTTTAACAAATTTACTGCATAAAAAAGTGCCCAAAAATGCAAAGAAATAAAATGGAAAGCAGAAACTTCCAAACAAACAATGCACAACAGCACAAGCAAACCTAAATCAATTAGAGTGGGAGGCTACTAATAAAAATCCAAATGATAACTATGATCAAAGTCTAAGTTACCTAGTATTTTAATTCAAAATCTATCATTGAATAAAAATTAAAAACCATATAAGTTATTTGAAGTATGCCAAAACACCGGCAAAAGGAGCATTGATATATGTTGTTGGTTCCGATTGAGGAACATTATAGCGGGAGTCTTGAAAAAAATCATTCTCTGCTGGTCCTCCAACAATTGCACCTATTAGTACATTGATATTAGGTGTTGATGATTGAAAATATTTGTTTCCATCACGACACCCGATATGTTTTGGGTTCACGTTAATTGATGGCAATGTTGAACCACGATGGTGTATCTTATGAGGATATTTTTGTCCATATCCTACCATGTACGACATCCCTAGTGGGTTGTTTCCTAGTATATAGTCCACCTACAAAAATAAAGAACTTAGAAAATTCATTTAAAAATGTATATTCTGTTAGAAAAAGTAGAAAGAAATAGAGACAAAAATAAATAAATTTGATCACTAAATTCAGCTTCTCAAACTCGAAAAAAAAAAAAAAAATTAGTTGTGTAATTTGAGACAAATTTAATATCACTTTTTATCACTTTCTAATATTGTAAAATATGCTCTTAAAAAATCAAGTTTAATATCACATTTTATCTTTTGAGTATATTTTGTATGTGCAACTTTGATGAAACATTTAATTTCACAATTTTGATCCTCTAATGCTATTTTTATCTTGTACAATAAGGTAAATTCTAATATGGATTACCTCATCAAGTGGTATATGGTGGATCAGTTGTGAATAATATTACAACAAATACGAATTTTGCAAAATCTACCATTAGATTGAAAATTTATATCATATAAATCATCTATAGAAAATCGAGGACCCTTCATTGTACATGGCAAAAAACTTTGGAATTAAAATCAATAATTATAAAATTGAGGACTAAAATTGTAATAAAATTTCAACAATTTTTATATAAATAATTACCTGTGTTTTTGCAAGATTAATGAGATCAGATGGTTTAGCAACTACATTTCCACATTGTACCTCTTTGTTGTTAGCTTGCATGTAGCGAGCATAAACAATTAACAAAAAAGAAAGTGATGTTGCATGTTGTAGGTTACTTGATCCAAGTTTAAATAGAAGCCCACCTAATTAATCATAATCCAAAACTCAAGTAAATATAATTGTGACTGATATTTTATTTTTTGTAATATATATTATTTTTTTTACTTTAAATTTATGTAATTTATAATAGCTATAGAAATAAGTTCTATTTCTTACCTTTGGAGTATGTGACTGATTTGGTTGGTGAATTGGGTAACAAAGAGCATATAAGGTTGTTTGCATTAGGAACAAAAGGACTTTGGTTTGATGGAATGTTCATCACCCACTATCAAAATTGGAAAAATAAAACAAAATTATGGATATGTCATTACTCATAAAGATAGTATTCTCTCTAATCTTAAATATAAAAAAAATTAAATCAACAAAAAATTATGTGCTTGTTAATTAAAAATTTAATTAGATATAATAAAAACTTAAATGCGTATATATATATATATAGAGTTTTAGCTTTCATGATCATAATAGATCATGACAGCTAAACACTCTGCACATATTTTTTTTGGTCAAATAGTCGTTTTGCACATATTCAACAGTGTTAATAAACAATAATGAAACGAACCTGAGAAACAAGGACATTAATGCCAGCATGCTTAGCATCCCATCCAAATTCACCAAAACTACCACCATTAGCTACAAATTTAAAACCCTTGATATTTCTAACAACAACAGAGGATTCTAAAGTTTGTATATTTGATTTTACAAAGTTCCAATAATTTTGATCATTAGAAGCCTTATACAACCATGCTGCACCCCAAATCAACTCATCCTGAATTTCGTTACAAGCAAAAAAAAAAAACAAATTATTAAGCAAGAACACTAATTATTTAAAAAGCTATAAACATCGAATTATTAAAAGAATTAGAGACAAAAAAAAACTCTCAAAATTAATCACTGATCGAATTTGGTCACGAATTATTTTTTTTTTCATACTTTTTTCATATCTAGTTTTCATGGTTGATTCAATTTTTTCTGCTTACAAATATGAATTATAAGATAAAAAAAAAGTCATACCATGTAGCCATTGAAATCACAGTAGAAGGGACATACTGCAGCACCTATGGAATCATTATAAGAGCCACGGTAATTATTTGCAAAGTCAAACACCTAAATATCATTTAGAGATATAATAATTAGTTGCAAGGTATTATTAGGAAAATAAAATATCGAATAAAAGTTTAAAAATAAATTACAAACTTAATACTACTTATGTTTTTTATAAAAATCAGTATGATTGATATATAGTTTTTTCAATTTTTTTATAAATTAAGGTATCATTGATCTGCACACATACACACCAACTAGTTAAAAATTCAAATATCTATCACTTGTGTCACATGTTATAGGTTAAATTTTATTTCTTTTTAATACTTCACTTACTTAAGAAAAAGTAATTCCATGGCATAAATTGAGTATAAGAATCAACTATTTTTCAAAAACATTGAAATTTTTTCCTATTTTTTGCAAAAAGTTCAAATTGAACTTATATATACCTGTCTAGCCTTAGCAAGAAGCACATTAGAATATTGACCATCAAATTTTCTAAATACAATAGATGACGCCGCAAGTGCAGCCGCAATCTCGGACGAAACTTCCGAACCGGGTTTATTTTGAGATACAGAATAAGTTGTTCTAGAAGTATCCATGTCTTCCGGTCTTTCCCAACAATCATGTTCACTAATGGGATTTCCAACTTGTGCTATAACAACATTTGATATTTTTGTGGCTTTGAGGAAATAATCAGTTCCCCAACGTATTGCTTCCAATGCATGTTGCAAATCTGATCCCATATTATCTCCAAATTCTATAACACTCCAAGCTAGCATTGTGGTTGTAAATGCCATAGGGAAATTGAATTTTACATTGTCACCAGCATCATAGTATCCACCAACCATATCCATCTGCATTTGAAATACAATTTTAGTAAATTAAATGTTTGAGTTATTAATAAATTAAATTATGGGATTTGTCAACAAAAAAAATGAAATTAAGAGAAATTCTAAAAAAAAATATATACTCCGTATATTTTTAGTCAAATAGCCTAATCACCATAATTTTACCCTAGATAAATAAGTGATGAATAAAAATTAGTGGGAAACCTCCGGTTCCAACTTCAACCCCTCCTGCATACTAGAATGTTTTTACCAATTGATTTATACTTATAAAGACTAAAAGATAAATATTTACTTAATATTTCTTACACCTATTTTATATTCTTATAATTGTAATTAAATTAATAATAAACAACATATATATACCTTTTTTAGTAGAGAATAAATTACACTAAAATTGAATATTTTGAAAATACTCGACGAGATACATAAAAATAAATGGTCCTTATAATTTTTCAAAATTTTGTTTTTAGTCCCTAAAGATTTTTTTTGCACTTTTTGGTCCTTGAAATATTTCATTAAAATTGAATATTTTGAAAATACTCGTTGAAACAAATCAAACAACATTTCATATGCTAATATTTACATATGTATATATTAGTTGAAAAATACGGTCAACGTAAATCAAATGAATAGTATATATTGTAAGTTTTTTCAATTTTTTCTATTCATTCAAAGTCTTATGAAAAAGTAGGATTTCTATATATTCAAGTGATTATTAATTATATAATTAAACTGACTTAGTTATTGAGAATATGAGTACAAAACTACAAATAAAAGAATTTATTTACTTACATGAATATCTTGTCCATCATGAAGGGCAGAGTCTTTTCTCCATTTCATACGTTGAGAAGGTGGCAATTTTCCTGACCTTTGGCCTTCAAAAAACAAAATGCTTTTTGTCAATGCTTCACCATAGTTAAGTGAAACTGATTTTGCCATTGTAGCCATCATCATTGTTAATAATAATGATAATTTTGACATTTCTACACTCTTTCCTCTCATATTTTTATGTATCTCTTTTTTCAATTTCAAGTTTGAGGTATGTTATTTTGAGCATTGGCATCAAGAATATATATAGCTATAAATAATGAAGCATTTTGTATATATATATATTTTTTTGGAATTGGCACACAAATATATTTAATGAATAGAAAATGTATCTTTCTAATATAATTAAATTCATTGAATAATGAATAATGAACCTTTAAATAATTGTAGCAAGATATCTGAAATCTGATCTTAGAATTCTATAGAATCATATGTGTATTGTTTTGCTCATTTTCCTTTAATAGTACCAAAGCAGTGGCTAATTGTGTGATATTTTTTTATGAGGTTCTTTTGCAGAAATTAATAGGTGATTGTACTTATTATGATGATTACGAATATTATTGTTACATCTTTTCCAAACGGCCAAATTTGTGATAGTCCTTATTATGACAATTACGGATATATGAATGATACTTGATAACAAAATACCAATTAGGTATTTAGGTTGTGTTTAGTCATTTTTAGACGTAGAATATCTCTTCTTTTAATTTTTTGTCATATAGTTTATTAACTAATAATTAAAATTTTTACTTTTAAGGTGGATAAGTGGAGTGTAATTAGAATTTGAGTCCCGACTCATGCATATATAATGTAATATTTTTATCAATTGTTCATTTTCTTTATGTGAAGCTATGAGGCGAGAGAAGCTTTAAAGAAATTGAAAGAAGAGAGAGTGAGAGAGCTGAAGAGAGAAGAATTGAAATGAAACACATGAGTTGAAGAGAGGGAAAATTTGAAATTGATTCCACAAAAACCATGACTGCAGAGAAATTTGGGAAGGTGCGGATGAAAAAATAAATTATTAGTCAAAATGAGTAGTCAATTGCAAAGAATGAAAGGGACTGGTGAAGCATGCTTCTGAAGCATGACTGATTTTTTGTTTGGCCTCAAGCATTTGGTGAAAACAGACTGAATTTTTTGGTCCGAAATGTATTGGACTTTTCATCCTTTGGCCCAACTGTGCAACAAATGAAAGGAGGGAAAACTTATTCAAAAAATTGAATAAGTTTAGGTTCATTGAAATCTGTATAAGACCATATCCTAATCCAAGGTTGATAGCTTTGTTAGTGGCACCATTACTAATTATGCTAAAAGAAATCAGCTATTGATACAAGTAGAGATAACCATTGATTCAAGTAGTCTCTTCGACAATCACTTCTACTAGTAATGCTGAAACAATTCATCTACTTGGAAAGTTGAAGAGGAACTTAAAGTTCTACGCAAATTCTATTTCAATGATCATAAGTTGGCGACAAGAAATTTTCAGCCCGACAGTCTTCTTGGTGAAAGGTGGGTTTGATTGTGTGTTCATAATAGTTATAATAATAAGATAAAGTAAATTTGACAACCAAATTATTTTGGTTGACAATTTTACTCTAAAATTTGTAATATATCAACAAAATTTAAGGATGGATAGATATGGTATCTTGTTACTTTGTTAGTAGTTTGGATGTAGATATACATAGTAGAAGTAGAGCTAGAACAATAAAAAAGAATAGTAGAAGTAGATAGATCGATTCAATAACCAAAAATTTCATAAAATATTTTTCGACAAAGTTTTGCAATTACAACATTTAACAACTCTATTTCACAAGTAACTTTCCTACCTACAAAGTTGTAATTGGGCACCCTTTCTAACATCTCAACCACTAAATTTTAATTTTATGTATTTTTCAATGGTTGGATGGACATTTAACCATGGTAAGAAAATTAATGCATTTGTCCATGGTAAATGCCACCTACAAATTATCATGTACAAGTACTTTAGTGCAACAACCATCCCACATTTCCTTTTTTTTCCTTACAAACAAATGTGTAAATAGATAGAATCTAAATTCTCTAAATCAGCGATGACACGCATTCACACATAGATATTAGATTTAGATTATTTTTTCTTTTTTAAATTATCAAACGGTCACGAATTTTTTAACTGTGTGAGTGCGTATAGTCGGTGATTTAAAAGAATTTGAGCCGAGTCTTAATTTATAATGGATGTGATTTAAAATAAGCCAAAACACCAACAAGAGGTGCATTGATATATGTTGTAGGTTCTGAGTGTACAAAATCAGCTCTAGAATCAACATATTCATCATTGATATTAGGTCCTCCAACAACAGCTCCTATAAGCACATTAGGATTTGGGTTTTGGCTTTCAAAATAAATGGACCCTCCTTTGCAATTGATTTTGCTAGGATGTTGATCTATAGAAGGCAATGATGAAGCACGATGATGTATTCTTTGAGGAAATTTTTGTCCATATCCCACCATGTATGACATACTCAATGGGTTGCTTCCAAGTATGTAATCTACCTGCATATTTATATAGATTATAGAGAAATCTAAGAATGATTTACCAAAAAAAAAAATGGAAAAACTTTTTAACATAATTTCTAGCAGCAATTAAACAACTTAAAATAATTTCATTTTCAGCAAAGTTATTAGACTTGAGTGTTTAACGAACTCCAATTATAGACAAATCGATTGAGATATTCAGATAAACCGGACTTCTATTCAACCTCTAATTTCTATGAAGAACAAACACTTTTCGAATTAGGCGTGTTTTGATGTCGGACATGCATCAGTTTTTGACATCGACACAACACAGGCACTTAGAATTACATCGAAGTATATTATTTTCTCAAATTATTATCAGTATCGATGTGTTTGTATGTGCCCAATGTTCATATTTCAACTTAAGATAGCATTAAAATCTAACAATGAGAAGCATGCAAATCCAGTTTTACATATGTACCCTACCTGGCTTCTTGCTAATTGCTTAAGTCTCCTTGATGAAGCTAAAACTCCACCACCAGGGACGGATCCGTGTAAGGCATGGTGTGGCTATAGCCACACCAGCCTAGCCTGGAATTTTTTTTGAAAAAAAAATAATATATATTTTATAAATAATTTCGAGTCATTTTGTATACATATTTGTACAAATATCAATGTAAATATTAGTTTAGAGTTTATTAGTGACGACTGTAAGTCTTTCGTACGCATATTAGTTTAGATATTAGTATAAATATTAATTTGTAATCTATTAGTGATGATTTCAAGACTTTTGTTGTACTTACGATATTATTTTAAGTTATATAGTTTAATTTTATAACAAACAATTTTAATTTTGTTTGTCAAAAAAAAGTGGATAACTAATTGAATGAGTAAAATTAGTAATTGAACTAGCATATTAATATGAAATGGCAAAAAAAATGTGTTTAATTAATATTTAATTTTTCGAATAAGATAATATCGATAAAATTGGAATACAAATTAATAAGTTATAAGCTAATTGAATTATCTTATCAAAATAAACTATAATCTTGTAATTTGGATTCAATATATTTTGGTCCATAGTAGGATCTCGTGAAACATAAAATAATAGTGATATGCATAATTTAACATATATTCAATAATGTATAGTCTTTTTTTAAAAAATTTAAAAAAAAAAATAGAATTTTGTAGTTTCTTAGATATAGTTTGTTGGTTTCCTTTTTTTTAATAGAAATTTTCTAATTTATTGGTTTGTTGTTGTTGTGTTTTTTTAATATGCATGTTGTATTAGTAGCAATTTTATATATTATTTATTGTTTAACTGAAATGTCACGATGAATAATTTTTTCTTCAATATTGCTTAAAAATTTTAGCCCCACCGATATTTCAAGTCCAGGTCCGCCCCTGTCCACCACCACAATCAATCTTTTTATTTGCAGTATTCAAATATCCAGCATAAACCAGCAAAAGAAATGAGTATGATGTTGCATGCTGCAAGTTACTCCCACTAGACTTGAATAGAAGTCCACCTAATATATAACAACCAACAAACATATCAAATTTGACCGAGGAGTTCTGATGAAATCAGGTACAGTTTAAATGTGTATAATATATTTTGGATGAATTAATTATAAATAATAAATTACCTCGAGAGTATGAGACTGAAACTAAGGGTGATTCAGGTAGCACAGCACATATAAACTTATCAGCATTGAGATTAAAAGGCTTAGAAGCTGGATTATTAACTAGAAGCTGCTTGTGGTCAAAAACAGAACAAAAATGTTAAAACATTGTAAAAAATTAGGAGCATAACAAAAAAAGTAATAACCAATGTTATAAAATTAAACCTTAGAAATTAGAACATTGATACCAGCATCCTTTGAGTCCCATCCAAATTCACCATAATTTTTAACATTATGAATGTTTTGTTTAATGTAATTCCAGTAATTAGGGAGCTTAGTAGCTTTGAGTAACCATGCTGCTCCCCACACCAATTCGTCCTGTAGTTAGTTGAATTGAAATATTAACATGATGTGCGGTACATTTGTTTTCTTTAGGGATTTTTTAAAAATAAAAATAAAAATTGAAGTTATTTTTTTTTTGTTTGTTTACTATTAAAAAATTATTATTTTTTAAATGTGAAGCACCTACATCTAATTTTCTTGTTCTTTAACAAAATTCACAAGTGTCCCCATGAAATTAAATTAAAAATTAGGAATTAAATTAGGTAAAGAAATGAATTACCTGGTAGCCACCATAATTACAATAGAATGGGCACACATAAGGACCAATGCTATCATTGTATGATCCTCTGTATTTATCTGCAAATTCAAAAACCTAATTCCACAAAAAAGGAAAATTTGTATAAATTATGTGTAGTCATTGGGAAAGTAAATCATGTGTAATGGTTCAATTCAATTTTTAAAAATTAGATCGGCGATCAAGTGAAACTTCTAGTTATGGTTCAATCGGATGAGAAAAAAAATGTACAGAAAGCAAATAAAAAAGTTCAAATTAATTGAACCAGTTCAAACTATGCATGTTCAATTTGGTTCAACTCAACTGATAAACTTGACGATATGAGTTAAATCATCTTAGTCGAATGGTTTAATCTGCTTTTTAAAAAAATAATTCGACCGCAAAGAATTCAAGTACTCGAATCAAAAGTTAAACAAAGAAAAAGTGTAATGTATTTACCATTATAGCCCTTTGAAGAAGAGTTTGAGAATATCCAACTTTATGTTTATATTTCTTAAATGCAATAGAAGAAGCAGCAAGTGCAGCTGCAATTTCAGCTGAAACTTCAGATCCAGGATTCTCCTTACTAACAAACAATGATGTTCTAGGAGTGTCCATATCTTCGGGTCTCTCCCAACAATTATGATCACCAAATGGGTCACCAACTTGTGCAAAAACAAAACCAGGGGTATTTGTGGCTTTTAGAAAATAATCTGTGGCCCAACCTATTGCATCAAGTGCATTGTTAAGTTCTGGACCCATGAATTTTCCAAATTCTATTACACTCCATGCTAACATTGTTGTTGAAAATGCCATTGGGAAATTGAATTTCACATTGTCACCAGCATCATAGTAACCACCAACCAAGTCAACCTATTATGTGTAAATGGGTCATTGGAAAATCATGTTTCAATACTAATATACTAAAGCTATATAGAACTTAAGCTGAAAAATAAATTAATTAAAGAGCTATAAAAAATAATCAATACTTGTCTTATGAAAAAGCCAAGAGCCATTTTAATTATCTAAGTTCCACAAGTCACTCTATTAATTAAGTCACATCTAATTTTATACTTAATTTTTTTTTGTCTTAAAAGTAGTGGTAATTCACTGAAATTAAACTCACACACAATTGTGAGGTCTCGGGTTTGAACCCAGATCATGACGTCCGGTCTAGCAATTTCGGCATTTACTAATTGAGCTAGAACTTTTAGACTATACTTAATTTTTAGTAATTGATATATAAGCTTTATTCAGTTATGAATAAAAAAATATAATATTTGATGTGTGTAATATTTAATGTTATATTTTTTTAATAAACTTTCCACTAATTTCACAGTGACTTAAATAATTATTATTTTGACTTATTTATATGTCTATGAAATTTTATAATGTTACTCGTAATATGATGGCACGTGTGTTTTAATAAATATTAGTTCGATAAACTTATTTAGTAATAATAATGAAAATTGTGTTCCTTTTCCTTAATTTAAATCCCAATGAAAATAAGAAATTCTTGTCATATTTTAAATTGAGACTTGAACAGAGAACACGTGATTCAACTTCCATGAAAAATTAAAAACACATGACCCAACTGTGTGATAGAAGATTAGGTAGTAGTTAATTAAGTAATTATTAGATGCTAGTTAATTAAATAATTTAAGTATAAGTAATATATAGTATTTATATTATTTATGTTATTGGATTGTTTATTGGATTTTATGCCCCTAGGCCCATTAACATTAACCAAGTAAAGCTTTATTCAATTTCTTTTTTTTTCCTAGACGGCCATCACATTTCTTTTATATTTGAAACATATTCGATATAGTTAACATGACAATACCAAATAGTTGCGTAAGATTTTATTCAATTGAATTTATTCAATTGAAAATTTCGATATAGTTAAACTAAATATCTTTATTTGAAATCTCTTAATTGATGGTGTTTGTCGTTTGATCTACTCAAAAAAAAAAATGTACCCAACCAAATCCCAAAACAATATAAAGACAATGCCAAATGTTTAATATGCAAATGGTGAAGTGAAGGGCAACAATGAAAATATAGATGAAGGAAAACAATGAAAATTTAGATGAAGAAAATTACTTTATCAAAGAATCTATCATCATCAAGTTGAAAACCATCACTAAAAGCAGAATCCTTCCTCCAAGTCATCCTTTGTGTTGGTGGTAACTTCCCTGACCTCTGCCCTTCAAAGAACAATATGCTCTTTGCCAATGCTTCTCCATAATTATGCTTCAAACTCATGCATTTTTCACTTAAACCCAAAAGGATACAAACCACTACCATCACAAACCTTTGTTCTAAACCCATATTGGAAATATAATTTTTTTCTTTATTATAGACAAATGTTATCGAGTTACGATAATTTTTAAGGTTTGAACTCTGAACCTTCTGGTTAATATATGTTCAAGAAAAATGACATAAATCTTTTTCGTAAGGAAGTAAGGAAATTTTTTTTTAGAGGAAAGGAAGCAAGGAGATGAACCTTAAAAAAATATGTTTATTCTTATAAACCAAGTAATATTTCAAACATAGAATAAGGACAAGTTAGAAAAAGGGATTGAATGTTGATGGAATAAAAGGAGGTAGTTATGGTGCCTTTGTAAGAATGTGAAATGGGTGAGTTTTAGTTTAGAAGCATTGGAAAGGTTGCCATTGTGCTTCTAATGGTCACTTACTTAAATAGTGTCCTACTTAAGCTACACTTCATTTTTTGATTAATCATAATAATCACACATTCTCAAGAATGACCCCATTCGATGTTTTTTTTCTTTTGGCCTTTCCTTCATTCTATGGTATATAATCAATGCAAGTCGCTTCTTTCATGGAAACAAAAAATATGAAGAAAAAAAATTTTTTTTTACACATTTTGTCAAAGAAAATGTATATATGAAGGGACGGCTTTTCTATTAAAATAAATGAGTTATAGAATCTTATAAAAAAGGAAAAGAAAAAGAAGAAGAAGAAGAATTATAGAACAACTAACGAGGTCTTGTCAATTTATAATATGTTCTATGCCACTTAAAAAAATTATATGTTCTAATTCAATTTAATTTTTGTTTTTGAATTTTTGCTTGGATTCGGTACAACTTTATAACATTTTAATAATTTATTTATATAATAGAAACTATACACATTTTGAAAAAGTTTATCAACTCTAATGTATCGTTTGACTTGATTTTTTTAGGTCTTAAAAACTATATGAAAACTAAAAATGAAAATAAGAGCTTTTAGAAAAAAATTATAGTTATTTGGTAATTGTTATTTTTTTAGCTTCAAAAATCTTTTAACTATATATTTAGTGATAAAAATTATGCAACTTTTTTTATCAAGAGATTCTTTAAAATTTATTTTGCCTAACTTCTCCTTTTATTGAGTAAAAAAGTTTAAAATAAGTTAGGTCAAACGGTACATAAGATGCGAGGGGTGGATTTTAACTTCTTCTAATTATCTTTGTGTATTAGAATTTGAGAGATATATACTCATCAAAGCTAGCTTGAGAATTTGAGGTTTACACTATAAATATATCTATGGCATATCTCTAGTCAATGCGAGACTTATATATAACATTGTGTTTTCTATATATTTTATCGAAGAAAGGTTAATCAAATTTGAAATATCATCGCATATTTAGTCAGTTTGGTTGTGGGAGTCCAAACAAATTCATAGGTAGATTTTAGAATTTGGCGTCGGTTTTGAAAATGTATCCGAATTATTATTTTTTGGTTAAATAGTTTAGTAACTAGAAATTTTATCTTTTAATGTGGATAAGTGGGATGATCTGAGTTTAAATCTCGGCCTTTTACATATATAATGTATATCCCTATCAACCGACCTAAACTAACGGGACAAATGTCTCCGAACTATATTTGGTTTAAATGATTGAAATTGGCTTATAAACATTTTGATGGTTGAATTTCTGGAAATTAAACTGCTTGAAGTACATGGGCTATGTAAGTAAAAAGATTGTAAATTGCATAGAATCCTAAATGATAGGAAATGTAAAGCGCAAGAAAAGTAAATGGATTTTAAAAACACAATGCGTTGAAATATAAATTTTCTAGAAATGTAACGCAGGAAACATAAAGGAATTGAAAAGATGATGGTGGAAGGTATACTTAAAGTTTTGAAAATTTTATCCCACAAGATTAGCTCAATTGATAGGACATTACATTATATATTTAGGGAATCGAATTTCGAATCACGATCATCCCAATTATCCACTTTAAGTGTGGAATTTCTAGTCACTAAACTACTTGACAAAAAAGACAAAGTATACTTCATGAATCAAGTATTTGACGATTAGTTCTTTATGAAAATTCTTACTATTTATAGAAAAATGAAACTAAGTAACCATCACTTTAGTGACAGAACCATTATTGTAGCAATTATTTTGCCGAGTTATTCTCGGCAAATCATATGCTATCAGTCGATATGAGCTTTCCAAAATTGTTCTTCATCGAATGATATTCCGTCAAATTTAAGTCTTTGATATACCATGTGCTGAAAAATTCCACATTCTCCACTATTCGGTTTAATAGGGAACACACACTAAAGTTCGTCGTGTTATTAAAATGTGTCTCACAAGTCATATGTCGAACCACAAGTAACTTTAAACTCGATATCTTGTATGTATGATTTTAAGTGGTATTTGTCATTTCGACTATGGTAATAAAAAGTGCAATGTTCATAAAATAAAGGTTAAATTAAACAATTGATCCCTTAACTTATTTATTGATTTCATATTGATCCCTTAATTAATTAATGTTACATATTGGTCCCTTAACTTTAATTTTGCTGTCATATTGGTCCTTTTCATTAGTTTATATGAAAAAACGTTAATTTTACTTTCTATTATTCGTTATTTGAACACATAAATAATTTATTTATGAGTAATATTATTAGTAAATATCATTATGAGTTCAGACATCTTTCTTAGACGGAAGATAAATACACTATAAATCTGTTAAAAAGGACCAATATGATAAACATAACTAAAGTTAAGGGATCAATTTGTGACGTTAATAAGTTAAGGGACCAATTTGTAACATTAATTAGTTAAGGGACCAATATGAAACCAATAAATAAGTTAAGGGATCAATTGTGCAATTTAGCCTAAAATAAATAAATAAGTATGTGCAATATACGACGGTCACTACTCATTAGTGCAACTTTCGTCAAGTTTATACTTAAAAAATGTCTGACTTTTGTGAACATACAAGCCTTTAAAACGATGTAGTATCAATGCATCAACAACGAATAAAAGGATACACCAATCGTAATTTTAATTATTTTTCTCGTAATATACAAAAGAATATTGTGATTTTTGTACACACAAACTACCATAAATCCATAACTTAATTTCAACCAATTGAAAACAATAGATTGATGAGATTTGGACAATGATTAATTAAAGGCCAGAAGTGAATGGTACACCAGTGGATGGTAACCACGTGGCACCAGCAAGGAGGTTAGCAACAGTAAATTGCGATGCTTGGGCTGGGCTGTTCAAAACATGATAACCGGGCCATCTTACTCTGTTTCTTGTTGATGAGCCCGGCCCAAAGTTCTTATACTCTCCATAAAATAGTGTACTTTGTGCAAAGTTAGTACCTCCCCATGGAGACCAACCCATTGGGCTCACCAAATTATCTATGAATGATTTCATGACCACAACTCTAGAGTATCTTTGCCAAGGCCTGCCCATAAAGGTATTGAATTTCGCGACAACCGGCTTGAAGTCGGGAGCGGCCCTAATCTGAGAATTATGAATTGATATTCCAGTGTTTTGAAACGGGTCGTCTCGACCTTGGGCCGTGATCATGTTTCCTTGACCATTTAATGGTCTTCTTACAAGAATTATGCAATTTTGGAAAACTACTGCTGCATTGCCGAAGATGAAGTCAACGGTACCATAAATGTAACATTCTCTATAAAATTGACGTTGTGCGTGAACCATGAGGGTGTCTTGATAGCCTTTGAAAGAACAGCGGTAGAAAACAGAAAGATCAGAGGCCGATCGAAGTGCCACCGCTTGACCCCGGCGCGGTCCCGCCGTATTTTCAAAAGTTATATCACGTGCAATGAAGTGAAGACCATCAATTCCTGTAATTCACAAAAAAGCTTACTTAGGATGCATTGATTTGAAGAGAATAGTTAAACATGTATTCAAGGAACAAATACATAATATCATATTCTAGTTATTTTTGTTTTGTTTGGTTTTAACTCTGTTTCTAATGAAAATGAGCCTAGGAAATCAAGATTTTGACGGAAAGATAAGAAAAATCATATGTGCAAAAATATAACTCCTAAATTAAATTAAAAGGGAGAATTCATATTCTAAAAAAAAAATTAAGGAAAGTCAACTACAAATATCAACAATACCATAATATTCCATATTTTGTTGCATATTTGGTGATAATTATTCTCTAAGTTTAGTCTCATGAAACTTATAAACGGGGACTAATATTGGTTTTGCATAAAAGAAAAAACACAATTAATATCTCTAAAAAAAATTAGGAAAATAAAATTGAAAGAAAAGTTATGATCATTACCTGCAGTGGCAGAACTATAGGTAGTAAAACCAGCTTGAACATTTCTATTACTTGTAATAATAGTAATTCTACTCCCATCACCAACCAACATAATATTATCATTCATCTTCCCAACTACAATATTCTCTCTATAAACACCTCTCTTCACATGAATAACAAATCTTGTCTTAAATTTTCTCCTTCCGGCCGCATTTATAGCATCTTGAACTTTCTTAAAATGCCCCGAACCATCTTTGGCGACAACAAGATGAGCTTTAATAACTCTAGAAGATTCCAATAGTTTCCTCTCTCGAACCGAAAACCATCTCGGAAATGCCTCTTCGGTAACATCATTGGTGTAGTGAACAAGGCCGTCACGTTTAACGAATTCCCAATTGAAGAATAAACCATTGCTTATGATCTCCGTCATGTTTGCTTTCATAATTGGCACGACGAATTTTGGAATGTTTAATTCCAATGCTCCATTTTGACATGTTTGGATGTTGGTATAAGCAGTGCTCAGCCATGTTTGTGCGTCGAATGATGAACATCTTTTTTTGACGTGCAAGTCTAAAAATGTACGATTGAGATGGAAAACTGTGTTATCATAGAGTTTTAAACAATCACGTGACACGGATTTTTTCCTCTTGTTGGTGAGCCAACTGTTTTGTCCGAACTCACGTGCGATGTTTCGCATTATAACGGCTCTTTCCAATGCTAAATGGATGAGAATTTCACGGAATTTTGATTTGTGTTTGATTTTTTTGTGATAGTAATGGGTTTGTTTTATGTAGTGTTTGCATGGTTCTGGGTGAGGGGTTTGGTTACACCAATAATCTATGTTGTTGTGTGAAGATCTTGATCTTCTTTTAGATGAAGTGGCTATTGAGAAAATTGATGATAACAATAATAGTGTAAGCAATATCTTTCCTATGATGATTGTCATTTTGGTATCTTTTTTCTTCTTCTTGATGTGGTTGCACTTGATGTTATATATTTCTATGTGACACCTTTGTTAATTGCTTAGAGTGGCAGCAAGTTAATTTTTTAATGGAAGAGTGTGAATATGTGTAAATGAGGTGTCGGTGTGTATGAATTGTAAAAGTTTTTTTTTTTTTTTTTTTTTAAATTTTTGCTTAATTATAGTTTTGGTCCCCTATTTTTCATTATTTTATAGATTTGGTCCTCCTATTTTCATTATTTTGTTGATTTGGTTGCCCCCTATTTTAAAGTTTGACGGTTTTGGTCCACCTATCATAATTTTTAACTATAAATTGATGATGTGATATGTTTTAAACGATGTGGAATATAATCTGGTTATGAGAAAATACCAACATCGATGAAATTGTAAAGAACATATTTTATAAAGTTAATTTAAAACATGTATCATCATATTTTAGACAAAATGTGTATTAGTGGACTAAAATTGTCGAATTTTAAAATAAGGAAATCAATTCTGCAAAATGATAAAAATAGGAGGACCAAACTGCAATTAAAATTTTTATTTTTGAAGAAATATTGAAAAAGAATTAGAGAAGAAATGTTAAATTCTACCTCCATTTCTAAAAAAATTACATCATTCTAAACCTTATAAAAAAAAATAATAGATAATTTATTGACAATTAATATTGTTTATCGTTTATCATTATAAAGATTATTAGTTTATGTCTTTAATGAAATAAAATAAAATATTTATTACAAATTGTAATAAAAATTTCACATATCGATATGTTGTAAAAAATAATTCAATGTAGTTGAAAATTAAAAAATGATCTTTAAAAAATAAAATTACTACTATTCAAAACATCACATTATTTTAAAGATAGGATTTTATATATTATTGTGATTGCAAAGAAAGTGATTGGTGTTTTGGGGGCTTTACTCGTAATTCTATGATATTTGGCTCAAGTAATTCACTTCGTCACATGGAAGAATAAACATTTATTAACATGTAGTTAAGGCTTTGTAGCATGTTCTTGTAAAATACAAATTAAAGGGAGAAAAAGGAATACATAAATGTTATGTTACATGAATCCTAAGAAGAGCTTTTTTTTTTTGGAGGCAAGAAGAAGAGCTTATTTGAGATATATTTGTTTGAACTTATATATTTTTAGGGTAAAATTCGAACTAAATTCGGGGTTGATCACTTAAAGATTAAGGCTACTAAATTTTTTGCTTTAGGTCTCTAACACAAAATATTTTTTACTAAACAAAAAGACTCCATATTTAGATAAAAGAAAATCTTCGTATGGTAAAAATTACTTTTAACCTTAGTTCCTATAGTCAAATTATTGAGTTGGCCTAGACCGAATTGATCACTCAACATTCCTATGTGCAAATTTGAAAATTTCAAAATATAACAATGTTAAGAAAAATCAGTTATAATGATATTGGTACAAACGAAATCAAATCAAATGCAACTATACAAACAATAAGTTAATTTTCACATAATGAAAGAAAATTTTGCGAAGTATGAGAAGTGTCAAGAGCAACAAGAGACCAATATTTTAGGATCATTGAAAAATGAAATGTCATATCTTCACTTAATGTTTTAAGATATGAAGAATTTTTCAATTTCAATACGAGTCTCGCATATTTTATATTTGATCCAACACATATCCACTCTCACTTTTCCACCAAACTAACCTAAGGCTCTAATAGTTTTTATTGGAGTCTCAAGGGGTGCGTCGAGCAAAACACAACAGACGAATGCTCTATCTCCACCCAAAATATTAAATCATTGGGAGGATATATGTATTACATTTCTTATATATTCAACATTGAACTTGGACTTTGATAACATAGATATGTCACTCTCTCTGATTTCCCCTATAAACGGTACGTATATAGTATCAGATGTAAAAAATTCACACCTAGAAGAAGATTGTTAACTTTAAAGATAAGCGGATAATCTCACATTGACTATTATACAATGACAAGGTTTTAAATAAAGGTCCGCGACCGCGAAAACGGCCGCGACAAAACAATTTTGTCAGGTGTTGATACCGTTACAGTTATCACAGTTTTTTATATTAAAGAACAAATTGTGATTAATTCACACCGCGACGACCGCAATTAGTGTCGTAACACATGTACCAACTGAAATTGCGAAAAACTTTACGTAACCGAGATACGACCGCGACCGTTTTTTAAATGCAGTATGAAAATACCAATTGAAGTGAGAAAAAGGATCTAAATAAAAGTAAAAAGGTAGAAAAGTTGATTCCGTTATTGCTTGAATAGTTGAATATGCACGTGTGCTTGCTTACCTATCGGCATTGGTAGTGGAAGTATAATTGAAATTGCAAGAAAAACCAAACTATCTTATCATATTGTCACGCTAAACTTTTTTAATGTGTCAACGCATTTTTGACAACTATATAATAATTAGTTAGAAATTAGATAGAAACTACACAAAGCCAAAACCAGGATTTGAGGAAAAATGGTTGAATATGAATTGGCCTCAACTTGTTCCGTACACATGCATCATATGATGATGCAAAAGTAAATTTTGTATCTTTAATTTCCTTGAGTAGACTTTTTCTTCAAGTATATGGGAAGCAACTGTTTCTTGTAAGGGAATAAACATGCTTATTTTGTACTAGGATGCGTTTGGTTCAAGCAGGACTGAAAATTAAGCCCAACCTCATGTGCTCTAGTTTGCACAATAAGCAAAAGGTTGATTTAGGTAAAAATAATCTTTTGTTTTAAAAAAATATTAGATAATAATTGAGGATATTTTTGTAAGACAAATAAGGATTTGTATCTTTAACTACGGAGAGTATTTAATTAACAATTATACTATTAACTATTTATTTCACATATATCTTAATAATACTCACGACCGGCTCAACACATATAGAGGCTTGAGGCGATTCAAAAATGTGTCTTTTTTATTTTTTATTTTAAAACTTAGATATGCGGCCTAACGATCGTTGCCACTTTTATTGGAATTGGATGCCGTTTCATTTATGGACATAAGAAACCCGAAACCGCAGTCACATTAAAAAAAAATTGTATGCCCATGCTTTTGAAATCAATGTCCTCTCACTTTCGTATTTAGAACATGCCTCCAAAATATTTGCATCGCAATAAAAATAATGAGTTTAATTATTATACACTGTCAGTGTAAAGTTATTTTACATATGCAATCAATAAGAGTGATTTAAACTTCTATGTCATATAAAGATAATGGGATGAAGTGAGATGATATGGCGGAATACCTGATTGTTATTGGTTCAGTGTAAAATTATTTTACATTGTCAGTCCATACAAATTAAATCCAAAAGGAATTCTACTTATTGCCATTTACATCCATTTATTTAGATGTATGACTTGGGAAGACAATAAACAACTTATCTATGTTTGCTCACTTTGGTGTCATCAACCAACACATTATCAAGTATTGAAAGTAATAAATTATAATTCATCCTCTTTTGTTCTTCAATGCCACAATCTACGCTTGCTTTTAGCAACTTCTTCTAAAATATGTAAAAAAGTTCATATGTATATATTTTTCTACCGTACTTCACTAAATCCACGTCCATCTTCAATTCTTAAATCGCTAATAATATTATTCCAGTTTAAATTAAATTCTTTTAAAAACTCTGAATTCCAAATACATGACTTGAAACGATTGTTAAATTTTCTTGTTTCCATTTAAGGATCCAACCTTGCAAAATAAATGAAAATGTTAGAATCAGAGGTGCAAAATACATAAATATAAAGTGACGGCTAGGTTTCAGTAATATCAGAATGACAATGCTTAACATAATAGGGTTACAAGAGAATATATAATAATACCTAATGAACTACTATACTACTAAAATATAAAGCCCAATACTTAAAGTCCTAATATATCTAACACTTCCCCTCAAACTCATGATGCATCATCTGAAAACATTATGAGTTTGTCAAACAAAATACGAAAAACATATTTCAAATAAAATAAACTTCTAATACTACCCCTTTAGCTAAAGCTTACTAAGCTTTCAGCTTATTACAAAAAATAACCTGACAAATAAACTAAATTAACCGAAATGGAGGAACCAGATTCAGACTTCGGATTCATACCTCAGACTTCGGAACCAGATTCAGACTTCGGATTCATACTTCAGACTTCGGATTCATACTTCAGATTTCAGACTTCAAATTTCATTTTTCAATTGTGAGTATTCCCTCACCGGATTCAGATTTTCAGATTGTGAGTATTCGCTCACCGGATTCAGATGTGATTATTCTCTCATCGGATTCAGATGTGAGTATTCCCTCACCGGATTCAGATTTTCAGATGTGAGTATTGCCTCACCGGATTCAGATATGAGTATTTCCTCGACTCACCGGACATATTCAAATCAAAACTAAACATAACAAAATAAATTAACCGAAACAGAACCAAACCATCTGAAACTAAATAAACCAAATCAAATCGAAACAAACAGAACCGAATTGCAGACTGGCAGATGCACAAAGGGAGGATTCTTTCAAAACGTAAACAAGATCAGGAAACTACACACTTCCAAAACTAAAGCAACAGAAAACATAAGAACCAAAAATATGATACTAATGCCAATAGTAACGTAAAATCAGATCCAAAAAATAGACCAATATTCTAACCTCCCTGCTTCTGACTCCGCACAAGCACATCAGTCACCAAACTCTCGAACAGCCGGCAATAGAGCACTACACCAAATCAATCACAAAAAACTCCCAAATTTTGGGAACTTACACAACGGAAGCAACAAACAGTTCAAGGGGGATCAAACCGTGCTCTCGATACCATGTTAGAATCAGAGGTGCAAAATACATAAATATAAAGTGACGGCTAGGTTTCAGTAATATCAGAATGACATTGCTTAACATAATCAGGGTTACAAGAGAATATATAATAATACCTAATGAACTACTATACTACTAAAATATAAAGCCCAATAACAAAAGTCTTATTATATCTAACAGAAAAAACCTATTAAAAACCTCACAACTGCATTCGTAGTTTTGTCTTGATTTGTTAGTATCACAAAAGGTTTATGTCCTCTCAATGCATGTGGAGTGATGTTCCTTTCATTGTCTGAAATATGCAATGTTGTTCACATATGAGACATGGAAAGGATTTTCTTTTTGCACCAAATTGGGCTATAATTTTTTATTATTAGGTCGGACTGTGTTCTTTTTTGTCTGAAAAATGCTCTTCAAACCCCCTTAGTTGCTATCAAACCCCCCCCCTCCCCTCAAAAAAATCAAAATGTCTTCAATTATTCGGATTGTAGGATCCGAAAACACCAAAATCCTTTCAAAAACAACATTTCGGAAGTTACGTTATGAAGCGCCTGTTTTTTTTAAAACATTTTTAGAATTTGGAACGTAATATATTTGTTGAGTATGCCTTAAAATCTCATAAATCAAATAATCATGTTTTTTGGGAGCTTCTGTCATTTTACGCCCAGACGTGGAATACTGGCGTGGGAGCTGGCGCCCAGGCACAGTGCGTGCAACATCATGCTGATTTTGTGAAAAAAAATATGTTTTCTAAGAGATATCTGATTTGAATTTGGTTTTATTTTATAACAAATTTGTTTTAAAATAATATGCATATATTTTTCTATAAATAAATATTGTTTTATTTGTAGAAAAATAAGGTTGAAAGCCATTAAGATTAGGGTTTGTCATACCAAAAGGCTAGAGTTTTAGAAAGAATTGCTTTTGGTATAATTTTAGGGGTTTGGGCGAATCATCATTGGTTCACCTTGGGAAGAGAGTCGGAACTTGGGTAAAATTAAGATTAATTCTTGTATCCCAATTGGAAATTTCTTGTAAAGTGACTCTTTGATTACAATGGAACGGAGGGGCTGCTCTTTGTTTTGACCGAACTGGGTAAACAAACTATTGTGTACTTTTCTTTTGTTTGGGCTATTTGTTTTCATCGTCTCTATCAACTTTATTTTGATTGTTTGATCAATTTGCTCCACACATCAAGTTTTGTATTGGTGAGTTTTTTATTGTCGAATTCACAACAATATTTAAGGAAAATATTCTAACTCAAATCTCGTAAGTGTGATAATTCTTCATCCAAACTGACAACTTCTTCTGAAGTGATGACTATTTGATTTTGCTATGTTCACCCCCGTTATTCCCTTGCTCCCCCCCTTTTGTTTGTACTTGGCCCATTAGTGGCTGGCCCATGTCCCTTTATTTCTCTAGCCCACCCACTTTGAAAAAAATCCTTTTTTTTTTGCATGAAAGATTCATCTAACAAACACACCCATTTTTTTACAATAATAATCATAACAATAAGTGATTTTTAAATACTAGTGCAGTTTATGAGGCATGTGATCTCTGAAAAAACGGAACGGAATAAGTTTTGAGGTGTTAGTGTTAGGATGGAGTATGAATTCCGTAATGAGTCTGTGACAGTGAGACGTGCTACTACTCATATAGCATCAATTATGACTCTAGGCAGGCATTGCAATTTGTGATCAATACGCATTGCCCATTAATAAATCTGTTACATTAATTTAAATTTAATAATTAATGAAATCATCACATACCAATACGGGATTGTTTATAGGAAAATTTAACTAATGTTTTTGGGTACTAGTTGAAATCTACAGAATGTGATCAATATATATATATATATATATATATATATATAAATTAATTGTCATTTTGTTTTTACTTAATTGAATTTAGTTGTACGTGAATTTGTGTAGAAATTGAGATAGGAGTGCAAATATCAAAGGATTAAACCGTGAAACATAATAGTGATATCGTTTTTATCCCTAATAATCAACTTAAAACTTTTTTTCTACTAAAACTCTGTTATAGGAGTAATTCCATATGTTTTTTAATCTCTTTTAAAATTATGAGGTGAGTTTTTGAATCGATGGGGTCATGGGGTTTAAATTTGGTCGTTCACGTAGAGTTTTTTGTTCATGAAAAGAGCTTGTATTTGAAGTTATTAAACCTACTTGGATTGGTCTCGATATTGGTGGATCCCGATAGGTTGGGGGGTAGGACTTAAAAAGTCGAATACTTTTACAGTTATATTCCTTTATTTGGCTCTCTCTATATATGTCTATGCTAATGTCGCCGAGTCTTGGATGGTGATAATCTAAATCCATTTAACTTAATATGTATTAATTTTCAATGAATATATAGCCATATATTGATATTTCTTATTTACATATAGTACAAATTGTAGGTATTCAATGACCCAGCAACATTTATGATGATGAGTTGTATGATTTGCAAATCCGTTGGGGCAAAGTGTTTTCTTGATTTATATGATGCTTAAGATTTATGTGGTGATCGAGTTATATTGAATTGTGCATCCTATATTTAGTCCATGGTTTTGTTATTGCTATCTTTATATTTTAGAATTATGCATCCTTAATCATTTGCTCTATTGTGCTTAACATGAAATTAGCTTTAAACTTTGAAGAATATTTATAATGGATTAACAATTCAACGCAACTCCGGCTGATTTGATTTTATTATATTCTAAATTTGATTTTATTATATTTTAGTATTTTATTATTTTAACTAGATTTATTAGTTTATTTAGCTTGGTGGGTTATTTTCTTTTACCATCTTTTAGGAAGATTTTTATTTTAGTTAGATGTGTTGTTTTTCTTTTACTATCTTTTAGAAAGATTTGTTATCTTTTTATTTTCCTACTATTTAAGCTAAACTATTATAGCCTTGAAGGCAACTTTTGATTCAATAAAATTATAGAGAATTTTCTCAAAGTTTGATGGATTCCAAATTATTTACACTATGGTGTATTCCAAATTATTAAAGAAAAAAAAAATGGATTCCACATCAGTGGATATAGGAAACCGATATGAAATATTAGCTTTTCACATTGGTGGATATAGAAAAATTGATTTGAATACTACATTTGGTTAATTTAAAAAAAACACATCGGAGAAGTAAATGTACCGACGCAAGAAATGTATTTTTCACATCGAAGATAAAACTAATGTGAAATGTCTTGAACATGCAGATCATACATTCTCATTAGACACAAAACTGATATGAAAATTCTCTTTATCCAATGCAAAATGTCTTTCGCACACTAATGAATCAGGCCTTCATGTCAGAGCCAACTTTAGCGAAGTAATTTTCAAGGGTATTACTAGCTATATATGTTTTGAAGATTATTTACATTAAATTTAGAGTAACTATATAAAAGAGTTGAGCATTATACTTTCACCCAATTATATTTATGGGGCTTTTATTTAATTATAAACTTGTCAACTTCCACTTTTCTAAATAATATGGGATTCAACCCGGCCACCTCACACTTATCATAATAATCTTCCTTTAAAATACGAGTCATTTAAATTCTTATATATACTTCCCTCAAGCAAAAGCTTAGGTCGCTTGCAGGTTGGTGACACATGAACTAATTATCACATTAATAAGACATTAACCTTTCCAATTATATTATTGTAAGGCAATTATTAGATGTAGTGTCATCCTATATATTGCCAAAAGAAACAATTGTGGAGTTAGGTGCCTCAATGTGTTTGCAGTTTTTGCATGTGTGTATTATATTTAAGTGTGTGCAATTCGATTTTGAGTGCACATAGTGAAACTCTCAAGTAAAATAATTACTACCCTCTCTTTCTATAAATCTTTTTTAAACATAAATAAATAATATTATATAGATTGAGACCACAAGAGAAACTCCACTTTGTCAATAGTTATATAGTATTAAAATATGTATCATTAAATTCAAACTATCCAACAGTCACATTAAAAATTTGTTATTTAGCGATCAATTTTTCAAAATTGATATATAAATACTTTTGTGATTGATTTAAATACTATGTGAAATAATGTACCAAAAAAAAATACTATGTGAAATATAGTTAAACCACTAACCATAGTCACTAATATTATTGATCAATTTAGCGACCGATTTGATATTTTCAGTGTCTCAATTCATCTCAATCTATCGATATATTGGTCATTATATAACTCTTCTTTTTTTAAGTAAATGTCCTAACTAATTAACTAACATGATGGTTAAGATTAATTAGTGTAATTATACATTGAGATGAATGCAAGGCCTGCAAGAATTAATTATATCATTAGCCAAATTATAAGGTGAACAACCATCACTAGTGATACAAAACTAATAAGAAAGGGACAAAGAAGAGAAGCCATAAGCAAGCTTTTCAATATTTGGCATATAAGGACCATATAGAACATCCAATGTCACTTCCAAAATCATGATAACAACTTAATTACAGTTCAGAGAGAATTGCAGATGGTGGAAAATGGTAGGGACTAAGGATTGAGTAGGGGCCTAAAATGGGCCACCATGCCTCATCTGTATATGTGTTAGGGTTGTCACTTTTTTGCAAAAAGGAAGGGTGCTAAAGGGTTAGCTGCTTTAGTACGTCACCTCCATTACCACCCTTTCTAATTTTTTTACTATTTTTAGTATTTTTTTATTGGTACATTTTGTATATCTTTTATTCTATGTTATAAAATCAACACTTCAATATTGCAGTTCATTTGATGTTTGATACGTGTCAGTCTTTATTATTATATTTAATATTTGTATTTTTTAAATTATTATCAATGTTGAACTTATTAACATATTGCTCAAACAATTTTTTTAACAACAAACAAATGTTTTATATCAAATAAAAAGAATGGAAAAAGTAAAAGATTGTATTCGACCTAAAGCGCAAAATAAACAAAACACATCCCGGCAATACATGTAACTATACACTGAAAACGTTATTGGAGGGGTTGGGATTCAAACATCGGACTTTCCACTTCTCTACACTTATAGTATATGTGAATTTTGTCACTAGGCTACTGGACCATTAAAAAAGAATCGGATTAAAGATGACATTGTGAAAATTGAAGTTGTACTAGGATTTGATATTGTCAAAGTTTTGAACATAGGAGAATGAGTAGCAACACTCTCTTTTTAATACTCGTTTTAACTTTCACTTTCTAATTAAGTAAAATACGTGTAAGTCCTACCACTTCATGTGAAACATATATATATATATATATATAAAGTGCGAGATTCACATTGATTTCAATCAATTAAAGAATAATTGTTAGAGATAGTGGTAAAAAAATACTGTTCATATGCTTCTCTTGAATGTATATGTGTTTGGACACTCTCATCTTATAAGATAAGTAGCGTTTCGGAGTAAGATCTAAACTCATTTAACAAATATATCAATGTCGTATGGTTAATTATGATTTATATATTTTATGCATCCCTTTAAGATTGGTGATTGGTCTATGCTTTTAGTTCTTTACCCCTCATTCTTCTCTCTCTTTCTATCTTGTATAAGAAGCTTTCAAATAGATAGAAAAAGACCCTTTCTAGAGAAAAAACTTGGATTTTCTTCTTCACTTTGTTGTTATTGATTGAAGTCACTTTCAGTTGCTGGTAGAGGTATCAATAGAAAGAATTAAACCCTTTCTCTTGCTATTACCTCTGCCATTTTTTCTGCCACCTTTTTCTCATATAAAGCTTTTCCACCAATTCAGCTCAACCAACACTGAGCTAGGTGTGCAAGAAAACAAAGACAAAGTATATATATTTCATTATAGTTAACCCTACTTTGCCTTTGCTTTTTCTTCTTATGTTCTTCTTGTTCCTTTTTTCATCTTGATCAATATTTTTCATTTTTTTTTTCAAATATTGTTTTTGTGTTTTTCTTGGGATCTAATCCGACAAGAAAGAGACAAAAAAAGGTGAAAAGAGTTCAATTCCCAAGGACTTGATTAGTTATATATGTTGGTTGGTTATTGTTTGCACTTTTTTATATAGTACTTTGTTTTGTCTTTGAAAATCTTTGTCTGATTTAGGAGCTTTCTTCTTTATATTTTTGGAGTGAAGTTGAGAGACATATATACACAACTCACATCAACTAATTTTGGAGGAAGATCTATGTGACTTGAATCTTAACACTTCTTGGAAGAAGATATTAAACTAGCTAACTATTGCTTGATCTGTGAGCTCTCTTAAATCTCAACACTTTTTGTCTATTTCTTCCTTTAAATCTTCAATTTCTCTTTTTATTTTATCTCACATTTTAAAAATGATAAAAAAAAAATTAAAAATAATGAGAAATATGACATTTTTCGCTAATTTTGTTGCTAAATATTATTAATTACTTTCTCCTTTTCAAAATATAAGAAAAATTAGTAAAAAAAATTGATATATTTAGTCTAAATTTGATCAAATATATTAAATTTTTTTAACCAATTTTAGTTCCTTATATTTTGTCTACAAAAGATTACATAATATATTTCTTTTTTCTCTCTAATTTGTTCACTAATATATGTTTTAGTATATATTGTAATTTTTTGCTTAAAAAATAGTATATTGTCATTTTTTTTAGAAAAAAAAATCTATGTGTGCAATTTTTTTAAGAGAGGCTGCACTTTCCATACTGTAGATCTTAAAGACAAGAAGTTGTTAAATTAAAAAATATATATAGATTTTTCATTCATTTTGAATCCTCCACATTGTTAAAATCTTTAATTTTAGTTTTGCTGAAGTATAATGTTTACACAATATGTTCATTATGGACTTTTTTATCCTTTAGAAGCATGGGTGATAAATTAGTGGGAATCACAATGAGTAGTAATCACTTGTATGTTCATCTAGTACTAGTAAGTCTTGTGCATGTCTTATAACATGTGTGTTGACTATGTATAAACATTTCCACATGCATAATCATCATGCTCATGCTTTTTCTACATGTATATGTCATATTCATGAAACAATATTTGGAGTGCATATTTTAATTTTATTTTATATTTTACATTTTTATCACACTATTTGGCAACTTTTAAAATTATTTAAAGAATTGTCTATATAATCACATTTTGATTAAGGTGAGTGTATATACAATTTATTATATATGTTACCATTTATTTCATATAATGAAAATTATACGGTTTAAATTTTTTGATCAAATAGTCTAGTGGTTAGAAATTTCATGTTTAAGGCAGAAAAGTGGAATTGTCAGGGTTTGGACTCCGACGACCCTTGAATATATAATGTAATGTCCTGCCATCTGAGTTAAGCTCACGGAACAGTCGAAATTTATTTATTAATAGCCATAACTTAGTGATTATTAAATAAAGAATCAAATTATCTAAATAGTCATATCAAGAGGAATAGATATTTGGCAGAGGTCTTACCCCTATCTTAGTAAATCTAAATTTTATGAATTGTAGTTAAGTATCTTTCTCAACATGTGCATGGTTAATTTTTGGGAATACTCATCCTAAATTCCATATTATTCCTTTCACTAAATTTGAAAACATGGAGTGACACTAGCTAGTAGATATTTGAATCAGTTAACTATTTATTTAGCCAAAGATTGCTTATCTAAAAAATGTAATTAACCAAAGATAACTTTATTCATTGATTTTCCTATTACTTAATTTATTTTCTTATAACTTAATTTATTTAAATTGGTCAAGCCGCCAAATCACAAAGATTTGATTTTCTAATTTGATATATGGTTTGCACTTTTCAGGACTCATAAAAGAGAGGAGAATATGAATACTTTTTCTCATGTTCCCCCTGGTTTTAGGTTCCATCCCACAGATGAGGAACTTGTTGATTATTACCTTAGGAAGAAAATTGCTTCAAGAAAGATTGACCTTGATGTCATAAAAGATGTTGATCTTTACAAAATTGAACCATGGGATCTTCAAGGTATATTAGTATAAACCATAGTTCTAAATTGCGTTTCACAACTGGTATCAATTCTAGAACTATCTAAATTGCGATTATTATCTCAATTCCAGTTGTAAAACGCAATTTAGAACTATATATGGTATAAATAGTTCATTAATGCTAGCATATTAATTCTAGTCAAAATTTGCTATTTAGCAACCAAGTTTTATTTCAAGTTATTTCAGCATTTGAATCAAACAATTTAATGACCGGTTTTTGTAATCATTCGCATAATGATTTTATAATTTATTTGTGAAATATCTTAAACGATTAGTCACTAATATTAACGATTGATATTATTTAGAGATCAATTTAACATTTTTGTGTATCTAAATTGGTCTCTAATTAAATTAATCGGTCACTATCTAAACAATTTTTTTTGTAGATTGTGAAAAATATATCTTTAACTTGTGTGCTATTTTTTTTCTATTTGAATTTAAAGAGCTTTGCAGAATAGGAACAGAAGAACAAAATGAATGGTATTTTTTTAGCCATAAAGATAAGAAGTATCCAACTGGGACAAGAACAAATAGAGCAACTGCAGCTGGATTTTGGAAAGCAACAGGAAGAGACAAAGCAATCTATAGTAAGCATGATCTTATAGGAATGAGGAAAACCTTAGTGTTTTATAAAGGTAGAGCTCCAAATGGACAAAAATCAGATTGGATTATGCATGAGTATCGCCTTGAAACAGATGAAAATGGCACACCGCAGGTAAGTGAAATCAATCTTAAGCTTTTGAAGGAAAAAAAACTTATTTTATGATTAGTTCAAAATTATTAATTTATATATGATTCTTGATTCATTTACGTATGTTTAATTTATTTTGCACCAGAATATGCACCAATTGCACCAAATTTGGCTTCTTCACAATCACTTATATGTATAAAATCATGGCAAGCTTTTGGCAAATAGGACAAGAGGAGTAATCAATAAGATAATATTACCTTGTTGATTACTACTTTTAACTTGTTGGCCTAAAATTTTGTCGTAATTTTATTCATACATCTTATTTGCGAGATAAGTCTGTATTTTTTTTTACTCTGGAATACCCTTTTTAGGTATTAGAGTTATAGGCGTACTATTATTGCTTCCTTTGTCAGAGTAGAATTTGTTGCTGTTACTGTACCACACAGTAATTGATTTGGGGCGTCCGAACTAAAATTGGTGGCTGAGATTGTTTTATTATATAAAAATGTATTAAATCAGAATTGTACGATCTGAAATGGATGAATGAGATTTGATACTGCGTGAAACTCCATGAAATTCTAATAGCTGGATCCTCCTTTGAGTAAGCAACTCGATCATTGGAGTGAAATTTTGATGAAATTCTTCTTGATGACTTCCCAAAAATCCTTCAGAATCAGAAATCCAAAAGACACACCATTAGAATTAGAACCTAGTTCTTTAAATTTTACAATCCCACACTTCATTCTTTTTACCTCGTTATCTTGTGTCATTTTCATACTACTGATTAAAATGTTTTTTGAAATAAGTGAACACTGTTTTATCTCCTCCACACTCTCCTTTTTCTTCCTTCCTACCAAGCTCTTAATTACATTTTTTCTTCTCCTCTTTGCCATACATTCATGAAAAGATTTGGAGTTTACACCTCTTTCTTTTGACCAAATCTTACTCTTTGGTGAAGAAGGCTAGAATTTAAAGATGATAAAGAAAATATTTTAGCATTGCAATTCTTTCTCATTTCGATATCCTCTTCCAATAATAACAATTTTTCTCCCTTCAAATTCTGCTACCTCAACTCCATTGCGACTGAAGAAGCTTTCGGAGCAAAACCTCCCCACCTCGACTTTCAAATTCTTCCATTATTCACTAATAGCTTCATGATATCCATCCTATTCTCTCGAACATTGATAGAAGATTAGGTAGTAGTTAATTAAATAATTATTAAATAGTAGTTAATTTAGTAATTTAGATATTAATATGATATAGTATTTATATTATTAGTTTGACATTTATGTTATTGGGTTGTTCGAATGAGCTTTATTCTCTAGGCCTATTAATAGTATTATATATATATATATATATATATATATATATATATATATATATAGTGTTCTTATCCATTTTTAAGGAATAAATGAAATGAAAAATGTTTATGTTTATTTTCTTAAAGTAATTTTATTGTTTTTTTTTTCCTAGTTTTAGTGTAGAACCCTAATTCATTAGCTTTAATAGCTCTTTATCAAACATACTAATAAGGTTTAGGATCCCAATTCGTCATGTCCCCTTAACAAAATCGAACAAAGATAAGATAATTTCCTATCTAGTCTCTCCATTGAGAATTAGATGGTAAAATAATTCGTTCATTGGAGAGATTAGATTATGTTCATGTGTGGAACGGATGGAGTGTATATTCTCTATTGATATACGACGTTTAATTGATGACTTGGGTTAGTATTTTTTGTTGGAATGAATTTCCTTTACTTTTGATGTGGGTGGTATTTATTAAGGCAATGGAGGGTGCTTCCAACTTACCGTAATCGTCCTCTGACCCCATCATGCCCGTATCATGGGGGAATAGCATTTCCTGCCAAACAGTTATTTTTTGTCGTGGGAGTGATGGAGGAGGTGGTTTTAACTACGTTTTCCTCGTGACTGGACCGAGTGGGGGTGAAGCAAAGGAATGGGCCGGTTCCTCTTATTAGGTTGTTTGGTGCCAAAATGGCACGACCCGGGGTGAGGTGAGTTGGGCCTATAAGGGATTGAGCCTGTAATTTCCTACTCTCTACAGATTTCTTATCTCCAATGAGAAATATGTTAGATTTATAAGAAATGTGACTCACTGAAGAGATTAGATTCAACATTGAGTCACCTTTCTTATAAATTCAACATTTTTCTCATTGTGAACTTAACCACTAACGCTTGAAACTCAACACAATGCCCCTCGCATAATAACCGTAATAGTTTCAACTAATGAATATTGTGTAGCCTCTAAACTTGTTTTTTAAACTTTGATAAATATATTTTTTAATACAACTCTAAACTAACATTTGTTATTTTGTATGTTTTGGTGCAGGAAGAAGGATGGGTTGTATGTAGAGTCTTCAAAAAGAGAGTAACAACAACTATGCGCAAAATGAACGAGCATGACTCTCCTTGTTGGTATGATGACCAAGTTTCTTTTATGCAAGACATGGAATCACCAAATCAAACCTCTCAATCAAATTTGATTTACCAACAACTTCCATATCCTTGCAAAAAAGAGCTAGATAATTTACCATACCAAAACTTGCCTCGTGAACATTTTCTTAATCTACCACTTTTAGAGAGTCCAAAACTTCTTCAACCATCTTCAAATATAACCTCTAACCAAATGGTGACAACATATGGTACTATAGATCATGCAAATTCTTTGTTTCCTTCACCATCAATGCTACTACAAGAAGAACATATCATAAACCCTAATCAACAAAACTTTCATGCTATATATGGAAACAATAATTCAAATATTGAACAAGGTGTTGTTGATGAACAAGTTACTGATTGGAGAGTTCTTGACAAATTTGTTGCTTCACAACTTAGTCAAGATGCATCTAAAGACAATAACACAAGCAATATCTTTCATGGCAATGCTCAATTGAGAAATTTGGAGAAACAAGAAATGGTGCCTCATGAAAATGCCTCAACATCAAACTCAAGTTGTCCAATTGATTTGTGGAAATAGTGACCATATGAGATATATTAAGTTTGTTATTATATATGGTTACATACTAATTATAGAGTACTTAACTATAAAATTAAAACATTATTATATGCAAGTATTATTTAAATTCTTGTACATAATAAAATTAATATTGCCAAAACTATATAACAATTATGGAGATTCTATAGCTCCATATGTTATGTTATTGGTATAGCTTCTAGCATTGAATTAAAATTACATGGAATGCTTACATATAGATATAGTGAACAATTACATGGAAACCTTTGAAGGGTTATTATTGTAATCTACTACTATGTTACTATGTAAGCCAAGATCTAATAGCTACATCCGCTGTTTTTGTTGGATAAATTGACCGGGTTGGTCGATATATAACTTACATGTATCAGTATATCTATGTTTGTATGTTACAATTTTATGTATTTTGTATGTTTGTTAATTGTGAATGTCTATTTACCATTTTATTTTACTTTTTTGGTAAGGCGTTTTATGTAAATTGTTTACTTAATCATGTATTTGAATTTATTTTTTTAAAATCGAATTTATTCTTATTAAGTATTTGTATATTATCTTTACCATAAATAAAAAATGATCACATATGTCTTGTGAACTTTGCTCGGTTGATATAGGGATGAGCATCGGGCGGGTTCGGTCGGATTCGGGCCCAAAATTGTTCACCCGGAAAAAATTGAGAGTTAAAATCGTGGCCCATTACCGACCATTTCAAGTTTCGGTTTTGTCGGGTGTCGGTTTAAATGGGTTACGGGTTGGTCGGTTCGGTTTATTCGGATTAGCACATTGATAAAAAAAGACACACACATATAGAATACCGTAATAAAATAACTTGTTAGTGAATACCATATAAATATTAGATCAACAATATGACAAATATATAATTTAACTTTGCAATAATACAGTCTAGCTTGAGTTTTGTGTGTAAATAACTTGTAATGAATTTTTTTTATAAAAGAAACGCAACTTCAATAAATTCGATAAGACGGAAAAAGACTCATGATTTTATAACCTCGGTCCGGTTCGGTTAACGATATATTTAAATTTTTAAAACCGAACCCGACCGTATTTAACCGTTTGTACCCATTGTTTGTCACCCGTGGACCCGACAACCCGTATAAACCCGCCCAATACACCCAACTTAACATCAGTTAGAACGAGTTCGGTCGGTTACGATATTTTTGCTCACCCCTACTTGATAGGAGTATAGGACAACACCACCATACGCATGCACCACCAACCTAACTGCTACAACACTTGCCACAACAACCAAATCCGCCACAAAAACACAACCGTCAAAACCAAATCCAGCGAACAAACACCCTAAGAACCACCATGAACCAAATTTGTCGCCACCGAGCCGGATCCGGTACAAAGTCCAACACCCCCACGAAAACAGATAAATTAAAGATGACAAAAAAATTATTGACAACATAATTAAGAGAGAACTTCACCTTCAATCAGCTTTATTTTAGTAACTCTTTCCTTGGAAACAAAGATTAGAAATATATATAATGATTCGTGATGGTCCATTGAGGATATCAAGCTTACTTACCAAGACAAAAAGGATTGTTTTTTGCAATTATAGCTTTTACACGAGAGGTGTTTATATAATATGTATTGTAGAATTTTGATTTAGGTTGTATATAATGGAAAAACTTAATTAATATGAAGAAAAATAAAACTATAGTCACACACAGAAGACAACAAATAGTGACATATAACCCACTTGGGTTGGTCTGGTGGTATTGGCTTGAGACCTGAGAGTACGCTCCTCTTTAAGGTCTCAAATTCAATTCTCTTTGGTACCAATTTTGGTGGGTCAATTTACCTTCTTCAATAAAAACAAATAGCGACATATGGTACCACATAAATATTCTTTGCTGCCAAGTTTCGTAATATGCATATTCTTTGAGATTTAGAAGGCAAGAAATGATCACCTATATGTAATATGTGTAACTAGGGTTTAAATTGGGAGTAAATTTATAAAAGAAGTTTGCTCTTTAATCCAAGTGGCACAAAATCATGTAAGAAAATTATCATATATATTGCCATCATAGCTTGGGTGGGGGATCACAAACGTAACTTCAATCCCAAGACTTACATGTGTTTCAAATTTTTTAAAAAATAATAATATTTAAGTAACTACTCCTAAATTATAACAATATAAAGTAGCTATACTAATACTATATAGGACTAAGTTGGTAAATTAAGGTAATATGTAAGTAAAAGAGTGGCACACATATAAAACTTAATTAATGTTTCATATATATTACTTTAAGTTCGCAAAAATGTTTACAAGGAATCAAATATAAATGACTAGAAATATAGGTGGTCTTAGTTTATTTTTTCTTAATGAATAAAAACAGAGTGAAAAAATATATAAAATATTGTGACAAACTAAATATTATTAGACGAAGTCACTTTTTGAGAGGTTATATATGTTTTGGAAATTCCAAATCTTTTAAATGGGTAGGAAAATTAATAAAATACTTGCAACAAAATAAGATACAATTTAACCTTGCTAGCTAGTGAGGATAGAGTATAAAAATAAAAAATAAAAAATGAGCCATATTGAATTGCATTAAAATGTCACTATAGTAATAAGTTTCAGAAAGCTAAAGAAGAATTCTTCACACAAATGTGAAGTGTATATGATAATTAATAAATTGAAGTTTATAGAAAAGAATCAAAACAAAACAAAGAGCAAGTCAAGGTGTAGAGAAATGAATTGGAGATGTTTGACCAAACAAGAAAAAATGACCAAGTGGAGAAATGAATACAATAGATTATAGAGGTGTTTGATCTTGATATATAGCAACCTATATGAGTTCCATATATATATATAGAAGGAGAAGAGAGAATTGTAGAGGTGAAAACTATATACTAATACTAGTATTAGATTTTATAAAAATTCATTACTTGTTGTGAAGTCAACCTTTTGGCCTTCTTCACTTTTAAGCAATTATGTTTCAATAAGACACACTCATGAACTATGTTTCATGTGGAGCATGTGGAGGGAGAGAAAGATTGATAAAAATATAGTGATACTGATAATTAAGTTGTGGAATTCAAGGTAGCATATTAAACACGTTCAAAGTTGGAATTGTACTTCTATTTTTCTTACTAAGCAATTGGAGTATTATAAGTTGTGTGACAAAAGACAAGCATGTGCATGCTTTTACAAAAAATAAGACAAGGCAACCATGCGGAATTGCGGATGCCATGAGAGTAAGGAACATATTTGGATAGGGCAAGACACTGACCATAGAACAATTGGTGGATACAATAAAATTCTCTTTGTTAAAGTCGTTTTTTGATCAAATCTCTAGTAATATAATATTTATGTACTTAATTAATATGAATGAATGAATGGCGAAACTTGTTATGTGTTTAGATCGATAGTGGTTTGTGGGGTCGACCAAAATAGGTCGGCTCATGCTTAGTCTATTGGTGGTCGGATTTCTATTGCTTTTTATGGTTGCGCCTTCTTGTGTTATTCGCTTGTTTTGGAGGTTTGCCTAGTTGACAAGTGTTATACTTAGTATAATATTTCTTTAAGTTATTTCCTATTTTTTATTTTTTCCTTACTCTTATTTTCACTCTCATTGTATGGTCTCGAGTATTTCTTGTACTCAATCAAAAAAGTTGAGTGGGGGAATAATCACTCATTAGAATTTACATTATTAATATATATTTTCTCTCTCTGAAATGGTTATAATTGTATGGGCTTTTGAGGTCAAATCTAAAAAAATAATGTGAATTTTTGAGAGAGAAAATTTATCTTTCCAACTCATGTCTCTTTTTTGCCCCATGACAAATTTCCATTTTCTCCCTTGTATTAAAGAGCAAAATTCACATACTATAGACAGTTTGGTCTTACCATAAAAAATTAAAAAAGACATGGTCTAGCACGAATAAAAGGTAGGCCCAAGAAGTTGGCCCATAAAGTAATATCAATGACATTATTCAGTTGTGTATAAGAATATATCCAAGAAATTTACTTTTGGCACCCTACTGATCATTACTCGCGTGTCCTATGCATTTTTCATTTTACACTTTCGCTATTTAAATAGCAAATGTTATAAAAATGAAAAAAAATTAAAAATATTGTCCGTGGATTTTATAATGGTAAATGTTTTTTAGCATATTCGGTACTTATGTAGTGGATATGAGTATTTTAATGATATTATAAGACGCATGAGAAAATAAATAGGATAGTAAAATTAGAATTCTATATCCAAATGTAAGTACTATTCATACATAAACCACACATTTCTTACACTTCACATTGTGAACTTATTCCGTAATATCTTCCACCTTACATCAAAGCCACAGAAATATTTCATAAGTTATACTATTGGTCATGCTCCAAGCAATAGGGTTTAATGTTTACCACACATTCACAACTTATTAAAATATCATACAATATTAATAATAAATTTTCAACTCATTTCCTAGAGCTGAAAAATCCCATCTTGTATAATTAGTGGGTACGAGGTATCAATTAATGGAACAAAGTTAGTGACGGAAGTATTCTCCAACACCTATAAAATACAATGACATGAATTAGAATGCTTTCTCCATCACAAAAAAAAAAATACTTATAAAGGTTTAGCTACACTATTCTTAAGGAAATCGTACTTATAAAATATAAATGAATATATTACCAAATCGTGGAGATATTTATTTGCCGCCTTTAGTGTTCCCTCCTTAAATGCAGAGTAAAAAGTTGATTCAGTAATTAAAATGAAATATATAAAAATAAGAATAGAGAGGTATATTAGGGCCTTTAATTTGCTACAGATTAAAAAGAAATATCTAACAAAAAAAGTTTGCAAGCCTAAAGTGGAGGGCTAGGGATTAGGGACCTTAGATATGTGAATCAAGCTTTACAAGCCTAAAGTCTAGGAGCTTACTATGTACATGCGAGTACTTTGGGATTTAGAGTGCCTTCTAAAGGTTTTTTTTTTTTTTTTAATGGCAAATATCATATATAAATATATAAGAGAAGAGAGTAGTGCCTTCTAAAGTTATTGTCTTCTTGTGGGATTCCACTTGACAATACCTCATTAGGCATAAGGTTGTCATGGATCTTCTTAATAACTTATGTATTCTCTGTGGGACTTCAGCTGAGTCGGTTGAACATCTATTTCTAACCTACGATTTGTCTTCTTCAGTATGGTACTCAATTTTTAGGTGATTAGGAGTACAATTTGTCTTGCCTACGAGGATTGTAATTTTGTTCAAGTTGTTCAAGTTATTGGTCTATCTAGATTGCCCCAAGCTACTTAATTTTTGTTGGAGGAAATTTCACATGTCGAATACACAATTGTTATAGGTTGAAATTTTTATCTTTGAGGTGGTATCAGACCAAAAATCCTGTCAAGCATTGTTCTATTATGAGTGAGAGTTGTAACTTATTTTATGTTGTAGTCGTTAAAGTGATGTGTTGTGATGAGCTTCAGTCTTAATGGTGTATGAACCTGCTTTTTACTTTCTTTTCTTGTTGATCTTATTTTCTTCCTTTTGTTGGTGCGCATTTCTCTGGAAGTTATTTATACCCTTGTTTTCTTTTGTTTGGGGTTCTTCGTACTTTTTGTACCTCTTTTTTTATATGTTTGTATCTCATTTTACTTTATTTTATGTATATAATTTGCTATTACAAAAAAACTGAAACCTCAAATTTAGAATTTGGATATCTTCAAAGAATGTGTTGGTATAATGAACTCAATTGTGTTCAAGGTGATGTAATAGTTATAGATGATATGAAACCTTGACATGGTAAAAAGGTTGAAGACCTTCAGAAAAATGATGATGATACGAAAGTTCAATGTTGTTATTGTGAAAGTTGAGAATAATAGTCATGAGCGTGTCGAGGATGGTGCAGTAGACTTGGCCAAATATTAGTTAAAATCTATATGATTAGTGAATTAGATATATTTTATTTATAAAATGATATTTTGACACAGTATAATTATTTATGACATCACTGTTTATAAAAAAATTCCAATATTTTTTCCTATTTTTTTGTTTCACTCAGTTCAAATTCGGCACAAGTTATATAGTGCATAAGTCATGTTTATGCACCATATATAAATCTCCAAAATTTCTTAGCGCACCCCCCGGATTTCTAGTGCTCCCCCCAGATTGCTTATCGCACCCCATATTTTTAGGGGGGTGCACTAGAAATTTGGGAGGTTCGCTAGAAATCTGGGGAGTGTGTTAAAAAATATGGAGAATGCATTAACCAATTTTCATAACCACTATCTAATCCAAAATAAGCAAAGACATTCTAGATCCTAAAATTCGAGCGGAGGGATAGTGCTAGAATTTTAGGGGTGGAATTTCACAAAAAAGAAATGCAGGTGTGTGTTGTTGCCTCATGGCCCAATCAAGTTAAGAACAAGCCCGGAAGAAAAAAAAATCCTTTATCTTATTTGATTATGCAATTTTCCATCTTATTTTTTAGAGTGATTTTGTAAAAAATGACAAAAGAATATCTATCATTAAATTAATAAAGCTTTAATTATGAGAGTATTATAACAATATGTGGGAGAATTTTCCTAAATATGTGTTTAATATATTTTGAGTTCCTCCAAATCATGGAAATTTTGTATTATGAATAAAAATAAATAAATAAAAACTTAATAAGTTTATGCTAACCTTATCTCTCAAAGCTTGAATTTCTTCCGACATAATGTTCATCTGTAGTTCATAATATGTGATACGGTTATACATCTTCATATATTTAATATATCAAGTAATTGAGTAAGAAAACAGAAAAATTTGTAGTTAGATTAAATTAAGAATTTAAATTGAATTATTAGGAAAATCAAAATTAAAATCTTCATATCCGACATTATATGTCACTAGTTAGACCATGCATACACCCCTTTATGTGTATTCTAAAGTGAATCTTAATAATTGACTCCATAGTCAAATTATTAAAATATAATTCAATGTGATTGTATAAACATATGGTGTTGTGTCTATTGTCCTGATTTTTTTATCTCTTACAATATAAGAAAATTACTTGCTTTTGATAACTCTAAAATACCCTTGCTTAGAAATTTGTCATGTGACCTTAGCAAGGGTATTTGATGTCTAAAAAAATTGAAACTAAACTATAAAAAAGGAAAATGAGCCAAACTTTTAGCCAATTAAGCCATTTTGACTAATTGTGAGGGTAAAAGCAACTTTTTTACAAGCCACATGATGTATACAAACTAAATAAGTTGGCTTGAAAATGGCTTCAAAAAAGGTTCTTTTCCAACTTTTTCGGTTCCCAATGTCTGACCAAATTTAAAATTCAAATTTTTTTTCCCTCTCATCACTTATTCAAAATTCTATATCATTTCACTCATTTTCATTTCACATTTCATTCACATTCATCTTCTTTCTCTCACTTTTCTAATTTCCATTTTTTTACTTCTCATACATACCTTATTTATTGAGCTGATCAGTTTAATTTTATCTTTCAGAAAATTTGAAACATAGTTAACACATTCAAGCAAACAAGAAAGCACATGGATGAATAAAATAAAAGAAGCAAACAACATTCATATTATGTTACTATCTCGCAATTTTTTTTATAGAAATTTAGATGAAAAAGTAGACTAAAAATTAATTAATATGTAAACCCAATACTAATTCAATTTCAAATTACAAAGCTGTATAAAAAACCAACTCTCTTTCATTTACGAACTTATTTTGGTGTAAATTTTTTTTATTATAAACTTTTTGGTATAGAGATAAATAGGTAGATGCAACATCAGGAAGAACAGTTGAAGAGGACCAGACGAGATAGAGAGAAAATATGTAGTTGATACTTAAACCAGCTTTCAAAGAAAGAAAATAACAATGATCCAAACAAAATATCCACTTTTTTATATCAATTTATTTATTCAGGTCTAAAAAAACAGCAACAAGAAAAATTACAAACAAATCAAATAAGCTTTTATAAAAGATATTTTACATAAAAGTATAATAGATCAAAAAAAAAATCAATTTTTGCCAAAAACTTATATAAAAATAGAAATTGTATTCATCAAAATTTATAAGGATATCAAAATTACAAATAGAATAAACAAAAAAAAATTTAAATACAAACTACAAACTCTGATTATTTGTTGTTGTTATTGTTATTGATGATGTTGCAGGTAAAAGTGAAGTGGAGAAGACAACAAACAACTAAAGCAACGCATTTTCCGGCACGGTGGCAGTATTTTCCGAGACGGTGGCGAAAGTTTTCCGATCTTGAATTTTCTTTGTGGGTTTTGCAGATGAAATGAAGGAGAGTCTTTATAAGGTGATGGTTTTTTAAATGATAGTCTATGGTGTTTAAGATCTAGCTACGAAGGTTGTAGCTGAGAAATTAAAAAATGTCGGAGATCTAAAAAATAAACTTGACTGGAAAATATATGAGAAGGAAAGGATGAAAAGATGGTGATGGTTTTAAGTCGCAAACATGCGTAGTTGTGGGGATGTGGTGGTGACGGCGGCTAGGGTTGTTTGATAGGGAGAACTTCTCAAATTTCTCTATTGAAGAGAGAGAGAGAGAGAAAGAAGGTTGCAAATGAATAAATAAAATTATAAATGAATTATGGGATTTAAACTTAAAAATAAGAAAATAATAAAAAATTGATCTCTCTGGTCCTTCAACCACCGAGAGAGAAGTATTTTGTTTTAAATACATATTTAGAATGTAATAAATAAATAAATATTTAGAATTATTTTTTTTACAAAAATATTTAGAATGTATTAATAAAAATGCTTTCGCATATGAGATAAATTGTAATCGATAAATATCTCAAAATAACTATCTTATATAATTAAATAAATTATTCCTGAGACATTTTTTCTACCGATTCAAATACCGGAAACAATTCTTTATAATTAACTAAATAAATCATATATTGGTAAAAAAAAAAAAAATTCACATACGGGATAAATTTTAATTGATAAAAATCTCAAAGTAAATCATATTTGAGACATGTTTTGCTGAAGATATAATATGGAAAAAAAAAAATTTATAATTTACTAAATAAATCATACATTGGTAAAATAATGCTTTCACATACGAGATAAATTATAATTGATATAAATCTCAAAATAACTATCATAGATGCTAAATAAATCATACTCGAGACATGTTTTGCTACTGATTAAAATACGGGAATAAATGATTTATAATGTACTAAATAAGGAAAAAAAAAAGATTTTATATACGGGATAAATTATAACTGATATAAAATTGTTTCTGTAAGTCACAAATATGAATTGTCCGTAGCGTTATTTTACGACGCGTGCGGGATAAAATACGATACTGATTCAAATACATGAAATAACCATATACTGGATAAATATGTTATCACTTATGGGACAAATTAACTGATCGATAATTTTTTGAAAATAATTGTCATATATATTGAATAAATCATACATTGAATAAATATGATACTGATTTAAATACGAGAAAATTTATAAATTACCATCTTATGCATGAACATACAATCAAAAAAAAACTTCCACTTATACTAACATTTTAACTATTATATAAATGTTAACTGTTCGTCGCGTTCCATTACGACCCGGGCGATAGCACGGGTCTATAACTAGTTTTATGTAAAATTTCATGTGATTTACTAAAATAAAATGAATAGAAAATCCATTTTGCAAAATTTATACATGATGATAAAAAAAAGATAAAGTTTATTTGTTGGTACCTTCATTGAGCGAACATGATACATCCAGATTTCAAGATTCTTCTCTAGAACTTGTAATTCATCCAATGCCATTGTGCCTAATCCTCCTCCAAACAAATACCTTCCAATAATGCCGTTTAATTATCTTAGTTCTTTGAGTTATAAAAAACTAATATAGTTACTTGTTTATGAAGTTGTCTTCAAAATCTCCAATTATGTATTTTTTTGTTAAGAGAAAAATATAATATAGTTACTTTATTTTAATGTGGCATAATTCACTTAATAAAATTTTATTCTCAACCACACATCTTAATCTAATGGTTCTAAATCATTCTCATATATAAATATTATTCTCATATGATATGTCCTCTATATAAATATATATATATACATATAAGAAAGGTTAAAATTTATTACTAAACCGGTATAGTTTTTAAGCAGTATAAGTCGTCACTATCATTGCCACTTCCATATTTACGTACCTGAGGCCCTTTTGCATTGTTTCGATCTCTTGTTTTATCACATTGGCTTCCTCTTTAGCATCCTAGATATGAACAAGTTAGCAGATCGATATTGTCACAAAAATAATATATAATACTATCATAACAATTAGATTATAAATATTCAATTAATTGTATTCATAATTTTTCATTAGAGAGTGTGGAGTTGCATCTTTCAGTTGTTCAATTTGTACTTCTTTTACTTGATTTCTTTTTCTTTTGACAAACTTCGCTTGATATCTTGGAACAATCTTTCTTCTAAAGTGACATTAATTTTAAAACGGATGGAAATAATACTTTACAATAATTAATTTAAAGTTTTTGTTAATAAAATAAAAAGATTACATAACTTTTTGAGGTAATGTACATTTAGAGAGTAATTCAAATTCTTCAATGTAAATTTTATTATTTAAATGAAAAATTTACAAAATATTCAAAGTGGATGAATAGTTCAGCTGGTTGAAGATAAAAATTAAAAGTAGATGGAGGAATCGTCTTCAACCCAAAAAATTAATTTTTGAATAAGCAAAATAAAATCACTAAGGTCATTTGTCCAAGCATTAAATACATGGTTTGCTAATGAGTAGAAACAAAACAGAGAAATTCATACTATTGCATGTCATGTACATCAATTACTATTACAAAATAAATTGATATATGAAACTAATGTAATTTCAAATTCTCTCTTTTTTACAATATTTAATGATGTAAAGCTAAGACATGCATAATGCATATGCATTGCATTCAAAACTTAACCCGACATACTTTATCTCATAGAATCAAATCCTACATGTGTCAAACCAAAATAGAGAGAGCACAAAACACACCATGATTTGTATATTTGACCCGATATATATGTTATTTTCATCAACACTATCACTATATTTTATAATTTTTATTATTCAGTGATTATAATGCACCAATTAGAGCATCTAATACCACTTATCACTACTTTTTTACATATTATAATATAATAAACATAAAAAATACCAAAATACAAAAATCATATATTATTCTTCTAAATCTTTAATATTATTATATAGTTTTTGCAATGGCACGCTTAATTAGCATATAGCTATCTAGAGAGACATACCATTACAAGAGGACGTGGTTCATAGATAGCTTCAGGTTGAGTCCCATGTGTGAACTTTAAGTACTTCTCTATAAGCCCTTGCATGCTTCTTCATTTCATATATAAGAAACAAAAACAATGTGAGTAAGACTTTAGTGACCAAAATATACATATCAAACAATTTGAATCCTCTGCACTTGACACGCTACAAAGCTCTACACTGCACAATAGCACACAATACTGAATGTAGAGCTCTGTAGCAAATCTAATATCAATTTCGTGCATCAGGTGCAGGCTACAGAGAATTTCTGTAGTCTGCACTATATATACTAGAAAGCTCTATAGTGCACAACTATTGAGCTGCATATATTGAATCGGATAATGATCTTGTGGAAAATCTAAACATATTTGTTTGGATCCCAAACACCATGCAAGCTATAGGTGATCCAATTTGGATCTTTGCACTATATGCACCGCAAAGCTCTATGGTGCATGGCTACATAGTGTTGCAGAGAATTCAAACATATTTGTTTGGATTCTCTGTCCAATATGTACTCCAAAGCTCTGCGTTGCATGTAAGATTGCACACACGAGTTTATTAAAAGTTCTGCATGGGATCCAAATATTTTTTGTTTGGGTATAGTATTGACAGAAAGAAAAATAAATACCCTTTGGTGGCGAGTTCATAGAGCTTTCCATGAGCGGAGAAAATGACAAGGCCAATTTCAGCATCGCAAAGCACAGAGAGCTCCTTAGCCTTCTTCAGAAGCCCTGCTCGGCGCTTACAAAAAGTAACTTGTCTATGGACCGGGTTCTCAATTCGCTTCAGCTGAACCTTTCCACGAGCCATGTTGAATTTCGATGAATTTAAATTGAAAAAAGTAACAAATATTTCGTTTTTTTCGTGCGCTTTTATGCACACAACCTCCCACTAGTTTGAACTAGCTTCGAGGTTGTTGCAGCAAATAAGGTTAGTACTCTTTCTTTGAGTTTCTTACTTATTTTCTCTTATTTTGTGAGGTTTAAGGCCTTATATATAACCATCAACAAAATTTTCCTTCTTACTAAGGAATCTTCACTTGGTAAAATTAATTAATAGCATATATTAGTAACACTAACAATGAGTAATTAAGTATAATTAACAAGTGTTAGCAGCCAACTTTACACCTCATTAAGCTTTGATTAGTCTCTCAAATATTAATTAATCATCACTTAGTTAGTGTATGGGTTGTAATGAATTTGATAATACGTCAAATCAAAGCATGTGATACTAAAGTTGATCTGGTCATTTCAACTTTTAGAATATGGTTCATTTTAATTAAATATTTGTATGCATAGGCTTTATTCTTGTTTTATTGGTGGAACTTGTGCATGTTCTATATCGTGCATGAAAGGGGCTAGTGAAATAATAATATATGTACTATACTATACTTCTCTGTTCTGCACTTGCAAGGGATCACTTTTTCCATGTTTAATTTGCAGCTGAACTATTCAATACACATTTTATTTAAATATTTATATCGATATATTTATTGAAGTGAATATTTTTAATAGGTTCATAAAAAGTATATTCTAATTTTTTATATTAAATATTGTTGATGGATCTATCAAAATTGTTCACATCAATGTTAAGTCGATAAATATCCAAATAAAATATGTAGAAAGGCTGCAAGGATGTAACCAAAATTATTTGTAGTAAAGATAGATCATAGATGTGAATTATGCCATGTGTCATTAAGAGAAGACTTTTTTAAAAAGAGAAAAGAAAAATAGATTGAGGAGGGATTGTCACCATTTCTAAGAAAATATAATTAAGAGACCGATCTCCCTACGATTACACGTTGTACGGAATTTGAATCTTTGATTTATAATTGGACGATACAAATTACACAATTAATTTCACAAAATTAAATGATCTCGTATATTGATTTAGATCGAATGGATAACAGATGTAATTCCATCACCAAATTATAGCACGGAATCCATTTATGTCTCCCCACCTCATTTTAACATGATGGACAGTACTAGTGTACGGAAACATGAATGTTGTGGACAACCAAATGCACCAAATTACCAAAACATCAAATTACGAAAGTGTAGAAAAGAAAGAAACATGATGTGACTCTCATATATGCTTTGATTCTAATATCATTAACAAATAGACTATTAAAAAAATTATTTTGCAGCTGCTGGCTGCTATCTATAAAAGATACATCTATTTTCGTTGTCACTATTTGAAGCATTTAGAAGCAACGAAACAATAGAAAATGGAACAATTCTATTGAGTTGATTAGCCGCGTATATCTCCGCGTTGTGGACCAAATTCAGGGACGGAAGCCCGCTCATTTTCTGCAAAATTGAACCTCCCATCAGCAGAGTATCTAATGGGAGGTTCAAGTGTAATTTTTTTTTATAGACATTCATGTGTAATGTTGACGCAGCCTTTTATTCTGGTAATAATTGATATGTGTATTAGAGTCAAAAATGGTATTTTTGTTTTAGTCAAAAGAAAATAGTTGTCACCTAAATGTATCGTTCATTTATGAGAAGTTATTGGTTTACTACCCGCAATCAAAAGGATCCATAATGTTAGCACAACAACCGGTTTCAAAAGAAATATAGAAAACAAAAATCACAAAATCGTTTGATTAAACAGCTCAGTAAAGTGTGCATACGTCTGCGATTACAGAGCAGTTGTAGATTTGTATTATTACTCGAATGAATTAGTGTTTCTGATTTTACTTGTTATATGCAAATTTGAGTTTTCAATTGTAGCGAAAGTATCAAACACATACATGACACTATGGAGTAGAGCGACCGATCGTATTTGACAATAGTGTTTTATATGGTGTCTGATGTCAAGAAATGTGTATTTTTTTTTTTTGTAAACATGTTATTGCTTATCTGTACCTTAAGCCTTAGCATTAACTTGCACTAAATTGTGCTAAGAACTTGGAATCCAATAAAGTATAGAAGAATGTAAAGAATATATATAAAAACGTCTATGAGCTCAACTAACTATTATTAAACACATCAAATCCAATAAGAATTTTCTTGATAGGGTGATATATCTTTTCACTGTTAGATTATTGGTTATACTACAACGAGGAATCAATTCATATGAGTCAAATTCCGAATTTTCACTTATGAGAATTTGATCCCATCATTCCAACTAAAATAATAGCTAAAGCTTTGTTCCACTATAATGGGTACATAATGGTTTTTATTTTATTTTTATAAATTATGTTCTTTGGATATAACCTTATTCAAAGTAAGATATTTAATTTAAGTGGTGAATGAGATTTTATATAATTTTTTATAAAAATAACTTTTAATCAGATTTTATTTATTTTGTGATTGAATTCTTAATTACCGAAACCACTTGTCTAAAGAACCAAAGAGTCAATACCAAAAAAATATATAATCTTATTACCTCTAAAATACTAAACATAGATAGTAGTTTAATTAGAATTTAAACATTGATTCATTATATCGTTAATTTTCGTCGGTAGTATATATGTTGCTTTAACATATTAAAAGTATTTTTAGATAAATTTCACATATATTAAAAAAAATAGATAATTTATTAAATTTATCTATTTCTGTGTTGTGTTCGAAAATTACCTTTTTAAATTTTTATTACTCATACCCACAATTATTTTTCAACACCCCTACTAACCCTCACCCCACATTAAAATTTGGAACAAGCATTTCGTCCTCCTTATAGATCATTTTACTTCCTTTTTTTCCTCCCACCTCTAAATCTGTCCTTCTACCCCCACATCTTCTAAAATATTTTAAAATATTTATTTTAAGAAAATTTAAAAAAAAAATGAATTTTGAGTTTGCACATAAACAAAAATCTAATAAAATTAAATATGGTAAAATTGAATATTCAGAAGAAAAGAAATGTTGGAGTAGAGAGATATCATTTAACTGTGAAAAGGTAATTTTTATTACTGAATAACATGTTTTGGTGATGACCCCAAGTTTGTAAGGTTATATAGTTGGATTATATTCTAACTTAATTATCACAATATTTATGACAAAAATTGGAAAATTTAAATAGTGAATGAACATTCTATGATACAAACTATGGTGTAGCAATTTTTCTTTATTCAAAATTTTTTATAATTATATCTCTTTTTTACTTTTATTAAATAATCATTTTTTTTTAGGTATCTACACTAGCTATGTATAAAATTATTCAAGTGTTACTGTAATTTTTTTGCTTTCAACTTTATTGTTTAATTATTTTATTACTTTTTAAAACCTTTTAAATAATAGCATAACATTTTGAAACTTCCATTATTTTTGAGAAACATCAACATTGGATGAATAGTCATAATCATATTCTATGGAGAGAGATAGAAATGAAGAAAGAAAAATATAAAAAATAAGATACTAGTAAAAGTTGACGGACAAACACTACATATGGGATCTGGATTGTTTGATGTAATCACACCACGCAGTTTTAAATGTAGTCATTGATCAAAAATCGGACGTTTTAGATTGATGTAGTTATTAAATTGTTATAAATCATCACGTACACATGTTTTAGATCAGACGATCATAATCTAAAATTGTATCGAAATTGTGTCTTTTTCAACATCATTAAATCTTTTTCGGTATATATGTGCAAACTAGTAATAATACACTCATACAATCTTTATTCACGATCTTATTTTAACAAAATCACATATTTACATGCAGTAAACAATGTAACACCGTAATGTGAGATTGGTATTGAGACAATCACAAAACAACTTTCAAACCATCTATGTCACTAATTTAAACCATACATTCAAAATCAATAAGTGATACCATTAGTAGCTACTATAGAGAATCAATTTCTGTGGGGAATGATAGAAGCTGCCAAGAACTTAAACCTTCAAACAAATTGACAACATGACCTAATTAATCAAATGTTTATTCTCATGACCCATACCTCTTTTGCAATTTATTTTTCACGACCCATTAATAGTCCCTTTCAATTCACACTAACACATCAATATCAACACACATCTCATCTCTAATACTCATTGGTTTAAGGCTTTTGTTAGACAATATGTCCCTACCTAGTGACCGACTCTTAACAAGCTACAAACAAATCTTTCAACATCTAAGTCACTAATGGCTCCTTCATATGTGGGGACTTAGATATAGACATGAGAAAAGACTCCAAAGTTTGTACCTTGCCTTTTCATTTTTATTGCAATTAATTATTCTAATTTCTATGCTATCACCGATTTTTTTTTTTTTCTATGGTTATCATGAGTTGTCATGAATTTATACGTGAAGTATCAGTTTAACGGTAAAAGTGTGACTTTAAAGTATCAAATGAGACGGAATTCAAAAAAAAATAGAGATAGTTATAAAATAATTTCTAATTTTTTTTAAGAATTTATCACAAATATATATTATCAAATAGGTAACTCAATCTATGTTTAAACGGAAATATGTTATATATGCATTTCGCTGTAGTTTAATCAATATCCTCTTTTACATCTCTCTCTCTAAATTTTAAAGTGTGTCGTATCAATTGATGTTTTCATTTAAATATCTTTTATGTTAATTAAAATAGTCAATGGCGATGTTTTAATTTTGTTTAAGGAGATAACGATGTGTGTTGATGCCTTGATGGATCCTTTGCACCAAAAAATATTTTAGGGCCAGAGGAATGTCGAAAGTGTAGAAGATTGTGGTTATAATGATGATGAAAGGTCAAGTTTTCAAATAGTGGCTATGGTGTTCTAACAGTCGCCCAAAATCGAGTTGGAACACATTTAGCACGCCAATTTTATGGTGTTCTCGCTTGAATGGAGACAAATTTTGCCGTCATTAGATTTCAAAATGTAGTAAGCTTATGAATCGCAGAAGTCCATGGAGGAGCCTCCCATAGGAAATGATCATGTTAATTGCACATAGCCCCTATCAGTTGGTCTTCGCCATACCCACCTCTTTCGCTAAGACACTTGTCATGTCCCTAATTCCTCTCTAAATTTCGGAGTGTTGCCTTATTCGAATTGGATTGTATCATCAAACTCCCAAGAGTATAACAACTTCAAAACTCTTGAGATAGAGCCTTATCAAGTTATCATCATCCATATAGTCATATCCAACTCGATCATACCCAATTTGTATGACAAACCATAACATATATCATTGAATTTAAATAATGAATCAAACTACATATATAGAAATAAATAACAAATGAATAATCTAAATGTAACTTGTGGTCCAAGTAAAAAAAATGCAACTCCTTGGTTAAAGTGATCTTATATTTAGGGAACAAAATTGAAGCAGCAACAATTAAACACCGATACTTTTGTGAATGAAATACAGTTTTTAAAAAAAATCAACACATTTTCTTTAATTCTTTGAGATATATATAAGATAAGATAATTATGGGCCTCATAATTTACAGTTACCACTTGAGCTTTGAGCAAAACTAGCAGATAGCAACCATGATGTTGCTACCACAAGAGGTTTCCGTGCGCAAATATGCTTCGAGGAAACCTCTTGGAATGTTTCCAAAAAACCAAAATCCAAAAACCTAACTGTATATATTATATAGTTATAGCTGAGTATATTCTCCTCTATACACTATATATGGCTTTTAAAGGGGTTTTGCTTCCATAACACAAGTGACTTGAGAAATTCCATGACCTGCAGAAACAATATCAAGGTAAATATGACAAATCATGAGCAAAAATAATAGCAAATTATGCAATTAATGGATGTCATGCAACAATAAGGACATAGGGTTTTAAACGAAGGTCCGTATGCGCGATCTGGGCTGCGATAAAACATTTTTTCATGTTGCATGAAACACAATGTGTCTGCGGTTGAGGTCCATCGGCCGATTTGACCGTGATCCTCCGCAGTATCAAAGATTGTGACATGAATGCAATTGTTACCGCAGCCTCTATTTAAAACCCTGTAAGGACCAAATATGGTACCAAAATTTTATGCAAGAGCAAATCCAAATCTTATTGATTTTACGGAGATGGAAAATATATCCAACCCAAAAAGTAATATGTAAACTCGGTTAAAAAATGGAAATTACCTCCGACGGATCACGAAGAGAGTAACTTGCATTACTTTCTTTTGGTGCTGAAGACACTAAAATTCCATAACCTTTATTTCCCTCTCTCAAAACCTATTTCAGTTCATCCCATATCAGTAAGTTAAAATAAAGGCAACAAATAGAAGCCATAATCTCATTGCTGAAAGCTAGATATTACCTTAAAGGCATCTTCATCTGTCCGATCATCACCAATATATATAGGAAGCACATCGTCACAATTGTTAAGTCCTAAAAACAACACTTCTGATGTCATTTACTGTACTAAACAATGAACTCTGATCTTTAAGAAAAAGGAACCACATATTAAATTAACAGAAAATGAACTCACCAAGTGACTCGAGTAAAAACGTGACGGCTTTTCCCTTATCCCAGTTAATCACAGGTCGAACCTCTAAAACCTACAGAAGAGGAAACAACATTTAAACGTTCTGCCATAGTTAATTCTCCTAAAGAAGTGAGTCAAAAAGTTGTCGGTCTTAAAAATAGTACCTTGCGACCATGAGTTAAACGCAAACGTGGAAAGCCCTTAAGAACATCATTAACTCGTTGCGCCACCAAACTCCAACTCTGTATATTAAATCAAAATCATAGCAGGTAATATTAATTTGATGAAAAGGGACAAAGGGTAACAATCAATGTAGTAGAATATGTATTCAATAGAAGAACAGAAGTCTATACCTTCTCGTCTACATTGCGGTAATGTACAGATACACAAAATTTATTGTTCTCAACTTTTGATCCTTTGATGTCTTTTGTACACTCAATAAGAGACTTAAGCACCTGAGCAAACGTGAGTCGATCAGGATATATCGTCCCAATAATGAAAGAATGTTGAAAAATGATTCGTAATAGTAGTTCACAAATATGCACCTCATTAATCATTGGCAGGAATTCAGCAGCAGGTTGGAATAAATTCACCTTCTTTCCCTGTAATTTTAAGGATCATAAGACGAGAAGCTTCAATTTATTATAATACTCGACAAGTTTCATAATTGAATGAGAGGTAGAAACTTTGAACCACAGTACCTGCTTGTCAGTAGACTTAATGATGCAGTTAGGGTGGTTATGTGATACAGAAAGAGATTGTCTAACAGGACCAATGATGTCCATTCCATGGCTACCAGCATAATAGAGTTCGGTAAGTCCTACAAATTGATGTACCTGAACAAATAGCGAGGACAGTTATTTAGAATCAAAACCAACAACAAACTAAAATATTGCGACTTTTCAGTTCAAATAAGTGGTCAATTATGTTATGTAATAGAAGCTTATCAACCATCAACGTAAATTCATTGACCATAAATTTGGATGTGATTAACCACAAATTTTAAGTGTTCAAATCTACATGTAGTTGAACGCCTGAAAATTGTGGTTAATGAATTGCTTTAGCCACTTAAAAAGTTGTCGTAAAAGTTGTCTAAATTTGCTTGTACAAAAAATCATTTCTCTTTAAGTAGATAAAAGAAAAGAAAAAAGGGCGAAAGATAATTGTGTTAGATAGAATTATTTAACTACCTTGTCGCGGCTTCTTCCGCTAATTATCGCTGTTGGAAAATACTCTGCCACTTTTTTAACAGCAGCTCGCATCTGTAGAATTTACCGGAAAATCAGCGTATGAAGAATAGAAATCAGACAACCCTAATTCAATTTATTATGGACAACAATAAGATGGGGAAGAATGTTACATACATTATCCGACATGAAAGCACAGTCAGGATTATCCACAATTGGTGAAAGAGTTCCATCATAGTCCAAAAACAGCGCAATTCTTTTGCCTTTTGCGTAGTTCGTAATTTGATCAAAAGATGTAAGTGCTGATGGATACTTTAGCTGTGAAATTAACAAAAATAAAGATCAACTTCAAATCTGTAGAAAACTCTGATACTTATGAAAAAGGGATGTATGTAATAATACCAGCCAGTTGAAATAAAGATCGGCTTCCGAGGATGCAAAGCCGTGATTAACATCCTTTGTTTTATTCTTCGGTGGAGGTGAAGATGATTTCATGGCATCCAACCAACCACAAGAAAACACATCTTCAAGAATTCCCGTCTTCTTCCTTGGGATATTCAATAGCATACCGTGAGGAAAGGTTGCACCGGTATGAGAATAAGGCAACAAATTGGAATGCACATGCAGTCTTGAGTTTGTTATTGGAGCGGTATCCGTGAGAACGGGAGTATTATTTGAATTCATGTCCATAGGATCCAGGTTTTGCAAGCCAAATCACACGCAGCAGAAACAATGAAAGAAACTAATATTTATATCAGATTTGCACTTCACCCAACTCTTTTATCGATAAAAAACCACCTCTTCAACGTTTTCTTGTCACTACTCTTGGGGTAGGAGTCCATCAACTGTTGAGCTCCTGAAAATATTGATCATATCATTGATTTTAGATTAAATTTATGTTGTCAATCATGAATAACAGGAAATAGTGGTTTTCTTCGAATTCTACTACGCTATGGCACTGTTATACCCTCTATTTGACAACACTTTGTACTAATAGCATATCGTGGAACAATAGTGATTTGTTCAAATTCCGCTACGAGATAGCTTCTATTCTCATCTTATTAAACTAAGAAAACAATAAATGAGTTGTAGACACGGATCAGCAAACATGACTTTTTAAAATAAAAAATGTTTCAAGTTCTAAATGGAAATGAAAAAACAGCTTGCATGTCTGATGGATGTGAGAACAAATAGTGTAACGATAATGACTCGGTCAACGTAAATTCAATAAAATCAAAGATGTTATAAATATTACACTGTTAAACACATGAAGCAACCTGAAGCAAAACCAGGGAGCATGGAAGGAAAAGTTAGAGAGACAGCACTAAGAACCACCGATATCAAAAGCATAACAAAGTATGAATCTTTATTCGTCATTTATAACAATAAAATAAACGTAAGATTTAAAAAGTAAAAACGAAAGGATGTGCAATAGGATTCTTCTTAATAATGATTGGTCTAAAAATTCAGTTCACTAAAATCCAAATAAAGAAGCTTATCCTACTTGGAGTGACATAAAGATATGAAACACACAAAGTACAAGTTGGCATTAATTGACAACACATTATTGAGGCTGGTTTGGAACCATGACTGCTAATTTCCGAGTCGTAGAATCACGTAAATTCAGGTACTAGTATGAGAAAAAAAAGAAAGAGACAAAGCATCTTTGAAAAATTTATGTACACAAAAAAGCATCATGTATCACTTGGTTAACACGGAGAGACACACAAAACATTAAAAAAAATCTAAGGCCCTTTTAAGGGATTATAATCAAAATTATAAAACATAAAATACTAAAAGCTTTGGATTCATATAAACTACAAAGTAACAACAAATTCACTAATCAAAGAGCGAACTATTCTTTCGTATTTGACTAAGCTTATAAAAAACAACGAATTCATCAAGGCAAAGATATGATAGTTACCATTAAGATTTAAGACACACCAAACTACACAAAGAATCAGGAATAAAAACAAGCAAATAATTTCTGAAAAGCTGAAAACAATTAAGTAACTGTTTGATTTTCAGCATAATGTAAAGTAGTACTGCCCTACCAAGTTGCATACAGAAAAGAAAACAAACAATTCCATATATACAGCCACACATCAAGGGCCTACAAAGCATGGAAATTAATAATAGATATGGACCCTCAACGAATTAAAGATTCTTTAATTAATGAAATAGACAAAATAACATAGAATATGAATAAAACGTTGATATATGTAATAAAAAAGTTGTCTTAACTTTGTATATAATCATCAAACTTTCAAAATTAAATTATTGAGTATATGAAAAACACTCAGAAAGAAAACAGGTGAATACCGGTAAATTGAACAATCAATGATGCAGACTTCATAATTTGACTTTATATTCATTTTTATTTATATTGTATACTTTCATTTAAATGATTCAAAAAAGTTTACATACATGATGGAGACAACTAACAATTACACTCAAAAAAATCAAAGTGTGAAAACAAATAACATCACAAATCACAATCAAGCTTAATCATAAAACAGCTCCTATGCAGACACAAATCAGAATCAAGAATTCATCAGTTTCGGAAAAACCGAAAAAACTGAATTAACCAATCACACACACAACCATTGGTCAAAGTAGATGATTATACAATAGAAAAAGAAATCATTTTTTCAATCAATTGAAACCTTTTTTTTATAATGTGGCATAACAATAACATAGATTCTGACCAGTTCCTAAAACTTTTAGTATCATACAATTGACTAATCATTAAAAACCAAAACTATAAAGAAACATTCACAAGTCAAAATGGGCACCGACCCTTTGAATGTTTAAGAAATTCACCAATCAGCAACCAACAAAAAAAACAACATTAAATAGAGCTAAATTTGAAGCCAAATTACACAATCTTCATAAGTTCTCATAAGAAATAAAAACAAAGGGGTTTTCAATAAAGGTCTAAGATTTATAACAATGGAAACAAATATGATATACCCTTTTGAGTTTTGAGCAAAAGGGTTAATAAAAAAGAGAAAAAGAATGATAAAATAGAATACCTAAAAAACGAGCTCCAACCACGGGAAGGAAATGAGATTGGTCATGAATCTTTACAATGCAGATTCTGGTTTGAATAATCTTTAAAAGGGTCAAGGAAAAATGTAATTTTTTTTAATTTGGTTAAGGAAAAAATAGAAAATCTAGAAAAAGACAAAAGGGGGAAAAAATGCGTTTTGGGAATGAATTATTGGCAGCCAAACAAGCGCAGAGAGAGAAAGAGAAGAAACCAAACGGTGGAGAAAGAAAGCGGCGAGAAGAGGGAAAGAAAGAAATGGGAAAAAATAGGGAAATGGGTATTTATAGGGTTTTGGAAGAAATCAAACGTGCTTTACAAGGAAACCTTCGTCGGTTGTTGAATTAGGAAACATTGCCAACAAAAATTAATTGAAATATAACCTCAAAATCATCGATTTCTTACACATTCACGCGCCTTTAGTACACTCTCCTCCCTCTATTGTTCTACTCTTTCTTTGAATATCGGCTACGGTATATTAAATCGCGAGAATTAAAAAAGTTGATGTTTAAACTCGACTTTTAAGTTTAAGTTAAGTTTAATGCCACATTTATAGGTTTATAAAATCAATCATGTTACAATCGATAAGGTATATCTCACTCTTAGATAATGTAATAGCCCGAATTGTTACGGATAGTATTGCCTTAACTTTATATTGACTTATGCGACAAACAATTTTCTGCAGGTACTTCTTGCAATGACATTTTCACTTCCTCAAATTTCGACCTCTAACTCGAAACATCCCTTCGACTAATCCACCTTTATTGTAAGTCATTTGCATACTCATACTCCATATTTTGTTCAAAACAATATGTAATAGTATGTCCCCGTGATTATATTTCAATTGGCATAGACATTGCATATAATATGCGGGTGCTAAAGATTTGAACTCTGATACTTCTACTCTTTCACATTAAAGTGTAACACTTTAACTAATAAACTACTTGACAAAAAAAATAATATCAAATATATTTTTAGTCCCTCTAAGTATATCAACTTTCATTTTTAATTCCCCTAAAATTTTCCTTCAAAAATTGGTCACTCTACATTTTCTGATTTCAATTTTAGTCTCTATCTTTTTACAAAATTTCACATAGCATGTTCCAAATGGCTAGAGTTGTCAAAATAGACCTAAACCAGCCGATAACCCCAAGTTACATAGGCCAAGAAGCTATTTAATTTATAATTTAGTTTGTTATATATTTTGAATTGTTAGGTTGAAAATTTAGTTTGTGATGTAAGTTTGAACTTTATTAACTTTTAGAGTGCACTATGTGACTCGTCATCCACAAATCTCTCTACTTCAAGATCTAAGTAACTTCAAAATTAGTGGGTCAGTTTATGTCTATTTTGACAGCTCTACAAATGACTTATTTAATAACCTATTATTATAATTAATATGACATTGAATATCATCAGTTTAATAATTTAATTATTTAACCTTTATTAATTTACATATACCTTCACAACAAAAATTAAATTATTAAATTAAAGATTATACAATTAAATTACTAAACTACAATCTTTTAAGTTTCGTTAAAAATATCTTGTAAATTCTAAATAATGATCTATCATAAAGAATGACATGTAAAACATGACATGTGAACTTTTGTATAAAAGAAAAATGCTAAAATTGATAACTGAAATTCAGTAAGACTGAAGTTTGAAGAAAAAATGTAAAAGGATAAAAATGAAAGTTGATATATTTTTACTCTAATCTTTTAAAATTTATATTTAACTATTTTTTTTAAAAAAATTATATATTCTTGTAATTAAAATATTAAATAGTATAGTTAAAAAAAATTACTTAGGAATACAGTTAAAATATAATTTAACGATTTAATTTAGAATATGAAAGAGACTATAATCATGCTTGGGAAAATTTTGTAGAAATAAAAATATGTCTTTTTTTTTGTCAAGTATAGTGGCTAAAAAATTCATCCTTAAGATGGATAAATTGGATGATCAGAATTTGAACTCCAACACCCTACATATATAATGCAATGTCATTTTTTTTATCAAATAAAAAGTAAACTTTGATAATTTCTCAAGATGAAAAATTTATTTAAACAAGGAGGAGTACCCAAATGTTAGATTTCTCATTATTTTATCTTTTACAATAAATCCAACTCCCCCTGTTCCAATTTTTTAGTTCTTTTAACTTTTTAAATTTTATCTCAAATATTTGTTCATTTTAAGAAACAAAGTATAATTAGTGATATTTTACTATTACTGCAACTAACTCATTAATTAAATCAATTTTCTCTTTCTTAATAAACTAATGGTAAAAATTATTTAACTTGTGGATCTTTATCAATTCTTAATATGTGTGCAAAACTCTAAAAAATTAAAATTTTGAGACAAATGGAATACTATATTTGAAATGGTATCACAGGTTTAAGAAGCCTTTTTATTTGTCTAAAGAGAAAAAAGAATATGTTCTTACGGTGTAAAATAATTTTACATTATCAACTAATCAGAACCATGTTTTCTGTCATGTCACTCCACTTAACCTCATTTTCTTGATATGACATATAAGGTTTAATAATTCTTATTAGTTGTCGGTGTAAAATTACTTTACATTGACGGTGCGTGTCCTTTAAACTATTGTCTAAATCGATGAAATAAAAGAGTGATTCTTTTCTTACTCTTCCTTTTGTCAACAGTGAAATATTTCAATATATATCTTGTTCATATAGGTACACATATACTATTAAGATGAATAATTTCAATAGATTTATAAATAGTATTTAATATAAATTTATAAATAGTGTAGTAAAATCTATTTATAAATTTATTAGAATTATCCATTTATTGTTAGAAATTAAGCACATGATAGAGCATAATTCAAAAGACTAATACAATAGGTGGAGAACCTCTTGGCTTAAGTACGACACTGAACATTTTAAAATACTCGATATATATATATAGGACTCTTAATATTATTACGTTCTTTAAGAGTCAACGACCACAATGATTGAGTACCTTAATTTAGCGTATAAGTAGCCATTATATTACCCAACTTTTAATAAAAACATCAATTGTTAACCTTATTGCTTAAATATCACATTCAACAATTTGAAATTCTTGAAGGGAAACTCTTAAACAGTTTTTTTAAAAAAAGTTTATAAATTAAAAAAAAAAAGTTTATAAATTAAAATTTAAAAAAAAAAACAAACTGGGTCCCATGAGGTATCTGGAGACACGTAGGGTATGAATAACAAAGCGCGTGGTAACACGTGTAAAAGAGACGGTTGGACGTGGCCAGGAATAGAAATGGGACCTACAACATACGTGTAGACAACGTAGGGCAAGGGTGGTGTCATTTTCAGGGAACGAGTGGTAGTCATCGGTGACGGTGTTTATTGTCTTCAATAGCCACTTATATGGTCCCACGTTGATTGTGGGGTCCACTGTGAGAGGTAATGGTGTCCTCGTGATGTGATCAAAAATTGGCATGGGTTTAGCTTCACCTTCCTTCACCACCCTTCATTCATTAGAGAACCTGTTTTTTAAGCCCCTACCAAACTTGACATGTGTGAGTAAACCAAATATTATAATATTCAGTGTATTTTTTTAATAGGATAAATAAAAGTGAATATTTATTTTTGTCTTTCAAGACAATTTACTATCTCATAAAAATAAAACTCAAATTAACCACTAGTATTTGTATATTGAAAACAAGTTAGCTCCTCTGTTAGAATGTATCAGAACTAGTCTGCTCTCAATATAAAAATGTCCAGATTGAAATACATTATTTTTGAGTTTATGCAAAATAATTTATGTTAGTAAATAAAGTTTTATGTTAATTTATAAATTCTTACTAACAGAAACTTATGAAGCACGGACACCGACACAAACATCAGACACGGACACTGACACGGCGATATCCATAAAAATTTGGAAAAATGACTTAATTCAGTGTAATCATAAGTATCGTGTTGGTGTCGGACACTGACAGGGATATGTGTCGGACACGGACACGCCTAATCCGAGAAGTGTCTGTGCTTCATAGACAGAAACTGTATTTTTATAAGTTATTTTTGCATTAACTACTTTGACAAACTTATTTATTTGCATAAGTTGTTTTGTATAAACTCAAAAATAAGTTATTACAAACGGACCCTAATTTAAGTTTTGTTTTTGTTAGGGGCTAAATTGTCGCGGTCAAAATTTATAAAGGACCAAAATGGATCTTTACTTTATGAATAGTTTCTTTTGAATTTAAATATAAGCAAAAAATTGACGTTTTGATCATTTTTTTGTTTATATTTGAGACAAGATTGATATAGTTTGTTTTTTATTGATAGACAAAAATATAATAATCACCAAAAAACTCATAAATGAAAAAGTCAGAATTTAAATCTTAATTAATATATATTCGGTTTAATAATTTTAATATGTTTAACAATTGAGGTAGCTAATATGTAAATAATTTATGTATATAATTTTGATGATTACAATAAGATCCTAATTGAACAATACAATAAGATCCTAATTGAACAATCCAAATTGCTAGACTGTTTCAATTTTGTGACTCAAAACTGTGGTTTACTCGATATAAGTTTCAAAATCCAAACTCTAAACTAGGCCGCCAACGGCCACACTTTACTTTACAGTCACTAGTTTGGGGTAGAGCATACTGCAAGCAAAATGGTTTTGCAAGTATTGGCCTCTAGAAAGTTTAAAGATAGCATTTTCTAGAAGCCACCCCCACACCACCATTCAATGCCAACAAATCAAGGGAGTTGACTGAATTTAGCTTCACTTTATCAATACGAAAACAATGGGAATCTAGTCATTCTAAATCTAGATGCGCAAGTAAAAGGTTTTAGCATGTCATCATTATGTTAAATTAATTTCTTTTGACAAACTTTTTCATTTGGCGGATTCTTTTGAGTTTTGACAAACTTCATTGTTAAATTATTACTATTAATTAATGTGTACTAACAAAGTAAACAACATGTCGGACACGAGTGTGGATCCTCTCCAGTTGAAAATAAACTGGAGGCTGTCCAGTTTAATAATCCACCCATCAATTAATTAATTTTTAATGTTAACTACAAAAAACAAAAAAATTTAATGGTGTTGATTTCACAGGAGGACATTATAACGGGAGAGAATCTCTTCTCTGTCGGACACTCTAGATTGCTCATATCCAACTCAATAAAAAAATCGAAATTGAAACTGAAAAAAAACCAAAATCGAAAAAAGAATGAACTTTTTTGAATGTTTTTAGACCACCTTAGGCAGAACCGATTGATTTGATTTAATTTTCAGTTGGCTTCATAATAACTGAACCGATCCAAACTATAACTATTTATCTAATTTTTTTATCACAACAAAAATAATTTATTTTTCTATTTATAAGCATGCTAAATTAGAAAATCCTTTTTCTTTTACCTTAGAAACACACGGAAGTAGAAGAAATATTTCAGTTTTCTCTTCGTTTCATTTCTTTCGAATCATTGTCTCTCACAATCCATCATCGCCTCCCTCAAACTACCGCCGCCTCACTCACCCAGTTCTTTCTTTCATTTCATCTCCCTCGAACCATCGCTGCATCCCTCAAACACGCATAAGCTTTAGCAAGAATGTTTTAAATCTATCAATATAATAAGTTGCTTCCTTAATTTGTTTTCATATGTTTTGATTAAAATATATTTTTTATATTACAAGTATTTATGTAGTGTTTATTTAAAAACATAACCAAAATAAACCGCATAAAGAAATAATCGAATTTTTATTGGAGGTGGTGTGGTGAGGTGCTGAGATGTATTTTTATTGGTGCTTAATCGGATTTAATAATTTGGTGGATCTTTTGGTGTTATTTGGGGGTTTCGGTCGTTGGCTTGTCCGTTGCAAGTTCGCAGGTTTAGGTGGTTCTCCCTGTCGTTGGCTTTGGTGGTTCTGTCCCGTTGTGCTCGAAAGAGTTAGGTGTGTAGACACTCCGTGTTGACGGTAGTTGTTGTTTTATCACACCTATAGGACAGTTTGTGGTTGGTGAGGTGTTGTTTAGTGGCTTCTGGTGTGTGGTTGATGTTGTGCGTAAGGTCACCCTTTGTTACTTGATTTTCTGACCGTTTCCCAAGTCTGATGAGATTTGCAGGATTCTCTGAGTCTCTAATGGTGTCCAAATCTGTTGAGATTTGTAGATTTCAAGTTATTTGGGTAACCTCTATCGTACTGATATTGACTGTTTTGGAGTTGGTCTGCAAGCTGAGACTTATTCGCCTAAGCTCTACTTCTACTGGTGTCCCTTCAACTTCTGACTTAAGGAGCTGTCTTTTGGATACTGATGGACCAGTTAATTTTGCTTTGAGATTGGAAGTTAGTGCTAGAGTTTTCCTTTTGAGTTCGGGTAGAGGGCCTCTGATGGTCGGGGAGTTTAGGCGGTGTCTGTTATGGTGTTATCATTGGTGTTCCGCATATATACGGCGCCTTTATTTGTAGCCTCCTTTTCTGGTCTCTGTTCGTCTTGTACGGAGATCAGATTTTTATATATGTTATATTTGTCATTCAATATATATATATATATATATATATATATATATATATATATACCTCTTAAAAAAACAAGTTGAATTTATATTATTGGATAAAATTAACAATTTAATATAACGTATATAAATATGAAATGACATATATGTTTATTAATATTTATTTTTTTAAGTGAGGTAGTTGGGGAAAAACTAGAATAAAAAATAATAAGTTAGAAGCTAACCGACTTATCAAAATAAATTATAAATTAATATAAATAAGCTATAAGTTCGTAAAAAAAATTATTAGATAGATTTTTGTGTCTTTCATAACTTATATTTTTATATGTAATATAATTTTTATGTTTAAATTATTTTTATTAAAAAAAATATGGATTCTCATACTAATTTTTTCTGCATTTAAAACACTGATCAATAATATAGCATGTAATTCAATGTTTACATTGACATTATAACGGAACTCTCAAAGAAATAAATTGCCAATTACCATAGAATTTCCTCATGAGACCGTCATATTAAAACCAATAAGATCATATTAAGAGTGTGAAAAAATATATTGTTAAAACTACTCTACAGTTCGTATGACCTATCTCCCTTCCAAAAGTAACAATTTAATTAGGTTAGGGTTTTCTTTCATTTTGTCCCAAATCCATTATATAGTGCGTGCCAAGGTGGTTTGTTGATTCCCTCCTGTCTCCAGCTGGAAGCTACCATGCCAGTCTGGAACTTCTCTCATCTTGCCTACCTTCCAAAATTCACAGCCAAACAAAGAGTGACCAGCCAACGGGAAATTATAGTATAGCATAAATCTAAATAACAAATGTTAGGCACACTCATATAAATTAAAAAAAAATTAAAGGGAAAAAAAATAAAATAATATTAATTGATGTGATTATATTATTTTTGTTCTAAGTTTTTTTTTATTTATGTGCGTATGCTTAAATATATTTTATTTAGGTTTGTGCCTATACAGCCAACAAGCCTAACGACAAATCACTAGTTCACTACAGAAAGAAGTGCTTATTTAAATGTGAGATAGTATTTGTCTTTTGTATTATTAACTATCTGGTTTTACAGGAAAGTTCGATAAATCAAACTTCAACGTGACAAGATAAATGAAGTTTGACAGTCTTAAAAATATAATTCATTAACCATTTGAACTACTATCATTTTTGATAATGTAAAAGACCAGATTAATGCACTCCTACAATTTCAAAGACTACATACCTTAGATATTTACCCAATTGAAAATAGAACATCTCACAGAACCATAAATTCTTTATCCAATATTCCCAACTTAATTTGCACTTTCCTTGTAGGAAATTCAGACTTACAAAACTACTACCCACCTTTGACCTTCCCTCCAGCACCACCCTAAACATATAAACAAATGCAATGTCACACCATGACTCAAGATAGTTTTGAAATAGCTTTACACAGACTATACAACTTCGATATTGGGTCTCCATACAGATTATAGACTGTTTCATAATTTGATGGACATAAGGTTTTTTAATTAGAGATAATCTAGTTCAACGCAACGTTAAATCTTGATGCTTCGGATTGTTACATTGTAAGAGACTGGCCTATAATCTGAAGTAAAAAATTTGATCATATATCATAAATTTGGCATCCCTGTTTTAGTCTATAATCTGAAGTCTAAACACATCTCAACTAACAAGCATCGGATAATTAGCTATCATAGCCGATGGTTACTGACAATGATCACGCACTTGCGACCTACTTACCTTGGACTAAAACCAAGATATCAAGCCAAACTTTTCATTCTGATAAGTTCCAAACATTAAGCAAATACAAAACCATTAGATGAAACACGAAGCCTAGGTTATTAAGTACTCAAATCTTAGACTACAATCCGTCTAGCAACAAACTACAACAGCAGATGGAAATGCGGTGGAAAGCAATAAATAAGTGGATAAATATAGCTTCCTAAATCTCACACACAAGATTCAAACTTCAAAGGTGCTGCTGCTATTCTCGGCTTCATCAAGCATTTGCACAACTTGTGCAACACCTTCTTCGATTTCCTTCCTGATAACTCCGTCAGGCATATCAAATGTCCTCCTTTTGAAAGACAGTGATCTTCCAGCAGGCTGGGGATCTACCACATCAAGCATTGCTTCCAGCTCATCAACCATTGATTTCTTTGAAGATCTAACCATCAGATCAACTCCCTACACAACAGGAAATGAACAAAACATGTTAGATAAACCGTTAAATGAAAATATTCTATTTGTATAACAATTAATATTGGACGATAATCAAACATTTTGTTGGCTACTATTCGGTTTCTATATTTTCTATTTTGGCCAAGACAAAATGACTAAGCAGCAAAATTCCGAATGTGCACAGTGGTTTATATTCAAACTGACTTGTCTTTGCAACAACAATGTCATTTTTTGTCGTAAAATGAATGTACTTGTTCACATGATACCAGTTTTCTTCAAGGTCTACACTACATCGTGCTGCCTGGAATAATAATATTTCACTACAGTTTTACTGCTTAATTAAATTCACCTGATCCTATCTCATGTATAACAATTCAAAAGTTTGGAGAAATGTGTGGTACTACCTCAATGGCATCAACAGTAAGGAGCAAGACAATGATTTTCTCAGAAAACCTCTGGCGTTCCACTCCATCACTAGCTATACGGCGTCGGTAAGAAAAGTTATTGAACTGGGCTCTGATTTCCTTTAATTTAGATTTTGCAATAGCCAGTTCTCTAAGGGCACGAAGAGCCTTTGACCTACGGATCAGATACGCTCTAAAGGTTATCTGGATCAACAATGCAGCATCTTGAGGAGATAATTCCTTCTTTTTGCCTCTCTGATTTTGAATTGCTCCAAACCTCTTTGCAAATGCCTTCATCATCAAGCAAGATAGTTACATGAAAATACATGAACACAGCTGGCATAAATGATTCAATTTTTTAATAGAGCAACATTATATGTATCTGTATAGATCTACAACAAAAACAACAACCAAACTTTATCTCACTAGGTAGGGTAACCTCTACATGAATCAAATGGCGTCATAATGTTCTATCATAAATCATGTTGATTTAAAAACCATTCCTCTGACATGTTTATGTTTGAAAAATAACAATGCATCACCTGCTCCTCCGAGACCGAGCCAAAACTCAATTTTGAAAAAGGTTCAACCAATAACATAACACAATATCAACAAAATGTAAAGTTTATTTCATGAAAATGATTTTGCCTTCGATCAGACTTCTTATTTCATATTATTTTGAATATATCATGGAACATGTTTAAGTTCTTAGGAAAAAAATATTCTTTAGGATTTTAATGAAGGGGAGGGGAAGGGAGGGGAGGGAAGGGGAGATAGTTTATTTAAATATATGTTTGGTTCAAAAGAGGGGAGGAGAGGGGAGGTGAGGTATTTTAATTAAATATTTGTTTGGTTCACAAGGGGAGGGGAGATATTTTAAATTTAATTTACCTTTTTATCCTTATACATATCAAAGAGTTTTATGACTATTCGATACATATCAAACTATATATTATATTCACAACAATTTCTAAAATTTTATAATACAACTAACAAAAAAAATTATTTAAATTAAATTAAATTAAATTATCTATAAATACATGAAAATATTTTATTGGTAATTATTAACATAAAATGTAATATTTAAATAAAATTTAAAGTATAACAAGAATAATGATTATAAAATATAATGTTTCAAAAAAATAAATAATATATTTAAATCGAAAATGTTATAATGTGATACAACATAATAACACAATATGTGCGGAAGAAACCTGATACAAATTAGACCAAAAAAAATAAAAAAGAAACTTGACGAAAAAAAAATATAGAAGAAACAAAAATATGTAGTTACGTTTTGAATATTGACATGACATATAAAAAAGTGGAAAATTTCTTAAAAAAATAATATTCTTATTAAAAAAAATAGATGTATAGGTAAAGCAATAATAAGAGGGTAATTTTTGTCAATTAAAATAAAAAATCAGGGTAGTTTGGTCATAATAATAGATGAATTTATTGCACACCTCCCCTCCCCTCCAAATCCCCCCAATTTGGGGGAAGCAATAATTGGCTTTTGGAGGTGTTTTGCTCCCCTCCTCTTTCCTCCCCTCCCCTCCTAAAAAATGAACCAAACACAATTAAATAAAAATATCCCCTCACCTCCCCTCCCCTCCCCTCCAAAACCCCCGAACCAATCAGGCCCAAGAAAAATGCAAAAAGCATATGCAAGTTAGTGGACCTTAGATGCAATCAATCTTTCAAAGCTTTTTTTTCAAAAAAAAAAAAAATCTTTCAAAGCTTTATACTCACTCATTTACCCGTATTAAAGAATTATGAATCAGACGTAGGTAACCAGCGTGGTTGATTTAACCACATCAATCTATACCCAAGAACAATTTAACCCTATTTAGCCAATTAGCCATACTATACATGGATAGAAGCAAATATTAAACTCCTAATCTAATTCATTCATCAAATTTTACAGTTACAACTATTTTTTCTTTTAAACCTATCTTTTTTGTTTCCTAGACATAAACCCTCATCTAAGTAACAAATGAATGATCGATGTGGCTCTAGCATATCATCAGTGGAATTATATAGAAAGCACGAAACCCTGTCCTGGACAGAGTTTCAAAACCAGGTATGGACAACAACATCAATACTGTATAGTCTCAAGGTGTTCAACGCAACCAGAATTGAGGTCGCATCAATTAGTCACATTTGGCAATAGATCTCCAAAATATAAAGGATCCGCTTGTAACCGCAGTTAAAAACATTGATCCAAACCAACTAACCTGTGAAACACAGACACAGACACCTATGAAGCACTAACACATACACGGACACCAATGAAGAACCAACACAGACACAAACACCAACGAAGCACTAACATGGACACAAACACCAACGAAGCACTAACAGAGACACACACAAACACGAAGCACTAACACATACACGAACACCAATGAAGCACTAACACAAACACACACAAACACAAAGTCCTGACACAGACACCAGATACTGACATTAGACATAGTTAATAATTTGAAAAACATAAGTGATTAATTGTAAGCACGTTTCCGTGTCACATGATGTCCGTGTCCACCATCAATATGAAATGCTGGTGTCATATGATCTCCATTCTCCACATTCACCATCAATGTATAACTAACTTTCTCTTTAGGCAACAAAAATACTTATCAAGTTAAACTAAATTTGATTCACAAACTCCAACAAATAAAAGATGAAAAAGATCAGAGCTAAAAAGGGTTAAGCTAGCTGATATATATACCTGTCGTAAAACAACAACTTTATGATCATTAGGTTCTTCAATCTCCACAATACGCAATTTTCTTTCTTTCTTCTTCTCATTCTCATTCTCCTTCACATTCGCTTTCTCATGATCCTTCTTCTTCTTTTTCTCAACATCATCATCACTTTCAACAGCAAAAGTATACTTCCTTGAATTCCCACTATCCTCACCTTTTCCTTTAATCTCAGCCGTCCATTTAACATTCTTCAAAACCGCACTTTTCACCTTATTTTTCTTCTTCTCTTCTTCAACCAACTCAGCAATCCACTTATACTTTCTATCAAAACCATTCTTCTCGCCATCTTTAATCTCAGCCGTCCACGTGTACTTCCGATCACCACCATTCTTCTTCTTCTTCTCCTCCTTCTTCTTGTTCTTCCCGGTAACGATTTGCTCGAATCGTGACTCTAACTCAGCGACTCGGTCACTCAAGGTTTGTAAGCCGAGTTGCTGCTGCTTTTCAAGTCGTTTGTAGAAATACGATGGCGTGCGATCCACGCGCAGCAGATCTGCGTGGAATGGAGCTTCGAGAAGACATAGATCGAGATCGAAGGGGATAGATTGTTCGATGAAGGAAGGGAATGGTAGGGTTTCAGTTATGAAGAAATGTGAAGAAGATGAGTGAGAGAAAGGTAAAGGTAATGGCAATGGTAATGGTTCTTCTTCGATGATCTCGAATCGTCTGAATCGACTCATGGTTGAGTGAGTGAGTGGAATTGGTGATAACTCGTTTTTAAGATGAAAGGAGTTGTTATCAGCGTTGTTGTGATTTGATTTTTGAATAAATTATGTAATCGTGGTGATGTTGAAAGGGAATGGGGTTTAGACTTTAAGGTGGTGGAAATGGAGAAGACGACAAAGTATTGAATACAACGAGGAATAGAGAAAATGGTAGTGAGGGTATAGTTGGAAAATTAAGTTGGAAGACATGTTAGTACGAGATTAAGTAAGATATGATTGAGATATTTACGTAAGCAGTAAATGGATTAAATTTACAGTACGAGTCATCGAGCATATCTCAATTGATGAAAATTACTCCCTCTGATCCTATATATATATAATAAATTTTTTACTTTTTAGGTTCATTGTAAAATGGATGTATGTAGACTATATTATTGTCTAGATTCATCCATTTTACAATGAATCTAAAAAGTAAAAGTTTTCTTATATATAAGACCAGAGGGAGTATGAAGTACGGACATCAACATTTATTATTATATTAATTATACTATTTTTTAAAATTGTTATCAGTATCGATATATCTGTGTTTGTGTCGTGTTTGTTGATTGTATCAACTTTTATAGGATGAAAATATTATATCTAATAGTATATGGTTTGATGTTTGAATTTTGGTGCATCCATGTATTCATTTTAGCAACATTCTTAGGAATCAAATTATCTAAAAAAATAATAATAATTTTACATGATCAAAATCGATGTTGGTGTGGCACTTCCTTCAATACAGTGGTGGTGAATGAGATTGTACTTGCGAACACACTATGGTCTCCAATGTAGAGTCAATGTCACTAATGCGATGACGGATACAACATCCTCGTCATTAATGATTATTGGAATAGCGGTTGAAAAGTCATAATTGACAATAAATGTCGATCATTTCAATATGACCATTACAAAAGGATAATTAACTTCCTTAACTGCTGGGCAGGGTGGCGCGATCTTGAATCTACATTGCACTAGGCTAAGCTCGGATGGATTTCTGGTGTATTGGACTTTAGGCCCAATCCAAAATAATAAATAATTTAATTTTTGAATTTATTAAGTAGAAAATAGTCTAACACTAGATGTGGAAAACAAGATGTTTAATCATTCTTCACTTAATTTGTGTCAAAAAAAAAATCATTCACTTAATAATTAATTTCATTCATATATCAAATGTAATAAAATAATTTGGGTCATGTTAACTTGTGCACAAAGGGCACATGTTAAGCTACCTAAAAAAAGAAATATAGCATTTAATGATATAAAGAATTTAATGCTTAGAGAATGTAATACACCACAAGTTCAATAAATTCTTTCCACATTTATCTTCTTAACATGTGCACTTAAGGGCACAAGTTAACATTTCCCAAATAATTTAAGTCACATCATTTACACGAGTTAAAGACAATGTAAAATAAAATCTGTCTCGCTAAAAAGAGTTGTAATGGTAGTATATTCTAAGAAATTATCAAACATAAAGAAAATATTATTTGTAAGAGAACAATTTAATTTTACTTTAAAAAATTGAATAGATCACTCAAAAAACAATATTTTTATTTTCAGTTCCTTAATTTTGATTTTTTATGGAATTCTTAATATTTATTTATTGTTAAGGCAAGGCACTTGTTTTTATCGATCAATGGATAGAATTAGAAAGAATATTTGCGATGTTGGATTAGGTGGGTTTATTTGATAAACTTGATGCGCCGCATACTGAATTGACCAAAGTGGGGTCAATTATTGGATTAAATTACGGTATCTCTGAATCATTGGACAAGTTATTTATCAATATTCTATGAAAAATGATGCTGCCCGTGCCTTGGATCCGTGTAGTGCTTCCCATGTGACCTTTTCACCATTTTTTTGATACATCTTTACCCCACTTTATCATTAGCATGCTTCATGCATTATTTGACCCAATTTAATTTTGTTTACACGGTTCTTGTCAAAATGAAGAAGTCACTCAGCTTATGTGTAAGTATTTATCGTTGATGTGTTAAATAAATGTGAATTATAAGTTTGGAGTAAAAATTGATCATCAGATAAGTGAGAGTTATGTTGATGTGTTAAGTGTGAGTTATATAGAAAATATTCCTTCTTGTATCGAATCTTTGTTGATGAATGAAATATATCGACTTTGTTTATTTCAAAATTGAAAAAGTTTTAGATTTGAGAGAATAGCGATTAAACAACATGTAAGTGAGAGATTCATAAACTTAATTAATATTTTAAGATTTTATACGAAAATGTGATGATTGATCTTCTCGAATAAGTTTTTGATAAATAACGATCTCTAGATGTATCTACACATTTCATTCAATAAGTCTCACAATTCTGTATGCATTCTATATTATATTATTTCTAATAATTGTAAGACACATTTTGCGGTGAATGTTTTAAAATTGCAATGGAATCTCACATTTGGGCATAAATTTTCTTTTGTAGCTCAAGGATTCTTAAATTAAACTAAAATATTTTCATAGAGTGAATATATTTAAGAATTGTTTGGTTCAGCCGAAAATAAGAGATTGAGAGTAACATTATATAGCAATAGTTCCATCATACTTTAAGGGGTATAGTTATCAATGTAAACCAACTTTGCCTCCCCTAACATATTCTAAAAGATTTATAGAAGTTTACTTTTGTACCAAACAAAGTTTACATTTTTGTTCAGAAACACAATTTACACGGCACAAAAATTAAGTTAATTTACAATTGTTGTTCTTTAACTTTTCATGTTGCTTTCAACCCTCTCAAAATTATTTTTTACTCTTTAAATTTAGTTTGAGATTTACATTCGAACTTGGTGTTTAAGTTTGGAACGTAGCTTCCGAACAAATTTTACATGGCCAAATTTCATAATTTATATTTCGAACCATTATCACTACCTATTGTTCCTAAACAAAACACCACCAAACTGAGAATATCAATGTTGGAAACACCTCGTCATCACCGGATACACAATCCTCTCCAATTCTACACCAATATGTCTCTTCATTTATAATTTAGAATAATCATCATTCCAATTTACTGAGAGCGAACTCACATTCACTAATCACTTATAACACTTTGAATCATGCGAACTTAGTTTCCCCAAATTCACAATGTAACATTCACTATCTCATTTCTTCCACTATTTCTATATTTATAATTAATCAATTTATCATAAGTAAATTTTGATTAATGATGGTTATTTCTAGGTTTCGGTTAAACCGTTTATTTTGAAATCTCAATTGTATAGCGGTCTAAAGGACATAATACAAGTGGACAGGAAACTATAAGCAGCCTATTTGTTTATGAATTTTATAATGGTTCGGAAGACAAATTCCGAAATATGCCTATGAGAAATTTGTTTGAAAATTATGTTGTGAACTTCTAGTTCATAACATATTATAAGTTTGGAACGTAATTTCCAAACTAAATTTAAAGGTAAAAATAGTATTTTGAGGATTTAAAAGCAACTTAGCAAAATTCTTATTTTATTACACGTTGATGTGATGAGAAGGTGATTTTAAAGCCAAGTAATCAAACTCAAAAACAATATTGGGCCAAAAACAATTGGGCCAAGAACCACCAAAACGAACAAAACCCAAATCCAATAAAAATCGAATGTTGAGAAAAACAAAAACTACGCAAAAAACACAAAGGTGAAAAAAGGAAGAAGAAGAGGGTTCTTCGAATTCGAAACAAACAAAGCGAGTGATTCTATTTTACACAAACAACGGAGGAGTGACAAATCACAACGCCACAACGCTCCAAAACCTAAACAACTTCGTTAGGTAAACTTCACCGTGAAATTTCACTCTATTTTGTTTATTTTTCTTTTGATTGCTGAATGAAGCTACTATAATGTATATCGATTTTGTATAAATGTTGAAGAAATTGAAAATTTCGTTTCAATTTTGAAATTTAGGGTTAACAAATTTGGTTTCGTTTTTTTGTTGTTGTTGATGAATGTTGAATGTTGATGTGAAACAGTTATGGAGAGTGCTTTTGTGAGTGCTTCTGCGATTACAGACCAAAGACAAAAGATAGAGCAGTATAGGCACATTCTTTCTGCTGTTATTTCATCAAACGACATCGTTCAAGCTAGGAAGTTCATAGATCACAGTTAACTTTCTTTTTTCTCATTCTAGGGTTTTTAGTTTTTTATCTATTTGTTATTTTTTGGTTTTTATTAATGTATTGAATTATTGATGTATGAGATTGTTGAAACTTTGAATTTCATGTTTCAGTGTTATCGGATGATGTTCCTTTAGTTGTATCGCGGCAGCTACTACAGAGTTTTGCTGAAGAGTTGGGAAGATTGGCGCCGGATACACAGAAAGAGATTGCTCATTATATTCTTGCTCAGATTCAACCTCGAGTTGTGTCGTTTGAGGAACAGGTTTGAATATTGTGTATTCTATTTTGGGATTATATGCTTGTAATGTTTTGTTTCGGTAAATAGGAGAAGTTAACTTGAATGTTGTTTTCTTAAGCATGATAGGAATAATATCATTGAGAGTGAGAGCAAAAAAATCCCAACTAAGATAGACATCGATGATCATATAACATTTCAATCACACTTAATTTATTTATAAACTTCTTATACTTTCCTTAGTAGAAAAGAAAAATAAGCCCTCCCCTCCAAAGTCCTCCATCCATACAACCTAAGATGAAACTGCGACATTATAAGCAAGCATGCATGTCTTATCTGGAAACATTAGACATGACATGAATATGATATAGAAATAAAGATACAAAAGAATTGTATACTGTGGAAGTATGATACAGCTATAACTATAATACACATCAATTTGTATAGTATTAAAACATACATCTTAAGTAGAAAAGATTGTTGATATTTTGAAAGATAGCATCAGTTGATTTAAACATGATAAAGTGTTCGGTTTATAGCATTATTTATTTATCTTAAAAAACTGGAAGTGAGTTTAATTTATTTTTAAAAAAATTGAATCTTTGAAGTGCCAGAGAAGTTTCTTATTCAAATACATGTCCGATAGGGGTTATTGGTTGGCATGGACATGGATACTATTTCGATGCACCTGTGCTTCTTTAGCTCTTGGTTTGCTAAGAATCAATTGTGCAATTATTTTAAGTTAGCTTCATATGGATTGTTATTTACTTGTCTGGGAATTAAATCAATTGCTATAGCAGCGCTATAGTGCAATTGCATAGCAGAATTTGAACAAACTGCTACTGTTCTGCGATGCACTATTTAATACAAAATATTGTGGAATAGTGGGGTGCTATAGCACTGTTGCGTATCAGAATTTGAACAAACCGATGTTTTCCGCAATTGACACCAATGGATTAAATCCCGTGATACAAATAATATGCAGGCTCTGTAGTCAATAGAGGCCACTACAGCGATGTTGCGAATCAGCCCTAAGGCGCTTTGTGAAACTGTTGCGTTTTTAAGTAGCAGCTGTAGCAACCACCACTACAATGAAGCTCATGTAAAAATTGGACATCCCCTTAACTTAGCTAACCCCTTCATAGTTTTACCTTGTTGGGAAATTTTTGTCATTTTCATCAAAAAAACTTACTTGCCTTAATATTGGGTTTGAATATAGGTAACAATGAACTTTGATTACTAGTTATGAACATGTCTTTAATGTTATGTATTCTATTTGTGAGCTTTTATATGTATATGGTACTAACAAATTTCTTGTAAAGTTTCTCTAAACTTTGATGTATTGGCTATACCTCTGTAGCGTTTTGGGTGTCGGCTGCAATCGGCAATTGACTACATAGTATTTCCGACACTATTTTTGTGTTATTTGATAGGGCTATATAAATTGTAGAAAGAACATAATCACCCTTTCTCTAACAGAATTCAGAATCACAGATTATTTTATGTATTCAAGGTCTTTATCAAAATAGTATTTCTGTTGCTATGTCATGCATAGAGTTTTCTATGCTGAGAGATGTTTATTGAAAAAGTATTCTGAAAGGTGTTTCTTACTTTCGTTCTTTAAGAAGCAATCTCTCATTACATTATGCATCTTTGTTTAGATCTATCACGTAATTCATGTCCAAGTATACATTTTGCCACGCTAATTGTCACTTGTTGTTTTGTTATAGGTTTTGGTTATTAGAGAGAAATTGGCCGAGCTTTATGAATCTGAAGAGCAATGGTCAAAAGCCGCTCAGATGCTCAGTGGTATTGACCTAGATTCAGGAATGAGGTCTCAGAGAATTTCCAACCATATGCACTTGCTTGCCTAAAGTATTATAATTCAGTCAAAATTTGAAAATCTCTCTATTTGTTATTCTTATTTTTTCTTTTGATTTATATTATCAGGGTAGTTGATGATACATTCAGGTTATCCAAGTGTGTCCAAATTGCTTGTTTATACCTTGAGGTATTTACTTTATTTTGTGCAAGGAAATCCATATTTGATTGATGTAATCATGTAAGGTTTTAATATCATATAGGGAGATATAACTTGCTACAAAGAGTATATGTATAATTTATTAATTTTATATCTGGACTTAACCTTTCAAATACATCAGCTCCTCTTTAAATATTGTAGATATACTGATTTTAATCCCAGAATGATGATGTTTATTTGAAATAATTTTTTCCTATATGCCAGGATGACGATGCTGTCAATGCTGAAGCTTTCATTAATAAAGCATCATTCTTGGTTAGCAATAGTCAGCAGGAAGTACTGAATTTGAAGTATAAGGTCTGAAAATGGTAACTGAGATTAAATATGCATACTTAAACATTGTCTTGTTTGTTTCAACTTTTATTCTATTTTCTTTCAGGTTTGCTATGCGAGGATCTTAGATCTGAAGAGGAAGTTCTTGGAAGCTGCCTTACGATATTATGATATATCTCAAATTGAGAAAAGGCAAATAGGGGACGAGTATGTGTCCTACATGTTACTTTTTCCCTCCTATGTTTTTATAATCATTTTAGAGATTCCAGAATTCTGCATACTATACCTTCAACTTTGTATGCTCATATCTCTTTATTCTTTGTGCGGTCAGATAAGTCTCTTGGTTTTCCAATATAAATCCTTGGCTTAAATTATATTTTAAATTAAGTAATGTTTGTTTTAGATTCCAGAATTGAGCTTTATATAATCCAAATTCTGGCTGTATTTAAGAAGATAAGACATCAAGTTGCCAACACAAAGATGCTTGATAGAATGCTAAATGCTTGTGTGCCTGATATTTGTTAGAATTCAAGTACATTTTGATAACATTGCTGCTTAGGTTTGCATGTAGTTCTTCTTAACTTCAACTTGCTTGTTTATTTTGCGCAATAGATATAAAGAATTCTATTGTTTTTTCAGCCATGATAATTAGTAAGCTGGAGACTTTCTCGTGATAATATTCACATCACATGCCTTTTAGCCAGTATTATCACCAGTAATTATGACTCTAGGTATTAAAATTGAATTAGCTCACTGACAGTTGTTTGCATAACCTCGAGGAGATTCACATAGACTTGTATAGACTCACATAGAATCACGAGTTTGAGGGCATAAGAGTCTGCAATGTAGCAGTTACTTTCCCTCACATGTATGAAATGGCACTGGTCCAAGGTTTTTAAAACCCCCTAAATGCATATAGCTGCCTCCCAATTGTTGCATTAGACTCCATGCATAGATGCATCTAGTATACCGGCCTGTATCCATCTGTAAAAGAGATGAACAGTGTTGTATTCATTCTCCACCCCATTGCTTCAAACATAAACAAATTCTTGAACCTAAAAAAATGAACAAATTTATCAATGCAAGTCTGCAATCTCAATGACATAGTAGGCAATTGAGGTGAATGAACCCAGATCTGATGAGCTTATTCCTAAATCAGTTGTGCCAAGTCCAGCTCCAATGAAGGCAACCTAATCTCACCATCTCTAACTATTGTAATTTTGGACCTTGTCTTTTGTCGAATTGTATCGATTTTTAACTTGCTAGCTGTTTATGTTTTCAGAGTTGTGAACTGCATAATTTACTGGTCCATAAATTATGAATTGTTATATCTAAGTTTTGAATACATACATTAAGTAATACGTTGTGTACAGATACATTAATTTACATAGACTCTTTAGTTTGACACCTTTGATTATATCTTAATGCTGTGGATGTTAGCCAGTTATCACATTTGCACTTTATATTACAGGGAAATTAACGAGGAAGCACTTGGGCAAGCTTTATCTGCTGCTGTTACCTGCACAATATTGGCAGGTGCAGGACCTCAACGTTCCCGTGTTCTCGCCACATTGTACAAGGTAAGCTTCAATCATATTATAAAACAATATACAAATGTGAAATTTTCAACTTCGTCGCATTAATTTTTGTGGACTTGGTTGGATTAGGATGAGCGGTGTTCAAAGTTGAAGATCTATCCCATACTGCAGAAGGTCTCTCTCTCTCTCTCTCTCTCTCTCTCCTCCTTCCTTTCTCTTTCCTCTCTCTTTCTCTGCCTCATTTGACTTTCCACACAGGTGTATTTGGAAAGAATTCTTCGAAAGCCCGAAATTGACGCTTTTGCAGAAGAGTTGAAACCACACCAGGTTATTAAAGTTTGTTTTGTATCTTCATACTTTTGATAGTCATGATGGGCATGTTTCAGCTTTTACTTTTCCACAGAAAGCCATTCTTCCAGACAATTTCACTGTGCTGGATCGAGCTATGATTGAGCATAATCTTCTGAGTGCAAGCAAACTTTATACTAATATCAGGTATGCGAAATTATATTATCAGTTTGTTGTTTCCTTATGGGTTGATTATTTTAATATTTACACTGTTTGGTTATTTTATCCTCTTTTTAATCTGCCTATGTGCCTCTTTTGTAGCTTTGATGAGTTAGGTACGCTATTGGGGATCCCACCTCCCAAGGTATAGAATTTCATGTCAAAAGTTATACTTATTTTTCAGCATTTCATGTTTACAATATAATTCCTTATTTGTTGTGTAAGACTTGTTTATATTAATCATCGGATTTAAATAAGAAAACAAAAATTAATTTAAAGGTGTCACATGGTGATAATGATAGCTTTTATCTAGCTTACTTAACAAGAAGGTTCTGGAGGAGGGAGACCCTCCTGGATGTGATTTTTCTTATGTTCATTCAATGGCCTTCCTACAGTTTGTGAGATTTGAATTGTTTTAATTTTTTTCTCCCAATTATTTTACTTTCAGGCCGAGAAGATAGCGTCAAGGATGATTTATGAGGATAGGATGAAGGGATCTATCGATCAGGTATAAATATTAAATATACATTACAAGTTGCAACTTGTTTCATAAAAGTACTTCAAAGAAATCGGAATACAAATATTAGTTGAAAGAATCATTTTTTAGACTGCTCCTGGGGAGTTGGAAGTGGTTTGGGCTATGGTTTAGGGGGTGGTAGATCTTGACTGCCATGAAAGAGGAAAATTTATTGCAAGTTTTGTTTTAGGGCTGTAGTTAACAATATTGAAGAGATTCAAATTTTGAATGCTTGTTCTCAGGTTGAAGCTATCATACATTTTGACGATGACACTGAAGAGTTGCAAAGATGGGACCAGCAGGTAATTTTTCACAAATATCCAATATCTCTGGATGCAGTGTTCATAAATCATAAGTGGGTTAAATAAATAATCAGGGTTTTTTCTACCAAAAAAAATAATAATCAGGGTTTTGATGTTTCTTAAAATTTGTTATTTTAAAATCAATATTTATTTCAAGTGTTGTATTATGACACATACTTTTAAAAGGTATGAATAGCCAAAGCTTTAAAATTGTGCAATCCTAATTCTTTTGATTTCTTTTCTTGATGAATTAATTTAAAAAATGAATAAATTATTTTTGAATTTAATTTCTGATATAATTGATTCATATGGATCGTAAGGAAACTATACTTGTTAAAGTGGTTATTGCATAAATTTATTTATGTTACATTCTTTGGTCCTTGTTTGTGGGCACCCGTACATGTGAGGATCACATCGTCTTTAATCATGGGTAATCGTCTTTAATCATGAGTATTGTGCTATTTATATCCCTTCTTCAATCTCCTAAACTTTAATAATGGTTTGCTCTTGCAGATTGTTGGCCTATGTCAAGCTCTCAATGATGTTTTGGATAGTATGGCCAAGAAAGGCATTCCAGTTCCTGTTTGAGTTGGATTATTGCCAATTTCTTTGTCAATACATTCTTCACGAGTCATCCTTTTTTTGGTTGATTTTTTTGTGAACTTCACTACACTATAATAACATTAATTTTGTCATATATTAGTTTCTAGCTTCGGTTCATCCAAAGGTTTATATGGCAACTTTTGTTTAATTATCAAGTTCATCTTGATTGTGGATATAAATCCCATTATGTTTTGCATATGGACAAATGAGTGTCTAATGAAAGGATATGTAAATGAAATTGCTCATATTATGACATATAACCATGCAAAAAATATAGAGTAAAATATGGTCAGTGCATGTAATTGAGGAAACGTGTTGCTTCCTTTTTATGTATGTATGTTGCATGAAGGTATAAAGAGAAGTTTAGATCATAAGGCTTTGTTTGCGAGTTTGGAAGGGAAGGAAAGGAAAGGCTAAAAAGGAAGAAACAAGTGAAAGAAGTAGAGAAGTTTGGGAGGGAAGGAGTTTGGAGGGTTATTTTTTCTTCATAACACAAAAACCCTCCAATTTGGGGGAACTCAAAAATTGTATTGGATAGGGGTTTGGAGGGGGTTTGAAGGGTTTATGTGAATTTTTCAAATTTAATTAATGTTGTTATAATATTCTTAAATTCATAATATATTAATGATGAGTATTTATTTGTCATTCTCTATAAAAAATACTTTCTCAAAAAATGTAAAAGGTTTCTCTAATTTTCTCTCTATTTCCCTCCCTCCAAAGTCTTCCCCTCCCCTCCCTTTCAAACTCGCAAACAAAGCTTAAGATAACTGTTTTCCAGTAACCCATGTCTGGTATTTGAAACGTCTTCTTAGTTATATTGCAACCCTTTTAAATAAACCTTGTAAAGAATTATAAGCTCTAGTATACTGCGATGTGTGACTTGATAAAAAATATTATTGTACATTTCAAATGAGAAACTGTCGTTCCATTCAATTGTGATGTCCTGTATCTGGTATGAGTAACATGAAGCTTAGAATAGAATATGTGGGTGTATTGAATACTCCCCAATCAATAAGAGAATTGGATTATGTTCAATTTAGTAACACGTAAAAATCTATCCATGGTTAATTTAGTAATATTCATAATAAAAATTTACTAAAATTATGTTTAAAGAATAAAATATATCATATGATTGCAGAAATCTATCTATTACATATAGCCTTAAAGATATCGTGGAATAACCGTTGAGATGACGTCTTCACTTATAAGATTAAATATATACGAGAATTTCTCGTTCGGAGGTAGGAAATTCCTTTTACACCCATAAGGGCTTTCGGATGTGAATTGTTGAGATCACTTTGCTATCATGCCTTGTAAAAGCTTATTGCACCCCAGCAAACTTTACCCTTATGGGTGTGTTTGCTTCGTAGATTAAAGTTAGTATTCTAGGAATGGAATTTTCAGGATCATTATTACTATAAATATTATTCTTATCAATGTGTGGGATAAATTAATAAGTTTCTCTGAAACTTTTTTAAAACAAGTTCAATTAAAATGTAAAATATTAATAATAAATGAGTTAAAATAATGTGGGGGTGAGAAGTTATGGGTGGTTACCAGTTACCACTTATTTTCATGGGAATGTAAGATTTTGACCCTTTAATATGAGAATAAAAAGTTGAAAAATCATGTGTAAATTGTAATTTCAGGAATAAAAAGTTCTTAGACATAATTTATAAAAATTTGAAACAAACATGAGAATGAAATATTACCGAAGTCACATCCCTCGAGATAAAATTGTAATCATGCAACAAACATTTCCTATTTTCAATGCCCTTAATCGGCAGTGATTTTAATTTTCATAATTTATAGTTTATATAAAATTTCTCCTCTCTTAGGCTACTTAAAAATAGGTTGGATGACTATTTAAAGGTTTGAAATGAAATAGATAAGCCAAATGTTAGATTAAAGCTTAAGTTTTTAAAAAGTTGAATCCTCTATAAGCAAAGTTACATTTGTTCTAGTCACTAGTGATGTTTAATGTTAGTGATTGGTTTGCAGTGTTTGAATCAAATTAAATGTAGCAATTGTTGCAAATTGCAATGATGTACTAGTAGTATTACAAGAAAATAATCAGTACAATAATGTTGTGAAATATTCATCCTTACCCAATAATTAATTTTAATACAATAATGTTGTGAAATATTCATACACATATTTGGGAAGAAAAAGAAGAAAAAAGCATCAAATTTTGTACCAAAAAAAAGAAAGAAACAAACAAGCATCAAAGAATTCCATCCAAATTACAAATTATCATGTCATCATAATATAGTAATTACAATAAGCAATGCAAAAAATAATAGAATTAAATCAAACTATACAATAGATATTGTAAAATTGTAATGCAAAGTTTACCATTACTTTATTTCTCTATGTTGGAATTGCAAAACTTGTTTGTTCCACATATTCAAAGCAACCAGAAAAATTCACCATAATGAACCCCATCAAAATCATCCCAATTCCAACTCCACTAACCAACACACAACAATTTTTCCTAAATCCACTTTTCACTTTTTGTTCTCTTTTCAATTCATTATTTTCCTTCTTTTCCTTCTCTTTTGAACAACATTTAAATTCCACAACTTTTTTCCTACCAAAATCTTCAAAAGAATCCTCAGCATCTTCAAAATAAAAAGTTCCAATTTTTCCCCTCCCAACATTAATCTTTTCACTATTTTCATCAACCCCATTTCCTCTAAACTCCACAATAGCCTTCTCACCAACAAATTCAGGAAAAATATTTTTTGGGTCATCAAGATCAACCAATCCACTCTCTCCAACATCATCATTGTTCAAACAAGACTGAGTGCAAGAACAATTAGAACTAGAATTAGAAATAGAATCCTTGTCGAATTCAGGATTCGAAAATGTAGTGAAATGTGACATAGAATCCTTGTCCCTTTCATTAAAAGAATTTTTCAATGAGTCCAACTTTTGTGCAAAAGGATGCCAATGTTGTTGTTTTGTTTGATCACATGATTTTTGTTCAGCAAATATAAAATTTTGTATGAAATCAAATTTTTGTTGGATGTCTTCGTGTGAATATTTTTCTGGACTATGTAGAATTGCATCATCAAGCATTGATTGTAGTTCTTGCAAATTTGTTGTCAAAATTTGTTCAGTCATTTTTTGAGTGACACAAAGGTTCTTTGTTTTTCTTTTGAGGTTTTGGTGGTTACTTTGATTGTGTTTGGTTTGGTTTGAAAAGAGAGTGGTTTTGTGTTTGTGGAAACGGTTTCAAATTTGTTTTTTTTATAACTTGTAACTGAAATAATCCAATTAACTTAACCGTTTACATGCTCTATTGAATGCATCGTTTTATTTTTTTAACGGTCTTTAGTTTTAAATTAAATAAATTATTATATTTTGGGTTAAATATCTATTTGGTCTCTATAAAATAAGGACCTTCTAATTTTAATCCTTATTTTTTATCATAATTTTATTTTCTATAAAAAAATTACACATAGTTTTCGTCCTTACTAAAACTAAATTTCTTTAATTATCGTTAAACTGTATTTTATAGATATTATTACAATATAATATATAATTTATTTACTCAAATTTAGAATTTTTAACATGATATAAATTAAATATGAATTCCATAAGTTATTTCAATTGGAAAAAATATCAAAATTATTAGGTTGAATTTTTTGATCAGGGTTCGAACTCCGACTCCTTCATTTGTATATGTGAGTTTATAATGATTTTTTCATTTCGTCAATCTTCAACAGAAAAACTTGTTTTTTTTAGATAATTTTTTTATAATGTTCCAAACATCTTGCAAAAAATTATTTAAAAATATATTTAGCTGTAAGGACTAAAATTGAGTGCATCATAATCTTTCAAAAACTAAAATTTTAATAAAAATTAAGTAAAAAATGAACTTATAAGATTACCATTTTTTATTGACAAAACAACTTATGTTTCTTTTGTGCTTAGTTCTCAGTGCCTTTGTTTTGCCTCTTTCACTTTCTTTTTCTTGTCTGGGCTGATGTTGCCTTATGTATCATGTAGTGTCACAAGCATGCCTTATTTCGATTGAGAGTTAAGAGTTAATGGATATATGCTATGATGTAAAATATTTTATGCGAATGTTCACTGGAAATTAATTATTTCCTTACATCATACTATGAAAGTGGGATGATTTAGTGTAACATATGGTTGATATTGGATAACATTGTGAAAATATTTTATATTATCAGTGCATGTTTTATTATCTTCTCAATTTACAAAGCGATCAAACCACTCTATCTTATTGTGAAATTGATGATCTAAGTAGGTTTAATCAACTATAATTTTAACAATCTTCTTTTTGTTGATTCTACAATCACAGACGCTGTCAAGTGAATATAAAAAAAGTTAGGCCCCTGGAATATTGTACCCTAGGCCATGACACTCCTAACCTAAGCCCAGGGTTGTCCTTGTATTTATAAAATTTTTCCGTTTTAAAAAAAGTGTATGTTTGGTATTACGGGGCGAGAAAAATTGATTTTATTTATAAAACTGATTCTGACTAAAATTAAGTTAAAAATAAAATGATTTATGTAAGGAGACATTCATCCAAAAAAGTGTGTTGAAAAATAAGTTTGACTGAAAATCAATACTAGAATTAAAAATTACAATTTATAAATCTAACTAGAATCAATTACAAAGACAAAATCAATGTTACTTTAGATATACCAAACATATAAATATTAATTGTATTTTATGTTGGGAAAAATCGGCGTAGAGAAGATAAAAGAATACAATCATCAACATAAAATATAACGTGGAAACTCCAAAACTGGAGAAAAAATCACGGTCCGTTGTTTAAACCGACAACAAGAGAATAAACACTATATAAAAATTGTTACAACATATAGACTTCACTCTCAACCACTCATGACCCTAGTACATCTGCATTCTCCAAAGTATATATTTGAATTACATCTCAAATACTCTAAAAACAAGAGCATAAGAAGAAAAAAACAAACACAAATATAAACTTAAAGTGTTTACAAGTGCTACCGTTTGGTGTGTTGAAACAAGAAAATTGAAGTATCAATATATAATATTAAACTCCTTCACTTTCACTTCTCTAAATGATGTGAGACTTTCCCACAATAGTTTTCTTGACCTTTTTTTCCCCTTTCTTTTATGTTACAATCAACCCCAACCTTCTATACCATTATAATTGATTTTGGTCTATTTGAAAGTTGAATCAAACTTACACTAAATCATTATGATGTGATAAGCAAATTCAACATGAATCAACCAACCACTAATGAAAATAGCCACATAATTAAATATACTCACAATTCTCTTCAAAGGATAATATATGTTTCGCCATGGTGAGTTGGTGACTTGAGAAAATGGGAGAAAACAGAAATGACCAAGATGCTCTAGTTTACAAAAATGAAGGACCAATTTATTCAAAAATAAGTTGTAGGTCCAACTTGAACCTTATAAATAAGGACTAAAAATATATTTGAATGCTAAAGAAAATGAAGAAACAAAAATTTATTAATGAAGAAACTATTTGTATTCATTTTATGTTCTAAGTTTAATTTGTGATACTAATAACAATCAAAACCTTATTTTTATGTGAATAGTTTTTATTTTAGCTTTATTTTTTTTTTCTTTTTAACTTCCTTAAAAAAAACAAATACTATTAAATTTGTTTTTGTAAAAAAAATAACAAAAGAGATTTTTTTAAAAAAAATCTAAAACAAACACCCCTAAATATTTGATTTTTTTTTTGACGGAATTAAATATTTGATTTAAAGTGCAGAAATATCCATTAATTTTTTTTTTATGAATTAATTTTTTTTTGATAAGCTTATGAATTAATTGGTAAAGTCTAAGGTGAACCATCTATCAAATGCTTCACCGGTGTACCATTAAAAATATACCATTAGATTTATTAAAATAATTGAATGGTTTAGATTAATTAAAAAATTACAGAGGAACACCTAAGGTTTCCTCACCCAATCCCTCTCTGTTCATCTCTTTCCTCTTTACTAGTCAATTTTCTCTCTCTTTGTACTCTTTGTCTTCTGCATTATGAGCAGAAGAAGCACCATAAATCCAATCTCTCTCTCATCTCTTTCCTCCTGCGTCATGTGACTCCTAAATTGAAATTAATCAAAAAAGCCAATTTGATCAATTTTACCCCTCTGTTACATTTTTTTTCGGATTCAGCACAGATTTTTGGGGAAGGAAAACAAAAAGTTCTTAACACTAGCATAGGTATAGCAAGCAAAGGAAGAAGAAGACGACAGCAAAGCAACAGCAACAACGAAACTAGCGGCGGCGACAAAAAACAACGACGATTCTGGAGGCGGCGAAGAAACAACAATGGAGAGCCGGCGGAGAAGAACATAAAATAAAATCAAAGAGACAAAGATAAATAATTTGTTCTCAATTTTATAAAAGAATTTATGTTCGGATCTGAGTGAATAAAGTAATTAACTTTTACAAGTTTTTTTTTTTTTTTTTGACAAAGCTTTTACCAGTATTATAATGTGTGAAGATGTGTACATGATTTTATTTTAAGATCTAACAAATCTGACACGTTGATTTAATCTTATGGTCTTATTTAAATGACTCACCGGTGAAGCATTTGATAGATGGTTCACCTTAGATTCCACCTAATTAATTCATCATGATGATACCCTTGTGTGATGTACTATATATCCTGTGATGATCTAATAATCTCGCAATTTCCTTTCTTTCTTTCAAAATTTTCTGCCAAAAATCTCAGTTACAAAGAAAATATGGTGCTTTCTCAAAAGCTTCACGAAGCTTTCAAAGGCACTGTTGAGAGAATCACAGGCCCAAGAACCGTTTCCGCTTTCAAAGAAAAAGGTGTTCTTAGTGTCTCCGAATTCATCATCGCCGGTGATAATCTCGTTGCCAAATGCCCTACTTGGTCTTGGTAATTTCAATTTTTCCCCTTTTCCCAATTAGGGTTCATCGTTCTTCTAATTGGGTTCTTCAATTTTATTTGAAAAATCTAATTGGGTATTGGGTAATTTAATTAAAGTTGATATTTTTTGCCGAAAAATTGCATTTTTTTTTCATCAGGTTTCGAATTGGGTGAATTTATGTTCATTATTATTGTTATCTATATATTAGCTAATATAGAAATTTTATTACTCTGTTCTGTTATGTGAGTTATGAGAATATTAAAGAAACTGTTACTAGTTTTTGATTCATGTTGTTCTGATTTCCACCTTGAATGATAGGGAATCAGGTGAGCCAAGCAAGAGGAAGCCATATTTACCATCTGAGAAACAATTCTTGATCACTAGAAATGGTAAGATTAAGGATGTTAGGTTTTACATTATTCAGTGTTCTTTGTTTCTGTTATTTTTTTGTGATAACTGTACTAGGAAAGATAACTGTACTAGGAAATAACACACCCTTTCGTTTTGTTTTTTTGGTCAAGTAGTCCAATGACTAGAATTTCACTTTTTAAGGCGAAATAGTGGGAGTACCGGGGTTCGAATCCTGGTCCCTACACTTTACATGCATTGTCTATCAACTGAGTTATGCTTACGGCCCACGAGGACTCAACCCCCTTTGTTTTTATTACATGATAATAGAGCCTTTGGCATTCCAGTAATTCCACGAAGTATTCGCACGTGGTCATGTTCTTTTAGTCCTCTATGGTTTGCTTGGCTGCTTAGATCAAAATTTAAGACTCTTTGCGTCTCCTCAAAAGTGTGTTTTGTGGGGATTGAACTGTAGTCCTCTCCTATATACTAAGCACGGTTTAACCAACCAAACCACACCCATTGAGTTCAAATTGTGTTTGTAATTGAAGGGAGGTTAAATGATTTTACAAAATAGAGAGGGCATATGTGTTATTTAAGCATACCTCAAGGGAGGTTGGATTTGTGCAATTTCCCCTGATTGTATTCGTGCTTTTGTTATTGTGTCTTAACACTTATCTATTTCATGACTGATTTTTGTACACAACAGTGCCTTGTCTACGAAGAGCCGCGTCTATTGAAGAAGAATATGAAGCTGCCGGAGGAGAAGTTCTACTTGATGATGAAGATAATGATGGATGGCTAGCAACTCATGGAAAACCTAAAGGTGTGTATTCAATTGAACTGGAGGCATGGATATACTAAATTGTGCTGCAACTTTAATCCTTTGATCTTATTTATACCCTTGTAATTTTATTTTTCAGAAACTAAATCTGACGAAGATGAGGATTTACCTTCCATGGAAAGTCTAGAAATCAGCAAAAATAGTTCTATTAAGCAAAACTCTTCCCACACAGGAGGTGAGGATGATGAAGATATTCCTGATATGGCAGAGTTTGCAGAATATGACAATATTATTGAGACAGATCCTGTAAGTTGATACTACATATACATATTATATTAAGAAGCACAATCACTGCACAGTACAACATCAATTGTTGAATCAAATAAAGGGGAATAGAGATATATTCTTCTATATGTAGATGTGTTGTCTTTGTATGTTTTAGTAATAGACTCTATTTGCTAAAAAGCAGTGGAGGACAAATGGACTTATAGCGGATAAGCTAGCTAATTGAATTTGAAGTGTTTGGTAAAATTAACGGTTTAAATAACATAAATATAAAATGAGACAAGCTCGTGAGAAAACGGTACAAATGAGAGAAAATATGATGTTATAAGCTCAAAAGCTACATGAATTGAAGTAGTGTCCCAGAAAACGGTACAAGCTCGTGAGAGAAAGCCGTTACAAACAACTCTACTTTAATTATACTGCTATAAGCTAGTCGTTTGGCCTTCGGCAAATAGAGTTATAGTCTTTTTAGACCTATCTCTCCTAGCAATAATTTTTGGATGAAAAGAGATCTTGGTACGAAATAGATATGTAGAAAAGAAGTTGGGAAGAGAGACCCTAATGGCAGTTATGCTGCTGCATAATAGTGTCATTTGAGATACATTTGAAATTTAGGGGCATCATTTTATCATAATAACCTTCGTGCATATAGCAAAGGGGAAACCCAAATTTCTAACTTTTTTATGTTTATTACTATGGCGCCATGCCTTTGTTTTACTATTGGCTGAAATCAACAATATGGATTCAGACATTTTCATACTATCCTATCCTATACTGTCAAGAGTCATATCCAAAGATAAACTGTTTAATTCCAAACCTTTTCTAATGGCTAAAATATTTTCTTCTAATTCAGTTGCCATGGTGCTGTCAAGTACTTATAATAACTGATTGTGTAAACACGAGCTTCTGGTTTGTTTGCTAGCATAGCAATTTTGAACTTGAGACTTATGTGTCTTGCTTAAGCACATTATCTAACAATAAGCCCTAAAATGACCTTAGTACCACATTGTTAAAAGGTGTTTATTCTGAAGTCTCTACTCCGCATTCACACTTAAAAGTATGATGGTCTATATTTTGTTTGATTTTGATCCCTAATTTAATTAGCATTTCAATTTATGTAGGTTTTTCAGAACATACTTTTAAATTGCTGCTTTTTGTTTGATGCTAATTTGAGAAATGTGATTCATGTCATTTATTTTTCCTTGTGCTTTATTGGTGACCATTCTTCAGTCTACATATCTAGTAGCTCATGAACCTGATGATGACAATATTCTACGGACCCGCACCTATGACATCAGCATCACGTAAGATGAGCTTCTGTATAAATTTTCTTTGAAATTGATATATAGTTGCGGGTGAAGTTTCCGTATCTATTTTAAACTTAAATCTACTTAATTTCATAAACAAATATTTCTTTGGCAATTAATTTAAAAGGCGGACCTTGCTTTTTATGCAGGTATGATAAGTATTATCAAACACCTCGTGTGTGGCTTACTGGGTATGATGAGGTTTGTTTTATTCACTTGATCCTTGTAAATATAATCAGTCACATTTGAGTTTAATTTTGATACATTGTTAGCAACCCTTTCGGAGAATTAGTTTACTCAGTTTAGTGATTTCATCTCTTGTCCTGTGGCAGTCAAGAATGCTATTGCAACCAGAACTTGTCCTTGAAGATGTTAGTCAAGACCATGCACGCAAAACGGTGAGATATGGCATATCAATTGGTTATCAGGACACATGTAGAGTTTGCTACAGTTAATGTCAATATGTTATTTTTAACTTACAACGTTGCAGGTAACAATTGAAGACCATCCTCACTTGCCTGGGAAGCATGCATCTATTCATCCATGTCGACATGGAGCAGTGATGAAGAAAATCATTGATGTTTTGATGTCACGTGGAGTTGAGCCTGAAGTTGACAAGTAAACCCTTTGTTTCTTTTATTTTCTTTCATGTCTCTAATAACAATTGCTGAGCTGTCTTGAAATCGAACAAGTTTACTTAATGAATTGACAATGTTATAGGTCATCTGATAGCCTGCATTATCTTTTGTTAACCATTTAATTTTTAGGATTTAATTTTTATATACCTTAAGTGTAAATGTCTTTTACATTGTCAATCACTCATAACTGTCGGATTATAAAGATTGTTTGATACTATATTCCGAAGAGTGAAGAGATTAATAATTTAGCCAACATAAGTAGTTAATTGATAATTTGGTACACTTGAAGTTGAAACCTTGATGTTGGACGGTGATTATATATACTGTTATTGTCACTGTGCTCTTATATCTAACAATCACCTGAAGAAAAAATGGTCTAGTTTACGAGTCTAAAGTGCATTGCTTTACTTATTTTATAGGTACCTATTCTTGTTCTTGAAATTTATGGCCTCTGTAATTCCAACAATTGAGTATGATTACACCATGGACTTTGATCTTGGTAGCTCCAGCAATTGACTAAGGTAATTAAGTTTATTATTTATATATATTTTGTAATTACTTGAATTCTTTATTTGTAATCACTTGAATTATTTGGTGGTTGCAGCATATCTTTCGGTTACTATCGGCAATATTCTCTTAAATAATATTACACGTGTTACACGTGTTCTCTCATAGATGCATCTTCTCTTGTTATCACAATGAGCTGAACTGAACCTGTGATGTTATGATTCTATTGATGATTTATACTTTTTGTTTTTTTTTTTGCAGAACGTACTTGCACGTTCAAGTATAACACGAGCATAATCTCTCTTACCAACACTTTCTTTGTTTCTGCGCACATTAAAACTGCGTATAATCCATGATCGTTATGCAGCTATTGTACATGTGGTGTAAAGTATGGTGACTTGTGATTGCAGAATTTGGACAAATTTCCTTTGACATATGTACAGATTTGGCATACCATATTCTTAAGACTATGTTGCTCTCTACAATACAAAATTAAACAATGGTTAATGACTTGTTTGAAGTTCCTAGCTCTTCTTCATGGTTAAATTTTCAAATTATTTAGTTATACTTTTGGCATTGTTAAGACTATGTTCCTCTCATTTGGATGCACTCATTTGAAATAAGCATTGTTAATTGAAAGTACGTTTTCAGAAACATAGAATCCTTCTTTTGAGAGGGAGTATAACTTTTTTATACAAATTTGTATGCATATGATTATTATCTTTTCACTTAATTAACATATTGAAAATGTAATTAATATTGTTTAGATGAAAATATACTGAATAAAAGTCTAAGAGTAATATAGACCAAAACAAATCTAAGACTAATAAAATAACACATGGAAATAGGGAAAACCATATGAAGAAGTGTTCTTAAGTTTTAGAGAAGACACTCGTGCTTCCTTCACTTCACATCTCTACGACGCGCCGGAATAACCGTTTTTAGGGATGACGATTCACTTTAAAGAGGAGATAAGATTTCAACATCAATCAATCGAGCAATCGAAGAATCTATAATTTCAATCATTGTTTTCTCAAGAAATTTACGCAGATTTGCGATGGTGTTTGGGTATCAAAAGATAAGAAATCAATGAACGAAAACCCACCACGTCAAAAGAAAAACACATGGCTTCACATTAGTTGACGCGTCATGTCGGTAGAATAGAAAAGAATAAGCCCATATTATGTAAATATGTTTATTGTTTTCATTTTGAATAAGTCAATTAAGATACATGACCATTTTTTCAATAATTTGCCATCAATAAATGAGAAAGGGATAAAAAAAAAAAGCATTATATGAACATGCTTATTGTTCTTATAATATCTTTGTTTAAGCATTCCAAGTTTCCATCAAATATTATATTATCCTAAAACAAAGCTGGTTATCCTCAAAAGTGATTATTTGATTAAACTTTGTTTAAGCATTACCCCTTTAATACACGAGTTGGTATATTAAAATAGAACTTTGATACATAAATTTTTTTGACAGAATTAATTAATATTATTTAGATGAAAATATGTTAATATCTGAATAAAAGTCTAAGAGTAATATAGACCAAAGCAAATCTGAGAGTAATAAAATAACACATGGAAATGAAATGTTATTACTCCATTAGTTAAATTTTATATAGACCAATTTTACATGAAACAATATCCATATATTTAATTTGTTTAAAAATAAATAAAAATAACCATATATTTTTTCAAAAAATTATTGTAAAAAAAAACATATATATCTTTGAAAAATTATTATTAGTTAAATTTATACACTGAAATTATAAGGAGAGTGAGACATAAATAAAGTTTATTTTTAAAGTATTATCAATCAAAGTATGAATAATATTTTACACTAACCATTTTAAATGATTAATTAATAAATGATTTTTTTTTTTGTGTTGATATGAATTGTTATAAGTCTTTCCTTGTCAAACACAAAATTATTTACAGGTATTAAAAAATTTACAAACTATTTATAATTTCATTTCATATTTTTGGCTTTCTTCAATATAAAATATTGTAAAAAATTGTCACTTTTCTTTCAAACAGGGGGGGCATTACAAACTAGCAAATAAATAAATAAAGTATTCCTTCAAAAAAAAAAAGTATTGACTTGGCTCACACAAATAATGCCCATAAATACGTAAATGAGGCTAATACATCTTCCTTATCACATTCTAAAATCTGCATCTAACAACAAATCACCAAGTAATTAGTAATTAAAAAAAATGAAGAATCACTCCTTAAGCTTCTTTCTCGTTCTAGCTCTCTTCCTTTATCCAAATGCAGGAGACTCCAATGTAAGTATTTTAATTAATTACACTCTTCACTTCTCTAATACTACTAATTAACCTCATTTCATCTTATCTTGTCACATTCTTACAATTCCAATTTTTATTATATGCATGAATTAATTACCATTACCATATATATGTTTGTATAAGCAACACACATAATTAAATAATTAAATCCAGATCCAATACGACCTTATTATAAGTATTGTTAATGTAAAAGAATTGCACACATAAATAATCAACATCATTTCAATATGTACATTTTTTTACACTTAAAATACATATCAATTGAATTATTTTTTTGGCATGTCAATATGACTTTATAGCAGTGCGTATATACAATATATGTCAAGACTGGGTCGATAATCAAAGGAGGAACAGATGCCAAGATCAGCGTAAAATTTGAGGATGCAAATAATCAATCAATTTGGATATCTAACCTAAAGTCATGGGGTGCAATGGGAGATTGCCATGACTACTTCGAGCGTGGAAATGTCGATGCCTTCACCGGACTTGGACCTTGCATCGATTCACCTATTTGCCGTCTCAACCTCACCTCAGACGGATCTGGATCCCACCACGGTTGGTATTGCGACTACGTGGAGATCATATCCACTGCACCCCAAAAACCTTGTTCCCAAACTATGTTCTACGTCGATCAGTGGCTTGCCAAAGATGTTCCGCCTCATAAACTTAGTGTTGTGCTTGATGGTTGTCGTCGCGCTGCTCCTCATCGAGACACCTTAATTGTTGGATCCCATTCTTTATCCTATGCATGATATTAGATTATTTTTATTATCTTATCTCATCTCATCTCCATTTTTATTTTATTTTTACTTTCTAGGCTTTTATTTTTTTATTTTGATTATTTTTTAAATTGTTTCGTGTTTTTTTGGCGAAAAAATAATGATTAAGTTACACAGCTTATTTGTTTTTTGGGTACTTTGAATTGTGATTTGCAGTAGTGCTTATTTATTAAGAAAATTACGTTTAGTCTCATTAATTTCATCCAATATAATTACGTTATAGTGAGTATTGTTTGCTCTATTCTCAATCTCATACATCATAACGAAGTAGAGAAAACAAAGAAAGAGAAAATGTTGATAATTTGCTTCAAAAAAAATGATCATAATGTGATGTAATTTTATGATGGGATGAATAAGAATATTAAAGTATATATTTCATGAATTAAAATAAGTTTGCAGCTCTTTAGTGATGTAAACAATTAGAGTACTCTTTCGATAATTGTATACTATTAATAGATGTCAAACCTGTAATATTCTGCATCATTATAGAAAAAATGCAAAAAATTTACCTCACCATTTTAAAAATAAGTAAAATTAAAACATATTTCTAAAATGATGATATAAAATGGAACAAAATAGTCCCGCCTCATACAATATAATACTGTATATATTTATTTATTTTATTTATATTATTATATAATATATGTATATCAATTTTAAAAAAATACAACACTATTAAATTATTACGTAAATTTTTAATAAAAAAATTTATTTATAATATAATATAAACACATTGTGAATATGTCAATAGAAGTATGAACTTTAACATAAGGTAAATTATAATTTTTACGAGTCAACATTAAAATTTTTGAATTTTTGAATTTTATTAAAATAATATAATATTTTATAATTGATTGATTTACTTTAGCAAAATGCGGCTAATAAATACGATACGAGTACTAAGATATCCATAAAATATGGTCACATATACAAAAGTCATTATCCATACAAATATAAAAATGAGTACGAATATTTTTTTAATTCAATTTACCTCACATATAACATTTTTTAATTTATGAAGTGTTACCCGATGGAACCACTTTGAACAGTATTTTGTTAAGGATTTCAAGGTTCATGGATGTGGTTATGTGAGGAAAGAAAAACTAAAAATGATTAAAGGAATATTTAAGGAGTGACATGTGAAGGCATGAGATAAACATAGAAGGTAGAATGATCGATAAACAGATAAATGACCAATAAAAAGAAATAAACAAGATAAAATAAATAAATATTTAATTTGTATGCACTGACAATATAAAATAATTTTACATTATTTTATATTGTCAATCAATAACAATTATGTATTTCGCCACATCACCCCACTATCTTTATATAACATAGAAGTTTAAATTACTCTTATTCATTGCATGTGTAAAATAACTTTACATTGACGGTCTCAATAATAATAAGATAAATGACACGAATAATTTAATTTAAAAACAAATCCTAATTGTTTTTTTGCAAAACAAAATAATCTTATTTTAATTAAATAATTATTCATTCATTCAAATTGAAAATACATAAATCATTACAAATTATTGTTGAAAGTATGATTCTTGTTAGCACCGCACTACATCAAATTGGATCCTCTCCAATTTTTTCTCTCATGTTTGGTCATGTACAACCATCTTAACCCTTTATTCATTTTTTTTCTCTCTCCACTTAAGTGTTTTTTTGCTCTTAGTGGATTGCTAACCATTAGATCAAGAAAAGGAGAGAGAACATGAGAGAAAAACTTGGAGAGGATCCAAATCCGCACTACATATATAAGTAAGCAAAACAACACAAGTAGATTACTCACGTGTGGTGTGTTCCTCACTTACTTCTACTTCTTCGATTTCGATTGCATTTGCATCCAATTTTCCCCAATTTCCTTCAAAACCCTAACCCTAATTCATCCATGGACGCTCTTGATTCCAATCCTCCCTGCGATCTTCCTTCCCAAAACCCCACCGCATCAGAGTACAACAACCAATCCCAAACCCTAATTCCCGAAAACGGCATCAACGGAAACCAATCACAAAACGGCCAAACCACCGTCACTGCCACCGCCACAGATAACAACGATTCACGCCCACATATTCACAATCAACTTCTCTCTGAGAATGGTTTGACCGGCAACACCCGAAGTGGAACCGATAAAGATCAATCAGGCGGTGAAGAAGAGACAACAAGCAAACGTCGCCGTCGTAGTCGGTGGGATCCACAACCAGATTCAAACGATCAGAACAGCGGAGAAACTGGCGGAACGAAGAAAAGAAAGTCTCGTTGGGCTGATGATGAACCGAAACCGGTAATTCAACTTCCTGATTTCATGGGTGGTATTGAATTTGATCCTGAAATTCAAGCTTTGAATAGTAGATTACTTGAGATTAGTAGAATGTTACAATCTGGTTTACCTTTAGATGATCGTCCTGAAGGTGCTAGATCTCCTTCACCTGAACCTATATATGATAATATGGGCATTAGAATTAATACTCGAGAGTATCGTGCCCGCGAGAGATTGCAAAAAGAAAGACAAGAAATTATATCTCAGATTATTAAGAAAAACCCGGCTTTTAAGCCTCCTGCTGATTATAGACCACCAAAGCTTCAGAAGAAGCTTTATATACCGATGAAAGAATACCCTGGTTATAATTTCATAGGGCTTATTATTGGTCCAAGGGGTAATACTCAGAAACGGATGGAGAAGGAGACTGGTGCTAAGATTGTCATTCGAGGTAAAGGGTCGGTGAAAGAAGGTAGGTTGCAACAGAAGAGGGATTTGAAGCCTGATCCTTCGGAGAATGAAGATTTGCATGTTTTGGTCGAGGCGGATACGGCTGATGCGCTTGAAGCTGCGGCTGGTATGGTTGAGAAGCTATTGCAGCCTGTGGATGAGGTTTTGAATGAGCATAAGAGGCAACAGCTTAGGGAACTTGCTGCTTTGAATGGGACGATTAGGGATGAGGAGTATTGTAGGTTGTGTGGTGAACCTGGTCATCGCCAATATGCTTGTCCTACGAGGACTTCAACATTTAAGAGTGAAGTTGTTTGTAAGCATTGTGGGGATGGTGGTCATCCTAGCATAGATTGTCCGGTGAAGGGTGCTACCGGGAAGAAGATGGATGATGAGTATCAGAATTTTCTGGCTGAGTTGGGCGGTACGGTTCCTGAATCTGCAATAAAGCATACTAGTACTTTGGCAATTGGGTCGGGCAATTCTGGAAGCAATCCTCCTTGGGCTAACAATTCTAGTCCAGCTGGTAGTACTCCAACACCTGGGTTAGGGGCTGGTGCTGCTAAAAAGGAAATTGATGATACAAATTTGTATATTGGGTATCTGCCACCCACTCTTGAGGATGATGGCCTGATCCAATTGTTTCAACAATTTGGTGAGATCGTTATGGCTAAAGTCATTAAGGATCGAATGACAGGATTGAGTAAAGGATACGGGTTTGTGAAGTATGCTGATATCACAATGGCAAACAATGCAATTGTCGCCATGAATGGTTATCGCCTTGAGGGCCGAACCATTGCAGTGAGAGTAGCTGGTAAGCCTCCTCAGCCTGTAGTACCTCCCGGCCCACCAGCGTCGGCTGTGCCCACTTATCCTGTTCAAAGCCAGCCACTTGGTGCCTATCCATCCCAACAATATACCGGCGGTGGTCCCCTTGGGAGTGCTCCTCCCGGGAGTTATGGCGGTACCCCAGTTCCATGGGGACCTCCTATTCCTCCTCAATACAATCCTTATGCTCCTCCTCCGCCTGGGTCAACTATGTATCCCCCTATGCATGGTCAACCTATGCCTCCTTATGGTGTCCAATATCCTCCCATGCCAACTGGTCCCCCTGGTGCCACATCCCAGCCAGCAGCTTCTGGTGAAATGCAGCAGAATTATCCTCCTGGAGTGCAGTCCGATAATAATACATCTACTCAGTCTGTACCAACCAACATGTATGGGAACACAATACCTTCAATGCCACCAGCAGCTCCACCAACATATCCTGCATCTTATGGATATCCTCCTCCACCCTACTACAATGCAGTTCCTCCACCACCTCCCCCTGCTGCTCCTACTTCAGACCAATCCCACAACATTGCTAATGCCCCTTGGGCCAGTAATCATCCTGTACCACCTCCTCCTGCATCTGCAGATCAATCTCAAAGCATTGGAAATGCACCTATGCCTCCTCCTAACTCATCGGCGGAGAAGACATCATATGGAGCTGATTCAGAATATGAGAAATTCATGGCAGAGATGAAATGATTTAGGTTCATTTTCGTCATTCTTTGATGTTCCAAAAGGTATGTTTGTGGTCTGTCTCTCTCTTGATGTGTTTGTCATATTCCTTAGAATCCAATTCCTGACTTGTTTTGAAATATAATTAACGATTAGTTTTTTTTTTAATTTAATTGAATTTAAACCTTTTACAATTGTTGGAATTGCATTTCTTTTTAAAAGACGAGCTCTTGATAAAGCTACTATTCATGCATATAAATTCCATCTTTAGACATATTTTCAGCCCATGGGTATCCATGAAGATCATGTGTTTTCTCATTTTGTTCTAACTGAAAATCTGTGGGATCAAGTGTTTTTTTAGCTGTCCTAATATTCATAGTTGACTGATGTTGAGATTTTATAGATGTAACTTGATGGTTATTGTTTTTCTAATCTTATTTTTGTTCTCACTAGTCCATTGTTATTTTTGGCTTATTCTTAAAGCAAATTTGGTATTTGGATGTTACTTTGCTTCCCAAGTATTTTTATCAGCTATATATATGTTTGCTTGCCTGTGAATTTATTTTTCTGCAAATAGGAGGCAATATTGGATGCAGTAACCTCTCTACCGCCTAAATTAAACTATTTTAGTTGAATGGAAAATATACATTTTTCACTGTTATCTTTCTTTCACTTGAATTCCACCTCTGGTCTTTTGTTCAACTGAAGGACTCTTACAGAAGAATGGGCAAAGTTTTATGACTGTGAGTATGTTTGGCGCAAAAAATTTCTTAATTTATGAGCGCCGGTGCATTGGTGTCTGGTATCCTTCCTAATTTTATGTTGTCCATTGAAGCAGAAACTAATTGCCATTTTATGGTTCAGATATAAAATACCCTTGACGAACTAAATAAAAGAAACCTCTAGTTTTTTGTGTTGTATGATTTATTGATATCCATATGATAATGTGTGTATATTTGAATGCAACATTTTACAGATTATGTCCATGGATTTCACTTAATATTTTTTAATTTGTCTGTTTCTTCACTCAAGGGCGTCATTATGCATAAAAAATCAGCACTGGCCTTCTGTATGTTTGCCTTATATTTTATCATGATTTTACCTCTCTTAACTCTTCATTGTTGTGATCTAACGTTGTGACAGGCCTGATGTTTCTTGGAGCACTTGTGAACCTGATTTCTTAACCTCTTGCCATGTCTTTCTTGGAAGTTTGGGACTCACTTCTTTAACCTTGCTGTACTGTTATGAAATTTGCAGAGAATTTGGGCTGGAAGTTGAGATGCAACCTTCTTATAGCTGGAGACAACATCAAAAACTTATTTTTGTTATGATAGTTATTATATTTTTTATGTGTAGGACTTAATACTTTCTGCATTATTTTCTGTGGTATTTTGTTGATTCACACCGTAATGTCTGGTTGCTAATGTTTCTTTTGAAAGCTTGTTTGAACTTTATGGCGGCTGGCACCTGGTGTTTTTTGTTTATGCTCTTCTATAGTTCTATTGTTACTTTCAGTTGATTTTGTTCATTCCGAACTGATTCTAACTTATTGTTTTGGTGATGAGCTTAAATCTTTTTGTTTGAGGACTAATTCTCTTAATTGCTTAGTGCTGAAGCTGCATAATTGATGCCTTTAATCACACATCTCATCCCGAAGGTAATCGTGCCTTGCTTTGTATTTTAGGCATTTCGGGTTGGTATAAGAGATTTGGTTTTAACAATTAGTGTGACAGGTAAAAGACTTCAAACGAAAATTTGTTTCTGGCATGATGAATGTCAGATTTTGGTGGCGGTTTAACATTTTACTTCTAATTAATTTTTTTAGCTGACACGGTGTTATGAGCACCAAGTTCTTGTATCTTGGTACAGGCAATTATCAAGTTTCTCATTTGTATCTGAAGTGATCATGTGGTCCTGTTGACACCGTCAATGTTTTGGGCATTAGATGAAGACTGAGGTGAAGATAGGATAGATGATCATAAGGTCTGAGTTTGTAGAAATTTGCTGTTAATACCTTTTTTGATTAAAACAAACAAGTTTTGGTGTATCGTTGTTAGGGAAATATCTAAGTTTTCTAATTCAACAATGCACTATTAGATCTTGGTAAATAAAATACTGCAGCCTTGCTAGTTCACATGGTATGCATATAAAGAATCAGGGATGAATATTGCTAGGAAAACATTTTTTTAACACATTTATATGTTAAATTTAAATATCACAAGTCTCACTAAATCTGTGGGGATTTGAGGTAGCAAGATTCATTTGAATTTTGGTCAATAAGAGTGGTGTATGTTAGAAAGAATGCATTGGTGATTTTTATATCACTCCTCAGTTTATTATTTTAAGTTTGTGATTGTGAAGTGCCAAGTGAATATTTGTCATAGTTTTATAGCAAGCCTTTTGAACCCAAGTAATTGTTGAGTTTTTCCCACTGTTTATGTTCTGATTGATTTGATGAGTTTCTTGGAGTGTTTGTATCGTCTATTCAAACCAAATACAGAATATTTTCCTACATATGAATGCATGTCGCACACTAACTCAGTCCCAAATTAAGACTCACTTTAACATCAAGACCTACAAAACCTTATTTCAACATGTTGAGTTATGGTTTTTATCCAAGTTGTACAGCTTTACCACACCTCAATTTCTTTAAACACTTTTTCAAAGAAACCTATTCAAAATCAAAATCATGTAAGGAAGACTTCAAAATAGAATCAATTAAAATTCTCTTTATAGGAAATGTGAAATACTCCTTTGACTTCCTTTTCCATTCAAAGAACATTTTCAATAGCAAACCAAAGTCTTGAGAGAAGAGTCCGAGTTAGAATTATAAGTAGAACAATTCTTTATCAGATTTTATTTACCGCTTGTTTATACTTTGTATTTTTAGGGTTATCTTCCTCTGTAAATTGGGGGGTTAATACCAACCAAAAAAAGTCTCGAGAGAAGATATAACACTTATCAAATTTTAATTGAAACTTTTTTTTGAAGTCTAAAATATTCATACTTCCAATTTTTCATAATGAATGAAGAAATCTTTCAACATCATTTTCAAGAAGCTACACATATACAATTGTCCACACGGTATCATCAATAATCATCATATTCAATTTAACACTTTTTTTTTTTCTTTCAAAAAATAAATATAATCAAAATTCAAGTATTCTACACATCACACAAATCATCCATAAAGCTATCAAACTCTTTTAAATAATCCTTTGTACCTAGTTTTCCCTCCTAGATAATAGATATTCAGGTTTTGTCATTTATAAGTTCAATCGTTTTAAACTTTCATCCAATTGTTTTCAAATTATACAGTCATTGGAAAAATGAATGAAAACACCCATATTGGGTTCAACTGCTTAAGGTAAATAGAGAGGATTAAAAATCTTAAAGAGCAAAAAATCTTTTGAGATCAATTTTCTTACCATTTACTAGTAATTAGTTGAAATTTACAATTTTTCTAGGTTTTGGTATGTATCATTTTGATTGTTCAAATCTCTACAATTTAAACAAAATATTTATTGTAGCTGTATACACAACCCATTGTACTTTGTAAATAAATACATAACAAAAACCCTCTTTCATCAGATTGAATGACAAAACTTGATCTTAATCCCATCCGAGATCAAATGACAAGCATAGTTTGCTTTTATTTATCATTGTTTAATTTTAGTTTGTTTCGTTTGAAACAAATTTTATACATTATTGTTGAGGTAAATAAATGGCAGCCGTGAAAGTGACACCAAATAATAAGATATCGGGAACACGAAATGAGGTAATATTCTTAGATTTCATATCAAGGAAGAGGAAGTAAAGCAAATGGAAAAAATAAAATCTTAAGAGTCAATAATTCACCATAAGAATCAATTTAATAATCTTAAGGTTTACCAAAAAAATTAACAATCTTAAAACTCAATTATTTATGTTAAAGATCACTTAAATCTTATAAAGAATCAATTAGTCATCTTAAGGGTTACTAAAATCATAATCTTGGTTCATTATCCTAGGAGTAGCATAAAAAGTAAGTATACACCGAAAAATAAATAGTCGTACCATCCAGTTGACGATGTCCTCGAAGTCTCGTGAGCTTGGCAGGATGCAAAAACAACCACCAAGGGTCACTCCACAAATATATCCAATTGAAGAAATTTGAAAAAACTCCTCCCGCGAAACAGGCATCTACGATCACAGTAACGAAAATCGCACCGAGTATGGGCGTCACGAGCCCTCCCTAACCACATTCCCTAAATAAAAAATGAATTGGTTAAAATGAGTTAACTAAATAATCAAATGAGTTAATAATTTTTTTACCTCCAAGTGTGTTACCAAATACATCTAACTATAACAAAATGTCATCATATGCATCTATACCGTGACCCGAAAAATAGAACATGAGGAAATCGTCAGGTGATGCATTCATCGTCATTGATTGCAAGACTTGCACTATAATTTGTTCTGTGGGAATATTCTGCGGATCATAGTTAAATAGAACGCCTCTTAAGAAAATAAGATCATTCCACAGGCCGTATACAAAGAATCAACATTACATCCAACTAATACAGCTCTTCTTCTCGTCATATCCTGTACATTGAGTTGTTTAAAAAAAAAAAAGAAGGTCTAGGTAAGGTTTTCATTGCCAAAAGGTCACTCCATAAACCAAACAGAAACAAACAGTGGGGCAACAACACAATACTCCCATCACTAAAACAAAGTTAGACCGTTGTTTCTAATGCAATTAATTGAATAAGAGATAATGGATGTGTTTTGGAGAGCTTGTGTCCTTATACAAAAGTTTTAACCAAGTCATAACCAATCGCGAGTTATTTAATTTTCTCATATATTGTCATGCGCTCAGGCACAAAACTTTTTTTTTTTTATGTGTGAGACACTAAATGACATACATTTTCAGTTGAAATTTGAACATCGATTCTAAATAAAAATAAAAAACTTGACTTCAATCGTAATTACTTCTAAATCACATATTGTTGATAATATTAAACATTTTATACTCTATGCTTATCTGTCCCATAAACATATATTTTAATTTTTCTTATAATTTTTTTTTTGAAATAGCAAATATTATTAAGCACACTCCCTAACAAGAAGTAGAGGAGAGGCAACGAAAAACAGAGGATATAAACAATCCAAAAGGAAAAAATGATCAGCCCCAATACAAAATAAACAACCCCTTATCAACAACCAATACTAAACTAACGCAACAACAAAACAACAAAACAAAGCAGAGGACAAACCGCACAAAAAACAAAGCAAACACCAAGAACAACACCTAAAAACTACGGCACCATCATTAGCCTAAAAAGCAATCCCCCGGATCCCAACACTACTCATAGAACAAACACGGCTGAATATTTAATATTGTAAGACTCCATTTCCAACTTAGCACCTTTATTTCCTCTGTCGGTGCATTTGGAGCAATGAACCCGTTAGTGCATTTGGTGCAACTTAGCAGCTTTCTCTGAAACTTATAAACATAACTTTTTTCATTAACTTAAATAAAAGATTTAAGTCGAGCAATATCAACATTTATCGCGTAAATTAAGATTTGTGGACATAAGTCAATTAACTTTGAATAAACCACAAAATTGATCCATAACAGTGTAAGACACTCTTAATAGGTCATCAACTCTATTAAATTTATTCATAGTAGTCCTTCAAAAAATATATTATAAACTAAATTAAAAATAAATAGATAAAATTAACAACCATATTAACAGTAAGTGGTTAAACATACAAATTAATTTGACAATTTAATAAATTTAAAATATTTGTAAATTAAGAGATTTATTTAAATACGTCTTGAGAGATTAATTTGATGGTATCTCTTTAACTTTACCATTTCTAAAAAAAGAAAATAGTCATATTTACCCTTTACTTTAATAAGTCTACAAGCATTTATATATTTTAAATGGAAAACCCTAACAAAGAATAGCATATAAGCGAGTTGGTAAACATTGCAAATTTCATTTTCTATGTCGCGAGTTCGAATCTCAAAATATCATTTTTCGCTTTTTTTTTTCTCCATTTTTTCTGAGTTTTTGTAATCTTCTTCATCTTCAAATCAGCCATGGATAAGAATCCAAAGCCTCCACGAAAGGTAACTAACTAACTAACTCACAATCCTTAAAATTCCTTTTTCTCATAAGTGCTTTTCAATTGAAAATCGATTTTACGTTTTGTTTGTTAACAGATGAAATTCACTCCAAATATGAAACCAAAACCAAAATCAACCAAAATGTAAGTCAACAAGCACATGGTTTCAGATAATCACTTAAAATCGTTTTCTGATTACTGAAAAGCTGAAATTTCTTTTTGGTTCAGCAAAACGCTTGTTGAAGATGGACAAACGAGTGGTGAGACTCGTGTTCGGTTGCGTCGTTTGGTGGTAAGTCTCTAAATCTGATTATTACTACTATTTTCTGTTGCTGTTGTTAATTTATGATTAGTTTGATACTACTAATTTATGATTAGTTTAAGTTAATGATTTTGGATCTTGTGTTTCGCTTGTCAGAAAAAAGATTTAGAAAAAATAGCAAGAATAAATTTTGCAGTTAAAATAAAACAATAATAACAGATTTAGAAAAATATTGAATATTAGTCACAAAAAAAAAATTGAATAAAAATCGTTAGATCTTTTTTTGTAAGAAAACACAGTAAATATTATTTTTTGCTTCAATTTTTTTTTTTTAAAAAGACACAAATTAGTTTACTAGTTAATGCATTTTCTTGATATAAATTTACAAAAAAAAAAAGAGAGGTTTTGAAAGTTGCATTTATTCACAAACTTAATAAAAAATGTTAAAATACATGTTTGGTTTTTTTTTTGGTCTTAGATGAATTGGTAATCCACTGAAATTAAACTCACACACAACTGTGAGGTCCCAGGTTTGAACCCGGGTTATGACGTTCGGCCTAGCAATTTTGGTATTTGCCAGTTGAGCTAGGACTTCTGGACTGTTTGGTTTTTATTTATCTCAATAATTTTTCCGTGTTAGAAATGTATCAGTAGTATAATTTCACATAGCTTAAGAATGAGTTAATAAATATCACAGTGATTTGGTGAGATATTTTGATAGTATGCATAAGACTTTATCTCCTGAAAATGTATTCAGGATTTGACTTAATATTAGTTCAATGTATTCGTTTAATATTAAAATCCCCTGAAAATATTTGTACAGTAAGTGTATCATTTATTTTAACTCCATATCTTGTTATTATATTCTATTTTTGTAATGTATCAGATATAACACATGTCACATGTTCTGTTCCAATTCTAACCTCTCTTATAAACGCTATCATAAATAGAATATAAAATATTTTGTCTTAATGTCAGTAATAAGATTGCTATTAAAATAGCAAAATGTAGTAATTATTTTGTATAAAGATATGCTAATGATTCTGTTTATTGCTAAACTGACATGATTTTCTTTTTATCTATGTATTGAAGCAGAGAGTTGCAGATCGCCAGCCTAAAGTTGAAAAACAATGTAATTTCTCCTTACATTTTTGCAAAACATTATTTGTCATCTGTTTTCACAACTTCATATGTCAAAAGACATTGCATAACATTATTAATCACTCTATTTAATAATAGTTAGTTGCATTATTATTTTTGAATTAAATGTAGTTGTGAGACAAATATAATATTATTCTGAAATGAGGGAAAATTATTTACTTTTTCAAATGTATATATGAATGTTTTTTCTTTACAAAGTTCCATTATTGGATTTAAACATTAGTCAAAATAATTTTATAATGGAAATTACCATCACCTTGTAAAAAACTGTTCTATTCATCTTGTTTGTAGCTTAGTTTTAGTGTTTAAAACTTGCAGCCTGTGTGCAAGATGCATTTCCTGGAGGTTTATCACTTTCCCCGAGAACATTTGACAGTGGTAATGGTAAAAGCAGTGACTCGGAATCCAAATTTGCTGCTAATGAGAAAAATGGGTCAACACATTCTTCAACTGCTATTGAGGATCGGAGCGATACTTCTTTGATGGCTGTTACTGATCATACTTCTTTGTTACATGTTACTGATGATACCACCGACGAAGAAGACTACATGGAACCGTGGGTGAGAAATTGTGATTGCTCGTGTATTCATGCCCTATCTTCCTCGTATATATAACCATCTGTACCTTTGATTTAAATACAGGATCTTGACTCAAACTATCCTATTACTCTACCTCTGCGGAAGCCCAATTCTGGAAATCCAGGTTTGACGAACAAAACAAATAAAGCCTTTAGGGACATTATTAGAAGTAATCAATTCTACAGGATATTTGGTTTCGGCATTAATAGTTATTTGTTGATTTTTAATCTGGTAGCAATTCTTGATGAGGAAGAATTTGGGGAGGCTGCTACCAATGTGGAATATGATGGTGACAATCTTAATTCTGCCGAAGAACTTGGGCTCTTGGTAAGTAATCAGAATGACAGGATATTAAACTGATCCTAGTATCATTATGCAGCTGTAACTTTGATATAATGCATCGAAAATTTTCAGCAGGATAACAGTGAGCAACCAAAGATGATTATCTTTAAGCTTCCTGCTGTTCTGCCTCGTATCGAGCAACCAGTGACCAGTAAAGGGAAAGAGAAAATTGGTACCTCAAAAGTATCGAAAAAGGGGACTAACTTGTTGGAGCTTCCGAGTGGATGTATTGGCAAAATGCAGGTGTACAAGAGTGGAGCCGTCAAATTAAAAATAGGAGAAACTCTATATGATGTAAGTTCTATCCATGTTTCAAAATTGACAATAAGCACAACAAGCCGCCCCAAATTACCGTATATTTACTGAAATGAAGTACCCAATTCAGTTTAATTGCCTCTTCTGTGATTCAATCTAATTGTAAAATATGAAAAATGAACTTAAGATCCAACAAAATTATCCCATATTTTTGTTATTATACCATTTTTAACTTAAATTATTGAACTTGATAACAATTTAGTTTTGGTTCTCATGCAGGTGTCCTCAGGTACAAAAACTAAATTTGCTCAAGATGTTGTTGCAATTAACGCCGAAAAGAAAAACTACTCCGTTCTTGGGGCGGTTACGGTTAACACAAAGGCGGTTGTAGTTCCTGACATTGATGCCATTGATCTTTTAAAAGACTGAAGCTGAATACACAACTAAGTGCCATTTTAAGGGGATAGTACAGACACCTGTGTGACTTATGTGAATAGATCTGACTATAGATGCCCCTAATGATTGGAAGTACAAACTAGGTAGTAAAACTAATGACATTGGTGGAATATCAAATGGAAAAACAAATTCATGTTATTGCATTGTAGGTAGGAATAGTTAGCTTTCTGTATGTTGAACTATGATCATTGAAAAAATGTTGATAATTCAATGCTTTTGGTTGTTGAATTTCATGCACTTTTGTTGGGGCGGAGCTTGAGATTTATCATGGGGCCAATTAACTTACTTTAATAAAACTTGACATAGTTCCAATTCCTGTAACACAAACCTTAATCTTTTTGCTACAAAACTAATAACAAACTTTAAATTAGTAACCATCAATGCAACCATGAAGATTGTCAATTATTAGGAAAAAATATTTTGATAATCCAAAATTAAGTCAGAAGGTGAGAAAAATATACAAAGTATGGTTCAAATTAGAAAAATAAACAAAGTATTATGAGTTTATTTTGAATTGGTTTATATTTAAACACCCTTACGTCTAAGGGTTAACATATACCATTTCGGTTTCCATCCTTCCGTATCAATTTCAAAAGCAACTTCAACATTCTCATGAAACAAGGTACATTTGCTCCTTACAAAACATCAAATGAGCAAATACGATCGCCATTAAAGAGATATGTAGGTGCTGATCATCAACACAGTATCACAATGAGGGTGAAAATAAGAAACTGATCATCAACACAGTAGCACAATGAGGGTGAAAATAAGAAAGTGATCATTGAAAGTATTGCAGTGCTTAGAGAAACAACCACCAAGTTGACAAGAAAGTATTCCCTCTTCAATATAGTCGTGTAAGTTAAAACAAAGATGCAAATCAATTGAGGAGAGTAACTTTTGATCATCACAAATTTCTGAGTGATGAGTTTGCTAAAAGGCACCGACAAATGTCTATGAGGAAATTAGTTGCCTAAAAAGCGTTTGATTGCAATAGGGAAGAGGAAAATGTAATACAAGTTGGGTTAGAGGCTAATCTCCTCCGGACCTGAGATCAGTATGATAAGGTGGTGGAAGTCGTTGAGTAAGGACTTTGACTGATTGTTGTTGGTGGTTGAGCTTTGTTGGGAAAGAGAAGGTGGTACTTGCACTTGTACACACTCCGACGATCAAGTCAATAAGTACAGGACCGTCTAATCTCTTTAATGTTTATAGATTTTTGTAATCCAGTTCGCGCGTAGAGGACCGTCTACGTATCTTTGTTGAGCGATGATCGTTAATCTTGACGTGTCTTAAAATCATGTAAAATGTTAATAAATTTTTGTAAAATTCAACCTAGAAAATCTATTCTTGTTTTACATTCACAAGATTGAACATGATACTTTGTTTAAAGAAAACCATGCTCATTGTCTCTTTGAGCTGAATAAGTTTTACAATGTCCAAAACCACACCATGCTATTTGTAAATTCAGACTTATCACCCATGCATTGGTTCACCTTGGACAAAAAATAATTGATCTCACTCACAAAATTTAATGGACTAAATATAATTAAGGACAATAACAAGTTAAAAGAACTACGGTAAGGACAAAAATTGTAATCGGTAGAAAATTGGTTGTATCATTGATTCATGTGCATTATGGGTATGATATGTGCATAAATCAGTTAAAGATTGATGAATGATTTGAGTTCAATATAGTTGTGATGAGCGATTAATATGTAGATAATATGATTAGTTAATAGTTATTAGTGTAATTTTTTGACGTTATTTGGGTTAGATTTATAAAAAGTATTATTTGCTATGCATTTATTGAAAAATAATAACAAAAAATCATATTATAACTCACAATTTAGTAAAATATTCATAAAGTATAAATAAATAAGTTTTGTTGGTCGAAGTTTAAATAAAAATCAAGAGTAAATGTTTAGAATGAATAAAATGAGTATGTCAAAGAAAACAAAGTGAATACAAAATAAGTAAAAATTATTTCTTTATTATACATAAATAAAATGGATTAAATAATTTAGGCATAACAAAACATTCATATGTGGTCATGGCTATGGATAAAATTCACCATAGCCATATGACAAATAGCTTAACGGATATATAAAAATAAAATAAATTTATATAGAAAATACTCTTAAACAATGGTGGTCCTAAGCACGGCACGATATAGACTATTCTCCATGACCCCATATTTAAAGAGACACAAAATAAATCTTATTAATACATATAATATGTATAAATATTGGATTAATATAAATTTATTTAAATAATATTGTAAATAGTTAGATGATATCTGTTTTTGATTTTTATGTAGCAACATAATTCATAAGTTTGCACAATTGTCTTTTATTTTTAGTAACATATGCAAAAAAATGAAAGAAGAGAAAAGAGAAAAGTACAAAAGAAAATACGAAAATAAATAAGAGATAAAAAAAATTATGCATCTAGGATTACATGAAAAATTAAGGACAATGAATTATAATATATTCATAGTGTTATGTGTGTAATCATTGGTTGTTGATGTTTTTTTTAATTGATATGCATGACCTAAATAGTCATATTTAATATATGAAAATGAGATAATTATGTATAATTTATTAATATATTAAAAATATAATTTTTTAAATTAAACTTCATTAAATTGGTTGGTGGTGTTCTCAGTGATTGATATGTTATATGACTTCAAGAGTAATACTTAACACATAAAAATGAGAGAAAACAAATTGTGTACTATTTTTCTAATATTAAAAAAATTAAAATGTTATGATACATTATTTATGTTTTCATCATTTCTTTAAAATAAAAAATTAATAAATGTGAAAATGACATATTGAGTTTGAAAACATGGGAAAAAATTGTTGAAATTAGTTATGATAAAATTAAATTATTCTTTGATTAATTATACCAAAAAAATAATTATAAATTAATCAGAAAATAAGTAAAATATTTAGTAGAAAGTGTCAAAGTAGTATATATAATTTGTTGAGAGATATGCTAAATAGAAAGAAAAAAACATCTGTTTTAAAAAAAAAATTGTTAAAATATTTATGCCAAATTAAATTATCATTTAAAAAATTAGAAATAAATAAATAAAATAATTGAGAATAAACATATGTGATATAAAATTCTTTATTATTATTTTTGGCTTTCACATCAAGTTTAAACTGGTTCGGGGCCAGTTCTGGCATCAAGTGGTTCCGGCCCCTCCCGATAACTGTTGCGGAGGATCGAACCGTGGTTATTCCTACCAAATTCAGCGCCAGTTACCAATAAACCACCTATGATTGGTAAAATTCTTTACTTTAAATATATACTTTTGATGATATGTTACTTTAAATATAATTTACTCATACAACAACTATATGCTTTAGAGGACCTGAGCTGAGTAGTAGTTACAGTTATACACTAATTTTTGGACTGAACCAAAACTATATGATAACTCAGAACTACACACTAAAAGGACCAAAAGCATATGACCACTTTTTTTTTTATCAATCATATGACAACATTTAGAACGTTCTGCATGTGCAAAATAATCCAACCATCCAAAAGAATTGTTTGATAATGTAGTCAAATTGTGTTGTGCCCTAACTTTGGACACGACGAACCACCACAATCAACAAGACCATGATCGAGAGCATGAAAGCAGCTCTGAGTTTCTCAATAAAGGGTTGATAATCTTCTCTATGCGACGTGGTGTTGTTAAATGAACGTTGAAAAAAATTCATCACAATCTTAGTAATTTTCTTGATTGCTTCCATGAATTTGGCACGGGCCGTACTTAGAAGCCAAATCAAAACATTTGTTGTATTATCGGGGTCACTGTTAGCATTGTCATCTAAACTCCGAAGATGGTGCCATTGATCTGTAAATATCATGCCCAGATTAACCAAGTCACCTTAACTAAGTCATCGACATAAAATCCAAACATTAAAGAAAATGAAAAATTATACACTAACCTTCAGATATTAACTCCTTGAGTTCCTGAACAACTTCATTATTCAGAACAGCCTCCCAAACAACTTCATCAGTTGATAAAGATTTTACTAATTTCTGCAAAATGGCCTTAGTTATTACATAGTAAAATATACAAAATTGAAATCAGTATGTCTCATGGTTAAAATTTTGCTATTCATAGTTGACAACATTTTGTACAATGTAGCATATCGAAGATATCTGTCACTTGCAACACTAGTTCAGTAAATAAAACAAACCAATATTTTTGTTGACAGATTAATACATTCCGAAGATATAACTACTAAAGTTAAGTAAATTGATTTTTTTATGAACAGTTAATATAAAAATAGTCATAGAGCATAGAGTTCACCTGAACAGATGGATCAGTCTGTAATAAGTGAATCGCGTAATAAACTCTATCAGATCCATTAGTTTGTAGCAATTTCGGATTATATGGAAACAAAGATGGTTCTAGCCAGTCAGTATCTGGATCATCTTCAGAAACTTGGTCAAGATTGGTTAGTTCGTTTTCTGATTTGTTGCAATACGTGTCCCTAAGGAGTTCGACACGCGAAGCCAGCCCCAGCACCCTGCATATCATATACTGAGATGTATCACTGATCTCAAATGCAATAACTAAATTTGCTAAACAATAATATTTTTTGAATTTAAAAGACAAAAAAAAAAATATAAGTAATGAAACTTTGCAAGAGAGAAATCTAACTATTCTTAGAAGAAGAGAAAAACTTCCACGGACGCATGAATTGCATACATTGTTTTTAGCCATTCCAAGCTCTTGCACGAAATTTCTACTACTAGTTTATAAGAGAAGAAAATCAAAAGAAAGTACTAATTCTAAATTTCTTATAGCTAAGATTAACTATTAAGAGAATTAGTTGTTGGTTAATATACATAGAAGCCGTGCGTGAAAAAATTTGTTAGATTAACACAGTAAACTTACTCGGCCACACCATGATACGAGTAGGCATTGAAATGGTAGCAAAAAAGGTGTAATTCTTGTCCAGAACAGGTATCACAACACATCCATGTAAAAAGTTTGAAGATGGAAAAACAATCATGCACAAATTATGATTTTGTTGCCTTTAGTCCAGTTAAAAGCTATGAATCTCTACCGCACCGAACACGACGCAGACACCTTGACATCGATAGAATTTTAGAAAATATAAGTAATTGTATGTAATCACAAAACTTTCCAATGAGCAATGTGACGAAGTCAGAAATTGAGATTTTCTGTAGTAAAAAAACTGTGCAACTTACGGTTAGACACTCCAAAATCGCGTTTGAGTTGACCACAAATTCATTTTGATTAGCTTCTAACCTAAAATGAATTCCAGCCCCAAACTCAATTCTAGCTTTCGTGGTGACAAATCAAACTCGAAACACAAAATCAGACAACAATAACAAAAAATAAAAAAAATTAGACATCTAAAATTCCAACCTCAGCTAATCAAATACAAAACACAAAATCAGATAGTGATCCATCTAATCCATCAAAACATATATGGAATGATAATTCATTCATTCCAAAATAATTATAAATTACAATCTGCAATTGCAGCTGTAATATAAAGAATAAAGATCTAAGATGTTTCTTCCACCACAACAGTATCACATAAACAATAAAACAGGAACCATGAAGGAAAAAGGGTTTGGTTATTTATTATTACCTTTGGAGAGAAGATAAAGCATCGTGAACTTCAGTGTGAGATGGAGGAGGATCAATGAACCGACTTATTGCATCATCATCATCTCCATCATGATGGCTAGTAGTAGTAATAGTGGTGGTGTTATTAGTAATAGAGTTTAAAATGGAAAAATGGTTGTTATTTAGATGAGAAGAAGAAGAGAATGAAAAAGGGGTTATTGATTTTGGTTTGTAGGTTCGCATAGAAGATGAAGAAATGCCGCCAATCTTCATTGTAATAATAATATGGTAAAGAGAAAGTGTGGCGGAAGTGAAACAAACAAAGCATTTGATTTGATTAGATTAGATTAGATTACATGTTGATGATGGAATGGTTCAACGACCAAACGATTTTTAGAATCCATAAGTCAAATTTTACATTTTCGAGGAGACATATTTTTACACCATAAATTTTGTCCACCACCGCCGGTATCTAGTCCACTGAACCGTATAATCTGATTCAGAGGTCCGTCCAAGCAGTTGTGTGTGCAGATGAAACTGTGGTTCTTCCTACTAAGTTCAATGTCGGTTACCCCTAAACCAAGTGACATTTGATTTTATTTAAAAAGTGAAGATTGAAATATTTTCAAAAAGTAATAATGGTTTTTATTATTTTATAAGATTTTTGGTGTAATAAAATTTGTATTAAATTTTCTCCGCCACAAATATGAAATCACCCAAAATGCACACACAATCCACTACTTCAACGTTACATCTTTTTTCTTCCAATTTTCTCTCGCCGATTTCCCAAATGACTCTCCTCACTTTCCCGCATTTTCCTTCCAATTTTCCCTCACTTTCTCGCTTCCCTAACAACCACCGCTTCTCTCCAACTCGCCGTTCTTGCTCAACCACAACCGCTCCATCATCCGACACCGCCATTCTCTGGTTCAAGCACGATCTCCGAACAGACGACCATCCTGGACTCCTCGCAGCCTCCAAATTTCAATCCATTGTTCCTGTTTACGTCTTCGATCACCGCATTCTTTCTCGTAAGTATCAATTCAAAATTCTTCATCATCACTCATCACTATCGAGTTCTGAACTGAATCGAGCTACGGTGTTTTGTGTTGCAGGTTTTTCCGATGAAATGCTTGAACTGGTTCTGTTCGCTTTGCAAGACTTGAGGAAGTCGTTGCGGGATCGTGGTTCTGATCTGATGATTAGGTTTGGCAATGCTGAGAATGTCATACAGAACCTTGCAGCAGAGGTAGTTGCTTAATTAGTCGCTCTCTCAGTTCTCTTTTAGGTTTTTATTGGATAAGCAAATTAATTAAGTGCTTATAGCATAATCACTTATCATATAAGTGTTGGTACTTGGTATATAAGCTATTCTAAAAATAGCTTATGAATATAAGCATTTCATAATCTGTTTTCATAAGTTATATTAAATAGTTTCACAGTCAAAAGTGTTTATACCGGGCGATAAGCTTCAATAAGCCAATCCAAAGAGGGTTAAGTGTTACTTTTTTTAAAAATAAAATTAGTATTTGTTAACACTATTTATCTGGCCTGTTTAAAATTCATTGTGACATTAATTAATTTTTGGACATGATACCTTAAGCCATTTATTAGAGATAGAGAGTATGTGAGTTGATATAAAAAATAGTTAAGTGTATTATAGAAAAAAGACAAATAATTTCTTAAAATAGAAATTATTGATTACCTTACCTTAGTTTGATTAAAAATATTAAATGGTCATTGAGAAGGAAAGGAGGTAGTAGTTTGGTGGTTAATTAACACTTAGCTTGATCAATGAATTACAATAATTTTAAGGTTTTTGAAGCACTTGTTCCGTTCATTTATTTTTTCCCCTTAAAGAAATTCAATTCATCACTCTCAGGATGGAACAGGTCCAAGCCACTTGTATATTTGCGGAACAAGAGGTGGAATACGAACTGCTCTTCATCATGGATGTTGTCAACCAGCGTTTGAATTCGATGAAGGTTTCACAAGGCACTCCAAGAATTGAATTGTGGAAGACTCCATTTTATGATATAAAGGTAGTTAGCTTGATAGTAATTGATTTTGTTATTGGAGTGAAACACCAATTTAGTATATGATATTGTAGGATTTGGTCAATTTGATCCTTAAAATTAATGGAACTCCAAAATAATTCGTCAAGTCGAAAATTCTCAATCACATTAATCTTTTCGGTGAATTTCATAGACTAAATTGCCTAACCTGTAAAGACTGATGTTATTGAGAATCTTCAACTATCTGTAATCATTTTAAATTTCATTATTTTTTAGATCAAGTTAACCGGTGTGTACAATTTTAGGACTAAATTGGTGATTCTCTCATTTTCACTTGCTTGGTTAAGTTGATTAAGGATGTCAAACTCGTTTGATGGTGGTGATTCTTTTGAGTAATTCTGTTATGTTTGATTGATCATTATCACATAGGTGCTGCAAAATCTTGCTGCATCGTATGACGACTTTGAGAAACTCCGGCTCCATGTGACTACACCACTTCAGCTTTCAACACTACCTGGTGCAGAAATGGAACTAAACTGGGGTGAGTTTTGTGGTGGATGATGGCTTTTCTTATCAGAATTCATCATGTATTTTTTTTCCCCTTTCAAAAGATGGTTGGATATGCTAATGCACTTTATGATGTTGCCAAAAGTCATGTGATAATTGTTCATTGAATTAGGTGATCTTCCCGTGTATGATGATATTAAGGGATTTATGGCTAAGAACCAACATAAATCAAGAGATGATTGGAATTTGATCAAGGAGACATCAGCTGAAACTTTGTTAGGCAAAGAAATGTTGAAGTCTAGTGAGAGTGGGGAAAGAAGTTATAGCTTTAGACAGATGCGGTCAGGTGAATCAAATGAATCTGTGTTTGTTACACAAAAAGGAAATGTTGTAGGAGGTGGAACATATAATGTACTGAATGCATTGGCTGCATATTTGAGGTATTTGGAGGGAACAGCTCGTGAAGATTGGCAAGAGTATGTAGTGATAACCCTATTTCTAAGATTCTGTTCTCTTTGGCCAATTTTCCTGAACAACCTGGAGTCTGAAACTAATGTTTTATAGGTGTTTGTGTTAAGGAAAAAGTATTTTCATTTATGAAAAAGCTTCATTCTATTTCCCTTTTATGTTTTCTGTTTCTTGTTTGTAATCTTCTACTCCTATATTTTTTATTACATTGATACATACTGTTGCTCTGTATTCCATGTTTCTAAAAACTTCCTATTGCATTCATTAATTAAATTTAAAAAAGAACACGTCATGAAATTTTGCTTCTCCTTAAATTTGTGTAGGGTACATGCAAAACTGCGTGCTTCAGAAAGTCGAAATGGAGCATCATTTAATGCCTTATTTGGTCCTGCTCTTTCTCTGGGCATTATATCTAGAAGAAGAGTACACTATGAAGCTATCAAATATGAGAAAGAACGAAATGGTGGATTCATACCTCCCTTTGGATATTCAACTGCCACCATTGAAGCAGCAGTTGAGGCTGTGCTTTCAAAGGAGGTACTAATTATAACAATTATACTGTGTTAAGAGTACAAATTGTTATGTGTCTTATTGATTTGGTTTTGTCTTATCTATTATACATGAGTAGTTTCCTTGACCTCTTTTTTTTTTTTTTTTCTTTTATCTTTTTTATCAAATGGATTATTTTATATTTTTCGTGTTCTAGTGGTATTGGCTTTTGGCTTCGAGAAATCAGACAAATAATGATGAAAAACAGTCAACACGGATATGGAGATGGAATGGTTTTCTTATTCAGGTATTAAATTCTTTCGGTCATAGTCAAAATTTGATTTCCTATTAAGAGAAATGCTAGGGACACACCCTTCTCAACTATTGGTTGTAATTCTTATGGATCCACCTAATTTAGTGGGACCCGTTTTCAAAATAGGGGTTCCATTTGAATTTCAACCAGTAAAACATTTAAGAGAGTTTGTTCAAAAGAATTTTTTAGAGAGTGTGTTGTAGGAACTCAATTTCCTTTTCAAGAGTCCGCTCAATTTTCTATCCTCAATGAAAAAAAGTTAAGAACATGCAATAGTTCTTACAACCTAAGCAGTTCTGCTAATTTATTGACTAAAATGCTTTTCTCAGTATACAGTTGCTGGTGAAGATGGCCCTGCTGTTCTTCTTGTGCATGGTTTTGGTGCCTTTGCAGAGCACTACCGTGACAACATACATGATTTAGCTAGAGCTGGAAATCGAGTTTGGGCTATTACATTGTTAGGATTTGGCAAATCAGAAAAGCCAAATGTTGTATACACTGAGCTCTTGTGGGCTGAACTATTGAGAGATTTTATTGTTGATGTTGTGGGGGAACCGGTTCACCTTGTTGGCAACTCAATTGGTGGTATGGTTTAAACATAAATTTAGTACACCTTTCTTCAAAAATAAAGTATTTTTCACAAACATCCACAACACAGACCTTGGTTCCAGCACATAATTTTTCTCACCAGTTTGTTCTTGCTTCTCTTGATGATTTGATCATTTACTAAAAACATTTCCTGACTCCAGGTTACATTGTTGCTATTGTTTCTCGAGTTTGGAGTGTTTTGATCAAATCCACTGTCTTGATCAACAGTGCTGGCAATATTATCCCAAGAAATACATCCTTATCGTTGTATAGGCCAAGTGTAAGTGAAGACAACTGAAGTTCATTCTATACTTGCAATGCATGATATTTTTTGGTAGATTTGTCTGATAAACAAACAATCTGCTTTTTCTTGACATTTTTAAATTTCCCCCTTCTATTTCCTATTATTGTAAAATCTGCAATAGAAGTTGGATTTCTAGATTTTATAATCATCTGTTTTACCTGATGTGTATCATCTCATGACCGTATAATTTTCTTAAATTGAAAGAAGCATCCAAAACTGCATAATATTTTGGTAATTGATTGATAGGACCCATGTTGAGAAAGTTAACTCAAAGTGACAGTTAGCCTATAATTTGTCTAGACTCATATCTTAGTATAAAGAGATTATGTTAACAGAAATAGAGAAGGACAAAATGGAAATATCTGTTATAAGGGGATTCAGTGGAGAGAGGAAGGTATCAAGTGGAATCATATTGTATTTAAGAGGCAGAGAGCATTGGTTCTCTGAAGGAGTTTAGCTCTCAGACAATAGGATTTAGGATCTCATTCTATTGTATTTTCCTTTCATTTTGATAAATAATACACTTCTTTATTTTCATTGTTGATCTTTTTCTTCTAATTGCTTCTACCATAATCCGGGTTCGCATCATGGATCTTGAAGTTTGGATTATTTTATTTTTCTTTAGATATTTATTTTGACACTGTTTATTTCTTAGTATGAGTAAAACATAATTGGATTATTCTATCTAACATGTGCTTTTCCATTTACCTGTTAACATTCAGGATAGACAAACGTCAGGGGCTACATGGTTGGGTTCTCGCATTCTTCTATTTTTCTTGAGGCTAACAATTCAAGACATTGTTAAGAAATGTTATCCAACTGTAAGTCTAATTTTTGTCGCTAATTTTTTAAAGTCATGTATTTTTTATGCATTGACAATTTGACATCAATGGTGCCTGATTCTGTGGCTTTTTTCTTTGCAGAAGGTTGAAAGGGCAGATGATTGGCTCATAAATGAAATGCTAAGAGCAGTATCCTCTAATTTACTTCTATAATCTAAATTATTTGTATAGCATCAGGTTTTAGTTATATATATATATATATATATATATATATATATATATATATATATATATATATAATTCTTTTTGACATATCCTTTACATATTAAACGTCTTATGACCCTGGTGTGCCTGTGGTCCTGGAAAGTATCTTTAGCTTTAATCTTTCCGTGCCTCTTAACTATCTTCTCGAAGATGTCAAGGAAAAGGTTCTAATTATACAGGTATTGTAACACGGGTAGGAAATATTGAAGGAAAACGAAAAAGATTGAATAATGTGATACCGAATGATAATTCTCTGGTTTAGCTTTATACATGCTGTTTATTATTTCATTTTGTCAGGGAATGAAAGATCCAATTTCTGACTCCAACGCCACTGTGGCTATGCTCAAAGAGCATTGTGATGGTGTTATAATTAAGGAATTAGATGCCGGTAACGAAAATTTTATATATCTGTTTTATTTTTTATTTAATAATAAGATACCTTAGTCGTTGTTTCAAATTGATCTTTTTCTTTTTCTTAACATTACAGGCCATTGTCCCCATGATGAGGTGCCAGAATCAGTTAATACTATCATTTGTAGTTGGATACAGAAGGTGGAAAGTAACATTTTAGCAGGGTTCCCAGTGTAAATTTTTTTGATATCCGGTAACTGTACATAATATTTGGTTATAGCAGCAGGGTACCGTTAATACACTAGTCCATGATTATTCATTGTTTATAGTTTGTTGATAACAGGATCCAGTACTAACCTCAATGGTACCTGGGGTTGTGCATATTATGCTATAAAATTGTATAATTAGCCTTCCTGTACTTCCTCTTAATGTTGTCTTCTCTGCCACATCCTCCTCAAAACTTCCTTTAACAGAGCCACTATTGTGCACCAATACATCTCACATATAAAAATAGTTTGTTCAGTTCATATCATATTTTAATAGATGCATAATTTACCAACAAGGAAAGGAAACCTAACCAACATTGTCTTCAACCTCCTTTATGTTTATCTTTTTTTTTTGAAACACTTTATATTTATCTATTGTGCATTACATTCTTGCAAAAATGAATCGATGGTTGTGATTCCACGGGAGAGTAATTTGACCGGAGACAATCTCCTCTCGTGTAAGGCGGGTTCAAGCTTAAAGATGCATGCAATTCATTTCAAGTTTTCTCCTTTGCGCCATAGTTGGCCTATCTAGAATCGTAGATATTGAACTGGCAGTTATGAAGGAACCTTAATCTAATTTAATCCTTAAAAAGAACAAATTAAAGGACAATACACCGAAAGACAAAGCCAAAATAATAGTTTTAAAAAATTGACTTGGAAGAACCTTAAAAGAGAGCTCCTTCAAAAAAAGGAACCTTAAAAGAGAGAGCTAAACCGTTTTGTTACTCAAATCAGTTTTCGAAATTGGTGTTCAAACCACGGCTGGTATAAAAAATATAAAACAAATATTATACACTAATAAAAAGAAATAACTATTACACACAATTGTGGGCGTGGGAGGAAGGATTGTTGAGGGAGTTTAGAAGTGTTCTTGCTAACTCTTTACAGCCTGATGTTATCGACCGGTGGGTGTGGCGGTATAACTCTGATGGTGGTTACTCTGTTCGTGGTGCGTACAAAATTCTACCGTGCTAGATGCTCAAGATACAGTAGAGACATCATATGTAATTTGGCATAAACAAGTGCCTCTAAATGTGCGGTTACTTCGTAATAGGTTGCCGACTAAAGACAACTTGGTGAGGCGGCACAATATTCCCCCTGACGCAAACCTGTGTGTGGCTGGTTGTGGGGGTGTGGAGACGGCGCATCATTTGTTCCTTTCCTGTGCGGTTTTTGCACCTTGTGGGGTCTTGTTAGAACCTGAGTTGGCATCTCTTCAGCCGATTCGTTTTTGCTTCATTATCATTTTCTTCAGTTTACCTATTCAGCAGACGGAATCCGATCACGCCGCTTTTTCATGCAACTGCTCTGGCTATGTTGTATCTGGGTGATTTGGCATGAACGAAACAATAGTATCTTTGTGGCGAAGGAATCTACGGTCCTTCAATTGCTAGAGAAAGTCAAAGTTCATTCCCTTTGATGAATGAAAACTTATAATATAACTCTTGGTATAAATTCACATATGTGATGGGCAAGCCCCTTAATTTATATGAGTATTGAGTAAATAGTGTTTGGTTCTTTTGTAGACTCTTGGGGTTCTGACTAGCACGCCTTGTGCTGGTCATATCTTTTTATTAATAAATAAATTTTATTTTTGCTTGTTTACAAAAAACTATTACACACAAGATAAATTTTCATTGATAATACACCAAAAAAAAATTCATTGATAAAAATTCTAAAATAATAACATGTTGATAAAAGTTAGTGCTAATTATCTAAACAAGAGTAGTGTTCTTTTTCTTTTTTTTTGAAAAGAACAAGCGTAGTGTTATTCCATATACAATTTACTAACTTTATTTTTTTTTCTATAAATATGTTTTTAAATTATTTAAAAATTATAATAATGAAGGGAATAAAATTATCTAGAAAGAAGCAAATAAACAGAATTATAATTTATCATACAAATATATATATTATTTTTTTTGACAGTTATCATACAAATATGTATCTCTAAAAAATTAGGTAAAATTTTGTCATTCACGAATAAATTAATTTTTATTTGAAACATATACAATACTAATCAAAACATAGAATTGATTTTTGTCATTGATGCATAAAATGATAAGTTAATAATATGTCGATAAAACAATTTATTCATTCATTTACAACATATTAGCAATTTTTAATGGATGGACAACCATAATATCTTTAAAGATTTTTTATTTTGTATAATTAAAAATATATTTTAATTATCACATTGTTTAAAGTATTCTAGCTTTTATTTTCAATCATTTATATCTAATGATAATTTCTTTTTGGACAAAATTTACATGCATTGTTATACATGTAGTTTTTACTTTTCCTCTCACAAAGAGGTAATTATTTTAATTGAAAAACAGTTTTCTTTTATTTTTTTTAAATTAAAAAACATAAAAAACCACTTATTTGTGAGTGGAACAGCAAAAACTGCACATAAAGCAATGCATATAAGTTTTGTCCTTTCTTTTTTTATCTCTTTTTTATCCAAGAATTAAATGTTTTTATCATATTTTGGTTGGTTGTGCGTGGATGACCGTTTGACCCGACTTTTTTTCTATTTTTTTTTTTTCTCTTTAAAAATAGTAAAGAAGGAAAAATTGTGTTTGACTTAACTTTTCTTTATTTATTACTTCTTTACTTTATTTCTCTAATACTTTAAAGGAGAAATAGTGTCAAAAATAATTTTATACTTCTCTATTTCTATTTCATTTAATATAATAATAAAACAATAAAAAAAATGCAAGAATTTGATTATAACATGACGTGTATTAAATGGTTGACGTGTTATTTTCTGATAGGTTAACATTACCAAGTGTGTCTGTGACTGTGTTGCTTGAAACATGAAACCGTTTTCTTCCCAATCGAACGAACTCATTTACCGTCGCCGGAATTCTACGGCATCGTGATCCATCCACCGTTCACCGTCTTCTAACCAGACGACATCGTTTCGCACCAACCAAACCATCTAAATAAGGTATTTAACTCAGTTACCATTATTCAATTCAATATCTTTCAATTGCAGAAGCTAATATCAAACATTTTTCATTTTTTGCAGTTTTTAATTCAATTCCAATTTCAATGTCGAAGGATAAAGATCCTACCAATTTGTCTCGCACCTTCAAATACCTCTTAGGTTTGCTTATTATTTTCACCACATTGATTGCACAATATCATCATTTTTGTACTTTTTTCAGATGTTAAGAAAAACAACTTAATTTGGAGCTTATAGTATAAGCAACTTAATTTGCTTATACATGCTAAGCGTTTATGTATGAGATATTTTTATAACAAGAGATAAAATAAAGTTAATTTTTTTTCTTCGTATAAGTTGTTTTCAAAAGCTATCTTGGAGAGCTTATGAAAATAAACTGAAAACAGCTTATGAACATGTCATAAGTTGTTTTTCGAGTTATCTGAAACAGTTTCACAAGTGTTTATGTCAGTAGATAAGCTCAAATAAGAACTAGATAGCCCCAAATAAGCCTTAGTTAGATTTACATTTGGCTCGTGACTCGGTTATTCTAAAATCATCTACTCCTATATTTGGTTGAAATTCATTTATATTCTTCAAGTCCTTCCATGAATTGGATAATGAGTTTAATGAGGATCATAGCTGCAGTAGATTAGTTAGTTTTACAACAGCATTCAATGAGTGCTCTCATATTGCCACATTATAAGTCCATTTTGTAACTGCATTTTAAAAATAACTGCAAATGAATGTCATTGTGTGTGTGTGTGCGCGCGCGCGCATACATTTTTTACTCGGTAAAGCTTTATGTGAGTTGGCTGATTTTGATATTTTTCGGGATAACATGTATCCAGCTACTCAATTCTTGTCAAGAGGAATTCCATTTATATTCAATACATGGATTGTAAGGCATCTCACAGAAGAGGACTACGCAGTAAGTTTTTTTTTCCCCCCAATTTTGATTTCTGTTACCACCTTCTGAGTGTATGATTGTAACTTACACCTTAAAATGGAATTTGTTTCACTATAAAGTGAACCGGATTTCTTAAAATGGGGTGTTTTTACTTACTATTGCAGTTGTGATGTTTCTTTTCATTTACTTGGCTTTGATATAGCATCCGTGATATCAGTATACGTTTTTGTCGCCTGCTTTAATTCTAACTTTCTTTATTTCAGTGTCTTTTTTGTCTGTGTATTATAAGTGCTTTGCTGTTGTTGTTGCTGTTGTTTTGAGTTGCGCTGTAATCTCTTTTGATAAAATTTGATTTACCACGACGTCACCTTTTTTTCTTTCTATGCAGATGTATGCTGTGCAGTTTCATCTGTTTGTCACATGTGTTTTATTTCTTAGCCGGGAGGGCTTCCGGCGAGCGTGCATGAGGATTGATATGAAACGGTGATCCTTATACTTTGCTAATTCTATTATGTAGGAATAACTACGCACTTAGGAAATTATGTTCAATGTTATCAAGTTGGTTTAGGTATTATGAATATAAATTTTTGTGTGCTCTCATTGTTCATTGGGCCACAGGCCTTCTATTTTATAAATGTTAGATTACTCTATTGTATTGTACTGTTGATCCTGTGTTCAGCTTGCGTATTTCAACAGAATAACTGATTCTATTAGAGTTAGTTTCATGTAGTTATAACTGCACTGGTGTAGACACACAGCACTGGTGTAGACACACATTATATAAGAAACTCTTGTACACTCAATTGTTGGTTATATCTATATCTATAATTATATTGAAAGAGCTAGTGAAAATGTAAATTAACGCCCTCAATTGTTGGTTGTTTTTATAATTCATTGATGGCTTAGAAAATTATGAATTATTAAAATATTAAGATTATTGGAATTAAAGGTTTATAACTTACATTAATTTTTTAAAGTCAATTTGTGTATGCTCTTGCACGAGCTCCATTATAATCTATAATATGTTTCACATTATAGTGATGGTACTTCAATTGAAGAAGATGTTGGGAGGCTAATGAAAGTAGCTTGGATGAGTCTCCCACTAGGAATATTTGTTACCATTGTAGCATGCCTTTTTGTCTTCTGGTGGCAACAAATAAGTTATTTCAGTCCATATGGGCAAGCTGTCTTGATCAATGGTAATCAAACGAAACTTATTGTCATCTCTTTGCCCTTTCTTCTACTTTTATGGGTAATCATTAATCAATGGTATTTCCCATGAATAATAAACAAAGCATCCTGGAGCAAATCTTCATGTTATCACATAATGTGATCTTTAATCAATAAAGTAAGTTCACTTGTTATGCCAGGTTGTGCCTGTATTTTGGAGCTTTTGGCCGAGCCTTTGTATATTCTTTCTCAGACATTGGTCTTGCTTGAATTAAGGTTGATGGTTGAGACAGTAGCTACCTTCTCACGGTGTTTGACAATGTACTTTTTAATTGTCAAGCTAACTGGAATGGTAAGAGCTTTTTATATTTTGGTCTTTACTTTCCTTCTCATTAAGCAGACATGGTCAATGCTTTTGCTACTATTCTTGTCACATACTAATTACAGGTTGATTTATTGGACTAATTTTTATTTTCCAGTTACTGCCGCCTTTGCAAATTACTTTAGTTTCTTTGTTTACAAACATTTGTTCTAATTTATTAAAAGTGTGACCATCAGACCAAATACTATACTCATTTTTGCTTGTACAAATAATTCATTTGTTACATTCTTGATGAAATGAAGGCTGTTCAGATGAATAAGACATGCAATCTAATGACCAGGAGTAATTAAATGAAGAGAATATTGTAGGAAATAGAGAAGAAAAACTAAAAATAAAAAATAGATTATTTGCTGATGATTTGGGATAAAAAAAATCTAATCAAAAGACATTTAAATAAAATTTCTTTTGGTATTACATAGTTGTTGAAACCGATGGTTTCTAGCTCTTTGACTCTATAATTGTCAAATCTTGGCAGTTTAATGGCCAAGCGAAAGGAACTTCTAGTGCTTGACTCTAGCATTATGGACCGTATGCAGCAGTGTTACTTCTTTCAAGTAATTTATTTCATTAATTTTTGAAAATATTTTAAAAAAATAAAACTATTTGTTAGTTTCATTTCCCTATCCGGCATTTTATAAGAACTTGTTTAGCAATGTGCATTGGATTTTTATGTATTTATAATTCGGAGTCTACCCAATAGAGTTTGGCGGACTATGGTAAACTCCATGTAAGTGCAACTGATTCCCGAGGTGAATTTCCAGGAAAAATCAATCATATTTGCGCTTTCACAGTCTGCTTATGGAGCTTGCTTATTTCTTGGTTATTGGGGCTATCTGGTTCTTTTTCGGAAATTCAGATTTTCTTACCTTTTCCCATTCAGGTATAGTTATTTTGTTTTTGACAGAAATATCTCTATATGGTTGTTACCTGTTGCTTTATCATTTTCTCTTCCAGAAGAAGTTGAAGGGAATTTTAAGAAGTCAGACTGTTAATAAATTTAGAACTAGGGAGCAGTAGCTCAAGGAGAGATGACTGTGTATTTTAGGAAAGGCTACACATGTGATTTTCTCATAACTGAATTCATGTATATATTGAATATGTTTTGCAAGGAATGGTCGAAACTCGATAATATATATGAACTTTATTTTGTTCAATGTTTGCTTGTTCATGTTATCAGTGTACACTGGAAGATTTGACAATAAATTTTTGCAGAGAAGGAAAAGTTATTGGATTTGACCAGCAGCTGTCCAAGATGTGTATGCTGTTTACCTTTCAATCTTTTCGAAAGTTGGTCCTTCAGGAAGGAGAAAAGATAGTGCTTGTGTGGTTTGATACACCATATAATCAAGCTGTATATGGCCTCGTAGATAAATTAGGTCAGTATAGGGTTTGAATAATTTGTGCTAGAAAGCTTAACCACCGTGTTTCTAATTCTTTTAATTGCATAAGAGTACTTATTTTTTATTGAGAAATATGATACATGTTTGTTGTCTAAACATGATTCTCTTTTTAAAAATACCATCTTTCAGGTAGCTTAGTGGTGAGACTTGTCTTTTTACCATTTGAAGAAAGTTCATATACAGCATTTGCAAGGTCTGCTTCAGGTTCTATTTCTCTCTTTTTATTTCTTTTTTTATTTTTGAACCTTAAAACCTGAATGTCTTGCTCTCTTTTCAGTTATTAATTACTTCTACTTCACTCTCGTTTCTTCCTTTTCTTTGTTTCTTCAGAAATCATAATGCATATATCTTTTGGCATGCACATACCTTTTGTTTTTTATTTCTCTCTTCCTCATTCACCAGAGTGTGTTAGGTTTAATTGAGTACCAGTTCCATCAATTATTATTATTATTATTATTATTATTATTATTATTATTATTATTATTATTATTATTATTATTATTATTATTATTATTATTATTATTATTATTATCATCATCATCATCATCATCATCATCATCATTATTCTTATTGTTTACTTTCTGTTCTAGCTCTAATATGCTCATTTCTTTCATGTTTAATCATCAAGTTTACTGTTTTGGCAAGGCATAGAGCTATAGTGAAATTGTTTTCGATTTCACAAACTGAAGATTTATCTTGTAATGGCTGACAGGAGAATACCCAGGAAAACACAAGAAATTAGGAAACTGCTTGACAGAATCCCTCAAGTTAGTTTTGTTGATTGGTATGTCTTTTCATATTTTGTGTTAGATGAGTATTTATTACTTTTTCTATTGTTCAGTACCAACAAGTTAATTGGGTTCCTTCTTTGAAATAAATGTAATATAGCTTTTATGAATGTTTATTACTGAAGATTGAAAAGTCACATAAACAGATCCAGTCAATTTAAATTACTGTATAACCATTTGGTATGCTGCCTGATATGATATTGGCAGTATGTTACTATTCTCTTATCTTTCGTAGTAAGCAAACTTAAGTTATGTATTTTTTCTCATATGAATGTCTTTTAATGAGAAAAAAAAAGAAAGGAAACTTGAATCTAACTATTTATGAGACTGTGACTCTTTCTGTAGGGAAAATAAATAAGATAAACAAACATGGATGCAACCATGTCTGAAGTTTTGTAACAGATTGACCTTAGTTATTTTCCACATAGGAGAAAATTTAGATAGGCTATGCATTAAATTGTATATTCTGCTGTATAATATCCAGCTATGTGCTTTGCAGGCATTGTTTTCATGGCATTTGGTCCAAGTTATTCTTATTCCCTCATTAGATTGTTGTATGGAAAAAAATGGAGTGATGGAGAACCATCAACTGTCCTCCGCTATTATTGCTTTTATGTCATTGTTTTGGCAATGAATGGTAATTCACCTTGTCTGTTGCTGCTCAAATTTTATTCCTTAAGGACATTTATCATCGGTTATGACCATAACATCTAAGTGTTTATTCCGCATATACTATTTTTATAGACACAATGGTTCTTGGGGATTTATCATATAGATGAAGTAGAAATTAGTACATCGAATGTTAGTTTTATTGTTTTCATGATTCTTCTTAGTTAAGTAACAGCAGAAGACTACATAATTTTGTGCTGTTAGAATAAAGTGTATGTGTGGAGGGGTAGAATAGGAAATTCCCTTGTAACAGAAAATACTAACAAAGGGGCGGTAGGGAGTGTTATAAATAATTGTTTGTGTGAGAGGAAGGGGATGTGGTTTAATTCCCTTGTTTATAACTAGCTACCCCTGGTGGATCAAATTATTCATCTGTTCCACGTCGTTTCAGGAACATCTGAAGCCTTTATGCATGCAGTTGCAACAGAGAGCCAACTCAAGCGTTCAAATGATTCATTACTTGTATTCTCTTTGATCTCTGTAGTTCTGAATGTCGTACTAATAAAGCTATCTGGGTCAGTTGGCTTGATCATGGCAAATTCTCTCAGTATCCTTTCTGCCTTCTGGTTGCCTGTGTGCAGCAATCCTGACAGTGGTTTATTTTATGCTATTCACTGTTTTTCTTCCTTATGGTAACCATGTGGATGCTGAAACTGAAACATTCGTTATTTTTTTTAACCGAGTGTTCAAATGAAAGTTAAAGGAAAATTAAGATCTAAATGCACAAGAGATTATGAGGAAGATATATAAAGAAAGGCCCTTGATCATAGGAAAGAAATTGAGAATATAGCAAAATAAATACTTTAAGTCTTCTTAGTGTATTTACTGCCACAGCTATTACTTTACGATCTTTATTAACATGCTGAATTAAACTCCAATTTTCTTTTTGACATTATTGCATCTATGTGTAACATTACTAGCATGCCAACAGAGTCCTATCCTAGATACTTCTGTTTAAACAGATGAAATCTAATGTGGTTATTAGTTCAACCATAATTAGCATATTAATTAGATCCCTTCTGAAAAAAAGCATATTATTATTAATTGGGTCCTATTAGTTCAACCTTTGATTTCTCACATTTAGTTTACATCATTTATGAATGAAAAGTTTTGTTTTGATCCTTCAATCGACTAAAGATATGACTTTGAGGATTTTATATTCTGCGATGTTCATAAAGGATTATTTCAAGGTATGACAGCTGGCTTTGATTCGGTTGACCGTAATTTGATGCAAATATTGATACTCGCTTTGATATTTTGTTCTATTTTGTCCACAGGGATCTTCCTCTTTTTCTTTTCGTGGCTGCTTGCCTTCAGGATGGATTATTCTGTTACTTTCAAGTGTAATCACTCTCATTTCTGAGAATGTATTTTTGAACCAAGATAATTTCTGGCCAACATTTATGATCCATTTCTCTGTTGGGTTGGCTTGCTTCTGTGTGTCATCATATGTGATGTATGTACTCATTTCCATTTATTCTAAGATTTTCTGTTGAACATAATTGTTTATTCTCGCTTTCTTCTTTTTATTAACATACTTTTGTTTTGATCTTTTAGCTACTGTCGGGAAAAACCTTTCATCAAGAAAATTATTCGCTTTCGCGATCACTCAGACTGATGACTTCTGCAAGTTAGCTAGCTGTGAGGTGCGTTTTGTTCCTTTCAAACAACTAATTTCTTTAAGATTTATCCTTGGATATGATAAATAAGTTTTTTTTGTTTTTGCAGATAGTTGAAGATGACGAGTTACTAATTAGTTTTATCCTGGGGGACAGTATGTCCCAAGCTGACAACATAAATTTTGGTACATGCATAATGCTACTTCTTCCAAATTTTTGTAAATTAAACTTAATGAATACAAAATTATAGTGAATTCTTCTTGGTTTTTGCTTTGTCTATTTGACGTGTACATTGACATAAAATCGTGTTTATGGTCATAATATTTAAAGTTGAAATGGTAGCTTTTTGTAATAATCTTGGTTCATACATCAACATATGTTGGTTTAATGGAGTTTGACTTTTCTTAAACAATGTCTTGAGTTCTAAGTCTTGTGAATTATAAAAACAAGAGTATATGAAGAGGTTTAACTCCTTATATGAGTCTACTAACAATGTTTTATTTATCTTTTTTTTTTATTAGAATAGTTTTAGCATTATAGAATTAATTGATGTTTTGCCGAGAGTTGAGCCATAAAAAGGACTACCTAATACTGATTAAGATACTCTATCGAATACTGATAAGTGAGTGAAGTTGCTGGAAAAAAAGCTACCATTTGATCATTACCAATAGAGTAAAATTTGTCGTGGACGCCGACTCTTAAAAAGCATGGTAATGTTAGGAATTCCGCATCAAGTGTATCAAAGTACTCAATGTGGTTCTTAAGCCATGTAACTCTCCTATCTATTGGACTAATCTTTTGGATTGAACTCTCCTCATGTGCTTAAATCCTAACAATTTGTACTTTATAACAACAAAAACGAACCTTAAACAACATAAGTATAACAACAATTTCTAAATGCAAATGAAGCTTTAATATAACCACAAAAACAACATTTCCCAAAACACCAAAACAGTTCTTAAATGCAATTTTTCACAAATGAGCTTTTAGTTTTTCTGATGTTCCCAATTATAATTCAGTTTTTGTTTTTAGATTTCTATTTCCGAATTAAATAAAATGATGGTAAAATTTATAGTAATTAAAGTAAAAATAATGGTAAAATAAAAAATAATAAAAGTGTAAGTGTTTGCGGTTCAATTTTAATTAAATTTGAGGCAAAGATTCATTCAATATAAATAAAAATAAATTTATTCACGGTTTGATTTGCTTTTGACGACAAATTAAAAAAAATCAAAATTGATAGGTTGAATGCCATAATTGGGGTTCGAACCCCAGCTCTTCCACTTATGCGTGTGAGTTTATTATATCTTTGTCATTTCGTATATCTACAAAAATAAAATCAACCCGATCCAATATTGTGTTGTTTAGTTTTGATCTGCTTTTGAAATTCAAATTACAGGTTGTAATTTTTTTATTAAATATTAAAAAACACACTATAAAATAATACTCTGATATTTTTTGATGAAATAAATAATAAGTTTGATGTAAAATATGACATGTAATATATTAAAAATTAATATATTTTGAATTGACAATTGTCGATTATATTTAAACATATGAGATAGTAAAAACAATAGATTAAATAGTCCCGTGAACTTAGCTTAATCGGTAGGACATTGCATTATATATGCAAGAGTGAAATTTTTAGCTACTAGAGTACCTGACGAAAAATCAATCGTTAGTTGGTTCAGTGGTGATTGGCGCTGAACTTGATAGAGAGGACCACGGTTCGATCCCCCGCAACTGCGATCGGGAGAGGGCTGGAACCATTTGATGCCAGAACTGACCCCCGAACCAGATTTAACTGGTGGTGAAAACCAAACAAGAGTACCCGACAAAAAGAAAAAGATTAAATTAAACTAATAAGTAGTATTAGAAAAAATGAAACCAACAAATAATAGGTTAATACATATTAATAAAAAGATAAACAAGTATTTGAAGTTTGGATTGGGTTATGAAAAATTTTATTTATATTAATTTGCATTTAATCAGCCCAAAAACTAGTACATATTTAGAGCTCATTTAGAATGACCTGTTTTTTAATTTATGCAAAATAATTTTTTTTGACTATTATGCAAAATAAATTATACAAACAAATAAGTTTTTTTATACTATTCATAAATTTGTGAAGATAATGTATGAAAAATAAATTATAAAATGAGAATTTTTGTTTGAATTTTTTTATAAATTAACATAAAATTTTATTTATTTTAATAAACTATTTTTTCTAAGTTCAAAAATAAATCAGGTCTCAAGCAATAAAAATAATTTTCCTTTTATTATTCCCGTAAATATACATAAAAAAACAAAAAAAGAGAAATAAAATCTGGGCAGCATCGTGAGATCTCAACCGAGCGAGGGGTGAGGTGTGCAATCTGTTTTACGTTCATAACAAATTCATCATCTTTCTAAGAGGTTTGTTACGATTACGATTAGGTTTTCATTCTTCGATTCAATTCATTCAAATCTCATATCCAAATTCGTTTCTTAAATTTTATCAAATCTGCAACAGTATATTCTTTTCACTTTGAACTCAATCTCAAGTTTATTCGATTGTTTAATTAATTTGTATTTGGTTGTTTCAGCGGCGAAGGAAGAACGATGATGTTGCCGATACTTGCTTTGATTGTTGCAATTTTCATTCCAAATGGAGTTTTGTCAATTCCTTCCACAGTTCCTGCATTTCTTTGGTCATCTCATTATAATCTGTAAATCATTTTCCATCTTCTTTTTTAAATAATTATCATCAATAATTTTCATTTCCTTACGTAATTATTATTTAATAATCAATCTCTTTATGCTGTTTCATTCATGTCTTCGTCGCTGGTAATTCGAATTAAAAAGCTAGCAACTTTAGATTTGTTTTAATTTAGGAGATAGAAAAGGTTTTGTGATTCTCCAAGGGTTTAGGAGATGATGATAGTAGTAGAAGTCGCGTGAGTGACTTGATCTACCGAGATGTAGTGATGATAATAGAGTAATACTAATATATCGTGGTTAAAATGAAAAAAAATATGCAAACCAAGGCATTGAGTTCAAGTGGTTAATGAACTCCCCCTTGGACGAATCGTTCAGGAGAACTTGAGTTTGATTTTTGGAGGGAACAATTTTTTGTCAGACTTTACTTACCTCGTAGTCGAACTTTGTAATACCGAGACTCATTCCCCTGGGAACCAAAGGGTTAATACCAAAAAGATTGAAAAAATATGCACCACCCTTATCTTTTTCTTGTTGTGCTTAGTGGCAACAATGTTAATATGCTAGATGCTTCATGTAGTAATATTATGTATCTGTACCATATAAGAATGGGGTTGTATTGTACATAGTCCTTGAGTATTCATGTCTCATGTGTTACATTATGTTGTTCAACAAATCAGAAAATTGTTTATATCTTTCCTGACCTCTGCAGGGTCTCAGACAATAAATTGAAGGAGTCTGTTAATTATCAAGTCATTTCTCCAAAAGACCTAGCAAAGTCTGTTTTATCTGAAGCTGGCTGGTCGAATTTTCTGGTATTATACATATCTGCAACAGTAGTTTCCTATTATGTATTTATTCAGTTTTGGTTTCTTCTATAATTGTTGCTGCTGCTGTATTTTTAATTCCCTTTTTCAAAATTTATTTTTTGAATAGTGCAAAGGGAAGAAATCTCAGGATCCTCTCGATATGGCACTTCTATTTGTGGGTGGAGAGGTAATATCGTTCAAGCGTTTATATAGATAGTTTGTGTTGCAATTTTTTCCATTTCGCATGTGTTGTTTGCTTTTTCTGTCAACGACAGTTGCATTGTTTTAATAAACTATGTTACATTTTATTACCCTTGCAGTTACAATCTTCAGATTTAAGTTTGAACAAGCATGCAAGCTCAGCTCTTTCAGACTTGCTCAAGGTGAGAGAATTGTAACATGCAGTCTAAGTTTTTTGTGTATACCTGTTTCTAAACCGCTGATGTAATAATTTTCAATTTTAACGGTGACATTCTCCATTGTCGTGAACAGGACTCTTTTGTTAGATCCAACACTTCCATGGCATTTCCTTACGTTTCAGCATCGGAGAATGTGAATTTGGAAGATTCATTGGTTTCAGGATTTGCTGAAGCCTGTGGAGACGATTTAGGAATCGGCAACGTCGCTTTCCTTGGATCTTGCTCCATGGGTAATGGAAATCATGAAGAAACTCCAGCTTTACACTCAGTTCAAGTAATCAACGTGACATGACCAATTATGAAATTTTAGATCCTTTTCTTGTAATGGTGATATGATGCTCTTTATTGTCCATTATGACTTTACAGGCCTATTTGACCAAGAGGAAGGAAGAGAGTCACAATGGGAAAACAGATTTGGTTGTGTTCTGCAATGGACAGTCTCAAGCTTCGAAAAATGTTGACAGAACACAATCTGAAGGTACATATATTTCAGAGTTATGGGCTTTGCCAGACATAATCTTACCATCTGCTGAACTCTCATGCATATATATTTTTAGGTGAAGTTCTATCCGAGCTTATCAGCTCTGTAGAGGAAACTGGGGCAAAATATGCAGTTCTTTATGTGTCAGATATCTCGAGGTCAGTCCAGTATCCTTCTTACAGAGAACTGCAAAGGTTTCTAGCAGAAAGTGCAACAGGGAATGGATCAACCAATTCTACAGCATGTGATGGAGTCTGCCAGCTTAAATCATCGCTTCTGGAGGGACTTTTTGTGGTAAGTTTCTTTTCCCATTCTTACAAGTACAGTGAGTTGACGACTTTGGAGTTCTTGTCGATTTATCTTGCATCTTTTATGAATATGCTAATTTGGCAAGAGCAAAATTTTCTTATGAATGAAATATATTATAGTTACAATTATACCACTTTTTTTTATTATTCTTTTAATGTTCCATTTTTTTTTCTTTCTGTTTTTTCCTTTCCTTCCCCATGATTAAATTCTCTGTTATTGAAAGTACACTTCATTGGCATGCTTGTAGTTGTGTAGATTTCTGGCTGAATCCCTCAAGTTTTAATGATACAATATAGCATGAAAGATATTGTCCCGTAGTATATTTAAACATTCTCAGCATCCAAGTTGGGGAGGGTCTTAAATGTTTTTTCCGTTTTTCCTTCCCTACAAATTATGCAATTGCTTTTATTTGGTTTGTGTTAAAACTTCAATAGCCACTATTGCGTGGCATCTTTCCATGTAAAACTGCTGTCTTTCCATCTGATTTAAGAAGACCTTGTATGAATGTCTATAGACAGACTATGTTGTGATTGAATATTGATGTGCTTGCATCAACTAATCCTCAAATGGCACAATGTTAGTACATTTGCGAGTAGGTTCAGATATCGAGAGTTTGTGTCCTGACAGATTTTTCCTCAATTTGGGGCGTGGTTCTAGCAGAAAACCCTTTTTTTGAAATTTAATATGAACTGGGTCAGGTTTGGGGGAAACTCGGGTTTTAAACAAATAAAAAAAAAATGTAACATTATTCATTTCCTTCTTCATCATGTGCAAATTGCTCTGTGCAGAGACCAAACAACACCCCTCCCTTTCTTCTCTATGACTGTCTCTCACACCTTCCTCTGCTTGCAACACCGCCTCACCAGAACGGTGTTCTGTCCATGTCAGAGCTAGAGCAAGAAAAAAATTATTTTAAATTCGAGACAAACCTAAAACCAGAGGATTGTAATTCATATATGAATATAAATTTATAACTCAAATTCTTAATAAAAAGATAACTCCCAACTTGTATGGATAAGTTAATGATATTATCTACAATGACTAACACCTTCCATTAATATCTTATGTTACTTCAACTCATTTTGTGGGACTTTGCTGATATAACTATTTACTTTCTCCAAGGATCTGCCTAAGTTATCTTTGCTTGCTTAGGGTTTATCCTTTCTGATGGTATGGATTAAATTTCAATAGTGTAGGAATCAAAGTTTATATTTAGAACTTCAGAAGTGGATTTATTTTGGTGCAACTAGGCTTCAGTAAACCTGAAATTAGAAGGAATATTGATTTTAGACTGTATTGACCATAAACTCAAAATTGACTTTTCTGAAATCTAATAATATTAATCATCTGGATAAGATCAAATGGTCGAGATCAGCTCTTACATTCGATATCCCTGAGACAGCAGTAACAGATTTCCATTATCATTTGCATCTTCGTCTGACATTTGGCTTGGTGTGGTTCATACGAGTAGGAGGCTGTCTTTTATGATTTATTTTCCTGTTTAAAAATAGCATCTTCTGAGCATTGTGAGAATATTACAACATTTATGATGTCCTGATGAGATTACTTTTGTGACAATACAGAGCATAGTTTTGTTAATAATTTTGATATCGGGGCTTTGCTGTATGATGGGAATTGACACTCCAACAAGATTTGAGGCGCCACAAGAGTGATGATCCATTTGTCAAAGTTAATAACTCTCTGGTGCTGGGTCTACTGCATTAAAATATTACTGCTATATTATTTGCGATTTTTACGGAGGCTCGGTTGAATGTCCTGTAATCTTTTATTCATTTCAGGGACTTAAATAATGTGTACTACCAGTATATAAAGTAAAACATCTACTGTAGGTTTTAGTTTTGATCCTGCTGGTGCTGTAAAATTTTAACTAAGAAGAATTCACAGTATTTTGAGTATTCCTGTTTTCTCATCTTGTATGGGGGACTTTCAATAAATTTACTCAAGTTTTATTCTGTTATAAGTATAACTAAAGAAGGCAAAGGAAGCATCAAATGATAGAGTGAATGAATGCAATTCACCCTTAATTATTCTCTGTATTGAATCTGTTCAACATACTTCGAGACTTCGATTATAATGAGGATCACATCAACGGATTAATAGAACTAACTAATAACATAGGTATCAACTGTTAACAGAAACAGTGAAATATAGAAGATGCAATACCTCCTCAAAATTTGGAACTTGTATACATAACCATCCCATTCACGGATGTGCTGATATATAGCCTTAATGATGAAGGGTGATCTACTGAAGAGTTTGGGTATCCTCCATTTAGTCTCCATAACACCTAAACTAAAAGTATTTGCCTCTATATCAGAGGACAATTCATGAAAAATGTGAAACAGATAAATTCTCTACATAAAGTTAAGTAGAATGGAGTGTATTTTTGTCATACGTATCGGGAGGCAAATTTAAATTTGTGTCATACTGGCTGCTATCCTTGACAGTAGTACTGTGCAAGCAAGCACACGGTTGAGCAGAAAGTATATTTAAATTCTGCAGTACAGTAGATTGCGCCACTGCTGGCAGGGCCGCAATACTGCTATGGTGTATTTGACAATATCGAAACGATGTAGTGTGGAATGACAGTCGCAAACAGCTGCTTCAGCTTGATTATATCTTAGTATTACATCGCTGTTTTTAAACTTTGAGATCAAGTTTGTTAGGAGATAAAAAAATATGGTAGCTCACTCTCTTGTGAAGGCGAACATTTTCTGGACTAGTTTTCGTATTATTGATTTTATTGCTCATTGTATTAAAAGTTATTTGAATAATAATGAGTTAAGTTTAATAAAAAAGAAAAAACTGGCAATGCAATAGATAAGACATGAAAATATGAAAAAGATTGGTTGCTTTCTAAATAATATGAAATTTACTACTAATGCTTTAGAAATTACTAATGAAAACATTGAAGAAAATTAAATCATGAAAATGTTATAAGATTTATGAGGCACTTATTCTGTTAGTGAACATTGTCTTGTTGGTATGGCAGAAATGTCAAAACCAATGATCATATTGTGATGATTCATATTGCCACGAGTATGTTGGTTGGCCTCCAATATCACTAGAAATGACCAAGAATGGTAATTATAATCTTTGAAAGATTTTTTGAAAAAAAAAAGTTGAAAAAGGAGAAAAGAAGAAAAATAGGAAGCTTATGATTAAAATGTAGACTATGATGATTTTAGACGAGTATCCAATTAAGAGTGTGCATAAAAAGTGTATTCCATCTTCTAAAACAAAATGATTTCATTTGTTGAGTTTTTTGCTTAAGAGGTTGGATTCCTTGATGGATTTTTCACACACTTTTTGGTCTTTTGCTTTATATTGCAGCATTGCATGTTAGAAATTTTGGGTCACGATTGTAATGTTACATGTGTTAGGGCCATTATGTAATTAGCCAAAGCTACAGTGGTCTAATTAATAATAATAAGTCTATGGCTAAAAGCATAAATATCATGAAAGGAAATTTATTGTGTAGAGACCATAAGTCAATATCTAATTTGATGAGGGGCCAAATTAGAATATTGAAAACTATCAAATAACCCTAGGTTATATAAAGAGGTTATGGTCCCCGATTGTAGATATAACGTGAATAACGCGGCTGCTCATAAGGTTTTCTCTTTATCCCCATCAGAGGAGAATCAAGGAGCACGTAAGGAATTCTACAGTTGGAAGACCACATCCCGGTGACTTTCAAACCTCTGCGGCTATGGCAAACTCAAACTCAGATATGCTTCCGCTCAAGGCTATGGTATTTCTTAATGATTGACATGAATGACTCTAGGGTTTAAAGAAATTTTTTGGTTCTAACAATCCTTCTGGTAATGGGACAAGTTCCCATACTTTATTGTCTTGCATGGATTTATACTCTTCCTTCATTGCTTCAATCCACTTTTCCGAGTTGGAATCTTGCATGGCTTGACGGAAGTTGATTGGATCATCTTCCATCGTACCGTTATTCTCCTCATGTTCTTGGAGATAGATTACAAAATCATCCGGAATAGCATTTTTCCTTTCTCTAGTGGATCTCCGCAATTGTATTGGTTCTTGTAACACTGGTTCTTGAGGATCTTGAGTTTGTTCTTCATGAACTACCAAATCATCTTGAGTTGGAGGAATTTCAACAATGTCTTGTGGAGGTTCCGTACTTGCTTGATCGAAAGCAACTATATGAATCGGTTCAGGAATTGTTACCGATTCTTCCTCTAAGACAAAGTCTCTAACCTTATTCTTTCCCCCAAACTCAATATCCTCAAAGAATGTGGCTGTTCCCGTCTCAAAAATTGAATTTAATTTGGGATCATAAAATTTGTAGCCCCTAGATCTTTCAGAATAGCCAATAAAGTAGCTGCTAACTGTTCGGGAGTCCAATTTCTTTTCATTTGGCTTATAAGGCCTTGCCTCAGCTGGACATCCCCACACATGAAAATGTTTTAGACTAGGCTTTCGTCCAGTCCAAAGCTCATAAGGTGTTTTGGCAGCTGCCTTTGTTGGTACTCTATTTAAAATGTAAGCTGCAGTCTTTAGTGTCTCTCCCCAGAGTGACTCTGGCAAGGTAGAATGACAAATCATACTCCTTACCATATCCTTAAGAGTCCGGTTTCGTCTTTCAGCAACACCATTCATGCTAGGTGATCCTGGCATAGTGTACTGTGGGACGATTCCACATTCCTCTAGGTACTTGGCAAAAGGCCCTGGACGTTGTTCACCTGAACCGTCATATCTACCGTAATATTCACCACCACGGTCAGATTTGACTTTCTTAATTCTTTTGTTGAGTTGATTCTCAACTTCAGCCTTATATGATTTGAACACATCCAATGATTGAGACTTTTCATGTATAAGAAATATGTACGCATATCTAGAATAATCGTCTATGAATGATATAAAATATTGTTGACCATTCCAAGAAGGTGTCGGAAATGGTCCACAAATGTCCGTATGTATCAATTCTAAGACATCTGTAGCTCTATATGCGCCAAATTTCTTTGTTTTGGTCTGTTTTCCTTTAACACATTCAACACAAACATCAAAGTTTGTTAAGTCAATGGAATCTAAAATTCCATCAGTCACCAGTCGTTCAACTCTATTTTTAGAGATGTGACCTAGACGCTTGTGCCATAATGCTCCTGAATTATTATTATTATTATTATTATCAATCTTACGCTTAGTACCACGTGATTCCACATTCAAGGATTCGCCATAGGCAGCTATTGTATCAAGCAAATATAGATTATCATGACTCATAAGTGAACCAGTTCCAACAATATTTGAATTCAAAGACAACTTAAACATATTATTCCCAAATGAACACAAATAACCTGATTTGTCCAAATAAGAAACTGAAATTAAATTCCGTCTAAATGACGGTACAACAAAAGTGTCTTTTAAATCCAAATAAAATCCAGTACACAATAATAATCTAAAATGCCCAATAGCTTCCACCTCCACCGACTTGCCATCTCCGACATAGATGTGTCTTTCAACATCATTTGTCTTCCGGTAGTTTAGGCAACCCTGCATTGAAACACTGATGTTAGTAGTTGCACCTGAGTCTAACCACCAAGTGTTTCTAGGTACTGAAGCTAAATTGACCTCAGAACAGACCAAAGCAAGAAATGTACCTTTCTTTGCACGCCAAGCGTGATATTTAGGACATTTCTTCTTCACATGTCCAGCTTCCTTACAAAAGAAACAATTATTTTCCTGTTTTTGTTTCTTTTGTGCTGGGACACTTGCAGCTTCATTCTTGGGCTCATGAATTATTTTTCTTTTCCCTTTGTCTTTAGAGGTGCTAGCAAAATGAGCACTTTCTGTCTTTTCCCGTTTCATCCTTTCCTCTTCTTGCACACAAAATGAAATGAGCTCATTAAGAGACCATTTCTCCTTCTGACAGTTATAAGAAATCTTAAACTGACCAAACTGTGAAGGAAGAGAAAGTAATACTAAATGAATGAGCAAGTCTTCCGACAGCTCAAGCTTTAGTGCCTTAAGTTTTGAAACAGTGTTAGACATACTCATAATGTATTCCCTTATATTTCCTTTGCCTTCATACTTCATGGAAATCAAGTTCTGAAGAAGAGTACTTGTTTCCGCCTTATCGTTTTTCTTAAAGCGCTTTTCAATCTCAGCAAGGAAATCTTTAGCATTAGTTATATCTTCCGATATAGTACCTCTAAAGACCTCAGGGATGCCGCGCTTAATGATCATGAGACACATGCGATTGGAGCGTTCCCACTTCTCATATTCTTTCACCTCATCAGAGGTAGAAGAATCCGTAGGAGAAGCAGGTTGCTCCTTCCTTAATGCAAGGTCAAGATCCATGCAGCCAAGAACAATTTCTATGTTCTCTTTCCAATCCTCGAAATTTGCCCCATTAAGGACCGGAACCGAATTCAGATTAGCAGATATTGAAGCAATTGTAGCTGAAAAGAACAAAATTAAACATTTAAATATACTCACATAAAAGAGAACCGAATTATCAATTTATTCAAATAAAGACATAACCCATCTCAAGATACCTAGTGCACCATCAATATTGAGTCTTTTGACACTAATATTAACTGCTAGTGGTACTCTTGGCGTAGTAATCAAACACTGATAATAAGAACGTATCAAATAATGAATTTTCCTTTTGGCCAATTTATTATTCACACGTAAGAAACCGAATAATTATCACGCGTTTATCACCACAGGTGCACTTATAATTCTGTCAAATAGTTACCTTCCTTTAGGCCGATTAATATTCACATGAGTTATAAGTACACAACCTTAACCTTTTATATTTCAAAATAAATTAATTTCCACAAAAGAGGTTACTTTGGCAACATAGTATTTCAATCAACTTATTTCAAAATATATTTCCAAATTGTCTTTTATTTGAATTAAAAAAAAAAAAAAAAAAACTTTAACCGAAGTTGGAACCAAAGTTGTAATTTTTTCCAGAAAGAAAATTGACTTTTGATCATATACAGTTAATTAAAAAAAAATAAGTTCAATATGTATTGATTCTGAAACAACATTAAAATTAAAACTCTGAGTTGAAACAGGATTAAACCAAATTACATGTATATGAATCAAAAGACAAACTGAAGTATAATAATCAAATTATTGTTTCATTCTTAAACAAAAGAAACCAAAACAATTATAATATATCAATAGAGCAATTACACTACCATACATAAATTAAACTAAATTGTTTTGGTTTCTTTTGTTTAAGAATGAAACAATAATTTGATTATTATACTTCAGTTTGTCTTTTGATTCATATACATGTAATTTGGTTTAATCCTGTAATTTGCAAATGGATTTTTAAGACCAAGCGGGATTCTAATGGTAATGTGGAGAGGTATAAAGCTCGTCTTGTGGCTAAGGGTTATACTCAAAAAGAAGGGATTGACTTTAAAGAGACTTTCTCTCCGGTTTCATCGAAAGACTCTTTTAGGACAATCATGGCTCTTGTTGCACATTATGATTTAGAACTCCATCAAATGGATGTAAAGACGGCATTCCTCAATGGTAACATTGATGAAACGATCTATATGGTGCAACCAGAAAACTTTGTGTCAGGAGACTCAAAGAATATGGTTTGCAAATTAACAAAATCCATTTATGGACTAAAGCAGGCTTCTCGTCAATGGTACCACAAATTTCATGAAGTAGTTCTCTCATTTGGTTTTGAGGTGAATCTTGTTGAAGATTGTGTGTATCACAAATTCAGTGGGAGTAAATACATTTTCCTGGTCTTGTATGTTGATGACATACTGCTTGCCGCCAATGATATAGGCATTATGCACGAAACCAAGAAATTTCTATCTAAAACATTCGAAATGAAAGATCTTGGTGACGCCTCCTTTGTATTAGGAATTCAGATACATCGAGACCGATCTCGAGGTATTCTGGGATTATCACAAAAGAGCTATATCGAAAAGGTACTTAAAAGGTTTGGCATGCAGGAATGTAAACCAGGGGATAATCCAATTGCTAAGGGAGACAAATTTAGTCTCAGTCAGTGCCCAAAAGGAAACTTAGAAATTCAAGAAATGCAAAAGATTCCTTACGCCTCAGCTGTAGGGAGTCTGATGTATGCCCAAGTTTGTACGCGTCCGGATATTGCGTTCATAGTTGGGATGTTAGGCAGATATTTGAGCAACCCAGGAATGGATCATTGGAAAGCAGCCAAAAAGGTTATGAGGTATTTAAAGAGAACAAAAGATTATATGCTCACATATAGGAGGTCAGACCAGTTAGAGATCACTGGATACTCTGACTCGGATTTTACTGGATGCCAAGACATTAAAAGATCCACTTCAGGCTATATCTACATGTTGGCTGGTGGTGCAGTTTCTTGGCGCAGTGCCAAGCAAACTCTTACAGCTTCATCCACCATGGCAGCAGAGTTTATAGCATGTTATGAGGCATCCAACCATGGGATTTGGCTGAGAAACCTTGTCACTGGGCTGCGGATTGTGGAAGGAATTGAAAGACCACTTAAGTTATACTGTGACAACAAATCAGCCGTCCTGTATTCAAACAATAATAGGAGCTCGGCCAAGTCAAAACACATTGACATCAAGTTCCTAGTTGTTAAAGAAAGGGTACAAAGTGGACAGATTTCCATAGAACACTTGGGGACAAACTCCATGATAGCAGATCCTCTCACAAAAGGTCTTCCACCCAAGGTCTTTCACGAGCACACTGCTCGCATGGGTGTTTTACCGTTAGAGGAACCTTTGGTTTAGTGGGAGTTAGTCAATTATGAATTTTTGTTCTATGTTTGGTATTATGTATGCATACTATGACTTTGGATTTTTCAATTAATAAAGTATGATATTCAGTACTTTACATTTTGTACAATAAAGTTATTGAGTGATCTCACTAAAGTAAAGTAGGACCAGTTGAAAATCGACATATACAGACCAACTTTATGTGATTTTCATGCTACACATTTCATGATGGATCTATGTCATTTAGTTGTGTCACTATTGGTGATCACTGATGGGTTTAGTTATGATAGATATAACGAAAATCACTTTGGTTCTATATATTGGCATGACTAATGGACGAGATAATTTGGATATGCTTAAGGAATATAATGGCAAATTTTGAGCTCATAAAGTCTAACACATGTGTAGGATTACATATGTGACCAGTGGGAGATTGTTAGAAATTTTGGGTCACGATTGTAATGTTACATGTGTTAGGGCCATTATGTAATTAGCCAAAGCTACAGTGGTCTAATTAATAATAATAAGTCTATGGCTAAAAGCATAAATATCATGAAAGGAAATTTATTGTGTAGAGACCATAAGTCAATATCTAATTTGATGAGGGGCCAAATTAGAATATTGAAAACTATCAAATAACCCTAGGTTATATAAAGAGGTTATGGTCCCCGATTGTAGATATAACGTGAATAACGCGGCTGCTCATAAGGTTTTCTCTTTATCCCCATCAGAGGAGAATCAAGGAGCACGTAAGGAATTCTACAGTTGGAAGACCACATCCCGGTGACTTTCAAACCTCTGCGGCTATGGCAAACTCAAACTCAGGTATGCTTCCGCTCAAGGCTATGGTATTTCTTAATGATTGACATGAATGACTCTAGGGTTTAAAGAAATTTTTTGGTTCTAACATTGCATTGCATGGTTATCTCTTGTAAATTATATGTTCAAGGAAGATACAAACATGAATATTTAAATTAAGCATAGAGAAAGATAACTAAACTTTTGGTTCCTATTGATGAACTTTATCTTGAAAATACTCCGGTTAAAATATATATGTATCTATGTATGTATGTCATTGATTAAGTATGTGAATTATATATATCATATCAGAATTAAATTCATATCCCGGTTAAAGGTGATTGTAGTGAAAACTATGGTCTTTGGATTCAAGCAAAATTGGTTGTCTTCACGCTTAACTTGACAAAAGTGATTTTTAAGAAGGAAAAAAAAATTAGCTTTTGCATTGAAAACTTTACACATACTTATCATGTCAAACTTGTATAATATTGAATTAGAATATTGACTAAAATAATTTTATTTCTCGGTCAAATTTCAAATTATCAAAAGAGTAATATTTAGTGTGAAGGGTTTTATCCTGAATGCTTCACGAAGAGCTATTTATTCAATCAAACAAGGACTTGGTGAAAATCACAGAAAGCTGAAGTGTATATTAATATTACGCGTTTAAATAACCCACTTTCGCGATAGCATCGTGATATGAATTTCGTGATATTGAACATTTGCCTTATCAAAATTGCATCCCCCTAAAAATAGGATGGTTAAGAGAAAAAAAGTGAGTTATATTTAGAGTAAAATGTATTTTAAATCAAAAAAGATCCCACACAAACTATGATTCCCTTACAATAGTATTTTTTGTCCTATTACTTTAGAAGATCTAAATTAAATGCTTCCTCCACTCTTCCTTTTTTTTTTTATCTTGGTTGAAGTGATAATCCACTGAAAATTAAACTCACATAATTGTGAGATTCCGGGTTCGAACCCGGGTCACGATGTCAGACCTAACAATTTTGACATATTTTGCCAATTGAGCTAGGGCTTATGAGACTGCTTCCTCCACTCTTCCTATTCTAGCAATGAACTAATTAACGGTGCTCTCTCATTTCATGTCTTGTATGTTTTTGTTGACATATCATATCTTGTTTTAAAGTATCTTTTTTTCAACAAACACCATGGAGTATGATAAAACATGATATGCTATGATTATTATTTTTGGGACCCTATAATCTTAAATTCTCTTGATTAACTACTAGCTTTTAATTAAATTCTCTTAATACCTAAAAAGGATCACCAACAACCAATGCTTAAAGGTTTCAAATTCCTCATCACTAAGACTCTTTGATCACATGGATCTATAATATCCACATCTCTTAATTATCCATTCTTTCAACGTTTTTTTTCCTTCGTTACCAACAAAACTTTAGTCTATTTTACATGATATTACAAATTTGTCGCTAATTAGCTAGTGAAAAACATGAGTCTTTTTCTTTTTATTGTTTTATATTATTTGTTAAATTAAGTGGAACGTACTTTCCCGAAGGGGTATATATAGCAAATAATAAACTTGAGTTAAATTAAGTGATTTGATAAACTCTTCTTGACTTATAGGAAAAGTATGTCACATGCTCTTACTTTACTCTTCTTCATACTCTCATAATTTTGTTCTCCACTTTCATTATAAAACATTACTATAATTAAAGCCTTAAATGCAAACTCAAAATCAAAACAGACAAAAAATGTGAGAAAGTGAAGGGATAAAACAATTACTATTTTAAGTCAAAGACTAATTAAGGATTGAAATGCTTATTCTCTCTACAAAAAGAATGTAAGTGGGACTATTTGATGGACCCCATTCCCATCAAGTCTTTACTTTTACCACCCACCTCATATTCCTATCAAGTATAGGTTTCAAATTTTTTCATCATTCCTTTGTGGACCTCTTTATATTATTCATTTTATATGTAATGTAACTATTTCCATACCACACTCCATTTTGTTTATTATACCTCTTTTTGCATATGTTGTCTTGTCCTTTTACATCTTTTGGCCTTCTTTTGTTGCCTCTCATAGGTAGCCTTATCTTTCCCTTCCTTTCTACCTAGCTATATGGGAACAAATTTTCTACTGTAAGCACTACCGTCCGATTACAAATTAATGATTAGGATTATTTCAGTGTATATGCAATGTAAATTGTCTATTATAAAATCAATAGTTAAGATCAATTACAACGTATAACTGCTTGTACTTTTTACTACAGTAAATTTGGATCCAGCTATATGAGGCATGAATTTCTTATGTTAGGAATATTTACAAACTTACATCTTCATGCAATTTTAGTAGTTAGAATGTTCATATTTTAAATTTGCAAACAGGTCTAAAATCTAAAATTATAATATGGACCGTTCGTTTGTGATTGAATAGTTCATCTATACAATAATGAGATTACGTTTGCACATGATAATTTTTCTGTCTAGGAAGAGACATGTAATGTAATTGTCGAGAGTTGAGAATATACATAAATCAAATTCAAAATACTAAATTGAAATGTCTAACTTGCTCTTGACCACATATTTTCTTAAATTCAAATTTCAATAGAAGAGAGTAGAGTAAAAAGAACCAGATATATGGTCCACAAATTCTAGCTCAATTGACAAAAAATATCAAAATTGTTAGACCGGATGTCATGACCGTAGGACGAACTCCGACCTTCCACTTATATATAAGTTTGTCATTTTGTCAATCCGTAAAAAACGAACTAAAGTGGACCTAAAACAAAAACAAAAATCTTTCACATTTCCATTGCTTACTACTTAAGTCAAAAACAATTCCATTCACACTTTATTTTATTTTAATTAGATTCTCTTAGAGGCATGGTAGTTTGAGAAATACATTTTTTTAAAAATTTCATCAAAAAATTATTATATTTTTATAAGCATAAAATTAAGTTTTGTATTTAGTTAATTATAACAGAGACCAAATTTCAACTGTTAATTTGAATTGAGATGTTTATCTTTTCTAGGACACATGCTATAAACCATGTCACACTCTAGACATGTGCTAGCATGCCAGCAGCATTAGTACCTCTTTCTATTTGGGTTTTTTTCAACATAGGAACGTGCATGATTCTCTATGCATTTTAAATACACTACTTGGTGAATAAATATCTCATTTTGAAATGTGCCTAAGTGAGGAAATGTGTGAGAGGAAGGAAAAAAGCATGTGAACTTAGAATATAAATAGAATATTTATATCACAATATCTATGTGAACTTAGCTTAATTGGCAGATGGCAGAGATATTATAAAGTTTATGAGAAGTTAAGACATCCCTTTCTCTCTTCTAATTTATGAAAAATGGGCATACAAACTGATACATTTAAAAAACTTATTGTTAATTATGAAATCATTTAAATATACTAGTAATTTCATTTTCCACAGTATATGATCTGGAATTTTCTCTGACAAATTCTGTTAAACTAATATGATTGACATCAAGTGTACTAACAAAATGGAAAACGTGGCATTGATGTCAGAACTGTTAACACTGTTGCAGTAACACTTAACCAATCTGTACAGTGTATACACCTTTTGTTCATCAAAGCAGATAGCTCATTTTTATGTCTTTATTTTACATGTGGTTGGAAAGAGTTAGAGAATTTTGTTTGAATTGGTAGTGTGAACTGTAGAGGAAAGAAATTGATAATGAATACAAATTTATTTAATTTTCTTTTAAATTTGAGTTAATTTTATTTAAAATTTCACTCGACACCCCCCTAAATTGTTATTTGACAAAAATTTAACACTCTTCTAATTTCATTTAAAACTTTTAAATGGCACCCTTCTAAATTGTTATAGAATACAATAGTTTGACACCCTATGTAACATGGACGATTTTACACAAAAAATTGATTAAAATAACTAATTTAAAACTTTATAAACATAAAACCAAATTAAAACTTAAAATAACACTACCTAATGAATCAAACATGTCATTGAAATGAAGAAGAAAAAAAATGATAGGAAACCATCATGGTTAGGGTGAGGATAGGAAAGGACTTTTAATTTATTTGCCAACTTAAGTACTTAACTATCATGGCACATGAGACAAGTCCTAATGTTAGGTAGGGCCAAGTAAACTAGTCATGCATGCTAGCTTTACCACTAGGGGTGTAATTGGACCGGTTTGAATCGGTTTTGAGTGAATCCGATATCCGAACCAATGAATCCTCGATTGGTTCGGTTTGGTTCGGTTTTTAGTGTTTTTCAAAAATGAATCCGAACCAAACTCATCGGTTTGGTTCGGTTTGGTTCGGATACTTTAATCGGTTTTTTCGATGTATTTCATGCTATTATTTTTTTCTCAATATTTTTTTTTTCATAAGCTCATCAAATACAAAATTCAATTTTTCCGCTTAAGTTCATCAAATACATAATAAAACCATATTGAAATTAAGTTCATAAGTTCATCAAATACAAAATACAACCATATTGAAATTAAGTTTATAAGTTCTTCAAATAATATAGTGCAATAAAAATAAAACTTCAAGTCTACTCTCACTTAAATCGAAAAAAAAATAAAACAATGCTTGAAAAGTTATCGTTCTGAGGGTTTGAGATGAGAGCAGCAGCGTGACGTGAAAGTGTTGATTGCGTAGTGTTGAGAGCAGCTTTAGGATGAGGGTGAGGTGAGATGAGAGTAGCGTTTCTGAGTTTGCATGTGCGGTTGTGAGTGTTTCTAAGTTTACGTTTTTAAGTTAGAGTTTCTAAGTGGGACGTGTTTTATTTTATTTTTTAGAAGTTGTTTGGCCAGTTGTAATTTTTGATGGATTTGAGCTACCTAAAAAAATAATTTAACATATATATTATATATTGGTTTGGTTCGGTTTGTCCATTGGATCTGAAAATTGGAACCGAGAACCAAACCAAACCACTTCGGTTTACTATTGGTTCGGTTCGGTTTTTGATCCGAACCATAAAATTCGGTTTTTTTTCGGTTTGGACTGGTTTGGATCATCGGTTTCATTGGATTTTTCTGATCCGCTTACACCCCTATTTACCACTCTCTTTTTCGGTACAAACTAGCTTTACCACTCTATGTTCATAATATAGAGGATATTTTGATACTTTTATTACATAAATCGTACATAAATACTATTTATACATATTTTTTACAAATTTTATAAGAAAAAAAAATATGAAAAATTACACAAATATCCTTATATAAATATTATATATGAAAATAAGAAAAAGTATGTAGGAAATAACATAAGTCATAAATATACTTACCATTGGCTTTGTTTATGCAGAGCACTGGAGTATAGACCTCATATAAGCTCTTACCTATTGGCTTTGACACATTTTTTTTATATAAAATATTGGTATTTAGCACTATTGAGACATTGAGTGTGTTACATGTACATGCATGCCTCTTACTCTTAATTTGTGATTCCCATTCATCTCCATTTTTATGCCATGCTATTAATTTTCAAACCATGCGTCCATGCCTACTCAAATATATTTCAAATTGAGTACTCATGAGTTCAAGTATACTTGCATTTCAAATCTAAATTATGAGTTTAAATTTCTTACTTTACAACTACACTAACTACGATAGTTAGAGCCTTAGATGTAAACAGTTTAGATAAAATTGATTAATTAATTGATAAACCAAATCAAATAAAAATTGCAGAGCTTATCAAAAAAAAAAAATTGCAGAAACTCATTAGAAGCTAGTCAAAGTACTTGTACGTAGTTATATTTACATAACTACGTACAAGCATTAATGTAGTATATGTAGAGTGTGAACTTTTATTATGTTATTTTTGACATAGCAATTTCAACATTTCTATTAAGCTAAAATTTGTGGACAAGACTAATGTAATTTATAATTGTGAATTAATAACGTGCTATCAAGTCATGTTGAATGAGGGGGTCATATTACTCATATATAATCATGATATACTGATTTAGTTCCTGAATTGGGAGCAAAATCAAATTGCTTTCTGTATTGATTAGTTAAATTTGTCTCTAAAATTCGTTTTTTAATGTATTTTATTTTTTGGTACAAACTATTGTATTTTTTTATAACAAGTGCATATGCCCAATATTGTATTGTTAATTTAATAGAACAAACTATACATTAACTTATATCAGAATTATACATTTGTAATAACTAACTAACTTAATTTGCCTCAAAAAAGAAAAAACTAATTTATTTTTATCAAATATATGACTAGTTTTTTTTTTAAAAAAGACCATAATGATTACAAAAAATAACGATAGAGTATTAACTAAGTCATTAGACTCAAGTGGTTAATGAGCTTCACCAAATGAAGGATCTTTGGTGAGAACCTGAGTTTAATTCCTCAGTGGAATAATTTTTTGGCCAGACTTTACTTATTTCGTCCGAACTCCGGATTACTAAGATAAAAAAAATGATAGAGTACCTATTCTTATTCTATGAGAAGATAATTTGAATATAAATACTCAAAATGGTCCTAACCCTAGAGACTTATTTGATTTAGTAAACAAATAGAAAAAGTTTCTTAAAATCTAAAAAAAATAGCAACTAAGGAAAAAAATGTTAAATATTTTGCAAATTAGTTTGTAATATCTAATTTTAAATTTAAAATACTATATGAGAGAATACTCTTAATGAATTTGGACACAAATCTCTTACACAGTACATACACATGAAAGAGAGAAATAAAGGAAAAAGAAGAAGATAAAGAGATAAAATATTATCAAATTATCCCTGTGTATATATTATGTAAGAAAAAATGTGTCAAAATATTATTTCTCATAAATATAATATTATGTGATACCAAGTTAATTTTTTGGCATGCTATAGAAAAAGTATGACAAAAATATAAGTATGAATATTTGATTGAAAAACAGACATATCGATATAAAGTGTGAAGGGTATAAGGGAGACAAAATAAAGAAAGATGTAGTGCCCACAAGAGCACTCACCACAAGAATAGTGTCCCAAGTGGGTCCCAAATTATGCTACTGTTGGATGTGGCGTGGTCACTCACTCACTCACTCTATAGGGTTATGTTATGAATCATGATCATACGTACTGTTATATTAACCCCACTCTCTTTCACTGTGTGATGTGCTTGTCTCAACATTACTTTCTGCAGTGTCTATTTTAGTCATTTAACCGTATCTCCTTACTACTCATTTTTCAAGTTTCAAAAATGCCCTAACTCCAATATTGATGTCATAAAACAGTGAATTACTAGCATTGAAATATAGACAAATACTTATACGTGACACTATTAATAATAATTGAGAAAAAATAATTTAGTTGAATGTTATTTTGTATGTATAGTTTTTTTAGATTTATTAAAAAAATTATATATGTGGTCTATAATATGGACTAAATACATATTTTTTCAATAAATCTAAAAAAAAAAAATATTACTTATATATAAGACCAGAGAAAGTAACAATTTAGTCTGACATATGTGATAGACATTTGTGCCCGATTTAGAGTTGATCACTGGCCTATAAATATGAAAAACATAAGTATATGTTTAAAGAGATCAACTTATTGAATAAATCTTACTCACTTTAAAAGAATAATAATATCATCCATAGTTGCATGCATAGTTACATTTGTTATGAAAATAAAAAATAATTTTGACAAACTAGTGCGTAAATAGTATGTTGTTGATATAGCAATTATAAAACCCAACAAATTATATATAAAAAAAAAATAAAAAAATTGATAACATCGATCAAGATATAGCATGACAATAAAGATAATGGAACATAAAATTTAGAGGAAGAAAAAGATGTTGGATGGCAGCATGCATCTGTTCGTGACAAATTGGGATTGGGATGATTGTGCTTGAAGCTTTATTCATATCTTAATACATACTTTAACAACACTAATCATACAAAGTTGTTATTGCTCATCATAGTATTGCTTTAATTTAGTGAGGTCAAAACGGTGCTAACAAAAGGACAAATTTTAGCATATTCGGTATTTAATTTAATATATTACTAATTAGTTATAGTTAAGTTAAGCATCATCAACTATATTGAAAACCTCCCTCGCAACTACGATCGGGGGCTGAAACCACTTAATGTCAGAACTGACATCCGAATCAGATTCAACTGGTGGTGAAAATCAAAAAACTATATTGAAAACCATCATTGTATAACATTTTTTCACAAATACTTTGATATAAATTGATTGATAAAATTGTTAAAAACATTGTATTCTTATAAGTTGTTTTTTCTTATCTTAGAATTTTATTTTCTTTTAAGGAAAAATTATTAATTTGTTAAGATAAATTTTACACAACCATCACAAACTACTTATTATGACACCTTATGGTTGGTGTAAGTGACAAATAGAAATAGACTTGTTTCTCAATTACCATAATTCTAATTATTCTGTCTACACGTATTTCAAAAGATTTCAAAACTATATACGTACATGACAAGGTACTCGAGTACCTTAACCTTAAACAAATAGTTAGATTTTTGAATTATGACCAATTAATTAGGAGATAAAAACACAAACATCACCATTTATATTCAATAATATTCCAATAAAAATATTAACCAAAAAAAAATATTGTAATAAAAATTAGTCATGATGCATAACATAGTTAAAAAAATATTACTTATGTTTACTTTTAATATTGTTGACCCGTAAACAAGGTATCTAAATATAAAATATTGAGTTCTCTTATAAATGTTATTTGAATTTGAAGGTTTTTATATGAAGCATAAATCATTCATCCTTAGATAAAAAGTGGATGTTTAAGAAATTTTCTTCCTCTATTTTTTGACAGAAGGAATCTTCTTTCTATTGTATTATTTTTAATTTTTTTAAGGTAAGTACAAAACAAAACAGTCATGTGAACTGTTTTTCTTACTATTTTCTTTTTGATGAACATTTGTTTGTACTACATGGGTTCCTCCATTCCAGTGGATAAAATATGGTAGCAGTGGAAAGTAAAATTTTGACTTGGATAGTTTTTTTTTTTTGTACTAAAGTTATTATCTCTAAATTTAGACATTAGAGTCCATATCTATAAATTTTATTTTATTTTATTTATATACATGAAATGTTTGGAGTGAACAGTGTGTATAAAATAATCATAATGTATAATCATTGACAAAATAAAAATAAATATGCATTTAAGCTTCAACAAAATTCCAATACAACTTTTATTTTGTCAACTCGTAATATTTCTAAACGGGAAAGTACATATTTTGATTGACGCTGAGTTTAACAAGATCAGAGTGTTATCACAATTTTGTCGAAGCTAGGCCTTGATACAGCCAACACAAAATTTATCTAAACTCAGCAGAAACAGGTACTAGACTAACCCAAAAATCATACACCTTCCATTAAGCATCTTGATAAGCACCAGAATAAGAGGCAGAGCCACAATGCTGGCAGCCAAAATAAGCCATCAAAACTATTTAGGAAGCCAAACAAGCAATCAATCAGCACCCTTCAACAAGACACAACTTACCAAAAGTGATAGAACACTGTAACCTCAAAATTGCACAGAAAAACTACAGACACTACACCCCAATTCAGTCCCTGGATAGATCCAAAATGACAAAGAAAACCACTGACACTTTGCCTGATACTCAGCTTCATTGGAGTCCTTTAAACCAATTGAGACTGTCAATTGTAATTCTGCAAAAATTACTACTGTAAATTCAAATATGCAACAACCAACAAGTACATCCTATATATGTGTAAACAAAGTAGCATTTTTATACCATATAAAATAAGGACAATTAATCATATACAAAAAATAAGGCAGTGAAATATTTTTGGAACTTGTTTGATGTATTTTTACCTATGGAAAATGCTTTACTTTTGCACAAATTTGTTAAAACCAATAAGGACAGGAAAGAGATTGGGGGTATAGGACCAACTTGTAGCTTGTCATTGTTTGAAATTTTCATCTGTATTTTAAAATTTAAAAAATTAGGTAAGGTTATTTTTCTATTGCATCAAATACGTCCAAATATATCAGGATCTAATGATCACACAAAATGTGTCCAAAAATCTAGTAATTAAAATTTATAGTTGAATGATTTGTATTAGTATACATATATGGACACTGCATTTCTTGATTGGGATTATGCAGACATATTGGTATTAAGTACCAATTTAGAATATATATGTGGTCCATACTTCTGCTTAAGACAAGGTTTCACACCTGAATGGCTGAATCTCCATGCTGGAGCCAAGGAATAAAAGAATAAAGAGAGTGCCAAATCCCCAAAATATCACCATAAAGGAAAAAGGAGAAAAAATAAAGAACAAAAATATAAGTCTCATTATATATTTGCATAAAATAGAAGAACCCATTAATTAAAGGATATAGTATATATTAAAGGAAAAGAAAATGGGTTGAGTTTTAAATAGTGGTTTGAGGTAAAATGGTGGGAAATTTAGATGGCTTTCTTGGATCCTGTGAGAGACATTAAATTTAAATGTCACTGTTATACACACATTTTAATCAATTTGTAGCCAAAGATAAAGGAAAAACAAGGGAATGATGAAAAGTAGTGAAAAAAAAGAAAAGGTAAAAAGAATTCCAAGACAATTTAAAAGTATGAAATGAATAGAGATATATCAGACAAAAGTATAATACTGATGTAAGAAAAAAGTAAGAGAATGTGTAGGTGGATGGAGCCATCCATGAGTATAGAAGTTGAAAAGAACTAGAGTTTTTCTCATTCTCTCTCAAACCCTCTCTCTCTCTCTCTCTCATTCATGTCCACCAACAAAAAAACCCACCTAAGCAAATTATCATGATGAAACTCTCTCTGCACATAGCACTCCAAAAAAGTGATTACCTTCCTCATCAAAACCTTCTTACCCTTAAATTTACCTCATTGAACACCATCTTCTTCTCATTCACAATTCCCACCATTCCAAAACAATGAAACCTTTTCTTTTCTTTCTCATCACATTCTCCTTCCTTTGTCAAACACAGTTACCACTAGTTTCCTCTGTCACAACAACTCTACCCTTTCAACTCATCACTCTCCTCTCAATAAAATCCTCCATCATTGACCCTCTCAATCATCTCAATGACTGGGAAATTGACCCTTCTAATTCTTCCCCTACTTTCTCAAACTCCAATAACCACCAAGACCCAATTTGGTGTTCTTGGAGAGGCATCACTTGTCACCCAAAAACAACACAAATCACTTCCCTGAACCTCTCTAACCTCAACCTTTCAGGCACAATTTCACCTCAAATCCGCTACCTAACCACCTTAACCCATTTGAACATAAGCGGCAATGACTTCAATGGAACTTTCCAAACAGGAATATTCCAACTCATTGGGCTTAGAACATTAGACATCAGCCATAATTCCTTCAGCTCAATTTTTCCACCTGGAATTTCAAAGCTAAGATTCTTAAGAATCTTCAATGCTTACAACAACAACTTCACAGGTCCTCTTCCTGAAGAACTAATCAAACTTCCATTTCTAGAGCAGCTCAACCTTGGTGGAAGCTACTTCAGTGGGAGAATCCCACCAAGTTATGGCACTTTTAAAAGACTCAAATTCCTACAATTATCTGGTAATGCATTGGAAGGTTCGCTACCTCCTCAATTAGGCCTATTATCAGAGCTACAACACTTGGAAATTGGATACAACACATTTTCTGGGACATTACCAATTGAATTAACATTGTTGTCTAATCTCACTTACTTAGACATCTCAGCAGCTAACATTTCGGGTGAAGTGATTCCTGAACTAGGAAACTTAACTATGCTTGAAACATTGCTTCTTTTCAGGAATCCCTTAAGTGGCAAAATCCCATCAAGCATAGGAAAGTTGAAATCCCTAAAAGCTATTGATTTATCAGAAAATGAACTCACAGGCTCAATTCCACCCGAAATAGCAATGTTGAAGGAACTAGAAGAATTGAGACTCATGTATAACAAGTTGAATGGTGAAATTCCACAAGGAATTGGTGAGCTTCCAAAACTCAACATTTTCTATGTTTTCAACAATTCACTCAGTGGTACACTACCACCAAAACTCGGCTCCAACGGTTTACTCCAACGACTCGATGTTTCCACAAACTCACTTCAAGGTTCAATCCCTGTTAACATTTGTAAAGGAAACAATCTTGTTAGGTTCAATCTTTTCAACAACAAATTCACCAATAATCTTCCATTATCACTCACAAACTGCACCTCACTAGCCAGAGTTCGTATCCAAAACAACAACCTCAATGGGACCATTCCACAAACACTTACCATGCTTCCTAATTTAACCTACCTTGACTTAAGCAACAACAATTTCAACGGTGAAATTCCTCAAGAATTTGGAAACCTTCAATATTTAAACATCTCCGGAAACTCTTTCGAAAGCGAATTACCAAGCAACATTTGGAATTCGAGTAATCTACAGATTTTCTCAGCTTCATTTTCGAAAATCACCGGTCAAATTCCCGATTTTACCGGTTGCAAAACGATTTACACAATCGAATTGCAAGGGAACTTCATCAACGGTAACATTCCTTGGAATATCCGTGATTGCGAAAAACTGATTCTGTTAAATCTAAGTAGAAACAATCTCACCGGAATCATACCTTGGGAAATTTCAATTCTACCTTCAATCACCGACGTTGATCTCTCACAAAACTCACTCACCGGAATCATCCCTTCAAGCTTCAACAACTGTTCAACTCTCACGAATTTCAATGTCAGTTTCAATTCCTTAACCGGTCCAATTCCTTCCTCCGGCGTCTTCGAGAGCCTTCATCCATCTTCCTACTCCGGCAACCAAAACCTCTGCGGTCATCTTTTGGCCAAACCCTGCACCGCCGCCGCCGGAGAAAACGAACTCGAAGCTCACCGTCAACAGCCAAAGAAAACCGCCGGCGCAATCGTATGGATAATCGCGGCGGCGTTCGGAATCGGTCTCTTCGTTCTCGTCGCCGGTACACGTTGCTTTCATGCAAACTATAACCGTCGATTTAACGGTAACGAAACTAACGGTGAAATCGGACCGTGGAAGTTAACGGCGTTTCAACGGTTAAACTTCACGGCGGATGATGTTCTCGAGTGTGTGTCAAGGTCGGATAAGATATTAGGAATGGGGTCCGCTGGAACAGTTTATAAAGCAGAAATGCCAGGTGGCGAAATCATAGCCGTTAAAAAGCTCTGGTGTAAACAAAAGGAAAGTAATATAATCCGACGGAGGAGAGGAGTTTTAGCAGAAGTTGATGTATTAGGAAATGTGAGACACAGGAACATAGTGAGATTGTTAGGGTGTTGTAGTAACAGGGAATGTACAATGTTGCTCTATGAGTATATGGTCAATGGTAACCTTGATGATTTGTTGCATGCAAAGAATAAAGGGGGTAATATGGTAATTTGTGATTGGTATACTAGGTATAAGATAGCATTGGGTGTGGCACATGGAATTTGTTATCTACATCATGATTGTGATCCTGTGGTTGTGCATAGAGATCTTAAACCTAGTAATATTTTATTGGACGGTGAGATGGAAGCTAGAGTTGCTGATTTTGGTGTTGCTAAGTTGATTCAAACTGATGAATCTATGTCTGTTATTGCTGGATCTTATGGTTACATTGCTCCAGGTCAGCATCATATTCTTGTTCTTTATTCCTTTTTTATTTATTTATTTATTTATCAAAAAATGTTCCTTTATTGCTATTTCATCTACATTATGTGCACTATTATCTTATCCTATCTTAGGAGTATATAGTATGTAGATGATATATAAAGTGAGTGTGAAATAATTTTGAAGGCATATATGTTAAGGTGCAGTGAAAGTGAAATGTGGTTGATTTTGGAATGGGACCTAGATATGCATGGAGTCACATGATCAATGATGAAGAAATTTTGGCAATTTGATTAGCCGAAGGATCATCGTAATTTTGACAAAATCTATATTTTTCAATTTTAATAAATTAACGAAACTATTATAATTTGGTTAAGTTTACTTGATTTCAAACATGCATGTTACTTTAAAATATTAATTTGGAATTTAAGATGCCACAATTTCATTTAACGTTTAATATATGTGATGCTTGATCGAATAAAATATAAAATTACAATGATGGTTGAGATTATTGAAAATACAAAGAATTAAAGTAAAATGTAAGTTGCAAAGACATTAAAATTTTGATGTTGTGGTCTAAATTGTTATGCTAACTTTCTTTTAAATTCTACAACATACTCCTAAACACCATCCAATTTTTGTGTATTTTCTTTTTTACAATCAATCTATGTATATACCTAAAGAGGGAGGAAATGATGGGGATTTTAAATTTTGTGACAAAATTCGGTGCATGGGTAGGTGCACTATTACGCATGGGCCTTTATTTTTCCCTTTCATGAGTTGCTTTTTTATCCATCATCTTCAAATATTTAAGAGGGGTCCACTAAGAATATTGTCAATTATCACAACTACTTTGAATCATGAGGATGTTGACCTTGCATTTTAGTTAATCCATTAAAGTAAACTAAGTGGAAGAATGACTTTTAGTGGTAATAGATAGTAATTTTGTTTGGTCTTATCATGCTAATAATTTATTTTTTGGGGTACAAATTATGCTAATAATTGATTAATGTAAAATGAGAAATGTTTTGAATTTAATATTACACTCCAAACGCATGCTTTAGTTCTTAATATGATAAAAATGTAACTGATTTGTGAGTTGGTTCAGTGGTGATTGACGCTGAATTTAAGGATGATCACAGTTCGATTCCCTGCAACTGCGATGGAAGGGGACTGAAACCACTTGATATGATTGATGTATCTGAATTCTATAAATCTAAAAAAAAAATCTTATATTATTTTATATCAATTATTTTTCTCTTATCGAAATAAAAATACACAAAAAATTTATGTAATTAATATAGTGTCGAAATTTTGTATTCAAATATCAATATTGATAATAAGGTTTGTTATTTGATATTTTGCAGAATATGCTTATACACTCCAAGTTGATGAAAAGAGTGACATTTACAGCTATGGAGTGGTGTTAATGGAAATTTTAAGTGGAAAACGTTCAGTGGATCAAGAATTTGGTGATGGAAACAGTATTGTGGATTGGGTTAGGTCCAAAATAAAAACCAAAGATGGAATTGAAGATATATTGGACAAGAATGCAGAAGCAGGGTGTAGCAAAGTAAGAGAAGAAATGAAACAAATACTTAGAATTGCATTGCTTTGCACAAGTAGAAATCCAGCTGATAGACCTTCAATGAGAGATGTTGTGTTGATGCTTCAAGAGGCAAAACCTAAGAGAAAATTATTTGATAGTGTTGTTTTAGGTCGATGTGCTAATGACAATGTTGATGTTGGTGATGATGGTGGTGATATTCCATTGGCTCAAAAGCCAATTATCAATTAAAGTTAGTTTAATAATATGTTTATAAGATTTAAATGGGTTTTCTTTTCTTTTTTTTCATTTTTCTTTTTTGATATTTTTTTTCTTATTGTGGGGGATTGGTATAGGAGAGAAAGTGATTTTATGTTTCTACTTTCAATAGAATTTCATGTGTTTGTTAAGACTCTTGTTTGTCAATGTTTATATTATATATATTAAGAAGTGTGCGGCAAAAAATGTGAACATAAAAGTGTGAAAGGATAACCAACTTTAGTGAATACTTGTAGAAAAAACTAGTAAATAATTTAATTTAGTAAATTTATTGAATAAATAATATTAATTAATAGTTATAGGAGTATATGTGTATAGATTATTTCAATAACCAATTAGAAAAGAAAAGACTATTAAATAATTTAATTCAGTAAAAAAAATAAACTCAGGGTAAAATGTCCACAATTGACACCGGTTCATAGTATAGGTGTTGAACTTATACATTTAACAATCATCAAATTTCTCTCTTACTATTACGAAAATAATTCAACCAAGGATTATTAACTTCATCTTCTTTAACAATCACATTTCCAGGAAAGGAATTTCAACAATTTTGAGTTAGTTAGTTATTTTTTTACGAGTTGGATGAGATACGTTATTAGTCAATGAAATCATAGGATTATAGTATGATTTGTCCAAAAAAGCCAAGATAATAACTTGTTTATGTGTAACGGCAGGTCTTGAAGTAGGTTTTTTTTTTTTAAAGAAAAAATTTCTCTATTTTGTTTCAATTAAATCAACTAAGTGCACCTACGCAACTAGAATATGAATGCATCTTTCATAATAGATAACCCTCGAAACCACAATATGTTGATATACGACGTAGATCCAAATGATTGATGGAAGAAACACCAGACATATCCTAAACTTCTTGCTCTCACCGGCTAGTTTTTCCTATTTGACCTTAAACCGATCGATCTAGCCACGAGCATGTTGAAGAAAGCTCTAGCAGGCCTTGGAGGACCGAACCCATGTATGTGGCAAAATCGGATAAAGCTGGTTTTACACAAAATATATTTCAGTAGAGTGTATGATGTCGATGGCCAAATGTTGAGCACTCAATGGGCTAGGGTGGCCCCATTTCGCCTTACCAACCCAAGGGAAACTCCGAATAGAGCCCTTGATCATCTGTACAGATAAACTTTTAAGATATAAAGTCGAGGGGGAAACAACCCAGATCGCACGCTAAGATCCCTAAGAAATCATTCAGTGAAAAGGAAGTGATCGAGCGATGACAACCAACCGGTGGGCTTGGAAGCAGCCATCATTTGAAGAAAGTGTAATAGCTCACTGGTCTAACTTCATGGCGCCAAAAATGTACTAGGCTCGAGTGATTCAACGAAGCGACGAGACCTTGAAAGTTGTTCACATGTCAGTAGCGAGACGTTCTGTCAATCGAAGAAGATTTTCTACGACAACACCTGAAGATATCAGGAGTGAAAATACTCACATAAGAACATATCTATATCATTAAATCAACCGAATCATACATGACACATCGTCCAAGGCCATATCCAACTACAATCAATCAACATATAAACCACATTGATTATGGTAATTGGTACAAGCAGCAATGACAAATATCACTGATAAACAAATGAAGCAGACATGACACATCATTCAAACACATCATTCAATATGGTAGTCTTCTCACCAACTAACTATTTGCACAACCCAATCCTAAATAAATCTAAACTATCTCCATCAGAACATAACCAATAAACCCATGAAAAATGAAGTTTAAATCTAAAAATATTTAAATACAATGTAACCTCTTAATTTTGAGTAAAAAAATTAGCCAAATATAATTCCTTCCATGTGAATAAGGTGCAAATAGAAGAGGTGATTGTTTTTCTTGTCCCTCTAAGCCCAATCCACTTATTCGTTTGCCGTATAAATCAGAAGTCGGGTTCTCCTTCCCCTCCTCAGTAGTGCTCCTGACGATGCAATTGCAGCACGATCTGCGGCGCCATAGCCGCTCCTTCAAAAGGTAACGCACATCAATTACATGTTAAATCAAGTGGCCTATTGATTCTTCAAAGTTGATTACTTCTACATAACATTATTATCACTATAAATCTCATTTTGTTAATCATTTATTTCTTCTCTTTTGTACAGAATTGTTGATTCACTTGGAATTGAAGGATTCCTCATTCAATCGTAACATTTCATGCATTTGAAAAGTACTCGCAGATCAAAATTTTCCAACTGAGATCTCTGTTTCAGTTATTGCTATTGCATGTCAAAGTAAGTCCACACTATTCCAACCCTAGGGTAGAAGAATAATGAGATTGTTATATATTTGTTTTTGATTTCTTATTGCTTGCTTGGTAATTGACATGTTATTAAATTATATGTGTTAATTATAGTGTTGTCGATGCCGTGATGGGGAGTAAAAATTCCGCCATACCAGCCGCCATTTGGCGCCATCATATTGGGGTATGACGGAAAATCCCGCCATATCGGACATAATTGGTTAATTATAAATAAAATGGGTTTGTGACCATCATAAATGGATGGATAAAAGGGTGAATCAATGTTGTGAAAATTGAGATTCTACTAAGATCGGGAGGGGGTGAAAACTTGAAATATTGTAACTCGAGGATTGTTGCATGGATAGTAAGATCCTACTATTGGTGAAAAAGTATACTTACATATGCATAAAAATGATTGTAGATGAAAGAAATAACCGCTAAATCACAACATTAAATTAAGTTCATAACCGTAAGTTAATAAATAACAACCACGTGCAAGAAACAGAGAAACAAAGGGAGGAGGTGGTGGCACAGTCACTCGTAGAGGAGGGTGAGAGGCGGCGTCACAGTCGTTTGCAATAGAGGGTTTGTTTTGGCCGAGTCTGAACGGAGAACATGTGAGGAATATGGAAGGTGTTGTTTCTATTGCTATTTGAAATCTGTTTTCCCCCCTTCCAAAACCCGACCCGAACCGCTACATTTTAATTTTTTTGTTAAATAATTTATTTGGCGAAAAACTGGCCCAAATTAAGAAACAAATCACACACAACCAACTCGCAATATCGCTACGATCCGTGCGATTTTATCACTATCCCACCACGTTCTATCCCAAAGGCGCTGTAGCATGTATGACAGGGTTTATGAGTAATTACCATTATCGAACTAATCATGATAAACCATAGGCTCCCATTCCCGCCACAGTGGTTACAAACAGTTCATAATTGGGAGAAGTGGGTTTGGGTTAACTTAAATGACTTTTAGTAGATGGTAATGGATGTAGCTGGACTGTCTATTTGAGTGATCGGATACCTCTTTTGTCGGATCATGATTTCTTAGGTACTTCTCTTACTTCTAGCCTTTTTGCCTGAATTGCTAATAGTTAAAGCTTAAAACAAACTATCAGAAGAACTCAGGAGCTATCAAAACTTGAAAAAGGGATAATTCATGAAGGCTTAATTTCTGTCCTAGAAAGCCATACCAGAGCATCTGCATAGCAGCTTGGTACTGAACCTTTTCTATAGTTCTACCCAAACTTTAAACAAAAGTATTGTTCTTAGATTTAAAGGAATTTAAGGATGTTTTTGTATCAAAATAATAAGGACAAAAACACTTGTAATCATTTCAAAGCTTCTACGAGTATATACTAACCAATAAATTTTATTTATTGTTCAGCAAGTTGTATATGTGTGTTGCTCCATTATATAAAGCATGTGAGTCCATTAGTCTAAGCCATAGTGTGGGATGTCAATGACGGAAGACCTAAAATCCACCATATAAACACACCACTGTGGCCTATGGCGCTTCCCATGGTTTTAAATTGTGGTTGCGGTCATGGATGCAGCAATGGTTGTGGTTGTTGCAAGTACTGTCACTGTGCGTTGCAGTGCGGCGTGAATATTTTGAAATTTCTCAAACTATATAAAATGACAACACTATGCCACTACACTATTTACTCACAATTACATGGTATGAATATACTCCATAAGCATTCCTACGTGGTTAAAATACACGGTTGAGAGATTGTTAAAAGTAATATATTTCATTAGTACAAGCCTTGTGAAAATTAGAGTTCTAATGTCCCCTTAGAGAAGCCAAATTGTTATTGTTCTATGATACGCTATTTAGTTTTTTTTTTGAAACGGCTATTTAGTTTACAATGTTGTTAAACAATGATTATAGCAGCAATATAGCATTGTCGCGTAATGAAATTTCAACAAACTGCTGTTTTCTTCGATTGATAACACTAAACAACATAAATTAACAGGGCAAAGAAGATAGAAACTACTAACAAGAACACTTAAATGATTGACAAAACAAAGACCCCTCCTTACATAAATATAAACCCATGTCAAATGTTTAAAACTTAAGCCATAAAATGATTGAAATCATCTATAAATGTGTAGAATTACAAATTTAGTCTTTAAATTCCGATCTTCCAAGAGTATTCACTGTGTCAGCCAATAAGTCCAGATTAGTTTTTCTATGTTTTGCTTTGTGCCCACCTAGAGCTTGATAAGATCGGAACATTTTTCCGCACTTATCACATTCGAACTTAACTTGACCAAATGAGTCATTTTTCACTATTTCTTTGGACATCATAATCAGAGTCTGAGCAGCTTTTTCCGGACTAAGACAATCCGGTGGGGAAGAACATTGATTTGAATGATGGGTTGAATTGTGTTTTACTTGATTGTTTGCTTCAAACTTTGGAGAAATCGGCAATAGGATAAGGTGTGATCTCATGTGGCCTCCAATGGATTTCGCACTAGGTAACCATTTGCCACAAATCCCACAAGCTTTGCCATTGTTCTTCTCCATAGTTACAAAAAAAAAAAAACCTTATGATCCAAATACTTCGTCACTCCTTTGTTGTGGATGAGTATTTGTTTAATTCAAGATTTTACAAAAAGATTGGTTTCAAGCATTATTTATAGGGAAGAGAGAGTGTGTATTTTTTGTGATAAACAAATTCCGCAAACTAGTCCAGGTTCGTTGAATACTTTAACTCTTTATTTATAAAATGATTATTAATAAAAGCTTTCCTTTTACGAAAAGAATAAAATCACATGATAAATGTAAGAAATGATAATATTTTATTTAATTAATATCTTTAAATGTTTTATTTCAATGAACATTAAATTTAATAATATTTATTCAATATTATATATTTATTGTAAATTTTAGAAACACAAAATATCATTATTATCGGCTTTTTTGACCAAATATTATTATTTTTCTTTGTTAGAAGAACAAAAAAGAAATGGAAAGTATTATTATTATGGTTAAAAAATAAAGAAATAGAGAATAATACTTTAATAACTTACAAATAATTTTTTATTTAATTAACCGCTTTAAATATTATTATTTTTTACAATAAGAAATAAATTTGTTAATATTTTGTATTAAATAAAAAATAATATTTAAAGTGATTAATTAAATAAAAAATTATTTGTAAGTTACTCCATCCGGCCTTAATTATAAGCAAATTCCACTTTTTAGATTCATTTGACTACCAATGTATTTGGTCTTAATTAAGTCTAAATACATTGGTAATCAAATGAATATAAAAAGTGGAATTTGCTTATCATTAAGGCCGGAGGGAGTATTAAAGTAATATCTATTTTTTTATTTTTAACCATAATAATAATACTTTCCATTTCTATTTTGTTCAAAACATTTAAAGATATTAATTAAATAAAATATTATTTCTTACATTTATTATGTGATTTTATTCCTTTCGTAAAAGGAAAATTTTTATTAATAACCATTTTATAATTAAAGAGTTAAAGTATTCAACGAACTTGGACTAGTTTGCAGAATTTGTTTGTTACAAAAAATACACACTCTCTTATCCCTATAAATAATGCTTGAAACCAATATTTCTGTAAAATCTTGAATTGAACAAATTTTCACCCACAACAAAGGAGTGGCGAATTATTTGTATCGTAAGGTTTTTTTGTAACTATGGAGAAGAACATTGGTAAAGCTTGTGGCATTTGTGGCAAATGGTTTCCTAGTGCGAAATCCATTGGAGGGCACATGAGATCACACCTTGTCCTATTGCCGATTCCTCCAAAGTTTGAAGTTAACAATCAGGTAATAGACGATCCAACCCATCATCCAAGTCAATCTTCTTCTCCACCGGATTGTCCTAGTCCGGAAAAAGCTGCTCAAACTCTGATTATGATGTCCAAAGAAATAGTGGAAGATGACTTGCTTGTTCAAGCTAGGTTCAACTGTGATAAGTGCGGAAAAATATTCCGATCTTATCATGCTCTAGGTGGACACAAAGCAAAACATAAAAAAACTAATCTTGACTTATTGGCTGACACAGTGACTACTCTTGGGAGATCAGAATTTAAAGACTAAATTTGTTCTATACTTTTATGATGTGTTCAATTCTGAATGTCATTAACTATAGATGATTTCAATCATTTTATGACTTAAGTTTTAAACATTTTACATTGTGGGTTTATATTAATGTAAGAGGAGTGATCTTTGTTTTGTCTATCATTTAAGTGTTCTTTTTAGTAGTTTCTATCTTCTTTGCCCCGTTAATATTTTGTTTTTTAAAATAAAGATGCAAAATTTGATTACTATTGCCTTTTTGACTAGATATTATTAGCTAGAGACTTCAGGTTCGAACCTCGCCATCTCACATATTTACCTTAAATGTGGAATTTCTTTTTTTTTTTTTTGATATATAAATGTGGAATTTCTAGCCACTAGGCTATTTGACCAAAAAAAAAACTATATATTATTATATTTGAAGAAAGTTTATTTATTTTAATACAATTTATTAAGCAGGACCTTTGAGAAAGTGAAGATAAAAAAGGGTGCTTCCATAACCACGGACTCTTCTAAGAATCTAAACTTTTCAATTCACATATAAATTACAAATAATTATTTATTTAATAGTTTTTTGACAAAAAAGGATTTTTATTTAATTAACCTCTTTAATTGTTTTATCAACAAGTATTAAATTTATCATTTTTATTTTTTCAATAAAAATGAAAAGTATTACTGTATTATTCTGGATATTTCTTTTATTGGACATTATTTTTTTTGACTGTAACTTTGCATGGATATATTATTAAAAGAGAGAAAAAGTGCTTTCATAATCACTATTTCGTAATTGCAGATCAAAATTTTGCAACTGAGTCTCTATTGCATATCAAAGTCAGTCAAGAGTCCAGACTTTTTCAAAAGGTGAATATTTGTTTGATTCATGTTTTCTATCTGCTATAAGTGCGTCTAATCTATATCTTTTAATATATTAACTTAGTCATACTTATCGTGATAACACTTGCTTTGCTTGGTATTTACCCTACGTGTTCAACTCTAGAGTAGAAGACTCATGGGATTGTTATATATTTGTTCTAAATTTCTTATTCCTTGCTTGGTAGTTAACTTATGTGTTAATTTGAAATAAAATGGAAGTTCCTGAGCTTCCTAAATGGTTAGATAAAAGGGTAAATGATGATATGAGAAGAGTTACAAATGAATTTATGACGGGCTATCGAGTTTGTGGAGTTTTCTTGTTTCCGAGATCTTGTATAAAACAATAGGGAAATACTATTTAGAGACAATGTTTGAGAGTAATATTAATGATCATTTTGATCCCTGAAAGACAAATCACTCAAGTTATTAATCATAGAATGAAACTCTAACTACTAAACATTGAGTTAGGCATGAACAAAGATTGATAGATGACACCTCATGGGGTGAAATTCCCTTTTTGTCATCATCAATTGGCATCCCGCATCAATTGGCATCCCGCATCTTGGTTCTAGCCTTTTGTGTTCTATTTTTAATTTTCTTTTATATAAAAGCAACAGAAGCACACAAAGGCTAGTAAATGGGATTATTATACATGACATAGCATAATTTAACCTATAGTAATTAGAGAAACTAGCCAACTATAAATATAATGTAACCTTAGGTAGCATTTGGTAAATAGTTTAGAACAAAACAAAATGAATTCGAGAAAAGTTAAAAGAAGAAACGCATTTCAATTTCACTAAAAACGGTGGAACCAAAGAGAACAGAGCAACATATGCAGTTCCATTCTGCTCTGTCCGTATGCCATATGCTTCTAAGCCCTGCTTGTCATCCACACCAGAATAAATAAAGTTTTCTAAAGTATGCAGTGTTGTCAAATGGCAGTCATCAGGGACAGAACTAGGTATAGTTAAAATGCGGGGTTTCGCTCCCTTGTACCATATGTATGTACATACTCAGCCCCGATGTATAAAATAAATATTTGCCACCTCAAAATTGAACAGAACAGAACCATTGCAATGCCTCTTCTTTTTTATTTTTCTTTGTTATTATATACTTCAAGAAGCTTCAGCATAATTACAAATGTTGCCTATGCTTATTATTTTGAAACAAAAACATCGAATTTCTTTGAATCGAGGAAGAAAAGTTTTGTTTAATCTTGGTTTTATTATTCGAACTAGTTGCTATCTGTATAGTTTTGTCCACTTCCTTCTTCAGACTAGGGCACATTAGAGGGTGCCACACTTTTGCACAATCACGAATCCCTGTTTTACTAGTTTTAGAACCATAGGGGCATATCTAAAACTTTTGGCAATAGATCTGATAGCTTTTTTGTCGGATCATGATTTCTGAATTCTGAGGTATTTCTCTTACATCTAGCGTTTGTGCCAGCAAAGGCTTAATATTTTCCTAGAAAGCCATACCAGATCATCTGCATTCTGCAGCTTCGACTGAACCTTTCCTATGATTCAACCCTAGATTAAACAAAACTTTTCTTCCTCCCTTCGAAAAAATTTGATGTTTCTGTATCAAAATAATAAGCATAGGTAACACGTAATTATGCCGAAGCTTCTTGAAGTATATAATAACAGAAATTTGTTTACTTTTGTTGTTCACAAGTTATATATGATGTGTTACTCCATTGTATAAAACATAAGTCTGTTAGTCTAAACCATTGTGTGGGGAGTAATAGTTCATAAGCAGTGCTGTGCTGTCGTTGGCAGAAGGCCAAGAAGCCGCCATATAGACACATCATTGTGGCCTATAGCACTGCAATGTTAGGTATCTCTTCACAAATTGCCTATCATGGTTGTCAAAAATCACTATGTTGCCTATCATGGTTGTCAAAAATCACTATGTTAGTTGCACTGTAACGCAGCTGAATCTGAACAAAATGCCATTGTTCCGCGATACGCTTTTAGTATAAAAAAAATTCCAAATAGTGATTGTATCGGAGCTATAGCACTGTTGCATAACAAAATTTGAACAAACTTTTTTTTTCTTTGCTATCTGCAATTGATAACACTGAACAACAGGAATCACCAAACAGAGAAGATTGAAAATACTAACAAGAACACTTAAATGATATCAAAATCTAGATCCCTCTTACATAATAATCAAAGCATAGATTCCTCTTACATAAATAAATGTAAACCCAAAATGTCAAATTATTAAAACATCAAATGATTGAAAGCAAATATTGTTTTTAACATTCAGAACTGAACACAGTTTAAAGCTGTGTACAGAATCACAAATTAAGTCTGTAAATTCCCATCTCCATAATTGCTTAGTGAGACTTAAAAGATCATCATCACTGGTGACTTGAAAAAATTCAATACCGGTGTGACTATCTTGTTCATTTAGGAGCTGGAAAATTAAGATCTACTCACACACCTCGAAATCCATTAGCACTGGAAAGGTGTATCCTCTTGTGTCCACCGAGCGCTTGAGCAGACTTGAACACCCTGTCGCAATATGGGCACTGAAAAGGTTTCTGATCTATATAATTGCCACTGTTGTCACTTTTGCAGTATACTTTGTGCCCACCAAGAGCGTGATAAGATCGAAATACTTTTCCGCACCTCCCACACTTGGAATTGGCTCGCAAGTGAGCTTGAACAGGCGAGTCATCACTATTGCCTTCATTGTCTTTTGCGTTCATTTCGTAGATTTCCTTTATTTTTTGTGCCTTGACTGCTTCCCTTTTCTGTGCGTCTTTGTAAAAACCCCACACCACCCAAGCACCTTCAAGAGTTTCATTTTCACATATTGAAACATCTTCAGGAGTTTCATTTTCACATATTGAACTTGTTTGATCTGGAAGAACTTTTGTATCGACCGCTGCATTATGTTTGTAGTGCAATTTGGATCGTTTGAAGGTTGGGTTTTTTGGCTTGGACTCAGATTCATTTTCGCTGTCTGTGTTTAGAGATAAGGCAGAGAAGCTGCGTTTCATTGATTGAAAATTCTGTATTTGTTCTTTTTCGGGATGACAAGTGAGTGAGGAAGCAGATTGAATTGGATGCTGGGTTGAATCGGCTGAATTTTGTAATGCTTGATTATTAATTTCAAGCTTTGGATGAACCGGCAATTTGACCACGTGAGATCTCATGTGGCCTCCCATGGCTTTCCCGCTGGAGAACCACTTACCACAAATCCCACAGGTTTTGCCATTGTTTTTCTCCATAGTAGCAGAAAATTGTAAAATCCAAATACTACCTCTCACCTTTGTTGTAGATGAGTGTTTGCTGAAATGAGAAATTTATAGAGGGGTAGGTTAGGTTAAATGCATTCCTTATAGGCAGAGAAGAATCCACATCGTGTACGCCGAACAGGTTCCGGATAGAGGTTAAAAAAGCTTCCCTTATACAAAAGGAAGAAAGTATGAAAAGGCCATAATAAATGATAGCCTTATATGACCTTATTCAGCGTTGCGTGAATTATTAACTTAATGAGGTTATACAAGGAAAATACTATTAAATTATATAAGTTTCCGATTTTGCATTTGCTTTTTTTTTTCTTTCCGAAAGTACGGAATAAATAAAATACGAAGAGTTAAATAGTGATGCTGCAATCGTTTTATTGACGATTGGCATTTGGCAGGTTACTAAAAAAAACCAACAAATTGGCCATTTCATTTCAATATATTTGATCTACTCTTTACTCTATTTTCTTCTGCTTAAATTGATCAGAATTTGTGTTTGTATGTTGCAGGCATATGCAGTAAAACATTGTCTAAGTTCCGGGAGTCATCCATTTATCTTCCGGTAGTGGATGGCGAGATGTAGGCCTATCGAAAGAACCGCAACACCCCCGAAGGCCTTTTCAAAAATAACATAAGTGAGGACAACGAGCCGTCCGAAAATGATAAAAAAACACGCTATGACCGCGCCTTTTTTTATTACCTCAGCCAATGGTTTCGCTGGGGAGCTTCTCTGCTGACGTACCTTCTTCTGACTAGTTCGCCCTTGCCTTCCTTCCCGAAGTTTAATGATAAGGAACTTTCATATATCAAGGACAAAATGAAAGATAAACAGTATTTCATATATAGTAAACCAGAAAATTGTTGTATTTAACTCAGATTAGATATGTTTATATTTTAACATTGATTCCATGATGAAAATTTGTAAAATAGGTATAGTTTTGGCAAACTAATCTGATGAGAAACTCCTCGATCATGTGGCCTCCATTTTCATCATTCCATATTGTATGCACTGTGTCTTTGATCATGTCTTAATGAGTCATGTGTATTTGTATATTGCATGTCACTCCCATACTTTTTGTGTTCCCTTATTATTGTCAATTTCATGTATCAACAAATATCTTAAGTTAGTATCCTGAATACCATTTTGATGTTTGTATTTTGCTTTATTTTTTTTGCTTTTAGTAAATTGTTTGACAATCTAAGGACAAGGATCGAGTGATTTTGGTGTGGGAAAGTTGCATAATTTTCAACAAATCTTGTCCAATAGATCAATCAAATGTACCAAATTAAGTCATGTGTCTATCCATATTCTATTTTTAAAATAAAACTTAACTCAAAACATATAGCAGTGTCGCAGTGCTTCAAAACCATCGCATTGTCGATGACCTGTCGGCACCAAAATCCGTTAATCTGCGCCGTTGTGCCTCCACCGGTCTCCCTCTGTTGATTCAATGCTTTCATACTGTTTTGCGAGAGTGATGATTGCAAGTTTGCTAAATTATTTTATTCAAAATTAGTGGCTCCAAATCAATGTCTCACAAAAAAGAAAAGTGCACTATTTCTAAGAAAAAAGTTCAAAGAAACCAATTGGCAAGACAACAAAAGAGGTAAGTAGGATGTTGGAGGGATGTCGGAGGTAGGATGGCGGTCGACGACAAGTGGAGGCACAAAGGGGTCGGTGGCTGTCCAAATCAAAAGAGGGAGGTGACGGCAGGTCGAAGAGGTTAATGGTGTTTTGCAAGCTTGTGTTCACTTGTAACTAATTTGTTGAAGTGAGGTTTTGGGGTTAGCGTAAGAGAGAAATCCGTTTTAAAGAGAGAAAACACGTAACTAATACTTCAGTTTTGATTCTAGGTATAAACCATAAAAGATCAAAATATATTTTTCGAACCCATGCAAGCGGAAAATGTTTTTAAAATTTATATATTTGTCCGGAATGTATTTTTCGAACTTCAAGCCCATGGACAAAACGAAATTTTGGGGGGATAAAAGAAACGTGAGGGTGGGAGCGGAAGAGAAAAATTAAGGCTCCGTTTGGCCCGACTTATTTTCCTTTTTTTTTTTCTTCTCCTTGAAAATAGTAAAGAAGGAAAAAATTGTGTTTGACTTTACTTTTTTATTTTTTACTTCTGTACTTTATTTCTCTAATACTTTTAAGGAGAAATAGTGTCAAATATAATTTTATACTTCATTATTTCATTTAAGCTAAAATAAAAAGTAAAAAATAAGCTGGGCCAAACGGGGCCTTAGAACTTCTTTTGCCATCCTACTCTTTTTTTTTTCGCGACCCGTAAAATTACCAAAATACCTCTGCCTGCTATTTAAGTGGTAGATTCTATTTGCGTTGACGTTTAAAATCTTGAAATTTCATGTTAGAGGGTATTTTTTTTTTCTTTCAAAATTCTCATTTTTATAATATCCGCTGCTACATCTAAAATCTTGAATTTTTCATGTTAGGAAGGTGTTTTTTTTTTATTTCTTTCAAATTTTTCATTTTTATAACTTATGCTACTTAAGCAGCAAACAGTTAATGTTATAAAAAATGAGAAATTTTTTAAAGAGCATTTTTTTCTTCTCAAATTTCATAATTTTATAATATCCATTACTTAAATTCAATCCCACCAAACACAACCCAACTTAGCCCAAAGATTTGCGTAGATAAGAGTTTTCCCGCCATTGACACATTTCACTGGGTATTTTTTTTTTTAAGTAGCCAATACCAAAAAAAAAAATCTTTCACTTCTCTTCTGAAGTTTTTGGGGTTTTTCTTTACCATTCAAATTCATCGCTAATTCCTTTCTCTGTAATCGTGAATATAACGTTCCAGAATGAAGCGTGCGAGAACCACAGGGGATTCTAGTTCTTCTAGGGTTTCAACATCTCTTGAAGCAGGAATCATCAAGAAGCTTCGGTTAGAGAATTTCATGTGTCATTCCAATCACGAAACCGAGTTCGGAAATCACGTTAATGTCATCACCGGACAGAATGGCAGTATGTTATTTTCTTCTTCCTTAATCACATTCACTTTACCGCTCTATTTGTTTATTTTTCCGTTTGAAATTGTGATTTTTTATTTTATTTTGTAATTTGTTGAAATTTATGATTTTTCTGTTGCTTGTGCTGATTTAATGTTGATGTATTGAGTTTTGATAAGTTTATGTATCGAGCAATTGCTATGGGATTCTTAGAGAGTTTTTTAAGGGCATGTTTGGGTGTAGGGTATTGAAGTGTTAAGTGTATGTTTTGGTATATATCTGAGATTTTTTAAAAATTGAAAATGTAAAATGATAGATTATCAATATGACAATAGTTCAATCATAGTTAATTTGTTTTTATTAGCACTTTATATTGATGAACTGAGTTTTGATAAGTTTATGTACCTAGATATTGCAATGGGATTTGAGAGTTTTTTAAGGGCATTGGTTGGATGGAGGGTTTTGACGTGTTAAGTATATGTTTTGGTATATATTTGAGTTTTTTAAAAAATTGGAAGAGTAATATGATAGATTATTAGTCCCAGAGACATTCATATGCAGGGGTGTGAGTTCAAACTTGAGATTCTCCACTTCTCCGCACATTTTTATTAATGCTCATAATTTTCTTAATTTATAATGTAAAAGTACACCCTACCTTCCCCTCCCTCCAAAGTCTTCCATCAAAATGTACCCTTTGAAGTGCTCTACCCTGATGACAGGGTGGAGAATAAGTTTTTATAGAACTAATTCATGTTAATTTTTTAAAATATTGAGTTCTTATGAATCCATGTTGTTTGTTTGGCTCTGATATTTTTAGGCGGTAAAAGTGCAATACTTACTGCATTGTGTGTTGCATTTGGTTGTCGAGCTAAAGGGACTCAAAGAGCATCTACTTTGAAGGATTTCATCAAAACTGGTGCTAGGTAAATGCCATTTGCGCTCTTTCTCTCTCTCTCTCATTGTCTTTCTTTGTTTTCAAGAAGGAATTTCTCCTTGTGAAGACTAAAAAATTTCAAAGTGATTTATATTATGAGCGAACTAGGATACCTGGTTTTCTTCTCATGTCCTATGCCAAAACTACTTATTACTGTTGTTTTAAATTTTAAGAAAGAAGAAAACACACAATTTCTGGTAGAATTGATAATCTAAAAGACCAACGTAATGTTTTTACATAGTTCTTTATTCTATTTTCTTTCTGTAGTAATGCTGTCATCCATGTTGAAATTCAAAATGAAGGAGAGGATGCTTTCAAGCCTGAAATATATGGCGACGTCATCATTGTAGAACGTAGGATATCCGAATCCACAAGCTCTATTACATTGAAAGATTCTCAAGGTGTGTATACAATTTTCATGAGATATGTGTCATTTGTTGGCCTACTGAAGCAATGGAAAAGTCACAATGGTAGTTCGCTAGGTTTAACATTTCATAAGTGTGATATATAAAATCCATCACCGTGTCTTCATTTGAAGCTTTTAGGATAGTTGGTTGGATCAGGACATCTTATCAGAGCCTTTATAATGAAATGGCCTAGAGTTTGATACTTGCTGCCTTTATTCTTCTATGAAAAAGTTGAATTAGCACAAGGTAGGTTGTTTGTGCATTATCTACACTTCAAGCCTAAATGGATCTCGTGTGAGGGGGTGTGAGCTATTGGAAGAGCTTTTCTGAAGCTTATTTTGAGCATATTGTTTGTCCTAATCACTTTACATGTCTTTGATTAAGCTCTTAAAAGTATTTTTGACATAAAAGTAGCTATATGCTCTTATGGCTTTATTTCCTTAAAAGTTAAAGCCTCTAAGAATAGCTTATGGAAATCAATTTAGTTGAGCTTATCTTTACTAAGATGGAGGGAATCAGTGGAGAGAAGGAGGGGAAGGCATTAAAAGAGGACCTCAAGAGTGAAGCAAGGCAGACTGGCTGTGAAGTGGGGTTGGGGACTGAGGAGTGAGAATCATTCTCATCTCAGTAGGGATATTCTCACACTGAGAATATCATTTTTTTTTCTGTAAGTTTCCATTGTTGCAAGAAAATACGAAGTTCATCCATTGTTTCTTAAATTCCAGTCACTGTTAGAGGTTTAGTCCTCAATAATACTCAGTAATAAATTCAATCTTCGATCCTATTCTCTTCAAAAAAATCTTCGATCCTATTCTCTTCAAAACAATCTTCGATCCTATTCTTTTTATTCCATAGCTTTGAGCCTATTACATGGAAAGGGGTGATCATCTAGTGTTAAAGGCTTAGCACCTGAAACTTGGAACAATTTCCCTCACTTTTTTCTGAAGTGATGGTAACCGGCCCTTGCGTTGTGCTACCCTGCCTCTAACCACAAGTTTCTGTTGACCGGTGACTGGTTTTTGCTCCTTTTCCGTTGATCCTGATTTCTCCCCAGTTTTCTACACTTCTTTATGTTCATCTTAGGTGAGAAATCCTGTTTTTTTGTTTTGCTTTTGTGAATCCCCCAATCTTCTTCTGTAATAATAATGTCTAAAACAAACCAGAATATCAACCATCATGCAATGTGCTACACCAAAATCTCAATGTCGGGGTCGGCTGCTGCATGCCACTATTTAAGATTGACAACTTAGGTTGGAATTTTGCAATGATTTGTCCATTCATCCATCACTTTTTACCTTGAATTGTTTCATGATTTGCCAAATTTTGCCTAATTAGGATTATAATCTTGTATGGGATATATAGGGGTCCAGTATTAAGTTATTATCAATAATATTTAAAGTTATTATTATTTTCTCCATTTCTTTCAACAATATAAAAATTATTTTGTAATGTTGGCCATTCTGCAATCTGTAATCCCACAATTCCAGTTTTGGGGATGGCTGCCCCACTCCGCAACACAGGATGGACAACATTAACATAGCTTCGGTTACATGGCAAAAGTTTGAGATTTAATTGTGGAAACAGAGATTTGAACTGTGGATCCCAAGTTGAGTAGGTTTAAAGGAGTGTTCCAAATAGATATATGGGACTCCTTGTAATTGCAGTTTAACATGTTGAATTTAACTTTGTTGTTGGATTTCCTTGTACTCATATATTCCATCTTAAGTTAATTGTTTTAATCTGTTGTGCGATTGTGCCTTGTAATTGCAGTTTAACATGTTGAATTTAACTTTGTTGGTGGATTTCCTTGTACTCATATGTTCCATCTTAAGTTAATTTTGAATTAGAGAATTTAAAATTCAAAACGGTTTATTTGTCTGATCCCTGTGCAGTGTCTCTCTTCTTTTTCTCTAATAATTTTCCTTATCAAACTCTATTGTTCTTTAATGATAAAAAGTCTATATTGATTGTAAAAAAAAGAAGTCTTTCTTGATATTTTTTGACAGAGATGTCTGATATGTTTAATATATTTGGTATTTCAAAATTAAATATTACCGTAATTTAACAACCCTCAGAATAAGTTCTTGCAATGGTTGTCGATGATGTTTTACACACTTACATTCTGAGTTTGATGACAGGAAAGAAAGTTTTCAGTCGGAAAGCAGATCTTCAGGAAATCATTGAACATTTCAATGTATGCTTTCTCTCAGCTATGGCATTGTTTTTATAATTCTGAAATTGTTGTTCTGCTTTGCTTCTTGGTAACTTCTGTAACACATGGTTTCTAACACTTCTTTATAAAGATGGATGACTTGAAGAACTAACAAGCTCTTAACTAGTTCACGATTAATAATGTTGTTCCGTAAAAAAAGTGATCAACAATTATTTTGAGAAGTTTGGAAGGTCTCTGATGTGTATATATGATTAAAATGCAATGTTTTCTATCTCTTTGTTCACATTATAAGCAATAAATCTTTCGCAATGCCTTTTATTTCTTTTCGAGTGGTTTTCTTCGTTCTTGCGCCTATTGTTTAGGGTCTTTGTTTTACAGATTGATGTGGAGAATCCGTGCGTGATTATGAGTCAAGACAAAAGCAGAGAATTCCTGCACTCTGGGAATAACAAAGATAAATTTAAGGTGATTTCTACATGTTCATTGTTTTTTTTTATAAAGCTTCTTCAGAAGCCTTGCTAACACTTGATTAAACAGTTCTTTTACAAGGCCACACTTCTTCAGCAAGTCAATGATCTCCTGGAAAGCATTTCCAGTGAAATAAATACTGCACGTGGAGTAGTTGAAGAATTAGACGCTGCAATAAGACCTATAGAGAAGGAGCTTAACGAGCTGCAGGTTAAAATTAAAACGATGGAACACGTTGAACAAATTTCCCTACAGGTTCAGCAGTTAAAAAAGAAACTTGCATGGTCATGGGTTTATGATGTGGACAAGAAACTCGAGGAACAAAATGTGAGGATTGAAAAGCTGAAGAGTCGGGTTCCTACCTGCCAAGCTAAGATAGATAAACAACTGGTATGTTTGCCTACATTATCTTCTCAAATTGAAGTTTTCATAAGTCTTAACAATGTGAAGTTCTGTGTGGTTCGAGAATATCACATTCCTTACTGTGCTCTTATGTTAGGACCCCAAATATCCCTTATTAGCTTCCTATCTTACATGTACTCTAAAAAAGCCTACGATAGAGATTGAGTAGAGTGTACTTGAGTTTTTGTTATTATTTCCAACAAAGGGAATGTCCCTTTCACAACTGCCAAGCAGTTCAAATAATAATGGAGTGTAATTGAGTTTTTGTTAATTTGGACTCTTTTTTCGTTGCAGCATCAGCTTGAAAAATTAAGCGAAAGTTATTCAACGAAGAAAGCAGAAATTGCAAGTATGATGACATCACAAGTTAAGCAAATGAAGGAAATTTTAAGCCGCTCTATGTCATCGGTATGTTGGAGGTGGGAGGTTTTACTCCTCCCCTTTTGAATAATGCTTTTTAACAATATCTAGTTGAAAATTTCATATTTCAATTCGGCAAAACTTTTCAATTCTTTACTTTACCAGTTTTTATTATGCTTGTTTACTCTTTTAACTTCCACCTTATACACACCATTTTATTTAATCTATGTCAGGTTTATTTTCTTTTCTACTACGACTATTTTATGTTGCAGTACAGTACTCCAAGAAAAGATAATCTTATGGAGAAATCTGTTTTATGTTAGAATATAAGACAGTATCTTGAAATATCTTGATATCATGTTAGATTATCATACTTTATCCTTTAAGATTAGTTCTAATCTTAGATTATTTCAAATTTTTTTAACCTTTAAATTAAATTTTATTCACTTTTAGTCCCTATTTGTTTTTTTTTACATAAAACGGACGGATGTTGTAAGTCCCTCAAAATTGTCCCTATGAAACCAAATAGGGACAAAAAGTAAATACAATTTATGGACTGAACTTGAAAAGTCATGATTTTATAGGGGCTAAAAACATATTTAATCCTTTTTGTTATTTGGGCTTTTATTTTTTATCACGGATATTAGATGTATTGGTAGCTAATGCATCCTCCCCCCCAAAAAAATTGAAGGCAAAAAAAGAAGCATATGAACTTCAGCGAGAGTGCAAATGCAAAACTAACAACATACAGAAGTTGGTACAACAGCTCAAAAAGCTTGAACTACAAATGCAGGATATTCATGAGCAGCATGTGAAAAATACCCAGGTTATACAAATCCCTATTATAGATACATTTAGTTATGGTTCTTTTGCCTTTCTCCATGTATCTGCCATTATATTATCTTTATGGTGATTTTGCTCGGTTTTACAATTTTCTTTGTTTCTGTTCCTCTCCTTTTGTTTTGATTTTTCTTGTTTGAGGATTTCTTATCATCCAACCAACTGAATTGCTTGAGAAAACCCCGCTCAGAACTCAATTCTATATAGATAAACTATTCCCAATTTAAACTAAACACAAATACCTAAATCCTTAAGTTTGGGGATACATGTGTGTGTGTGTGAGAAAAATAGGAAGAGTTTTTCTGAATGTGCTAGAGTTGCTCAGCGTTCATGCTTTGCTCAATTTATATACATGAAAATTACAATGATAATGAATAACAAATACAATTAACAAGGAAGCAATTAAGCTAGCATTACTTCCTAAGATACATTGAGTTGAACTTGTTGTAGTAGCTATACAATATTTTCATGGAATATTGATTAGCGTTATTGTCACCAGTAGCTTAGATTCAACAGCATTGTCACTTGGCGTATCATTATCAATATCATATGCATCAAATTTGTTACATACTTGTGATAATCTAGTAGGACCCCTAGAAGACATAGTGAAATAGCTTATTAACAATATTGGCTAATCAATCATAATAAATTCACAAAGAAGTTGATAATTTGTAAGGAATCGAGAAATTGAATTAAAAGAAAGATAGAAGGAATCAAAATAATAGCAATATATTTTTGAAAATTGAACAAAAGATAGCAAATATACTGAATGCCCTCTTTCGGTTCCCTTCTTATTTCTCGTATTTATACATGATATGACTCAGTTAGCATCGATGAAAAACCATGCCGTATATTACTATTTTTGGTTCACATAGTATTGTAAAAACTGTGATGGGTGGCGTGTAATACAATATAGTAATATATTGTTAAGAGTCCCACATTGGATGAGAGATGACCTGAAGATATGTTTATAAGTGGGGGCAATCCTCATCTTACATGCCGGTTTTGTATGGTTGAGTTACACTAGAATAATATATACCATTTTCAACTTAAACAACCCATTTGTTATACCGTTTCACTTGCTTTTCTTTCTTTTCCCAGCCATGACATAAAATGTCTAATATATGATGACAGCTCCATTAATTTTTTTAAATGTAAAAGCTTTTATGCTTATTATGTTCACAACAATGCAGGCTGAAGAATCTGACATGGAGGAAAAACTGAAGGTGCTTCGAGATGAGGTTCATGATGCTAAATCCGAATTGGATAGGTTTTGATTTTATTCATATGATTTTTCATATCAGTGTTTAACTTGGATTTGAAGAAGTCCCACTTCCTAACGTTACTTTTTTTGTTCTAGATTGAAAGAAGAAGAGACTACGTTAATGAACAACAAAAATAGGCAAAAGGACGAAATCAGAATGATTGATGATAAGGTGCGATAACACTTTTGTTGTGTCATTGATTTTTGTTGATTATTTCTCCATTTATTAGCGTCAATATAGTTTCTTTTCTTTTCTACTTTTCCATTCTTGAGAGATTCCAAGTTGTATATATATTTGCACAATTTCATGCTGAAATACAAGTTGATCATTCTAAACTATTCAACTTGGTATCCAGAGCAAGGTTTGAAATCCTACTTTTTTAATCTTTGGCTTCAACTGCCGTCAAGGCTATCCCTAGTTTAATTTTCAGTTTGGTTATCGGTTGACCAAGAGACACCTCTGTTTCTTCTACAGCTGTCATCCCTGTTTTTATTTATTATTAATTGGATTAATCAAATAATTAATTTCATTTATTGCATAACAAATTAATGTCATTTAAGTGTTTTAATTAATTAAGTGTTTTAAATAATTAAAACATGATTATGATTATTAATTAATAATATAAAACTAATATAATTGCTAACTCTCTTGCCACTTGTATGCTGCCATGTAGATTAAAATGTCCACTTGGCAAGGCCCAGTTAGGATTCCTTCATCCTCCTCCCAGCATATTTTTAACGGCAAGGATCATTCACAAACAACTAAAATATAGAGGACTAAAGCTCATTAATTTTTAATAGGGTCCAAACTTAGAAGGACCCAATTTTATAGGGAGCAACAACATATTTAACCCAAAATTATTGCATTTGCCCCCTTTCATTGATAAGCATAAAGTGGCAACATATACTGTGTAACTATAAAAGGCCTTGTCTCTTTTGTCTTCTTACACCTCACAAGTCTTGAATTATGCAAAGAATTGTTCTAAACTCTATGAACAAATCCACATATGCACCAATAGTATTAAAGTCCATAACATAAATATATACCAGTGCAGCAGCCTAAAAGTAAGTTGTTTCCTGTTTCAGAATCTGAGAATATGCGTGGCCTCCATAAAGGCCACAAATATTTCAAATTATGTTTTTGAAAAATATGTATTTTTCTTTTAAAATGACAAATGGTAGTTGTTAGTTTTTTTATCGGGGTGTTAAACCCACGGCCTCCTTATCACTTCCAACCCCTATGTCAGTGTCAGTCCCCCAAACATCCAAACCACCTTACCACTCCCAAAAAATATTAATTGTTTTGGAGAAGTATCTTACTATCCAGGGTTTTAGTAAAGTTCACAATTATACTTTGAGGCTCGCTCATTCAAAAACTTTAGTTGGCACTTTTGTATTTTGTGTGAAGTTGACGAAAGTCACCTATGCAACATAGCCAGTGTTAATTTAATGTGCTGTATTGTTGCTTGACTTTCAAATTTTTAACTTTGTGAATAATAGTCTGATGATGCACAAGATACTTCTAATGTAAAGATTGTTTTTTGCATAGTTTAATTACAATAACCTTTTGAAAGCTCTTTTATTCTTTATAGTTTGTTTATTACTTAATATAATTTATTTGCTTTTACTAGATCCGAGATCATGAAAAGAAGTATAATGAAATCATGCTTAATATTCGTAATATTAAACAACAACAAAGCAACAAGGTATGCAAATCTTGCAGTTTTGGTTTTTATGTTTATTTTGCTTTGTTCAATGACAAATTATGAAAATGCCTTGCACACTGGCTGTGAGTGTTTCATGACACTGCCAATCTTTTTTGGAAGCAGATCATGGCTTTTGGAGGAAATAAAGTGATTAATCTGTTACGTGTAATTGAACGATGTTATCAAAGGTTTAAGATGCCTCCCATTGGTCCAATTGGTGCTCATCTGGTAATATAGTTTATGATGCCTTCATTTCATATTTAACACATTGTTTTTTCTGTGTATCTTTCCTTCACTCATTTTGATAGTTAAATCAAATGGAGCATCTTTTTCCTTCAATCATTTTTTATTATACGCACGACTATTTTTAGGGGGTTTATTTGTTAGATGGTAATATATAGAGGCTTCTATTCTGAAGATTGTTTTTGTTTATCTCTTTTCCTAGGCCGTGTTTGCTAAACTATATAAGAGTGTGTACTGCTTCTTTTAGACTTTCTATCCCTAATTTACTCATTGGTCTATTGTCATTTCCAAGTTCAATTTCTAACTTACATTGGGTGGGTTGTGTAGCTCAATTGATTTGAGCTAAGGGTTAAAGGAGTGGGAGGTCTAGGGTTCAAACCTTGGCAAAGAAGAAACTTTTTAATCTAACAACTAATTATTAACTTTGTCCGTTTCAAAAATAATTTCTAACTTTCATTAGTTGGTCAATCTTTCTAAGATGGTTAGTCAATTACATCCATACTAAGTTAAAGTCACTTCTTACTAGTAGTATTTGGTAATGGTATTGCTTTTTATGATTTAATTTAATATATGTGGCTAAATTTAGTAAATGGGTGATTGGTGTTAATTACTTAATTTCCTTGTGAGGTTTTATCATTATTTGGGACTGCTTTTTATGGTTTAACAGAAGTTGCTTAATGGTAATAAATGGGCGGTTGCTGTTGAACATGCCATTGGGAGAATGCTCAATTCTTTTATAGTGACTGATCACAAGGATTTTCGTCTTTTGAAACAATGTGCGAATGAAGTAAACTATGGTCATCTTCAAATTATTATTTATGATTTTTCAACCCCAAGGTATATTATTTGGTCCATATTTGTCTGCCTGTCAGTGTCACCATGCTCTTTTGTGTAATATCTTGTTTCTTTTTCATATCTTGTGTCTAATTTTGATCAAATTGTTTTATTCTCTGCTTAGGTTGATGATACCACAGCACATGCTTCCTCATACAAACCATCCATCAGTTCTCTCTGTCTTACAATGCGAGAATCACACTGTGATGAATGTCTTAGTCGATCTGGTGATTGTTAAAAATTATTGCTTATACTGCATTTAATATCCTTTTTCAAAGTTTTTTATTTTTGTTTATTGAAAATATATGAGCTTTGAGATAATTTTTCTTTTCTTTTTGTAATTGTTCTTTTATATTGGGGCTGGTAGGATATCTTCTCTTAGTTAACTAGTAATTCTCTTTTAATTAACTCTTGTATCATAACATGAAGCTATTTAATTATATTTTCTAGCTCTTCATCAATCACCGTGGATATTAATTATTTGAAGATATAAATAATATTAATATTAATTGTATACTTAGTCCCATTTGTTCTTACTTCTTGGATTGCTCTATAGCTGTTGCTTTATGGATTTATTTTTGGTTTTGTATTTATGGTAGTGTTGAATTCGCCCTACGTCCTTGGATCAATGTCTATTGACTAGCTTTACAAAATTTGGGAGAAATAAAAGAAGCCAATTATGTGTGGCAATTCTTTTTCTTTCTTTGTTGTGTATGTGAATGGGATGTAATTCTCACTTCTTTAAGGATTTTTTTATTTTTATTTTTTTGGATGAAAAGATCCTTTTGGCTTGTACTTTATGTGAAGCGTCCATGACGTTTATACCATAGGTTTGTTTTCGGGAAATCTCTAGAGTTTGGGTAGCTTTGTTTTGTTGAATATTTTTTTTTTTTTTTGGGTTTCCTTTTATTTGTCCTATTTTTATGTTATTTTGCAAGAACAATCACTTTTGTGTGTCCTAAATTGTCGTGGTTGTCTTTTCTTTCTCTTGATGATTTTCTTATATTAAAATCCTCATTTACTTTTGCGTTTTCTATTTTAATATTGTGATTTTATTTATCTCCCTGCTGTAGAAGTAGCATAATTTGGAAAAACATTAAAATAAGAATACTTCTAGTGTTTTATTAGCATTTCTAATATGTTTCTTGCTTTCTAGGGAAATGTTGAGAGACAAGTGCTTGTTAACGACTATAATACCGGGAAGGTTGTTGCCTTTGAAGAGAGGATCCAAAATCTGAAGGAGGTCTTCACTGTGGAAGGTTGTAAAATGTAAGTCAAGGCTGGTTGACTTTGCCTTCCATGTGTCCTACATTTGCATCTTTTGTAAATGTAAAATGTGATATTGCTATGGATTCATAATTGTGCCACGCCTTTGAGTGAAAAACAAAGCTGATCTGAACATCTAAATATAAAGTTGACAAAATAACTATCTTACAAAGTGGGAAAGAACTTGGGGTTCCGATTTCTCTTGATCTAAGTTATCTTATAAATTGGAATTATGTTTTCTAATTTAAGTTATCTCTAGGTTTTCGCGAGGTCCAGTACAGACAACTCTTCCTCCAAATAAGAGTCAACGATATGGTCGTCTAAGCAGTTCTGTTGAAGATGCCATTGAGAAATTTAGTAATGATGCATCCAATGAACAAAAGGCCGCAAATGACTATAAATGGAATAAAAGAGATGCAGAGCTCAAGCTTGAGGATCTAGACAAGAAGATGAATTCTATAAAGGTGAAACATTGTTTAGATTATAGACCATTGTTATGTGATTTGCGGTTTTTCAAAATTATCTTTCTAAATAATTTTTTGTGTAGAATTATCAGGATGAAATATAACTTTTCTATATAGCTAATATTTGAATTTTGTGTTCATGAAAAGAAGTGGTGAATCGACTATCACAACAATAAGAAATAAAGCCTTTTTGGCTCTATCGTGTTCTAGCACGACTATGTTTTCATAGTAGTCAACACAAATATAGTCTCTGTATTGTATCTGTTTGACAAAGACAAACTAATAAAATATCAATGCTATTATAATTATATATAACTATGTAGAAAACAGTGAGGCAAATGTCCGTCAAAGATTGTTTTTATAGGGAGATTACAATCAATTCTCTTCCTTGAATAAATGAGAGATTTTAAGAAACAAAATCATAACATACTCCCTCCGTACCACTTTATAAGCAAAAATGAACTTTTTAGATTCATTGTATATTTAATGAATCTAGTCTATATTATAGACCAAATACATTAAATATACAATGAATCTAAAAAGTGAATTTTTGCTTATAAAGTGTTACGGGGGAAGTATAATTTAAGAAAATCTGTACTAAATAAAAAGGAAAGAATCGCACAGATTCTTCAACACACCAGAATGTATTTTTGTTGTGAGATCACAATTCCTTTCTTTGATCGAGCCACCTTCATACCAAGAAATAATCTCAAGGCTAGGGATCCTTGATTTCAAAGTCTACAGTTAGTTTATCTTTTACCCTCCTAAATCCTGTTTTCTTCATTAAATTTGTAAAAAAAGTAACTTTGTGGGGCTCTTGACTGCCTCCAAATCTATAAATAGGAAAGCCTTCATGAATAAACACCGTGTTAATGTCTGCATAAAAGCAAAAACCATGATTTCCATAAGCTTAAAATGAACATATATCGGGATACCTTAAATTTTAACTTATTGAATTCCTTTATTTTGTAAACAGTATTAAAAACATTTTAAAGGGGATAAGATAAAAATATGTTTCACGGTTGAAGAAAGTAATCTTTAACTTGAATTTCTTGCATTTTTTATATATCCAATATTAAATGATGTGTACCCCATTTGTTCCAATCTTTTTTTCTTCTTTTCATTTAGAGGCTTTGTGTAAATGCTGGAAAAAGCTTTAATTCTAAGAAGCTGGCTTTGGAGGAGTTAACAAATCAACAAGCTGCTGAACGTAACTTGACACCTTTGTCCTCAGTTGATGAGATTGTTGAAGAAATTTCAGTATGTTCTCTATCATCTAATCTCTTACAACACATTACTTGTTATAAGCAGTTTTGTAAACAATTGAAGGCTCAATGTGCAATAACTCACTCTAAAAGTATTCTGCTTGTTTGTTTGGGGGCGCACAATGGGGGGACTTGGTATTGTGGAATTCAACTTAGTAGGCGTATTCATACCCATTTCTCTACACTTCTGGTGGAAGGAGATAAGAAAAGAATAGAGGTGCATGGAGGAAAGAAATCCCTACAACCTCACATCAATACTTTTGTTTATTTGTAATATAACCAATTTTATTCTATTAAATTTAAACTAATAATTGGATCAATCAACATGGACAAATGAATTGTATAGTAGATTCGTGCAACTGCTTTTGAATTTCGCTTTAATTGGAACCATGTGAAAATCTTATTGAATTTATATAGTACTAAGGGTATTAAATGGATTAACTATATTGAATCAATCAACATGGACAAATGAATTGTATAGTAGATTCGTGCAACTGCTTTTGAATTTCGCTTTAATTGGAACCATGTGAAAATCTTGTTGAATTTATATAGTACTAAGGGTATTAAATGGATTAACTATATTGAACATGACTGTTATAAAGCTGGTAAATATGGAATGAAATCAAAATCAAACAAATAGATACACTACTAGAATTCCAGTTTTGTCTAAAGCAAGCATCTTGCTTCCCTGAGATTTGTTCTCACCTAATATTTTTTGAAACATGATTGACTGGTCCCCTACTGCATAATGTGATAATTTATTAACACAAAGTTTAATCAATTTTTTATTAAAATAAATGCTAGGAAATAAACAAAAAAATAAAAGCAGAGCAGGTGTTGTTAGAAGGCCTTGAGCAGAGGAGGCATGAAGCAGTGGGAAAAGCAACTGATCTTGAAGTAAAATTTGACGAATTGTGTGGTATGGTGCATTACTAGTTATTTCTTTGAGTGTGTTAATATGCATTTATGTTGATTCAACTGTAGAAATGTTGTATGGGGCATAATCATTGTTGTACCCTAAAAATGTAGAATCAGCGAATACTGAACTTGCTTCCCTTGAGAAAGCTGAGAGAGAACTTATGGAGATTGAAAGAGAAATAGATTCAGCAAATAAGGTATCTTTTCTTTATTCTTGTGCAATGCTAACACGTGTGATAATTTCTATTATTACTTAAATAATAAATTTATCTTTTAAAAATTACAGGCAAAGGATCATTATGATGATGTCATGAAAACCAAGGTCCTACATGATATTAAGGAGGCGGAGGAACACTATCTGGAGCTTACAAAAAGGCGTGAGGTGCAATTTAAATTATATTAGTCATAGTCATCTAATTTTGTAGATTAAATCATGGATCACCATTGCCAATGTTACGATTTAAGGCAAAGGTAATATATGGTCTGTTGACTTGAGAGCAACTAATCAAAGCCAGACCGAGCATTGAACCGGTGCGGTTCGAGGCTCAAGGGTCTGATTGAGGGTATACCAGTAATAATTATTTTAATTTTTTCATATAACGTTAAAGGAAAAATAATATAATATTCATAACTTCACACCGTTAAAAATTAAATCCCACTTAAAAATGTCATAAATCAACATAATAACATATTAAATATAATTGCAAATGTCATAAATATAAAATAATTGCAAATGCTACTATACAAGTACTCCCATAATAGTGTTAATGTTCATATTTTACTAGTGTTAATGTTCAAATAGAATATTCTAGTATCTAGACAAGTAACGTACACTTCTCCTGCTGAATATTCTAGTATCTAGGACCTTACTGTTCTTTCGAAACCTGTGTATAAGCATCGATAATTCTTATGCATTATATATCATTAAAGATATAGTAGTAACTATAGTTATTGATACCAACCTTGGTTGAAACTGCAGACGAATGTTGAGAAGGCTTCTGTAATTTGCTGTCAGAATGAACTTGATACGATAGGAGGTTACGATGGGCAAAGCCCAGAGCAAATCAGTGGCCAATTAGAAAGTCTAAATCGTCAACTTAAGCGTGAGAGCCAAAGGCATGACACTAGACTTTTGATTCACATTATTATAGGACTACATGCTAGCAGCAGTTCTCTCTCTCTCTCTCTCTCTCTCTCTCTCACACACACACACACACACACAGTCTATTCACACACATTGAATAATGCCTTTGTTATTTTTTGTTTCCCTCTGTAGATACTCCGAATCTATTGATGATCTGAGGATGCTATATAAAAAAAAAGAACGAAAGATTATAAAAAAGCAGCAAGTTTACAGAGGCCTTCGACAGAAATTGAATGTATGTATTCTTTGGTTATGTTATCTTACTGTTGATACATTTTTTATGGATATTGTTAGATAGTAAAATTGTTTATGTGCTTGCTCCCAAAAGTCTATGTGTTTGTGATGGTTTGTTACATGGGTTTATGCATGATGTACACTTAACCTGGAACCGAAGGACTCCTGCTTGAAGTTCTGTATTAGATATATAATCATTAATGTCTTTTATGCGTTCATATAAAAGTTGACTTTTTCCACATAGTTTGTTCTGGAAAATTAAATTAATTCTTGTTGGACATTTGCTTCTAACGATATTATTTGGCAACCAAATATTTTTCATTTAGAGTGAAAGGTAATACAAATTAACATTATTATCCTAGAATATGCTCTATTTGAAGTCGGATATCACTGATTTATGAGTCTCTATCACTGATTTTTGGAAGTTTGGGATCCTTCTATGCTCTACGTAGAATTGTGGAATAATTTTGTGAATATTATTTCAAAAGTAATTAGAGTACAATCATGAAACGTTACAAATAGACTACGCTATACCTAATGAGCCTAATTAACAGGCTGAATCAATCCTATACAAATAATTACATAATATAATACATTTATATCCCTCCCTGCCAAGCTAGTGAATGAATATCTATCACTCTCAACTTGCAAGTAAGTTGATTGAATATTTCGGTTGTAAGCCCTATGTTCATACATCTTCCAGCTGATGCCGAGAAGGAATGTAGGGTGTAGTTATCAATCCACTTTCCCCTATATTCCTTTTGGGCATCAATTGACATGTGTTACCAATCGAAAAATTTAGCCAACTTACTTGCAAGTTGGGTTGGGAGTGTTGTAAGTATAATTTTAAATTGTGTAATTATTTGTATAGATTGTATTTGGCCTGTTAATTAGCCCCCCATTATGTATAACATAGTTCATTTAAACAGTTTAGTGATTGTACTCTAATTACTTTTGAAATAATATTGAGAAAGTGATTCCTCAATTCTACACTTAATAAGCTTTAACTTGAGGGGGAATGTTGGAATCAAATTCATAGATTTATATATTATTTATGATCAGAATCATAGATTAAGATTTCAATTAGCAATTCATATCAATTAGCATTTATTGTATATGATATTTTAAATAGAGATGAATGTGAGATCTGATTTAAACACAGTAACAAATTCATCATTTTTGAGGTGATTTGATTGTTTATTGAAGGCTTGCGAAAGTGCTTTAGAGTTTCGGATGAGGAAGTTTCGGACAAACGCAACTAATCTCAAGCATCAGCTTTCTTGGAAGTATGAATCCTTTCATATGTATCTTTTTTATTGCTATGTTTTCCATTGTCAAGAGGATTTTGTTTTGTTTCTCCTAACCCGGACTTCTTTAAATTATCCTCATGATCAGATTTAATGGCCATTTGAAAAAGAAGGGGATCAGTGGAGTTATCAAAGTTGATTATGAGCAGATGACCTTATCGATTGAGGTAAATTTTGTATTCTCTTGCTTTAAGTATTCCTTTGTCAATTTCCTTTCCCGTCCCTTGTCTTGGATACTTTTTTTTTCTTTTCATTTTCAATCTTTTTATGGTAATTAATTAGATACAAATTAGTGAAATGTTTCTAGCGTGTCATTTTAGGCGTGTGACCTAAAATGTTTACTTTTTTAAATTTGTATCTTTGTTTACAGGTACAGATGCCCCAAGATGCATCAAACAGAGCTGTTCGAGACACAAGGGGGCTTTCAGGTTCGTTTGTTGCATAATGTTTGATGTGGTGTTATTATTATAGAATATACAATATTATACTTTCTGTCATAGGATAAACTAATTAGTTCTTTTGTCGCCTTTAGTTTTAAAGCAGCAGGACATTAGAAAACAGTAATTGTATCATTTGTTCTTGTGTAACTTTTGTGTTCGAGGGAAAACCGGAAAGCACAGTTAAGACATGGGATATGGGTGCATTACAATATAGGGCTATTACTAAATCTAAAATTACAATACAGAACTCAGCTATAATAGAACACAAAATCTGTATAAAATTAATTCGGAAAAAACAAAATTCCAAAATAAAAAAAAGATTAATATTTTAATAGTTAGCACGAGTCATTATAGATATAATAAAATGCTATCAAGACAACAACAGTATCTACAATCTTATATCTTTAGAGCAAATGTGAATTATATGGATAACACATATCTATATATGGATTTCTTTGTGCATAAATTAGCCATTAGATACATCTAATTTATACTTAACTTTTATGTTATTTATATTATAACTTACTTTTTGTTCTGTGTCCATTTATTTTCTGATAAATAGGTGGAGAGCGATCTTTCTCAACTTTGTGCTTTGCATTAGCCCTTCATGAAATGACAGAGTCCCCGTTTAGAGCGATGGATGAATTTGATGTCTTTATGGTATGGCTGTTTACTGCTGATAATTCACCCTTATCATTTTGCCTGTGTACTCTAAATAGATTACTATGTTTTTTGTTTCCACACTTCCTTAATTTTATCTCTAGATATACCAATTAGTTGTTTGAAATTAAGTTTAGTATACAAAGTTCTAAAATCTGTTTATTAACAAGCTTTTCCTACTATGGAACTGGTTTTGATACGCAGGACGCAGTAAGCAGAAAAATTAGTATGGACACTCTGATTGATTTTGCCGAGGCACAAGGATCCCAGTGGATATTGATCACCCCACATGATACTAGGTATTGGTTTCAACTTTCAAGAGTAGTCATGATTCTTTATTGTGGTGATTGCTAGAATATTGGGATTCTTGTTAAGTGTAGCGGAGATAGAAAGTTTAACGTTAACTACTGTTTAAGCTTAACCCCTGCACTTTCAATTAATACTACTTGATTAAGTTTCTGTTTGGAGAAATTTATTTTTATAAAAGAAGAAATATTAAAAGAATAGTTTAACAGAATCTTGACTGTATTTTTGTGTTTGCATGTGCAGCTTGGTGAAGGCAGGGAATAGGGTAAAGAAGATGCAAATGGCAGCTCCCCGTTCTTGATCACCTGTGATTATCTTATATTTATAGCAACTTGAAGTCCATTTGTGGAAATCCTTTTTGGTTCTTCATCTGCTTATTTTTTGTTTTGCATTTCATGATGTTTTATATCTAATTGTATTTTATTTTTGTTTTGTGCCAGAGAGCTTGTTGAAACAAACATACATAGATTTTTAATTAATGTAATTAGTTAAAGTTATTTCCAAGTTACGCCTTTTGCCTATTCCCTTTAAGCACGTATGTTGGATTTAATACATAAAATTATAATAGGATGCCGCCAGATATTAAAACGTGAGACTAGTGTTGGAAAATACTTGATTTTCCAAAAGATGAAATGTATTTATGTTTAATTGATCAATTTGAATTGAATGCTTGTTTTATAATAGGAGTTTTAAGTACAAAGTTCGTTAAAACGCTAACAAAATCATATTTTCTTTGTACTATATTTTGAGGCTTTTAAGGTTGTTCTATCTAAGGTTGTGTTAGCTTAACAATAGTAATTAACAGGGCTGGTTCTATAAATATTCTTATATTATTGCTCTGACCATTTGAGGGAAACAGTTGAAATTCTTGCTCATGTTTTAGGTGATGAACATGAACATACCTAAGATGATAAGAGTCATCTACACATCTAGAAAAGATTAAGATCACATACTTGATTGAACCCATTGCTTGAGATGGTCAGACGAAGCCTCCAATGCATGATGTGCAAGAACATATTCATGGTAATAAAAGAGGATCATGAGACTAATGAATACTATTTAGGAGTAATGAAATCATGAGGTTGTTTACACAATCAGTAGGAATAAATTTTTAAGGATTTTATGCGTTCACCTAGAAAATTGCATGAAACATGTTTTTATTGGGACAATTTCGTATTCCTAAGTTATTTATACTTTTTTAGATATGGATGTTCTTCAAGATTCTTGAGTTGATGTGAAGATGGACATTGCAACAATATATAAAGGAACATCAAATATCAAACGTTTAAAATCCTTAAAAGTTCATGCTTATGAGGTGTTAACTAGTAAGGAAGTTAACACAATTCTATACTTAAGTAGAGAACAATGTAAACTCATGAAATTTCATGTTTATAGGGTGTCAACAAGATAAGTAACGAATTCAATTATCTACTCAAGTAGCAGACGGCGTAAAATTTTGAAACTTTTATATTTGAGGTGTTTACTGTTTACTAGTTAAGTATCACTCAATTCTCTACTTAAGTAGTGAATGATGTTTTTTTTCAATTTTTTATTTATTTTTATAACAGGGAACAACATAGATAAGGAGACTCATTTTACTTCTTGTATTCAAGTTATTTATTTACATAAATTGTTTTGTATAAGTTTAAAAATGAGTCAATCCAAATAGAGACATAGGAGTATCAACATTCATACTATTCAATCTGATTGTTCAAATGGATCCCACCATTTTTTTATATTATTTTATATTTTATAACTTATTAAGCAACTCAACAATTTTTTGAGTAACAAAAAAAAAGAACATTTTTTTTCTAAATGTAATTCAAAAAGCATTTGTTAAAATAAAAAAGAGTAAAACATCATAACTTTAGTTTAATATGACCACCAATTGAAAACCGAATAGTGGTGTTTATACTGACATGGTGGTTTTGCTTTTCAAATACGACGATTGACAATTGAAAATCATATATTTTTTTTACAGAACTTATCATATATTGTTGTCTTATCAAACGATGAATTAATATATCATACATCAAGACCAATTCTTTAGTAGGCACAAACATAAATATGATTTGTTAAGCACACACTCATTATAAATATAAAAATTAAAGAAAAATGATTAAAGTAAAACAATTTGATGTGACAATTTTATTTTTCATTTTATATTTTTGCTTTGTGTATGTGTGCCTAATTTTTGTGCTCAAGCAAGTGTTCCTCCATACATCAAATGTACATTTGAAAAAAAAAAAGACTAGCATACTTTGAAAATTAATTCCATAAATACCCTTTTTTTATTTTAGTAAGATACGTCCATTTGAAACGATAAGGTTTTGATGTCTCTGAATTTTTTTTGTTTATTAAGACCTCGCCAATTGAAATAGTGAGACTGGTTTGCAACAAAAAAGACTCGTGAACTACGTGTATATCATGCGTGCAGAGTTACTGAAAATGTGTGACAAATTATTTAGAAAAATCGAAATTTAAATTTTAAATTGAATATTTTTACTAGACTTATTTACCATCAAATAAATCTTTAGAATATATGACCCTTTTTTCTAAGAACTAGATTTTTTTTAAAAAAAAAAACCTTAACGTTTATTCCTAATTCTTTTTGTAAAAAAAATGTTCCCCTCATTCAATCAAAGCTTTTGTTACTCCATATGTAGTTAGTGAAAGAACCTACGACCAATTCAAACTACATTCAAACTACTTATATATCCGTTAAGTAAGCCTACAACACTGCATCAACACATGTCATCATCAATGGTTCCTTTATTATCAAACACAAAAAATAAATAAAAAGGGTCCCTCCATTTTTATTTAATTTTTTGTGATCCGTTTTGAATGGAGAAAATCTATACCGTTAAGAACCAACCACTAGAAAACAAAAAGCAACACAAAATGATTGGAAAATATTCAAAATACCACAAACATTTCCGTTGGTGTTTGTTTTCCCCTAAAAAACTCTTCAAATTCAATTTTCCATTTCCACTAAATAATTAAATTAAATAAAAAAACAAACATAAACATAACAACATAGAAGAAAGAACACAACACAACGCTTCTGCAACATTACAACCATTAAAACGATGTCGTTTTCTTCAGAGAAGAAAAATCATCATTCTCAGAAAGAAAACCCTAACCCTAATCCAATTTCACCATTGAAAAAAAGAGGAACAAGATGGTCAGATTTATGGCTAAAACACACCACAAAATCAAAGCCATTAAACCAAATGGTTGTTGCTGCTGCAATGCAACAGCTTCACTCTCTTTCATCACCTCGAAAATCAAACAACGCAACATTAATCCCTAATTTCTCAATCATTGATCAAACCCTTTTGTTATCTGATGAACTTCTTCTCAAGATTCTCTCTAAGCTTCCAGATTCACAGAGAAATTCAAATTCTTTAGTTTGTAAAAGATGGTTGAATCTTCAAGGTAGATTGGTTCGTTCCATTCGGATTCTTGATTGGAACTTTGTTTTATCTGGTAGGTTAATTCATAGATTCCCAAATCTTAATCATGTTGATTTGATTCCTGGGTGTTTGATTTTAACACAAAGTTCAAATATTTTTTTGAGTAGTAATGTTTTGAATATGCATATTGATTCTGCGTCTTCGCCGAATTGGTTTTTTTGTGAGGAGAATATGCTTCCTGTTGAAGTTATTGATAATGGGTTAAGTGCTTTAGCGAATGCATGTCCTAATTTGAGAAGGGTTCAAGTGATTGGTGCTAGTGAAATGGGTTTACTTAGTGTGGCTGAGGAGTGTCCTACATTGCAAGAATTGGAATTGCAAAAGTGTAGTGATAATGTGTTACGTGGGATTGCGGCGTGTGGGAATTTGCAGATTTTGAAATTGGTTGGTAATGTTGATGGTTTTTATGGTTCGGTTGTTTCTGATATCGGTTTGACTATTTTAGCTCAAGGTTGTAAGAGGCTTGTGAAGCTTGAGCTTTGTGGTTGTGAAGGTAGTTTCGATGGGATTAAAGCTATTGGTAAGTGTTGTCAAATGTTGGAGGAGTTGACTTTGTGTGATCATAGGATGGATGATGGATGGTTGGCTGGAGTTTCGTATTGTGAGAATTTGAAGACGTTGAAGTTACTGTCTTGTAAGAAGATTGATTTGAATCCGGGACTCGAAGAGTATTTGGGTTCTTGTCCTGCACTTGAAAGGTTGCATTTACATAAGTGTCAATTGCGAGATAAGAAGAGCGTTTCCGCTTTGTTTTCTGTTTGCAGGGCTGCTAGGGAGATTATTATTCAGGATTGCTGGGGATTGGATAATGGCCTTTTTGGCTTTGCAACCGTTTGCAGGTAATGTTCTCTTTTGCAATTACTGTTGATTGCTAACTGGCTCCCTCTGTCCCAAAATAAATGACCTATTTGACCACCTTTACGTTTGCCAATGCACAACTTTAATCATTAATATCTGTAATTATCTATTATTAAAAATTATAAAAATTGTATATTTTGAAAATATTCATCGAGACAAATCAAAGTGGATCATATGAATAGTACACAAAGTCAAATTTAGGTCATTTGTTTTGGGATGGAGGGAGTGTGTAACCTTACTCTAGAGAACATGTGGTCTAGTTTTCCTGTTTGATTGACAAATGACAACCTGTTGATTCAAATTCTGATGTGTGTAACCATGAGATTAGGTGCAAGTTCCTAATGCGCTCCTGCTCCATTTGAAAATTTGGCCAGTATCCAAGTTTGATCCCTGATGATCGAACAATTTGTGGCCATGATTTACTTAACTCCCGGCCAAAAACAGATTAGTCTAGGGGCTCCTTTCCACGGGATAATCTGGGTGAATACCAAAAAATTCTGACGTGTGTTTTGAATCGGCCAGTGTTGATATTTGTCTTTTCATATATTTATATTGGCAATCTGTTCCGCAGGTCTAAGCGGGAATTTATGAAGTGCGAATAGCTGTTGGTTTCAGTATTGTCGGAGTGGTTCTGATATGTTTGATTATTGTGAAAATTTCCTTTTACACCTCTAATTTAGGACTTAAGGTTACAAGGAATCTTCCTTTTCCTTGTCCCAATTTTGCAACAAGTTGATAGTGAACTCAACTGAATTCGTGTGTAGCTTTCAAAATCAGTGTAGTTTAATAGCGGATAGCATAGTGGAATTCTGCGATACACTATATAGTGCAAAATGTTGTCAATTAACGGCTATAGTGGCACGCTATAGCATTGTTCAAAATTATAATTTCTTTATTTTTTTTTTGGGTCTTGTTTGAAGGTGGTTATGCCAATTTTAGTTGAAAAGGCGATATAGAAGTGACTTTAATCAGATGAAATTATTTGCAAGTTATGCATTGATAATTGTTGTTTTATTTCAGGCGCGTTAAATTGCTTTACCTAGAAGGATGCTCATTGCTAACAACAGAATGTTTGGAATCTGTAATACATTCATGGAAGGACCTTCAAAGCCTTAGAGTAGTCTCATGTAAGAATATAAAAGATAGTGAAATCTCTCCTTCACTTGCAACCTTATTTACCACTCTCAAAGAATTGAAATGGAGGCCAGATACCAAATCAATTATTCCATCAAGCCTTAGAGGAATAAGTATGGGAAAAAAAGGTGGGAAATTTTTCAAAAGGACATGACATGATTCCTAAAGTTTCCATGTAGAAGTCAGTGTTGTCAACCATTGATCGTGTAAAATAGCGGTTTGTTCAAATTCTGCTACATTACAGCATTATAGTGCTGCAATAGCTTTTAGCATATTGTAGAACAATAGCAGTTTGTTCAAATTCTGCTACGCTATAGCAGTATAGTGCCACTATAGTTGCTATTTGACATAACTGTTGGTAGTTTTCTAATAAAACATAGGCATTGTGTTAAAAAACAGATTATTTTCACTGACATAGTGAAAATTGTAGCATTAGCAATGTGTAATCACTTTTTTACATTTAGCTTAGGATGTTGACAGTGGAAGATTGTTCCTTTTGTCAGACTAAGGAAGATGTAATTATGTAAAAGTTTAGTGAAGTAATAACCATTTTACCGTTGAATGTGGGTCGTGGCTCTTTATCATAGTTGTTGGATGCAGCTATTTGTAACAAATTTAACTCATTTTATTCGAACTAATCAAATATATGGTCACTAACATATAACTTAGACGTCCGTGCTAATGTATGACAATTGTTGGATGCGGCTATTTCTAACAAATTTAATTCAATACTAATCAAATATACGGCCGCTAACATATAACTTAGATGTCCGTGCTAACGTATGGCAACAAAGTTCACTTGTCTCTGTATAAAACTTATTCTACGACATAGCTTTCCAGCCATCCACAATAGCACCACCATACTTGGTTCACTTGTCTCTCATTTTTGTTGCCATTTAGCTCAGTTCATAGGTATTACTTCTCTCATTTTATTTGTTTCATAATAATTCATTTTGTTTGATATCCGAATTGTTGGCCTTATAGACAAATATATTGAGATGAAATTGTTTTTCCTGTTATATCTTTTTCATTGCAGTAATTGATGTTATTTGCTATAGATACTATTTTATTCATAATTAATAATGGTTTTAAATTGGTCACGCGTGCGATAGCAATTGCGGTTGTGGCATGAAATCATTTTAAATTTTCACAATCTATATAAAATGACACTACTATATACTACTACACTATTTATTCACCATTACAGAGTCGCGGTTTATTCCATTAGATCTTACTCGAAGGTGCTTGAATTATATGGTTGAAAGATTGTTAAAATTAAGATTTTTTTTATTAGATTTGACGCAAATTAGGATTTGAGGTTCATAAATTGTATTTTTTTTTTTTGTTGAGAAAATTTGAATGGACATGACCAAAATTGCTTGATGCGGGTACGATGCAGTTGTACACGTGAAGGAAGATCACACCGCAGTTGTGGTGCGATGCGGTTGCAAAGACTATCACAATAGAAATACTGCAGCAACAATTGGAGATGCAAATTGCAATTTTAAACCATAACAACATTCCCAACATTGAGGCACATAATATACATTTTTTTCTCTTTGTTCTTTCTTTTTCAAGAACCTATATTCTCATGTATGTAGAGCTTGTGAATGATGAATTCAATGAGATATATTACTATGTTCCACCTACCTGATACCTGATTCTTGAATTCAACAAAATTTTGTTCTTTTGTTCATTCATCTCATCTTTACTGCTTTGAGATATTTTGAACACTTATACTTGAGAAGGGTATGATAACTTTGTGATGTCATTCGCATCTTCTTATGATATATAGAAGAAGTATTTATGAGATTGAGGTTACTTTAATTTTGTGCACTAGATTTCAGATATGGAATTTTCATGTCTGTGAAACATAATTTCCAAGTCTATTCTCATGCATTCAAATTTTCAATATGAAGATCTTTTTAAGTTTTGCATTTGTAATATCCATTTCAAAAATCAATAGATTTGTTAGAAAACAAAACACATTAAAATAAAAAATGACACAAGTTCTGTTAAGTTGGTTATCATTAAAACATCAACTTAAAAAAAGATTTTGCTATTTTCTTCTACAAATACTTTTGATTTTCACTATTTAATTTTCTCTCATTCCCTCTAATATTTATTTATTATAATATTTTAAATGATAGGAACAATATTCTTTCAAAAATTATTCATTCATCTATTATTGAAAGACCTAATATAATATATTAGTACATAGCTACTAAGATTGAAAGACCTTCCATAATTTTTTTTGAAAGACCTGCTATATTAGATAATGGCCTGTTCCGCTTTAGATATTAGACCTAATATAATATATTAGTCCTTACGAATTCTAAAATGGACCACTTATGAATAACACTATAATGAATACAAATTTTACAAAGTTCACTGTTGGATTGAAAGTTTGTTTCATATAGATTATCTATAAAGAAGTTTAGAAAAATTGAAAATCATTTGATATATATGTTATTTAGCCCCATTAAGATTAACGGTTTATGGGTTTTTATTAAATACCGTTAATTTTGATAGGTTTCAATAACATATCAAATGATTTTCAATTTTTCTAAAAATTTGTATGGATGATCTTATATGATACAAACTTTCAATCTAACGGTGAATTTTATAAAATTTGTATTCGTTATAGTAGTATTAATTATTTGTCCAGATGGACCACTTGTGAAGGTGGTCCACCTTAACATTAGCCTATTAGTACATAGCTATTATTGAAAGACCTACTATATTAGCGTAATGTGTTAATTTTTGTTTAATTTATGTCAAAGTGTTGTTAGTGGTAGTAATGTGTAATGTGTGGCAAGTAATGTGTAATGTCTTTGTTAGTGAAATGTGTTAATTGTTTTCCTTTTTTCTTTTCATGAGGGCGTTACGCTTCTAGTTTTATATCGCAAAACTTCGATAAACATTTTTTGAATTTTCAAAAATTAATTTTTATTCAAGGGCATAAATAGAAACCTGGGAGGTGGGAAGAGAAATTTTCTACACTGTCATCATTAATTGGGCCTGTTGGATCCATAACAACGCCTATTGGATCCATAACAAAAAGAGTAAAAATTAGAAATGCGCGGAGAAGTGTATCGTTTTATTAATGGCATAGAAGTAAATACATTGCGACTTTGAGGCTATTTTCATATATTTCCTTTGGTAAGAAACAACTAATTTTTTAGATTTATTGTGTATTTGGTCTATATTATGGACCAGATACATAAAAAACACAATGAACCTAATATTTTTTTTTCCTATATTAAGGACCAGAGTGAAAGAGAGATTGCAAAAACAAAAATGACGATCTAGGGTTTGCAATTTGCATCATCTCTGTGATACCTTAAATTCTTCATCTCTGCTGCGCTTGTTTGTGCTCTTCTTCTTCGTCGTGCCTTTCAAGGTTACATCTCACACCAGATTTAATTTATTTCATTTTAAACTTTTGATTATGTTAAACTTGCAATTCTAGACTGAACCACTTTTCATGTTCGGGTGTAATTTGAATATGTATCTATTATATCAAAGACCTAAGGTATTTAACAACGGATCTGTTTCAAGTCCTTTGTTTATGCTTTGGGTCTATGCTATGGTGGTGATATTTGAAAGAAATATTGGGTATAAGAGTGGGTTTATTAACAATTTTGAAATATATTCATTGCAATAAGTGGATTGTTTCTACAAATAATTGATTTGATTATGTATTCATTTCTCGGCGTTTTAATTCTTTTGTTCCATAATTGACAATCTTAACGTGCGCACTCTTAATGGTTTTTTATTTGATTTATTTCCTAGTTATGATCTTGGGATTGTCAATTATGGAACAAAAGAAAGAAATCAATGAATAACTTAAGGGTTCCGATAACATGTGCCCTAAGGGAACATGATAAGCTGCATTTAATTACTTATGATCTCACTTATTCTCCTTTAAACAAGCAATAGTTAATTAATTAAAAGAATTAGTAAACACCCCTTATGCATTATTTTTAGAAACTCTTTTCTATTTTATTTTTTGATAGAAAATCTTTTTTATTTTATTTTTTAAGTTGGAAACAAAAATTTAAATTATAAATTATATAAAATTCCAAAATATATTACTACTTCAAAAGCCAAATAGCAATAATAATTGTTACAATCCTATTTATCGAGATAAAAAAATCTTATTATTAACACATTTTATTTATATTTTTGGATACACATATTGTTTTATGTTTTAATTATTAATCATAATAAAATGATTATATTTTAATTTTAATTATAAATCGAAGTGGAATAAATGAGATGTATCATGTTTTAATTATCAATGTGGAATAAATGAGATTATAGTTAATTTAATACATCTTAACATTTTTTAAAGAAGAATAAGTGGAATCATAGGTGATTAAATGTAGCTTATCATGTGCCCCAAGGGCACATGTTAGCATTTGCCATAACTTAAACACTACTCAAGAAGTAAATTTTTTATAAAAATTTGAAAAGAAAATATCATGTTTGAGTTCCTCCATTTTATTTGCATTATGAGCTAGTTTCCATTTGTTAGCCAATTTTGCTTAGATTTGATCATGTAATTGATAGAAGTTTCAATTTGATATAGGGACCAATTTAATGGTTTATTCTGTTATGCACTTATGCTCAAGCCTATAACATAATGTATTTTGTGTAACTGCAAAGATGGTGTAAGTATTGACAAGTTTCTTGAGGGTAGACTTTGATCTTTAGGTGTTGCATGTGAGGTATTTAAACATTATATCATTATCAACTAATCTCTCCGTTTCTTTTTATACAAAACAATAACTTTTAAGGTTCATTAACTAAATAATGTATCTGGTCTATATCTGATCTATATAGATCAAATACATTATTTATTTAATGAATTTAATAAGTCAACTGTTTGCTATAAAAAAGATAAGAGGAAATAGTATGTTTATTTTAGACTTGATCAATCAAATCCCCTTATTTTATTTTTGCCTGCATTGCATGGTTTGTGTATTAAAAAATAACTGAAAGAACAAAAGATAATTCAAGGGCACCATGACAATTTGTTGGTTTGTTACCATTATTTGGTCTTCCTAGACATGATAGTAGTGAAACAATTCAAAGAGCACTTAGCCTTGGGGTTAATGTAAAAAAATTACCGATAAGAGTTGAAACTATAAAAGTATAACATATACAAAAATGAAGTTTTGTAGGAGCATGTAATACTTGCATAAACATAAAGCTCCTATAAAACATTCTTTATATATATGTTCTACTTTTACAATCTTAACACTTACCGGTAATTTTTTTATGTTAACGCCAAGGCTGAGTGCTCTCTGAATGGTTTTAGCACTATCAAGTCTACTAGACCAAATACACGTAACAATCCAATAAATTGCCATGGTGCCCCAGAACTATCTTCTGTTATCTCAAGTACTTCATGTTACACAAATCATGAAATGCAAACATCAATAAAATATTCCATCAAGTCCAAAATACACATAATTGGCAATAATATAATCTTTAATTATTTTACTTGCAACACCTAATTAATATCTAAGTTCACACTTAAGAAACTTGCCTATGGCTGCATTAGCCTTTTTCTTCACACCCTCTTTGTAGTTACACAATATACATTGTTCTATATATAGGGTTGAGCACAAAGAGTGTGTTCCATAATTGATTTCAATCAACAACAAAAAAGAACTACCATTTCATCTCCATGTCTTATGTTGTTTTCGCCAATTAAAGAGGGACATAAGGAGATTTATGACAATAACACGTTATCAGCACGATAGTCTCTCATAAACAATTCTTTCTAAACTTTGTAAGTTTTCCCCTTCTCTTTATTTTTATGTATGAGTTTTATAATTCTAGTTTTTTTCCAGATCTTTATTTTTTTTATATATTGATCTACAACTTATGGTCCAGAAGCACCATAGTTAAATTTTTGAAATATGAATCATGAATATTCATAGTCTACGATCCAGAAGCATCGTGGTAAATTTTTTGAGATATGAATCCTGAAGATTCATAGCATGATGAAATTTTGAAATATGAATCCTGAAGATTCATGTCTTTATGTATTTGGATGTTCGATATTGTTCGAGTTTCGTGACCGACAACAGTATGGTGAAGCATGTTATGCTTCGTGACCGACACATGTATGGTGAAACATCGACACTTCGATCATCCAAAAGAACATAAACATGTTCATTTTTATTTATATGATATAGTTCCCGAAGAACTTAAAAACTCAATTTTATATATATATGCATCCCTGAAGGATTGCACAAAAAAAAAAAATTATTCATATTTTTAGTCATCCCCGAAGGATAGACTAATCGATTTTATTGCAATTTATTATTATTGTGTATTATTTCAATAAACATAATATATTGTCGATTCTAATTCAATATTGATATAACTTTTATCATTATGTTACTATTATTGTTGTTAATATGAACAATCCTAACCAATTAATTCTGACCATATAATTCTATTAAGAAATTTGACTAATTGATTCCGCTGAATACAATTGAATGACTTTTATTACTAATATCACTCATATACTATAATTATAATTATTTCCGTTGAAATATTCTCATTATTAATGACTCATAACTAATATTGATATGTTATTGTTATAAAAAAAAAATAAAAAATAAAAAAAAATTTTGATATGACATTTATGTCAAAAACTAGTAATAATGAATTTTAATTCATGAAATTATGATAATGGTCAATTGGCAATTTTATCATTATGTTATTGTTTCCAATTTTAATAATGAAATTTTAATAGTGAAAATTTTATTGCAAATCTATAATCTTTATATTTTTTTTAGTTTGTCAAGTATATTTTTTTTCTTCGTATAATGATTACTAATCCATAATCATGTACTTTCTTATATTTTAATTTCATTTATAATTTTACATGTCATGAATTCTAGAATTTAATATTAAAGTATTATTGAAGGATTATAAAAGTGATTGTTATTATATTATAAATATATAAAAATTTGATTGCATATAGTTCCCGAAGAACATAGAAAATCAATTTTTATTCTCTATGAATTCCAGAAGAATTCAATAGCCCGATTCTTAAATAACATGGAAAATTTTCAATTTTTATTGTGAATTCCAGAAGAATTTTCAATTTTATTCTCTATGAATTTTAGAAGAATTCAATAATATAGTTCCGGAAGAACTGGAAAAAAAATCTCAATTTTTATTATGAATTCCAGAAGAATTCAACTGTCACGTATCCTTAATGGATTTCTATACGGTTCTTGGAGAACTTAAAATAAATTAATATATGTATTTGTTTCATGAATTCGAGAAAAATTCAATAATATGCAAAGAATTACACAATATTATATTATAGAGATTTGTTAAATTTGTTATATAGTTCTCGAAGAACTTAATTATAAAGATGTGATGATCGTAATATTAGTAATATGAAAAGCTAATGTATTATTATATAGAGTAACAAAGTTACGAATTGCACAAAATATAGCTCCAGAAGAGCTAATATGTCTTTACATGAAGGAAAATATAAGATCACTCTGAGAATGCATCATATTATTTAAAGTCTCAAATAATGATTTTTTTTATAATCATTGTTTATGAATATTGGTGATATAGTTCTTGAAGAACTAAATATTTAATATCAAGTATCCCAAAAAGGTTGAAAAATTATGATTTTTCAAAGTAGTTGTTGATAACGTGTTGTGAATAAAATAGAATAGCAAGATATGAGAGATAGAGAGAATGAAAGTATATTCTTATTATGACTTTCAGGTGTATAAAATACAAGAGGATGATGGTCCTATTTATAGGACAAGAGTAGGAGACAACTCATTAATGGACATTCACTCAATAATCAATATTATTCATAACAATATTAGAATATTGATGGAAAGATGGTCAGAGAAACAATCTTTATCTTTCCATCAATAGAATATTTTAGTGATTGTTTTAGGCCTTTAAGTAAAACAAAATGAACAGACAAAATTTGGTGTCAATGCATATTTTGATTTTTTGGTGTTATTTTTCATTGTATATATTTGGTGTCATCTGATCATACTCGTATATATACTCAATAAAATCATTTTTTTATGGGAAAAAAATTAAATATTTTATTGAGTTTATAAGAGTAGGATCAAATGACACCAAATATATACAATCAAATAACACCAAAAATTGACTAAAAAAAAAAACACCAAAAACTAATAAAAATTTTAATTTTTTTTTTAATAGTAAAATAATATGTATTAGATTTGAGAAAATTTTTTGAGTATAGAATTTCCTGTCTTAGATTGAGACAACATCATCTCATCCTAAATTTTTATTATACTTCAAAATTTAATTTGATAAGATACATTAACGTTAGCACCAAAAAAAAAATTAAAATAAAAGGGTTGTTCAAATTCAAACTGGTCTAAATAAAAATTACAAACCAATTCAAAAAAGTTATCTGCACAAAACCAAATATTAGATGTGTTTGATTTTTTTTGTTTTCTTTTTGTTTTTGTGAAAACCACCTTGATCAGATTATATTTTAGGTTGAATTTCAAAAACAAAACTGCATAACTCATATCACAAAATTAAAAAATAGTGAACGAACACCTGCATTATTGATCCACCTTAGATGAAAATAGAGTTAAGAGACCTAAATGTAATGGTAGTGAACAAATTAAAAGAGTAATTTAGACATTTTTTTATTAGAATAATACTCCCGTCATTTCTTTTTATTTGTTTTTTTAGAATAGTAACACCAAGTTAAGGAATTGTATTTTTGCATTTTATCTTTCTATTATACCCTCATTTTAATTCACCAATAAATTCCTATTTTTTGCCCACACTTTCTTTTTCCAATAACTTTAATATATTTTGTAAAAAAAAATGTTATGTACCAAAAAGAAAGATTTAATTTTTCAAATGTATAACATTAATTAGTTTTATTGAAAAAGATATATCAATTGACAAATAATATAAATGGCAAATCATATCCGTAAAATATAAAAAAGACAATTAAATACATTAAATATAACAATAAAAGACAAATAAAAAGAAACGGAAAGAGTGTATTATAATAAACAGTATGATATATCACAATAATCTATTTTAGTTGAGGTTTAAATTAAGCTAAATTTTATTTTACATGTTTTAAATATAATAGAAGATTGTCATCTCACAATATTAACTTTTAATATAATGTTATATTTTACATAAAAATATTATTAACCTATTTTTAAATTTCTTATTGGTGAGAAACTTAATAGAACTATTATCCTAAAATCCATCAAAATTCAAAACAATAATAATAATATCTTTTTATAAGAAAAAAATATATGCACGGACGGTGTAAAATAATTTTACACGATCATCCAATAAGAAACCATCAATCTTCTATGTCATATGAAGAAAGTGGATAAATGGATTGACGTGTCAGAATACATGTTGTCGACAGTGTAAAATAATTTTACACTGTCGTTGCATACAAATTAGATCCTAAAAGAATATTTTCACAAACAATTTTACCGAAAAACAAAAGAAAAATGTGAAGAAAAACAACATGTGAATCACAGAATATATACTTTTTGTTGCAATACAGAGGAAGAAGAAGAAGAAGCAGAAGAGAAAAAAGTGATTAATTTGATTGATCATATTCATCAATGAAGAAAGAAAAAGATAAAGGCAAAGAAATTGATGTGTCAAGTCCCATCAGTCCCGAAGAAGAAGAAGACGCTGATGATAAACAATTTCCTTCTTTTCCCTCTGTCAGATTCTCTTCTCGTAACGCTTCTTCCAAATATGATTTTGTTAAGGTTATCATCAATTTCTCAACTTTTCATTATTACATGCATTTTTTCAAATCTGGGTTTTCTTCAATTTCAACTATTATATTCAAAATCTTCTCTTTTATTTGATTTTTGTAGGTTAAAGTTTGGTTGGGTGATAATGCTGATCATTACTATGTTCTTTCCAGATTTTTGCTTAGTAGAATGTTAACTGTAACCAAGGTATATATTATTTAATTGCTGCTAATTGTTACTATGTTATTTTTTAGTTTAATAATCATGCACTAATAGTGTAAAATTGTTTGAGTACACTGCCGAATTGATAGCCGTGTTTGTAACTCGCTTTCAAATAGGTCTCTGACTTTATTAGTATTTCAAAATAGTCACTGTTTATGTCAAATGTTTATCAATTTGGTACTTCTGTTAACTAAGAATGTTGAATTAGAAATAGAGGAATGCATGTAACAAAATATATCAAAGGTAAATCGATCAGAATTGCGGATGAAGATCCAGGGTCTATTTTGAGATATTGGTAGAGTTAGGGACCAAATTGAGAAACATTTGACAGCAACCGACAGGTACTATTTTGATATATTGGAAGAGTCAAGGATCGATTTGAGAGTGAATTACAGAGATAGGAACCAATTTGGTTTACTCAAAATCGTTTTATATATAATTCTAATCACATCTTACTATCATGTCACGTCTCATTGGTATATTGTTTTGGAAAAGAGTTTATTTGCTATACACTATCTATCTCGTGTAAATTAGTTTTTACATTCATATCTAATAGGATTCCTCCATTCTTCCGTGATATGTCAACAATTTTGAATTGCAATTACGAAAATGGGGTGATGTACAAAAAACTTGATTTTCATGGAATGTTAGTGTTAGTTTACAGGCTTTGTCTAACATGCACAAGTGAGATAAGTCTTTCACTATGCACAAGTTTGTTTTCACCATTGGATCAATATGTCACATCACATCTCATTTGATCAAATGGTGAGATTTATTGATCCAATAGTTAAAACAAATTTGTACATGGTGAAAGACTTATCTCACTTGTGCAGCATAGACTTAACCTAGTTTATACATTATTGACAATGTAAAATATCTACACAAATATCTATATAGTGATATATGATTGGACGTTCTGTGTAAACTTTCTTTACATTGTCAGTTCGTGATAATTAATATTAGATGGTTATGATTAGGATTAGCATGCTTTAGAGGAGTCGATCATAAGTAACAAATGATTGCTGTTTATGTGACTTATTTTCCTTTCATATTTAATATCTTTTACATAATACTTTGATTTCATATCTCAATCTTATATATTGTTAGCTTGTTATTATTTCAGATTCCAAACCATGTAGCTATCAAAATTGCTCTTGAACTGAAGAAGCTGCTCATAGACAACAGCCTTCTAGATGTGTATGCTATATCCCATCTATTCCTCATTTTCCTTTTCTCTTTTTCTTTCTTGACCCTGACTCTCTTTCATTGTGGTTTTATGCTGCAGCTCTCAGTCTGATTTGGAAGCGAACTTATTTAAGGTATGCCAAAGTTTTAGTTTGATTTTCGACGGTAGGGGATGGGGTTTTATTATTAAAATACTAATTAATACTAATACTGTATGTGCAGCTTATGGAGCGGCGAGGATATGGAGAAGAGTACATCAATCGCTATAAGATGATGACAAAGTATGTATACATTTTTAATCTGTATATTCCATCTATACGATATATGTATGCAAATATATGTGCATATATTAGATCTTTCGTCTTCGTCTTCACAGACATTTAAACATATATTAAATTTGCCTCCGTTTGTTCACAAGTATACAAATGTTTCATATGTAAAACTTCTGTACGTGTACACATTTTTCCTATTGCTGTACACATCAATCGAGTTTTATGAACAAAATAAAATGCAAAAAATAAAAAGAAATTACTTGAGAGCAATTATTGATTAGAAATTTGCCTCCGTTTGTTCACAAGTAGACAGCTATTGATTAGACTTCATTTCCATTTTCCTGCTTTCACCATTCATCCAGGTTTCACCATCAAAGAGTTCCACTAGTGATCCTTGTCTGTGGAACTGCTTGTGTCGGAAAGTCTACTATTGCAACTCAGCTGGCACAGAGGCTTAATTTGCCAAACGTATTACAGGTAAGCATTGAATGTCTCTATTATTATATCTGCATCTTCCTATCATATAAAGTAAGAAATAGTTCAATTAGGACATGTTTGGATCGAGTGTTCTGAAGTGTTTTTAGAGGGAAAAGTCTATTTGAGATTATAAAAATATTGAGAGAATAACATGATAGACGATCATATAACGTTTCAATTACACTTAAGTTATTTTTAGAAACAATTTATAGCTTCCTTAATTTATAAAAGAAAATAAGTCCTTTCCTCCCCTCCAAAATCCTCCATCCAAACTTACCTTATCCTTGATGTCTCTAACTAGACTGAATTAATTTTTCGAGTTAATATGCATCTAATAGGAGTTATCCCCTATACTTTATTTTGATGCCTTTTTTTATTTGCAAATGATTTTAATGTTTTGGTTTTTGATTTTGACTCTGACAGACAGATATGGTGTACGAATTGTTGCGCACATCAACAGAGTATGTCCTGAACTTCTTTGTTTCTTCATGAAGATTACTAATGTTTTTGCTTTAATTGATAGTTCTATTAGACAAAGCAAGTATTTATTCAAGAAAATTTATCATAAGCAGACCATGCTAAGCATACTTATGGTTTGGCCTGAAGTTATATTCATCGGCATCGACCTGATTGTCTGTCTGTCTGCTATATTATTTCTTAGAAAATACATGTTCGTTAATGCAATATTAAAATTAATACATTCAAATTGTGTAGTTCTTTTTTTTTTTTTGCATAATAAATTGTGTAGTTCTTTGATCACTAGCATGTTTAATATTCGTGTATATTTATACATGAAATCCGACCAATTATTTGCTTGTATCTGATATAGTGCACCGTTGGCTTCAACTCCTGTATGGGCTCGGGACTTCAATTCATCAGAGGAGTTAATAACTGAATTTTGCAGAGAATGCAGGGTTGTTCGTAAAGGTTTTCACAGTTCTCTCTAGCTTGAGATCTTTATCATTTTATAAATTCTATTGAATAATCAATTTTTTGCTAGAATGCTATGAATACTTTATTTTCTTTATAGTTGCTTCACTGCGTGCGTAATTGTGTTTACCTTTTATTTGGACATTTGGTTTGTAGGTTTGGGCGGTGATTTGAAAAAGGCAATGAAAGACGGAAAACCAATTATAATTGAGGTATGTATGGACATGTATTTACTGGAAGTCAGTTTTTAAGACTTGTTTGGACAAACTACTTAATTAAGTGCTTATCCCTGAGTCATCATCCATAAAGGAAACCATAAAAATGATTTATTTGTTTATTTTTTTAATAGCATTACTTTTAAAGGAAACCATAAAAAAATGATCCAAAGCGTAAGGATACAACACATGCTCACCAAGTATCCCAAAAAGTTCTTTGCAAAGGAAAGTTGTGTACAGCGTAACTTGGATTTGGTATGTGGTGGTCGCTTTAGAAATTTACGATATTTTGAAAGCTACCAATTGGTCACCTATGTTATTAAATCTCCGTTTTTTCTCTTCCAATTCTGTTCTCCACTTTCTGTTTTCTTTCTTTTTCTCCATCCAGAAGTAGAATTTGGTGGTTTAGTCTATACGTGCTCAGTTCAAAATCTTAAAAATTCAATTATTTTGAAACATTTAAATTACAATATTATGTTATACCAGTCATCATGATATGGAGAAGGATAACAGTCCTCCTCCTCCTCCTTGTAGCTACATGGTTGTCAAACTTTTGAGTTAAATCGTAGAGTCGAGCGAGTTTACAACTCTAGGAATCAAAATGAAAGTGGTTCTGTATTTTTTTAAAAACCCAATGTAAATGAAATATCAAACTAGAAAACATGAACTAAACCATATTTGGAAGTTGTTTTCCATGAACATTATAAATCCAATGAGGTGAATGAGCCCAACTAGCTGAAACTAGCTCTAACGAGAGGAACCTACTCCCACCACCCTTCCCACTTTAACAGGTTTGAAACTCGTGATTTGTATTGTCCATCGATTTCAAACTGGTTATGCTCTGTGTGTTGAGCTGTGAACCTATCTCACGATTTGTTAATTATTCCGTCATTAATGAAATGTGATGGTCTTGTTTGCTCCAGTCCATTCTGGAGTACATACTTAAGCTCTAATAATATTTCATTTATAAAAAAATGCTCTAACAATATGCACAAATATAGAAAAGAAAAATGCTGGTTTCATATGTTTGGGAGCTTATTTTCTTTCTTTTTATTATCTTCATAATGACAGGGAATACATTTGGATCCTAGCATTTATTTAGTGGAGGATGAGAACAAAACACCTTCTGCTGTAAATACAGGAAATAAAGAAATAAATCCAGTGTCTGCGGAGGAATTAGATGATAATACTGCAATAAACACACAAAATATTAATGTTGGTAGTGGTGATGAGACGAGTAGTGATCCCAAGATTTTGAGCTCTAATGAGGGAGTAAATGATGACATTGTGGATGCAGTATCAAGTTCCTTGTCATCCGTGGGCCTAACTGAAAACAGCACGGAACATAAAGGTTAGTTTAATAGTCTCTATTATTTGACATATTTTAACGTTGCTTAGTTCCGTACTAAGAGATAAACCGTAATATGCACGACACTTGTTTCAATCAGTGTTCAAATAGTGGCGATACCACTATTCCATAGCGGAATTTGATGAATCCACTATGAAAACCGCGACACTATCGTAGTTTCACTTTTCCAGTTTCTGGAAGTAGTGGAAATAGTGAAAAAAAAGAATTTTTAGGTTTTCCACAATAATAATAAAACTAAAGAATTTTCATGTGTGCCAAACATTACTTTATTTTTATATTATAAAACCTGAAGAGTCTGTGAGTGTTATGTTCACTTTTTTATTTGTATGCAGCGTGCCTTTATATATATGTTTGGCTTGTATCAACTTCTATGTGGCTTCCGCTATTTACCTGCAACGCTATCTGCTATTTCACATAGCGGATTTTTGGTCTTCTGCTACTGATAACACTGATTTCAATTTAATGTTTTGATGGAAAATTAGTTTGTGATGCAGATGCTTCTCTTCCAGAAGTGGAGATAGAAAAAATAACTGTTAGTAAGGAGAAGTCAGGCCCCAAACCAATAATTGTACCTATCGTTTTGAAGATGGCTGAATTTGATCATAAGGTTGTTTCATTATCTTCTATTTTCACAGAAGTAACGGTTACATGCATAAGTGGCTGAATTTTACAAATTTCAATAGTGCACGGGGAACTATATTGCAGTCAACGGAAATAATTATAATATTTGTGTTTATCGGTTGGTACATAGATTAATAATCAGAACTGGACACTCGTATCAACTTAGTCCCCAACGGAGGTGGTTTAATTTCAGGGTCCTTGGGGACACAGGGATTTCTTGGGGTTTCAGAGAAGAAAGATAGGAAGAAGACAACTAAAAATAGGTTTATGAATTTGATTTATGACTTTTGTGTTATTGAGGTAGCTTATGTGTACTAGGACTTGTGTGCCAACGTGACAAATCATTTAACAGTTTGAAACTAACGAAGGGATTAATCTGATAATGCTTTGATAAGTCAGGCACTATTTTTGAATATCGATAAAGGTTGAGACTAAGTTGATACGAATTCCTAATTTGAGCGACCAAATTAGGTATTTACTCAATAATAATAACTGGTCCTCAGTGCCATACTGATTGTTGACTTCAGCAGGAGTAGGATAGGTTGAATTTCTTGAAATGACTGTAGTCAAGTACACAGTTCTTGTTATCAGGTTCCATCATTTGTAGCTTTCAAAAGTCAAATAATTTATGTGTCAAAAAAAAGTCAAATAATTTAGTGAGACTTCTCCTATCTTATTTTCAGGCATTACTTGAAGAGTGGATCTCCTCTCGTACATTTATCGAAAAGTGCCCAGACCAGGTACGATAAATTTTAAACGTATAGACCCTGGCTCCTATGCAGGATTTACTCTGTCTCATCAATTTTCTGAATTTTTCGGCGCAATTTACAGGATCACGATAAACTCATAGCCAACTTGAAAACCATACAGGACTATCTGTGCTCGTTCACATCACAGGTATGTCACAAAAATATAGCATTACATTGATTGCTAAAATTTTTGAATCAGTTTTTCGATAATTACCAATACAACTACCATACGTTTTCGCAATTCAAATCAGTTCCATATCTACTTTTTCATACTTCAATTTTTACAATATGATGATGATACAGGGGTTGACCGTGGTCAATGTATCAGCAACAACATTTCCTCAAACATTGGATTGGCTGCATGGTTATCTTCTTCAGGTATTAATTTTAGAAAATCGATTATTAAATAATTGCGTCAATTACATACTGATATTTATTGACATGCTCAAGAAACATATCGCTAGATTCAACTTTTCTTCTGAATGACTTTCAATTTGATTTCTTGCAGTGCATTGAGCAAGGTACTTCATTAGGGTCACATGAAAATGTTACACAAGTAGCTGCAAAATAATCCATCATTGATGGTTTCTAGATTCAACTTGAAGTGAATGATGCTGGAGAATAATCTATAATTATTGATGATGTCTCATTTTTTGAGGTCATGCTTGGAAAAAGATATCAGCATTTCTTTGTAAAACTTGTAATTATTGAATCCATAATTATCAAAATTTTAACTGAGTTAATTATGTGTTTATTATTTATTTAATCTTTGACAAGTTAACAAATTTCTATTATAGTATAGCTCAGTGTAATTCAAATTTCTGTTATGTTTGTTAGTTACCAAGTGTTACAATGACAGTTAGAATCTTTGTATGAATAAGTGATTCGAGTAATGTTGCGATCATTCTAATATCATTATAGAACCTTCTGATCACATAAGAACATTCTGAACCTTCTCAAAGTGTCCGTGTCTGCGTGTCAGTGTCATGATCAAATTGTTCTAACAACCTCTAGAGTAGCTGTATAACTGATGTGCTCAGGGAACAAAGAGAGCAATCTCTCGAACACTCGAAGTGTGTTGTGATCATTCTAATATCATATCAGAACCTTTTGATTACTTCATAATGTTATGAGCCTTTTCAAAGTTCTGAACCTTCTGATCATACCAGAACCTTCTGATCACTTCAGAACATTCATGATCAATCGTTCTAACATGCTCTAGGGTCGCCGTATAACTGATGTGGTTAGGGAACAAAGAAGGCACAAAAAGTATACAGGATTCTCTCGAATAGCCGAAGTTTAAAAAAAAATGTTTCCATTCAATTTTAAAATGCATGTAGTTTTTCTTTTTGAAATTGATTTTTTAAATAATCAACTTATAGTAAACCTATTGTAGAATTCATATTTTGCAACTATTGATGGTTAAAATACAAAGATTTGTTTAGTGGTTGTACAATTTGGATTGTCAATCTTGACCATAGATAGAAGAATTCTAGACATGGAAAAAATTGAAAACTTTTTGAGTTGAGAGAAAATTTTCTTTAATTATCTTCATTTTCCTTTTTAAGAGTAAATAAATTACAACATTGATCATGAGCTTCAAATTTCATCATCCCAAAGTTCTTCAATTGTTTTGTAGGGACTTGTAGTTTCATTAACATGAAATTCCCCTCTCATAATCTTCATTTCATCCAATTTCTCAATCTCCAAGATATCTTCATCATCCAAATGTAGATCAAATGATCCAATATTTTCTTCCATTCTTTCTTCATTAAAGCTTTTTACAATCACACTTGAACCCTTTGATAGTCCCCATTTCAATGCAACCTTCAAAAATCATAATCAAAGTCAACTTACTAGGTTATGTATACACCAACCATAAATCCAAATATTTTAGATGAACACTCTCCAGTACACATCTTATATGGATATGTACTGATACACGGCTTATATGGATGATTGTGATTGGTCCATAAATAATATTATATAGAAAAATTAATAAATACTATTTGTAAATCAATCAAAATCACCTATTTCAATAAATGTATCGGTACATATCCATATAACATGTGTACCGAAAAATTCACCTTAATATATTAGTGAAGGTCGAATTGATTATGACCATTCAAATTTAAACCCTGACTAAAATATCTTTTACCTATACTTTATTTATCATTTGACTGAACTTTAAGTAACAAAAATGACTCATTTTCTATTGAAAGCTTAAGTGTTAAGAAAAAAAACCCTCTTAAATAGTACTTTGGATTTAATTAATTTTTTAATTACCTGTGCTGGTGTTGCATTGTGTTTGAGAGCAATTGATTGGATAATTGGATGATTAACAACAGCTGTAGAACCCCATGCATTCCCCGGCCCACCAAGTGGTGAATAGGCGCTTACATGGATCTTGTGCTCTCCACATGTCCTTCTTAGCTTTCTTTGTCTCCACATTGGATGCATTTCCACCTAAATATACATACACACCAAGATTATCGTAAGAAAATAACTTGTTTAAAATTAAGACTTTAATTCTTGTGTTATGTCAGTGTAAAATTATTTTAAACATTTATTCAATAAAATATTATCACATGATTTAATGAATGTGAAAAATCATATATTTTGAAATACATTACATGACATATTAATATATTATTGGATGTAAATATAAAATAATTTTATACGACTGACAGTGTATATAAATTAAATTTTGAAAATTAATTCATTCTAATAATGTGAATAAATAGTGTACAAGTGCACCCCAATATCAATCAAACAAATATTGAACTGCGATCGGAAGAGGGCTGGAACCACTTGATTCCAGAACTGACCCCCGAACCAGATTCAACTGGTGGTGAAAACAAAAAAAAACAAATATTGAACTGAATATACAAAGCCAATGAAAATTATACCCACATCCTCATGCATACTATTCAAACGTCTTATCATTAGAATATGCATCTCTTTCTGTTTCCACATTTTGATCACTAAAATATTTGGAAAAAGAGGGTGTCTAAAGAAAATAGGCTATTAAAATAAATGTGGCTATCTCTTTTTTCCAATTAATTACCTGGTTAACAACTGGAGGTGTATTAGCAAAATCTAGTAGCCATTCAATTTTGTTGCTAGAGAAATTACTAACTCCAATGGACCTACATAATCCCATTTCAAGACATTTTTCCATCCCTGCCCATGTTGTTTCAAGATCCAAATTTTCAAAGTCATCTTCATTAGGAACTGGGTAGTTAACCCATGGCTTTAACTTTACTGGCCAGTGCACTAGATACATATCCAAATATTCCATATCCAGATTCCTGTTTTTGCATTCAAGTTGAAATAAAATAATAAAATCAATATTAGTTTTCCAATAACTATTTTTTTATGTAATTAATTAGCTGCAATATCAAAAAGATTCTGTCACACAATAGGTAACAGCTTTCTAGATCACACTTTTAAAAATGTTGCCAAACTTTTTTTTGAAAGATTCTTTCAAATGTTGCCATAATCTAAAATTGAAGCCACACTTTTTATACCTTTTTTTTTGTTCCTTTTTTTAGTGATTCCATGAGATTTCATTTTGGTAATGACACACATGTAATTTAAATTTTTTTAGGAAAACAATTAAATTACAACGGATTAAGATAAATGCGAGTGTTTAAAATTTATTTTTCGTCTACCTTTTTTGACAATTTATTTTTTGTCTACGTACCTAACTATAAATTTTGTTTGAGTTGAGTTTTTGGGATCATCAGAACCAAAATCGACCTTAAGAATATAAGAGAAAGAGATACTTATAAATTATAACTTACTTGATTATAATTAAGTCAAGATATACAATTAATACTTTGCTTAATTTCTATAGTTACTTACTTTAGAGTATGTTTCAATGCAGAAATAGGATCATGGTGATCACTCCCCCACAATTTGGATGTCAAGAAAATCTCTTCTCTATCAATTTCTCCCATGTATATTGCCTCATTTAAAGCTTTGCCCAATGCTGGCTCAGAACCATAAATTTTTGCTGTATCAAAATGCCTATAACCCACCTGCAAATATACATATTTTTAAATGATTAATATTTTCTCCGATTTCAAATATAAATAAAAAAGTACGTACATGTACTCTTTAGTTTATATTAATTTAAAATTGAACAAAGTATTTTATTTTCATCAATCAATTTAATAATGTATATTTCAAAATTCGAACCATTTGATCTTCATACTACAATTAAAATTACCAATTGCTGAAATATTTGACCGCAGACAATCCAAATCATCTATCTATCTATCGAGATATATATATATATATAAGTTTATTACCTCAAGGGCATTGTGGACAGCAATTTGAGTTTTCTTCTTATCATTTGGGTAGGAGTAAGTGCCAAATCCAATGAGAGGCATTGTAATGCCACAATTCAAACGCACATGATGATTGCACCTCATTTTCAGTTTCTTTCTCTCTAGTGTGTGTATGAGTTCACTTTCTAGCTTTTGTTGCAATACTAATATGTGATGATGTCTCTAGCTTGGGCTATATATAATCCTATAAAGTCAATACTAGTTAGTTAATTATATATTTTGTTTGAATAATAATTTCTAATTAATATATTGTGTTTGATTGTAGAAGAGATAACAGACGTGGAAGAATTAAAATCAATTATTGAGGTTTGCAAATCAAAGCATGGGATCTTCCATGTCTCTAGGGATTTTATTATAGAAATGCCCCTATCTTCTATAATAAATAAAAGAAAAAATTTAAGTGATTAAATTTAAGTGGTTAATGAACTATCTTATCTTTCTTGATAAAATATTATTTATCCGATCCTTATAAAAAATAATTATTGATCAAATATTATTTATTTTATAGTCGAACTCTAGATTAATGAATCACTTACTCTAAAACTCAAATGGTTATTAACACAAATTAAACAAAATAAATGCCCCAATCCATTGTCCAATATGTATAGTATCATTGGGTGAAATAGTCGCTCTCATGAAGTCAATACCATACTATATAATAATAATATCATAATATACACTTCAACCATTTGATATATTATAGAATTTTATGTTCAGCAATATATTGTAAAATGTCAATGCATCATACCTAGCTAAGAGCAAATATGAGATGATTAGGGTCTCTTCTAGCTTAATTAATTTTTTGAGTTCAATCACAAACTTCAATATGCAGCAATATTAAAATTTTTAGAGATTTTGCCGGCCACTCATTTATGTTTCACAAAACTTGAAAGATAAATCTCTATGATTGTGTTCAGACGTTTAGGCCAAATTTTTTTTTTGATGCATCATAGAAAATCTTGTGCGTAACCATAAGCATTGAACTTTTTTTTCAAGTAACTTAACAACTAAATTTCATTTCTTAAAGTGAATACATGAAAAATTTCGGATTCAAACTTCGGTCTTTATGTATTACATTATCTCTATTAAATAAGCTAATGCGAGTTTTGGAGGTGGGGTTTTATAATTTTTTTTTTCTAATAATGTGAGGTGTTTTTAACACTTCTATGAATTTCAACATTTCTTGATTAAATATATACAACCATTTATTGACATAAATTTAAAATTGTCAAGGCACGGGTATACTTTTATTATTATATATATATATAAAGTCAAAAGAGAATTGCTTTTCATAAAAAAATAGCTGTTTTCGTATACGTGTTGTACCTATAACTCTCTGTTGTTGTATACATTATCTCTAGTTGACTTCGTTATGAGATTTATATGTTTCTGTTGCTTAGCATGTATGTCAATATAAGTCCATATAAACGATTTTAAATACATTTTTATAGAGAAAAAAAATTTATTTTAATTTTCATATTTCAAAATTCGTTTTTAGCATTCAATTAAATGATTTTGGAATATATCAGTCACCCATCTCATTTTTAGTCATTTTCAAATAAGAGGACCAAAGTTTCATTTAAGTCTATTATAAAAAGAGTCATATTAACAAGTATCTTAACGAAACTAATTAAATATATAAAATATAAATTTTATATTAAAAATAGTATTTTTTTTATAAAAAGAAAGATTAAATATATATTACTTTAAAGTTGAAAAGTTTATACAAAAATGAAGAACATTTTAAATGGAAGTAAGGGGTGGGATAGTTCAACCCCAGCCATGCTCGTTGACATGGATGTAATTGTCAACATATATATTGAACATGTATAGTACTTCAAGTTTGCAGTACGTTGACATGGAAGACATTCAACAAATATTAATTACACCGCCACAATAAGTATTTATAGTTATAAAATCATATCATGTGAGACCAAAGATTTTGTTGTTCCATGAATCTCTAAGGCACATAAAACTCTTTATTTATTTTTTAACTAAAAAAAGAGATGTAAAATTAAAGTCTTTTTAGATTAGTTTATTCTTAGATTATACCAAATTTTTAATTAAAAGGTGCCGATGGTTCACCTATTATTGCAGTGTCTTGATAATATATATATATATATATAAAAATAAAAAATTCGATGCCCTTACCAAAAAAAAAGATAATATATATAAAATAAAAAGAAAAAAGTAAATAAAAAAAAAAGTGGGATAAACACCAAAACTTTCAAAGAAAATAAAGTGGAAAAGATAAATTAAAACATAAAGAAATGGTTTGACGCAACATGGACAATTTTCCCATAAACTTGTGAAATGGATGGTTGGAAGCACCTACCTTAAATTTTTTATCAGTCTTTGTTTGTTGCTGCTTAAATTTGTTCTTATTTTTCTTGGAACCACCGGCTAAAATTGTTGATTAGTACTACTATTGTAGAATAGGCTAATGCTACGGTGGATTATCTTCACAAGTGGTCCACCGTGGACAAGTGATCTACCGAAAACGAATTTTACAAAATTTATTGGTAGATTAAAATTTTATATGATAAAGAGCATCCATAAATTTTTTTAGAAAAATTAAAAATCATTTGATATTTTATTGGGATTTATCAAGATTTACAATATTTAATAAACTGTTAATGTTGATGGTTCTCAATAACATATCAAATGATTTTCAATTTTCCTAAAATTTTCTATAGATAATCTATATGATATAAACTTTCAATCCAACAGTGAATTTTATAAAATTCGTATTCGTTTTTATGTATGGTTCACCATAAACCACTTGAAGAAGTGATCCATGTTAGAATTTTCCATATACTGCATGTCATCTAAATCGTTTGCATTATGTTTGGCAAATTAAAATCCGATACCACTATAGACCCACCCTTATAATGCTACTTGTGACAAAAGAAAGTGCCAATTGAGTCCGTATCAAACCTCTTAAATAAGTGCTTAGTAAGTTTTCTTACAAATTTTATTTTATTCTTGGTCAACCTTTTTAATAATGACTAGTTACAAAAAGCTTTTTAATAATGATTTATATCAGTCAACCAATAGAGTTCTTTTATCACCAATATAACATAATTAATTAATTCCTTCCACAATAATTAACATATATATATTACCAATTTTTCGTTTTGTTGGCGTAGAGCAACATATTTTGTTAAAGGCAAATTAAATGTAACATGAATAGATGACCTTCCACACCGGTGGCAAATTAAATCTCTTTGGACGGTTATGACCCGCTGGTATGAGCTGTGGCCTGTGGTGGTGACTTATAACTCTACGCCAAGTCACACCGTCCCAAGACTAATACATTCAGTTGGACTATCATATAGTACGATTAATACTTCTTCCCATCTTTTTTGTTAGGAATAATTTGAAAAAAAAAAATACACAGATTAAAAAGTTTAATTTTTTATTAATAATTCTATAAATTTATGTGTTATACTAAAATTAACTTTACAGGAGGGGGCTGAAACCATTTGATGTCAGAACTGACCCCCAAACCAGATTTACTGGTGGTAAAAACCAAAAAACTAACTTTGGTTTTATTCCAATTCTGTTAGCTCAACTTATTTAAGATAAGAGTTAAAAATATTAAGTTGTAAAAAGTTGTACTAGCTCAACTGGTTTAAGATAAGAGTTATAAAAAATTGTTGAAAACAAATTTTTTTGCTGGTATTTTGGAAAACGAAGGAGCAAAGTATTTGTGTATATTACAAAAGATAAATGATTAAAATGAGAATAAAGAAAAAATAAAAAATTAAAGTATTACAAATTTCATAAAATAATTTATTTAAATGCGTGACAAAACATAATAAAAGATTATAGTGTTACAAATAAAAAAAATATAAGACCTGATATAATTTTGCCAATATACTCATAGTCTCATACCAAAAAGAAGTAAAAAAGAGAAGGTTCCTTAGTTTTTTTTTTTTAACGGAAGAAGGTTCCTTAGTTATGATTTAAATTATACCACTACATACATATTTGAATATAGGATCTCGTTGACCAACTAACACCTTAATTATCAATTAGCTAACCAAAATTAATGAGAAGCTTCAAATCGAGGACCACCAGTTAATATATTTGTACGTGTACGTTACAAATGTACTTGAGTCGGTGGACACCGTCATCACAAATATATATAGCATGGAATTTTTATGATTTCCTGCCATGTGAATTTGATATTTCGTTTTGCTTTGTAGTGTGTTAGGGTATACATATGACAAGAAGATTTTTGTCTAATTAACTTGTCTGTTGGAGTTATGTTATTGGGCTTATTGGACTCATGTTAGTGTAGGCCCAATTGATCCATCTCTCATCTTTGTAATGTGGTGCCTATATAAAGTACAGGTGTGCCAATAATAAGAGTGAGAACTCATTTTACCTTAACAGTGGTATCTAGAGCCCATAATCCTTGGGCCTGACCCGAGTTCGTTTCAAAACCGTTTCTAACCGTTTTTCCGTTACGCGCGGTTGCAACCACCGTAATTGTCTTCTTCTTCCTTGCTTCTCCGGCGATCTTTGTTCCTCGTTTCTTCTCCGCTCTTCACAGTCGTCGCAACGATGACGGAGGGATCAGATTACAAGCTCTCAATTCCTCGGTTTGATGGATTCTATGATCATTGGTCCATGATGATGGAGAATTTGCTCCGATCAAAGGAGTATTGGCATTTGATTGAAGTAGGGGTCACCACCGCACCAGAAAACGCCACGGAAGAGTAATTGCAAGCTGCAGCTTCAAGCAAGCTTCTTGATCTCAAAGTCAAGAATTACCTATTCCAAGCGATTGACAGAACGATCATGGAGACAATCATGAATCGTGATACAGCTAAAGACATCTGGGATGCTATGAAGCAAAAGAATCTTGGTTCTAACAAGGTGAAAAGAGCTCAATTGCAAGCTTGCAGAAGAGATTTTGAGGTTCTTTCCATGGAAGAGGAGGAAACTGTTGATGAATATTTCGCACGAGCTTTGTCCATTGCAAATAAGATGAAATCATATGGTGAAAATGTGTCTCAAAGCACAATAGTTGAAAAGATCTTGAGATCTATGTCTGCAAGATTCAATTATGTTGTGTGTGCCATTGAGGAATCCAATGATGTAACTACATTGACCATTGATGAGTTGCAGAGCAGTCTTATTGTGCAAGAAAAAAGAATGAAAAGTCAGAAGAATCTTGATGAACAAGCTCTCAAAGTCACAAATGCTGGTAGAGGGAGAGGTAGAGGTAGGAATTCATCAAGGGGAGGACGTGGTCATGGTAGACAAAATAAGGAATCCATTGAGTGTTACAAGTGTCACAAGCTAGGACACTATCAAAGTGAATGTCAAGAAGCTGGAGACAATGCCAATTATGCAGAATTGGATTATGAGGAAGAGATGCTTCTCATGGCTAACACCAACAATGGAGATTCTAAGGAAGAGGTATGGTTCTTAGACTCTGGCTGTAGCAATCATATGGTAGGAAACAAGAATTGGCTGTATGACTTTGATGAAAGTTATAGAGACACAGTTAAACTAGGTGATGATTCTAGAATGGCAGTGATGGGGAAGGGTAATCTGAAACTATGTATCAATGATAGGGTGCATGTGATTACAAGTGTTTACTACATACCTGGTTTAAAAACAAATCTATTGAGCATTGGCCAGATTCAACAAAAGCAAATTTCTGTTCTATTCAAAAATGATATGTGCAAAATCTTTCATGATGATAAAGGATTGTTGTTCACTACACATATGTCAAGCAACAAAATGTTTGTTGTTAGTGCTGCAGTAATTACACCTAAATGCTTGCAAATGTCAACAAGAGACAAATCCCAGCTATGACACCATAGATATGCACATTTGAGTATCAAAGGGTTGAATATGTTGGCTAAGAAGGATATGGTGAAAGGGTTACCTGTTCTGCAAGAAAGTGAAGAGAAATGTGCAGATTGCTTGACTGGCAAGCAACACAGAGATTCAGTGCCTAAGCAATCAACTTGGAGAGCTAGCTGCAAACTTGAGCTCATACATTCAGATATATGTGGTCCCATAAATCCTAAATCTAATGGTGGTAACAGGTACTTCATAACCTTTACTGATGATCTTACTAGGAAAACATGGGTCTATTTTTTGAAAGAAAAATCTAGTGCTTTTGAAACATTCAAAGTCTTTAAAGCCTTAGTTGAAAATGAAGCTGGTTGTAAGATTAAGTGCTTTAGAACAGATAGAGGTGGTGAATTCACTTCAAATGAATTTAATGATTTTTGTAGAGTGAATGGGATAAAGAGACAACTTACTGCAGCCTACACTCCTCAGCAGAATGGTGTTTCTGAGAGGAAAAATAGGACCCTAATGAATATGATCAGGAGCATGATAGCTGGTAGAAATGTTTCAAAGACTTTCTGGCCTGAAGCAGTGAAATGGGCAACCTATGTTATGAACAGATCACCTACCTTGTCAGTCAAGAATGTTACACCAGAAGAAGCTTGGTCAGGTATAAAGCCATCTATGCAACACTTTAGAATCTTTGAGTGTTTAGCTTATGCCCATATACCTGATAATCTTAGAACAAAATTGGATAATAAGAGTATTATGTGTATCCATCTGGGTGTTAGTGATGAATCAAAGGCTTATAAGTTGTTTGATCCTGTGAATAAGAAGATAATAATCAGTAGGGATGTGGTGTTTGATGAAAACAAGTCATGGGATTGGGAAAATAAAAATATTAGAAAACATGATGATGAGATAAGTGAAATTGGTGAATCTCAGAATGAAGTTATCAATGATGAATCAGCAGAAGATAATCATAGTGTGCATAGTGAAAATGCTAATGATGATGAGTTGATTATTGAAGATACTTCAAGTGATGATGATATAAACAATACAAATCATGGTGTTCTAAATACTCCTAGAATCAGAATACCAAGTGTAAGATTGGATGGTTATGTATCTGGTAGTGAGCTTGATAATGATGATCTGCACAACCTTGCTGTGTATAGCTCAGTTAATGATCCTAGCTCTTACCATGAAGCTGTGAAATTTGAAAAATGGAAGAAAGCTATGGATCAAGAAATTGAGGCTATAGAAGCTAATAAAACCTGGGAACTATGTGATGTACCAGATGGAGTTAATGTCATTGGTGTCAAATGGATTTACAAGACAAAGATCAATGAGAAGGGCAACATTGAAAAGTACAAAGCTAGATTAGTTGCTAAGGGATACAGTCAAAAGCATGGAGTTGATTTTAATGAAGTGTTTGCTCCAGTTGCTAGATGGGATACCATTAGAGCAATATTGGCCTTTGCAGCAAAAGAAAGATGGATAGTCTCTCAACTTGATGTGAAAAGTGCTTTCCTTCATGGTGAACTAGCTGAAGATATATATGTTGATCAACCTCTTGGCTATAAGAAAGCAGGAGACAATAAGGCTTACAAGTTGAAAAAGGCCTTATATGGGCTAAAGCAAGCACCAAGGGCATGATACAGCAAGATTGAGGCATATTTCAACTCTGAAAAATTTGAAAAATGTTCACATGAACACACACTGTTTGTGAAACATGGAGCTAATGGTAAAGTGATCATAGTAAGTATGTATGTTGATGATCTAATTTGTACTGGCAATGATTTAGAAATGATAGATGAGTTTAAAAAATCCATGAAGAGCAAGTTTGCTATGACTGATCTAGGAAAAATGAAGTTTTTTCTTGGGATTGAAGTTTCACAAACAGAAAAAGGAATTTTCATCAATCAACAAAAATATGCAGATGAGATCTTAAACAAGTTTGGAATGGAGAATTGTAATACAGTGAGTAGCCCAATCGTGCCTGGATGCAAACTTGTTAGAGATGAAGAAGGGCCTGCAGTAGATGCAACAAAATTCAAGCAGATAGTGGGGAGTTTGATGTATTTGTTGGCCACTAGATCTGACTTGACATATTCAGTATGCCTTGTTGCAAGATTCATGGAAAGACCTACAGAAATGCACTTTGCAGCTATCAAAAGAATCTTAAGATATCTCAAAGGTACTCTTGAGTATGGAGTTATGTACAAGCATGATGCTAGAATGAAGTTTGAACTAGTAGGGTGGTCAGATTCAGATTATGCTGGTGATTTGAATGATAGAAAGAGTACAAGTGGCTTTGTATTCATGTTAGGGGATAGTGCAATCTCTTGGTCCTCAAAAAAGCAACCAATTGTTACTTTATCTACCACAGAAGCAGAATTTGTAGCTGCTTGTGTCTGTGCTTGTCAGTGTGTATGGCTAAGGTATGTGTTGAATCACATGAAGATTGGTGGTAATGGTAGCACTGTGATCAAATGTGACAATAGTTCCTCAATAAAATTGTCTATCAATCCTATTATGCATGGAAGGTGCAAACACATAGATGTGAGGTTCCACTACCTCAGGGATCTTGTCAAGGATAAGGTGATCATGCTTGAATACTGCAACACTCAAGATCAAGTAGCTGATTTGATGACTAAACCTTTAAAACTGGAATCATTTTGCAAGTTCAGAAGCAAGTTGGGCATGGTGATGGCTCAGAATGGTGTTAATGGATAGGGCTAGCTGCTGATGATGATGATCGTGTTTCTCAGTCTATGAGTGCATTCTCTGCACTGTGATTGAGTTTTGAATCTTAGCTTTGTTGAAGTTTTATTTTTCATGCCTTTAAGTTTTTTAGTTTGCTTTTCTGTTGTAATTGAGCTTGCTCAAATAGTGTCTCAATTAGGGGAGAGTTTGTTGGAGTTATTGGGCTTATTGGACTCATGTTAGTGTAGGCCCAATTGATCCATCTCTCATCTTTGTAATGTGGTGCCTATATAAAGCACAGGTGTGCCAATAATAAGAGTGAGAACTCATTTTACCTTAATATTGTCATATCCATTTGTAAATTCCTCATCTTTATTTGCTTCGTATGATTTGATACCGTAAATCATTTTTCGATATTGAGGATTATCTCCGACAGCTTAGCTTATTAAGTATTAAACGATTTTCATCTGGTTGGTAACGGTCAATGGTCTTAAATGATGATCAAGGAGCTAACTATTTGCTTACTAATGTTGTACACTGAAACTCCTTAAATTATCTAAAATCAAATATTGAAATTGTTGTGGCAACTGGAGGTGTCTTTAGTTCTAGCTAGATTGCTTAAAAAAGTGAAGGTTAAGTATTTTATAAGTGAGAGAACCATAAACTTAATGCTTGAAGGTTTTGAGCAAAAGTACGTGGTGTCAAGCTCACTTGTATAGTTGCTCCGAGCCCAATGTGGATGATCCCATGGCATGGCTGCCACCTTGTGATCCAACAATGATATCAAAGGTGATGGTTCGACTGACTCCTTGTATTGAAAGCCTTCCTGACAAAGGTGGTTAGATAGTGATCAGTCCCGTTGTCTAGCAACGGCGGAGCAAGTGTGTAGATGAAAAGTGAAAGTTGAGTACTTTATAATACTTAAACCTAATACCTTAAAATTTTGAGTTAAAATGTGATGTCCAACTTACTTGTATAGTTTCTCTAAATCTAATGTGGATGATCCCGTAGCTGTCCCCGTAACGCAACAGAAATCACGAGCCATTGGATCACTCATAACATTTGAATTTGAACCAATTGTCATTTTACTCTCATTCTTCTCAATTTCTTTAGAAAATCATTCCATTAACCAGATCTCTTTCTCTGTAATTTGAGGGATTTTAGTAGAATAAGTTTTTCCTAGTAGAACAAGTTTTTCTCCTTTCTTTGGTTCCATCGATGTTGAACGTTTAGGGAAAAAGTTTCATGTTATTTAATGTTTGAAACATAGTTATGCATTTATTTATTCAATGTTTGAGATAATAAACATAATATATATCACATTCAGTAGCAAGCTCAACCAAATTTCTCTTCTAGCTGTTAGAATTTGGAGGAGCTTAATAATAAAAATTAATCACTTCTGGCTTCAAACATATATAATTATTTGTTACATGTATTACCTATGTCTCGTGAACAAAGGGAATGGGGTGTGAACTACTAATTTTAAATGTATTGGTCCTTTTTTTGAGTTGTCTATATGACATGCTAATTTGTACTGTTTGAGACTTATTTCATGGCATTTCTCGTGCCTATCTTAATAAAACTTGTTTTGGCCTTTCCAATATATATATATAATGTTTTGTTCGAGGGTAAATGTGTAGAATATACTACACAAACAATTGTATAAAATTTTAGTTGTCATAAAATATATTGAAGATATATAAAAAATGCTAATTCATCATAATTCATAGTAAGAATTAAATAATAAAAATTTATATTATTATTTGCAGAAATAATTGTAGTCATATCTTAAAATGTCCGTGATCAATCTATTTAATCAATTCAATTGTCAATTTTTTGCTCCTTCTCTCCCAGAAATTTTTTGAGCTTCAAAGTGGAATAGCAAACTTCTCAAGACAATTTCTCCTAAAAAATAGTCTTGAGAAAGAGATTTGTTACTCCACTTAAAGCTCGAAGGTTTTCTATGAGAGAAAGAGCAAAAAAAAAAAATTGGACAAATAAATTGAATAAATGTATTGATATTATAATAGAACACGAGATGTTTTAAGATATGACTACAAATTTTTTAGCAAACAATAATATATATCGTTTTATTATTAAATTTTGACACATTAGCATTTTTTTATATATCTTCAATAAATCCTTAAAAAAAATATCATATTTCATTCATCTTAATTAATTATTCTATTTGAGTTAATTAATTTACATGAGTTTCTATAGCTAATTTTATGCATTTTTGTATTCTTGTTACACACCGAAAATTGTAAGAGATTTTAAAGCAAAACACAAAGGTCATCCGGAAATTCAACAAGTGATTCCGGAAAAGATACATACTTGTAAGAAAATTTTGCACTCTAAGAAAAAGTTGAAGCATAAGGATAAAATTGGAGACTATAAAAATAATTGATTTTTCATCGTAAAAGTATATGAAATGCATACTTATAAACAATTTCATTATTTTTATCGTTTCCAAGTTCATCTTTTTAATCAATCCAACATGGATTATATATACATATTTAATTATATTGGTGCATCATGATTTACAGAAACCAGCGAAACGAGGAAGACGTGATACGACAAAGTTGATTGGTCAAGAAACTGTTTCCTTTGCTTTTCCTTTAAATTTTGATACTTCCAAATTCAAAAACATAGACAATTTATTGTCTAGTCTTGAAGATTGGAAGTTAGAGTATAGAAAGCGGACAACGGGAGTTTGCGATCCGGTAATAATATGATTTTTTTTTATATGTATATGATATGATTCTCATTTGTTTTACAACAATATATAATTTTCACACTTGTAACAACACATCAAAATCATATTTCGTAAAGTCATTACAAGTGTGAAAATCATATATTGTTGTAAAACAAATGAGTATATCATATACATATAAAAGATATCATATTGTTACCGGATTGCAAATTCCCGTTGTCCACTTTCTATACTCTAACTTCCAATCTCCAACACAAGACAATAAATTGTCCATGTTTTTGAATTTGGAAGTATCAAAATTTGAAGGAAAATCATAAGGAACGGTTTCTTCACCAATCAATTTTGTTGTATCACGTCTTCCTCGTTTCGCTAGTTTTTGTAAATCATGATGCACCAACATAATTAAATGTGTTTATATAATCCATGTTGGATTGACTAAAAAGATGAACTTGGAGATGATAAAAATAATGAAATTATTTTTAAGTATGTATTTCATATACATTTACGATGAAAAATCAATCATTTTTATAGTCTCCAATTTCATCTTTATGTTTCAACTTTTTCTTTCAATGCAAAATTTTCTTACTAATACGTACCTTTTCTGGGATCATTTGTTGAATTTTCGGATGACCTATGTGTTTTGCTTTGGAATCTCTTACAATTTTCTATGTCATGTAACAAGAATACAAAAAAGCATAGAATTAGCTATAGAAACTCATGTAAAACTAATTCAAATAGAATAATTAATTAAGATGAATGAAAAATGATAATATAATTAATACTTACAGTGATATTATGTTGCAGTGGCAATGCAAGTTCAATTCGTTGCCATAAAGAATATCTTTTAAATTCGAGCTAGAATATCTTTCAAAAGCACATCAAAATAGTAGAAATATAAGAGATCACCGATGATTTTCATGCAATATCCCATATGTGATGATAGTCCTCGAATCGCGCTCCTCATTGATCTACCGAAGATAAAACAATACAAGATTAATTAGAGATGTATTAAAAAATAAATAAAATCAATGAAAGAAAGCTAGGAATGAAAAATAATCAAAAAGAAAAATTGATCAAACCACATCAAAGGAGTAGAATAAGAGATCAATGGTGATTTCTATTCAATCACGCTTATGATGATTTATGTTTTGCTCCTCATAGATCTAGTGGAGAGTGAAGAATACAAATGATCTAATTGGAGAAAATAATCTATGAAAAAACAACTTCAAAAAAAAAAATACAAATGAGAATTGATCAAAAATAAAAATAGATCAAATTAAGGACTAGAAACATAAAAAGATCACCGATGATTTCCATTCAATCACATGTTTGATGATAATCCAAAAATCAATTTTTATTTCGCTCTTCATAGATCTAGTGGAGAGAAAACAACACAAAAGGCGTAGAAATATAAGAGATCATTGATGATTTCAATTTAATTACGCTTTAAAATGATAGTCTATGAACCGATTTTTGTTTCGCTCTTCATAGATTTACCGGAGAGAAAACAACACAAAATTAATAGGAGAAAATAATCTATGAAAAAATAAATAAAACCAATGATAGTACGAAGAAGCTGGTATTGTATATGATAGATAAATATAAATGAGTGATGAATAGATATTTTAATGTCTCTTTTACAACTCAATGCAATAGCAAGAAATGAAGTCAGATAGCGTGAGATTTGTATACACTTGTGGAAGCTGCGCTGGTGTTAGGTTAAATTGGTGAGCGCAACCCCTTTTATAAGGGGCTAATCGAAAGATAGGTTAAAATTAGGTTTAATTTATATATATTGGACCGGGCGAGTTCCCTAGATCTATTGGGCCCGCCAATCCAACGCTTAATGGGCCTGTGACAATATTGACAGCTGTCTGCATATGTCTTAGCCCAACGAGGCCAACCGCCCACTCTTATAGATATACGTGGACTCGGTCTCCCCCAACACAATAGGATCAAGTGTTCCACCCCTCCGTACACGTTCTCAATCGCTCCCCGAAATAAAGAAGCACAAGGTCCATCTCCTGGGCGGGAATCTCGAAAACGCCTACCACCCTTCCCGTAGAAGAAGGACACATCTACATAAAGAAGACCTTTGGACACAAAAAATGACAGTTCTTGATCATCATACTATCAGTAAAACCCTAGCTCAAAATTATCAAAATTAGCTCCAACCGCCGGATTGCGAAGAGAACTACGTCGCTCAGATTCCCAAAAAGTATTAAGCGATACATAGGATCAGGGTCATCCTTGTCAAGCCCAACACCAAAATACAACCGACACATTCATCTTTACATCAGCAAGAATATATATATAATGAAATTGTAGTTTTTATAAATAAAAAAAAAAAATTGGGGGAGGGAAATAAATTTATTAATTAAAGTTGCTATTTTTCATTTTACTCAAGGTGGTTCGAATTCTGCACTTCGAGGATACAAGATTAAACTCTTACCGATTAACTACCAACTCAAATGTATATTTGATTCATGTTTTTAGGCTCCATTTGGATTGATGAAATATAATGAAATGAAGCAGAATGAAATATAACAATGTTTCATTGTTTGAATTTGAAAAATAATAATGGAATAAAAGGAAATATAAGATTAAATGAATTTCATCTCATACCACCACTTACCCAATTTTATTCCTCTCCTTTTTAAAATATTTAAGCAAGGAAACTAAATATTTATTCTAGTAGCATGGAGTACATCTTTCAATTAAAAGAATCGTTTCTGTTAGATCTATCTTCATTAGTATTCCTGCAGTCCTAAATTTCACTTCACAAATATTTATAAAAAAGGGTAAAATCGTATATAATAGGAACCATCTAAAAATACATGCATTCTAATTTCAATAATATCTCACATAATACACGAACCATCAAAATTTACATATATTATGAAAAAAATTACAGAAATTCTAATATTTTAATTTGTATATGAACATAAATCAAACTAAACAACAATAACATTTAATCCATCTTTTTTTCTTCTTTTTTTATTCCACCAACTTCATTCTTACAATTAATCATAACCCAAGACACCATATCATTCATAGATAATTGTGGCAACGTGGAGCAGCGTTTCCCCTACATGGAGATTTTTGTGCAAGGAGTCTCTTATTCAGACCCATTTCGTCTAAAATTGTACAAAATAACAAACAATATTTAATATAAGAAAATTTAATCATAAAACATTAATCCACACTAGATGAATATTATTTATATATAGGGAAGTTTACTTACATGCATGAGGTTTAGAAGCATCAACAATATTCCTTGATAATGCAATGGATAACAAACTAAACATATAAAGAAAGAGAACTATCAAAATAAGTGACCATTCGATCCCCCGCAACTGCGATCGGAAGGGGGCTGAAACCACTTGATGTCAGAACTGACCCCCGAACCAGATTAAACTGGTGATATAAACAAAAATAAAATAAAATAAGTGACCATTTATTTGAAGCCATAACTCTAGCTAGCGTATTTTATAATGAACTCAATACATGTAATTTATATGATCCAAAGTCGGTGGTTGCTTTTGTTTCAAGCCTTTTTTTAGTTTAATTTAATTGGCACATGATTTTTTTTGTTGACAAATTAATTGGTACTTGTTTTTAATTACATGCAACCGCGTATAACAAAGTAAATGCTCTGTAAGAAAGAAAAAAAAAATGCATGTGGGATAATATACTGATTTAATATAATAGATGCATTGGTATTTTAAAAACAATACTTCCCTGGCCTTAATTATAATAAACAAATATCATTTTTTAGATACATATTGAATAACTAATGTTTGATGTTATCTATTTTTTGTGATGGGCTGATTCCTGAAACCTCTCCGGCTAGATTTTCTGACTACCGTTTTACACATTCATCTTTGGTTCTAAGAGCTCTCCTCTAGATCTAATGGGCCGAACAATTTTGCTTCGAATTCCGGAATTAGTGTATAGTGACAATTTTTTAGGGTAATTTTGAGGTCTCTGGTGTTTAGGAATCCAAGGAGTGTTTGTCTTAGGTTTTGTTGTGAACCTACTTTATGTAGTGTTTGTTTTTTATTGAGGCTGTTTGTTGGCTTTGGTGTATTTGGGTGCTAGTGTTGGGGATGATTGATATAATTGTTGAATGGTTAAGGTGTTTTTAGCATCTTGCATTTCTTTGTTTGATCTGACAATCCCTTATACTTCTTGTGTAGGAGATTTGTCTTTTAATAAAATTTAGCCGTTTAAAAAAAAGTCTTATAATCAATCGTCAGTTAATCTGGTGGTGATTGACGGCAACTTAATAGGAAGAACTATTGTTTGATTCCCACAACTGCGATTGAAAATGAGGTGAAACTATTCGATATATCATAACTGATCTTTGAACCAGATTAGAGAATCTAGTGGACCGAATAATGGTGATGAAAATCCAAAAAATAATAAAACTTATGTATCATTTATCACAGAGTTTGGTTTGGTACAATATCATGAAAGTAAAAAAAAAAAAAAACGATAGACTTAAACTACACCACTTGTGTTTCCATTGGGTTGTGAAACGGGTGAGAAAACTCATTTTATCCGATGTAAAAATATATCTTTCTTGCACTAGTGATGGTTTGTATTTATACTCCATATATACGTCCTTATTAGAAAGATTATTTTTCATTTTTTATTTGTTTCTTAAAATAAGATTATTTATAACATTCAACAAATATTAACGACTTCTTTACAAAATCATCTTTGTTTTGTTTATCATTAAAAAATATCAATACAATTTCTCTCTTTTTTAATATTAATAATCATAAGTTCTCATAAAAAAAAATAATCATAAGAGTAAATAAGTAGAATCAACACATATTCTACACAAATTTAATTCATCAATTTTTTTGTTAAAGAATATTTCTATATTTAAAGACGGAGAGAGGGAGTAACTGATCGTTACTTGGTCCGGTGGTAATTGACGCTAAGCTTAGTAATGAGAATCGCAGTTCCATTCCCCACAATTGTGATTGAGAGGAGACTGAAATCATTTGATTTACATCTAATTAAGATTAGGCGGCCTATTGGATCAAATATTAGTGGTGAAAAAAAAATGGATGAGTAAAAATTACCTAAATTAGTATCTTGAATCTTGATTTAAGTTCCTAGTTTATAGGCATATAGATGTATCATATAGCCACAATGATTGCACATAAATTATTACAACTTTTATTTTTTATCATAATATTTTTATTTAAATATCATAAATTATCAGAAATACCCTGATGACAATTTATAAACTTGTTACTAGTACTACAATTTTGTAATTCTGGAGATTGGTTTGCCTTGTAACAAAGTCTTATTTCATATAAATGTGAAAGTTCTCCAATCGTCGCACATTGTATTTGTGGCACACTGGCATGTACTTAGTTTGTTCCTTTATAGTGAGTGATAATATTGAACTCATGATGTGGCCATGATCATCTTTCAAGTTGTGTTTTTGGTATTCCAACTATCTCCCTTTATAGCTATATCTTGTTTGAATTTTAGCTCGTGTGCATTGAAATTCCATATAATCATTGTGAGAGATAAAGGAAAGATATAAAGTTTAGATATAATTTTGACCTTCTAAGTTTCGATTATTTGATTTTAATCTCCCAAGTTTCACAATTATTCAATTTTATCCCTCTAAATTATTCAACTCCCAAGTTTACTCGCTTTTGTATTTGCTAGTCTTCTATTGATTTTTTTTTGACTAAAATTACTTATGTGACATTTTAAAAATAAAAATTTGTTTTAAAAATAAATGAAAAATATTTTTTTTAAAAATAACTTATAAAATAATTTTTTGTTATGTACAGTTTATATAATAATTTTTGTTCCCAATCAAAAACATTCCATTTTATACATCTATGTCAAATCATTTGCCACATACTTAACGTTTTTTCATAAAATCAATCAGAAAGAACTAATTATTATTTGATAGAATTAAATTAAGGAATCTAAAACAATTATTAGTTATGTGATTTTTTTTACTGTTATTAGTTATGCGATTAAAATGCACTAATAAATGAATTGGTTCGTTTGGAGTATCTAATTTAATTACTTCCTTCGTCTGACAACTTTGATCTTTTCAAAATTTTACATATGAATTAAAAAATATAAAGAATATAAATGGTAAAATATCATTAAATATTGCACTAATAGATTATGTCTTTTTTATTCTTAATTTATTAGAAAATTTATTTAATGAACGTGCTTTAATTTTTGTAAGAATATAATTAAATGATAAAATATCATTAAATATTGCACTTTGGTTCATTAAAAGAACTAAAGTTTTGGGACAAAACTAAAAAATTAAAAGAACCAAAGATTTTGGATGTAGGAAGTATTTTTTTACGGTATAATACTATACATTCTAATTTCAATTGTATCTCATATTATTCTAACCATCGAAATTTAAGATGTATTATACAAAAATAAATAAAAACGATAACATATTTTTTAATGCATAAAAACAGTAATATTTAATACATCTATTGTTCATCATGTATGTGAACTTATCCCATTAAACTTACATCTATTTTGTTTTCTACCTAACATTGTGGCAACGTGGATTATCATGAGCCTCTCCCTGACGTCCTGGATGTCTATTGTTGCTCTTACATTCATCTGACCCAAGGAGTTGTCTCTTACTCAAACCCATTTCATCTAAAACACCAAATATTGTTGAAGTATTCCATGACATGATCAAGCTTCTGATACTTGTTACTTGAAACACAAGTCAAAGCTATCATTGACTGAAGGAACATAGTAACTAGCTTGTTAGTGCAGTAGAGTATCATAGCTTAGTGATTAGTTAGTTATAGTTAGTTACAGTTTGTTATGCTGAGCTGTCAAAGTTTGTTATGACAGTTATGGCAGTTAGATCACCACCTTAGTATATATAGCTACTGCACTTTGTAATGAACACAGATTTTTTCATTCAATAAAATTTACTCTGATTTCTATCATTTCTCTCTCAATATGAGTTTGATTTCTTCGAGTTTTACCATCATCATTGATAACTGCATGATGGTATCAGAGCACTTCTAAGTGTTCTGCTGCGCATCACACTTCTTCTCCGATGGCTCGTTCTCGTGCAGGCACTTCCGGCGCCGGAACGGCGGTTCCCGATCCTTCCACTGATCCGAGTGATGTCTATTACGTTCATGCTTCTGATGGTCCTAACACCATTACTGTCAAGCCTGCTCTCAACCACTCCAATTATCAGGTTTGGGCGCGATCCATGCGCAGAGCTTTAGGTGGCAAGAACAAATTCGAATTCGTCGATGGTTCCATTGAAGTTCCTTCCGATTTTGATCCGAACTTCAAAGCTTGGAATCGGTGCAATAATTTGGTTCATAGCTGGATTCTTAACTCTGTGGATGATTCGATTTCACAAAGCCTCGTGTTCCTTGAAAACGCCATTGACGTTTGGAACGAGCTCAAAGAACGATTCTCCCAAGGTGATTACATTCGTATCTCTGAGTTACAGTGTGAAATTTGTGCTCTTAAGCAAGATTCGAAAACTGTTTCTGAATTCTTTACTTCGCTCAAGATTCTTTGGGAAGAACTTGATGCTTATTTTCCTCCTCCGGTTTGTTCATGTCCTATGCGTTGCGTTTGCAATACTGGTATCTCCAATGCTAAGCATCAGATTGAGGTGACACGTTCAATCCGTTTCCTAACTGGTCTCAACGACAATTTCGATCCGGTTCGCGCGCAAATTTTGCTCATGAAACCGTTACCTTCTCTTAACATGATTTTCTCCATGGTTATTCCACATGAACGTCAGTACAATTCAACTCATTTTGATGACTCCAAAGTGTTGATCAATGCACATGATTCACGCAGAGGTCAAGGCCGTGGCCGTGGCAATGGAAGCTCTGCTCTGAATCAAGGAGGCAATAGGTCGAACACCTTCAGTGCAAAAGGGAAGGAGTGTTCTTATTGTGGTAAAACCAATCATGTGGTCGAAAATTGTTACAGAAAGCATGGATTTCCACCTAACTATGGAAAATCCTCTGCTGCTAATAACACTTCTTTAGACTCTGTTGAGGATAGGGAAGATGTTGATGACACCAAGAGTGTAAGAGGACAGAGCAACAATGCTGATACTTTTGGCTTTACTAAAGAACAATACAACCATCTGGTTAGCTTAATTCAAGCTTCTAATTCCTCTTCAAGTAAGGTGAATATAGCCAGTGGCCATGTAACATCAGGTATAACCAAACTCACTTGCTCTCTTAATAGCTCTTCTATTGGATCATGGATAGTAGACTCTGGCGCAAGTGATCATATCTGTTCTTCCATGAAGTATTTTAGCTCTTACACCTCTATTAAACCTATTATTGTTAGATTGCCAAATGGAAATTCATCTATAGCTAGATATTCTGGTACTGTTGAGTTTTCATCAAGATTTCTTGTGAAACAAGTTTTGTTTGTACCTGATTTCCATTTAAATCTAATTTCTGTACCTAAACTATGCATAGATCACATGTACACTGTTAGCTTTAATGATGATCAATGTTTGATACAGGAAAGGAAGAATTCGAGGATGATTGGTTTGGGTAAGCTGGTAGAGGGATTGTACTATCTCACCATTGACACAGCACCTATCGTTGCATCATCTCAAGCACAACCATCCAGCTTCATTCCTAAAGATGCTCTTTGGCATTTCAAGTTTGGTCATCTTTCTCATAATCGTTTGTTAGCTTTACAAAAGTCTTTTCCCTTTGTAAAAGTTGATTCTAATTCAGCCTGTGACATTTGTCATTATGCTAGACATAGAAAATCAAAATTCACTCTTAGTTCTAATAAAGCTAGTGTTTGTTATGAACTGTTCCATTTTGATATTTGGGGACCACTTGCTGTTCCTTCAATTCATGGCCATAGATATTTTTTAACTGCTGTTGATGATTATAGCCGTTTCACTTGGGTAATTCTCTGCAAAGCCAAATCAGAAATTCCCAATCTTGTTCAAAAGTTCATTATCATGATTGAAAATCAATACAACTGCCATGTTAAAACTGTTAGAACTGATAATGGACCAGAGTTTGCTTTGCATAATTTCTATAATTTGAAAGGTATTCAACATCAAACAAGTTGTGTTGAAACTCCCCAACAAAATGGTAGGGTGGAGAGAAAACACCAACACATTTTGAATGTTGGTAGAGCCTTACTTTTTCAGTCTAAGTTACCTAAACAGTTCTGGTCCTATGCTATCCTACAAGCTGTTTACATCATCAACAGAATTCCTACTCCTTTGCTTAATAATAAATCTCCATATACTTTGTGTCATAACCATGAACCTGACCTCACTGAATTAAAGGTTTTTGGTTGTCTTTGTTATGCTTCTACCATTCAAAATCACAGAACAAAATTGGACCCTAGATCTAGAAAATCTGTTTACTTGGGGATCAAGCAAGGTGTGAAAGGGGCAGTTTTATATGATCTAAACTCTAAGAACATTTTTGTCTCTAGAAATGTGACCTTTCATGAACAAATTCTACCTTATAAAGGTCAAAATTCAAAAACTGAATGGGAATATCACACTAACCAGGACACCAGTCAAGTTGATATCCCTGCAGAACATGTCACTTACATAGATAATGATTTACCATCTCACTTTGATCATTCCACTACATCATCACCCACCTCTACTAATGATTCATCACCCCAGCTTGATCATTCCACCATCTCACCAACTAATTCTAACACTAATCCCATCTCTAACCCTGACTGTAACCTAGAGTCAGATTCACCATCTGTTCACAACAATATAACACCTAATGCCACCAGAAAATCAACTAGAGTTACTCATAGACCTTCACATTTATCTGATTATGTATGCAATCTCTCTGCAGCAACACACCAACCATCATCCACAGGTATCCTTTATCCTATCTCACATTATCATTCATGCTCTAACTTGTCTGTTGATCATAGCAAGTTTGTGTTGTCCCTTACTGCTGATGAAGAACCTACATGTTACCAACAAGCTAGTCAACATGACTGTTGGGTAAAGGCTACGAACACTGAGCTTGATGCTTTAAAGCAGAACAAGACTTGGATCTTTGTGGATGCACCACCACATGTGAAGCCCATAGGGAGCAGATGGGTATACAAGGTTAAGCACAAGGCAGATGGGACAATAGAGAGGTACAAAGCTAGACTAGTTGCAAAAGGGTATAACCAGATAGAAGGGATAGATTTCTTTGAAACTTTCTCTCCTGTGGCTAAAATCACAACAGTGAGAACCCTGATTGCTCTAGCAGCTATGAATTCTTGGCACTTACACCAGTTAGATGTGAACAATGCCTTTCTACATGGAGACCTACATGAAGATGTATACATGACAATACCACAAGGCGTGCATCATTCTAAACCAAATCAGGTCTGCAAGTTACTTAAGTCATTATATGGCCTGAAGCAGGCAAGTAGAAAATGGTATGAAAAATTAACTGGTGTACTGATTGCTCAAGGATATCATCAATCTATATCTGACCATTCATTATTTACTCTCAAGCATGACAATATGTTTACAGCACTCCTAGTATATGTAGATGACATCATTTTGGCAGGCAATTCCCTTGATGAGTTTCAAAGAATTAAGGAACTGTTAGATGCAGAATTTAAGATCAAAGATCTAGGACAGTTAAAGTATTTTTTGGGAATTGAGGTAGCACATTCTAAAACAGGAGTCACTATATGCCAAAGAAAATATTGTCTTGACCTGTTACATGACACAGGTTTGCTTGGAGCTAAGCCAGCTAAAACACCTCTTGATAATTCTGTTAAGTTACATCAAGATGATTCTCCATCTTATGAAGATATAGCTGGCTACAGAAGATTAGTGGGAAAATTGTTGTATTTAACTACTACAAGGCCTGACATAGCATTTGTCACACAACAATTGAGTCAATTCCTTTCTTCACCAACTCAACTCCACTATGATACTGCATGTAGAGTGGTCAGATACCTTAAAGGATCTCCTGGTCGAGGTTTATTATTCAGAAGAGATGCACAACTCCAATTGCTAGGTTTCACTGATGCAGATTGGGCAGGTTGTTTGGATACTAGAAGATCCACTTCTGGATATTGTTTCTTTCTTGGAAGCTCTTTAATATCATGGAGAGCTAAGAAACAACATACAGTCTCAAGGAGTTCCTCAGAAGCTGAGTATAGAGCTCTCTCTTTTGCCTCATGTGAGCTGCAATGGCTAGTTTATTTACTGGCAGACTTAAATGTAAAATGTGTAAAGCCACCAGTTTTATATTGTGACAATCAAAGTGCTTTACACATTGCAGCTAACCCTGTATTCCATGAGAGAACAAAACACCTTGAAATCGACTGCCATTTTGTAAGAGAGAAGTTACAGCAAGGGATTTTCAAACTCTTGCCCATTCACACCAAGTCTCAGCTAGCTGATTTCTTCACTAAAGCACTTCCTCCAAAGGCCTTCATCTCTTTTATTTCCAAGCTAAACATGTTAGATATATATCATGCTTAGCTTGAGGGAGGATGTTGAAGTATTCCATGACATGATCAAGCTTCTGATACTTGTTACTTGAAACACAAGTCAAAGCTATCATTGACTGAAGGAACATAGTAACTAGCTTGTTAGTGCAGTAGAGTATCATAGCTTAGTGATTAGTTAGTTATAGTTAGTTACAGTTTGTTATGCTGAGCTGTCAAAGTTTGTTATGACAGTTATGGCAGTTAGATCACCACCTTAGTATATATAGCTACTGCACTTTGTAATGAACACAGATTTTTTCATTCAATAAAATTTACTCCGATTTCTATCATTTCTCTCTCAATATGAGTTTGATTTCTTCGAGTTTTACCATCATCATTGATAACTGCTTGAAATATTAATTAATTAATTAAAAAAAAACTAAATTATATATGAAACATTTCTCCATAATAATGTTTAAATTCAAGAACAAATATATATTATTGGGAAGTTAATTACTTACATGAATTAAGATCAGAAGTATCAGCAGCAATGTTCCTCCCTAATGCCTTAGATGAAAAACTCAACATACATAATAATAGAACTACCAAAATAAGGGAACACTTCTTTGAAGCCATATTCTTGCAATTGCTGTATATTCACAATCAATCCAATACAAGCTAATTTATATATAATCCAAAATTGTTGTTGCTTGCCTTTCAAGCATTTATTTAGTTTAATTTAATTGGAACTAGTATATTATTTTATGGTGAATATTGCAACTTTTTTTTTTGTTTTACTAATTAATTGCCACTTTTTTTTTTAATTTCATGCAACCGCGTAAACTAATTCAATGCATGGTAACATAATACACAACACTATTGTCGTTATGTACTCTAGTCAAATCAAACCTTTCTATATAATATTTGGTTATTAAAAATTGTGCAATATAAAATTGTTATGATATATATGTTCATACGTACACTAGAGCTAGACTATATACTAAATCCCCCTTGGATCGGGTCTTTGATTTTTTGAGAAGACCCTACTTGTTGAAATTATTTTTAGTTATTTAATCTATTGGTTTAGAAATTTCAGATTTAAGTATCGTGAGTTTAGTTCAATTTATAGGAATATTGTATTATATATGTAGGGGGTTGGGGTTCGAATTCTGATTATTCCACTTATTCACCTTAAAATGAAATTTTTAGCCACTAAATTACTTGATAAAAAATAATTTCACATCTATTGGTTGTAAACACTTAGTTTCAAAAACAATGTTTCTTTTTGATAAAAAAAGCGTTAGTACCTAGTATTAGTTTCAAGAAAATGAATAGGCACTTGTAAAGTAAAATTATTTGACACTATCAACCAATTACAATCAAGTTTTCTGTCATATTACTCACTTAACCCTCACTTCCTCCTACATTTTCTATGCATTATGAAATCGAAGTTTCACTCCTCAATAGTTTGTAATGGTGACTCATGGTTTTAATTTGAACTCTTATATAGAGATGATGAGAGCCTAATTAATGTGTGGAAATACTATTTATTAATTAACTCATCATTTAAAATCTTAAACATAATGTATATCACATTTTTTTTTTTAAGATATCTTAAACATAATCGAACACAAAATGTTTTAAGACGTGACTATAAATTTTTTAGCAAACAATAATATAAATTGTTATTATTTAATTTTTTAGCATTTTTTTTTATATATCTTTTCAATAAATTTTGTTTTTCGTGATAACTAAATTTTTGTATAATTGTTTATGTAGTATTCTACACATTTAACCTAAAACAAAAAAATTAAGTTTGAAGTTAAAAACAATTATTTTCATTCTTTCCGAAGCTCCTCCAAATACTAACAACAAAAATAGAAAGTTGGCTGAACTTTCTACCGTACCGGATGTGATCTACATTATGTTTAAGATTTCAAATATTACAATAACATGAAACTGTTTTTAGAAACTTTTTTTAATATGATTACATAACACAAAGGCAAGAATGTAGATAAAATTAAAAAATAAAAATATGTATCGCTCGGATTCTACAGAAAAACCCTTAGAAGATGATGAAGACTATACAATATTTGCCTTTACTATGTCTAAGCTAAGGAATCTGATTGTCTAAGCTAATTGCATATATATATATATATATATATAGGACATATCATATGAGAATGGTCATCTTATATGAGAATGGTAAGAATAAATTTCAACCATTAGATTTTAATAGATGGATGAGATTAAAAGTCTTATTAAATGTCAAAGATGTGTCTCTCCCTACTCAATCAATTCTCGTAAAAACCAATGCTCCTAGGCCTTCTCATGTTCTCCAACCCACCGTCATCGCCATCTACAATACCAGCAAGGTAGCAACTATAACTTTAGATATCTGTACAGATCTGGTAACCTTCATGTGAAAGAAAACAATTGCCTCTTGAAGCACCAATTTTTATTACTCATAAATTGAATCTTTGATTCTGAAATCTGAATGCTATATACCTCTTATAATTTCCCCTTTTATGTTACCACCCAATTAATTTGTTGAATATGTCAGAGAAAGAAAAATCAAACTTAATTAGAACAGATCTCTTATTTATGGAAGGAGGTTTGCTGCAAAATAATTTCTTTCATCTCTTCCATTCACTTCAGTTTGTGTTCCCATTTGCTACTCCCTCACCGCCATTTTATATCCGCAAATTCAAAAAAAAAATTCATGTTATTAAAAGAAATTAAGTAAATCAATTTAAACTCACCTATAGTAGTAAATAAAGGAGCTAAAAATATATAATTTTTTTTTTAGATTTTTAAAATGGAAGAAAAAATCATGTCATCATTTATGCATTTGAAATTATGTTCAAAGTTATCAAAAGAAAAATATACCAAAGTACATCAACCATGCCCGTAAATCGATTTTTCTTTCGCTCCTCATAGATCAAATAGAGAGAAAACAACACAAGTTTGATAGGAGAAAATAATCTAAAAAAAATTAAAAAAATCAAAAGCACATCAAAATAGTAGAAATATAAGAGATCACCGATGATTTTCATTCAATATCCCATATGTCACGATATACCTCGAATCAATTTTTGTTGCACTCCTCATAGGTCTAGTGAAGAGAAAACAACACAAGATTAATTGTAGATCTATTAAAAAATAAATAAATCAATGATAGAAAGCTAGGAATGAAAAATAATCAAAAAGAAAAATAGATCAAACCACGTCAAAGGAGTAGAAGTATAAGAGAGATCAAAGATGATTTCTATTCAATCACGTTTAAGGAAAAAGTTTCATGTTATTTAATGCTTGAAACATAGTTTGTTTTTTTTTCTTGAAGCAGCTTGAAACATAGTTATTTATTGGACAAAACTTACATGCATTGCTATAGGTGCATTTCTTACTTTTCCACTCACAAAGAGGTGGTTTTTTTGTGTTTTTTAATTATTCTTTTAAAAGAAAAACTGTTTTTCAATTTTAAAACTACTTTTTTGTGAGAGGAAAAGTAAGAAATGCATCTATAGCAATGCATGTAAGTTTTGTCCTTATTTATTTATTTATTAATGGAATGTTTGAAATAATAAACATAATATATATCACATTCAGAGCAAGTTCAACAAAATTTCTCTTATTGCGGTTAGAATTTGGAGGAGATTTAAAAATAATAAAATTAATCACATCTGGCTTTGAACCTAAATTTTTGGTCGGGGGTAAATGTGTAGAATACTACACGAACAATTGTATAAATTTTAGTTGTCATGAAATATAAAACTTATTGAACATATATATAAAATGTTAATTCGTCACAATTCATAGTATGAATTAAATAATAAAAATTTATATTATTATATATTTGCATAAATAATTGTAGCCATATCCTAAAATATTCCGTGTTTGATTATTAATCCATTTACTCAATTTAATTATAGTCAATTTTTTGCTCATTTTCTCATAGAAAATCTCCGAGCTTCAAGTGAAGTAACAAGCATATCTTTCTCAAGACTATTTCTCCTAAGAAAGATGTGTTTGTTACACCACTTGAAACGCGCAGATTTTCTATGCAAGAAAGAGCAAAAAAATTGGACAAATAAATTGAGTAAATTGAACACGAGATGTTTAAAGATATGAATACAAATTTTTTAACAAACAATAATATACATTTTAATTATTTAATTTTTACTATAAATTTTGATAAATTAGCATTTTATATATATTCAATAAATTTTGTTTTTCGTGATAACTAAATTTTTGTATAATAGTTTATGCAGTATTCTACACATTTAACCAAGATAAAAAAATCACGTTTGAAGTTAGAAGCGATTATTTTCATTCTTTCCAAAGCTCCTCCAAATACTAACAGCAAAAATAGAAAGTTGGCTGAACTTTATACCAAATGTGATATACATTATGTTTAAGATTATAAAAGACGAGTTAATTAATGAATAACCGTGTTTCAAACATTTAAATAACATGAAACTTTTTTTTAGTCCATATGTAAATAATAGTAAACAATCACACATAATTTCAAGATTAGAAAAAAAAAATATATACCATAGTGTAACTTGGATGGTGAAAAGTTTGTATTAATTACCTGCAAATTCAAATAAAAAATTCATGTTATTGACATAAATTAAGTAAATCAATTTAAACTCAACTATAGTAGTAAATAAAGAAGCTGAAAATATATAAATTTAATCTTTTTTTTCTTACATTTTAAAATGGAAGACAAAATTATGTCAACTTTTATGCATTTGAAATTACGTTCAAAATTATCAAAAAGAAAAATATACCAAAGTACATCAAAGAAGAAGAGATATTGATGATTTTAATTCAATAATATCAATAAATCGATTTTTGTTTCGCTCCTCATAGATCAAATAGAGAGAAAACAACACTAGATTAATAGGAGTAAATAATCTAAAAAAAAAACCAAAAATAAAAATAAATCAAAAGCACATCTAAACAGTAGAAATAAAAGAGATCACTAATAATTTTCATTCAATATCCCATATGTGATGATAGTCCTCAAATCAATTTCTTTTGCGCTCTCATAGATCTATTGAAGATAAAACAATACAAGATTAATTGGAGATGTATTAAAAGATAAATAAAATCAATGAATGAAAGCTAGAAATGAAAAATAATCAAAAAGAAAAATTGATAAAAACCACGTCATCAAAGAAGTAGAAGTATAAGAGATCAATGATGATTTCTATTCAATCACGCTTATGATGATTTATGTTTTGCTCCTCATAGATCTAGTAGAGAGTGAAGAATGCAAATGATCTAGTTGGAGAAAATAATCTATGAAAAAACAACTTTAAAAAAAAAATACAAATGAGAATTGATCAAAAATAAAAATAGATCAAATTAAGGACTAGAAATATAAAAAGATCACCGATGATTTCCATTCAAACATACGTTTGATGATAATCCAAAAATCAATTTTTACTCCGCTCTTAGATCTAGTGGAGATAAAACAACACAAAAGGCGTAAAAATACAAGAGATCATTGATGATTTCAATTTAATTACGCTTTAAAATGATAGTGTATGAACCGATTTTTGTTTCGCTCCTCATAGATCTACTGGAGAGAAAACAACACAAAATTAATAGGAGAAAATTATCTATGAAAATATAAATAAAACCAATGATAGTACGAAGGAGCTGGTATTGTATATGCTGGATAAATATAAATGAGTGATGAATAGATATTTCAATGTCTTTTTTACAACTTAATGCAACAGCAAGAAATGAAGTCAGATAGAGTGAGATTTGTATACACTTATGGAAGCTGCGCTGGTGTTAGGTTAAATTGGTGAGCGCAGCCCCTTTTATAAGGGGCTAATCGAAAGATAGGTTAAAATTAGGTTTAATTTATATATATTGGACCGGGCGAGTTCCCTAGATCTATTGGGCCCGCCAATCCAACACCTAATGGGCCTGTGACAATGACAACAATCTGCATGTCTTAGCCCAACGAGGCCAACCGCCCACTCTTATAGATAGACGTGGACTCGGTCTCCCCCAACACAATAGGATTAAGTGTTCCACCCCTCCGTACACGTCCTCAATCGCTCCCCGAAATAAAGAAGCACAAGGTCCATCTCCTGGGCGGGAATCTCGAAAACGCCTACCACCCTTCCCATCGAAGAAGGACACACCTTTGGACACAAAAAATGACAGTTCTTGATCATGATACTATCAGTAAAATCCTAGCTCAACACCACTGTTGACTAGCGAAGTAAAACTTCACCTACATCATCAAAATTAGCTCCAACCGCCGGTTTGCAAAGAGAACTACGTCGCTCTGATTCCCAAAAAGTATTAAGGGATACATAGGATCAGGGTCATCCTTGTCAAGCCCAACACCAAAATACAACCGACACATTCATCTTAACATCAGCAAGAATATATATATATATATATATATATATATATATATATTGAAATTGTAGTTTTTATAAATAAATAATAAAACATTGGGGGAGGGAAATAAATTTATTAATTAAAGTTGCTATTTTTCATTTTACTCAAGGTGGTTCAAATTCAGCACTTTGAGGATACAAGATTAAACTCTTACCGATTAACTACCAACTCAAATGTATATTTGATTCATGTTTTTAGACTCCGTTTGGATTGATAAAATATAATGAAATGAAGCAGAATGAAATATAACAATGTTCCATTGTTTGAATTTGTAAAATATTAATGGAATAAAAGGAAATATAAGATGAAATGAATTTCATCTCATACCACTATTTACCTAATTTTATTCCTCTCCTTTTTAAAATATTTAAGTAAGGAAACTAAATATTTATTCGAGTAGCATGGAGTACATCTTTCAATTAAAAGAATCCTTTTTGTTAGATCTATCTTCATTAGTATTCCTGCAGTCCTAAATTTCACTTCACAAATATTTATAAAAAGGGTAAAATCGTACATAATAGGAACCATCTAAAAATACATGCATTCTAATTTCAATAATATCTCACATAATACACGAACCATCAAAATTTACATATATTATGAAAAAAATTACAGAAATTCTAATATTTTAATTTGTATATGAACATAAATCAAACTAAACAACAATAACATTTTATCCATCTTTTTTTCTTCTTTTTTTTCCACCAACTTCATTCTTACAATTAATCATAACCCAAAACACCATATCATTCATAGATAATTGTGGCAACGTGGAGCTGCGTTTCCCCTACATGGAGATTTTTGTGCAAGGAGTCTCTTATACAGACCCATTTCATCTAAAATTGTACAAAATAACAAACAATATTTAATATAAGAAAATTTAATCATAAAGCATTAATCCACCCTAGATGAATATTATTTATGTATAGGGAAGTTTACTTACATGCATGAGGTTTAGAAGCCTCAACAATATTCCTTGATAATGCAATGGATAACAAACTAAACATATAAAGAAAGAGAACTATCAAAATAAGTGACCATTTATTTGAAGCCATGACTCTAGCTAGCGTATTTCATAATGAACTCAATACATGTAATTTATATGATCCAAAGTCGGTGGTTGCTTTTGTTTCAAGCCTGTTTTTAGTTTAATTTAATTGGCACATGATTTTTTTGTTGACAAATTAATTGGTACTTGTTTTTAATTACATGCAACCGCGTATAACAAAGTCAATTGCTCTGTAAAAAAAAATAAAAAATTAATGCATGTGGGATAGTATAATGATTTAATATAATAGATGCATTGGTATTTTAAAAACAATACTCCCCTGGTCTTAATTATAATAAACAAATATCACTTTTTAGATACATATTGAATAACTAATGTTTGGTGTTATCTATTTTTGGTGATGGGTTGCTTACTGAAACCTCTGTAGCTAGATTTTTTTATTACCGTTTTGCACATTCATCTTTGGTTCTAGGAGCTCTCCTCTAGATCTAATGGGTCGAGCAATTTTGCTTCGAATTCCGGAATTAGTGTCTAGTGACAATTTTTTAGGGTAATTTTGAGGTCTCTGATGTTTAGGAATCCAAGGAGTGTTTGTCTTAGGTTTTGTTGTGAACCTACTTTATGTAGCGTTTGTTTTTTATTGAGGTTGTTTGTTGGCTTTGTTGTATTTGGGTGCTAGTGTCGGGAATGATTGATATAATTGTTGATTGGTTAAGGTGTTTTTAGCATCTTGCATTTCTTTGTTTGATCCGACAATCCCTTATACTTCTTGTGTAGGGGATTTGTCTTTTAATAAAATTTAGCCGTTAGTTAATCTGGTGGTGATTGACGGTAACTTAATAGGAAGAGCTATTGTTTGATTCCCACAACTGCGATTGGAAGTGAGGTGAAACTATTCGATATCATAACTGATCTTTGAACCAGATTAGAGAATCCAGTGGACCGAATAATGGTGATGAAAATCCAAAAAATAATAAAACTTATGTATCATTTATCACAGAGTTTGGTTGGGTACAGTATCATGAAAGTAAAAAAAAAAAAGGCCAAAAAAAAACGATAGACTTAAACTACACCACTTGTGTTTCCATTGGTAGTGAAACGGGTGTGAAAACTCATTTTATCCGATGTAAAAATATATCTTTCTTGCACTAGTGATGGTTTGTATTTATACTCCATATATACGTCCTTATTAGAAAGATTATTTTTCATTTTTTATTTGTTTCTTAAAATAAGATTATTTATAACATTCAACAAATATTAATGACTTCTTTACAAAATCATCTTTGTTTTGTTTATCATTAAAAATATCAATACAATTTCTCTCTTTTTTTATATTAATAATCATAAGTTCTCATAAAAAATAATAATCATAAGAGTAAATAAGTAGAATCAACACATATTCTACACAAATTTAATTCATCAATTTTTTTGTTAAAGAATATTTCTATATTTAAAGACGGAGAGAGGGAGTAACTGATCGTTACTTGGTCCGGTGGTGATTAACGTTAAGCTTAGTAATGAGGATCGCGGTTCCATTCCCCACAATTGTGATTGAGAGGAGACTAAAATCTTTTGATGTACACCTAATTTCCGACGTATAAGATTACTGCAGCAGAGGGGGCAGCAGACAAGTCCGCTGCTTAGGATCCGGATTGCTCCTTTTATAGCTATATCTTGTTTGAATTTTAGCTCGTGTGCATTGAAATTCCATATAATCATTGTGTGAGATAAGGAAAGATATAAGGTTTAGATGTAATTTTGACCTTCTAAGTTTCGATTGTTTGATTTTAATTTCCTAAGTTTCACAATTATTCAATTTTATTCCTCTAAATTATTCAACTCACAAGTTTACTCGCTTTTGTATTTGCTAAGTCTTCAATTGATTTCTTTTTTTTTTATTAAAATTACTTATGTGACATTTTAAAAATAAAAATTTGTTTTAAAAATAAATGACAAATATTTTTTTAAAAAATAACTTATAAAATAATTTTTTGTTATGTACAGTTTTTATAATAATTTTTGTTCCCAATCAAAAACATTCCATTTTATACATCTATGTCAAATCATTTGCCACATACTTAACGTTTTTTCATAAAATCAATCAGAAAGAACTAATTATTATTTGATAGAATTAAATTAAGGAATCTAAAACAATTATTAGTTATGTGATTTTTTTTACTGTTATTAGTTATGCGATTAAAATGCACTAATAAATGAATTGGTTCGTTTGGAGTATCTAATTTAATTACTTCCTTCGTCTGACAACTTTGATCTTTTCAAAATTTTACATATGAATTAAAAAATATAAAGAATATAAATGGTAAAATATCATTAATATTGCACTAATAGATTATGTCTTTTTTATTCTTAATTTATTAGAAAATTTATTTAATGAATGTGCTTTAGTTTTTGTAAGAATATAATTAAATGATAAAATATCATTAAATATTGCACTTTGGTTCATTAAAAGAACTAAAATTTTGAGACAAAACTAAAAAATTAAAAGAACCAAAGATTTTGGATGTAGGAAGTATTTTTTTACGGTATAATACTATACATTCTAATTTCAATTGTATCTCATATTATTCTAACCATCGAAATTTAAGATGTATTATACAAAAATAAATAAAAACGATAACATATTTTTTAATGCATAAAAACAGTAATATTTAATACATCTATTGTTCATCATGTATGTGAACTTATCCCATTAAACTTACATCTATTTTGTTTTCTACCTAACATTGTGGCAACGTGGATTATCATGAGCCTCTCCCTCATGTCCTGGATGTCTATTGTTGCTCTTACATTCATCTGACCCAAGGAGTTGTCTCTTACTCAAACCCATTTCATCTAAAACACCAAATATTATATAATTAATTAAAAAAAAACTAAATTATATATGAAACATTTCTCCATAATTAATGTTTAAATTCAAGAACAAATATATATTATTGGGAAGTTAATTACTTACATGAATTGAGATCAGAAGTATAAGCAGCAATGTTCCTCCCTAATGCCTTAGATGAAAAACTCAACATACATAATAATAGAACTACCAAAATAAGGGAACACTTTTTTGAAGCCATATTCTTGCAATTGCTCGTATATTCACAATGAATCCAATACAAGCTAATTTATATATAATCCAAAATTGCTGTTGCTTGCCTTTCGAGCATTTATTTAGTTTAATTTAATTGGAACTAGTATATTATTTTATGGTGAATATTGCAACTTTTTTTTGTTTTACTAAATATTGCCACTTGTTTTTTTAATTTCATGCAACCGCGTAAACTAATTCAATGCATGGTAACATAATACACAACACTATTGTCGTTATGTACTCTAGTCAAATCAAACCTTTCTATATAATATTTGGTTATTAAAAATTGTGCAATATAAAATTGTTATGATATATATGTTCATACGTACACTAGAGCTAGACTATATACTAAATCACCCTTGGATCGGGTCTTTGATTTTTTGAGAAGACCCTACCGATTGAAATTATTTTTTGTTATTTAATCTATTGGTTTAAGTATCTTTAGCCGCAACATGAGTAGAGCTGCCCAAGAGGACCTATCTAACATCATGGGAGTCAAACATGTGCTGGGTACCGGTACATATCTTGGTCTTCCGTCCATGGTGGGAAGGAGTAAGAAAGAAACCTTTGCTTATGTTAAAGACCGCATATGGAAAAGAATCAACGGTTGGAGGAGTCGGCCCTTGTCTCGTGCCGGTAAGGAAGTTATGATTAAGTCTGTTTTACAAGCAATACCGGCGTATATTATGAATATATATCTCTTACCGAAAACTTTGATTGATGAAATAGAAAGGATGATTAATGCCTTTTGGTGGGGTGGAGGTAGTAACAATAGAGGTATTCGGTGGCTTGCGTGGGATAAGTTGGCTTGTCCGAAGGAGGAAGGAGGTTTGGGATTTAGAGATTTCCATAGCTTTAATATGGCGATGGTTGCGAAACAAGGATGGAACTTTATGCACAAGCCTACATCTTTGGTTGCTAGAATATACAAAGCGAGGTATTACCCCCATAACTCTTTACTTGATTCTAGTCTTGGTAATAATCCTAGCTTTGCATGGAAGAGTATTTGGAAGGCAAGAGAAGTGTTGGCCTATGGATGTAGGTGGCAAATTGGGGATGGGAGTAAAATCAAAGTAATGCATGAACCTTGGCTTAGAAATAGTGAAGGGAGGTGTTTGAGGGCACCGCAAAATAATAATGTGTCAAATCTTATGGTCCATCACATTTTAGCTCCGAATAAAAAAGAATGGGATATAGAGAAAATTAATTCCCTTTTTCCTAGTGACATGGTTAGTGATATTCTTGCGGTTCCGTTACTACCTTTAGTTAGGGAAGACAAGTGGATTTGGAGTGAGGAGAATGACGGAATTTATTCGGTAAGGACGGGATATAGGAAGCTCATGAAGGCTACAAGCAAAGGATATGGGCCGCATAAAGAGGTTGGGTGGAGTAGCATTTGGAAGATTCGAGCCCCTCCTAAAGTTAAACACTTGCTTTGGAGGATTTGTAGAGATTGTGTACCGACTAGAGTGCGATTGAGAAATCGTTGTGTGCAATGTCCGATTGAGTGTCCTTTATGTTTGACACATGAAGAGGATGAATGTCACTTGTTCTTTAATTGTGGGGCTGTTAGAGATGCTTGGAATGCTATGGAACTTTCACACATTATCCAAACAAGATTGCATATGTTTACTAATCCTAAAGAGTTAATTTTTGATATTTGTATGCAGGAATCTGTTATTACTGCCAGCAGAACAGCCACTCTCATGTGGTTTATTTGGCAAAACCGTAACAATAAAGTTTGGAATGATAGTAGTTCAAACGCTCATCAACTTGGTATTCAAGCGGTAACGTATTGGAACCAATGGGCAGCAGTTAATGGTCTGTTAGAGGACCAACAGCAGCGTGTTCAACCTGTCATAACAGCTACAAATATTATGCAGTGGCAGCAGCCCCCTCACGGGTACCTAAAGTGCAACGTCGACGCTAGTTTCTTCACAGCGGCTGCCTCGACAGGTTGTGGATGGGTGATTCGCGACTACCGGGGACATTTTAAACTTGCTGGAACCAACATAGTTCCTTCGCCTTTTACTGTGTTGGAAGGTGAGGCTATGGCCCTCTTAGAAGCTATGGAAGAAGTAACTCAAAGAGGCCTCTCTTATGTCGTTTTTGAGAGCGATTCTAAAATAGTGGTTGATGCTATTTCTTCTAGACAAGTTGGGGTTTCCGAGTTTAGTATTTTAATTTCCCAAATTCAAAATTTACTTAGTTCGAATAATTACTTTGAGGTCAAGTATGTTAATCGACAAGCGAATAAGGTTGCCCACTCATTAGCTAGAGCGGCCTTTTCTATGTCTCGTCGTATTGTTTACGATTCGATCCCTCGTTGTATTGAGACTTGGTTAAGTAATGAAATTTGTTGAGTTTGTTTCTGTCGAAAAAAAAAAAAAAAAAAGTATCGTGAGTTTAGCTCAGGTTATAGGATTTTGCATTATATATGTGGAGAGTTGGGGTTCAAATTCTAATTATTCCACTTATTCACCTTAAGATGAAATTTTTAGCCACTAAACTAGTTGACAAAAAATAATTTCACATCTATTGGTTGTAAACACTTAGTTTCAAGAACAATGTTTCTTTTTGATAAAAAACAATGTTAGTACCTACTATTAGTTTCAAGAACAATGTTATATTAGTTAGAGAAAAATGAATATGCACTTGTAATGTAAAATAATTTGACACTATCAACCAATTACAATAAAGTTTTCTGTCATATTACCCACTTAACCCCTCACTTTCTTGATATTACATGACACAATGAGCAATTTTTATTGGTTGTCGATGTAAAATTAATTTCCACAGACGGTGCATGTCCTTTAAACTATTAATTATGATTTCCATGTATTTTGGTGATGAATGTGTATAAATAATTGTGAACACAATTTTAAAAGTATTTCTTATTAAATATTGTGTATTGACGATTTTAATTTTATTTATTTAATATAGTAAATGTAATTGCACTATTTTTTTTATAAGCAAAAATTGAATTATAAGAAGTACAAGGAATACTCAATCCTTACAATTCATACGAAAGCCATTAGATGCTTTGAATACAAGATAATTGATCGTTACACCAATCTGTAAAAATATGGGAGAAATTAAGTCATATTCGACCTATGAACCAAAACCAAAAAATAAAGATAATCTGATCAACAAGAGAGGCCAAATAAAACACATCTCCACAGAACATTATATTGTTTCTAGTTCGCCATATATACTCCAAGTAGTTGCTACTCATATGACATGACGAGCTTTAGCGAACCTCTTACTCTTAATATATATCATGAATGAATTTTATTTCCTAACAAATAATTTGTGAGGGAAATATAAACCTCAAATATCCAATATCTAGTGATTTAGTTATGGAAAGATAAACACAAATAATTAGTGAGGGAAACATAAACCTATTCCCTCACAAATTTGTGATGAATGAACCCCTCGCAATCAGAGAGGGAGCGAAATTTGTGATGGAAATTAACATTATTAGTGACGGATATATTCCGTACCAGTTTGTGACGGAAATTCCCTCACTAATATTTTTTAACTTTGAAAATGTTAATGGATCTTGGGGTGTAATAAATTCCGTCATTAAATAGTTTTGTGACGGAAATTGAGTGCATTAGTTACAGATTACTTCCCTCGCTAAATATAATTTTTCTAGTAGTAGATATTTTTGTGAAAATTCAATTAATGTATCTTGAACTTTAAAAAGAATCTTATAAAATGTAACAACAAAATTTGTCAAAAAAATCTTATATATATATATATTAAGACGGAGGTAATGTATATACATAACTTCCGTCAATACAATTCCTTCAGCAAGCAAGTGTACTTTTTGGGACTACACCATCCAATTTAATGTAACACTACTTATGGAGACTTGATTGTCTTCAGTGAAACTTTCATGGAAGGGGGAGTAGTTTAAATCCACACCCTTCAAAAAAAAATTAATGATTAATTTGCAGTAAAAAAAAGCAAACAAGTAATCTAGATTTAACTGGACTCTCCTGTCTGTCACGGGGGAGAATCCAGTCTCCTACTTATGCCATTGTAAGTTCTATAAATACCACTCTTACCAAATGAATTTTCTGTACTACCAGCCTTGTGTTGTCTTCTTTGATTCAAAGGGAAACTAAAAAACGATAGCACTTTAGTTTCAACCTATTTTTCTATTCAAAATCAAGAGAAACTTACATAATCGTAAATAAAATTTCGTTAAACTTAGTCCCCTACTTACCAAAACATTGATTTGAAGAATTTTTTTTTTGTAGTATGCAAAGGAAATACTTCATACGTCCTTATTTGAAAGATAATTTTTCATTTTTTATTTGTTTCTTAATATAAGATTATTTATAACATTCAACAAATATTAATGATTTCTTTAAAAAATGATTTCTCTCTTTTTTAATATTAATAATCAAAAGTTCTCATAAAAATAATAACCATAAGAGTAAATAGGTAAAATCAACACATATTCTAAACAAATATTTAATTCATCAATTTTTTTTGGTTAAAGAATATTTCTGTATTTAAAGATGGAGGGTGTGCGTAACTGATCGTTACTTGGTTAAGTACGAGATTGACGCTGAATTTGGTAAGAAGTATCACAGTTCTATCATCCGCAACTGCGATTGGGAGGGAATTAAAATTATTTGATGGACCCCTGAACTAGATTAGGCGGTCGATTGGATCAGATATTGGTGGTGAAAAAAAAATAAGGAGTAAAAATTACCCAAAATAGTATCATGATTTAAGTTGGTAAGAATTGGCATATGGAAAATAGATGTATCATATAGCCGCAATGATTACACATAAATTAAATTATCACAACCTTTATTTTATTTAGTTTTATTTATTTTCACAATATTTATCTAAATATCATAAATGATCAGAAAAACACGTCATCTAAACAATTTGACCGATAGTTATTACAATCTTGTAATTGTGGAGATTTGGTTGCCGTGTAACAAAGTCTTACTTCAAGTAAATAAGATTGTTTTCCAATTTTCGCACATTGTATTTGTGGTATGAATTTAGTTTGTTCCTTTATAGCATCAACAATTTTGCCTTTAGTTGCAGATTTTCCACCAAGTAGATTTGTCTTTCGAAGAAGATTTTCTCCGTCAATACCTTTGTAGAGTTTCATTGCCACTTCAAAGTATTCAACATTATTCAACAATGGATATGAACATGTTCCATGTGTTCTCCATTCTGATATCCAGAAATCCAAGTCGGCTCCTACGTTTCTGTGTTTTCTTAATTGTGGCCATGTATCTACAAGATCCTCTTTTAATCTTAACACCTAATTAAATTAAAAAAAAATGTAAATTATATTACAATTTCGATATCATTGTTAAATTAATAATAATAATAATAATAATAATAACAATAATAATAAAAGTCGTATTAAAATATAACTTACTTTGAGCCAATCTACTGGAATTTGTTTCTCTTTGTCGCAATCTTTTAATTCAGTATTTTTGTTGTTAGGCCACAATCCGTGTATTGTCAAGCGCAATGGCACTTGATTACCACAATTAACACCGGGAAGCTTGCAAAACGTCAATGGCCATGTTAAAGACAATTTAAAGTGATCAAATGTAGGTACCGGTGGTGGTGGTGGTGGATGGTGCGGTGCTGGTGGTGGGTTTCGTGGTGGTCGTATTCGTGGAGGCTTATTTTTTCCCTTAGGTTCCTCTAAAAGAGGTGAATCAGATTGATAATATAAGGGTGAGGGTGGGAGGAATGTTATTGGTGATTGTGGAAGCTGAATGTCAGCTGCCACCCAAACACCATGAAATGAAATATAAATTAGAGTGAGTGATATTATTGAACTCATAATTGCCATGATCATGATTAAGAATACTTATTCTTTTAAGTTGTGGTTTTGATTGGTATCTCTAGTACTATATCATTTTATAGACATGTCTTAGTTTCAATTTTAGCTTGTTTCTTTATGATCATCTTTGGTGGGATAAGGAAATATTTAATGATGAATGTATTGATTTTTTTATTTTTTGACTAAAATGTGTTTAATATTGTATATAAGAAAAAAGAGATATTGTTTACCTCTTATTTGAAAAATTATATTTTTAAAAATAGAAATATCTTTTTTGAATTTATCTTTTTTTATTTTGAAAATATATCATTTTTTTTTTGTTTTGGTAAAAGTGGCCTTGAAAATATATCATTTAGTTTACACTTAAAACGTTTTTAATTTTTGTTGTTGAAAAAAAACAAAGGATTTAAAATGTTTTCTTTTATTAAGAAAGCGTGAAAAAAACATGCAATGACATTCTATATATTTTTATATCGTTTGTGTTCGACACCTTTGAACTCCTAGAATTAGAGTTTGTGGATATCTTAAAAAGAGCTCAAAGAGTTATGCATAGTAATATTGTGTTTCATAGATCTATGAATATGGTTTTTTAGAGTATTTATTTTGGCATCCAAAAAGATTTAGTGGTGTAGCTTGTTGTAAGTCTACCTTTTTATCTATGTGTAATTATCTTTAATATATATAATTTGAATCTTCTTAAAAAAATATATATTGATAAATTAAAATTTAAAATATTAGGTTTTTAATTCTTCTTTGTAGTTTTCTTTTTCCTAGCTTCCTTACCAAAAAAATTATAATTTTATATAAAAAATTTGGAATTAAATTTATCGTAAATTTTTTTTGTAATTAAATTGAAAATTTGAATAGGAATTAAAAATTATTTATGCAATATTTTGAATTAACTACATTTAAGAGAAATATTTTTTCAAAAAAACTTACCTTTTTAATTTTTTTTTGGGAAATATATCTTTTTTGAAAATGAAATTTTGATTTGAATTTTTATTTTTTTACTTTATTTTGATTTATTGAAAAGGGATATGTTGATCCGTAAAAAAGGAATTTTTTTTCTTTTACAAAACAGAAAAGTGATATGTTGAATTTTTTTTCATTTTATGTAATTTTTTTTATTTGAAAAAAGTGGTATTTTGAAATATTATCTTTGAAAAAGTGGAAAATTCTAAAATGAACCAATACGAAGATCAGATTCTGACGTTGGCTCACATAATAATAAATAAAATTCGAAGGAATTCTTTAAAATTGTCTATAATTACCATTTAATTTAGGAAGTATAACAATTCTAACTAATATATCCCCCAAGATATCTTAAACATCTTACGAATTGAATGGTTGAACTAATTTTGTTGAGGGTAGTCTGATAAGGTGGCATCCAAGGAATGTTGGTATGTGGTTGGGTGCTAATCTGGTTCCTTTTGATTTAGGATCCTTTCCATTTACTATGATTTCTATTTTCTCCATTATTATATAGTTTTGAAAATATAAATGTAAATGTGACATTAAGTGGATCCAAATTTCTTTTATACACCTCTAAACATTTAAAAACTTTGGTAATGAAAAAATGGCTAATGCTACGGTGGACCAGTGACCAATACTACTATAACGAATACTAATTTTAAAAAATCAACCGTTGGATTGAAAATTTATATCATATAGATCATCCATACAAATTTTTAGAAAAATTGAAAATAGTTTGATATATTATTGAAACTTATCAAAATTAACAGTATTTAATAAAAACTTATAAACCGTTAATCTTAATGAGTCTCAATAACATATCAAATGATTTTTCAATTTTTCTAAATTTTTTATGGATGATCTATATGAAACCAAGTTTCAATCCAACGGTTAATTTTATAAAATTCATATTCATTATAGTGTTATTTATAAGTGATTCACCAATGGATCACTTGATTAAGTGGTTCATTTTAGAATTTCTCTGAAAAAATGGGAAGAATATGAAATGAAAAAGATCCAACTTGTTTCTTTTTCTTTGGTCCTTGATTCCTTAATCAAATGTTTCCTTCCTTCATAAATTACCACACCATCATACCGAAACTCACATTCATTATGGATCGAAGCCAATATTTTCTGCAACAGAAGTATCAACATGAGCACAAATTTATCAAAATCATCCCATCCATGTAACCAAAACAATAGTGCCTCTCCGGTATTACTTATCATATTTTAGCAACATCCTCCTTTTAGCACAAAGTAACTTTGGAAAATAGTAACAATGAGTAAATTTTGATGAATTTCATTATGACTTTGTCTCTAACTATCAACATCAAAGACAATAATAATGAACTTTTTTTTATAAACCAAATATATATTAAAAAGAAAAGTGGAGTACAAAAAAAGAATGGGGTCCAAACCAAATCCTCAAGGAAACTGACAAAACCTATAGAAAGGACGACCTTCCCTATTCTTAGCAAGACCATCTCTAATGCTAGGAGGGGTTGTGTGCCACCAAGTAAAATCAGTAACAGTCAAACCATGATTAGCTAACATGTCAGCTACAAAATTTCCTTCTCTATACACATGAGAAACTATAACTTGAATATTTCTAACTTTACACATACAATTTAACCATCTATTTTTTAACTGCCAAGGAATAATAGAAGAATTTTTGAATACTGAGACGACAATCTTAGAGTCACTTTCTATCCATAATTGTCTCTAATTTTTATCAACAGCACACTCAATAACAAGAATAATGCCCATGATGCGTTAGCCAATTACAATTGTTCTTTGGATAGAAACATTGTGTTTTTCGATCATTGTCCTAGCCAAATTAGTCATCTTTTATTAGCTGATGTAAAGGGGTTCTCTGCCCCTAGATTATTCGCGTTGTAGTTTCTTCTTTTTCCGGGCTTTATGCCCTCCTTTGTATCAAAAAAAAAAAAGAAAAGAATAATGCCCATGATCTCAACATACAACGCATTTGTTACCCCAATATAATGAGCAAAACAAACCAAAAAGTGAATAATACAAACATTAACAGTTTAAAAAAAAATGAAAATGACACAAAATATCAACTAAAAAGTGATCCAATATATAGAAACGTCAAATTTCGTATAACCTCGTATCTGGTAAATATAACAACACTTGATTAATTAATAGGGACATTTTCTCAAATCACTTTGCTAAATGATCCTAAATATGAAGAACAAAATAAGATAAATGTAAGAAATATAGTAAATTTAACTTTATTCCAATGATTGTAGGAAGATAAAGTGCAGAGAAGCATAAGGACCGAAAGAGATAAGATTGAGAACCAAAAATATATAAGGAGATATGGAGAGAACATATGAGACAGTAAGTGGAGAAAACCGTTGGAAGTTAATGTCACCTTTGTAAACTATATCCTCTGTTATGTGTTTCACACTATAACAACCTTTTATTTGATTTGTTAGATTAGAATTAAAGTAACCGTGTGGGTAGCAGGTTGCGGGTTATTTTTATATTTGATTTGTGTCTCATTAACTGCATAAGGGTAAATTGGAAATAACCAAATGTTCAGCCCAAAAAAGTTTTCTATCCTCTATATCTAGGAAATTTTTTTTTCTACCCCAACATTTATCCCTCAACCCCAACATATTTTTAGATATTCTCATTTTACCCTTATCTTACTCTATTATATTTTATTAATATTTTTTATTTGTCGTTTTATCACTTTTTCGGTAAACCCTGAAATACTGTTCCGATAAGTTTTTCTTTTCCGATATGTTAATTTTATCAGAACATTTTTTTAAAAAAGTGTACCAATTTGTATCATCTAAAAAAATCAATTGAAATATATATACCGGAACACTTTTCACAAATATATCAGTACACTTGTGAAAAGTGTTCCGGTATTATATTTCACTTGTGTACCAATTTTGTAAAATGTGTGCAGGTAGCATCTGTACCGGTATAAAAGTTGTAAAAAGTGTGCAGGTACGTTTTTTTATAATGAAAGTGTACCGGTATTGTAAAATTTTATGATCAAAGAATTAATTAACAGCCATTTGTTATGTAACACTAACAACTTGTGTTTATCAATTCTGGCTGTGACATGGTAGATAAGATTTTTAGCATAGTCTATTCAGAATTTCCTTTTCATTCAACTCTTGCATTTTCTAAATAGACACGAATGTTACTCTTCAACATTGTGAGTTAACTAACTCATACACACTAGACTATGAAAAGTGTACCGGCACATTTTCGTTTTTCCTCAACATACCGGTCCACTCTTAAAAAGTGTGCCGGTAATATTTCTACTATTTTGAAATTTTTCAACTGCTATATTTGTGAAAAGTGTTTCGATATTATATTTTAATTGATTTTTCAGGTGATACAAACCGGTACATTTTTTTTTTAAAAAAAATTTACCGGTAAAATTAACATACCAGAAAAAAAAATTATCGGAACAGTGTTTCATGAGGTATACAATTTATCGAAAAAGTGATAAAAGACAAAATAAAAAATACTAATAAAATATAATAGAGTAAGATAAGGGTAAAATGGGAATATTCAAAATTATGTTGGGGTAAAGAGATAAATGTTGGGGTAGAAACAAAAATTTCCCTATATCTATAGTTAGAAGTGTCAATTTAGGGGACAAAGCAAATTTGAGCCCAGCCCAAATATAAAGGGGACCTAAATATGGTAAGTATAAATAGACCTTCTATTATATAGGTCCCCAAAAGACCGAGCCCCCCAAATTAAATATTGGCCTCCAAGACTCCAAAGGCCCAATTTTTTGTAATGAGAGTTTTTGGATAAAATTTATTATAATTCACACATAAGTTATTAAAAACAAAAGAAACAATCCGAGAATTCTCAAAATTGAAATTTCAAAAAATTTGGAAAATGAGAGTTTTTTTTATAAAAATTCCTAGAATTCACACATAAAGTTATTAAAAACAAAAGAAACAATCCCATTATTCACGGAATGTTTTCGAGAAAAAATACTCGAAAAGTTTTAAAGAAAAATGTTCGGAAAAGTTTCAGAGAAAAAATATTCGAAAATTTTTTGAGAAAAAATACTCGAAAAGTTTTCGAGAAAAAAGTTCCGGAATAGTTTCCGAGAAAAAAATCTCAAAAATTTCTCGAGAAAAAAATACTCGAAAAGTTTTCCAAAAAAAGTACTCGAAAATTTTTTGAGAAAACATACTCGAAAACTTTACGAGAAAAAATACTTGAAAAGTTTTCGAGAAAAAATAATCGAAATGTTTTTGAGAAAAAAGTTCCGAAAAAGTTCCGGAAAAGTTTTCAAGAAAAAATACTCGAAAAATTTTTGAGAAAAAATACTCGAAAAATTTACAAGAAAAAATACTTGAAAAGTTTTCGAGAAAAATACTCAAAAAGTTTACGAGAAAAAAATTTCGAAATTTATTTGATACTTTATGGGACAATATTAGGCCCCATAGAGGGGTCAAGAGTAAAATTAAAGAATAGGGAACTGGGCCTAAAAACAAATTTACTCAAGTGGGGCTTAATATTTTGGGGCTTAACATGAGGCCCAAAAATAAAGTCTTTCAATATGGGGCTTTTCTGACAGATCTATCTATAGTTATTTGATTTGTGTCTCATTAACTGCATAAGGGTAAATTGGAAATAACAAAATGTCCGGCCCAAAAAAGTTTTCTATCCTCTTTATCTATAGTTATAGATTATAGATTTACCATCAAGTTATTAATAATCACATTACCCATTATATTCAAGAGTTTAATTGATATGCATTGACAGTGTAAAATAATTTTACACGATTATCCAATAAAAAACCACCAATCTTCCATGTCATATGAAGAAAGTGGGATAAATTGAGTGACGTGGCAGAATACATGATTGTTATTGATTGACAATGTAAAATTATTTTACACTATCGATGCATGCAAATTAAATCATATATTCAAAGTCCTTATATTTATTCATAATTTGATATATAAAAAATAGGGGGATATAGCCCACACCCTACACACACGGAACAAACAAGTAATGCCAGCATATCAATAATATACTTTATCACTAAAACAATTTTGGAGGGTACTTGGACAGTTTTGCAGTACGGGCCTTCTGCTTCCAGAGAAATAGATATGTACACACACGGACAGATTTGAAGTAAATTTGATTTTTTTAGTATATTGAAAAATGGATGTATGTGGTCTATAAGAGATACACTCTCTGTTCAAACTCAATACACCTGATTTTGGGGTCGATGTTGGTGATGGATTTGATCGCAGTGAGAATCTCATCTCTTGTAGCATGTTCTTGTTGGAGAAGTTTCGTTTTCTCAAAGAGGTTTTGTATCTGGTGATTTACATAAATTTGTAAATCGGCTTCAAAGTACTGGACAAGACCATAAAACAAACCTACAGTGCAGGTGCAATGAGTATACCATCCATGCTTCCAAAATGCAACATTGTTATCATCATGCAATGACGGCCAATATAGATTCACTTGTTCTTCTTTATTTATTGTTTTTGTTTTCACCACTAGTTTAATATGTTCATGAGTTAGTTCTGGCATCAAGTGGTTTCAGTCCCCTCATAATCGTAGTTGCGGGGGATCGAACCGTGGTACTCCATACCAAGTTCAACGCCAATCACCACTGAACCAACTAAGGATTGGTAAATCGAACCCTCTTTAGCCCCCCAAAATCCGTGGATTGTCAGAAAATTCGGTGGCGGATTTGGGCAACCATTAACTCTGCAGTATACTCTTGGCCATCGAAGTGCAAGTTTTAACTAGCCTATTTTGGGGAAATGTCCTAGACCGGATGGTGAACGCGGAGGAGTGGGACGCGGTTTTGGTGAGTGTGGAGGAGTGGGACGCGAAGATGAAGTAAATCTCTTTCTACAAAATTCAAAGTTAGATAAATGAAAAATCTTGCATACTTGAATGGAGTTATTCTTAGATTTTTGTTGTTATGAATAACTGAGATATTCTTAGTTCTAAGTTAAAAGTGTACATACATGTACACCAATTGCTATGTTGAACAAAATACTATCTATGTGAATAATGTAAGATTGAATATTATTTGCACTAAAATTTTATGGCTACCAATTATTTTTGTTGCTTAGTGTGTGCGTGTATGTACATGTGCACGTGTGCATGGGTGCGTGCGTACGAGTTAACTTAAGTGAATTATATAATTAATAAAAATAAATTTTAATATGAATTTAGAGACTAACCATAAACAAAGAACCACAACAGCAAAAAATAACACACACAGTGAAATATTGAAATATAGAAATAGAACGAACAGTGGAACATACCCTCAAAACCTTAACATCGCATTACTGAAACAATAATCACCTATATATATATAGATGAGTGAAGTAGAGAAATGAGTGAAGTATGATATTTGAGAAGAGAAAAAGACAAATAAAATATGAGTAAAAAGGTAATATTAAACATTTGAAGCAATAGTTTTTTACAAATCCAAATGGAATCTAAATAGTTACCCCTTGATTCCATTTCATTCTACTAGATACCACAAATCCAAACATAGCTTTAATGATTTATTCCATCCATCAAAATATGGGTTTCTTTAAAAATTCCTATACCAAAAGTATGTCCTTTAAAACCCATGTCTACGATTATTTCGGTGCTAAAATCAAACAAGACTGTTCACCATCTTTTGTTATAAAGAATATATCACCATTCTTTCCCGCTCCAAAAACACGCTCAATGTTGGGCAATAAATCAACAATGAATAGTTTAGTCAATGATTCCTTTACGCCAAATTCATTCCAAATATTGATATATGAAAAGTAGTTGTATAATTATACCATAAGATCGAAGCAATTGACCCATAAGCATCACCAAATGTTTTCTTAGATATAGAAAAATATGATCGAGGTGGTGAAAAACATTTCATTCCTTAAGTCAAACGAAACCAATACTTGTGGTGAAGTGTCAATCAATCCTTCTACAACGGTGGTAACGACCCACTCTTCAGTATAAGCCCAATTTAATTTCATAGTTTGGTATAAAGTTCCATAAAAATCTCAACTAAATCTCAAATGATTCTTACAATCAAAATTTACAATCAAAATTCTTACAGTCAATACCAATATGGACTATAACGATATATAATTTCAACTAAATCTCAAATGATTCTTACAATCAAAATTTACAATTAAAAAATTACAAAAATTTTATTATTTGAATTTTCACATGATAAATTAAACTAAACACACAAAAAAACATTTATACATTTTTTTTAATAATTATGGCAACGTCCAATATCTCTATTCTCTCTCTCCTCTCTGGTACATGGACGAGGACGTGGTTTTTTGACAAGGAGTACTCTCTCATTCTTCAGACCCATTTCATCTGAAACTATATATACAAAAATACAAAATATTAATATAGCAAAACTTTATTATATATAAAACATTTTCTCCATAATAATATGTAATTAAAAGGAATATAAAAGATTGGATAGTATTAGTATAGAGGAAAGTTTACTTACATGAATTTGGCTTAGAAGCATCAGCTGCAATGTTTCTTGCTAATGCCATGGATGAAAAACTTAACATGCAAAAAAAGAGAATTATCAAAATAAGAGAGCATTTCTTTGAAGCCATTGTTATTCTTGCTAGTAGTATATTTCACAATGAAATTGATACATGCTTATTTATTTATATAATCCAAAATCGGTTGTTTGGTTTCCTTTCCAAGCATTTTTTTAGTTTAATTTAATTGCCACTTGTATGTTAATTTCATTCAAGCGCGTAGACTAAGTCAAAATTGCATGGTGACATATAATAATACAATGTACACGTCACTCATTCTAATTTTGATAAAGGCAGTTGAATGAGATTTTTTTATTCTTATTTTCATTGACTAAGAATTCAGTAATATTCCTTGGAAGTTACAAATGAAAGAGCTTTATGCTGAATCCAAAGCAAATGGTGCATGCATGTATCAACTCAGTTTGATTTGGCCTTTTGGCAATTACAAGGAATAGGGTACAAATTGTCACAAATATTGAATGCTAGTTATGGCAATTATAGGGAAATTTGTTTCCAATGAAATGAAAGGACAAGATTGGGTTACTCACTAATGCATCAAAATGTAAGTGGAATATCCCGAAAGAATGAAATGACGTGTTTTTATGGAAAAAAAACTTTTTTTTTTGGTTGAATGTTTGGTTACTAGGGTGAAATTTTTATCTTGTAAAGGGTTTTTTGGTAAGAACATTTGTTTCTCCTGTTCCTTTTATTAGTAGGATATCGACACTACTTTATACTGGAACTAGTAGAGTTGTAGTGGAAATTAAAGTGTTGGTATGGAGGTGGTTTTTGAACAACAAAAAGGCGAACAAAGATTAATGTGTTAAACTAAAATGAGTTTTAGGATTAATGCCTCTTAAGTTTTGATGAGAACAATTGGATATATACTAAAATATGTATAAGTGTGAAATACCAATGATTGAAGTTCTGCTTCTGATAGTAGTAATTCTTGATTTTCGTTACTCCTACATTTTGAATACTAAGAGTAAATAAATCTTGATTTAATATAAGCAATAAATTATTGTAAAAAAAGCAATAAATTGATAAAAAAAGAAGAAGAAGAAGAAGAAGAAGAAGAAGAAGAAGAAGAGTAGTACTACTACTACTCTACTAGTACTAATGTAAAGTAACGTCATGTAAAAATTACCAAATCAAATTAAAAAAGAAGAGAATAATTTTAAAAAGAGAAATTATATTTTGACACACTTTCTCTTACACAATATATATATTGGGATGGTTTGGTAATATTTTTCTTCTTCATTTTTTTTTTCTCTCTTATATATGTATTATGAAAGAAAATATGTGTCAAAATATTATTCTTCTTTAAAAAAAGGTTTTGGGATGCTAATTCACTCAAAGTTTTTTTTTTTCTAAAGATTTTGTTGAATTAATTCTAAGTCAAAAAATTCTAAGTTTGTTTTCCCATACGGACATACGGTTCCGGTCGTCTTATTTTCAAGTTCATATGATGGTGTTTTCAATTTGAGTAATATTTCTTAAAGAGTTTATAATAGACTGTCAAAATTTGATAAACTTAGGGAGTTTTATAAATTCGCCACAAAATAACTGCCACTAAAATAATGTAGTTTTTAAAGGTAGTACACCGGATGTTTCAACCCTCGTGGACGAAATCAAAACCTTCTCTTGGATTTGATATACAAGGCGGTACGGTCGAAACTCTTGTCGTCCCTTTTCGAGTTGGTGTATTAATCTCATGTCATGTATTCAAAGCATATTATAACTTGCTTTGGATTGTAAGGGAATGAATGAGTACCCCTTGTGCTCCCTTATAATAAATTTTGCTTATAAAAAAAGAAAAACTGCCACTAAACTATGAATTTTTTGTAATTACACTTTGTTGTTGTTTGCTATGTCTTACATGAATCACCAAGTCTTTTTTTTTTTGATGGATTTCACCAAGTCTTTTATGGTGCACAAGTCGTAAATAACATTATAACGAATACAAATTTTATAAAATTTCTTGTTTGATTGAAATTTTATATCATATAAATAATCAATAATAAAAATTCTTTAAAAAACATTATGGATGATTTATACAATGTAAATTTTCAATCCAACGGTGAATTTTATAAAATTTGTATTCGTCATAATAGTATTATAGACTTGTGCACCGTAAAAGACTTAAATGACATGTGTCCGATAGAACTTGTTTGTCTTGCAATTAGCACAAAATAGAACAAATAATTAAGTCACACATTGATTGGAAGAGTTGAGGTTGAGCACTTTATAAATGAGATGACTCATAAACTTAATGCCGAATGGTTTTGGATGAAATTAAAGTGTCATGTCAAATTCATTTGTGTGATTTCTCAATGTTCAATATGTCGATTCAATCTATTGAGGCTCTTGATTGCTCAATGCCCAATGTGCTGATCCAACCCAATGAGGCTCCTATATACCTAATACCTTAAGATTTTAGGCAAAAATGTAGTGTCAAAAATACTAATATATAGCTCAATATCTATGTGTCGAATTAGGTGTTTCATTCATATTACAACCTTTCTCACACAAAGATTGCTAAATTTTCCCCCTAATTACAATGTTTTTAGTTGAAAGGCAATCATTTAGTATCCTACATACAAACATAAAATAATGTAACTTTTTTCGAAAATGGATCTGATCTAGTAGTTTTTACAAAATGGCATCCAAAGACATTAAAAAGATTAATGTTTTTGCGAATTTTAGTTTTTTTCCGATCAATTTTCAATTTCTATTTGGATTGGTTTGAATTTGAATACACCTATCTCGACGATTAATCATAATTTAATTCTATATACCCTTATAAAACATTTGGACTGTTTACTTTTTTATTACTTTTTTTTTAAAATGGTTATCGACTCATACACTTTAAATATAGGAAAGTGAGAAACCTCCATACTCATGCATATTCAACATCCTTGCTATTATCAAGTTATATTTACACAACAAAACTATTTATTCTTTATATCATATGGATATTGTACAAATCATGAAAAGGTACAAGAAAACTATGGGCACAACCACGGTCTCTAGTTATCAATCAATCATCTCTAAAAGGAAAGAAGATCAAGACAAATATTTTATGAGATTAAATAGGGACAAAGCGAAGTATTTCCCATTTTATGGAATTCCATGACAACATATTTTTTCCACTCTCTCATTTCTATTTTTATGTAACTTTAAACCAACACAATTCCCTTTTCAAAATTTGCCTTGTTATTCCGTCAAAAAAAAAAAAAATTGCCTTGTTATTAATCCCCATATTTGTATCCTCGTATCACAAAAAAAATAAAAATTAGTCTAGTGAGTAATGATTTTACTTAATTGTAATTCATCTTTGAATTTGGGCTTTTCAAAATTACGATTATCTTTTCACCTTTGAATCACATTTTTCTATTTTGCAAAAGCTCTTCCCTAGTTACTATGCTCACTAATTATATTTACCAATTACCTTGGCTAGCTAATTGATTTATAAATACCCCATGAGGTAGTTCTTATAGCATCATATCCCTTCATATCATTTGTACCCATCACCATGAAAATGAGTTGCAATGGGTGCCGCGCACTTCGCAAAGGATGTAGTCAAGATTGCATCATCAAGCCCTGCCTTGAGTGGATCAGTTCCCCTGAATCCCAAGGCAATGCCACCCTTTTCCTTGCCAAATTTTATGGTCGAACTGGCTTGCTCAACCTCCTTGCTAATGCTACCAATCAAAATTCTCAAGGTATTTACTCGGTTGGCTTTCATAGTGTAACACTTAATTTAATTTGCTATCAATAATGATTTTAAATTGTGGTTGTAGCCATACATGCATTTTTTATTGTGATAAAATTTTAGCAAATGTGACCGTTGTTACCTCCATTAGTTACAAATCACAATTTAAAACTATGAATAATAATGTCCAATTAACTATTCGATATTTTTATAGATTTTACATCAACTCTGATATAAATTTTAATATACAATACTTAATGTTGACAAGCTCTCATATAGCCAACTTTAATTTTTTAAATCGAACATAATTGATTCATAGTTTTATCATACTATGTCTAATCTTGATGAGTCATCATATATTCACATTTTATTTATGCAAATTAATAAAAAGATAATTGATATTTTGGCACAATTTTCAGCTGTGTTCAAATCATTGTTGTATGAGGCTTCGGGTAGATTGGTGAATCCCACACATGGGGCACTAGGTTTATTTTGGACAGGACAATGGAACCGTTGTGAAGCTGCAGTTGAAGCCGTGCTGACTGGATCAAATATTAATGATGTTACAACTGTTGATGGACAAACATCATCATATACACTCATTGCTGAAAATCGTTTTATTCCAAGAACCTATGATATACGCCATGTGGCAAAACGTACTAACGTGGATATCAAAGAGAAAACTAATTTCAAGAGAGTTGCATCAACTTTCAAGCCCAAGCCACAAGTTGGTTTGGTAGACAATGATGCACTTTTGAGATCGATTTGGGAGAGTTGCAATGTGAAAACCGTTGAGGCTAATTCATCAATGATTGAGACAGAGCCGAATGAAACTGCTGAAACTCAAGTGAACTTGGAACTCACTCTTGGCTTCAGTTGCCAATCAAATAATGGCAAATAAAATAAATAATAATTAATTTATGTAATTCGAGATTGCCTTTTCAAAATAAATTATATAAATTGAGTCTATTGAAGATGTACTTTTTTGTTAGTCGGTGGAATGAATACTGAATGGTTGTCTGTTTTTGCCGTTTTAGCCTTATATGTACAAAAAGCCTTATTATATGAATCGTTTAATTTTAGCCTTAAAAGTGATCTTTTAAACGCATATAGTTTATGGTAATTATCAAAGAAACGAAAAATTTAAAGCCTAAAAAAGCTACAGATGTACGATATATTACCCATAAATAAATTTTCTCATATGAAAATTAAATTTCAATTGTTGAAAAATAAATTTATGCACACATTGCATTAAAATATAACTTATATGTAACATATAAAATACTTAAATATATACATATATACATATAAAGATTATTTTAATAAAGTGTATGAAACGTACAGAGTCTCTACGGGCGGGGAATAAAATTACATCTTCATCCCCAAATTTCATTCGAGAGACTTTTTCTTATTCTTCATTTCTGTGAAGAATTTTTTTTGTCTTCGGATCCCCAAACGGGGGACAAACCCCACGATGATCCCTATTTATAGATCAAATTGATATTTCTAATAACATCCACCCCTAAAAAATAAAAAATTACTGAAATACCCTTGATATTTTTTACGTGGGTGAATGGTTTTCAAGTGAGTGCTGGAACTGGAAGCCAAATTATAAAATAATTTCACGTGAACTTATTAGTGACTAATTGTTGATCATTAGATTAAAACTGGTTGTACGGTCTAGATTTGGTATAAAATATTTAATTTGACACTGGTGTCAAATGATCCCCCTATATATATATATATTTGTGTATTATAATATCAAATGGTTATACTTTTGGAGGAGTTTTAGAAATAAAAGAAAGCGAAAGACTACAAAATGAGAAGAGGAGTACACAACAAAATGCTAGCAGACCCCACAAGATTGGTACCCCTTACAAGATTGGTACTCCTTATAACAAGTAATTTATTAGAACATTGTTAACAGAAAACTCCATAACTAGAGATATTAATAATAACACAAATTACCTTGTTCAAAAAAATAATAACACAAATTACCTTACATGAACTAAATATGAAAAACAAATTACATGAACTAGACCAATTAGGAACAACAAGATCAAAGATAATTGTGGCAACGTGGATCGTTTTGTGCTTTTCTCTCGGGATTGGGCAGCATAACTTCAAAAGTCATTCTTCCTCTCTTACATCGTTGATCTGGTGGAACTGGGATATATAATTTTCTATTTTGACCCATTTCATCTATAAATAAATACAAAAATAACAAATATTGAATTAAAACATTCGTTAATATTTGGTTAATTAAATTAACAAACTTATAGATAATTGTAAGTTGTGCTTGAGAATCACTTACTTGCATACACTTCAGAAGCTTCACGAATGTTCCTTGCTATTGCCTTAGTAGAGAAACTCATGATACACAAAATGAGAACCACACAAATAAGAAAGCACTTCTTAGAAGCCATTTTTCTTCCTAGTGCATTTCACAACTTACTTGCTAATTTATAATCCAAAATTGATGGTGAGTGCTTATTTTCAAGGCATTTATTTAAGATATATATTTTGCTTTTCACGCTGTTATATTTTTATTTGTTTTTAGTGTGACTATTAGGTGTGTGGGTCATCCACTTATAGAATAATCTTTTTATGTCAATATTTTCATTTTGTGTGTGTGAGAGCCTAATATTTATCATTTCATTTACCTAATTGGGAGGTCTCAATATCATGGAGTATTACTTATTTGCATGGAAATTTCAAAAGTAATTGGATGCTATCCTCCCAAACTATGTCTACTCTATATAGCTGGCATGAACAATAAATACACTTGTTCAGATATATTAATTATACAATAAACTTAAAAAATGTATTTTGTTTATATATTATAATCTAACGAAGGAAATATTATACAAGTAATACTCCACTTTAGATCCTCTCCAATTTTTCCTCTCAAGTTTGATTTAGTGGATTACTAATCATTAGATAAAAAAATGAGAGAGAATATAATATAAGAGTAAAAATTAAAGAGGATCCAAATCCGTAATACTCCCAAACTATGTCTACTCACTAATGTTGACTTTTTGTTGTTGATGGAGACATTAGTGCTGTCTCTTTAGTCTTCTGTTCACACAATTTCATAACGGGTTGGGTAGGGATTGTGTGACCTTAACTTAAGGAGGGAAAGTCTTGGTGATTTTCTCTCTATTATTAATCTCTTTTATTTTAAGTCACGGTAACTTTCTCTCCCAAAAGTCGCATAGTAAGCTTTACCGTTACTATGTATATCAATGCTATTATAAAATTGATTACTATTTTTTCACAAATAAATATCTAATTTTGATTTATTGTATTATTCATTTGATTCATTTTGATCATATTATTTTATTAATACACACATGCAAATATTAACAAAAGATATTGTTTGATTTGTTTTGACGAGTTTTTTCAAAATATAAATCTTTATAATTTTTAATAAATAAATGCTAAATAATGTCCCAAATGCATTAGTTAACAATTTAAACTTAAAATGTTTTTCTTGAGTATTGTGCAATAAGCCTATGAACAGTCTAAATTTTAATTGTTTAAATGCATAACTTCTCCTTTATTTTTATTTTTATTTTTTTTTTCTTAACTAGTGCCACAAGACACTAGTTAGCAAGACTCTATTTAATACTCTCCATCTAATCCAAGACAAGAAAAAAACATTTAAAATAGTTATATTAATCTAATATTCTTATAAATTTAAATTTATTCTATAAATATCCCTTATTTAACCACTCTTAAGTTTACTAATTTACTTAATTTTAATATTTTCTTTCATAATAAAAATAAGGGTACAAATGAATTAACATCTAATATATTTAAAAAGTGGTCAAAGTATTTTTATATATATAAAGGACCAAACATATTTTCACTTTTGTTCTTTATAAAAAAGGACCGAATAATAAATAATTAAAAATATTAATAATTAAAGTTATAGATTGATAAATGTAAAGATTATTAAACATGTCATTTATTTGAAACGGAGAAAATATATAAAACTATTCCAATTGTCAATTTTTCAAATTTCTTTATATTGGTCAACACGTGCTGTGTATAGATAAGGACTATTCATGACATATTTTGTGCATTATTTTTCCGTAAGTAGTACTGTAACTATAGTAAGCGTTGACGTTGACTATACTTGTCTTTATCAGATGATCTTAACTCTTGATATGTATCCTCGCGGGTGGCATTTAGCGTGGTCCACTAAGGTATTTGTTCACCATGGTCAAATTGATTTTTAATCTTTAGATTAAATAAAGAATACATTATTATGGTAGTCTTTCAACACTAGATCATTCTCTCTCCTTCATGTTCCACTCACCCATCCAAAAAACAACATCAAGGTTCAATCAACATAGTAAGGAACACCAAAATCTTAATTGAAATTTCCAACAGTAAAAAAAAAACTCAACAACTACCAGTCCAATCAATGAAATCTCAAACACCTGCCATAAGCAATACTATGGAGTATGGACACAAATTCACAATTTCTTTTTACAAAAAAAAAAAAAAAATCCTAAAATCTGCATTCAAAAATATTATAATCTACTGTTCAATGTTGATACCAATTTTTTATTTTTGTTTAGATTTTTTATTGCAGAGAGGTTTTGGAATTTTAGTGATAGATGATATTTGAATTTGATTTTTTGTTGATTTCAGTTTTTTTTACGGGGTTCTTGAGTTTTTTTGTTGGTGGCTGGGTGGTTGGAACAATGAGGGAGATGGGTTGTAGAGGTGGTTGTTAGATGTAAGTTTGAGAAAAAGATTAAAAGTGGGTTGCTGCTAAATTCCAAACGGTGGTGGGATTGGGGCAAGGTGGAAAGAGAAAGAGTATAAGATGTGATATGGTGTTAGAGATGTATGATAAAATTCAATAGAGTTGCAAAATCTAACCGTTAATCTAACATGGACCATGGTGGACAATTTTAATACTTGACCATGCTAAATGCCACCATCCTCGCGAGACCTATGCCGAAGTCTTAACAACAACAAAAAATGTGTTTCATTGACAAGACTTGTATGGAAATGGATTTTCTTGTGGACCGTTCTATCTAAATCAATGGATTAGATTATTTAACTGTGTATTTATTGTAAACTGTTCAATCTTAATTGAATAGCTATGGTTGGTTACGGCAGCAAACTGTGCAAAAATCCTACAGTAGGGAACCTTCATCCCACTTGTATGTAGGACACTTGATTAATTTGTATGTAATTTAAAAAAAAAAAAAACAAAAATTTAAGTAAAATTTACCTGTTTTAAATAATATTATATTGATTAAATTGAAATAATTATAGAATAATTATTCCTGAATAAAAGATAAATGAATAACATCTTGTGTCGTTGATTTTTTAAAATGGTAAAATTAATATCATAAGAACAATATTCATGAGCTTATATAACATAACATTGTTATATGCAATGACATTGTTATACTTATAATTTTTGGTGCTATAAATTCAGAACTGTTTAACATACTGGAATTAAAAACAAGTTGATTGTCAGTACATATTTTCTCATGTGTGATTGTATTGTTTAAAGTAGTTTTGAGGGTTGTTTGTTCAACAATAAAAGCCTTGATCTTCAATCCCACGAGTGGTGAAAAACCCCACTTCTATCTCTCTTAATTTTCTCTCCGTCTTGATCTTTTGATGTTATTTATTTTTTCTCTTTTTTGATCTTCTCTTTAAAATTTTCGAAAGATTAAAACAAATTGTAAAAGGAGAAAGATGAGAGAATATATAGGGAGAAAGATATTTTTACATATATCCATTAACCAATTTGACTACAACATTAATGTAATATATGTTAAAATTAAGTAATTAATGAATTGTATTTTCTTGATTAACGAAGTATTCAAAGTAGTTAAAGAAATATATATTAAAAATATGATTAACAACATACATTTATGTGATTAATAATACTAGTAGTAAAATTGAGTCGTACAAAAAAATATATACTAGGAAAATTGAGTAATAACCAAACTTAATTTTTGCATTTAAAAATGATTTTTTCTATATATTAAAAAAGTATATTCCATAGTTATCATTTTGTTGTATTCCAATATCACATTTGAATTAATAAGTATAACCTTTCAAAAGTACAGTACTTTAGATGAAAAATTCCATCATCGTCTCTTGAAAGAGTTGAACTATAGGTGTGAAAATAGAAGAATAGAGTTAGGCCACCGATTACTCGTTTAATACTTTAATTTGTATAAGTATCCAATGAAGAGAAAATTGGTGGGTATAATTAATTAAGAAGAATTTTCTTATAATTTGAAGAGTTTGGTTGGAATGCACACAATATTGTCTTATAAATAAAAAAAATACTTCATTTCAATTTGGATGGTTTGCATAGTGTCTCAAGAGACACTATATAAACTCATACTAATGAATAATAATTAACTAAGTGGGCTAAGACCAAAGAAAGCTCAACTATAAAACAATTGATATAAAAATATTAACTAATATAAATACTTCTCTAATTTAAATTCCTAAATCATCTAATCTAAATTTTCACTCCAAATTTTCCCTCTCAATGAAAGCAACAATGTTAAGAAGCTAAAGCTAACCTAATGAAAAACATAAAAAAAATGCATAATATAAATGATATTAAAGATAAATAAAATAAAGACTTCATACTAATAGATAATAACTAAACGGGCCTAAGACCAAAGAAAGCCCAACGATATAATGAATTGTTATAATTGGTTGATTCATATTGATACTAATGAATTTTAATTATAGGTTTCTCTAAAAAAATCATGGAACTAGACGACATGACTATATTCAAAAGCTCAATGCATTAATGAAGTTGAGATAAGATGATGCAAGAATCAAGTTAAATTTGATCTAATATATTTGAAAAGGACACATTAGAGTAGGTACCTAAATTAAATATTAAATTTCAGATAACTATCAATTTTGGTAGGAATTGGATATCATGCGGTAAATATCCATGCAGTTTTGATGTTTTTAATCAAGATCATTCGATCAAATATTCATGATCGAGATTGATTTATATTGATCTTATTAAGTAGTAATATGAATCAATCAATTTAAATGAATGGTTGAAATATGATATTTACTTACCATAGTACATCCTGGTCCATTTTAGCATATGTCCTAATTTTTTGCGGTGAGAACATTTTCTTTTAATTTCTTTGTTTTCAATTATGATCTTATGTGCATGTTCATTTTGAGTTTGTGAGATTTTCTAATTTAAGGTTTTCTTAAGAATAAAAAAAACAGATTCAATATGTCGTACCAGACTACCAGTGCCTCTAAAGTAGCAATTAGTCCGAATATGTCAACACACATATTCAACATGTCTTACTACAATAGAATAAATTACATGAAATAAAATCACTTACCGAAAAAAAAAAAGAATAAATTACATGAAATAAACCAATACAATTTTAATTTTTTTACAAAGAACCTAACATACAATTCTTGTATATATCTACTTCATCCATGAAATTGTTTATAATTGTGGCAATGTGGCTTGTCTTTCTTGAGCACTTTCTTAAGCTCATAAGTAATTTTTTTATTTGTTCCTCTCTTACATCTTTGATCTGAGCTTAGTAGTTTTCTATTATGACCCATTTCATCTGAAACTACAAAATAATAAACAAATAAATTAAACACTTAGTTTAGTTATTTAAATTAAATTATGGACCCGTTTGAATTAATTTATTTTTGAGCTTATACAAAACCCTTATACAAATAAATAAAATTTTATGTTAATTTATAAGTTTCTACTAATAAAATCTGTATTTTTATAAGCTATTTTTTCATCAACTACCATGACAAACTTATAATAATACTTAAAAACTTATTTATTTTCATAAAGTTTTTACATAAACTCAAAAAATAAGTTAATCCAAACAGGCTTATATATTATTGTACGTAAAATAATTAATTAAAGTAAGAATATATATGAATGGAATAGGAGATGTGATTGAGCTTCACTTACTTGCTAAAGCCTTGGAAGAGAAACTCAGCATAAACAAAAAGAGAACCACCAAAATAAGATAGCACTTGTTAGAAGCCATTATATTTTTCTTGCTAGTAATAATGAATCTCACAACTTATGCAAGACATACTTATTTATAATCCAAAATGAACGGTTGTTGTTTATTTTTAGGGAAATATTGTAGAACACAAAAACATACAACCGACACCGTATTCTATACGGTCAAAATACATTTTTTTGCTTTTTTAATATATATTTCCCACCTGACCTCGATTTGTGAAACACTAGTTTGCTGCATTTTAACCACAGCCGTGTACGGTGTCAATTGGAGATGTTAGCACAACTCTATTTTTAGTTTAAGGCATCTATCTATATCTCTATAATCCATGTATATCTATATAATAATGATGAGTATTGAGAAATGATTTTGTCTAACATGTGCGTCTCAATTGGTGCATGCTACAAAATTTATTGTTTGATTAAAGAAATTATAAAGATCATCTATATTTTTTTTATAGAAATTAATAATCATTTGATGAAAAGTGATCTCATGATGAAAAAGTGTCTGTAGATATTATAGTGAGCATGAGAATTTCAGTGAGCAAATTAATGAAGAATGTTAGTATGCCAGTGAAATTCTGGCGCGCAGGTAACAAATGTGGTATACGATATTCCAACATCGTACCAATGTAAAACACAATGGACAAAATATAAACAATAAACAGCAGGAAACACACAGTGATTTGTTGACTAAGTTCGGCGCAAATAGCAACCTACATCTGGGGGATACCAATCTAGGAGGAAATCCACTAATAGCCCTAGTTCTAGGTCTCATAGCAAACTCCTCGTTTACAACCACTACAAGAAAACAGCCAATTAGTGGCGGCCAGGAGCCCTCGCAACAGACCCAAAGTCGTCGCTATCAAAGGATTTAGTGGCGGCCAACTGGCGGCTACAGGACGTGAGGAAAACGTCCGTAGGTAAGTTTATTGACGGCTTAGGCCGTCGGAATAGGAAATGACGAAATTTGTGGCGGCCAGCGTCGTCAGTACGCAGCAAACGTTCAAAATCTGCCTAAGGGGTTAGCGACGGCTTGGGCCGTCGGAAATTTTGAATTAGTGGCAGAGGACCTGCGCTACTGACACAACGTCTGCCATATGTAGCGACGGCTTGGGCCGTCACTAATATTTGGCGCATTTTAAAAAAAAAATTAATTATTTAAATTTTTTTCTTAATTTATTTTAAAAACAGGTTTATTTATTATTTTTAAAAAGAAAATTTTAATCATTTTGAAAAACAATTTTATTAGTAGAAGAAAATACTTAAATTTTATTTAAATAACAACGTAAAATAATTAAACTTTGAAATTTGATCAAGTAGTAGAAAATACTTACATTTTATTAAGACATCAAAGATTGATGAAGAACAAAAGCTATTTACAAAGAAAATTGTTGGAGAAATTTAGTGAGATGTTGGAGAAATGTAGAGAGATGAATGAATGGTGTAATGTGAAATGTGTTATTAATTATTTAAATTTTTTTCTTAATTTATTTTTAAAACAGATTTATTTATTATTTTTAAAAAGAAAATTTTAATCATTTTGAAAAACAATTTTATTAGTAGAAGAAAATACTTAAATTTTATTTAAATAACAACGTAAAATAATTAAACTTTGAAATTTGATCAAGTAGTAGAAAATACTTACATTTTATTAAGACATCAAAGATTGATGAAGAACAAAAGCTATTTACAAAGAAAATTGTTGGAGAAATTTAGTGAGATGTTGGAGAAATATAGAGATGAATGAATGGTGTAATGTGAAATGTGTTAATGGAAGAAGATAGTTTTATTGGAAGGAGATAGTGAATGAATAAATAGTGAATAAAGATAATAAAATGTCATTAATGCCTACAGCAGCCTGCCAACAGCTACTTTTAATTCCTTCAAGGTATTAGCGACGGCCCAAGCCGCCACTAATGTCGTCGCCTGACACAGCAGAAAAGAACCTTTTTTTTTTAATTCCGTCATTGATTACCGACGGCTCAGGCCGTCACAAAAGTGGTGCGTGGTTTCTGACGGCTTAGGCCGTCACAATATCTATTGGTACTGACGGTTTAGGCCGTCGCAAACGTTTAGACGATTTTTTATTCATAAAATATTAATTGTTTATATTTGTGGCGTTTTTTTGTCCGTTTGTGACGGATTGGGCCGCCGGTAAGTTACTTAGGGCTTGGGCCGCCACTACCTGTTTTCAAAATTCGCCATGAAATCAACGTTTTCTTGTAGTGAACTTATCACCTAGTGACTATACCTACACAAGACTTACATAGACACGAAACCCTAAAAGTCTACATTTTGATACATTGGTTTCGGTGAGGAAACTAGGTTTAGCTCCTTTCTTTAAAAAACCACGAGTTAGCATGGACTTTCTGAGCAAATCGGGCTTCAAACACAGCTGGAAAAACGTGTAAGATCCAGCTCAAAAGTATTCTTGAACCAAATATAATCTTTCCTTAAATATATCACATCTTATGAAAATAAATAATCTTCATATGATCTTCAGTCAACAGAGAGAAAAACCAACGTCTTGGTGCTCAAGAAAATATCTGAAGTTACCAAAAAATGTAGAATTCAAGAGAGAAAAAAAAATGCGTACACATGACGCGAGATCAACACGCAGACAAGGCATATTGAACAGGTATACAATGTTGAAACATTGTATGTATCCAACATCTTGCTTGTATATTTGTTGTAGCAAAATGATGTCAACAACCAAATATCCAACAGCCACGATGAGAAGAAATTAATTTGAAGAAAATATGCACAAAAAAATTAATTTGAAGAAAATCTACATGTACATCGTCATCGTGCGACGATGAGGTTCATTGTGCCACGATACAAATTTGCGACGCATCGTCCCACGATGATGTGTATCGTGGCACGATGGCGCGAAAGTCCAAGCCTAATTAAAATCTATAAATAGAGTCATTCACTACCATATTTTGACACATTAGAATTGGGAGAGCTCAAGAAGGTATAAGGAGCACCCCAAGGGTCCAGGAAGGCAATCACCCACCATTGGGAGTAGTTTTTCTTGCGTGTAATCAAGGTTATTTTTATGTGTAATTTTCTAAGCTTTTTTATGTTGTTTGCATCTATGAGTAGCTAAATTTCCATGTAATTTGTTATTATATTATTGCAATTTCATCTTTATTAATCATTTAATTATCATCTATATTTAATCATGTTTTTCAATAGTATACATATTGGTGGAACATGATCTATATATCGAATGAGTACTGACTCTGCCTTTTGATATCCGAACTGATGATTATTATTCAACCAAAAAAGTTATTGTAAGAATACGTAATTTGCTGATTGTGATTTTTGAATTAATGTGTATCTTCAATGCTTATGTAACTAAGGGATTAGGAAGTGTGTCTTACGTAATTTGCCAACTCATGTAACTTAGTTTTCTACAATTTAAAATGAATATGAAATTTTGTAAAATAAATAAAAATAGAGATAATATGTTAACACAAATTACATGATTTTCTTGTGGTACGGCACACAAATTTCATGATTTTACTATTAAAACAAACACTTGAACAGTTGATCTGTTAAGATTTGCATAATTTGGAGAAAGTGGAGAAAACTTGATAAAATCATCAAAATAGTAAAAATTAAATAGATTCATATTTGATAAAAGATAACAAGAGAATGATAATAGATTGATCAAAAGATAGTGATACTAGGACAACTATGGCCCTTATATAGAGCACTTTGGATTTAACCAACTAACTAACTAATAACAAACTTTTACAAACAAATAGAAACTCCAACTATCTTAATCTAAATAAATGAATAGTGAGATCTAATTATTGATGTCTTTTATATAAGGCTAAACTGTATTTTTGGTCCCTTAAGTTTATTTTAGGTTTGAATCAGATCCCTTACGTTTTAAAAGTTTTAATGTGGTCCCTCACGTTATCAAGATTTGCATTAGTTAGTCGTTTCCGTCAAATTTTTCACTAATTCTGTTTGATCCTTACACGTGACTAACAGTTTGGACACATGGACACTATTTTGGACATGTTCAGTGTCATTTGGGATGCTAACTAAGTAAAAAAAAAATTAAAAACAATATATTACTTATAATAATGGAATCGACCCCAAAAAAAGTGTCTACAATAGTGTCAATGTGCCCAAAATAATGTCCACGTGTCCAAACTGTCAGCCACGTGTAAAAATCAAACGGAGTTAGTGAAATATTTGACGTAATGGACTAACTAATGCAAAAGTTGATAACGTGAGGGACCAAATTGAAACTTTTAAAACGTAAATGACCTGATTCAAACCTAAAATAAACGTAAGGGAGCAAAAGTACAATTTAGCCTTTATATAATTATTTTTTGCACTTCATCCATGTATTGGTAAAAAAAACATAGCTAGATTTAAAGATAATTGTGGCAACGTGGGGTGTTTCTTGGCTCTTCCTCGTGACTTTGATTAAGCTTGGCTGTTTGATTAATTGAAATCTGATGAAGATCATAAGTAATTCTTCCTCTCTTACATCGCTGATCCGGGTCTACAAAATAATATATATAGAAAACATTTGTTAGGTTAAATTTAATAACTTATTATACATATAATTGTGAGTACAATTAGAGAGATTTACTTACTTGCATTCATTTCAGAAGCATCAGGAGAAATGTTCCTAGCTAATGCTTTGGTTGAGAAACTAATGATACAGAACATGAGAAGCACCCAAATAAGGGAGCACTTCTTGGAAGACATTATACTCTTTGTAGCACATTTCACTACTTACTAACATATTCTAATTTATACTAAAAAATCGAGGGTGGTTTCTCATTTTTAAAGTAATTTATATATATTTTTAAGTAATTTAATGGCTAACCTCACATAACTTAGTGGCTCTTTTAATAATGTTTATAGTAATTAACTATAAGTTATATACTTATGGAAGATTTTGAAGGTATTTTTTAAGGTATTTTATATACAGTGTGGAGAAGTGACAAATTAATTTAAGTTTTTTACAATATTTAATAAATACACTAATATAAACATTAGTTAGTGTCGTGAGCTTAACTCAATTGGTAGAACGTTGCATTATATATGTAGAAAATCGAGAGATTCAAACTTTGGTCATTCCACTTATCCACTTTAAAGATGAAATTTCTAGTCACTAGACTATAAAGAAAACATTAATTAATTTTTTTTCGTGAACTCTCAGTTGATAACATCGATTATATATTAGGCATCTTTCACTTATTCACTTTGATGGTGGAATTTAACTATTATCTCTAAGAAAAAAACATTAGCTAATTCTTTCTCTTAAAAGACAAACTTGTAAAATACAAACTATATATTTATTAATAAATTTAATATCACAATCATTTTTCTTAATATTTCTGCATTTTACTCAAATTTGTATTTAAGGACAAATATTTAAGGACAAATATAATATTAAAGTTTACACACAGTGAACTAGCTTAACAATATCAGTATTGCCAGTTAAGCTAAGATTTACGAACAAAATAAAAAAAAAAAGTAGCTAACAAAAAAAATTGGATAAAAAATGTTAATTCCGACTTTAAACGAGTCACCTATTGATAGACAGTAGAATTGATATCCTCTGAAAAGTCGATTTTTAAATTAAAAACGGAGTTATAAAAACAAATTTATATATCATTTTGTGACATACTCTATTGGTGTTTTTTGACTGAGCAATGCCAGAATGCCATTGTTACTTCTCTTAAATTTATCAATATACTTTAATTTTTTGACTAATTAAATTTATTTTTTGAATTATAATTAAAGTTATTGGATGCTTCCTTCGTGAATTATGTCTATATGGCTGGCATGAATAAAATTCGACGTTGACTTTCAATAATATGGAAGATAATGTTGACTTTGATAATAGTGTTCACATTATATAGGCAAAATTATATGTACTAACTACCACGTCTATTCCCATATACTATCTATCTATATCTATTTATGGATACGTATCTCTACAAATAAAGTTTAATTATTCTAAACAAACACTTGTGAATTTGTGATGATGTGATCATGACATATCTAGATGAACTTCAACTCTCTGTTCTATTCTTTATTGAAACCTTGATTCACTAAATTAACTTAATGTTGTAATTGTGTATGATGAATGAATAGAGCAAAAAACTGTCCATTGAAACTATAAATATAATTTTCCCTCCCAAAAGTTAGAGAATAATGGTCCCAAAAGTGTTTGTATTTATTAATTAAACAAAAAATGTGTTTGTATTTTAACAATTTCTCTATAAATATATTGTCAAAATATATTTTTCATAAATATGAACATTCTAAAGATTAAAAAACATGAAAATCATATTATTATGAGTAAAAAATACGAAGTAATGTCCCATGAACTTAGTTCAATTGGTGGGACATTGCATTATATATGCAGGGGGCCGAAATTTGAATTTCGATCATCTGACTTATCGACATGATGAAATTTCTAGCAACTAGAGTATTTGACAAAAAAACCGAAATAATAAACTAGCCAATTTAAAAATTAGAGCAAGGCTCTAAATTGCTTGGACCGCCCCTATGAGTTTATCCATCGACGATAAAAAAAAAAAAAAAAAAAAAAAACTGTTTGGATATTGAATATTAACAAAATTTGAGAAAACTTAAATTTTCACCTAAATAAAAAAACAATGTGTTGTACCAAAAAATAAAACAATGGCTCTTTTTGGTAGGATCAAATTTTGAGCTTATAGCTTATATGACAAAAACAAGTTCCATTTGCTAAACGTTTTTTCAAAAAAATAATTTATAGCTTATTTTATTAGTTTATTTCTTAAATGTTCTTTCAAATAACTTTTAGCTTATCATTTTTTCTTTCAATTTTACTCCTATCATCTTATTTGAAAAAAAATATATATTAATTAAACATATATTTTTTATGTCATTTCAAACTTATAAGGTAATTTAACCGTAAATTTTACCAAACACTATAAATTCGATCTATTAACTTACTATAAACTAAAAACTAACTATAAGTTATTTACTATAATTTATCTGTTATAAAATAGCTTATCAATTATCAACAATTTTTTACCGAACATAGCCAATGTCAACTCTTGTATCGTAGTTTTTTTTTTTTTTTCTTTTCCAAAATCATAGTACTTTGAGTTGAACCATTAACTTGCAAAAGACAGATGTGTTAAGAAAATAAGAAAAGGTCCAAAATCGGCATGTGTAAGGATAGCCGATATATTTGAATGTGACCGAACACTTACAATTTCATATATGTAAAGTCAAACAGAGTATAAATACAACTTATTTGTTTAATTTTATTTGCTTGATTTTATGCAATGCTACCGCTTACGATTTCTGATGCCATCAGAATTGACCATAACCACAAGCTTAGCTCATTTCCGAAAGTTGCATATACATAATGATAATACTTACTAGGTTTAAAGGAAAACATTAAATTTAAGAAAATAAACATTTCAATTCATGTGATTCATTTTTCTTGTATCTCAAGAGATCCTATACATAGATTAATACTAATATAAAACAACTAAAATAAAAAGACCAATTAATATAAATATTATTCTAACTTCAATTTTTAGAATATTCAATATAAATTTCTCCTCTATCATACAATTTGATGATATAGATTCGTTTATATAAATTATTTATAAGTTTAATGGTATGTTTTGTTAGTATAAATTAATTTTATACTAACAACCAATAAAAATTAAGCATTTTATCATGTCATACAATTGAAGTGTGTTGAGGAAAACTAATCTATATAAAAAATACAGAATTATTGCTCTCAATCACTTGTGCAATTTAATAGACAATCAAAAAATCCAATACCAAACAAAACAATAACAACAGTAAAATAAATATAAAACACGAAATTTAACATAGAAAACATATACTCAAGTTGTAGCTCAAAACAACCAACTTTATTACATACTTTTTATCACTTAGGACAAAAAAAGAACTCTTCTTCTCACTGTTACAGCTGCGCCTCTGTTTATTGTTTTATTTTCACACACATAAGCCCATTCCTCTTAACACCTCCCCTTTTCTTATTTTTTTCTTTCTTATAATTAATTTGGGCCACTCCAAATAGGAAGAATAATCCAACAAAGTGAAGAGTAGTAGGATACTTTTGTAGAATATACTATTGATATTAATTGACAATGTAAAATTAGAATACACATATTTTAACTAATTTTATTACTAAAATAATTTTTTTAAATATGTATAATTTTTATTAGAATTTTCTATAATAAGTAACGAGTATTTTTCTTTTTTTTTTTTAATTTGTTTGACAATAGTACTTCTTGATATTTTAAAATGCCTAATAATTTGAGACGAATTCAACTAATGTGAAAATGAAATTCAATTTAAAACCAATGGAGTATTATTAAATCAAAAGAAATCCGAAATCGTTTTCTCATGCAAGAAGTCAACATGCATTAAAAAGTTTGGTAGATCGAAAGAAACAAAAGCAAAGTCAAACTTCAATGACATCAAGTTGTAATATTATTATATAGTACAACTCTTTATTAAACAAATAATATTCAACAATTGTTAAGAATCAGAACCCATTTTCTCAATTTTGTGAACTCCAAACAATGTCCAACCATAATCATAATCACAAATTTTCAATTTCATCTAGCTTGTTGGTATTTTTGTTACTAAATCTATGTCAAATCACTACAAGCTTAACACAATTTGAAGCGTTGCTAAAATGGAAACAAAGTCTCCCTCCACAACCAATTCTTGATTCATGGAAAATTAACAACTCAAGTTCAACACAAACACCATGTTCATGGAGAGGTATAACTTGTGATTCAAAAGGAAGTGTTACAATCATAAACTTGGCTTATACTGGACTTGAAGGTACTCTTAATCACTTAAACTTATCGGTTTTTCCAAACCTTCTTCGTCTCGATCTTAAAACAAATAATCTCACTGGTGTTATACCTGAAAACATCGGCGTTCTTTCGAAACTCCAATTTCTTGATCTTTCTACTAATTATCTCAATGGAACTTTGCCTCTTTCTATAGCCAATTTGACTCAAGTTTACGAGCTTGATGTTTCGAGAAACGATGTTTCAGGTATATTAGACCCTCGTTTGTTTCCTGATGGAACTAATAAGCCCAGTTCCAGAACTGGGCTTATAGGCATCAGGAATCTTCTTTTCCAAGATACCCTTTTAGGCGGTCCACTTCCGATCGAAATTGGGAATATAAAAAACTTGACTATACTAGCTCTTGATGGAAATAATTTCTCTGGGCCAATTCCTTCATCTTTAGGGAAATGTAAACATTTAAGCATTCTTAGATTAAATGAAAATCAATTCTCTGGTCAAATTCCACGAAGTCTAGGCAAATTAACCAACTTAACTGATCTTAGATTTTTCACCAACAACTTAAATGGAACTGTGCCACAAGAATTTGGAAACCTTTCATCTTTGATTGTGTTACATCTTGCTGAGAACAATTTCATTGGTGAGTTACCACCAGAAATTTGCAAAAGTGGAAAACTTGTTAATTTCAGTGCTGCTTATAACAGTTTCACTGGTCCAATTCCAAGAAGTCTTAGAAACTGCCCTTCTTTGTATAGAGTTAGAATGGAATACAACGAGTTAACCGGTTATGCAGATCAAGATTTCGGAGTTTATCCGAATCTTACTTACATTGATTTCAGCAATAATAGAGTTGAAGGTGGTTTATCTTCTAAATGGGGTTCATGCAAAAACTTGCAATCACTCAAAATGGCGGGTAATTCGGTTAGTGGAAAAATTCCAAGTGAGATTTTTCATTTGGATCAATTACAAGAGCTTGATCTATCTTTTAACCGATTATCGGGAACTATTCCTTCACAAATTGGAAATTCTTCGAATTTGTCTAACTTAAATTTGAATGGTAATAGTCTTTCTGGTAAGATACCTATTGAAATCGGAAAGCTTTCGAATTTGCAAACTTTAGACCTTTCGATGAACGCGTTGTTTGGAGAAATTCCAGCTCAGATAGGTGATTGTTCGAATTTGTTGAATTTGAATTTGAGTAACAATCATTTGAATGGAACAATTCCTTTCCAAATTGGAAATCTTGGTTCATTACAAGACTTTTTGGATTTGAGTTACAATTCAATTTCTGGTTCAATTCCTGGTAATATCGGTAAGCTTTCGAGTTTGATAAGCTTAAATATCTCGAACAATAATTTATCGGGTAAAATTCCCGATCAAATTAGTGGAATGTTGAGTTTGTCAAGTCTTAATCTCTCTAACAATCATTTGGAGGGTAATGTTCCTAAAGATGGCATTTTCAAATTGAACTCTTCTAATTTACTTGATTTGAGCAATAATCAAGGGCTATGTGGTAATTTCAAAGGTTTGATACCTTGCAATGTTTCACTCATTGAACCAAATGATGATGGAAGTAACAAAAAAAAAGTTGTGATTCCAATTGTTGCTTCTTTAGGAGGTGCACTTTTTCTCTCATTGATAATTGTTGGCATAATTTTATTATGCTACAAGAGAAAATCAAGAACTACAAGAACAAGGTCTTTATTGGATACACCAAATCCATTTTCAATTTGGTATTTCAACGGAAGAGTTGTGTACGGTGACATAATCGAAGCTACTAACAATTTCAACGACAAGTATTGCATAGGCGAAGGAGCGTTCGGGAATGTTTACAAAGCGGAACTGAATGGTGGTCAAATATTCGCGGTGAAAAAGTTGAAATGTGATGAAGAGAATTTAGACAAAGAAAGTATAAAAACATTTGAAAGTGAAGTTGAAGCTATGACAGAAACAAGACATAGAAATATTGTGAAGCTTTATGGATTTTGTTGTGAAGGGATGCATACATTTCTTGTTTATGAGTATATGGATAGAGGAAGTTTAGCTGATATGTTGAATGATGATAAGAAAGCTTTAGAACTTGATTGGTTTAAAAGAGTTGAAATTGTTAAAGGTGTTGCAAGTGCTCTTTCTTATATGCATCATGATTGTTCACCAATTTTGATTCATAGAGATATATCAAGTAAGAATATTTTGTTATCAAAGGATCTTGAAGCTCATGTTTCAGATTTTGGTACTGCAAGGTTTCTTAAGCCAAATTCACCTATTTGGACTTCATTTGCTGGCACATATGGCTATGCTGCTCCAGGTAATTTTATCTAACTATCTTCTGTCTTAAATTTATGAATTCGGATTATTTGTTAATTGTTGTTGTCGAGCCAGTGTTAGTCCATACAGAGCAAAACTCTGACTTTTAAATGACCACTCTGCTAGTGAGCGGTAGGACTGGTGTCTCTCATATTAGTCGGTTCTTAAACTGGATACTGATTTAATACCGTTAAATCTCAATCAAACGGTTTACATTCTAAGGTTAAATTTTTTAGATATTTTGAACAAACGCAGAAGCTATTTTGTGTTTGTATACCGTTTAAAAAATCACTTTTATATTCTATTTTTTCTAAAAATTTAGCAAATAGAAGATTATGTTTACTTGAAATAGTTGATCTATTTTCGATATCGATTTGTATGTTGTATTATACCAAAATAGTACTTTTCATCTTCTTTACAATTGACTAATTTTCACTATGTTTTTGCTACTACAGAACTTGCATACACAATGGCAGTGACAGAGAAATGTGATGTATTCAGCTTTGGTGTTTTAGCATTTGAAATCCTAACAGGAAAACATCCTGGTGATCTTGTTTCTTACATACAAACATCTAATGATCAAAAGATAGATTTCAAAGAGATTTTAGACCCTCGCCTTCCTTCGCCTCCAAAGAACATTTTGAAAGAATTGGCATTGGTTGCAAATTTAGCTCTTTCTTGTTTACACACAAATCCTCAATCTAGACCAACCATGAGAAGCATTGCCCAGTTGTTGGAAATGGAAACTGCATTTAACACTTGATTGAAGTTTTTTACTGTTTTCTTTTGGTTCATTTGGTTTGTGTATAGATACTTATTGTGTATATCATAGTGATTGTTATTTCCTTGCTCAAAAGGCAATATATATAATGAAATGATTTGCGTAATTTTTTTCCTTGCGTAATTTGGATGATAAAGTAATCCAAATTCATTTATTGGTTTGCGTAATTTTTTTTCCTCTCATTTTCTCTCCATAGAACCAAACGGACTATAAATGTGCTTAGTATATGATAGAGCCAAAAAGTAATGTAATATATTGTAGAGTATAATATATATATATATTAAAGTGTGGATCCATAATTTTTAAACTTAATTAATACACGGTATCATAACTACTATTTTAAACTTAATAATACAGCGCCCAGTACTCACAAAAAGCATCAATACAATCATTAAAATGATTTAAAACCTCTGGACAATCATGCTTTGAGCTGCAGGGACATTTGGTTTCTGCATTATTAAATAAGAAAAAATTAAAACGTAACTAAAAGATAATAGAATATTGTGTACAATAAAAATTCAAAATTTTAAATGGTGCAAAAAATGGCATACTTGTAATCATAGTGGTTTGTGTGAGAATCAGTGGAGAGAACAAGATGATCAAAGCAAGAATAAACATAAAAATTTGAGACATATGTTTTTCTTCTTTGCATGTAATTAGTAAATATTTTTTTGAAACCTCTTTTTATTTGTTGAATTATTTTGTAACCTCTTTATAAGTAAAAATTTCATCCTTTGGTAACTTCAATTAAATTTTTTAACACTTCGACGTTGTAAAAAACCATTAATTTTATAAATGAAATTAATATTAAATGCCAATACTATTGAATATGTCATGCATAATCCTTTAGTTCACTCAATTGATCAATTAACCTTATTAATGATCTCACATAAAAATCTTGATGATCATCAAAGATCATTATTATTTTATTAAATTTCATAATATATTTTATTATTTAAGTTTTCACCTTTTATATAATAGATAGGGAATAATAATCTCAAAAGAGAAGCATATGGAGTGATGGAAAAAGTAGGTGTATTAATAAGAATTAAGCGGTGACGTAACAAAACTTTTTTTTTTCCATAACAACTCTTTTTTATAAAAACGTGACAACACATTTATTTATAAATAAAAAGTGGGCATTGGATGACTTTTTTTAAAACAATTTATATCAAAGATAATGCATATATATCAAGCATGGAAATTGTATTTAGACAGATATTGTGTTACGCAACAGTTTAGATAGAATATTAAATAACTTTGTTGAACATATAAGGTTTAGGATGCCACGTTCTACACTGAATCAATTAAAAATTTCTCGAAACAAAAAAAATTTGACATCAATTTTTTTAGGCTTAAACATTATTTTCGTTCCTGTAAGTTCAGAAATTTTTGGTTTAGTCCTTGTATCTTTTTTTGTTGCAAATTAGTCCTTGCATGTACAAATCTTTTTAATTTTAGTCCTTAAAGCTAAAATTCGCAAAAAAATCTGTAGAAAAATTTGCTGGTTCCTTGCAGATTTTACTGCGGATTTTAGTTTTAATGGACTAAAACCAAACGATTTGAACATACAAAAACTAATTTGCAACAAAAAAAGATACACGGACTAAAACCAAAAAATCACAAACTTACATGAACGAAAATGATGATTAAACCATTTTTTTACAAAACATAGAAATAATTGACTTCTATTTCTAAATCAAAGATTTTAAAATGACACATCTACAAAGTACTAACTAATACAATACTATTTACAAAACATACCAAAGTATTATCCGCTCAAATATGGAGCACAAATCTCACTTTCGTATAACACTGACACCATATTTTAAAATTTTGTGGCCCTCTAATAATAGTTATATATTATTTATGCTTACAAAATATTATATATTTTAATAGATGAACAATGCTATATATTAGAGAAAAAGTATAAAAAGTACAAGAAATATACTATATCATTTTTGAAAAATCAAATTTGCTATAAAATAGAAAGTTAGAGAAAATCATGGGGAGGTTGGCTATGGAATTGTAGAACCATGATTGATTAATTCATCGCTTTCTTGCTTGTTAGTTTCGTAAAAACAAGCATTTCCCTTAATAGATTAGGGGTAAATTATGATTATTTTGTGTCTTTAGTTCAAATCACCACTACGTACACCATTATTTTTTATATAATTTTAGTTTTAGTCATTTTAAACTAAATTAAAACCGATACTATTTTTTTTAAAAAAAAACCTAAGAATTAAATTAAGGGAAACAACTATTTTGCTCTTTTAATATGCAACTCATTGTCATTCTGATCATTGATGTTAAATTAATTGGGAAAATTTGGTTGTATTGTTATTTTGGCCACTTGCCATATCATTAGCCATCGATCAAACAATGTCACCTTGATGTGTCTCAAAAAAAATGCAGCTCAACTTTTTTTGTCAAGTTAACAGCCAAAGTTAACGCCGGAGACTAAACTCTCTAGCAGAATGTAGAGTTATGGACTATTTAGTAGTTTTTCCTCAGTCAGAGACCAGAATGACGGCGAGTTGCACATTAAAGAACCAAAATTATTGTTTTCCGATTAAATTAACTATCATATCATGGTTTTATAAATACCTCATAATAATATGATAAGAGTTTAATTTATCTTTATTAAGTAAATGGTGTCGGCGACTTTTGCAGGAACTTAGGGTCTTTGATTTAAGGTGTTGGCAGTAAAATATAGGATGACAGATGGTCATATATGGATAATGGGGACAATAGAGCGTCTAGTTGGTGGAAAGTTATCCATAGCATTAGGTGTGAGAATGAGACGGAAGAGTTCTCTATATTTCTGGAATGGTCAATAATTACATTTCTGGTAATAAAATAAGAGTTTAATAAAGATACACTGATCGTGGAAAATAGTTTTATATAATCATCCAATAAAAAATAATTATTTTGTCATGTCATATCAAAAAAGTGGGAAGAATTGGAGTGACGTGGTAGAAAATATGGTTGGTATTTATTGATAGTGTAAAATTATTTTATAATATCAATCTATATTAATTTTTTTCATAAAATAAATGCGCTCCTAACAAAATATCTATTAATTGTATTATTAATACACAGAAAATTATATTTATATTTTTATCAACCATATGTAAAACTATACATTAATAAAATATACTAAATAATATAAACAACAGATATGTTCTTATGAATTTTGTCATCAACCACTGGGATTTTTAATTTTATCCTCTAAAATAAGTATATAATAAAATTCTAAAATAAGTATATAATAAAATCCTAATTTTTATATAATTTTATGGGTGTTGATCGTCCCACTTTATCATATCATTTGTCACATCATTTAAAATATAAGCCATCAACATTTTTAAGTCATAAAATCAAGATGATATATGAACCAAAATTGAGTGATTTTAAATTGAAGAATTAATTTTGTGAGTAAGTGAAAATAGGTGAACAAAAACTGTCATTAAACCTAAAGTTTGAAGATCGAAAATATAAACATTTGTCAGAATAAATAACTATAATAAATTTTTTCTACGAAATTAATCAAATTTTATGACATATATAAATGAGTTATTCCCGAATAAGTAATTAATCTACATAATCATATATTCAATTTATAATTTTATAATATAATTAATGATAGAGCATGTCATGAAAATTTAGTTCTGGTTAAGAGAAAAATAAGATCAGAGTCATGTTTTGGTTAAAAAAAAATGCATTAACAACCAATTAATTATTTTGGCCGTTTAATAAACATATTATACGTTTAGTGGTATCATAATTATATTAAACTTAATTAATACACGGTATCATAACTACTATTGTAAACTTAATTAATAGGGTCATTAACCGGTGCCCTCAGAGCAATGATTAAGGATAACTAAAAAAAAATTAAAATTGAAAATAACACTTTTTATATTTTCGAGGAGTTTACTTCACAAACTCTAATGTTATATTTCAATTTTTACTTCCTTAAACAGTATATCGGAGACATCGTTTAGCATTTTCCTAATTAATAATACAACGCCCAGTACTCACAAAAATCATCAATACAATCATTAAAATGATTTGAAACCTCTGGACAATCATGCCATGAGCTGCAGGGAGATTTGGTTCCTGCATTATTAATAAATAAGAAAAAATTAAAACGTTACTAAAAGATAATAGAATATTGTGTTCAATAAAAATTCAAAATTTTAAATGGTGCAAAAAATGGCATACTTGTAATCATAGTGGTCTGTGTGAGAATCAGTGGAGAAAAAAAGATGATCAAAGCAAGAACAAACATAAAAATTTGAGACATATGATTTTCTTCTTTGTATGTAATTAGTAAATATTTTTTGAAACCTCTTTTTCTTTTGTAGAATTATTTTGTAGCCTTTTTATAAGTAAAAATTTCATCCTTCAGTGAATTCAATTAAATTTTTTTTAACACTTCGACGTTGTAAAAAACCATTTATAAAATTGACATTAATATTAAATGCCACTATAATATGTCATGTATATATCCCTTTAGTTCACTCGATTGATCATTTAATCTTGTAAAGCTCTCACATAAAAATGTTGATGATCATCAAAGATCATTATTATTTTATTAAATTTCATTATATATTTTATATTTAAGAAGCGTATTAAGTAAAGAAACGGTGACGTGACAACACTTTTTTTTGTCCATAACAACACATTTATTTACTTTCAAAAAAAAATAAATATTTATTTATTTTATTTTATAATAACGACACAACACATTTATTTTTAAATAAAAAGTGGCATAGGAAATTAGGAATAGGATGATATTTTATTACAACAATTTATATCAAAGATAATGCATATCAAGCATCGGGGCGATTCCGCCGCCCAGCTTGTCTGGGGACTTGTCTGGGCTGCCCAACCAAATTTTTTTTAAAAAATAAAACAAAGGTAAACAAGATAAAGAAAAAGAAAGAAAGACACCGTCTCTCATAACATAATCACTCTCTCTCAAATTGAATCGCACCTCTCTCAACTTATGTCCGAGATGCACAAATTTGATTAAACATAAAAAGGGTCAGTTATATTTCTCTTGTTTCATCACTTTCAGTTATTATCTTTTCAATTTCATTGCTTTTTGTTTTCCGTATGTTTATTTGATGCTTATCATAATCTCTTTTACATTTTTGGGTTTCTTTAATCTATTTCTAAGAAATAGTGAAAAAGGTTTCATTTGTTTTGTTTAGGATTGGGTTGTTAAATATTTTGGATTCACTTTAATTAATTAATTAAAATATAATTAAAAGTGTATAATATCAAATATAATTAATTAATATATTGGGCTTTATGATGGACGGACCGTGATGGGTTGGACCGTTTCTATTAGTCAGCCCATTGAGAGGTCCCTGCCTCCGCTGATGAGTATATATTCTGACTATCCCATTGGGTCAGATATACTGAAAACACAAAATACGTAACTGCTCATCAGAAGGCGGCAGAAGCACTTCTCAATCTTTTCACTGTCTTTTCTCGGTCAATTTCAATGGATACTATTTCAACAATTCCAGGTACATATTTACTGTAATTAATTAAACAATGATATGCTATATTTCATGTCTATTATATGATCCATATATATTAAATTATTCTTTCAATTGGTATCACGAGCTTGGATAGATATGTTATATGGCTATACGTAATCTGTACCGATGCATGTATATTGAAATACTTATTTACCATGACAATTAAATACTGTATATGCATATATGTGTTCATGATTATTACTGAAGCATATACGATTCTTGCTTTCGATGAACAGTTATTTTGAAAACTATGCATGTGTACAACAATTCATGATTGAACATAGTTATGGACATTGAAAATTAAATATGTGATTCTGTTTCTATTTATATATATATGAACTGCTATCATCGCTATTCTTGCCGTTTCTCTTCGATTGAACAATTACTGTTTTAAATTTTGTAAGTTGTACCATATTCTGTGAGGAACTCATCAAGCAAATTAATCGAAATTAACAGAACAAATCCTTTTATCTCAGTATCGTTCAGATTTTATAAAACCCCAATTTTTTCAATCGATCTACAATCCTTTAATTTGCTTGATGATTCTCCAAATCATTATGGGAATACTCTCTGTTGTTGTCTATCGATCAAAACCATTTTAAAATCGTTATTTTTCGTCCCCTGTAAAGAGATAAACATCCGGGTCGAACCGTGGGTCATCGCGACCCGTTTCAGTATTCCGGGCGAAGAAGAAAACTTTTTTTGAAACAGGCGCGTGTACCTCACGCGCGCATTACCTGTAACCGCCACCCAGGCGCGTGTATCCCACGCGCGCGTAAAATCTGGAACCGCCCTGCACGTTTCGCGATAATCCACTCGCCGTATAGGCGCGTGTATTCACGCGCCAGCTGTCAGTTTGACTTGAAATTTTTTTTTTTTTTTCGCTGACCTGTACCTTTGACCCAGAATTTAAAATTCTTTTCCCTTTTCTTCTTGGACCCAATTGCTGTTTCAGCATTTCTTTAACTTTATTAATTCTTTTGGGTCTGTCTATGCTATATATATAAAATTCTACAACCTTTTATGCATAGATGTCAATTTGAACAATTGTAACCTTGCCTATCGCAGGTATAATTGTTTGAATTGCGTATGTTAATTGCTTAATTAAAATATTCTACAGCAATTAATTTATTTATATTAATGGTAATTATATCCTATCGATATGTTACTGTTAGATATAAATTTTCTTTTTTAAATAAACAATTATTATTTGCCTCTGAATTTTTATACCCATCCTTATTTAATGGATAAATAATTGTTTACTATATTATGATCTATATTATGTTAATAATAACTATACCCTATCGGTATATTATTATTAATGTAGGCTTATATTTATCTTTTTCAAATATCCTATCGATATTGGAATTGATGATGTAAGTTTTCTCTATTATTCTATTTTGCTTTAAGATCATAATGCAACAGAGTTTTTATTATGGACAAGTTTGACTGCATATACATGGAATCTTTTATTTATAATCTCTTAATGATTCCTTATTCTTTCATGACAGTCTCTTTTCCTAACTCTGTGAAAACTCTCAATGGGACAAACTATGAGGACTGGAAAGATTCCTTGGATCTCTATTTAGCTCTTCATGATTTCGATTTAGCTTTAAGAGTTGACAAGCCTGCTGATCTTACCAATGAGTCTACTGAAGCTCAAAGGACCTTCTATGAAAAATGGGAAGCTTCTAACAGAAAATGTCTCAAGGTCATTAGCTACACCATGGAAAAGTCTATCAGGAAAAGCATCCCAGAAACTGAAAATGCCAAAGATTATTTGAAGGCGGTCAGTGAAAAATTCACAAAATTTGACAAAGCTAAGAAATGTGAGTACCTGTCACTCTTCGATAAGACAAAATATGATGGTACTAGTGGTGTCCGTGAACATATTATGAAACTCATTCACTACTACAATAAGTTGAAAGAGCTTAAGGTTGAGATTGGTGAGAGCACTTTGATCTGGAGAGTACTTGAATCCTTACCTTCCCAGTTTGATGTCATGAGAACTTCCTACAATACTCAAAAAGCTGAATGGACAATTGATGAGATGATTGCCATTATCACTCAAGAAGAGGAGTCTTTTAAGAGGTCTAAAGAACAGAGTGTTCAATTTGTTGCTGGTTCCACCTCTGGTACAAAGGATTTCAAAGGAAACAATCACAAAGGAAAACATTATGATAAGAAAAAGGGAAAGGCATTGCAAATTTATGAACCTAAGAAGAAATCGTTCAAAGTTAAATTTAAGGGTAACTGCAAATACTGCAAGAAATTTGGCCATAAGGTTGATGACTGTTATGCTTTGAAAAAGAAACTTGAAAAGCAAGGTACACTCCTAGCTCTAGCTTGTTTTGAATCAAATGTTGTAAATGTACCTTCTGATACTTGGTGGTTAGACTCAGGTGCAACTATTCATGTTGTGAATTCTTTGCAGGGGTTCACAAGCCTGAGGAAACCAAGTGATGCTGAGGCAAAGGTCATTGTGGGAGATGGAGCTGGAGTACCTGTTTTAGAAATAGGAGTTGTTTCTTTGCTTTTACCTTCTGGACATACTTTAATTTTGAAAGATGCAGTTTATGTACCTTCCATGAGAAGGAATTTGATTTCTGTTTCCGCATTAGACAAATCTGGTTACACTTTTAATTTTGGCAATGGAAAACTTGTTGTTTGTTTTAAATCTACCGCTGTTTGTTCTGGAATTTTGCGTGATGGATTGTATATGTTGGATACAAATGAATTTTCTGCAAATTCAGTCGTTGGGTCTAAGCGTGGTAAGAAAGATGAGAATTCATCCATGTTATGGCATAAGCGCTTAGGACACATTTCTAGGCCTCGCATTGAAAGGTTAATTAGAGACAATATCCTTCCTAATCTTGATTTCTCCGATTTTGAAACTTGTGTCGATTGTCTAAAAGGAAAGCTAACTGCAAAATCCAGGAATTCAAAGGGAAATAGATGTGACGATGTTCTGCAATTGATTCATACTGACATGTGTGGGCCTATAACACCTGTTGCTATGGGTGGATATAGGTATTTTATCACCTTCATAGATGACTTCTCTAGATATGGTTGGATAGAACTTCTACAAGAAAAATCTAGTTCTTTGGCTGCATTTAAGTCATTCAAAGCTGCTGTTGAATTGAAAACAGGAAAGAAGATCAAATGTGTGAGGTCTGATAGAGGAGGAGAATATTATGGTAGATATGATGAGACTGGAAGAAATCCAGGACCATTTGCGAGATTTCTTGATGAATGCGGAATTGAGGCTCAATATACTATGCCTGGCACACCTCAACAGAATGGAGTTGCAGAGCGACGAAATCGTACTCTCATGGACATGGTGAGATGCATGATGAGTCATTCCACATTACCTGATTTTCTTTGGGGAGACGCCCTGAGGACTGCTGTATACATTCTAAATCAAGTTCCTAGTAAGTCTGTAACAAAAACTCCTTATGAACTCATGACAGGAAGGAAGCCGAGTTTAAAACATTTTCATGTCTGGGGATGTAAAGCAGAAGTCAAACACTATAATCCTCAACAGAAGAAACTTGATATGAAGACTATTGGTGGTTTCTTTATTGGCTACAGTATGGGCTCCAGAGGCTGTAGATTTTATTGTCCTTCTCATTCTACACGAGTTATTGAATCTGACCGAGCGGTTTTCTTTGAAGATGACTTGGAAAGTGGGGTTTCTACACCACGACCAGTTACTCTTAAGGAAGATCGTACTTTTCTACCTATGCCAGTTGTTTCTCTTCCTACTGATATTGTGATTCCTAATCAACCACTTACTCAAGATGATGTTGCACCTGCACCACAAATTAATGAAGAAGCTACTGAACCTACTATAGAACAAAATGTTGATCATAATGATGTTGATGAAGTAATTCCATTGAGGCGATCTCAAAGAACCCGCAAGTCTACTATCTCAGATGATTATGTGTACCTACAAGAGCATGAGTTTGATCTCCATGATGATAATGATCCTTCCACTTTTCATGAAGCTGTCTCTTGTTCTAATGCTACTGATTGGGCAAATGCCATGCATGATGAATTAGCTTCTATGTCTAAAAATGCAGTTTGGGATCTCGTGGAGTTACCAGTTGGATGCAAAGCCGTGGGATGCAAATGGGTCTTCAAAACTAAACGTGATCCAAGTGGTAAAATCGAAAGGTACAAGGCTAGATTAGTGGCGAAAGGCTATAGTCAAAGAGAAGGAATTGATTACAAGGAGACCTTCTCACCCGTATCTACCAAGGATTCTTTTCGGGTTGTTATGGCTTTGGTTGCACATTTTGATTTAGAACTTCACCAAATGGACGTGAAGACAGCTTTCTTGAATGGAGAACTTGCTGAAGATGTGTATATGTTTCAACCCGAAGGTTTCGCCGAAGCAGGTAAAGAACACTTAGTGTGTAAGTTGAATAAATCCATCTATGGATTAAAACAGGCATCTAGGCAATGGTATCTGAAATTTGACCAAGTTGTTACTTCTTTTGGTTTTAAAGAAAATGCCTCAGATCAGTGCATTTATTTAAAGACTAGTGGGAGCAATTTCATAATTCTAGTTCTATATGTCGACGATATTCTTCTTGCTAGCAGCTGCATTAATCTTTTGAATGAGACAAGAAACATGTTAAGTAGCCACTTTGATATGAAGGACCTTGGTGATGCTTCAGTTGTTTTAGGCATCCAAATTTTTCGTGACAGGTCACGTGGTGTCCTTGGATTGTCTCAAAAAGGATACATTGAAAAGATCCTTAAGCGTTTTAATATGCACTCTTGCACCCCATGCACTGCGCCTGTTCAGAAAGGTGAAAAATTCTCTAAAGTTGAATGTCCTCAAAGTAAAAGTGAAACTACCGAAATGGAAAATGTCCCATATGCTTCCGCTGTTGGTAGTTTAATGTATGCTCAAGTTTGCACTCGTCCTGATATTGCTTTTGCAGTTAATTCTTTAGGGAGATACTTGAGCAACCCAAGTTTGGGTCATTGGAAAGCCGTTAAAAAGGTCTTACGATACTTGCAGGGAACCAAAGATTATATGTTGACCTACAAGAAGTCTGATCAACTCGAGGTCATTGGTTATTCTGATTCTGATTTTGCAGGTTGCCCTGACGACCGAAAGTCTACTTCCGGCTTAATTTTCATGATGGCAGGAGGAGCTATTTCTTGGAAAAGCGTTAAACAGAGTACTATTGCTACCTCTACCATGGAGGCAGAGTATGTCGCTTGTTATGAGGCTACTTGTCAAGCTATGTGGCTGAAGAACTTAATTTCTTATTTCAAAGTTGTTGAAAGCATATCTAGGCCACTTGTGATATATTGCGACAATACTGCTGCTGTTCATTTCTCTCATAACACTAAGAGCTCTTCAAGGTCAAAGCATTTTGACATTAAATTTCTATTTGTGAGAGAGAAAATTCTTGAATTTCAGACTCGAATTGAACATCTTGCAACAGAGAATATGTTGGCAGATCCACTAACCAAAGGCTTAACCGTTGGAGTTTTTCAGAGGCATGTGACCCAAATGGGTTTAGTTAAGTCTTTTGATATTCTGGATTAGTGGGAGTCTGATTGATACATTTTATTGATGTAATTTTATGAGATATGTAATAAATGACGTCACTCTATAATCATATCTCTTATGGCATTTTAGATGCACGGACCATTATTGGATTACAAATTCTTAATTTTATAATGTTAATCCATATTTATTATCATATGTGAAATCTAAGGTTTGGCGTGTATGATTTTGTTTGCCCTATCGGATTCATCTTCTGCACTGCTTGAATCTTATGTTTCCTATACTACTTTGATAACAATTTTGTTATACATATTTGATAAATCTTTGGCACTATTCTTATGTTATATTTTAATAACTAATTAAAGTAATCCAAGTGGGAGATTGTTAAATATTTTGGATTCACTTTAATTAATTAATTAAAATATAATTAAAAGTGTATAATATCAAATATAATTAATTAATATATTGGGCTTTATGATGGACGGACCGTGATGGGTTGGACCGTTTCTATTAGTCAGCCCATTGAGAGGTCCCTGCCTCCGCTGATGAGTATATATTCTGACTATCCCATTGGGTCAGATATACTGAAAACACAAAATACGTAACTGCTCATCAGAAGGCGGCAGAAGCACTTCTCAATCTTTTCACTGTCTTTTCTCGGTCAATTTCAATGGATACTATTTCAACAATTCCAGGTACATATTTACTGTAATTAATTAAACAATGATATGCTATATTTCATGTCTATTATATGATCCATATATATTAAATTATTCTTTCATGGGTGATCCGTGATAAAGGCTTATATTTTTTTTTGTTGATATGAAGAATGATTTGAAATGTTATTTTTATTGTGTTTGTGTGCTTGTTGTTTCTGATTATTGACAACTTAATGTTTTTTCTGAACAATGTTTGGTTTAGGTCTTTTTATATTGTACTTGTACATTTAAAAGATTAAGCATGTGTGTAATAATATCCCTAATCAGAATTTTAACTCATGTTCTCTTAATTTGATCCTAACATAGTAATAAACTGAAGAGAAATTAACACTCTTCTTGTGTGTGTGCGCGCGTGTTGATATGGTTTTTTGTGTTTTTGGTATTGTGGAATTTGGTGGGATATCAGTTTTACATAATCCTTCAACCAAAAAAGCCAACTTCAACCAAAAATAGTTTTACATAATCCTTCAATAAAAAACTATCAGTTTGCCATGTCATATCACAAAATTGGAAAGAAGTGGAGTTACATGTCTAAATTGCATGAAAAAGTGAATTTATATTTTTGTTTTTTTTTAACAATCTAAAATGAGATATATAAACAAAAAACAGAACCAATCAAGTGATCTTCTCAGTATAAGATGTGTCGAGGTAGACTACAAAGAATTACAAAAGAGACAAAGAAAAAAAAAATCAAACAAACAAATTATACAAAGTCCAAACAGAGCAATGAACATCATCTAAGGTATAGTTAGTAGCTAAAATACAACAATCTATTTTATAATTTTGTTATTAACCATGGAGTCTAATACCAACATAGCCACATGACCTTTTTGAATCTCCAAAGAAAGCATAAAATAATTTTTTTTAATATTTAGATTTAAAATAAAGTACTTGGCTTTTATAAAGATATGTGGACTGTTATGTGTTGGTCTTTTTCTAGTTTAGCCCAAACCCACTTATCCTAACCTTAAAATGCTAAATGAAAATGATGAGTAAAACTCTCTAGAAACTAATTACAAGCCACTGGACAACCCCCTCTTTATTCTTTCATCTTCCTCTATTTAATGATATCAATGGTCATCCTTCATTTTTCATAACTTATGACCGTCTTTTTTGTCCGATTTTTTATCGGTTTATTTGTAGCAAAGCGGTTTTCAGAGATATTTCAACCAAACGCAAGTTTGGTTCTCGATGAAATCAGTTAAATTAATTGGTTCGGTCTAATTTTAATTATCTTGGATTATTATTATTAAGATATATACTAAATCATAATTTTCATGATCAGGTGGACTCTTCATCCGGATTGTAAGAATGTTATTCATGATAGTTGGAACATTACTATTTTTGGCTCACCTATGTTTGTCCTTAGTACTAAATTAAAGATCCTGAAGGGTAAGTTGAAGAGCTGGAACAAAACTATTTTCGGTAATGTTCATGATCAGGTCCACAGTGCTGACATGCAGCTTAATCACATTCAACATCAAATTCAGCAGCTCGGGCATAGTGATTCGTTACTTCAGCAGGAGAAATTAGCTAGTATTGCTTATGAGGATGCTTTGTGCAAAGAGGAAGCTTTCTGGCAGGAGAAAGCTAGAGTCAATTGGCACTTGCACGGTGACAGAAATACTAAATATTTTCATCGTTTGGCCAAAATCAAAACCTCTACCAAATTTATATCTTCTTTGCAGGATGGTGATAATGTTCTCACTAATCAGGATCATATTGCTAACCATGTTGTTAATTATTATCAAACCTTGTTTAGTTCTAACATTGTGATGCAGGATCCTTTGCTTGCTGAGGAAGTTATTCCTAATCTGGTTACTGCTGAGACTAACGATATTCTTACTATTCTTCCCTCCCCTGAAGAGATCAAACAAGCTGTCTTCTCCCTTAACAAGGACAGTGCTCCTGGTCCGGATGGTTTTGGGGCTATTTTTTATCAACACTATTGGGATATTGTGAAATCTGATGTTGTTAATGCGGTTTTGGAGTTTTTCACTAAGAGTTGGATTCTTCCTGGATTCAACTCCAATATTATTGCTTTGATTCCCAAGTCTGCTGAAGCTACCTCCATTGCTCATTATAGGCCTATTGCTATGGCTAATTTCAAGTTCAAGGTGATCTCTAAAATCCTTGCTGACAGGTTGGCTGCTATTCTTCCTTCTATTATCTCTGAGGAGCAAAAAGGTTTCATTCATGATAGAAATATTAAAGATTGTCTTTGCACTGCCTCTGAAGCTGCCAATCTCCTTCATAATAAAACTTTTGGAGGTAACCTTGCTCTTCAGATTGATATTACTAAAGCCTTTGATACCCTTAATTGGAACTTTTTGCTCAAGGTTCTCCAGTTTTTTGGTTTCAATGATATTTTCATCAACTGGATTCATGTGATTCTTAAGTCTGCTTATCTTTCTGTGTCTATCAATGGTCGGGCTCATGGTTATTTCAATTGTACTAGAGGTGTTAGACAAGGGGATCCTCTTTCCCCTCTTCTTTTTTGTATTGTTGAAGACGTTTTGAGCAGGAGTATTACTAAACTTGTTACTGATGGTGTTCTTAATCAAATAAAAGGAACTAGAAATGTAATGGTTCCCTCTCATTCTTTTTATGCTGATGATTTGATGATCTTCTGTAAAGGAACCCTTAATGGCTTAAAAGCTCTCAAGAATTTATTTAATACTTATGCTCTGGAGTCCGGTCAGATTATTAACACTTCCAAATCCATTATTTTCTCTGGGTCTATTACTCCTGGCAGGTTGGCGTTAATTGCTCAGCTTCTTGATTTCAAGATTGGTTCCTTACCTTTTCTCTATTTGGGGGTTCCCATCTTCAAGGGCAAACCTAAGGTTCCCCACCTTCAACCTATTGCTGACAAAGTCAAGCTTAAGCTTTCTGCTTGGAAGGCTTCCTTATTGTCTATTGCAGGAAGAGTTCAGCTTGTTAACTCTGTTATTCAAAGTATGCTTATTTATAGTATGTCTCTTTATTCTTGGCCTATCAGTTTGTTGAAGGATATCGAAAGAAGCATTAGGAATTTTATTTGGAGTGGGGATTCTGAGAAGAGGAAATTGGTTACTGTCTCTTGGAAGAAAGTTTGCAGGCCTTATGCCCAGGGTGGTCTAAATATTAGATCCCTTATCAGTTTGAATAAAGCTACTAATCTCCATCTATGTTGGAAGCTTCTCACTTCACAGTGCTCTTGGGCTAAGTTGATTAGAGATAGAGTTTGTAAGAATCACACTTATATTCGTCACCATATATCTTCTTCCATCTGGAGCAGTGTTAAAGATGAAGTCGGCGAGATTGACAGTAACACTTCTTGGCTTATTGGTAATGGTGAGCAGATAAATTTCTGGACTGACAAATGGTGTGGAGATTCCCTTGCTCATCAATTTAATATTCCTCCTCAGATTAGTCATCGTCTTACTTCTAGAGTTAGTGACTATATTATTAATGGTCAATGGCACATTCCTTATTATCTTTCTCAGCTTTTTCCTGATCTTAATTGCATTGTTCAACAAGAGTCCATCCCTCTGGAGCCAAGTGTTGACACCTTGATTTGGCGTAATTCTGATGATGGTTCTCTGACTCTTAAACAAGCCTATTTATCTAAGGTTCATTCTTGGCAAGATCTGACTTGGGCCAAGTGCATCTGGAGTGCTGACATCCCTCCTTCAAAATCTTTGCTGGTTTGGCGTCTCATGCACGAGAAGATGCCGACTGACGATAATCTCAGACTCAGGGGATGTTACTTTCCTTCTATTTGCAGTCTTTGTCACAAACAGGAAGAATCTTCTTTTCATCTTTTTTTTAATTGTGAGTTTGCTATTAAATTGTGGTCTTGGTTGGCAGGTTGCTTGGATACTACTCTTCAATTCTCCACTATTGACGACATTTGGGATCTTTGTAATGCTAATAGATCTCCCCAGTGCAAGCTGACTCTTACTGCTGCTATTATTCACCTCTTTAATACCATTTGGTATGCTCGGAATCAGGCTAGATTTCAAAATAATCTCCTGGAAATCTGCTATAGCTCTCATTATGTCTAACACTTTCTTGACGGGTAACAATACTCATAAGCCCTCTTCCAATTCGATCATGGATTTCACCCTCTTAAAGAAGTTTGATATTAGAATGAATCCTCCTAAAGTCCCTACGGTGAAGGAAATTCATTGGCATCCCCCTTTGCTCAACTGGGTTAAATGCAATATTGATGGCGCTTCTCATGGCAATCCTGGGCCTGCTTCTTGTGGCGGTGTTTTTCGGAATTATCAAGCTAATTTCCTTTATGCTTTTGCGGAACCCCTTGGGTTTGCCTCTTCCTACCATGCTGAACTTTGTGGTGCCATACAGGCTGTTGATATAGCGTTTTGTAGAAATTGGAAGAATCTTTGGTTGGAGACGGACTCAACCTTAGTGGTTCTTGCTTTTAATTCTAATCCTCAGCTTATTCCTTGGGCGTTAAGAAACCGGTGGAAAAATGTTTTGGTGAAGGTTTCTAGTTTTAATTTCAGGGTTACTCACATTTGTAGAGAAGGGAATCAGGTAGCGGATCTTTTTGCCAACCATGGTCTTTCTTTGAACTCTCTTACTTATTGGAGCGTTCCTCCGTTGTTCTCTCAGGATTTTTTGTTGAAGAATAAACTGGGTCTTCCTAGTTTTAGGGTGTGTTTATCTTAATGTTGGATTTCATTTTGTTGTATTTATCTCTGGAGCACTGCACTCTTTTTCCCTTCACCTGGTTTTTCCCTTTGGGTTTTACGGGTAAGGTTTTTAATGAGGTAGTTGTCATTTGTTGGCTCCCACTTGGGTTTTGGCCTAGTCCCCCCAAGTTTGTACTCTTCTATCTTTTTTATTTATATATGAGTTGGAGTTAGCTTGTTTTGTTAAGTTTGTAAAGGGGTGCCAACCTAGTTGGGATGTCTTTACCCTCTTAACTAAGCTTTCTCTTTGTTTTATAAAAAAAAAAAATCATAATTTTGGAAAAGTCTCAACTAAATAATTAAAAACTGATGAAGGAATGAAATGTATTCATTGGACATCAAATTAAAATTTTGGAGAGACATGGAAATATAAGTAAATAAAATGCCCTTTTATTCAAATAATGCAATAATACCACTAAAATTCCACATACATATAACAAAGATAATAAAAATCCCAATAAAAGTTTAAGCTTGTTGAATTTGGGTAGTAGCACCCTGAGTTACAAGCCTATATATCAACATGTTTAGCAACATGTAATTTCTTCTTCTCCTCCAATTCTTTATTGATTAATTCAAGTATATTGGTTATCTCATCAACGGGACATGCACGCAAATTCTCAAGCAACTTGCGCTTCAACTCATCATTATGACTCCTCCGGATATTAAGTTCAATGTTCATTTGAGTTAGCTGAGCATTGAGCTCACCTATGGCATGACCCTCAATGAATGACATTATTCTCCTTGAGATGACTGCAGCACAAAAATAGAGAATGGAGAATAAAAGAGTGAAACACATTTTCCTTCGTGTAAGAAATGACACATTGAAATATGGTGTGAAGAGGTGATTTTATAGCCAAACTTTTTGTATATTCTCACTCAAATTGTGATGTGGCTTAACACTCTTTTTTAAAGTATAATTTTTAAAATAAGTTAATTTTGGAAAGTAATAATTATATTTTATTTCCATTTTGATTAAAAAATCATTTTTAATATATATTACATGTATGGAATTGTTTTTATTTCATTTTTGCAAATAATTAAATATAGTTCATTATTGTTTATTTATAATTTAATGCCAAATGTCATCCAGCTAGGTATATTTATAATGTATAATTTGCAAATAATTAAATATGGTTCATTAATGTCAATTTATTAAGATTCATGTATATAAATGACTAGGTATATATAACCTGTATTACACACAGATTCATTAGAATGTACATTCCTAATTTTTGTATAAATGGAAAACAATTTTTTTATTAAGTATCATATATAGTTTAGTGATTGAAATTATTTTAAAATATGTTGATTGTATATTTAATATTATTTTATATAAAAAATAAGATAATAATTGTACCCAAATTTTTTTAATGTTTGACTTTGGACACCACATTTTTATTCAAAACCTTAAAGCATTATGTTTGTGGGTCTTCTCAGCTATAAAATGTTCAACCTCTACTTTTTTAAGTAATGTGGGGACTTATCTCACCTCACACTTGCCACAACAATCTCTCCCTCGAATCTGTTGTGCTAGCGTACGACTCCTCCGTGTCGGATTTGGTTCATCCGACACCACTTTCCTCGTGGTGTGGTTGTCGGTTTATATGTTGCTACTGTTGGTTGTCTTCGAAGTTTTCACTGTCATCTTTGGTGGTGGTGGTTACGGCTCTCTGCTAACTAAGGTTGTCGTGCTACTTTAGCCTCATCTCTAGCTTTTTTTATTTAATTTTCTGGACTTTGCTCTCCTATTTGAATCCAGTTCTGTTGAGATCTGTATGGATTAAAGCTTTCAATTTTGTATCTGCGTGTTAGAGTATTTTGAGAAAGTCAATGACACTGGGTTTTGACCTTTAGATCTGCAGGTTGGAGTTTCCCTTGCATATAAGGCTAGAAAAGGCCTCGTACTCGTTGTTGTCGTTACGAGTTGTCGGTTGGTGTCTCTGTTTCCGTGTTAATAGTTAGATTCAATTGTCGTTTCTTAAGAGATATATTGATTTTTTTTAATATGTCTCTAGTTTGCTGTTGTAGTGGTTGCATCATTTACGCATCTTTTTTTTTACAATTTGGTTTTGGGCCTCGTGTTAGATTTGCTAGATCATGTCTGATGTGTTTGTGGCTGCTTCACATTTAGTTCTTTCATTGGTTTTGGGTCCGATTGTGTTTTTTACACCACTTTAGTGTATGTTGATTAAGGTTGTATTACCCTTTAGGGGTTATCTTTGCATTTTTGCGTGGTTGCTGAGTCCGGTTCTTGTTCGCCCAACCTATTTGTACCTTCTTTTTATTTAATGTATTTCGTTTGCTTAAAAAAAGGAAAACAAATATGTTTATTAAGTATATATAGTTTAGTGATTGAACTTTTTTAAAATATGCTAATATTATTATAATTAATATTATATGATATTAAAAAAGATAATAATTTATAGTAAAAAAAATTATAATTTAGAAGTTCGACCCATAGCCGGCCCAAACCTAAAGCAAGTGAAACTAGGACTTTAGGCTTAAAATCTTTGTGCTCTTATAAAGGCCTCAAAATTTATATTTAGTTCATAGAATTTGACAAGTAGTGTGTACTAGACCAGCGGCTATAAGCCTCTTAATTTGTAATCTTGGTCATGTAATCAGATCATTTCATTGGACTCATATTTGCTAATTTGCATCATAATTTATTGTAAAATGTTTAAATTATTTCCAACTGTTTATTTGCAAAATTACTATTTATTATTATAACTTTAATACGAGCACATCCCTTTATATTCTTGTGGTGAAATTCATAACTTTAAGATAATTCATTTTATTATATCATTTGCAACTAAAACAAATCAAAAAGTCATGTCTCGTACGAATTATTACTAATTTCTAACTAAACTCACAAATAGAGAACACTATATATATTTATGTTTTTCTTCACAAGACTATACAGAATTGATACTTTTTTTTTTGTTCAAGAGAATTATATACTTTTTATTATGAAATAGAACCGTGTACTTTATTGTTGACATTCTAACTTCGTATATTGTACTATTTTTTTTTCTTTTCACACGGTCAATCCCGTAGTTGGTATTAACATGAAATCTCATTTTTTATATATATTTAACTATATGATGTTTGCGTATAATTATCAATATAATCGATCAATTTAAATCTTAATTATGCTCAAAGTTCACTTCAAGATGCGAGTTGACTTAGACCTAGTATTTTCCTTAGTTGTTAATAGGGATAATTGTGAATGATTCAAGTAGCATAGTACTCAAATCGAATCACTTCCGTCTATTTTCTCTACATCTTTCTTCTTTTTCTCTATGTCTCTCTTAATTTTACTTTCTCTCTTAATTTGCTTATTATTTTTTAATGATAAAAGAAATTGTAATTAAGAAAGAGACAGAACCATAAAAAAAGAAGGAGGGAGATATAGAGAAAACGGGAAGAAGATGATTTAAGTACTGAAAATCTAGTAATATACCCATATGATTTTTATTACCCTATCTTAATTAGCCAAAAGAAATTCTATACGACTAACAACTTTTATAATATTGTTAATAGCCGGGGTGGCAAAATAGGTTGGGTTTATTGGACCAGTATATTTAATCATTATTTTTGGCAAACTAAGCTGAGATTTTAGGTTTGGTATATATATTAAATTGAACTTTACTCGCATAGATATTGCTTCATTTTAGTCTTATTTTGGTGCTTGAATTATTTGAGACTATATTGTCAAATTTATTTTGGAAATTTATTCGTTGATTCCGTATTTTTTTCTCTTAGCTATATTTTTTTTTTCAAACTAAACATATCAGTAATCTAAGAATATTTAGAAGAGATAACGTTAGTCTTCTAGCTTAATTAATATATTGGGTTCAATCTTAGGCTTAACTACCGAACATGCAACCGTATTAAAACTTTTAAAAAGAATTCTTTTATCTACTCCGTACAAAACTCGAATGATTTGTTTCTACAATTACACATAACGAAAAAAGTCAACATTCTTGTAATTCTCATTCATGCCAGCTATAGAAACGGTTTACGAGGGAAGCATCCAATAGTTTTTAGTATATTTCCTAACTACTACTAACCATATTTTATTTTTTATACTAATAAAAGAATTTCGCCAGAAATGCTACCAATGATTTAAAAAGTAAAAACATACCACTAGAGTATGAAATGCATGTGATAGATATGGTTAAATTGAGTGTTTGACTTGAAATGGTTAATAAGTGTGGGTTAATATCAAATTGTATGAAAGAAAAAGTTTAATTTTAGATTGAATTTGTTGTCGATCTTTATTTATCTTTTAAAGAAACTTCAAATTATCAGATCTTCATTTTTTACTAATCCACCTCATAATTAATGATTTCTTTTTTGAAGTCGAATGAAAAAAATAAAGTTCTATTTTTTTACAATCCAAAAAAAATAAAAAATAAAAATAAAAGAAAAATCTATTTACAATCTCATAATATTATGTTTGAAATTTTAGTTGATACGTCAAAATCACAATCATCTACTATAATTTTACAAAACTACAAAATATAAATTTTAAAAATTCACGGTGGATCACCGTAATTTTAACATATTCATCTTAATACCAAATATAAGTTAAAACAATTTAAGGTTAAACACTAAATAAATTCAATGTTCTTAAGCTCACAACAGATAGAAATGTGAACATGCGGTCAATGTTCTTAAAACAAATCAATAAAAGGTCAAAATAAATAAAAAATGAAAGAAACTCATGTTCTTAACATACGGTCAAAGGAGGGTGTGTGAACATGCTTTGTTCTTAAACATAGATTAATTTTTATTTTACCTTTTCAATAAGGATATTTTTAAAGTAATAGGTAAATAGTTACCCTTTTAAGGTGAATATATATATAAAAGGGAAATTAAAAAATTTAAACCCGAACCCTACATATAAAATACAATATCCTTATGAATTGAATTATACTCATAAGGACTAAGAATCCTTTATTTATTTATTTATTTTAATTATTTAAATTTCTATTTAAGTGCAAATGAGGATATATGGGAAATGCAAAAAGGGTGATAACTTTTGGGTCAAAATTGCACAATTGTGAAACTTGAGATATCAAAACTGCATTTAACCATTAGTCTTTGTTAAAGAAATATATAGGATCATATAATTTGATTCAATTGGTTAGACTGAGATAGAAAATAAAGAAAAATTACAATAAATTCATAGATAGAAAACTTCTAAAACGCCTCTGATTAGACTGAGAGTCACCAATCTTAAAAACATTGACAGCCAAAAGAAAAAGAGAAAAATAATTACCTCACGATCAAACTTTAAATTATTAAAATTTATTTTTCCCTAATATCCTGAGGATTAATAAAAATGTAATATAATTACTTTTCTTAATACAGCTAGCCAAACAAGTCAATTAGATAGATATGCCTAAAAATTAATGAAAATCATTGTAAGTGGGTCTTATATTAAAGTGAAATGTAGTAGGAGTAATAAACTAGAAAAATTAATGCCTGGAAAATAAGCAACCACCATGGACTTTGAGATTATAAATTAGCATGTGCTAAGTACATTGTGAAATGCAGTAATTAACAAAGAGAAATGGCTTCTAAGAAATTCTCCCTTATTTGGATACTTCTCGTTTTGTTTGTGCTGAGTTTCTCTACCAAGGCAATAGCAAGTAAGTGAACCTCAATTCAATCCCATTTCCATGTATTTTTTGCATTAATATAACTATGCATAAATTAATTTAAACAAGTGTTTCCTATTTTTGTTAATTTTTAGTTTCAGATGCAAAGTGTCAGAATAGAAAACAGCTTAAGGAACCAGAAGAGCGAAGAAATAATAGAGGAAGAATTCCTTTAGAGCTTAATGATGAAGTTAATGAAGTACCCAGGGCAAAGGCAGCAAATGCTCCACGTTGCCACAATTATCGTTGATCCGATTGTGTTGTACTTTCTCCGATCTTTTTTATTAGAGTTATATCTTTTTTTATAGATTTATTAAATAAATAATGTATATGGTATATATTATAGATCAAATATATTAATTATTCAATATATCTATTAACGTGAAGTGTATATCTTTTATATAAAAGAACGGAGGTAATATTAAAATTCCATGGATGAAATAAATAAAAAAGCCATATTAATTAGATGGTGTTGTTTATTATTTATTTTAATTTTGTAATTTTTAACTTTTTTAATAATAATAATTCATTCATGCCATTTGTGCTAATATAATATCTCCAATTAATATGTATTTCACAATCAATAGTTATGTGTTTGAAAACAATTAATTTGGATGATGGATGGAATAATTTGAAGATGATTTTAATCTATACAAGACTTCCTCCTTGTAATTTCAAGGCTAATATTGAAATTTTATTTTTGCTTAAATAATGAATATGCAAATATATATATATATATAATTAAATAAAATAAGCAATTTTAATAACATTTATTAGAACATTTTGTTTATTTTTATGAAATAAAACACGGAAACCAGTATATATTTGGACTAATGTTAGTCCAAATATATTTATTGGTTTCCGTTGGTTTCCGTTTTTTATTTTCTCTCTTCTCATCTTTAAAAAAATCATTCTTTACTCTCTCTCAAGTTCAGAATTTTTTTTGAGTTGGGTTCTCTTGCTTATTTTTTAACTCATGCATGATATGTAAGAGAGTAAATTCTTTATTACTGATAATAATTCATAGCTCTAATGGCCATTTCATAATTATTCGAGATGAAATTTTAACTTCGTCTTTTAAGATTACAATATCAATCTTTTACAATCGAAATTACTTATAATTAATGACATCTACATTGATAACTAAAGCATTTTGGAACCATAGGAGGTGCACACTTAAATTTTAAACAATCAGTGTCATATCTGCAATGTAACCTTGCAATTCCTGTAATATATAAAAAATATAAAAAAAAATATTATTAAAAATAGTGAATTATTTTGTATAAGGTAAATGATAAAGTTTAAAAGGATTCAATAAATTGTTTACCAGCAACTTCAATTGTAACAAATAATAAAGAAATAAAGAAGATCATTAAATAAACAAACTTAATATTTTCAGCCATATTGTTTCTTCTAAGCTCACAACAGATAGAAATGTTTTGATATGATCACTTTATATTGTAAAAGTACGTACTATGTTTTGTTTATTTATTTGTTTCAATTTGTTGCCTTTATAGATCTTAAAAAACTTCTTAGAATTAGATTTATTATTAAACTAGCCGCCAAACGTTTGTATAATCGATATTATTTCTTTTTTCTTCGTGTGTGATCGATATTCGGTATTATGCAAATATAAATAATTACATAATTTCCTTTTTTATTAGACTTTGTTAATTGATAACTACGTAACCTCCTTTTTTTCGTTATGATTAGTTATTAAGAAGAAAAAAATATATTTTATTTTTACTATAAAAAACTGAAAACCTATTTTTATGTAGAAGTTGTGTTTAGTTATTAAGAAGATTTAAAAAATTGTTTACTAAAAAACTGAAAACCTATTTTTATGTTGAAGTTATTTTTTAAAGGTAAAATTGGAATAACAAAAAAGTCATCCCAAAAATTTGAATCCTCTTTATATATTAGTATAGATGTACGGTGATTCAATTTTTATTTTTTTTTTGGCTATTAAGCTCCTCAATCGATAATGGCAACCTTTGATTATTTTATATTTTTTAATGTCTAGCCTTTTATCAAGTGTAAGGGCAAAAGATGAAAAACAACACAAATTTTAATTGAAATTGAAAACACAAGTAAAAAATAGTTCAGTTGACTTTTCTTTTTTTGAAAAGATAATTTTCTAAAACATAGATAGGTTTTAACGAATAACGACATTGGTTATCATATTAAAGTAGACATTAATATTAAACTATTTAAAATTTATTATGAGATAGATATTAGTATTTTGATAGGTGCCATTAAAATCAATAGATCGAGTCTTTATTATATGCACCGGCAATCCTTTTTAAACAAGGGTAACATTGGAATATTACGTGATTTTTAATGGTGAGGGTATAATTATTGGGGTGGGATGAAAATTTTCCACAAACGGAGATGTCAATCTGTTATGATGAATTCTTTTCTCACCCTCATGTACACCCTCATGTATTTTTTCACTCCTCTTGAAGGCAAAGAAAAATTAGTAAACATGACCCGAAATTTTTTTACTGCAAATTTGAGTAAAAAAACTTCAATTTACGTTTATTGAAGTTTTTCAAGATGAAAAAGAGTTTTTGAGGGGGGAAAAGTAGGTGAATTCTAAGGTGAGGGACCAATTAAATCCCTCACCGGTGTACCACGTTATTTCACCGTTGGATTAAATGATCTTTCTTTTCATGACCACACCAGATCTTACATACCCTTCTTCCATAAAAATACAGTATAACCATTGTACAAGGCTGCAACCAAACATTCTTTCTCTCCGTCTGGATCTCTCTTTCGCTCCGGCATACATATATATTTACTCCTCAGTTTCTATGTTAAACCCCACAAATGCCTATCATTTTGTCTTTCGATCTAAATCCCAGGTGTCTTTCATTTGTCTCAACAGGTTTTAATGCAATGGTCAAATAGCCATTAACATGAAATATAATAATTGGGGTTTGATCTTTTACATGAAAAAGCCATTAACAATCCTTCAAAAATGAAAAAAACCATTAACAAGACCAGAAATTTATTAATTGGGGTAAAATCAACATAATTTGTATGAAAAAATCAAATGGAAGACCAAAAATCCCCCTAAAAGTTCCATGAATTAGAAATAGTAAACATTAGTATGAAGAAAATGAACCAGTGTAACAAGGAAACAATTGAGTTTGGTGTCTGGGGAAGAAGAAGCCGGTGGTCAGGGAGCGAGGTTGCAGTTAGAGCGACTACTGATCATGTGTGATTGTGATAAGGGTATGTAAGATCTGGTGTGGTCATGAAAAGGAAGACCATTTAATCCAACGGTAAAATAACGTGGTACACCGGTGAGGGACTTAATTGATCCCTCACCTTAAAATTCACCGGAAAAGTATTCATCATGTGTTGTGCAAAAGACATTTGAGCCCAATCCCCACATAAAGGGGCTCAAATTATACAAAGTATAAATGAGCCACCTTTTACATAGTGTTGTTCTCGAAATTTTCGAACTTTTTTAAGAAAAATTCTCAAAGTTCTGAAGATGTTTTTAGGAAACAAATTCCAAAGAATTTTTTTTGGAAAATAGTTCTGAACTTTTTTTGGGGAAACCAATTTTAAAGATTTTATTTGGAAAATAACTACGGAACTTTGTGAATAAAAGGTCAGAAGTTTTTTGTTGGGAAAAAAATACCAAAGTTTTCCTCATAAAGTTTTTGGAAAAAAAGTTCCAAAATTTGATGTCAGGAAAAAATTTCTGGAATTTTATTTCAAAAAGAAGTTCCAAAATATTTTGTTATAAAAATAGTATCAAAATTTATTTCAGATAGTTTTCAGAATAAGTTCTCAAAATTTTTTGGCCATGTACGATACGTCTAGAAAATGGACCCTAAAGATCCATGTGCAGGAATTCAAGACATTGTTCTACGAGGGCTCAAATCATAAGTTAATTTTCTTTGCTTGGACAAATGAAAAATATCACAACAAATAGCATCATTAGTTACAGGATAAAAAGGATAAAAATTGTATCTTGACGAAGAGGATAAAAATTGTGTTGCAACAACGTTGAAACTCGAATACGGTCAACATGTGAACAACGAGCATTCAAATTATTTCAAGTTTTGCATTAAAGAAAAAAATATCAAGTTTGAGCAATAACATCATTATATAAAAAACTTTGATTAATCAAAGGAATTACAAGTTCATCATCTATAAATGGACAAGATTATTCCGAATCCAAACTTCATATGTTGGATCAAAGGAATTCAGATTTCTTTTTTGAAGAAGTTAAATTAACTCACACAAATTAGCAACAGAGAGAATCAAACCTGAGATCTTAAAAGGATCATACTCCTAGATCTCAAGTCAATATCACCAGACCAATCCAAGTGAGTCAAAGGGATTGAATATTGAAAATGATCCCTCATGAAACTAGATTTGTTCTTTAATTATGATGATCCGATTTCTCATGGAACGGGACCAAGTATGATGGTTCTTGCCGTCTAATGGCAGGTTGACAAACGCTTGTAGGATTCTCATTTGGAAGCAACGTAAAATAGATTTTAGACGGATTGCTATGCGACGGAACGGTGGGAACCCCAAGCATATTAACACATGTAGGATTGAACCATTGTAGATTAAAAAAATAACAAAGGTATCAATGAATACGGTTGAAGAAAATTTTCGAAAAACAAAAATAGACAAAACTATAATTAAAGCCTAAAAAAATTGTAATTGAAGAAAATGATTCACTTTTCTTATCGATTGAACTAAAGTTACAAATATTTATATTGTTGCAGTGTACAACGCACACTTGTAACTAATTTAGCTAGAAAGTTACAATACAAAAACAAACTCAACTATCTAATAATTCGATAGTAAAAACCGGGTTGTCTTTGCGCCTTATACAGTGTTGTCTTTGCACTATACAATATCTCCTGTGGCCTTCTTTAAGCATCTTAAATATTAAGTTTTTCCAAAATTTTAATGAAAATGTATGAAGTCAACAATTGATAATTGAAATGTTTTTCTTTTTAAAATAATAATTTCTATAAATGGAATGTTTAAAGAATGTTCTGGAGCACTCGTTAGAAAGACCATTATTTACTTAATGTAATTGGGATCAGATTTTCTGCAGTTACAGCAAGGTGTGGTGGCTGATCTCGACCATTTGATCTTTAATCGATGGTCGAGATCATTTTACTTTATAAAACTATATTTTAAATCTGAACCGTTCTATCTCAAATCAACGCTCACAATTAACTACACGTGAAACTGTATTAATTTTTAGCCGCACAAAATCCGAGTCCACTGTAACTGGCGGATCATGATGGCATGCAAAATCCTTGTTGTCTAGTAGAGTGCAACTCAAGTTTGAAGAGTATAGTTTATTATTATTATTTTGTCTAGTAGCTAAGTGGAGTGTCCGAGATTTAAATTTCGGCTCCCATATATATAATATGATATTCCTAGCTAATAGCTATAACTTGAATTAAACTCTGGGGAAAATTTACTCATATTTTTAAACTTAATTAAATTAATTTTGTGTAATGACAAAAGCCATCAACGCACTCTGAAGAATAAAATACATAATATGGACAATCATGGTAAGAATCGCAGGGAAAGTTTGTTTCTGCATTGTCAAAGAAGAAAAAAACAATGTTACTAAAAGGTGATAAAATATATTGTGTATAAGATAAGTTATAAAATTATGAAAAATAACATACCTCTAATGGTAGCAAGGGATGGAGAAAGAAAGATAAACAAAGCATAAACAAACATGAGAAGAGCTTGAGACATTTTTTTTCTTCTTCGCATGCCACAAACAATTTTCTTTTATCACTTTATAAGTAAACATTTCATACTTTTTTGATAAAATTAAATAGTATTTAACATTTAGGAGTTGCAAGAAGTCATTTAAAAAATTGGAATTAAAAAGAAATGTCACTAATCAAAATATGTGTCTGTCCCTTTAGCTCACTTAATTGTCACTTAGCTTAACCTTAATAAAAATATCACATATAAAATCCGTTATCATCAAATTTCATTATTATTTTATTAAACTTCATTATATATATATATTTGTATTTTAATTTTTTGTCAGAAAAAAGTTAAATTCCAAACTAGAAACAATAGTAATGAATGATGAATAAAAGGATTAAATATTTTTTCCTTTATGTATTCCAATTTTCATTTTTAATCCCTCTAAAAAAATTCGTCAAATGACGATTATGGAGATCCCTAAAATTTTATTGTTTACAAATTGGCTTCACTATTAATCTCGTTGGTAAAACTTGAGGTGTCAAATATAGATGGTAACATTTTGAATGAGACTTTGAATTGTAAACTTTTAAAATTTAATTTAGTTTTAAGAATTAATGTGTAGTTAAAATTTGGCTAAACTATATATTTAGTCTCTTACGTTTATTTTAGGTTTCAATTTAGTCTTTTACGTTTAAAAAGTTTCAATTTGGTCCCTTAATAATTACGTTTATTTTAGGTTTCAATTTGGTTCATTACGTCAGTTTTTTGCACATGTGACAGACGATTTGCACACGTGGATTGACACATGGACACGTGTCCAATTGAAATAGTGGAACAATGACATATGACGGAAGGGACCAACTAATGCAAACGTTGATAACGTACGTGACCAAATTGAAACTTTTTTAATTATAAGGGACCAAATTAAAACATAAAATAAAGTAATAAACGTAAGAGACCAAATATGTCATTTAGGCTTAAAATTTAATTCTTTAGTTTACTTTTCGATAAAGGATAAAAAATTGGTTTAATTAAGTATCTCAACCATCTTATGGTTTAATTAACAACGTTAACTCAACCAATTAACCATAAGGTGGTTAATGTCATAACTTCTAATATTTTTTTTTATATATACAAGGTGGTTATAACTAACTAAACATAAATCATAACTACTTTATAAGGACTTAAACAACAACCTTTCATAGCTAGAAATAAAATTTTAAACTTAAAATAAACGCACTCTAATTATACAATATCTTATTTTCAACCGATCAAAGAAGTGACCATTAATAATTGTGGCCCCGTGGAGTGTCTCGTTCTACAATTGTAATTCCTGCAAAGAACCATAACAAACAAATATTTCAATTCTGATTGTTCAAAATATTGACATATATATTGAAAGCACGTCCATTATTCTTTTGTATTTCTCGTTTCCAATTATTATATATGTTTTCTATTTTTATAAAGTTAAGGCCTAAAATGACAAAATTAAGATAGGACCAAACTTGAAAAATCATAAATTGTAAATTTTATAAAGAATAAATCATATTTAACACTAATTAAATATAGTAGAAACATATTAAAAGAGAGACTCTTTTGTTAGGTTGAATTTGAGTATCTCTTTGTACTTTTTTAAATTATACCCAAGAATTGTGTATTATATTTAAACTCGTAAGAGCTACTTTATGTGGTTTAGCTTTATTTAAAAATGGTTTTGATACTGTATTAGTTTTTTGTTCAACTTTTTAACTAAAAATTTTAAAAAGAAACTTTAAATGAGTAATCATTTAAATGAATTTTTATAAAAACTTATTTTACATATTTTATCATTTCGATCGGGGGTCAGTTCTGGTATATATCAAGTGGTTTCATCCTCCTCCCAACCGCAGTTCCGGGGATCGAACTGCGATCCTTCCTACCATGTTCAGCGACAATCAGTACTGAACCAACTAACGATTGATCACTTTTTAATGGTTATTAAAACAAACTTTATTAGCACTTTATTAGCTGGTAAAGCAAACTATATATACAATATTTTTTAGGCAAAGTGGAAGAATTGAAGGGTTAAAACTTAAAACTGACCAGAATTGGCTGGCTGAGGCATAGTTTCAACCTTATCGGTCCTAGAAACATTACGCTTTAGCATGGTGCGGCCAAAGATGAGTGAAAGAAAATAATCAAGACCTGAAACCATTTTCTTTCTTTACTCTCGAGTACTTTCAAACCAAGATGATTGTTTTCTTATAATGTTTTTTATGTATATTGTGTATATCTTAGAACTTGCTTGATGCATATAAAGATTAGTAGGTATTTATAAAGTTTATAATTCTCATTTTTCATGAATTCAAAACCATGTGGTCTTTGTCTTATATCCACGTCAATTTCAGCTTTCATCACTTGTTTTTGTTTTTAATATATTAAGCATGCTTGCATGCATTTGGACTTCTTCTTTTCTATTCTTCGTTTCACACACATGTCTAATATATATATTAATGTTTTGAATAAATCAAATATATTATTATTTTAAGCATTTCTGACCATTAAAGAAAAAGATTGTGATCGAATATTATTTTTTTTCTTCTTAACTTTCTTGGATCATTCAAAAAAAAAATTTCAACAAAATATTTTGGTATTTTACATGTATATTTCTTCAAAAATGGTTAATTGTTTGCTCAACTGATTTTGATTCACTATATATAATGATCGGATAGGCTATCTAACTCGTTCGCTATATGGTTGATTTTAGGGATAACAATTGGATTCATATTCTTTTAATTACTTACAATAGTAAGTAGGTATATGCGTGAAGATACAGTTAATTTCATATTTTTTGAATCATATGAAATTTTAAAATATAAAACTATTAAATTATCACTTCTTTTTTTCGTAAAAATATTTATTATAGCTCAACCTGTAAGCAAAAATTCCAATTTATCAATCAGAAGTTTTTTGTTTATTTTTTGTGTTCTTGCTTTGTTTTCTATTTGTATTTAGTTCTTTTGGTCTATATCTCATTATCTTTGACTAGAGTATATTTGAACTTTGTTGGTGCATTTTATAGTTAGTTCTTGAGAATGAATATCATTGAGGTTTATAGAAAGGGAAATATATGGTTCAAAACTTTCTCTATGGCCGGTATGCTCTTATTGAGATGTCAAAAGCTAATTTCGTGTAACTCTTTTGTATCTATTGTAAAAACTCATCGATACTAGCTAGATTGGAACATTGTTCCCTCCTCCAAACATAGAATAATTTGGACTAAATCACATAAATAATCTTGATGTGTTTGTTCCCTTTATTCTCTTTATCTCTACTAGTTCTGTGCCCGTTTGTGTAATTAATATTATTTTTTTTATGTGATCGATATTCTGTATTATGCAAATATAAATAACTACTTAATCTCTTTTTTATTGGACTTTGTTAATTGATAACTACGTAACCTTCTTTTTTGTTGTGTTTAGTTATTAAGAAGACAAAAATATTTTGTTTTTTTTACTATAAAAAAAACTGAAAATCTACTTTTACGTTATTATGAAGAAAAAAAAATTATTTAGTAAAAAAACTGAAAATATATTTTTATGTGAAAGTTATTTTTTAAGGATAAAATTGGAATAATAAAAAAGTCATCCCAAAAATTTGTATCCCCTTTATATATTAGTATAGATTATTTGGTTCATTGTTTGAATTTGCTATGTACAAGGGTTCTAGATTTGATCCAAATTAGAATCTTTATTTTCTTAGACTGCTTAGTTTGGTTTTCATTCTTATTCGTTCTACTTCTTTTATTCGAATTCATAACTTTAGAGTTAATTATAATGGTTAACTTAGGGTCTTTGTGAAGTTATTTACTTTTTTTAATGGCAAATATATAATATATAAATATAAAAATATAGATAAAATACACAAGATAAGTCAGAGTACGTGAAGTTATTTACTCTATTTATTATTTGGGTTAAATAGTTGATACCCCTGCAAAGTAGATCGGTTTTGCGATACCCCCTGTAAATTTTTTTTTTAAAGATCCCCCCTTGCAGACTGAAGATTCTTTGGGATACCCCATGGAGTGAAACCAAGGCAGGGAATCTCCACGTATTGCCTACGTGTCACTGCCACGTGTAATTTAATTATTTTTTTTGCCACGTGGCATTAAATTTTCTTTTTTTTAAAAAAAAAAACCAATTATTTTTTTTTCTGTTTTAGAGGGGGATATCCCAAAACCGACCTACTTTGCAGGGGGTATCAAATATTTTTTATTTAACCCTTTTTTTCTTTCTTTTATTTATTTAAATATTAATATTAACTATTTAAAAAAAAAATATTAAATAAAAACATTAAGACTTATTATTAATTTTAAAACTTAAATAAATTAATAAAAAAATAAAAATCATATAAAAAAATAAAAACATAATGAAATAAAATAATTTTTTTATAATGCAAAAAATATTTTCTTTTTTATAATGCAAGCCAAATATTTTCTTTTTTATTAAAACCAAAAATTCTTTTTTATTAAAGCAAAAAATTCCTACAGTTTTAATAAAAAAGAATTTTTGATTTTAATAAAAAAGAAAATATTTGGCTTGCATTATAAAAAAGAAAATATTTTTTGCATTATAAAAAAATTATTTTATTTCATTATGTTTTTATTTTTTTATATAATTTTTATTTTTTTATTAATTTATTTAAGTTTTAAAATTAATAATAAGTTTTAATGTTTTTATTTAATATTTATTGTTTTTTTAAATAGTTAATATTAATATTTAAATAAATAAAAGAAAGAAAAAAAAGGTTAAATAAAAAATATTTGATACCCCCTGCAAAGTAGGTCGGTTTTGGGATACCACCCTCTAAAACAGAAAAAAAAAATATTGGTTTTTTTTTTTAAAAAAAAAAAATTTAATGCCACGTGGCAAAAATAATTAAATTACACGTGGCAGTGACACGTAGGCAATACGTGGAGATTCCCTGTATTGGTGTCACTCCAGGGGGTATCCCAAAGAATCTTCAGTCTGCAAGGGGGATCTTTAAAAAAAAAATTTACAAGGGGGTATCGCAAAATCGACCTACTTTGCAGGGGTATCAACTATTTAACCCTTATTATTTTGAGGTATTTGAGTGAGTATTAGGATTCCATTCACAATTGGTTTAAATCTTGTATATTTGAAATGTGATGTCTCTTTGATGGTCCTTTTCCTTTTTGAAAGGAAAATAAACTTGGAACAAAAATTACTTATTTTTTGAAAAACAGTTATATATGCATATGATTAAAACTTATTTACGAGGACTCTACAGAAATATCAATTATTTACAAGGACTCTAAATAGCATATTTAATTATTAACAATGCTGAAGAAGAGATTAAACAAGAGTGTCGCTAATGGATTAACTAGTTGCTATAACAATTATTATATATACATTAAAAACCTTCAAACGAGAAAAATTACAAAAAGTAAAACAATGATACGACGATCATAGAAACATATATAGCACATCCTATAGCTAAGAATACATTAACTTATTTTCAACCTATATGCATGGAGGAGTGGGCATATGCTGCATATATTCCTATTAATAATTGTGGCGTCGTGGACGGTCTCGTAGTACAATTGTAATTGATGCTGCAAAGATACAAAACAAACAAATAAATATATATCAATTCGTGATACTTCAAAACATTAATCTCTACTTATAAATTTATATTCAGGTCAACTTATATTTGATGTGAGATTTGTTGACTGATAATACGTGCTTGAACTATTTTTAGAGGTTTGTATTACACACTAGTATTATTTCTTAAAATTTACGAAAACAAATAAGTGTCCACCTCTAGACTTTTTTTAACTTTAGACGAGTGAATGAATATGATCAAATTAACATGAAGAAAAACAAATTAAACAAAATGGGTTTAAAACTTACGAGACTTCGCAGGCTCAGGCTCAAGCTCAGGCTCAATGTTATGATTATCGGTTTTGGAAACGAAACGCTTTACCATCACCATAGTACCAAAGATCAGTGAAATAAGAAAATCAAGACATGAAACCATTTTTGTATGCTTAGTCTTGAACACTTCCAACCAAGATGATTTGTTCTGTTTCGGTTTCTGATTAAGGTATTTGTAAAATTTATAATTCTCACATTTTCAAGCAGTCAAAACATTGTGGTCTTTGTCTTATCCACGTCAACTACCGGTTTCCTCAATTTGGTTTTGTTTATACTAAACAATGCATGCTACTTGCAAAGTCTTGCATGCATTTGGACTTTGTCTTTTCTATATTCTTCATTTAATAAAACAAATTTGGTTAGTTACACACTTATATAAGTTTTTTATTTAACATATGTCAAAAACAATTAGCGACTACATTTTGTAAGACTTTCTGACCATTAGCGACAAAATTAGAGGTACAATTTTTATTACTTTCTTGAGTGATTCAACTTTTTCATGTATAGTATTTTCCAAAGAAAAAGTATAGATTATGTATGTTGTGCAAATTTGGTGCTTAGCTTATTAAATATTTTATCTCGAGTGGTAAGTTGTTAAATTGATTAGTTGGGGTTTTCCGGATCATATGTTGGGGTGGTTTGATTTTGATGATAGACAGAGATTTTGGATTCGTGTTGGTTAAGAAATTTTTCTTCGATTGCAATTTGCAAAATGATATGAATATATATATTTATATAAAAGAGACGATTATTATCTTTTAAGTCGGTTTTATGAGATCGAGTTAGGTTATACTCTCAATTTTAAAATTTTGAAAATGGTTGTTCGTAAGGTTTTAGATTACATTTCTGGTGGGTGATTTCATTTTAAAAGTTTAGAGGTCTATTATCGTCACATATTCGCACATGGTATTGGGCCGATCCTCCGTATGATGGAGGGTACGTTGGGGGTGCAAAGTGCCCTAGTGTGCGGACCTCTAATTTTAGGGGTATAAAAAATATATTATGTGGTAGAAGGTCTTTTAAAAAAATATAATTAAAAAATTAAAATAAAAAATTTTAATTTTTTTTAATCTATTTTTGATTTCTTGTTACCCTAATTTAAAGCAGCTAGATGCATGTTTCAGAAAAATAAAATAAACAAAAAAATGATTTGTCTCATCTCAAACATAAACGGAAACTCGTATATCTTCTTTTTCTTCTTTTCTTTTTCACTAATTAGAATATGATTATTTTATATACTTATTACAAGAATGACTTTTGTTATTTATAATTTAAAAGTGTACTGTTCTATTTAAACTTTTTGTATTTTTTTTAATTAAAGATTCATTTTTCATATTCTTGGTGCAGGGCCTCCGAGTTGTCGGAATTGATCCTATGCATTTGAATAGTTGAAATTCAAAATGGTGTTATTTATAAAAAATAAAAATAAAAAAGTAAAAGAAGCAGAGTCCTAACAATTTATTCGTGGATCCGACAGTTGGTGCTTGTTGTTTATAAAATTTCAAACTGTGACTGAGTGCCCTATAGACTGCATCATGTAGTTTTCGGTCGTTGTTTGAATTTATTGACTTTTTTTCAGTATTTCTTTTTTACTTTAAATTTATTTCTAATTTTGAGAGAATTATTTTATCAAAGAAAGTATTTATAATTGTTTCGATTAGCTTAATTCAGTTGGAAGGAATATTATATTATATATGTAGAGGGCTAAAACTCAAACTTCAGTCATTTCATTTATACATCTTAAGTGTGTAATTTCTAACTAATATATTACTTGACGAAAAAAATTAATTAGTATTTGTTGAGTGATTAAAATTGATTACTGTTTTTTAGATAACATTAATACCATTTTTATTATTTTGATTATTATTTTAAAAAATTAAAATGGTTGATATTTTTTTTTGTTGATATATTTTCATTTTTATCCTGCAAAAATAATGACATAATCTGGTGTGAATGTAAAAATATGACTTCCCCGAATAGACCCTATTCACCATGTGAAAACGTAACATATGAATAACATTTTGACCATACTATTACTAAATATAATATTCCATGATTGTTGAAACTATGAAATTTCATTTTTTATTTACTAACTGAAACAATGAAAGTTAAATAAATATTAAATACAATTGGAACGTAACTTAACCAATATTATCTTTTCCGTGCGAGTTTGCTTTAAATCGAAAGAGAATAGTAAGATCGTAAGATCAAAATTGAAAATCGCAAACAAAATCAAAGAATTCTACTCATAATATTTTTTTTTGACAAAACTCATAATATTAAATTTATATTATAGTGCAACTACTCAAAGTTTGAAATCTCAAAAGCAAACATAATAAGAAAGAAAAAAAATACCATATTCAGTATAATTATACATAATCGCACGATTTTTCTGGGTGTTTGCGATTTTGTAAGATTTTATTGGAATTTTGCACTGAGTTAATATTCTACTTAGGATTTAGAACGTTTAGGGTGAGTAGCATCACAAAATCGTAGGATTTCACGATTCTATTCGCGATTTTAATAACAGTGACATCATTGTGTCACCGCACTTTTTATTTATCAAAGCAAAGAAATAAATTTAAATTCTTCCATAATTATTGATTGAGAGGTACTTAAAATAAACAATTGAGAAGCTAAGTAAATTAGGATTTGGAATTCTGAAATATTAATTTTTGGAAAAAAAATTTGATGAACATGGCCGAAATTCTTTGACGCATTTACAACACATGATTGAAATTCTTTGCAGCATTTGTATTCCTCGTCTCTCGTTTGAAAACTAATCCGAGATAACTATACTATTGCTTTTTCTTCCTTTCGGATTTTCTAAATTTTTCGTAAATTGCAGCAAATATAAAAAATTTCAAGAGAAAGAATGAAAGAAAACCGTCAAAATGAGACGGTTGTTGCAAAGCGTATTTGGTACAATGAAGTCCTTTTCGAGACACCGTCTCTCCTCTTCGTTGTTCTCCTAGTCTCTCTAGCATGGCAGACCAATAATCCGTTTCTCTCATTTTTCACCGTTTTTCTCTCTTCGTCTAAAATAACAATAGCAAGGAAACTGCTCCATGGAAATTAGTCATATGCGAACATTCGCAACGAAAAATTTGAAGGGTAAAAAGTGAAAGTTCTTTGACACATGAAAAAATAACAGTTCAAGGATAGAATTGAAAAGAAAAAAAAGCCACACCAAAGTTACACATAACACTAATGACACTATTATGAGTATTCTTCTGAAAAGACTAGTAAATCAAGAGTTGTTAATACTTAATTGGAAAGATGAGTTGTGGAATCATCAACTTGGTTCCAAACTCTGTTGAAAAACCAAAGGGAATCACTCTTAACAACATCACCATCTTGATTTCTATGCCAGCTATAGTAAGCATGTGTTCTGTTCTTTATGTCGAAAATCGCATGTCCAAAGCTGGCTTCTCTGAATGCTGAGTAACTTGGCTGTGGTTCTGTGTATCTACAGCTCAAATCATGTTCATGTCAAACTTAGGAAATGACAAAAAAAAAATCATCAAAACTAACAAACTTTTTAGTTTTCTTAGTATATGTAATTAAATAACATTGGTTTGTTTGATCTGCAAAATGTAAATACTGGATAGAACAATATAGAACAAAATAACACAGGACAAAAAGTTGTCCCGTGGTTCAGTTGGGGACAAAAAATCCAGTTTTTGTCTAGTCATTTGACAACCAGTTTCTCCAGTCCTAAGAATAGTTTTAAAATCAAGTGTAGATCAAGTTGTCTCGTCCAGTCTCTTATTTTTTAGCAGATCAAACGATAACTCAAAAGTAAAAGATGAAGTAGTTCAAAAGATTCATAAAGTTTCATGTATTGAGAGCTTACTTGGTTGCTAAGCCTTCAATATTCCCTCCATCTCCAATGGTTATATATACAGGAGCTGATTGATCTTTTACAGGAGCACAAATACCATTTACGATATTATATGCAATATTCGAGACACGTTCCTAAGACAAACAATTAAGTTGTCGCGTGAAGCGAATGAAAAATAATATAATAAATTTAAAAAGAATATTGATGTAATGTGCTAAAGTAGCTTAACAAGGTAAGTATATTAACGCGCACTTACAGATCGTTCATAGGCATGAACATGGCCAGCAAACACAACATCAACCTTGTACTTAACAAACCATGACTCAAACATTACTCTCATTGTTTCACCTTCCATGTAATGATAACTGTTGCTATTATACCAAGGTGAATGCATAAGAACAATCAACCATGGAGTTTCTGTCCTGTTGACTTTAGGCAGTTCTTGTTCAAGCCATTGATATTGTGGTGTATATTTTCCTGAGAAAAATAAACATTATTATACCATCAGAAATATAACTTTAACAACAGCGAAGAATTGGTGACGATATAGTTTACAAGACACCAAGGGACAACTTTTTGTCCATGAGGTGTCAGCTCGGTGGTGAGAGTTAAACCTTGTAATCTCAATGGACGGAGTTCAAATACCCTAAGGAATGATAAGTTATTACAGAGTTCAAATTTTATACTGACAACCAATAAAAATCCACAATTTTTCCACATCATCACACTTATGTAATAATAGTTAGAAATTAGTATTGTTACATGGAAACGTTGAGGTCTCTCATTGGATATCAGTGTAAATATATTTAGACTGATAGTGTATGCTTGTTAAACTCTAATTATAAATATACATGTATGTATGGTGCAAAAGAGAAATCTAGCAATACCATATGCTGAATATGAGGCCAGGACAATGATGTGTGCTGAAGCTCTTTTGATAGAATACCAAAAGGGTGAAGTACTTTGTGATGTTTTATAAGGAGTACGGTATCGGTGCGAAAAAGGCTTGAATGGTTTGTTTTCACCCTGCAAACAATCATCAATTCGTGTTAATCATCACCAAAATTTGGACTTGGAAAGTGCGGTACACAAAAATGTTGAAATTGATGTATGTGATTACATTTAGTTACTGTTTCTCAAATTATTAACAGTGTCGGTATCATGTCTAGTGTCTGTGTCTGCATTAGTGCTTCATACGTAAATCAATTTATATAGGAAGCTTACGATTTCTGGAGCAAAATCAAGTTCATGGTTTCCAACGGTCCATATCCACGGTTGATAAGCAGCACTCCTCTCTGCAAACCTTCCCCAAGTATCCCATCTAACATTGTCGTGATCCGGGTAGTCATCGGCATAAGAGAGATCTCCAACAAACAACATTGTTTGTCCATTTGTTGAGTTCAATTCATAGTGAGAAAGTGTCCTGTTTGAATCAAAAGTCTGACCAAGATCCCCTACAAACAATGCACATCAGTTATGGACATAGTACATCATATTGCATTGTTTATAAATTTGAGATGAATATTCAATTGTTTCATGTTGTAAAGACTAAATAGTTTTTACAAATATCATATGCCATAGAATTTGGGTAGGGTTTTACTCAACCCCTACAAAACCGACTTTGACTGCCTCCCACTTTTCCACTTATAAATTCGTCTTCAGACTTTATCTCATCTAACGTGGGACTCTTAACAATATACACCGTCAGTGTAAATATATTTTACAATGTCAATCAATTTTAACTTACCCATGACACCAAATGTGTAGGGCACATCAGGACCAATTTCTGGAGGAGTATGAAACCAAAACTGTCTTTTTGTGTGATCAAGTCCAACCTCATAGTAATATTTAGTATTGTACTGTCGAAAAAGTAGCACAAACATCAAAAATCGATTAAAAATAAATGTCATTTTTCGATTCTTTACGGTTAGAAACTTTCTAGCTTGGAATCTGAAAGAGAAACAATATACATGACATAGAAGTGATGGAATAGAAAAAGTACCTTCAAATTCCTAATAGTAGTGTGATGAATAAAACCAGATGTGTAATTGAAGTATCTATAAGTTACAATTTTCCCTTTAGCTAGCTTCTTATGTTTGCTGTTCTCACTCCAATAACGGACGAAGTTCGACCCTGGTTCATCCTCGGTCACCCACGATACGATTACTGCTCTCCCCACAAGATCACCTTGTGTTATATGAACCTTCATTCATACCAACCATACATTAAAACATTGAACACTAAAACTAAGAAAAAGGCAAAAAAAAATCAAAAACTGTTTGTAAAAGGTCTGCAACCATCACTCAAGACCACGAGCACAAATCTTCTCATAACAAATTAATATTTACGAGCACAAATTCCAATTTATGTCAAATGTCAGATGCAGTGAATAATCTTAGTTTTAATAGTTTTTCAAGTATGTATTTCAAGCATCTTTCGGTATAAATATCCATAAAATAAACTGAGACTCCACTTTAGTGACTAAATAGTATAGTCACATAGTGGTGTCACATAATATAATTTGTGAAAAATTATAATTATTTTAAGCCGCAATAACCTCAACACACGTCACATCAACCACAATAACCGCAGTTCAAAACATCGATCATCAGTGCAACCACGATAAAGCCTGTATGTTAACTACAATTCTTTGCGACATCAAAAATCGCAGTAAATTTAAAAACACATATCCCTATTGCATGGATCAATTTGGAAAAAGAAGTAACAAAAAATACCTGTTGAGGAGCATTATAACCAGAAGGAACATGAAAAACATCACTATCAAGTGGCATATCAACACTCTTCTCAATTTTCCTAACAAAATCACTAGTTGTGCCTCCATTACACACAAACACCAAATTCAAAATCAAAGCTAGTGATAATAATAATAATCCTTGAAAACGACCCATTATTTTTTCTCAAAATCAAAGACACTAATAATAAGTATCGTGTATTTAATATTTATATTTATACTAACAATAATAATATGAATTCAACGAGTAATGGAATTGGCATATAATATGGAATATTCAGGTTTGATGTCAACCAAAAACTACGTGGCCCGTGTATTACATGATAAGCCTTAGTTCTATTGTTATTAACGCCTTTTATTTAGCCTTATTAGTTAGTATTCCATTCTTATTATTTAGCATTTCTATTAGTATTCTCCTCACTTGTATTTATATCTATTGATTATCATCAAAAAATATCTATTGATTAGTCTTGTCTTCATCTGGTGTATATAAATCATTCCATGTATCTTTACAGATAGTGGAGCAAGCAGCATCATACATCGTTTTCTTCAAACGCAAAGGTTTCAAACTGGTTTCACGGAGAACACGAAACAGTCGTTCCATAATTTAAATTTATTTATTTTTTAGTTAACAAACTAATGTCTGGTCTTGGAAAAAATAAAAAAATTGTGGGGCCCCACAAGTAATCAAAGTTTTTAGAAAGAACCTGAGAGCATCTCTAGTGCTGAACTCTTTAAGATATTTAAAGTAGTACAGTATATTTTTTTATCTTGAAGATGGAGTTCACAATAAGTAGACATATTTGCAAAGAAAATCATTGCGGTCTATGAGTCTGGCCTTCTCATTACTTTTTGAAGTAATTCACTTTTTTTTTTTTAATTTTAGTGGTACAATTCTGAAAATCTCATTAGAATTGGACTCACTATTTTACATCATATATTAATATTTTATTCACAATAATATGGTCATGATATAATATCAAAACTCTGTCTGGGAAGACAAAATAAACTAGTTTGTGGTTTACAAGCTAAAAACTTTGTTTTGTATCAATTTTTAAAAAAGAACTTATAACTTATTTTTTCAAATGTTATTTCAATTATTAATTAATTAATTGATATATATTAAACTTATTTTTTAATATTCAAAACATTTTTTTTATACAAGGGAGGCCGTTAGGCCAAACTACAGACGAACTCGACGATTAAAATAAATTCCGACACAATCCTGCCATATGAGGTTGATGCACCCTGGTGGGGGAGAAGTAAACTCATGCATACCCGTAGGTAGTAATAAGGAGTGTCCTGCAAACCAATTAGCAACCTGGTTTGCCTGCCTGTACGTGTGTTGGAAGATAATCTCCCTCTCCTGCATCTTTAGGCGATTGATGCGGGAAACAATCGAAGCACAAGGGTGGTTTGGAGGACAACCCTTGACCAATAAGTCCACAGCATGTACTGAATCAGTTTCAACAATAACTTTTTGATATCCTTTCTTTTGTGCCATCTGGAGGGCTGATACCCGTAGGGTTGATATAAAAGAAATGTTTAATAACATGAATAATATTTTGGCCAAGTGTGCAGTGTCATATCATTAGACCATTTATAAAAAAATGATTTATATACACCAGATGAAGACAAGACTAATCAATAGGTATAAATACAAGTGAGGAGAATACTAATAGAAATACTAAATAATATCCATTTACCAATTAATTGAATGTACATTGAAATTTTGTATAGGTACCGTAGAACTTCCCATAAAATTTTCTCTCTAGGAAGTTGCAGGTTATCCATTGGACTTGAACTTGGTGAATGCAGTTGAACTGTTCAATGTTGAGAATGATAAGCCTTACAATGGTGCATGTTCTTAAAAAGAACAAAATATATATGCAGATTTTATAGCAAAGAAGAGATCACATTTGAGATTCCTTCAAGAGATAAGCTTAAAACTTAGCTTATGCTTATTTATTTCTCTTTTTATTTTTTTATGTTACTTTGTACACTACCCAAACAATACATAAAATTGATATAGAGTAGTACTCCCTCCGTCTTAAAATATAAGTAAAAGTTAGTTAATAAAAGTGAATATTTATAGTCTAAATTTTGAACTAAATACATCAAATTTCTTTGACTTATTTTTATTTATATTTTGAAATGAATGGAGTATTATATATGCATTACCAAATGGTGAAGCTAGTCTTTTTTTTAAGAGGGGCCAAATATAAAGAAACAAAATAAAATATAATTTTTATTATTAATAAAGTTTTCTTTGTAGTTGTTTGAGAGTTACAACTTACAAGTGTCAAAATAAAATAAAATACATCTATCAAAAACAAAGAATATTATTTAAATTATTTATTTCTATTATTTTTGACATATAAACTCTTTTGTGGTGGCTAAATATATAATGTTGGGATAGCTAATTATAATTATACTAATCTATTAAACATTTAAACTTTTTTTTTTTAGGTTGCCAACACCTATATCACACTTTATGAAATAAAAATATCACACTTTATAAAAAAGAAAAAAAAACACTTATATCACTTTTTTGTGTTGGTAAAGTTATATCACTTGTGGCTAGGAAATAAATAAAAATTCAATTTTATAGAGAGAATATGCGAATACGACAAAACATAATCCAAATCCTAAATACCGACTAAAAAGGTTATCTCTCTCATTTTGTTTGTGAAACCAAAGTTTGAACCTTTAAAATTGTCTTTAAAGAAAATGATGGGCAATTTTCCTTTAAGGACAGGCTGTTTATAGTTGACTCCAAATCTGAATATTCCACACAATATGCCAAAATCCATTTATAGTTTAATTCATATTATTAGTATATAAATGCACAAGATTACAACAAAGTGTGGTGGAGGTGAGAGTAAGATACTCAAAAGGGTCTTTTTTTTAGTTTGAGAAAGAAAAAAAAAATGGGTTTTCTTCTTCTAAGATTATCATTTTCTAGTTTTTTATTAGTACTAGGTTTGGTTTTGAATTTGGTGTTTGTGTGTAATGGAGGAAAATCTAGTAGTTTTGTTAGGAAAGTTGAGAAAGCCATTGATATGCCACTTGATAGTGATGTTTTTCATGTTCCTTCTGGTTATAATGCTCCTCAACAGGTATTTTTCTACTTACCCTTTCTTTCCAATCTTTGCCTTTTTTTGTTGTTTTCTACAATTTTGTATGATGATACATCCGAGGAAGAAGGGATATATGTTTTTAAATTAGTTTTGTGTCGTTATTCTCAAAATAGATAGGTTTTTTTATTTATTTTTTTTTACAATCAATATTATATAGAATTAAAGTTGGCAACAATGATCCTTAAGCATATGGTGAGAGGTTTGATCATTGACTTCTGCGTATGGAGAAAATTTGGTTGAGCGGATAGAACTTACTTGTGTGCCCCACAGGTTACCTAGCGAGCGGATATTAGCTAGTGTAGCTAGACTAGGGTGGCAAAACTTTGTTAACAAAATTTTTAAAACAATTAAAGCTTTTTTATTTTTATTTTTTTAACTATGTTGTTGGTGTGAAGTATCCATTGACTTTTGCCGATGGCTGATCTCTGCCGGAAAACTTGATTGGCTACTAAACTAGTGGAGTCTTTTCTTCTAACCGCATTTTTTGGTCCACAAGGTTCGAGCCCGACTCCTTGGTTAAGGGGTCCGAGTCTAGTTTAACTCGGACTAAGAATTGAGGTTTAAATGCGGTTGTATTGATGTTCCATTAGGATTCTTGATATTACAGTTAAAATGCAGGCTCAACATGATCCCCGTTCGTGGACCCTTTCTATATTTGCAAAAAAAAAAGGGGCAGGGATCATTCTGTATATTTTTGTACTTTGATTTATTTTTATCAAGGGTTGGTGAAAAGTGTAGTTATTATGATATAACATTTTTGGTCTTTGGCTTGAATCCCTACATGAATGGTTGTGGAATTAACATTTAAGTTGTAACTCAAACAATGATATTATAGGTAAATTAAGTAAAGTTGACCTTATCATAGTTCATTTCCATCACTGATTAACTATGATAAGACATTTTAGAACTTGAGTGATATACTTGGTATTTGTCATTAACCAATTCAATTTTCAAATTCAATGTTTTTTTGCTTTAGGAATTCTTCTTTTTCCGCCTTTTCCTTACTTCTTTTTCCGATGTTTTAATGTATGATTGGTATGAATGAAGGTTCATATAACACAAGGTGATCTTGTGGGGAGAGCAGTGATCGTATCTTGGGTGACCGAGGATGAACCAGGGTCGAATGCGGTACGTTACTGGAGCGAAAACAGCAAACATAAGAAGCTAGCTACAGGGAAAATTGTAACTTATAGATACTTCAATTACACATCAGGTTTTATTCATCACGCTACTATTAGGAATTTGAAGGTACTTTCTCTATTCCATCACTTCTATGTCATGTATATTGTTTCTCTTTCAGATTCCAAGCTAGAAGTTTCTAACTGTAAAGAATCAAAAAATGACATTTATTTTTAATCAATTGTTGATGTTTGTGCTACGTTTTGGACAGTACGACACCAAATATTACTACGAGGTTGGACTTGGGAATACAACAAGGCAGTTTTGGTTTACAACTCCGCCGGAAATTGGTCCTGATGTTCCATACACATTTGGTCTCATAGGTACAAACATGTTCGCAATCATAAGCTCTCTTAAAAATTGGCGATTTCTTAATATTTCCTTGTTTTGGTTGTTTGGACCCTCGCCAGTTTTTGGCATACGCAAATGACCAAGAAAATAAATACTAATTCCTTTTCTAGGAGATATCTTTACAAAATGGAACAGTTGAATATTGATCATAAGTCTAGAAACGACGTAATATGTTTGTTATTAACTGATGTAACGTTATTTGCAGGGGATCTTGGTCAGAGCTATGATTCAAACACGACACTTTCACACTATGAACTGAACCCAACAAAAGGGCAAACAGTGTTGTTTGTTGGAGATCTCTCGTATGCAGATAACTACCCGAATCATGACAATGTTAGATGGGATACTTGGGGAAGGTTTTCAGAGAGGAGCGTTGCTTATCAACCGTGGATATGGACTGTAGGAAATCATGAAATTGATTTTGCTCCAGAAATCGTAAGCTTCCAATAGAAAATTGATTTAATTTTGTCTACGAAGCATTGACACAGACACAAGCACTAGACACACATGCGTGAATTTCAACATTTTGTGTACTGTACTTTAGAAGTCCAAATTTTGAGAATGATTAAAATGAATTGATGAATATTTTCAGGGCGAAACAAAACCATTCAAGCCTTATTCGCATCGATACCGTACTCCTTATAAAGCATCACAAAGTACTTCACCATTTTGGTATTCTATCAAGAGAGCTTCAGCACACATCATTGTCTTGGCCTCATATTCAGCATACGGTACTTGCATATGTGCAAAACACTTGTGCTGATTCTATGATTTCCAATGGACTCGATACTATTTGAAATAATTTAACGTTTCAAAGTTGTATCTTTGATTGTATAATACTTCATTTTTTTCTCAGGAAAATATACGCCACAATACAAATGGCTTGAACAAGAGCTACCGAAAGTTAACAGGACTGAAACTCCATGGTTGATTGTTCTAATGCATTCACCTTGGTATAATAGTTACAATTATCATTACATGGAAGGGGAAACAATGAGAGTAATGTATGAGCCATGGTTTGTTAAGTACAAGGTTGATGTTGTCTATGCTGGCCATGTGCATGCCTACGAACGTTCTGTAAGTGCTAATATTTGAAAATCCGTAAAACAATATTTTTTCATAAAATAGTTTGAAACAATTGAGCTAATTTCTTCATCCATATAAGATTATTGATTTTCCTCCCCAAAATAGATTTATTATTTTGTTCGGCATTTGCTTTCTGTGACAAGTGATTTGTTTGTGTGTCAGGAACGTGTCTCGAATATTGCATATAATATTGTAAATGGTATTTGCGCTCCTATAAAAGATCAATCAGCTCCTGTATACATAACCATCGGAGATGGAGGGAATCTTGAAGGCTTAGCAACCAAGTAAGCTCCATACACGAAACTTTTATGAGTCTTATGAATTACTCCCTTTGTTCCTTTTTAGTGCCGTTTTTAGGTTATTAACACATACCAAGAAAACTTAAAAAAATGTTACGTTTGATCTGCTAAAAAATGAGGGATAATGTGCATTGAACTTTGAAAACGAAAAATTTATAGAAACACAATTTTTCTACAAATACGACAATTAAAAAGAAACAGCGTGAAGTATTTTTTGCAGCTAAGTCTGATATAAACATGATTTGTGCTGCAGTATGACAGAACCACAGCCAAGTTATTCAGCATTCAGAGAAGCCAGCTTTGGACATGCGATTTTCGACATAAAGAACAGAACACATGCTTACTATAGTTGGCACAGAAATCAAGATGGTGACGCTGTTGAAGCCGATTCCCTTTGGTTTTTCAACAGATTCTGGAACCCAGTTGATGATTCCACTCATCATGGTTCCCATTGACAACTCATTGATTTACTGGTCTTTTCCGAAGATTACTCATTGTGATGTTAATCAATAAAGTCATGATTTTGTAATAACTGTTTGTGGTTCACTACCACCATCAATTATGATAATCATTACCTTTCATTTTACTTTGTATTATAAATTCAAAAGAACTAGCCTTCTCTTGTTATGTGCAATAATTTTATGTAAAAAGTTATTATAGGTACCGATGCATACTCGGATTTAAGGAAGGAAAGAAAGTGTATTATGAGGACTGATTTTTCATAAAACTACTATGGCAATTAGGGCTGACAACGAACTGAACCAACTCGAACAAATTTTGAGACTCATTCGATAATTGATTCATTGAATTTGGTTCATGAATTAAATAAGCCGAACTTGGGCTAAATATTAAGTTTGTTGACGCTTTGTTGGAATTGTTGGCTCTATGCCAATATATCAAATGCAAGACTTTTGGCAATATTCATGCTAAATGTAAAGCCAAGTACAACATTATACCTTCCACTTCTTTCATTGTAACTCAAATATATGTTGATTTAGATTGCAACTTCTAACGATATATTATTATAAATATAAATTTAAAACTTCAAAAGATATCCAGGCATATATTATTTTCATCACTTAAGAATTTTGGTATTTATTATGTTATTATATTTTATATAACATACCCCTAAAATATTTATTTTGGACCCTTAATTTTTAGGAACCTAGGATGGTCGCCCTATTCGCCATGTCTCAGATACGGCCATGGGTGTTTGTGGTTGGGTTAATTAAACATGGAAAATGCTAACTAGTGCACTAGCTAAAGAATCAAATATGGTAAATTGGTTTTGGAATTTGTGTAATTGACTTTTTAGAGAGATAAGTAACACTATTTTCAATACAAAAGTTACTTGGTATCGTTAACTAGTGTCTCAGGGACATTAGTTAGCATAACTCATTAAACATTATCAATTTATAAAATATAAATAAATTATAATTACTAATCTTAATTTGAGACGAGGTAGTTACTGCGATTTAATTTTCAAAGATAGAGGAGCTTATGGTGGCCGGAACAAAATTCACCTCATGCGAAGGAGAATAACCCAATTGACTATCAGGAAATTGTTGTTCTATCAGGCGTCGCCGTCGTAGCACTTTCTGGAGTTGGCATAAACAACTTCTTTGTCGGCTCAATAAGCGGCATAGTATTTTGAACCACGTTCAAACTAAGTGTTGCCTCATTATCCTTAAAAATAATGTGGCAATAAGCGGCAACTCCTCGTTATTTTTAAGGATAACGAGGCAACACCAAGTTTTAACGTGGTTCAAAATTTTATGCCGCTTATTGGGCCTGCAAAAGAGTTGTTGATGCCAACTCTGGCAAGTGTTGCGGCGGCGACGTTTGATAGAACAACAAATATTTTTCAAAATAGCAAAAGAATACAATTCGCCAATTAACTCACCAAAATATCTTATTCATGATTGTGGTGAGAGATTATTGATATCAAAAAAGTATTTATCTGGACCAAAATGGGGTGTTCGTCGTGATTGTGGTGAAGAGAACCACAGTCATGACGAACTTCCCATTATAGCGCAGATAAATATTTTGTGAGTTCAATTACCTCTTCACCACAACTAGGGGTGTGCAAAATATCCGGTTAGAAGGCCCAAACTCATAACCGGATCCAAATCCGTTTTAAAAAATCCGGATTTTGATATATGGTTATTAACCAAACCATTTTCATCAGATCGGTTATCCATCCAAATTAAATTTTTGGATTTGGTTTAAATTGGTTATTATATCATTTTCAAATTTGTTTTTGTCAACAACAAAAAAACAAACAATGTCCTTTTTTTTTTTACAAAATTAACAAATATCCATTTTTTTTTACAAAACAAACAAATACCTTTCCCCGTCAAAAAAAAAACAAACAAATATCTTTTTTTTTTTACAAAAAAAAAATCCTTTTATTAAAATTAATTCACGCACACACCATCATCGGTTCACCATGTGCGTGTGATCTTTGCAATTGTGATTTGCGATGAACCCTAAACCCCAAATCTACAATAATCTCTCCAATTGAACGTTAATCGACGATATTCTCTTCCAATCGAACCACACTCATTATCTCCAATTGCTTCCAGATAAAAAAAACATAAAATATTTTTAGAAAATAAACAGCCACTTATCTTTACACTAATAATTTGTATACCCTTATCTCGTTGGAATTGAAAAAAAGAAATCTAGAAGAAGGAATGTGAATGATCTTCTTCACATGTTTTTTTTCTCCATCTCTTTCAAACACATATCAAAATCAATTTGCTGCAAAGAATAAAAAAAGAAAAGTGTTTTTTTTTTACGATTTTTAATATGTTTTCCGTATGCGTAAAAAAAACATACCAAATTAACCGTTTTTTACTCCAGTTTTAAAAATAACCAGTTTAAAACTGGATTTAAAAATTAACCGCTTTTAAACCGGTTTTATAAAAATATTTGGTTATGTATCCATATCCAAATTTATAACTGGTTATATAACCGGTTTATGAAAAATGATGGTTATGGTCATGTATCCAAATCCATATATCTGGTTTTGGTTTGGATATAATTTGGTTTGGCAAAATAACCGACCATGCACACCCCTAACCACAACCATGAACAACATGTTTTTGTTGAGTTAATCGGTGAATCATATTATTTTTTTCTATCTTAAAAAATTGTTCTTTAACAACAATAGTTTCTTCGTAGTTAATGGGTTTCCTCCCTTTCCGTGAGGTAGTTCTTCTACGTTTGAAAATTAATCACAATAACTATGTATATTTAAGTTTGATTCATGATTTGTTTGTGATTAATTATTGATTGCAATTAATCCGATTAATTTTGTTGTTAAAATCTTTCCCCATTTTTGAGATTCAATAAAATAAAATCCTCATTTATAACAATGTACAATAACAATCCTTATAAATGAAAAATATATTGCCTAATTACTCCAATGCATGTATTCATAATTCTTTTTTGTTTTTTTTTTAATGACATAATTCATTTGGATACATATTAAAAACTTAAACATAAAAATGAATATTGGAAAGAAAAAAAATGAAATGGGAACGGTTCCCAATTATGTACATAGTATTTCCAATTTCCAATACTTTACAAAGCAAATGAAGAAAAATAAATACTTTTTAGTGTCCAATTTCTTACTTTATGTTTCAACTTTTTTTAACAAAACAAATGAGTTTATGAAATTAATTTTATGTATATTAAGAATATGAGCATATGTACACACAAGGGATCTTATCTTCAATTTTAAGTATATTAATCTTTGTAATATGAGATCAAATAAATAATATATGAGATTCGGGTAAGAATATTTATACCCTCAATGTTGTAGATCTGGCTGTAGTCTTAATGGTACTCTAATTATAGAACCAATATAGTCGTGACACTTCACTTTGGCATAGATCCAATTGCATTAAGGTTTTATATCTTCAACATCAAAGCATAAATGCATTGGAGGACTAAACATCAACTTTTCTATCTTTATTGGCACCACCAAGCTTATATCAAATGCTGGCTGGCATGGATTGAGATGAGTCACTTCGTTACCTGCAAATTCAAATAAAAAAATAAATTGAACTCATATAAATAAAATAAAATAATATATTGAATAAATAATCTATACTAATATATAAAGGGGATACAATTTTTTGGGATGACTTTTTTGTAATTCTTATTTTACCCTTAAAAAATAACTTCCACATAAAAATAGATTTTCAGTTTTTTTAATAAATAATATACTTTTTTTCTTAACAACTAAGCACAACTTCCACATAAAAATAGATTTTCAGTTTTTTTATAGTAACAAAAGTATATTTTTTTCTTCTCAATAACTAACAAAAAAAATAGGTTACATAGTTATCAATTAAGTCCAATAAAAAAGAAGATTAAATAGTTATTTATATTTGCACAGTAGAGAGTATCGATCACAAAAAAAAAAAAATATCGATCACACAAACGGGCACGGAACGTGCCCGTTTGGCGGCTAGTAATAATAATAATAATAATAATAACAGAGAATGAGATTTATGGGTATAATTTTATCTTTTTTAATCATGAAAATCACAGTCGTTAAAGATTTATGTTGGATATTAACAGATCGAATGATGAAGCAAAATAGAGCGTGATTATAAAAAACGATATTAATAGTTCTCATTAACAAATCTTGAAATGACATGTATGAAATGAGTTTCCTTGTTTTTCCCATCGATCTGATGGAGACAAAAGAACAAAAGATTAAATAGGAGAAAATATGCAAACAATAAAATCGGTGAAATTAGTGATAAAGTAAGAAAAATGACCTGAGATATTCCAGGTATAATAGTATTGGCTTAGCAATAGATATGATCCTCCCAAACATATATCACAATTCAATTCAATCGACATATTTATAATGAATCAATACTATATGGTCAATGACCTTATTTAAAATGGATTTTTAGAAAGAGAAAATAAAGACTGTAGTTATGTGGAAGCGCCGTCGATGTATTGTTAAATTGAACTCGAGAACATATTTATAATGAGTTTACTAGGGTATAGCTAGGGTTTGTGGTTAGAATCTAGTTTCAGAGCCGAATCTGGACTATGCCCGAGTGTCACGGCTATAGGCCCAAGATTTTAGGGGCCCAATTTTTTTATACTCAAATGATGAAAAATTTCTCTCCCACTCCTACATTTAACTCTTAACCCCTATAAAAAATTAAATATTTCTATTTTACCCTTTTATTATTTAACATCATCTCTACATTTATCAAAGTTACAAACTGCAAAATTTAAAAAATGTGTTCTAGAAAATTTAGTCGTGGTTCAACTGTAGCTAAATTGAACAATTTTTGAACACTTGGACTAAGTTTTCCAATACAAATTGCAAACCGAAACGATTGGAAAAAGATATCTAGAAAGTAGTTAGCCACAATTGGCTAAAAGTAGCATAATTATGGCTAAAAATAGAATTTAGAAAAACTTTCCAAGCTCATGAATTTCTTCATTGAGGATTGGTGCTACTGGTGTTAAGGGGTTGAAGAGTATGGGTGTATGATTGATTAATTTGCTCCTAGAAATCTAGAATGAAAGTTCTTTTCCAGATTTTACTTTTAGCCACGGTTATTTAACTTTTAGCCATGGTTATTCCGTGGCTAACTATTCTTTGAAAATCTTTTTCAATTGTTCCAGATTGCTTTTTCACCGGAAAATTTATATCAAGGGTTTTGAAAAATGTTCAATTTAGCAACGGTTTAACTGTGGCTAAATTTTCATAACTTATTTTTTTAAGCTAAAGGTAACAAACATTGTTGTTCTTGTGTTCCCCCTGCAGCGAATATCCTCCTTGCAATGTTGTAAAGACCGTCAGATTCATCTCAATAGCTCCCCTCACTCTGCCAATAGTTACAAGTTCTCACTGACAGTTGTAATTGACTCCCTTTACATGAGGACAAGACTTTGGCACTGAGGTACATTATTCAATCACTTTTTATTTCACTCCTCATTGATCAATATATTGATTTGGACGCTGGAGTGCTAATTTATTTTGTAGGTACTTTTCTCCACTGTGAACCACCATACCGTAAACCTAATGCTAGTGTAACCATGTTGAACCTCATCGTCGAAGTCAACTGGTTTTATTCCGCTCAGACCATTGACAACTCATCAATTAACTTCCATGTAATCAAAATTATCACGTCCTCTATAATTCAACGTGTCACTGCCTAAAATCTTCCTCGACTTCACCTTTGAGTTATTTCTCATTCTCAGCTTTCTATGGCACCACCGCAACATTTCATTTCATTTTCATTTGATTTATGGTTCAATAATTAAGATTTGATATAAGGCGAGGGATGTTGCCTCGCGAGCTGTCTATTTGTTGCAAGAATGGCGGGCTGTTCACCATGTGCAGCAGCACAACACTCCTCCTTCCACAACTGCCATGTCATCTCCCTCAGAATCGCAGCAGCTTTCTCCTCGTTCCGAGCCTACGCGATGAACACATCCTCCTCCGGAATGGTGGAAATGCAACGTAGATGCTAGCTTCTCTCAAGGCCCTTGTGCTACGGGTTGGGGCTGGTGTATTCGTAACTCCACTGGTTCTTTCATCGCTGCAGGTACTAGTAGCCGTCGTCATAACTTCACGGTTCCTGAAGGCGAAGCTTTGGCTATCCTGGAAGCAATGCGTGTAGCCTCCTCAAGAGGTTGGACTAACATCATTTTTGAAAGTGATTCCAAGGTAGTAATTGATGCAATCAAAACTGTTTCACAGGGTAGATCGGAACTTTGTTCTATCCTCTTTGAGATTAAGGCTCTTCTTCTAAGTAATACGAACTTTGAGGTCAAGTTCTCAAGGCGGCAAGCGAACATGGCAGCTCATACTCTAGCTAGAGCGGCCATTTCATGGTCTAGTCGCACCTTTCATACTATTATTCCTCCTTGTATTGAACATTTTATCATTAATGAAATGAATTGATTGTGTTTCTTTCAAAAAAAAAAAAATTATGAAAGTTTTTTATATCTAGTCTAGTAACTAAAATTGTACTTTTTTAAGATGAATAAATATAATGTCCGAAATTTGAATTTCAACCTCTATATATATAATGTGATTTTCCTATCACAATTTCTACACTTCCATTACACTCCCATTTCTTTGGGGTCATGTATTACTAGCAGTGCAAAAACCGGAACCTCCGGGGCAGCGAGGGCACCTTCATACAGTCAATTTTGCTGCTTTAGTGCTTTTGTGTAATGGCATTTCCTCTTTCTTGACAATTTACGTGCTTTATGTTCCACCATATATCGAAGAAGCTCACAACAGCTAAATTTTATAATTACAACAGTAAAATTTACCAAACATTTTAATTTTATTCTACTAGTTTTTCAGCTATCAGCTATAAGTTAGTTTATCAACTAGCTTTTAGCTTAATTTTACCAAAAAGATTGTAGTCTAGCAAATATCTTCCCTTTAAATTATTTGTGAAACATTATTGATAAGACAACAAATTACTAACACACATAAACTAACACATTATCATTTACAAAGAACTAAATAAAAAAGGGTAGAAATGAGTGTGCAAGTGCCAAGTAGTCGCACATACATGTACATGAACGAGTATTTACTTAAATGATATACCTGTATGGCTGTATCTAGGTGGTTGTGCAAAGTAAGATGATTGCATTGCATAAATTAAGAACATTGCATTGCATCTAGGTTCAAATATTTACAGTACAACTGGAATAAATGTTTGTGCAGATGAATCCAGTCAAAAGCATTTCCGGTGAACAATGGAAGGCCCGGTTTCATCATAATCTGCCTTTGTTATATGCTGATTTTGTGGAAAAACTACTTTAGCGAGTATGGCACCTCCCACCCATGCAGAATACATGTTTAAATTTTCTGGCATGTATTCTGGAGGCTGCAGTAAGCGAGAGATTATTCACCAGCATAAATATTTAACATAAAATTATATTTTTCGTGTACAAGAGGCAAAACCCATTTTCCTAGTGTAATTTTGATCTTAAATTCACAAAATTGCTAAAATATGTCAATTTATAACAATTTAATTTGAAGTTACATTACAAGATAACCAAGTTACCTTAACCAGGGTAGGTTGAACTGCTGAAGAACTTAAGGTAGATTCCTTCTGAAACCTCTCTTCAAAACCTGCAGCAAGAAGCACAACTAGCCTGTCAGAAATAGGAATTCACAAACAAGAGCTTCCTTGTAAATAAGACGTCGGAATGTTGAGAGATAATCATAACTTGTCAGGAGCAAACTGAATATACTATGAGTAGTTTACTTGATGATTGGAAAGGGAAAATAAACAGGTGACTAAATGTTAAGATCAAAGTTGTCAAAAAAAAATATGTTAAGATCAAAGAAAACAAAGGCCAGGCTAAGCATATAGCTCTACAATTTTATAAATACCCTTCACACATTTCTATAAAAATATCTTTTGTAAACTACATATTTAGCGTATATATGCGGAACACCAATGAAGACACCAAAACAGACAAACGCCTAAAGCCCTAAACAACTCCTCGGCCACCAGAGGACCTCTACCCGAACCCAAATTACAAATTACTCTTAAATGGGAACAACAAAAAAGTATAACAAATTAAAAGTTCACATCAAGTTTATACAAAATTAACCATAACTAAGAAAGATGAAAATTTTACCAATCATAGAAGAAGTGCCACCACAAACCACGGTATTTTCCAGCAACTGTCGGTGATTATCAGATGATAAATTTGAAATAGCACGGACAAGCTGCTCAACAATGCCATGAGCTTCTAAACCCAACAGACATGGCTGGAATAAAGCTTCACCAATCGTGTATCTTTCTCTCCCAATTGTTATCACCTATAAGACAAATTCAACCTTCAAATTAAGCTATAAATTATTGAAGATCCATTGTCAGAACTTCAAATGTGAAAACACAGTTGACAAGTAAGCCTATATCTTGACATATATTTGAGAATTTAAAAACAATTGAATAATGGCATGATAGATGACATATAATATTTCAATTACCCTTTTAATCGAGTTAAGAAACATTTTATAATTTCTTTAACTTAGAAATGAAAAATAAGCATGCTTCTCCCCAAACATAGCCTTAGCCTCTCTCCTTATATATTCTACATCCCCACCTTCCCTGTCATTTTAAGTTCTTCTCAGTCTTGCAGTCGGTATTAATTTACATACCATAATACCAAATTATCAAAAAACAACATAAAAATCACAGAAGCAAATTAGTCAGTATCACAGGTCTAAACTATCATAGAAATCCGGAAAGCAGACCTGTCCATCAGGAAGCGTATGTTTCTCCACAGGACAAGAATACTGGGTTTTCTGATAAGCTAACTCATCTTCAACACAGCATGAATATTGCTCTTTTATTTTCTCCACATCAGACATGCTGATATTTACTTGTGGATTTGATTTGCCGAGTTCTTGAGCCAGGAAATTAGTTAGATCAGTACCTCCAAACTCAAATCTTCTTGAACCGATGTGGTGAACAGCACCCTCAATCACAGGCGCAATATCTATATATAAAACCAAAAACATGATGATGTACAAAATAACAAAAAAGCTTATCAAGAACATTTTCATATTGAAGAAGAAAATTCGGGCATCTATTTATTTACTTAAACAGTATTTACTGGAACACTATTAAAATGGCTATCTCAAAACAAGATGAAAAACATACGTGTATATGTATTGCAAGAAAAGTAATCTGTCTGCACAACACAAATTGGTACTTCAAGTCCCTGCATTTAGTCCCCAAAAAAGCAAATATGGACTAAAATTTAACGAAAATTTTGCAGGGACTAAAATTGAAAAGTTGTGAACTTTATAAGAACTAAAAACATATTTAACTCTTTAATGTATAACTTGTTTGTAATGAGAAATTTCCTATTGCTTCAGATGTGGGTTGGTTACCTATTTTTCCATGTCCAATATCAACAGTGCACCCTGAGATACGTCCCACAGCATACAGCGATAATACTGATTGTTCTGATGCATAAAACCCCGATATGTTGAATTTTTCAAACATTAGTTGCACCAACTGTTCCTTGTTGGCCTGGAAAATAATTACATACATAATATACATTGCTTTAAGAAAATACGTAAATTACATATTCAAATAAGACTATCAATCATTACTGGCAATCCCATTTAACAAACAGCTAAAGGAGTACATGAGAAACAAAACCCTGATCACGAAATATTATGCATTAATGAAAAAGAGTGTAAATAAGTTTCACAAACCTTTGGAGTACAAAGTGGGTCTGTAAATAGTATGTGTCCTTCATTGCCGATTTCCCACCCAAGACCAGTATATAAAACATGGTGCAACAAATCTTCCACAGCATTCCAATCTCTAATGTATCCTCGCACGACTGGATCAATGGTGACATCATCAACCGGTGAACCATCGGTGATTGAACCATCATCAAGCATCCGTTTCATCTGAGTCGGAATTATCTGAGACATACGAAATTAAGAGTTCTGAGATCATTATTAAATAAAAAGAAAAGTAAACAGATCAAAATTGATGTGATGATTGAACAAAAGGTTTTACATAAAAATTGCCAAGTCAGCAAAAAGGTGTATGTTTGGTTTCAATTCTAGAGCAGCAAGAATTGATTCTGGACGTGTAGAATTGATTCTGGTTTGTTTGGTTTCTCAAAAGTGGAATTGATTCTGCCTCCAGAATTGATTCTACTTGAAGCTAGAAATCGTAGCTTCTGATTCTAGAATTGATTTTTACACTCAAATTTTTTGTTCAACTCACTTTTGCATGAATATATCCAAACATAAACCAGTTAACTTAACATCAATTTTGAGCATAATCAATTCTATCAAAATCAATTTTTCTCACCGCAAAACCAAACATATGAACTTATAGAAAAATAAAGATACTTTAATAAGCTCGCTCTTTTTTAGTTTATCCATTAATAGTATAAGTTAATAAAGATACTTTAAGTAAGTGAACATTCATAAATTTAATTTCATTCATATTAAGATACTTTAAGTAAGTGAACATTCATAAATTTAATTTCATTCTCTACCACCATTTATATGAAAAAATGAGAAAATGATGAAAGGGTGGAACAGAAGATTACCATGGCAGGAGTCTGATCAGGAATTGCAAAACCAGCTTTGAGAAGTTTAGAACCGACGTCAACCACAATCGCTTCCATATCTATCTGCAACTCTCTAAACCCTACCGTTTCGTTCTTTCTGACTAATACACTCTTAAGTCTTCACCGTTTCTATTTTAAGCTGTTTTTGTTTTGTTTTGTTTCTGACCCAAATTAGCGCCACCAAGCGGGTATGGTATGGGAAATACTAAAACCGGGTATTTTTATGAATGAATTAATAAAAGTTCTTCAAAATTAAAATGATTAATTATTTAAGTAACTATAATCCTTAAACAGTTTTTTAGAATGTGTTTGGATAGAGTAATGAAAAAATTAGATGATTTAAAATTTTAAACAATTTAAATAATTATATTTGAATTAAAAAGACTTGTGGATTAGTGCAGGTCGATTTGATGAAGAACAAAACGTCTACTTCTTAACAGATTTGACGTTTTGGTGGACTGTGGACTACTATGGATAATAACCATAATATCATGTGAGTTCTATTACACTTTGCCCCACCTTAAGTATGTCTAGCTCAGCTGGATTATCCAGGTCACGTTGAGCTCCACCCTCAACAAGCATGGCTTAGCTCGACCATTTAGGTCATGCTAGGCTCCTCCTTGGTCAAATACACTAGGTGAGTCTTTGGTTGCAAGCTCGATGTGTGGCCCTTGAATAAGTGTTTCATAGTCTACCATGTGTCTTGTACGAGCATAATTACGTGAGCAACGCATCACGGATGAGTGGCATGAGTTATGCGTGTTTTGCCTCAACGTGTTTTGTACGAACGGTTTGGACATGGGTCTCATAAGTTTAACTTGTTGGGCTTGGACATCCGAAAATGTTCATTAGGTTGAGAAGGAATGAACTATAAAAGGATTGTAAATAAAATATTTCAATTTTAGACTTTACCCGAAGTGCTCTATGCCTCTATGAATCTCTTGGGCAGCTCATCTGTTGTATTAGTCTTGTGTTTACGTACGTGAACATGGTTAGAATTTTATTTAAAAATAATATTTTTTTATGACTTAAATCTATTTTTTTGCTTGAATTTGTGGGTTTTATCTTGTAGGTTTCCATCTCAACCCATGTCACCTAACATTTTCCAATAATTTAAATATCTAGATTATTGGTAAAATGGTTTCCTACAAGGATAGCTGGTGCAAGCTAAATCTTATATTGGGAAATTGTAATTCACATTTTCTAAACCATGGAATGTATAATGCTATAGAAGTGGTTTTCCTTCATGTTGACAATGCGTGATACATATGATATTGCCATGAAGAGAATTTTGGTCTTCAAGGATAAAGTCAAAGGATGGTGGAGAAAATAAAAGATAGTAAAAATTGATGTTTGATCATTCAGAGCATTTGGTGCCATGGCTTTGTTGAAGATGTAAAAGCTCAGTGCAATTAGATCTATGCCAAAGTGAAGTATCACGACTAGATTGGTTCTGTGATTAGCATAACATTGAGACAACAGCAAAATCTACAACATTGAGGGTCAAAAATATTCTTACCAGAATCTCATGTTCTATTTATTTGATATCATATATGTATCTACAATGTATCAGCTTAGTGGTAAAAGCTTTACATTTTAATTTGAATGTGTTTGTGTGTGCATGTATCAATCATTAGTACACACATATTGTGAAGAACTTTGATAAAAGCAACAGTATCATATATGAGCAACTTCGAAACCCACGGAAAAAAACATTATCTGTTTCTCATCATTCTTAACATGTTAATCTAAGTAAAAGTAATTTCACACGGAGCGACTGGTTTAGACTATTTACAGTCTCCAAGCAACTGCACCGATATAAACAAGGAGCAGCTGAAACATGTTTCTACAAAGTTACTTCTCTTAGCTCTAACCAAAGAACTTTCTATTGACTGTTGAAAATCTAGATAAGGGAGCGCACATAGATCATATTTGTGAAAACAGCTATTCTACAATAATGCTTAACAGATCAAGATCTGTGAACTGTAACGGAACTAAGACTCACGCTTGCGTTTATGATCGTCTGCCAGAGTATCACCCTTAATGTTCACAAGTTCAGTTATTGAAGCACACAAGTCTTCAACCGGAACAAAATGAGGATTGCTAGCTGGATTCACCGGTTCATATTCGTCAACTGAAATTAAGTTAGAGTGCTCCTCAATTGAAAGATTGCCATTGCCTTTAAGTTGTTCCTTAATGGAAAGATCCTCAGTGATTTCCTTGACAGATGGATCTCTTGAGCTGGTTTCTGGTGTCTCATCCAGAAGGGATTCAAGGAAACCGTCGGTTATAGGACTTGTCTGAGAATCAAATTTAACATCCAATAATGAACTTTCGAAATCTACTGCATGGGAAGCGAGTGAAAATCCAAGAACATTCTCTATGATGTTGTCATGGAAGATGTTTTTTGGGGCCTCAAATCTATAATCACTGGGGTTCTGACTATCAACAACCTCATTTGGAATATTACTTATATCGGACAAGAAAACATCCCTTTCCTTATCAGTGATTTCACCATTTTTGTCATCTTTGATGTTGTTGTTAAAATCCATTCTTAGACTAGGTTCAGCTAAAGTACTGTCAACAAACACCTCGTCTTGATCTCCTTTTGCACCGCATAAAATATCACACTGTTCAGCTTCTGGCACAGTCTTTTCAGAGCTTTTATCATTAGAATCATTTTTTATATTCTCTCCAATTTCCAATGAATTAACCGACGAAGCCAACACTTGATCTCCTTCTGTGCTATGCATTGAGTCATTTTTCACTGTCAATTTATCGCTGTCTGTGGGATGCACCGAATCATTTTTCACTGTCTCATTATTGCTTTCGTAGTCATCATCTTCAGTTGTAAACTCAGGGGCTTTAACATGTAGACTTTTGGTATACTTTGTAAACTCTGATGACAGAGAAGACGACAAAAAATTAGCTAATGCAGAAGATAATGCATCATCAATTGACGGTTTTGCTTTATCATTCGAAGGACTAATTTCTTGTTCTGATTCATTATCTTCTTCATCCTCACCCTCAGAAAACTCAGGGGCTGTAACTACAAGACCTGGGAGCAATTGAGTGGTATTTTCAGAACCAGACATATCTTGAAGAGAGTCATCTTGAGGAGAGTCATCTCGAGGAGAGACATTTAGTATCTCAGTATGTAAAGATTTCTTATCTGATTCAATTTCCCCAGTAACTGTGCAATCAAGACAATTCTCACAATAGTTGGTATCTGACTTGGTACAAGAAGCATCAGGAGCAGATGTTCTATGACATGATGGCAATTCAGAGTTTTTCCATTCCATAGACAATGTCTCAAGTTGCTGCTCAACTCGCTGGAGTCTAGCATCAATCTTGTTCATGGGCATTATCATTTTCTCTTGAAAACCCAAACAGATTTCTTCTATCCTGTCCATTCGTGACATAAGCTTTTCCAGGACCCTTTCAAAATTGCCACCCGAAAAATCACCTTGATTGATAGAAGCTTGTGAAGGAACACCACCATGATAGTTCTCTGCTTCAGCAATTTTTGAGGGTATAGCTCTGCAATTGCTGTCCAATTGAATAGCTTTTGAGGGTACAGCAGCACAGTTTCTCTCCATTTTAGCAGCTTGTGAGAGTGTATCTGGCTGGGATGGACCCTCTTTCAATTCAGCATGAAGATCAGTTATGCTATCTTTTCCTTTCATCTGATTTTCTATTACAGAACCACTAAGGTGAGGGGTTTCTTTCAAATCATCCGCCAAAGCAAATTGTTTTTCCTTTCTAACAGCATTTAGACTGCTGAGACCAGTTGTTTTGGAAACTTGCATTAAAGTCGGAAGAAGCATAGCCATCAGAGAACTGCTAGATGAGTTTTCGTTATGGGTTTCTTGGATTTCTGAATCAACAGGATCGCCGAACACATAAATTTCATCCACACAAACGCTTCCTTTGCACTGAAGCGAGAGCAGACGGATTGTAACAGAAATGCAAGGATTCACGTCATTAATCTCAGCAGTAGCTTCAAAAAGATCCTAGGGACCAAAAAAGAGGACATTAATTTCAGAGAATACATTGGCATGAAATTACCATCATATATTCATCTTCATGTGGCTAGCATGATATAACATCATATATTTATTCTCGTTAACTATTAATTATACGCACTTAATAAACAATTCTGGAGACTTGGAGAGCTTAAGTATACACTCATACATAAGCTATTCTATAGAACTTAATAAAATTCATTTATAAATGTATCCAAACATGAAATAAGGGAAAAAAAGCACTTCCAGACCCCTCTAAGACCACATTTAGATTGGCTTATAAACAAATTACTTAGCCATATACTAGATGTTGAGAATAAGTATTTGGGGGTTTATGAAAAACGGGTTATAACATGATCATAAAAAAAATTCAGTTTATTTCAATAAGCTCTCGAGAATACTTATGAAAATATTCTCTCTATCCCTCAATATAAGTGATTTTTGCACAAAAAAGTTGTCTTTATTTACATGTCTTTTACAATATCACTAAAGTACTCATTTGTTTTTTCTAGTGTTGTCCATGGTGGAGAGACAAAATCCCACCATACCGGTCATTTTGTGGTGCTGCAACAGCGGATTATGGCGTCAAAATCCGCCATATCAGACAATATTTACCATATTGTAGAGGCCAAAATCCACCACCGATACCCACCATGGCCGATATTTGATAACACTTTTTCTATTGCATCCCCAAGTATTTATTACTCTCTCATTCCAATTATTGTGATCTCTTTTTTCTATACCATTTATAAATGAAGTGAATAAAAGGGTAATTTTGAAAAGTACTATAATTTTAATGAAATCGGGGCTTCAAAACAGTGACACTGACATGTGCACCAGACATGATACCAACACTACAATGATACAGACCAGTATTGATTTGCGAGAAAAAAATGTCAGCCGACATGATACCAACATTACAATGATACAAACACCAACATGATACCAACACCACAGTGATACAGACACCAATATTAATTTGCAATAAAAAAAAATGTCAGCCGTCACGATACCAACACTACAATGATACAGACACCAATATTAATTTGAGGGGGAAAAGTATGTCAAACACCGGCACGTGTAGAACACCAGACACCCCTTCAATCTAAAGTGTTGGTGGTACTAAGGTGAAAGCTCAATATGCATTCTACTCTTCCAAATAAAAACATCCATTGTTCTTTGTTGTATCCTAATCACTTGTTAGGGATAAATAACCATATGTAGAATAAATAAATAAATAAATAAATAATGAAATATTCATACTTGAGCATTACTTGTTAAATTGATGTAGGGTTTTGTTTGCAAATTACAGTACTAGTTAAAAATTTGGGCACTACTTGCAGCGTAGGCTTTCATAACGGCTACACTAAATTCCGATATAAAATAGCGGTATAGCATCGCGTGCTATACCGGTTTCTTAAAAACATTTGTTCTCATACCATTTACAAACGAAGTTCATAAAGGGTAATTGTTAAAATTCATAATTTCATGAAATCAATAAATTAACTACACTTCTTATTTCGAGATAAGGCTTCAAAAATGGACACAACACTGTCTACTACGTGATGTAGACGCCATTACTAATTTGAGTAAAACCGTTAAACACCGACACGTGTAGGACACCAGACACTCCTTCAATCTAAAGTATCTCGGTGCTACCTAGTGAAAGCTTAATATTGTATTCTAATCTTCCAAATAACACCAATTGTTTCATTTTTGTTACCTAATCACTTATTAGGGATAAACAAAACAACCATAAGTAAAATCAATAGACAATGAAATCCTTATTATACCTGAGCATTACTAGTTAAATTGATGTAGGGTTTTGTTTGTTCCGAATTACCATCAACAACTTTAACTTCAACCCAATCATCTTCACTTCTAACATTATCATCACCAATTTCATTAACACAACGAGAACGAAGAACTTCACCATCTCTAGTAGCAACACCACAACGAACCGTACAAAGATACTCATTATTTGTTTTCAGATCAGGTGCAGTATAAATCTCGTAAACTCGAGCAGTACTTCGAACGTAGATTTGTCTCACCTCATGTTTCTCCGCAAAATTAACTGCAAAACAAACAAAAAAAGTGATTAATGTTGTTGTTAGGGTTAAAGAGAAAGAGAGAAATTGATTATGATTATGATTATGATTACTTGTGATTTGGCATGGGGTGGAATCTGGTGAGGGAGAGTGTAGGAGAAGAGGAAGGGATTCGGTATCGTCGTCGTCGGAGAGAGATGATTGGAAGGTGAGAGTGTTATGGAGAGTACCGGAGATTATTGTCCAGTTGGTTTGGGAAGTGAAATTTGGAGATTCCATGGTTGTGTTGTGTTGTTGATCCTGAAGAAGTAGAAGGAGAAGAAAGAGTGTGAAGAGTAGAAAGAGAGTATTTTTGTTTTATAGATTTATTGTGGTGCGTACATAATACGTTAAAAAAAAAATGGGTAATTCACTAGAGTTTAATCGATATGCACCCTAGTAGCAGTAATCTCTATTATATACATTACGAGATTCCCACGGAGCTTTCTCGTGCATTCTCAAGAAAAAATCCTACGTGGCATTATTATAGAGATTCTACTTATGCTGAGATTTTAGCACGAGGTCTGCGGTTCGAATCCCATTGACAACAATAATTCAATTTTTATAATATTATTATATGGAATTCTACGCGTTTTTTTTTTGTTTTTAGAGAAAACTACTTTATTATTAGTATAAGGTCTGTTGTTCGAATCTCATTGACAACAATAATCTAATTTTTATAATATTTTAATGTTATGGAAAGCTACTATCTTTTTTTTTTTCAAAAAAACAACCATATTGTTTGAAAAAAAAGGTTGGATATATACAACTAAACTAGAGTTTCTCTCTTTTTTTGTTTTTTGACTCAATCTTCTCTTTTTTTTTTAATCTTTTTTTATCGAGTTTTTATTATTTGTTGTCATTCAATTAGAGATTCTCTAATATTTATTAATTGTAAAAACTCTATTTATTTTTTTTGTAGAATTTTCGATATTATATATTTTTTATGTAGAAATCTTTATTTTTGCGGGGATTGATAATTTTTATTTTAAAAATTCTAATATTATATTTTAATATTATTACATAGATGAAATTCAATTAAAGCTTTTCTAATTTTTTTTTTAGAAATTCAAATATTATATTTTAATTGTTAATATATATTATATTTTTAATGACGACAAGTTTATTTAATCCATTAAATATTATATATTTTCTATGTAAAAACTATGTGTACACTTAGACTAAAATTTGATTGGACATGTGTATCTATTATTCAATCATTCAATTACATGTTATATTTCTATGTTGATTTGTTTTAAAATAAATTTAAATCATATTTCATATTTTTTTTATGGGATAACTCATTTAAAATTGTATCGAGCACCATGAAAAGTGATCATGTGATGAAGTGTGTCTGTAGATGATAGTGAGAACTTAGCACGATAATTTTACTGTAAATTGATGAAAGAAAAAAAATTATATTTCATATCTTTATATAATTAGATTTCACACATTTGACTCATGCAACATAGATTATATATATATATATATAGAGAGAGAGAGAGAGAGAGAGAGGGGGAGAGATAAAGAGAATCTATAAAATAATGTAAAATAGGAAATAGAGAGCACTTCACACCACACTATTAAAATTATACCTTGACTAAATATCTCTAAATTTTATCTAGCACGACGAAAAGTGATCCTTATAATCAAAAGTGTTTGTAGATAATAGTGAGAACTAAATACGAGAATTTTATTGATATTCATTAAAAAATAATAAAGACTTAACGACTATTTTTTGTTCATGGAACGGCTAGAGTCCTGTAACGGACACAGAAGACGGGTAGAAAGAGAGAGAGAGAGAGAGAGAGAGAGAGAGAGAGAGAGAGAGAGAGAGAGAGAAAGATTCTAAGTGGTGTAGAATAAAAAAGGGAAGCATTCTGCACCCCACTATTAAAAAAAGCATATTGAATAATGAAAATTTGAATTCCAAGTGTGGATCCATATTTTTATATTTTATCATGGGGATTACTTATTCAAAATGTTATCTAGCACGATGAAAGTGATTCTCATGATGAAAAGTTTATGTATATGATAATGAAAATTGAGCATGAAAATTTTATTAATATTCGTTAAAATATTATATATATATATATATATATATATATATATATATATATATATAGAGAGAGAGAGAGAGAGAGAGGGTGAGAGAGAGAGAGAAATCTATTAGTGTTGGAGAAATAAGAAACGAGAAGAACTTCTAACCCCCACTTTTAAAAATACACATTGACGAAATAAAATTTGAATTTCGACGGTAGGGGTTATCCATATTTTTGTATCTTATTATGGGGTTACTTATTCAAAAATTTATCTAGCACGATGGAACATGATCCTCATCATGAAAAGTGAATGTATATGATAGTGAACTGAGCACGATAGTTTTATTGATTTTTCTTAAAAAAAATATAGAATTAACAACTTTTTTTTGTTGATAGGACCCTATAGATCTGTAATAGAAGCGATGGAGAGATAGAAATAGAGATAGAGAGAGAGAGAGAGAGAGAGAGAGAGAGAGAGAGAGAGGATCTCTCAGTTGTGTAGAATGGGGAACATGAAGCATTTCTCACCCGACTATTAAAAATACACGTTGACTAATTAAAATATGAATTCTGACAGCGGGCATATCCATATTTTCATATTTTATCACGAGGATCCCTTATTCAAAATTTTATTTAGCACGATAAAAACTGGTTCGCCATGAATAAAAGTGTATGTAGAAGATAGTGATAAATTAATGAGCACTAGAATTTTATTGACATTCATTATAAAAATAATATAGAATTAACTACTATTTGTTGTTGATGAAGCTCATATAGAGTTCTGTAACGAAGATGAGAGAGAGAGATAGATATAAACAATGGGAAACGTTAACACTTCTCATTCTACTATTAAAAATATACATTGACTAATTAAAATTAAAATTCCGACAACGGGAGTTTTTTTATATTTTGTGTTTAAGACTTTCACTAATATTACATCCAATTGAAAAAAAATCTATGCGAATTAAAACCAAAAATAAATTAATATAATTTTAATTTTTTTTATCATCAATGGATTTTTTTTGATAACTCCAAGTTTTCCATAAACCTTCGTTCAATTTTTTTTTGGGATGTTAACTTATCAATGTGAATGGAGATTCAAATATAAATTTTTCGATTTTACCCTCACACGTGAAAATTGCTTCTTTGTGAATAATGATAAAACAAAAATTTGAGAATGGGAACTTGGTCAAAATATGTTAATATTCATTTGAAAAATAATATAAAATATTTAATTATTTTTTGTGGACGGAGTCCCCGTAGAGATGTCAGAGAGGGAGGGAGAGAGAATCTCATAGTTTTGTTGAGCGGGGAATGATGGAGTATTTCCCACCCCACTATGCCCATGTTACATCTTTAAATTAAACATATAAGCAACATTCAAAATAATATATTATGAAAAATGACATAGACAACACGCAAAAGAAAAAAAAAAAAAAAGAACATAAGCAAATAAATATTATTAAAAAGTGAAAATTATCCTGTGGAAAAGATGTAGAAATGGTGAGAGAGAGAGAGAGAGAGAGAGAGAGAGAGAGAGATAGAACTCTCACGGGTGTAGAATGAGAAACATGGAACAATTTCGACCCCACTATTAAAAATGTACCTAGACTAATTAAATTTTCATTTGAGAACAAAGTTTATAATTATTTTATATTTAAAGGGTCACTATATAGTCTTGTGGATGAAAATGAGAGAAAGAATCTATCTATCAACAGTGTAGAACGGGAAGCATAATAATACTATTCATCTCACTCTATTTTATAACATCCTTAAACCTATATAATTCAAAAATTATCTCAATTTTTATCATAAAATTTTAAACCAAATTACTCAAATAATATTACAAAATAAACATATAAATAATATTAAAAAAGAAAATTATCCCGTGCCGTATCCCGTGCACGGCACGGGCTAACATACTAGTTTTAAACAAAAAATAAATATAGGTGACTTAACAAAAAAATGGGTTATAAGACCATGTACAATGATCAACACCTCTCAACACCCTCAACACTCACTTTTTACACTCCAAATCATATTCTCTCTCTTCTACCTAATAATTCAACACCCCATTTAATTTTTACCCTCTCCAATAGTTTTTTCATTCAACACCCTACCCCACCACATTCTCTACCCCACCACTTTTTATTTCATATTTTTATTTAAATTTTAATATCTTTTTTTTATGATTAAATAAAATTATAATAATTGAACCAAATCAATTGAAAAACTTGATTTTTTTTCTGTGTCCAAATCAATTGAACCAAGTCTCTATTTATAGAGAAAAAAATATTACGAATTTTGGTGAAAAAATAAAAAAAAAACAAATTTATTTGCATCGAAATAATTGAGTTAAAAGATAATATGAATTTAAAATCTCGTGAGCTAGTCGCGTGCTGCCATGTGGCGTAATATCTTTCTCTCTCCGCAGAATTTAACATGTTGAATTTATTCATCTTCTCTCTCCTCCGGTGTATATTCAACAACCTCATTGCAAATTTTTTTGGGTGTTGAAACCAAATTCAACAACCTCATTGTACATGGTCTAATAAGAAATCATCAATTTTCCTATCGTATAAAAAAAGTGGGGTGACGTGGCAAAATACATAGGTGTCATTGATCGACAGTGTGCATACAAATTAAATCTAATTCACTATTCACTCAATACAAGTTAAAAATAAGTGAATTTATCTATTCTGACCTAAATACTAAAATGGACGGTTATTTTGGTGGATTTAATCCGTAGTATTATATGTGATTCGACTTCTTTTTGTGCTCTGAAAGTTCTCGTTCGCCATTGAAAATTTCAAAACTATCCCTTGATAGAAGATCGGTTCGCATTTTAGAATGCGAACATTAAATCTTTCATAAAGTTCATTTTAAACATGTTGTATCATCATATTTTAGACAAAATATGTGTTAGGGGACCAAAACTCTCGAGTTTTAAAATAGGGGGACCAAAACTGCAAAAAGTTGAAAAATAGAGGGACTAAAACTGCAATTAAACCTAATAATTAAAAAAAAATAGAAGTAATTGAATGAATCATATTTCTTGAAAAATACTAGTTATGTTTGCAACTAGTTAAGTTGGATAAAAGGATATATGCTATGGATGAAAATTGTCTTTATACATTGAATTTAATTCACAATCCAAAACAACTACTAAGCCAAAAGCTACATAAAATTGCAATCCACTGTTTTACTTAAAGCTTATACATTGAATTGAATATATTACACTTTGGAGTCAATAACTTACAAAATACAACTTACACATTTTTATCACTTCATTTCACACAAAAATAGTAACGAATTAACCTGGTTTCTCAGAGTGCACACGAACCTACGCGCATAAAACAGCCTCTTCTTTTGTTTCGTATGGAGTAGGCAGTAAACTGTCTATATTATCAAAAAGATCTGTACGGCCAGGAGGTGGTTCCGAAACAGCTGAATCCAAGACCGAGTCAGGAATAGCTTCAAGCGTTTCTTCAAAAAATGATTTTATTGTCTGCATAGTTCAAAAACTTAGTTGGCATTTGAATGAATTTATGCAATAACATAACTTATAAAATGATAGTTGACAATAATCAAATTATGTAACACAAAAACCTGACCTAATAACTACTGCAAATAATTATTTATGAAGTCTTAAACCATGCAATCATAGTGAATTAAGATGAAGATTTACTTAAAGCCAAGGTCATATGACCACTTATCACATAAATATGTTAAAATACTGATCATCTGTGTAAGATTTAAATAGAAATCGCAGAAAACAACAGTAAATTAAGAAGAAGAATATAATTTGCTTGATGAATAATTTATCATAATTTGTATATACTGTAAATTAATTATTTTGCCTAAAGTCAAAAAATAAAAATTGCATGCTCTTCTAAGTACGCAACTAATTAGTTTTCACCACAGTAACTATACCGTGCAATTTCTAAAAGCAGCATCTGCATTGCGCTTCCACTGCCCATTCCCAGGTGCTGAATGGAAAAGATGAAGTAAAGGCTGCAGTAACACAACCGACAATGGTCATATAATGGCAGCGAATTGAAGGTAGAAATTTGAATATAAAAAATGTGTGCACACGGTAAAAGATAGTAAGAAATTGCGAAATCAACTTCAGGTTACTGACCTTCACGATGTCTCGTACAGTTGGCTTATGTCCATATTTTCCCAATACTGAGTCTCCATAGATTGCATATTTTTCAAGAACCTTAAGTAAATAAGAAATAAATAATTAATACCAAAAAATGGAAGTATCAGCGCAGTTTATTCCATGGAAAGTCAATCATTGTGTAAACGAACCTGACGACGTGTAAGACCACAACTTGGTACACCGTAAATTGCAGTATCAACATGTCCCAATACATTCCAAGGGCTGTTTAGAATATCAACAATGGTTACTAAAGGCACCACATATGAATTTACAAAAACAATAATAAGAGGGGTCGATCAACAAAGCATTGCTATAGATATGAAACAATTTCCATGCCCCCGCTTAAAAGCTTTTAGGAAGATGTTTCCCCTTTTACAGAAAAGCGAAATCCAGGAACTTGAAATAAAGCAACTTTTGTTTGAAAAATCATACGAGCAACAGGGGAATATTGTATTTGACACTTACTTATTGTATGCTGCACGTCCAATCATAACACCATGAGCCCCAGCTTCTCGAGCTGCATTGACCTACAATCAAGGTCACCATGTAAACAGGCGAAGATAGAATCATCAGATCAATGTGCAGTGATTATATGAAAACAAATTTAGTGCTGGAAAATTCCAATATTCGTACAAATATCAGGTTTCAATATACAGAATCATTACAATGACAATAGCTCACCTCATCAACACTAGCAATACCCCCATTTATTGTAAATATTAAATCTGGAAAGTCGCGTAAAAGGCCATAAAAGTATTCATATCTGCATTAGAAGAACATGCATATAATATACAATTCTACAAAGACACATGCTCATATTTGTGTATGTCAATGGATATGAAAAAACGAAAATATACTACAACGTACTTTAGCGGAGGAATACTCCTATTTTCAGCTGGGCTAATTCCATTGAGCAGTGCTTTTCTTGAGTGAATTATGAAATGCTTAGTGGGTGATAAAGAAGAAACCTTGAATATGAAATCACCTGACAGAGCAGAAAGTTCACTATAAAACCTAAAAACCATTATTCAAATATTTTATAGAAGAAACTATAACCTGACATCTAAATCACATAAAGGGACGTAGTTCAAATCCCCTCGGGGCCAGTTGTAAAATGACTTTTGGCCATGTTTTACTACAAAAAGGGTGATCCGAAAACCTCCGATATTATTTTCTGTCAGATTCTGGTATCGCTACACTATGATCTCAAATCAATCTATAATTTCTTCAGTTAGTAATACTAATGGTTAACAACCAAATAAAAAACTGTGCCCCCATTGCTAGGAGCTACTGTAGCAATCATGATTTCATACATGAAGATTACTAGTTCCTATCAGCATATTCCAATTAGACTCCCACCAATTTGGTATTAAAGGAAACAGCAACAAAGGGATTTTGTGATAATATGCACATGCCCAGCATACACCTAATAGATTGAATAACGTTTTTTAATGCAATCTAATAGCAAGCCACCATTTGAGTACAGCTTAGTTACACAATCTTATAAAAGATAGCTGATGCAAACATATATATCTGGTGACAGGTGTAATGTAAAATGATGCATAAATTTTAGAAGACAGAAAGATGAAACGTGTTAATTGAATCCAAACTTTGCAGCCTTACAACTAGGATAGACAAAGAATGTATAAAGAAGGTTCTTACATAGTTCATCGTAAGAATCGTGGTCATCCACACCAATTCGACATTTGACACTGACAGGTACATTTGTATTAGCAGCAATTGCTGACATAGCCTCGCCAACAAACTTTTCTTGTATACATTAGATTTCTATATTAATGCAAGTTAACAATGAAATTTTATATATTCAATCCATTTGCATGTTATCATATTTAATTAAGGGAGATTTTCTAACCTTCGGGTCAAGCATAAGACTTACACCAAAGCACCCATGTCCAGCTACTTTTGGACTTGGGCATCCACAGCTAATATATGTTAATTAAAAAAACACTGTCAGAGACAGTAGTAGAACAAATGAACACTGAAACTTTAAGATTTATGGTGATAAGATATATACGAACTTTAAATTGATCTCGTCATAGCCATAAGCATTAGCAAGTTCGGTTGCTTTTGCCAAATTTTCTATATTACTCCCTCCAATTTGTAGCACAATGGGATGTTGTTCCGGAGAGTATGCCAAGAATCTGTCCTGAGCAGAATACACAAAATAAAAGAATAAATGGTTTTGCAATACAATATATCCAAAACTGATGATGTTGAATGTCATTCCATCGATTTCTACTCTTGATCACATACTAACACACAGGCCTACTGCTATGATATAAACAAAGATGTTGAAAAAATAAGTCATACGGATATTTTATCACACAAAATCACTATTGTAGTCATTCACATCAGAAAACCCTTTTAGTTCCTATTTTCTCCCTTCATTTTTATTCTTTATTTTCTGTTAACAAGATAACTTATACATTTAAACTTACCAGATTATCCTTTTGATGAACAATTGTTTCAGCTGCAAGCATCTCGGTGTACAGCCAAGCATGCTTTGATATGAGTCGTGCTAGAGTTCTATAATGATTGTCTGTCCAGTCCATCATTGGAGCAACACTGAAATTCACCAAAAACAAAACAAAACGCAGACCAAGATATGTTAACAAAATCAGTATATTTATAGCACAAGGAGGTTATAATAATAAGTTGAGTGAACCACCAATATAATCTCTAAAATTATAATTATAAGAGTAGGGAACTCACAACTTGGTCATTGAAATTATCAAAATTTCAGAATGATCCTTGAATATGAAAATTAGCAATCATATTTGTCACTATCAGATAATTACAAAGACTAAAATAACTGATTCAAAAGGACTAATATGATCAATGATATTCAATATTATGAGTTATTTAAAAATTTTAAATATTAATAACTTCAAAGACAAATTTGACAGTGTCTTACCATTTCAAAAACTAAATTGATAATATACACCAATAAGAAACCCTCCTCAAAATAAACAACTATTTTGATCTCTGAATGTGTCTCGCACTGTTGTTGTAATCTCTAAGGGTGCGCTTGATCTACTAAAAAATAAGGAACTGGATAGAACAACTACAGTTGTACTATGTTTGATTTTAAAACTGTTCACAAGACTGGACAAATTGGGGGGTTTTGTCGCTCACTAAATCACCTGACAACCTTTTATCACAAGTACAAGTTTCTAAAATAGCAAAATAACCTTTTGTCCATCAAATATTGTACAAGACAACAATTTGTTCAGTACCTTAAAAGAAGTTATCAAAGTAACAAAAACATCCTCAGATGTGTCTTCCGTTAGTAAGTTTGGTCATCAAATACATCTTTCCTCAGTTAGTTTGGTAATTACTATTACATATACTTGGGGTATAAGAATCCATCATATTGCCACATAAGCCTATATTGTAGCAGTGTTAAAAAAATAACTACAAATTACTCGATTCTTATCGGATTATTGGACATCAATGTTAAACTACAACTATTTATTCTACATTATGAGACTTTGGTGATGCTGTCTAACATATTTAAGGACCAAAATGACTCTTAACTGAAAAAATGTGCGCAGATAGAACTCACTCACCTAAACCAAGGAGGAAGATAGTGTTTGGCAACTGCACCAGGTTTATCATATGAATGTTGTTTAACAGAAAACAATCTTGAACTGCATAAATTTCTCCGGCTTCTTCGAGATATACTCACCGGGAATCCACAACTATTTCTGATGAAATTTGAACTTAAAGGAGAAAATGAAACCGAAATTGAATACCCTGCAAACTTCATATTCATCTCTTTTAACAAACCATGGCTTTGTTTCTTTTGTAACCTACATATCAATAAGAAGCAATATTCACACTGTGAAACTCAGTCATTGATACAAGTAATTTGTAGATGGCGGAGAATGAGAAATTGAGAGGAGTTTTATGGAATGTAATTTGATTGAAATTTGTAGGAAAAGTAGAATTTACGTGAAGGATAGAAAAAAATTTCCGGCGCCGGATTCTTCTTCAGTTTCGGCGGCAGCGTTCGCGGATTGAGTTGGGAAGAAAATGAAAATAGTTTATAGCTTAGCTTTATCCCGTGAATGGTGAATTAACGGTAAGCGCTTTGTGTTGTGTAAGTTGTAAAGTGGTGTAAGGAAAAAAACCGAACCGCATCGCTAAACCGAACTAAAAAAAATTGAACCATAACTAATAACTAATAATTTTAAAATTAAATTGAAATAGTTTTGTCCGAACTTGAGCTGAAATAGTTTTGTTCATAATTATCAGTTTAATTCAAAATAGTAATTTTTTTTTTAAGTTAGTTATTGTTCGATTCAAAATCATAAAGTAAATCATCTTAACAGTTCAATTTAAAAGACAAAATAATTTAGTTCAATTACTATGAATTTTAAAAATAGTTGGATTCGATTTTTTTTCCCGAACCGTGCCCACCCCCGTTAAGTTGTGTTACTCAAAAAAATTTAGCATTAAAGTGAATTCCATTTATGAACATGGACATATGAACACAAACATTCCATTCACTTTAAAGTGAATTTTAGCTACCGGTAATGAATCTTTGTAGTGAGACTCTAACACCTCCACGACTTACGTTTGATAATCTTCAACGTAAATGTATTAGATTTAATTAATATAGTTCTTAAGAAGTGAAATTCAAATTCGAATTATCATCTTTTTGACACTCGCACTACCAATTGTATTTTGAAAGTCTCTTTATCTCCACCAGTTCTAAAGGATAGAAAATGTTAGAAGTCAGATAAGAATGATTGTTGTATGGTGCATAGAGCTTACTAATTTTGTTTGGAGAATATTTTGAATTTAGGTCATCTTAGCACAGACAGTTGTTGAGACAACATTTGACAGGTTAAAGTTTATCTAAAGATTAAAATCTAGTATGATGTATTCGTGGAAATGTGTTATCACGTTAGATTTGGTTTCGTGTGAATTGATCTTTGAAGTACATTTAAGCAAAAAAAATATATTGAAGTACTTATTTTTAAATTTTTTAACAAAATAGTTAACATTATTTTTAGTCAAAATAAATTTTAACATTTTTCTTGGGTTTGTGCCCAAGTAATTCCTCTTATACAAGCACTCCTTCATCAAAAGGGGGGTTAATTAGCGTGTCTGGGGGTGTAAGTAACACGCGCGTTATACTCGTTTTCTTCACCTTCACCCCTCTCACTAATAAAAACGCATGTTTTCATTTTGCACTGAACCTTCTTCGTTTCGGCTACACCATTCTCTTTCTCGTTCACAACGCAATCTTTCTCCAACCCTTGGATCTCATCTTTCTGGTAACCGTTTCTCACTTCATTTCAACTCTTCTCTATCAAAAAATCACCATCTTCCACAATCTTTTTTTGATTCATATTTTTTCCGTAACAGGTTATATTACTCGGTTGGGGTTTTTGGTTTTCGAGTTCAATCCGTAGCTTTTGGTTATTCGAATCTTCGCAGATTCTTCTAGGTTTTATCTATTATCGTTTTCATTAGGTAGATTCAACACATTCTTTTGCATGTTTAAGATTAATTAAATTGTGTATTTTATGATTATTGTTGTTGTTTAATATCTGTTAAGAGTTAATTATTTTGATCGAATTTATTTTGTGTGTTTTGGTAATGATTAGGTTTATGCATGACTGGAGGTGAAGCTGTGATTATATAGTTAAAAAATGGGTTTTGATAATGAGTGCATAATTAACATTCAATCTCTTGCTGGAGAGTATTTTTGTCCGGTTTGTCGTCTTCTTGTGTTTCCAAATGAAGCTTTGCAGTCACAATGTACTCATTTGTATTGTAAGCCGTGTTTGACGTATGTCGTGAGTACTACGAAAGCTTGTCCTTATGATGGTTATTTGGTCACCGAGGCCGATTCCAAGGTTATTATCTTACTTCTCATTTGAATGTACATATGAAGTTATGTGCAATGTGCAGTGTTTTCTTTTGTTTTAGACTTTTAGCTCGGTGTTTATGAATTTGTATTTTGGGTGTTTTAATTGCAGCCTTTGATAGAGTCGAATAAGACATTGGCTGAAACTATTGGAAAGATATCAGTTCATTGCCTGTATCATAGGAGTGGATGTTCATGGCAAGGAACCTTGTCTGATTGTACAACTCATTGTTCTGGATGTACTTTTGGAAATTCTCCTGTTGTTTGCAATAGGTGTGGGATTCAAATAGTGCATCGTCAAGTAGAAGAACACGCACAAACTTGTTCTGTAAGCGTTGTGTGTATTCATTTATATGTTTCTTTCATGTATTGGTGGAAGGCTGGTTCTTATGCTTGTTAATTGACAGGGTCAAATGCAGCAAGGGGCCGTTACCCAAGATCCTTCAGCTACCAGTGCTACTGCTGTTGCATCTACTGATCAGAACCAGGTTGCTGCTCCAGCTACAGTAACAGCTTCACAACCGGTGACTTCTCAAACAGTTGTTGCGACCACTGCGGCAGGGCATGTTCCAAATCAGCTACCCAACCCAGCATCTCAAGCCCAAGCTTTAGGTCAAGCTGTTGTGCAGCCAACAGCAGAGCAATGGTATCAGCAGCAACAATATCAACAATACTACCAGCAATACCCCGGACAAGATCCATACCAACAGCAGTATCAACAGTATTACCCCTATCAACAGTCTGCAGTTCCACAATACCAGCAGGCCTATGTCCAGCCTCAGCCACAGGCACAGCCCCAGTCACAGTCTCAACCTCAAGCACAACCGCAGGCTCAAGGACTGTCACAACCGGTTTCACATGCGCAGACTCCTGCGGTCCCACAATCTCAGAACCAGATGCAAGTTCACCAACAACCACAACAGCTTCAACCTGCTGTACAGCCACATGGTCAGATGAGTCACCCACCTGGCCATGGTCAAGCCTTCCCTCAGCCTCAGTCTTATCCTTACCCCCAAGTGCAGCCTCATTCTGGGCAACCTCAACCCCATATGCAAAACCCTCCTTATCAGCAACCCCATCCTCAAATGCAGCATTCACATTCTCAAAATCAGCAACCAGTTCAGAAGTATCCTGTTCCACAACCCCAAGTTCATCCACAAATGCAACCTAATGCCCCAGTTCAACATCCTTCTCAACCTCAGATGCAATCCCACCAGCCCATGACTCCTAGTGTACAACCTCAAGTGCAAAATGCAATGCCACATGCGGTGACAGGCCATCACTCTTATCCCCAACCTCTGCCTCATCAGAATATGCAAGTGGGAGCCCCTCAATCTAATATGAACTTGAATCCTCAACACCAGGGCCAGCATTCTGTCCAAATGCAGAATCAGTTTCCTCAGCAAACTCCAATGATGCGCCCAAATCAGTCACATGCTATGTATCCTAACCAGGCGTTGTTAGCTCCATCTGTTCAAGGTCAAAACACCACTCCTCTGCAACAGCAGCCAGGATATAATCCTAATCAACAAACTGGACAAACCAGTCAACGTCCTATCTCGCAACAGGTTCAACAAATATTACCTCAGCAACCATTTGCGCAACACCAGATCCCCATGCCATCTCATCAACGACCCCAAGGTCCAGTAAATTCATTTCCCCAGCAGGCTTATCCACAGCCCAAGGGTAATAATGCACTATCTCAAAATGCTGTTGGAAGGCCTTCAATTCCCAATCATGCAGGACATGTACAGCCATTTGCACAATCTGCCAATACGATTCCTGTTAGACCAGGGAATCAGAATTTGTTGGCTGGGACTAATAATCAAGTGCAGTCAAGGGCACCGGAACCAATTGATAAACAAGATGTCACTGAGCAACACACTGACTCTGCCTCTGGGAAACTTGGAAAAAATGAGTTGAAATCTGATGTTGGGAGTAAGCAAAATAGTGAAGATCCACACTCTGTGAAGACTTCAGGTCCAAATGCTAATGCATTAGAAAATGGTGATACATTGAATAAGAATGTTGGAAAGGGAGAGGCTTCTGGAAACACTGGGGTTCAACATAATAGCAATAATGAGCATGCTGTTGTCCAAGGCAATGAGATTCAAGATGGACCTCCACTGAAGACAGAGACTAAATCATCTGAATCAGAAACTGATAAACTGCACAGTGACAATACATCTGCTCCAAGACCTCCTGGTGCTGACAATTCTGCACCAGCTGTCTCTCAGACCAATGGTGGTCATGGACCTGGGGGTTTAACTCATCCACATCCAACAGGTCCAAATCAGCATCTCTCTGCAGCAAACGCTTCAACTCTTCTCAGGAATCATGGAACTGCACCTGCTCTTCATTCTGGATCGCACTTAAACTCAACAGATAATTTTCAGCCAACCATGTTCAAGCAACCACATGGTTCTGATAACCAGTTTAATATTCCAGGGCGCAACTTTCAACCCCAGCTTCATGGACTCCCTGCAGGACCATATAACCAAGTTCATGAACCACCTTTCCATTCTGGAGCTTCCAATTTGTCTCGAGGGCCACCGTTCGGTGCACCCCCACATGGAGATATGCATAGTGGAATGGCAACCAACTTTCCACCACACACTCCTGAAGGTTTTGGTGTGCAAGATGAAAGGTTCAAATCTTTTCAGATTCCTAGTCAACAAAATATTGATCGAAGAGAGTTTGAAGAAGATCTCAAAAAGTTCCCTAGGCATCCTTTGGATACTGAGCCAGGTTCTAAATTTGGAAATCATTCATTTGGTCTACATGAAGCTGGAAAGAGACCAGTTGGTTTTCATGATGAGACCATCAAGAAAAATCTTCATCCTGGCCATCTTGGACCAGGTCCTGGATATGGGGTACATCACATGGATGGTATGGCTCCTAGAAGTCCTGGTAGTGAATACATTGATATGCCTTCCCGAAGATTGGGGCCCCTCTCTGGTGGTCTTATTAGTAAGTCAGGTATAGATGATTTTGAAGGCAGAACTGCAAGTCGATTTGGTGATTCAGTTGGCATTGCATTCCGTGATGGTCGATTTCCTCATCCCCCTGGCCATTTTCCTAGAGATGATTTTGATGGTTTTGGTAATTTTCGAATGGGTGAACATCCTAGGAGGGGCAATTTCACTGGTCATGACGAATTTGCTGGCCATTTCCAAAGGGGTGAACATTTGGGTGCACATGATGTTCCTAGACATTTGCAGCATGGGGAGCGTATCGGTTTTGGGGATCATCCTGGTCATATGCGAGCCTTTGAACTTACTGGTTCTCGGAGTTTTGAATCTTTCACCAAAGGCAATCGGCCAGGTCATCCACAGCTCGGTGAACCTGGGTTTAGGAGCAGCTTTTCCCTTGCAGGATTTAATAATGATCCTGGATTTTTAACAGTTAAGTTTTGATTATTGACATATTCATTTTTGTGTCTGTTATTCTTATCATTTAGGTTAGAGTTGGAGACATTGAAGTTGAGTTGATGGAATGTGGAAGTCTTTTTTAGAATATTGTGATTGTTGTTTCTTTGTGAATTGAAACAAGGTAATTTAAATTGATTTGTGTTTTCAGGGAGATACCAGGTCGTTTGATAATTTGAGGAGAAGAAAGGCTGCCAGTATGGGATGGTGCCGGATATGTAAAGTCGACTGTGAAACTGTCGAAGGCTTGGAATTGCATTCTCAAACAAGGGAGCATCAGAAGATGGCCATGGATATAGTTAAAACGATCAAACAAAATGCGAAGAAACAGAAACTGTAGGTTTTAATGTTATTTCATACTCCAGGTCATTAATGTTATTTCATACTTCCGGAAAAATTAAAGCTTTCGTATAAACCCTTTTTTATTGTTTTTTAGAATACCCAGTGAACAATCCTCAGTTGAAGATGGAAAGAAGATGCGGGCTACTGGTTATGAGGGTCATGGCAATAAGCATTGAATGGTTGTGGTTTGCTGTAGTTATGATCCACTCTCATGCTGTTTCGTCAAAAGAAGTGTTGCGGTATGATTGCATTTATCAATACTTAACATTCCACCAACTTTTCCTTTTTTAAAATTATTATTTATGCTGTTCATGTCATTTCAGGTTGCAGCTATCATGTTAAATGGAGATGCTTTTTGGATCTGAAGTCCTGTGGCAGTTAAGTTGTTGGCTTTTGAATTTGAAATCCATACTTCATAACTAGAATACTTGTCTCAACCTTTGTGCTATTTAGCAGTTTATGTCATTTCATTCTGCATATGTTACTTACATGCAATTGGTAAGTACAAATTTTATGGATTGCAATATTTGGATTTTTGATAGAAGCCTCCTATTGATGATTGTGCATTGATGGTAACTAAATATCCTGGTTATTCCCTTAGTTATTGTTTCTTGATCAACCCTATCGACTTTTCAATATTAGATGCTGTTATTTTTAGCCCATGTTATCTTTTTTGTTGCGGTACCGATCTTATCTTATTAAAACAAGAAAGGGGTTATCCCCTTTTAGTGTCGTGGATATTTTCCTTGAAACCCAGATTTTGTTTTTACTGTGCTATATAGAGAGGACAAAATTGTCATTGCAAATTCACCATAAAGAGATACCACTATAATTCGCCCTTCAATTATGCTATAAATTGCATTTTAAAACTCAGTTTATATTTAGTTTTTAAATTTAGAAAGATAAAAAATTATCTATTTAATACTACATTCCCTCAACACCCACATCCTGAGAGCTGCAACTGCTTGTAATCATTAGATGTTGGGTTCAATGATGTCAAAGGGGCTAAGACAACACCCTTTTCAGGAACTTGCCTTTGCTTCCCTAGCAAACTTGTAGGCTAATAGTTGCTGGTGATCTATATTGCTTGTTGAAATTAGGGTTTGACACATGTCTTGGTTGAAGTCACTATAAGTGTGCAGGAACTGTGCTGTTTCAGTGATTCCAGTGGTTCTTGTAGAATAAAAAAAAGTAGTGTGGTTTGCAACTGACCTGGTTAGTTCATGTACGCCACAAGATGTATTCTGTTAGGAAATAGAAAATATTGAAGTCTTGTCGAAAGTATTAAATTTGGTGAGAATGATGCAAAGTTTTTTGAAGAGAAGGAAATAATACAATTGTGTTAATTGTAGCAAATTAATGCCGAGCAGAAACATGAATTTTTATTTGATAAACTAACCAAGAAATCATTTGATAGTACATCATTAAGAAAACAAATAATGAAGATAGAGTGAGACGGACTGAGAGGAGAATCCTAAATGCCGGTTTGCTGTGTTTTAATTGTAAAGTTCCTAAAATAGCCCAACTAAAAAGCCCCAACATTTTAAGGTTTTTTGTTTTGGAATTTTTTATTTTACTCTGAGGTGCAATGCTACAGTGCTGCGACAACTGCTATTTTGGTCGCTATAGTGGCTGCCAACTAAATTGCTCAGCTACTATGTGTCCTGTAGTGGCTAGGGTCTTCTCTGCTGTTGACAACAATAAATTATTTTCAAGTGATTGAATCAAATTGTAATTTGGTATCAACTCCCTTTCTCTCTAATTTTGTTCTTCGATCCAAACAAATGACGAACACACTTTTGGCGGTTTGGGGTCTGGTGACTTGTATCTTTCACTACCATGATTGGATTATGGATAGTAATAGAATATTACATTTTGTAGGTTATCAGTTATCATATTATTTGTCATTTGTTCTTGATTAATTAAAGAACTTTTGGCATAATATTAAACCACTTCATTTGAATCATCCAATATAGGAATCTCATGAGAATTAGTTAGACCAATAATGAAGCCTCATAGAATTTCTGTCAGACTTGAGGAAATTCAGAGTGATCAAGCTTAAATGGCTGATGTTTTATGCAAGTGGACTATCTTTTTTTTTCTATTTTGAAAAAGTTTGTTTTGATTGATGGGAAAACAGTTTTCTGAAAACTAGAAAAGACTGATGGGAAAACTAGAAATGAATGTGCAGTTTAGTTTTTGAGTTTTTTCTTTCACATTGGAGCAGTTTACGATTCAGGTTGTGAGCTAGCCGTTCTATATATTTATTAATTGCCCAATACATTGATGCAGTTCATCCTTGATGGGAGGTATTCTAAAATATTTTGTTTAGTGAGGACAGAAGGTTAAATGGTGGCTGCCTAGTTTCCCGACTTTTTACATGATGAATTTCTTATTTAGGAGAATTAACCCACTTTTGGTTTAAAATTATTAAGGAAAATTCGGGGGCACTAGTTAAGGAAACCAAAAATAGTATAATGTTCTTGGAACTTGTGTAGTCAATATATTTAAAATATTAAAATAAAAATGCTAATTTAACTAGTGCCCCCATCGTAGTAGTTAGCATGACCCAATTATTAATAAGTGACTTACTATCTGTAGGGGTGTCAAGGAACTAGTGGGGACAAATAATGTCTGTTTCTCAATTGGTCCCAAATTTTAATTGGGCAATTTTTTTTAACTTGAAAACGACCCTAGACTAGAGTAAATTCAATTATGAGCAAAGCTAACTGAGAGCATGTAGAGAACATGCTGGTCTTCTTGAAGTACAAACAAAATAAAAAGATAGAATAGTCACATACTTAGTATAGAAGAAAAAGAAGAGATTATTAAATATACCATAAACATGGCCCTAAATAGGCTTTCAGGTCATGAACACTGGCTATGATCTTGAGAGTATAATTGTCTACCAATAACTTAGGGTCCGTTTGGATTGACTTATTTTTGAACTTATTCAAAACAACTTATGCAAATAAAAAAGTTTTTATGTATTATTATAAATTCCGTCAAAAAATATGTATTATTATAAATGTGTCTCCATAGTTTATGATAAAACAACTTATAAAAATACAGTTTTAGTTTGTGAGAAATTGTGAATTAACATAAAAACTTATTTATTTGCATAAGCTATTTCTCATAAACTCAAAAATAAGTTAATCCAAATGGGCTCTTAGTAGGCTTTAGGCTAGTAAAATGGGAAAATTTAATAGAGAACAAAAATAAGATGGTAATAATTTCCTATAAGTGTTAGAATTGAGGTACAACAATTATTGTTTATTTCAGAAAGAATAATAACAATGATAGTGTTGTATCATTGATCCATGCCATGTATAACCCAATATAGTTTTACTTTACATTGGTTTTGAACTGCTTGGTGTTCTACACTTTGACCATGTAAATATAATTGACAAATCATTAGAGAGATTTTGAAATATTAAAAAGCATAAATGACTTGATCATAAGCTTCAAATATGACATTTAGGGTTTGTTGGATAGGTTAGAAAGTATAGATTTATTGTTTATGTTATGATAGTTGGGGAATTGAGTCCAGGGTTACTTTAAGTTCATGGAAACTTTTTATAATAGCTGGTAGGAATGTCATCATTTTAAAAATATTTAAGATTACTAACTATAGTACAAGTGACCTGTAGTCTATATTTAGATTCAAATAATATGAAGTGGTAATAGTGACAATAATTTAAAAATGTTGTCTTCTAATTTAGGGGTTGTTGGATTTTTTTTATTCCTAGAATCGGTTCCTAGTTAAAGATTATATCATCTTTCTATCACAATGTTGGGAGCTTTCATTGAAGTGGTGAGATAGACTTCTTGATTGGTGATTCTGGGTCTCAATCTCTACCTTGTCAATGTGTTTTTATCAGGTTCGTGATTTTCAATCTTAATAATTTATGTTAACAAGTTCCTTATTTAACAAAAATAACAGTCTTTCCCTTAGCCTGACTGATTTGAATTGTCTATTGAATGATTAGTCTCTCTTGTTAATGGATTCCTTTACTTCTGTGATATTTTATTCTTCAATGATACTAATTTTATGATCAAGTAGAATAGATAGCCTTGTGTTGCACACATTTCAAGAGGGCGAACTTAATGACCAGTTAGCTCTTTTGAACTAAATTTTAGGAATAATCCACATTCAATCCCAACCCCCCTTTGAACAATAAAGCTCTTCAATTAGTCTTTAAGTTGCTGATTACAATAACCGCAACGGCAACTTCTCTTGTGGCACGATGTAACTCTTAGGGGTTAGGACTACAAAACAAAAACATAATTAGCTTTTTGTAGGAATATGAAACTTTGATCAAGGATCAAACAATTTGGAAAGAAATTAAGTATTAACAAATGAATATTTTAGGTGTGTTTTTTTTTTTGGACTTTCACCACCTGTTTAATCTGGTTCGAGGGTCAATTCTGACATCAAGTAGTTCTAGCCCTCTCCCGGTCGTAGTTGCGGGGATCAAATATATTAGAGGTTTTAGGTGCACTTAAAATGTTATGGCTTTTAATGATAGAAATAACTGATGTTTTTGTACCAAAAAAGAAGAAATAGCCGATGGAAGGAGAACTAGTGATACTTGCTGTAGAGTTGTTTTACAAACACATAATTTGGCAACTATGTGCGGGCTATTTGGGGAGAATTTCTCATGATGTTGTCATGAAAAATTTGTTGTCTCTTTCATAGCATTGAATAGGTGGGATTCTATAAACACTTATTGAACATGCATGGAGAACACAAGGGGAGATAAAAGCAGTATATTTTTCATTTTTATTTTTAGTAAAAATCATTTAGGGCCATTATTTATTTATTTTCCAAAAACTTAACTTTTACATTTTTTTTATGGAATTAACTTTTACAATTAAAAATTATGTTTAAACATTTAAAATAGTATGTGCCCTGAAATTTATAATGTTTTAAAACTATGTTCACATGTAATAACAAGGAAGTTGTGAAACTGGAAAAAGACTAGTCTGTAATTTAGAAAATATAGAATCAAATCAAATTTTGAAAATTTCCCCATTGGATGAAGATGAGAAGATGAAAAATGCAGCGGGGAATAGAGGCTCTAGTACTATCAAGTTTACTAAATAATTTCAATTATTTAAATATAAGTAGCTCAACTAAGTGGAGCTAAGAGTTGAAGGAGTTAAAAACCAAAGTGCAAGTCTTAATGAATGAGAAAAATATTAACATTAAAATTTAATTATGAATATTTATTCTAACAATTGTAGATATGGGGAATCTTCAACCAAAAATTTCTTTCTGCTATTTTGCCCAATATCTTTGGATATTTAGCATATATTAAGAAAATTTAGTGTATTTAATATGTTTATACTTTTTTTAGGAAAGGTAAATATGTTCATACTTATGAATGGATAATTGGATATTCCAAAAAAATTCTTTAATTAATGTTTTTATCAAACTCTTCTGCTCTTTGTCCTCCTGTTTTATATTCCCCATCTTAGTCTCAATGCTAGCCATTTTTTTTTTAAATTGAATAATTTAGTATATTTAATAATTATCTATCCCCATAATTTATATTTAGCTACTATGTGTTTATTTGTCAATTATTAGTAGAAATAGAAAATGTCAAAGATATTTATTTGTTTGATAAATGTATTTTGTTGTATTTTAACACTTGGATGCTTAAACAACTACCAAATATTTTTATCAAAAAAAAGAATTGTGAAGTGAAGACTAAACACACAATATTTTTTTTTAGAAGCTAGCTGGCTTAGTTGTTGCATGTTCCCCAACTTTGGAGATTTTTTCACTCACATCCCACATAGATTTCATAAAAATAGTCAATAATAAATACTCTAAACTTAATAAAATTGAAAAGAAAAAAAAAATACATAACTAATAAAAATCCCAATTATAAATTTATGTTAAAAGAGTTCAACTTTTCTGGATTACTCGGTATTTTTTTTATGCAGATCGGTAAATTATTTTTTAAGTAGTAAGTTTGGTCATATGGTGAGGAGTTTAGATAGTATTTTTATGTCCTGGATTAAAAGGTACTGTAGTATGCATGTTTTCCAAAAAAAAAATAGTATGCATGAGATCCTCTACATATTTGAAATTAATTTAATTTCTTCTGTATAAAATGTAATATTTATCAACCCAAATCCAATGAAGTCACACCATAATGTTACTTTCTTAGGTTATTTTTAAAATACTTCTAAAGTAGTATTTATTTGATGTGATTTAATTAGATGCGGAAATAAAAATGATGATTTACATCTCTAGTTCATGAAAATTAATCTCATTTAAAATTACTAAAATCTATTCACAAAGAGGATTCATAATAACTTTACTGAGGACTAGGCTTGTTGTATTTTGCCCTCATCCCCTGCAAAGCATTTGGGTGGTTTTTTCTCTCAATGTTGACCTCACCAATAGATCCCAACATAATAGTCTCCATTGTGGTCTTGATGTACGGGTAAAATTACTAAGACACCCTCCCAAACCCAAATTACCTTTGAATATAAAATTACTAGTATAATAGTTCCACTTATTAGCTTAGTCTAAAAGACAATTTATATTCCTGTATGTAATTTTTTTGTGGTACCCTTTGATGAAAATTGACGATGCAGATAGGAGCTGGTAAGTGACAACCCTCTTGTCTCTCTCTGAGGATTTTGCTCGAGGCATAGAATTGTGATTTTAGTCTTCTGTGGAAGTTTACACAAAATAGGCTCTTTTATATTACCCTGTATTGTTGCTATAGATAAATAAATTTATCCTGTATTATTATTGATTTTAGAGATTTTAAAAATTTTAAATTATGGCTGGCTCTTTGTTTTAGAACCTCATAAATAACCCACGTGACAATGCATGCAGTGTGATATAGTATGTAACATTTTTTTTAAGACATATAACATAGCGCATGTAGTGTGATAAATGATTAAGTATTTAAATCAACATTTTTCAAATTAATTGTTTTTAATTTGACAAACACTTTTGAAATTAATTGTTAAAATTAACTTGAATTTAAAAAATATTTCAACTTATAAAAATATAATTTAAACAAATGTATCATGGTCTTGAATATGAGAAGAAAATATTCATGATTGATGATTAAAAGAGTAATGTTACATTTTATAGTATAAAGCAATGTTAGATCTTGTATTGGAGATTTGTTGTAAATACATGAATAAAAAGAAGATAAATAATGTGGTGGAAGTGATGATTGTACAAATAAATTTTAGTGTGTTTGGACACATTGAGCTTTAGGTTTGATTGACCTTTACTATTTTATGTTAATCAGATACAAACGGGTAAGATCGACAAATCTTTTCAGAATATATTGAAAATTGTAACATCGTGGATTTTAATTTCAGGCATCATTTAAAAAATATGGCTTTTTTAATCATGGTTTAGAAAAATAATTTTGTCTAATAATTTACTAATTGAAAAGGTTTAATTTTTTAATTACTATATTATCTTTTGGCCTCCAAAGTTTTATAGTTGTGCGATTTCGACCCAAAAGTTAAAATTGTTTGATTTTAATCCTCCAAATTTCAATTACTCGATTTTGGCCCCCAATTTTATCCCCTTTTGCATTTGCTAGTATGAGATTAGAAACAACTTTATCTCTTCCTTGGTTATATATGTAAACACTTAATCTTCTTTAGGCTAAAGGAAGGATTAATATGTTGTTTGTTAGGTCTTTCTATACCATATTGTGTGCAGAATTTTAGAGATTATTATATCAGGCACACTGGTGTAATGGCTTGTGTGTCTCAATCTTCTATGATCCATTCCATTTATCTTTGCATAATAAAGATAAAAGATACACAAAATTGTTTTATTCTTTCTCACACTCGAAAATCATATCGATCTAAATTGATTCATTTGTTTTGAAAGTTGAGAATCAATTTTTAAAAAGGCCACAATTCAAACTCTCCATTTCTTATGACTATTATCACATTAATTCTTATTTCAGGGTGGTCTTATGTTGGCTCCTCTTGGCATAAACCAAAGCTAGTAACTAATAATAAATTAAGGGTTTAGTTGTTTTAGATTCTCCGAAAATTATTTGTCATAGTCTCATAGACCATAGCACACATGCATTTATCATATAAGCAGTTATGTATAATCTTACAAAGATTATTTTTGTTTGGATAAACAACTTATTGGCATCTTATAACACAAGCTCTTATTATCAGAAATCTTTATGTATAAGCTTGTAGTTCCGTTTGATTGAGATTTTTTTTGAAAAAAAAAAACTATTTTATTATCTTAATAGTATTTGTTATAGATTTTTTAGAAAATCATTTTGTAAAAAAAAAAATCATTTTCCAAAATGAAAATTTATACCTAATAGTTTTTCTAAATTTTTTTTTTTTTTAAGACTTAGAAACCTAATGTACGAGCTTGACATTTTAAAAAAATAATTTTCATGATAGTAAACAAATAGAAAGTACCTTTAGATTTTTTGAAAACATCTCTAAAAATCTCTATATATAAGTTTTTTTATAAGAAAAATGATAAAATATAAATAAATTGTTTCTATCTATGTTACAAAATATTTTCATAAATTATATTAGAGAATTTATGAGAATAAGTTTAAAATTAATATCTTATTCTTAATTATTCAAAAAATATTAATTCTTAAACAAATTAATCCAATTAGTCTTAAAAAAATTGTGGTCAAGTAAAACTAATTGACACAACATAAAACCAATGTTTTTTTTTATGAACATAAAACCCATCAATTTATAACTCTCTCAAATTGATTTATAACTTTAATTATTAAATAAAAGCTAAATTAATCCTTTAGTCTCTTGATTAAGTTTTTTGTTTCATTTTTGTGCCATAATTAAAAGTTGCTACGTATAGGTCCCTTATTGTATTTTCGCTAGTCACTTTTGTTAATTTTTAAATTGAAAAGTTTAAAGTGGATCAACATTGTAGCTGGTCTACCATAGACCTCAATAATTTTTTTAAGAATTTTAACTATTTGAGTTTTTTTTTTTTTGTAAAATAAAAACCATTGGATCTTGAAGATTTATGTATCTACCAATGAATCAACAATGCCTAATTTTATTTACTTTTTTTCATCTTCTTCGTAAACTTTATCAAGCAAAACCCAAATCTTCAAACAAACCTAGAAAGAAAAAAAAAATCCAAAATTTTACTTTCTTTCTTTGTTTTTTTTTTTTTTTTTAATTTTTGAAATCTTAAAAAAAATAAATTATCTATTCTCATATCTTCAAACGAAATCTCTAAATCCCCATATAAGACAACCTCAACATACAGACTAATCTACACTGAAAGGAGAATCAGAGAGAACTGGGCACTCTCTGATGTTAGGGAGTTTAAAGTTCAAGAAGCGAAGCTTTAACAAGGCCTCGCCGATTGATAAGAAAAAGACTGTTAAACAAACCTGGCAAAGACCCTTTGCCACTTCCTTTTTTCGTAGTTTAAAAGGCGTCCCTTTCTATTACTTGGATATGCCCTTACTTATTTACGCAAATAAAGCTGACTGAATGCTAGACTCTACCAAGTAAATCAACTCCAATTGTCACTGCAACTGGCTCGCAAACTATCCCTGCTTAGGGATACAACCTATGGCAACTCCCAATGGCTGACTTACCTCCTCCACCTAGAGGTGGAGCGGAAGCGTATTATGGACAAAATAGTCTGCTTCGTTGCTCATAAATTGAAAGACCCGGGGCTGCCACAAGTTCCAATTTTTGAGCAAGCACTACGCCTGGTATGGTACGAACTCAAGATAGGTGAAAATACCAACCAGGACGAACTCCAACAATGGAGTAATTTAATCTCATATATTCAAACAAAATTCCCAAGCTCAAAAAAATAAAAATCACATACCTTCATAAACACATATCCATAAATCAACAACCAAAACTAAAAAAAAAAAATCCAGATAAAACTTAAAATCTTTGCAAAACACAAAATGTTGAAAGTATGAATTTATAAAAAAAAAAAAGTAAAATTAATTCTTGAAATGAATGACAATGAGACTTAGGGGTGTATGTGGGCCGGATTGGGTTGAGTTTGACAAAAACTAAAACCCAAACCACATAAGGTACTATGAGTTTAGTGTATTAAATAACCACCCGCTATAACATTGGTCCGAGTTGGGTAAATCCAGTAATTTTCGGGTTGGATTGGGTTGGGTAGTGGACTACCCGAATTATTTTTCTATTTTTTATATTGAAAATATAAATATCGAATCATCATATTTTTTCATAAAAATAACTCAACCATTGTATTTTTTTGAAAAATAGTGTTACTTTTTTTCAATATAAAAAATAATCACCTATTTTTTATGTATACCCACTAATTTATGGGTTGGATAGTGTGTTATCCAAATGATTTTTTATTTTTATTTTTATAATATCAAATGACTAAACGAAAAATCATCATATTTATTTATGAAAATTATTCAATATTTTTATTTTTAAAACATTGCGATGAATTATCATATTTGTTTATAAAAATTATTCAATCTTTTTATTTTCTTAAAAAATAGTACAGTATAACTTATTTTCAATATAAAAATATTTATTGATCAAATAGTAGAATCTTTAGTATTTTCATAAAAATATTTCAAAAAACATAACACTAGTGGGTCAGTGGGTTTTTTGGGTTGGGGCCGGTTTTACCCGAAACTCAAAATTTTTTTATGGGTTTTTCATTTTAGAAATCCATATCCACCAACTTGCCCGACCCAACCCATTTTTTTGGATTGGATATGTTTAACCAGATCGAATGCGTTTGCCCAATCCATATACATTCTTAATGAGACTATTGACATTGCCTTGCGTCCTAATTGAATGGAAATATTTGTCTTAAAAAGAGTTATTGGAGCTTACACTTATTTGGAAGAAGAATTATGAAAGAATTGTCACGAAACTTAAAATGCTTTAGAAACATCAAATACAATCTTTTTATGAATTGCAACAAATTTTCCGAAAGAAGATGCTTACTTTCATAAACTTGAGTTTTATTGGATTTTGTAGGTTTTCTGATATTTTTAGGTTTTGTTTAAGAACGACAACGAAAAATTATGATGAAGAAAAGTAAAATAAAATTAAGTGTTGGTGGTCTACTATTAGATATGATAGACCAATAAAATCCAATGATTTTTTTTTTGACAAAATAATCAAATGGTTAAAATTAATAAATTAATATTTTTTTTTGTTACTACTAACAATGTTGGTTCAGCTTTACTGATAAAAATACAATTGAGAGACATAAGCGTAATAACACTTAATTATGAGACCAAAATAAAACTAAGAGACTAAGGCAACTACGAGGATAAACAATAAAATTTAAAAATTGTTAAAAAATCAATATTATTTTCAACTTTCTTAATCTACGTAATTCGGTCAATAAATCCTCATGGCAAAAGTAGTACAAATTAATACAAGTCAATATCATTAATTAACAGTCATACAATTAAAAATATAGTCAAAATTGAATCCTTTCTATTTCTCTTTATGCAATTTATGATTTTACGGTTCATTTGAATTAACTTATTTTTTAGCTTTTATAAATAAATAAGATTTTATGTTAATTGATAGAAAACTTTATTTCTATAAGTTATTTTTTTATAAACTATCTTAACAAATTTATAATAATACATAAACACTTATTTATTTGTACAAACTATTTTACATAAGTTTAAAAATAAATTAATCCAAATGAGACCTTATTTTAGAGCTTATGCAAAATGTAAATAGCCAATCTTTTATATATTATTCATAAATTTGGCAAGCAAAAAAAAAGCTCATGAAGTCATAATATTTGTCAACGAAAACTTACAAATTAACATAAAAATCTATTTGTTTACATAAACCATCCATCACAACGTCCAGAAGACCTAACTCAACTGGAAGAAAATGCCGAAATTGTTAGGCTAGACATCCCTAGTCACTTCATTTTGTGTGTGTGAGTTTATATGATGACTTTGTCATTTCATATATGTAACAAAAAAAAAAAAACTATCCATCACAACACAACCAAGAGATTTTTGTTCTTGTTCTGTTCTTTTTCGGGTTGAATAATTTGTAATGGGCCTTACCCAACAACACAGCCCAGTCCAATCTAATCCAGTCCAATAAAATAGTTTCGGCGTTACGATTCTCTCTCTCTTCTATTTCCTCCTTCCTCATCTCATCGCCTTATACTTACAGCACTCTCATCTCAAATCCTACTACTATACCCTTTTATTATTTTATTTTTCAATTAAAATTTCAATTCCCCTTTTTATATATATATACTATTACACACACATATATATAAAAATAAAAATAAAAATTAGAACAACTAATCTAATAATTTTAGAGAAAAGGGGATGGAGGGAACGATCCCCTAATTCTAAACACTCAAAAAAAAAATTGAAATCTAAATCTCAACACAAAATGGCATTTCACGTTGCTTGTCCAATTACATGGTTAGTGTAATTCTAATGCTTAATGCTTTCTCTTTTCCCTCTCTTTTTCTTTTCTTTCATATTTCTTTCTCTCCTTTTCCCTTCTCTTCAATTTCAATTTCAATTATAATTATCATTTTCTTTCTTTCTGTTTTCTTTCAGTCGGAGAATTTGTTTCTGTTCGTTAGGGTTTCCGCGTTCTTTACAAGGAACGAAGAATTCCACGACTGGTTTTCTCCAAGATGTGGCGGTGCTCGGTGATTTTCTATCGGAAAATAAACGAAAAGAAGATGCTACGATTCAAGTTGTTGTTCCTAAAGTTGTTCCGCCGCCGCCGGAGATTGTTCCTGTTAGCGGTGATGTGCTTAATGATGAATCTGCTTCTATGAAAGCTAAGCGTGTTGCTCTTCAAAGAAAAGGTGCTGCTGCTATGATTGCTGCTGAGGAGTATGCTAGGAAGTTTGAGTCTGGTGATTTGCTGGTGAGTTTTGATTTTGTCAATTTTGTTGATTTTGGATTTTAGTTCAATTATTGTTTTGGAACCCTAGTTAGGGATTTATTCGGTGGAATTTTGATGTGTTATGGTTGAATTGATGTTTTTGTGTTTGAAAATTGAGCTTGAGTTATGTTTAATTTTGTTGTTGATTTCAGTGTTGTTGTTAATTTCGGTTCGCGCGAGATTGTGGTTTGTTCTAATTCTCTGTTACGCGACAATTGGAACCCTTAGTTAGGGATTTATTTGGTAAAATTGTGATGTGTGATGGTGGGGACTGGGATTGATGTTTTTGGTTTGAAAATTGAGCTGGTGTTATTTATGCTTAATGTTGTTGTTGATTTCAGTTTTGTCGAACAGCGGTTCGCCTGAAATTTTTGATTTTTTGTTTGAAAATTGAGTTGGAATTAGGCTTAATGTTGTTATTCATTTTCAGTTTTGTCGTACAGTGGTTCGCACAAATTTCTGATTTTTTGGTTTGAAAATTGAGTTGGAGTTATGATTAACGTTGTTACTGATTTCAATGTTGTCAAGTGCGGTTCGCGCCAAATTTCTTATTTTTTGGTTTGAAAATTGAGCTGGCGTCATGGTTAATGTTGTCATTGATTTCAGTTTTGTCAATTTCGGTACGCGCCAAACAGCAGTTTGTTCAGTGCTACAGTGCCACTATTGCCGATATTTCACTATATTTTTGTACTAAATAGTGTATCGCGGAACAATACCGATTTGTTCAAATCAATCTATAGCCGACTATGTTGTTAATTTGACGCAGATGTTATTCTTTTATCTTGTAAATTTCTTGGATTTTTTGGGAATTAGGTTTATACGATTAAGTTTGGTTTGTTTTGATGCTGTTTTTTTTAAGAAGGTTGTTTTTTTATTACTGACTTGTGGCTGTGGTTGTATGAGCAGGATACATCGGGAAATGTTAACGGAGAAGAACAAGGGCAATCCAATGTCAAGGTCTTTTGTCGAATGTGCAATCGCGTTGAGAACGAAGGAAGTGAGAAAGCGAAAAAGATGCTATCCTGTAAAAGTTGTAGCAAGAAGTACCATAGGAGCTGCTTGAAAAGTTGGTCTAATAATAGAGGTGAGAAGATATATTTGTGCAGATATGCTATTATGTTTTAAATGCCGCGTGTTTTCATTTTTTGGGTCTGTTTTTTGGCAGATTTATTTCATTGGAGTTCGTGGACCTGTCGTGCTTGCCGAATTTGTGAGGTAATGTGTGATGTACAGTTCTAGCGAGCTAGTGATTTTTCATGTATTGTTTGTTTAAAGTTCTATTCTTTCTAAACGATAATGTAAAAACGATTGCTGCAATTATAACTTACTGTAGTTATAATCCCAATCTAGCTATTCTATTTTTAAAAGTATTTTCATATTGCCCGCATTTAAATGAAATAAGTATTTTAACACCGTCGATGTTTCATGTTATTTGCTTGAATGTGACTTTGTACTACAAAATATGTTGCTTGACATCATAATTATTTTTATGGTATTTCACAGGAGTTAAGATTTGCATGTTAAATCAAATAAGGTTGAGTATTTGTTTTACAATACATAAAGGGGAATCTGAATTTAACCGTGTTTTTAAAATTTTCACGAAAGTTGTATTATATATGATATACTGGTAATTATGCTTTCATTCAATATCCTATGTGCTGTATATTTTAATTTGGAAACTAAATTGATTTCGTATCCTACATGGCAATATGATTAAACCATTTATTTACTGCTCAACCTCATACTTATTAATAATCTTCCCTCTGTGTGATTGGGTAAGCAGTTGGTTTTAGTGGCTTTGGGGGGGTTAGTTATCTCCGTTTTACTCCTCACTTTCGAAATATCCTCAGTCCTCTTATTTCCTTTTGAAGTGTTTGTAGTTATTTCTCACGTGCTCTGCCCAAGTGCCATTGGCGTTGATGCTGCTACTGTCTTACTGACGTTTTACATTTTATGTATATACAACTTTTTTCTATATATAAATTGAATGTCTTGAGTTCTGTCGGTCTTATGCTTTATTTGCTTCTTATAGGCTTGCAGAAGGACCGGTGATCCAAGTAAATTCATGTTTTGCAAAAGATGTGATGGTGCTTACCATTGTTACTGTCTGCAACCTCCTCATAAGGTAGAGTCTGTATCCCTTACTAGTGATCTTAGTATTGATTTCATACGCACGGTTTCATATATGCTTATGTATAATGCAGAATGTTAGTACCGGGCCCTATTTGTGCCCAAAACACACGAAGTGTCACAGTTGCGCATCCAGTGTCCCTGGAAATGGACTAAGTGTGAGGTAAATCCAGAATAATTCTAGTTTTTACTTAGATGTGTGGTGCTGGTATCCTCAACATTGTTTTCATGTGCATGATTTATTGTATTATGTCCCTTATTTGTGTTGATGTCCACATGACTGGATGATGAAAGCCATGTTAGTTTATAGTTAAACTGTTAAAGCTTATCTACCTAGTTGTAACAAAGCCAAATTCTTTTGCTGGACGTACATTTATACTACCCATGTTTATTCCTAGTTAAACTGTTTTGGAAATGGAAAAATAATTTAATTGATATTGTTTTGAACAGGCAGTTATTTGTAATTTTTGTTGTTGTTAATGCCTAGCAATACTGCAGTTGCAGTATAGTAGGCTACTTAAAGTTGTTTGAAATATTATGTCTTCACTTTACAGATTTTGATGAGTTAATTTGATGGATTAACTTATGACTCTTCTCTTGTAATTAAATTTACAGGTGGTTTCTGGGATACACGTGTTGTGATGCATGTGGAAGATTGTTTGTGAAAGGGAATTACTGTCCTGTTTGTCTGAAGGTGCCGTTTTTGCTCTATATATCTTCCTTATCTTCTTTTAGCAGGTGGTTCACAACCAGCTATCAGTTGGAAGTTTCTAGAACAATCTCAAAGGAAATTCTTTGATATATTTTCTAATTTTGAAATGAACTTATTTGCAGCATTTTTATTCCATATATTATCTTATTAGACCGTGTGTCTAATTGTAGGAGATGATACATGTGTGTGTTGTTTTATGAAATATTGTCCAGAATTGTGCAGGTTTGATTTAGGTCCCATTAGCATTCAGGCTGCGTCTGAGATATTATGCTGTACTTACGCAAATATCATAATATTGTCACTTAATTTCATTTTGGCTTCACATCCATGTCGTTTTGTCAGCCTAAATACCGTGTTATACTTGTGCTCACCGCTCACAGGAAAGGAATTCTGAATGATCATACTGTTTTTGTAGGTTTACAGAGATTCAGAATCAACACCAATGGTTTGCTGTGATCATTGCCAGCGCTGGGTACATTGCCAGTGTGATAATATTAGGTTAGTTTGCGTCTTGTATTTGTGATGATGTGTTGCTTTTGCCGTACTGTATTTACTGCGTTACTTTGCAATTCCAGAATATATATGTTAAGGAATTCTTCATTATTATTTTAATATGATATTGCCAACGATAACATTTTTGCGTTTACTCCTCAGTCCTATTTTTTAATGTCTAGTGAGTTGCAATTGTATATCTGGATGGAAGTATTGTCAATTTTACTTGTTGCGGTATACAGTGTACAATAAAATTGAAATTAGCCCTTTAACACAGTTAATTGCACTTCTTTTCTTCTTTTACATGAGGTACATGTAGATGCTTGGTGTCGGTAGATAATTTTCTTGGAACACGTTTCTGCTTCTATTTTTTTTTACTTGAATGATTCTGCTTGCTGATTCCTGACCTTGTCTTGTAAATTTTGCTACACCGTCTGTTTTGGCTGTGCAGTTATTAGACCATTTTGGTATGCTTATTTTAGAAAAAATGTTTTGCAGTGACGAAAGATATCACCAATTTCAAGTGGATGGGAATCTGCAGTATACATGTCCTACTTGTCGTGGGGAATGTTATCAGGTATGCAAATGCCTTTGGTATATAATTACTTTTGTTTCTCAATGTAAGAAATGCTTTGAAGAAATGTTATTTGCTGAATGCATTGTATATCTGTGTGTTTCAGGTCAAGAATCTTGAAGATGCTGTTCAAGAGCTTTGGAGGAGAAAGAATATTGCTGATAAAGATTTAATTACAAGCTTGAGGGCTGCAGCTGGTTTACCGACGCAAGAAGAAATATTTTCTATTTCACCATATTCTGACGATGAGGATGGTGGGACTCTGAAGATAAAGAGTGATTCAGCACGTTCCTTTAAGTTCTCTTTTAAGAATTTTTCCAATAACTCGCCTACGAAGGTGAAAGATTATGGAAAGAAATCTTCAACCAAAAAGTCTTCTAAGAAAAAGGACTCTCTGTCATTCATGACTGGTAAAATTGATGCACACCATAGTTATGAAGGACATTGTTTTGATGACGATAAGAATGATGATATGCAATCCCAGAGAAATGAAGGTCCAGACGTTTATTCATCACCTGCTACCGGAAGCCTGAGTCAAACTGAAGTTCCTTATCCCATCAATCAGCCAGGGATTTTGAAACGTAAGTTTGTTGATGAGGTGATGGGCAGTGATGAAGAAAGGAAACCCAGAGTTGTTCGAATTAAAAGCAATAAGTCAAATATTTTGGATAGTGAAGAGGAGACCGGAAAACGTGGTGATAAGACTCAGAATGTGAAAGGGAAAAAGTTGGTTATAAATTTGGGTGCACGGAAAATTAATGTAGCTAGTTCTCCGCTGTCTGATAATGCAAGCTTCCAAAGAGATAAAGATCTGGTTACTGCTAATGGTATACGTCTAAATGAAGTTTTATTTATTTTTTTGTTTCCATGTCGCTGTTTTTCAGTTTGAGAAACAGGGCGGGATTTGAATATGTGAAAATGAGTTATGGCTTTTTTCAGTTAGTATTTAAAATTATTATTACAACTATGCAACAGCAATTATAATTAGTTATTGTATGATTTGTGTCTGCTGTAGTTCATTTGTGTACATGATCTTGAATGGTTTAATAGCTTTTTTCTGCTGTCTCTTTCTTTGTGTGACTTTTTCCTGTTCAAATTTATCAGGAAATGAAAATCTTGCCCATTTGACGAAGGGAAACAAGTTTGCATTAGATAGACGTGATGGAGCAGCTAGACCCACTGACGGTAAAGGTAGGGTTATTAATCCCCCCTCTTGAATCTGTACCTGTTTTTCTCCACCATACCAAGCATTAAGTATGAGTTGTTAATGTCGATATGAGATGTCTTATGAAAATAACAGGTTAATTTAATTTTCAGGAAGTAGGGTTGACTCTGGCCATTCAAAACATCTAAAGGTTTCAGGAAGAGAGGGAAATATGATCAAGTTGGGAAAAGTTAAGCCAGGTGTTTCTGAATTCAACTTCACCTCTGGTAGAGGTAATATGTCTGATGGGTGTGAAGTTGGTCCTTTAGAGCAATCTCACATCGTGCGGGGAAAACGCAGTACTCATGGAATGACCGATCAAGCTGGATTAGATGCAACATCAAGAGGTGAAAGGACATATTTGGCGAAGCAGTCGGAAGGTAGCTCTGATGTATATGATGAGACACATGACAAAAATCACACGCCTTCACATTCTTTGCCAAAAGATTCAAAACCTTTACTGAGATTTAAATTCAAAAGGCCTAGCATTGAAAGTCAAAGTTCTTCTCATCAGGAAGAGAAGACCACAGTCAAGGGCCAAAGGTCGAAAAGGAAGAGGCCTTCACCTTTTAAAGAAATATCATTGTTTAATAACTCTGAAGGTGTAAGTCAATCTCCTGGAGACACTATAAATGATGAGATCATGGATGCAAACTGGATTTTGATGAAATTGGGAAATGATGCAATTGGAAAGAGAGTTGAAGTTCATCAGACATCTGAGAATTCTTGGTTAGTGCCTTCTTTGGCTTTTTATTAGTTTTGTTAAGGCATTGGAAAAAAGCTGATATTAATATTTTTCAAACTTGAAAACTGAAATTTAGGAATGCATGAATCTTACAAAACTGTTTTATTTTACAGCACTGGTAAAAATGAACTATGTTTATTCACAATGATTTGATCAATAAGTTTAAAGGCTGTTGTTGCAAAATCATTCTAGACTTTATAAATGATTACAATTTATATATATATTTTTCCATTTTTGTCCAGGCACAAGGGAGAGGTTACTGACATAGTTGAAGGCACCTCAAAGGTACATGTTACTTACGATGATGGAAAAGTGAGTATCGTGGAACTCATGAAACAGGGCGTCCGTTTTGTTCCTCAAAAGCAAAAGAGATCAAAATCATGAATGAAGTCAAGTTATCCACCCTTGGGGATTGTTTTATGCAGAGACTTTTTATTCATTGACTTGAAGATTATTTCATCTTTGAGGCCTCTTACTGAAATTAATATTCTTAGCCGCCCAACTTTGCTGCTGGTTTTAGGGTGAATCATTCTTGATTGGAGCAGTTTCAGTTTTCTTGGTAGGATTAGCTGTATCCTACCTAATCCCTTTTCTGGACCGCAGGTTCTCGATCGCAAATTAGTTAATTAGATTCTTTGTTTTTTTACATGTAATCTGATTTCACAAAGTAGATTTCTGCCTGTGATGTACAGGTCATCATTGCTGTAGAATAGGGAGGTATTTGCCCTAGGTGTTAGATGTATGATTAAATTCTGCTATTAGATTTTTGTGAATTGCAGTTTTCATGAGTTAAGATATTGTCTTGAAAGTTTAAATTATTGATTTTTTTTCATTTCTAAGGAAATGGTAATTTATTTCTGTCTTACATCTCGGTACTTGTAAACACAAATCTTCCAATACTAAAAGGGGGAAAATGCTTGCTTGTGGTAAACCGAATACAACATGAGCATGCATAAACAATAGTAATCAGCCACAGCTGACTCTGCACCTTTACCATTGGTTATAACCACAATGTGTACTCAGGTAAGTGTAGTGGTTTTTGAAGGGGTGAAACTTTTCAATAAGTTTGATAACTGAAGTAAAAAAAAAGTTTGATAACTAAACTTGCAAGGGTTTAGTATTAGACAATAGTTACATGGGTTATAGGTATCATTTGATGTTAGTGTTGTAACATATGAATCATGGAAACTTCTTGAATTAGGCGTGTCTTGGATTTGGACATGCGTCGGTTGTTGTATGACACTGACATATTAACACATTATTGCATTGAATTGAAGCATTTTTTAATCTATTGGTGTTGATGTGTTGATGTTTGTGTCTTTGCTTTATAGTAACCTTGAGAAGCTTGAGTGATTTTTGTAACAGTAAGTTTCTTGCTTTTTATTAAAGCTTCTGGCTGAAAAATAGTATTTCAAAAATAGTTGCCAAAATTGGTGATTAATGGTTTTCTTTCTGAGTGAGAAGCCTAAAAAAAAAATCAATAAAATCAGACTAGGCATCCTTCAATGCAAAAGTGGACTTCTAATAAGTACAAAACCACCTATTTCTTTGACAACATGCTCGGAGTAGTTACTTGTTATTTAGAAATTTGCCAAATCGAGTAGAAGTGAACTAGACACCTCCATCTGTTCTTAAAAGTCATAAAATTTCTTGATTCTTTCTCAACCTATATATATATATATATATATATATATATATATATATATATATATATATATATATATATATATATCGCCGACGTGTCATTTTTTCGTTTGTCTTTTGTTTATATGCAATTATTTTACATATATAAAAGACTTGTTAAAAAAAAATTTCACAATGGAATGAAAAAAAGTTACCCATGTTACTTAAATAATTTTTTTTTTTTAAATTAGAAAAATATAATTGGAGAAATTATGGTTTATAGACATTGAAGAGTTCATAAGAGGAAGATTGTTTTGTTCATACAATGAGAAAAAGTTGCGAAATTATAAGTTTTTCACTTATTTTAAGTGTAGAAAAATAAGAAATTCAAAGTTTGAACTCTAATCCTTCAAATAATATTTTTAATTTATACCAACTGAATTTCGAGACAAAATATATTTATATTAAATTAATCATTTAATTAGTTATCAAAATTTGATTTTAAATTTGCACTAGAATATAAGCCATTAAATTTGGTTGACTGATGAAAGATTTATGTAGTATCATGACTCATGAGGTCTAGCTTTGGCAACATTGTAAAAAAAAAAAAAATTGGCCTAGAATATTATTTCACCTTGCACTTAAACTGATTTAAATAAATAAAAAAAGCATATAAAATCTCTCAGTGATACCAGTTTGTAGAACAGTGGCAATAAACAGAACAGAGCGAAGAAGAAGAAACAACCATGAATGCACCTGATCGTTACGAGCGTTTCGTCGTACCTGAAGGCACTAAAAAGTACTCTCTCTCTCTCTCTCTCTCTATCTCTCTCTCCTTTCAATTTTTCCTTCTACTACCAACCACGCTAATTTTTCTGATTCGTAAATAAAGGGTTTCTTACGAGAGAGACACGAAGATCATCAATGCTGCATCTTTCACCATTGAAAGAGAAGATCACACTATCGGCAACATTCTTCGCATGTACACATTTTCTAACTCTCTTTCTTCATTTTTAATCAAACCCTAACTTTTTCTAATTTGTTGATTTTGGATGTGTTTGTTCTTCAGGCAGCTGCACAAAGATCCCAATGTGTTATTTGCTGGATACAAGCTTCCTCATCCTCTTCAATACAAAATTATTATTAGGGTTAGTTACTTACTTTGTTACAATCTATTTCTTTTTTTATTTCCAATTTTTTAATGGTTTCTTTGTATGGTTTTATGTATTTTTGTAGTATTTGAAAATTGAAACTAACAACTGTTTCTTGGAAAATAATCTAAAAAAAGCTTATGGAAAATGTCATAACTTGTTTTTATAAGTTTTTTCAAACAGTCTCGCAAAACTTATGGCAATAGATAAGCTCAAATAAGCCAATCCGAACTGAATTAGTTCTCCACTTCTTCTTAGATTTGACAGATACGCCATGTTTTTATGATTTAACTGAATTAATTTCAGTTGAACTGGGTCTTTTTTTTTTACTTTTTGATATGTAAATAAATATATTGACTCTAAAATTTCATATAGGGAACTGTTACGATTGATTAATTTGAACTTTTTTACTGACGTAAGTACTTGTGAGACTCTTTTGGAGAGCTTATGAAAACAACTTATAACATGTCATAAGCTATTTTTTTAGCTTATTTCCTTAAGCTCTACAGAATAGCTTGCGGAAAAAGCTTATAACATATACAAAAACAATTTGACTTTATTTTATCTTTTGTTAAAGATATAACTTATACAAAAACACTTCTTTGATTTTCTTACACTAACTAGGAGTTGGAATTGCTAAGCATCAACTATTTTGTTGTTATTTTTTGCAGATACACACCACCAGCCAGTCCTCGCCAATGCAGGCATATAATCAGTCTATTAATGATCTGGATAAGGAACTTGATACCTTGAAGAGTGGTTTTGAGGTACAATATGTCACCTTTTTTGTTGTTCTTTGTGTTATGCCTCCACATTTTATTACATTATCCGTTTATGTTTACTCTCCTTTATTAGCAATTCTTGTACATATTAAATATAGTATTAGCACCATTACTACCGGGCCATGCTCGTTAGTCGTTATACCAGTCCCTTTTTGATATCTTTATTTGCATAACCTTGAAAGTAGTAGCAGGTTTTAATTTCAATATTAGACCTGTCATTTGACCCGGTCATCGAAAAATTTGGAGATTGACCGAGGTTCAGCATATATAACTCATTTCGTTAATTAGAAGCATTCTTTGCATGCATTAGGGAATAGTTTGTGGTGGACGGGTATTTTATAAAAGAAAGTTGATAGTTTAGATTGCACGTGGTTGTATGATTTGGAAGGAGGAATAGAAAAAAATTATGAAGTAAAAAGTTGATGTTGTCAACATTGTGGAGGAAGTGAAAATTTTAGCGCGGAATTGGTTGAATGTAAAATCAAACGGATTTAATTGCTCCATTTTAAATGAGCATGAATCCATCGGCATGCGTGGCATAGCACAGTAAGTTGTTCTAGGCAAAGTTTGAAATATATTGTAAGAACTGAGAAGTAGTTGAGTTTTGATAGGAAAGAGGTGAGCGAGTTTTTTAAGGGATCAGTGTGCAAGTGAAGTGATCAAAGGATGTAAACAAAGATGTAAGCGAAGTGATCAAAGGATATAAACAAAGATGTAAGATGCTTAAACTTTGATCTAGTGATGTGATCACATGATAATGTATTGTTGGAGGTTCTAATGAGATTGTCTGGGATATTTGTGTGTATGGACAGAAATCTAACTTCACTTTATTAATATTGGATTGAAGAAAACTATTTGAAGACTCAGTTGTTGTCATATTGAAGCTTCTTTTTATATCACTCTTACTACATAATAAGATGATGCCACATACGATACTGAAACTGATATTGACATGGTCTGAATTTTGGTGGAAATGAGACGGTGCTTGTTGCTGTTATAATATGTGAGAAGTGAGCAGGAGAGATGGCATGCTGCCTGTGAGACTGCTTATTGGGGCATGATAATAAGTTGACACACTTTGATAAAGGTGTTGGAAGGTGTAGTTTGTGATGTACTGTGTTAAGTTCTTATTTGTATGGGTGGATATTAATTATTATCTACAACTTGACTTGTTTTCTTCAGTTTGGGCTACTCTCTACTTGTGCCTTGGACCCTTGTTTGTCAATTATAATCTTCGTCTTCTTTCTTTGTCTGTTGTTGTCATATGCTTGTCTATGGCTCACTATTTTGTGCTGGCTTTTCCTTCTCACTAATATGAAATATGCACATCAATTATTTCTTTTTGTGGTGAACATTATATTGTTCCAGCTAAATGGATTTTTACTAACATTGAAAAGAATTTTATGGAACTGATATATTTCTGAAAGATGATTGTAGTATGCGGTGCCCATGTATTGGGAGGGGATAAATCCTTCATGTAGTCTACTAAGTATTCAATTTTTTCTGAGACTACTATTACTAACAAATTAAAAAATTTAATTGCAGGCGGAGTTGCTGAAGTTTTCAAAGGACTATTGATTGACAACAGTCAAGATGGAAACTGTGTTACCAACCTTTGCAGATACTGTGATAGCAGATCACTCTGAATATATGGAATTTAAATAGGATGTTATGTATGGAATTTAAAGTTATATTAACAAAAATGCTTTAGAAGGAGGATTTGCACTGTATTTTGAAACTACCAACTACTAGTTTATTCCTGTCACATGGATATTGTGAATCCTGGATTTTGTGCTGGTTATGTACCATGTTAAGTTTACTCTGCTAATGGCAACCAGTAGTTATCTTTGTGTTTGTTTGCCCGTTAAAAGAGCCAAACCAGACGTCGGCTACTATTTATGACAGAAATGTTAATCTATGATGCTTGCAGGTACTTGAAGTCAGCATGATAAGAATTTTGTCACATTTTACATTTATCTTTACAATTTTCACAAAGTTGATCTTTCTACCAATGTTCTGTTTCTTTGCTATACAAGAAGTATCTATCTCTACCCTACCTATCCATCTACACCTACATGATATTGAATTCTTCATCAAGCCCATCTATTTCTCCTTTATGTTTGTGTTGTTGGATTACTAACACCGACACTGTTTTTGAGAAGTCTGGTCCTGAAAGAACATCCCCTATCGGTCCAAGTTCCGGACACTGTTGCCAATCATTCATTCCCTTCGTCAATATCGAGTTCAGTCCACCTTCCTTTCCTACAATGACCAGTGAGTACTGTCCTTCAAATGATCTGAGTGTAGAGAAAGTCTCGGCTGCATTAGCAAGATGCTTCTCCATATATGCAATTCGACCTCCAGAAATATGTTTATCATAGAAATGTGCAAAACATTCATCGTCTAGCCCCATCTCTTCGCCTTTATCTGGTAGGCTTACCCTATATGCCGCAATTCTTGAAGATTCAACACTAGTATCTACTAGGAATCTTATAACTGTGAGTTTCACTCCTGGATGCCCTGCTACGCGACCGGCGTAGGCAAGTGCTTCTCTATCATCTTTTCCACCAATGAACAGTGTTGCAACATTGATTGATACATGAGTCTTTGATATCTTTTCAATGGACCCTAAGCCTCTGTTCACTAGAATCCCCACGGAACAAGGAGCACTCTTCAATAACTGAGTATCAAAATATCTATTAGGAAAAACATACTTTTTAGTAGAAAAGTTGTCTTTTTCATAAAAGATGCACACATGAAAATGATTGGTTGAATACTAATATGCATATCAATTTTGTTTAAAAAAAAGAAAGAAAAGAAATCATAGGTTCAAGTTCCTGATATTACCTTTCTGTTTACATATCTGAATCCTTGATTGCCACCATCCAATTTTCCATCCACACATTGCTTCCTATGGAATGGTAGAATGATAAGAGCAATCATCAAATCCTCTGCCAAAGTGCAAATGTCCTGGGCCATGTTATTAATTGTCGACACCGCCATTGTTCTTTTGAGTGTAACACCATCACCATCATCGTCTATATAAGCTTGAAATGAGCTAGTTATTGTGTCTCTCATCTCCATGACATCCTTGTCTTTTACATTTGTTGTTTCTATTCCTTCACCTCTTTCTACTGTCACTGCTATTTGATTGGTTAGTTCAATCATTTCCGTGACGTAAACAAGAATGCCGGGATCTGATTTTCCTCTTGAGATCTCCATGAAGTTGATGGATGCTGAAATGTTGTCAGGTCCATGAAGGCATAGCAGAATTCTTAGCTCACTTGATGGATCAAGCAATTGGAGGGACATGCGATGAGTAGGTACTTTTCTCTTGGCTCGTTTGATGATATGTGCTACGACGGATGGGGCATGCACCACTGTAAAAAATATTGCAATTATCAATGCAATGCCGGCCGAAGTATTGGAGCCACAACCCATCTGGTAGTAAAAATGATTTCTGTTAATAATATTTTTATAACTAGAAAAAGTTTAGCTAGGCATATTTAATTCGATCATCGTAACTTATAAGTGACTCTAAGCAAATTTGGATTGCTGCGGTCACAAATTTGTGCAACCATGTAGTCAAGACATCACACCGGTAGCCATATAGATCAAGATTGGTCAGTTTAAATTTTAAGTTTGGTATTTTAAAGTTTAAAAAAGAATAAAATCTGCACGTTTTCTACACATTCCGATCTTGATCCAAAGACCACTGATGTCACGACTGCACTGATTTGTGATCGCATGTAATCCAAATCCTCTATAAACCCTTCGTAGATTCTCATGATGCAGAAATATATCGCTTAAGAAGAGTGATAGATACAAAGAAAAATCTTTGCAGGGGTATTTCTGGCCTTTTGCCTGCATAATGATCTAATCCTAGATTTTCTGTTGTGTTGACATGTTCGCATGTAAGATTCATATGTTTACATTTTGTATCATTGGCTCAAATTTTTTTTCTTTAATATTTATAATGAAGCAGAAGAATCATGGTTTTCTATGGGTTAGAAGCATGTCGATATGCCAATTCACACGCATAAAATAGACTTTTTAACTTTAAGTTTTGTTTTGACATATGATATGATATTGACACATCACCGGTGATAATTTGAGGAAATGAAATATATGAATGTAACCAAATGTGTTATGTCATATCCGTACAGCCGTACTGGACACCAACACATGTTGGAAATCAGACTCGTTTTCAATCTAAAGTGTCGGTGCTTACATGTTATGAAGCTGGAAATTTGAATTAACACAAATATAGTGAAGAGAGAAATAAGGAAAATACTTGCCACTTTGATAGCCATGTAGATATGAAAATGTCCCTTGGTAGCAAGTAGCAATCCAATAGCAACTGATTCAGGCCAATGAAATCCAAGAATTGCACCACAAACAACTGTTCCAACAACTTTACCTCCCATTACAATTAAGACAGGTATAAATAATCTTCCCCATGTTCCTAATTGTTGAGGCTCAAACTGCCTAAAATCAGCTGCATAACCCATCCACAAGAAAAATATTGGAAAAAATATAGTTGTTAACAAGTAATTGATTTTGCTAATAACCCATTTTGAAACTCTTCCTTCCCTAGGAAAACAAATTCCTGTTATAAATGCACTTAGAATTGGACTATAGTTATATAGTATTGATGAAGCACAACTCATAACCATGAATGCTATTGATAGTACTAAATGTGAGCCTTTCATAGGTTTCCCTTCTGGATTTTCATTGTTAACCCATCTCATGAAAATCGGCGAGACCAATGCCGTGAACAATGCTTGGCCAAGAACAGCGCTATTCATTACAATAGCCCTTTTAAGACGTCCTTTTTTTTCGACATTGTGGCAAAATGTGTCCAACGGCATTGAAATGTAGCCGACTGAAAGAAGCAAAGAGCTTAGAAAATCCGAATACATCCCTGCTGCTATGACAAGTTTCCCAATATCCGACTTTCCTATGTTGAGACTTGTTATGAGACGGGTTAGGACAGGCGATGCCGTACTTGAGAGAAGAATCGAGAGGGCGAGAGTGAATTCTAGTATATGCTCTATGCCTGTGAAGTAATGGAGAAGAGGTGTTATGGCTAATGCTAGGATAAATGTTATGATTATTCCTGCATATGCAACTTGAACATCTCTACTTGGTCTTTTGAAGAGTACATAAGGATCCATTTCTACACCCAAAGCAAACATGTAACACATCATGCCAAAATCAATGATAAATCCAAATGTATGGTTGAATTGTCGATATAGATGGCGTAAAAATGGCGCATTTCCCACAACTAGTCCAACCTGCAGGAATAAACACGAATAAAACAACTTGTATATAAAAAAACTTTCATTTTCAATATTTTAGTCCAAACCCTACATTCTTTGTGTTTCTAACTTCAATTATTCGATCAAGATCAAACAACTCATATTTTCATCTAACGGTCTAGATTGCATGACTGCGTCAAATGCGTGTGTGATTCTCAAATATGATACGATAATGCTTCTTTTCAGGAGAGAAACTTACAATTATGTCGGAAGTAATGCGGGGTTGTTGATAAGGCTTTAGTAGAAAATGTACACCATTGCATGCAATCACCATCGCCATAAACATGACGAAGTTTTTGCCTAATAGAAATATGAGGTATCCTAGCTTTTCTGAGCATTGTGTTAATGCTATTGCCATGCTAGAAATTTGATTTGATTTTTGATTAAATATAACAATGTATCTTGGTTTTTTTATGTTTCTTTACAATCTCATCACCAAGTACACAATTTTTTCTTCTCATTTTTGTTTTGCTCATCATCAAATGTTACCAATTTTTGGGTAAATCTCTGGGAAGAATTAAGTGAGTGGTCGTGATTCATAGCTTAGTTTAAGGAAACAAATGGAGGAACATTGTCATAAGTATATGATGTTTGTAGATTTTGAGTTATGGTTGGAGACTGCAAGAAGAGGGTAATTAACCGTAAAACATGGATTAATCACAAATGTTGTATACAATTTCCATCGCTAATTATTTTCTTATATCTATATAGCATTACTTGAAAATGCCACGGTACCCCATCTTATAAGTTATAACTCGATATTATTTTGAAAGCTATATACCTTTTTGGAAAATGCTATTTAGCAAGAAAATCTATGGAGAAGAATTGCAAGAATAAATCTTCACCCTGGTTTACATCAACTACCCCGATGATTTCCACTAAAAGAGAAGATTAAAATTAAATCATCATATAAGATAATGCCATGTGTAATTCTTACTAAATAGCAATGCTCTATCTTTTTTTTTTTTTTTTTCCTAACCTTTATTCTATGAAAAAAAGGGTACACCGTACAAGGAAGGTTAGAAAGAAAAACTAACCTTATTAATTATGTATAATAGAATTTATGTTATCAATTGCAGAATTTCAGACCAAAACCTAAGTTATAACATATGTGAGTGGTGGAAGGTCTAACCATCAATAAAGGCACCGATAAGATATGGATTCAGAAACTTGTAACCGGTCTTGGCGAGGTCTGCTAAGTCAGGCCGCGTCATTTTTTATTTTTTTTATGCAATAAAACTTTTTTGACGCGTCATTTTAGACAAAATACCATTCTTCATTGGGTAGCTATATCCATAGTAATAATGGATTGTAGTATTTTTTTTTGGTAAATTAATGGATTATAGTATTACCGGAGAGATATATTAATTGTAATTTAGTAATAATTTATGTACAGTGACTGAAATTGAGTAAACTTAGGTGAAGCACTTAAAAAGATTTTTTTTTTTTTGTTATTTGTTTTTTAAAGTGTGAGTAGGGCCGTCCCAATTAAATTAGAGCCAGAACTCTAATATTAATAATATATAGACTCTGGTAAAAATATATAATTTTTTTTATAGAAAAACCATCTTCTATTTAATTATAAATTTATTAATAATATAAAAAAATGTTATCAATTAAATAAATAATACAAAAATATCATATTTCAATCAATAAATCAAATGCAACTTCAATTTAATATTATTATCAATTTTCTAACTACTTAAAGAGTTATCCTTCATTGCTTAAAAAAGAGTCATCCTTCATCTTACTCAAATCATTAACAATAGTTAATTTTTCTTGAAAATCAAAGATTTTTTTTTTGACAAATTGAAAATCAAAGATTAAAATAAATTATTAATAAGTTTCCGGTTTTTGTCTTCCATCCATCCGCAACAACAAAATAAGGAGGTGGGATAATTATAATTCTCTTTTTCCTTTAAAAAATAATTAGAGTGTGCAACTTAAACCGTTCAGTATTAATTAAGTCAAATATGCAGTTGGAATAAAACAAAGTTATTCAATGGAGAAATTCTTTTTAAAAATTTTAAATTATCATTTGTTATCAATATATTATAATGTAGACTAATTTTGCATGAATAGATAACCTGTTATTTTATAAGTACCAAAAAAAAAAAAAAAAAAAGTGTTATCTTCAGGAGGATTTCAAAGGATGTTCAAGAAGAGTAACCGCACAAAGCACCAAAATTTTAGAGACACCGATTTTTTTATTTATTATATGTATGTGCGTGTGTGTACGTAAGTTGAAGTAAATAAATAAAATAATTATTTTATAAATACCACAAAAAGAAAACGTATTATCTTAAACATCAATGAAAGTATTATCTCAAAATTGATCACATTCACAAATACCATTTCTCATGGCCTCTTCAAACACATTTTTCATTGTTCTTATTTTGTTGGTTGTTGGATTATCAACACTCAATGTGAGCATACAAGAAGAACAACCTGATCAAACAACACTTACTTTGGGAAATGGAATACAAGAAAAAAGAAAAGTAAAAATTCAAAAAATTCAGTTATGTATTTTAGACTATTAAAATTTAATAGTTTTTTTTTTTAAAGTTTTTCGTACGTTCAATTGAAGTGTTCATAAAAAGTATCAAACGATTTTGAATTTTTATAAATATTTGTGGAATTGATCTACTCAATGAGATATTTGAATTCAACGGTTGGATCAAAGAAATATAATGCCGATATCGAGTTATTAAGCGGAGTAAGTCTCCATTGACTTACTCTAGAGTCAACGGATCTCTCCTTATATATATATATATATTATCAATTCAAATCTTTACCAATTTTTTATCACTCCAAAACATATAATCTCTTGGAGTGAATAAGTGGAAGATCCCAAATTCAAATATCGACTCTGCATATATAATTATAAAATACAATATCCCTACCAAATGAGCTATAGAGCTATATTCACAAAGGCGAATATGAAGTTTTTTTTTTGTTTGTGAAGAATGAAGTATTTTATCTTAGAAAAAGAAATATAAATCAATGTAAATAATTAAATATATGTATATATTGAGGAAAAAATGTTTGAATGTTGGGTGTTACGGTTGGCGAGAGAGGGAAGAAAAGAAGAGAAAGTGTTGAGGTGTCGTCCCAAATAAAAAGCTGTTAATCCAAAAGAGAAAACAAAGATACAAACAAACACTATAAATTAAACACAAACACAAAAAAACCAAAGAGAAAGGGGAAAGGGAAAAAAAAAAAGAAAAAAAAAAGAGAAACATTCATTCACCACACCTTTGTATTCCGAGATCCTTTCATTTCAATGTTTGTAATCAATCTATTAACATTCTCTCTTTCCTTTCCCCTCTTTCTCTGCAATTTCTCATGATAATCATTAATCACATTGTTATTAATCTATATAATTATTAAAATATTTAATTAGATTTCGAAGAATTTTTCGAACGAAGAAAAAATGAGCGTGATTTCGCGCAATATTTGGCCTGTTTGCGGGAGTTTATGTTGTTTTTGTCCCGCATTGCGAGAAAGATCAAGGCATCCTATTAAACGTTACAAACATTTGCTTGCTGATATCTTCCCTCGCACGCAGGTCAATTGTTTGATTTAATGTATCATTTGGTTTATTGAAAATTTGTAATTGTAATTGCTATGTAACTGCAAGATTTGAAATTTATAATGAAAATGATTATGATGATGATGATGATGACGGTGTTGTAACAGGAAGAAGAACCTAATGATCGTAAGATTAGCAAGTTATGCGAGTATGCAGCAAGAAATCCTCTTCGTGTTCCTAAGGTATGTGAATTGTAATTGTAAAATGGAAAATGGAATTGGAATGGTTATATTTGTGAAATGACTATGTTGACATTGGTTGTTTCAGATAACAAGCTATCTTGAGCAAAGGTGTTATAAGGAGTTGAGGACTGAAAATTATCAAGCAGTGAAAGTTGTCATTTGTATTTATAGGAAGTTGTTGGTTTCTTGTAGAGACCAAATGTGAGTTCTTTTTTCATCATATTTACGATTATTTCTGTATTAACCCTCTGGTTCCTAAGGGAAGAGGGTCCATGTAATGCAGAGTTCGACAGCGTGGTAAGTAAAGTCTAGCCAAGAATTGTTCTCATTAGAAATCGAACTCGAGTTCTCCCAAAAAATTCATCCTAAGGGGAGCTCATTAACCATTTGAACCCAACTACTTGGGTTATAATTACGATTTTGTTGAGATAAGCAAGGGTCCTAGTTTCTAATTACAAATTAATAAAATTTGATAGTCAGCATCATATGTTTTATCACCGTTAGTAAAGTAGCTAAGTAGTATCCTATATGATGTGATGGTTTTTTGCATTTACAGTTTCATATATCATGAATTTTCTTTTTGGATAAGATCATATTACCAATATCATGACTTGACTGAAGACAGTGTATCAAAAGTTTGGTAGTCGATTTATTGTGAAAATGAAGGAAATATATTTATTTAGACGTGTATAGAAAGTTTGGTAGTCGATTTATTGTGAAAATGAAGGAGATATATTTATTTAGACGTGTAGGAGCTTCATTGTTTGAGAGGTTCAAGTTTACTTGGCTCAAGTCATGTGATGGTTTTTTGCATTTACAGTTTCATACATCATGAATTTTCTTTTTGGATAAGATCATATTACCAATATCATGACTTGACTGAAGACAGTGTACAGAAAGTTTGGTAGTCGATTTATTGTGAAAATGAAGGAAATATATTTATTTAGACGTGTAGGAGCTTCATTGTTTGAGAGGCTCAAGTTTACTTGGGTTTGAAACCATTTGAAAAAGTAGTTTTCTAAGGAAATAACAGAAGCTGATTTTTCTATTTATTATGAATAAAAACATTTTTATTACGTACGATTTATGAGAAAACTATTGTGGCAGGCCTTTGTTTGCAAGTAGCTTACTTAGCATCATACAAATTCTTCTTGATCAATCACGGCAAGACGAAGTGCAGATTTTAGGATGCCAAACCTTGTTTGACTTTGTGAACAATCAGGTGGGGGATTTTTGGTAGGTTTTCAGTTTATGAGTTTGATGCTAGTTTATTCTTTACTTCATACAGTTAAATGATTACAACATTGTAAGTTTTTCCACATTGAAGTTTGAGCTGGAATCATTCTCTTATTTTTGCAGAGGGATGGTACTTATATGTTTAATTTAGACGGGTTCATTTTAAAACTCTGTCATCTAGCTCAACAAATGGGAGATGATGTAAAAGTACAGCATTTGCGAGCTGCTGGACTTCAAGTCCTGTCATCAATGGTAATATGATGTCTACTTTATCTACTGTTTCATTTTCTTTTCAATGTTAATCCATTTTTCAATGTACATGATATGCTAAAGGTATCAAAAGAGAAGAAAATATGTAAAAGGGGTGACTTGGTTCTACAAAGCTCCCATCATTGCGAGGATTGAGAATGGTAAAACTAAAATCCATTATGGATCTGTTATAGACAGCCTTACCTTGCCTTTGCAAGAGGTTGATTCCACGACTCAAACCCATGACCTTCAAGTCAAACGACAATTCAAATCATTGTGCCAAGGACCCCCATTAGAAAAGGCTAATTTTATTGCTGATGTGAAATTGATAGATTCTTTACATGTTTTACAGGTTTGGTTCATGGGTGAATTCACTCATATTTCAGTTGAATTTGACAATGTAAGTTAGTGAACTATTTACATTTTCTTTTAAGGTATTTGTCATTTCGTAGCTGAAACTAGTGTTTAATAGATACGTGACATGTGTTTAAAAGAAAAAAATTATTCTTTCTTTTTTCATGATCAACTTAATTACAATAGCTTTGATTATTCAATACATTACACACTTATTGTAAGAGAGAAACACCGCTTTTGACAAAATTGTTTGTCACCTGAACATCTAATAACAGTTCTTATGACCCTTTTCCTTACATTTACATATACTTCTTTATTGACAGCTTGCATCTCTTGTTAACTCAGGTTGTTTCGGTTGTTTTGGAAAACTATGGGGAAATCAAGAAAGATTGTCAATATGGGAATAATACAAGGCTTTATTCATGGAGAATGGTAGTGAATGCCAAAGGAGAACTCAACGTGGCTACGTAACTTCCCTTCTCTTAATATTATCGTATGTTTTGAGTTACTCATATGTCATAACTGATGTTAACTTAATTTCTCCACCATAGGGAAGATGCCACGAACCCTGGATTTTGGTCACGAGTTTGCATACAAAATATGGCTAAGTTAGCCAAGGAAGGTACAACTGTACGACGTGTTCTGGAATCTTTGTTCCGCTATTTTGATAATAGCAATCTATGGTCTCCAGAACACGGGCTTGCACTAGCTGTCTTGCTCGACATGCAGGCTATAATTGAAAATGCTGGTATTTATTTTCTTAATTTCTTTGAGATTAGCTTTTTGTGCATGTTTCTTTATTCTATCTATCTAAACGGTTTGTAATTGGGTTCACTGTAATTTACAGGACAGAATACACACTTGTTACTGTCCATTTTAGTCAAGCACCTTGATCACAAGAATGTCTTAAAGAATCCTAATATGCAGCTTGATATTGTTGGGGTTATTACCCATCTTGCTAAACAAACAAGAGTTCAGCAATCTGTGGCTATAATTGGTGCATTGAGTGATATGATGAGACACCTGCGGAAAAGCATACACTGCTCTCTTGATGATTCGAGCTTAGGGAATGAAGTAATACAATTTAACCAAAACTACAGAACGGAAGTAGATGAATGCCTTGTACAGTTAACAATTAAGGTGATAAAATAGCCCAACTTTTTATTATAATATTTTTTTATAATACACGTAGATCTTTATGCAGATTTGGCTGTGATAAGGTGTATAACGTTAAGTGATCTAATATTCTTTTGTGGTTACTGGCTATAATGTTATGCAGATTTCAGATGCAGGTCCTGTTCTTGATACCATGGCCGTGTTGTTGGAAAACATGTCTAGTATTACAGTTATGGCCAGAACCTTGATTGCTGCATGTTATAGAACTTCTCAAATAGTTGCTTCTATACCAAATTTGTCATATCAGAACAAGGCAAGTTACTTAAATTGCTTGATTGGTAATAACTGTAATATTTCTTCACTTATTTTTTTTCTCAATTTTTCTGTTTTTCTGTAAACTTGAAACTCTTTTCTTTAGGCATTTCCTGAGGCATTATTTCATCAGTTACTCCTGGCAATGGTCCATGCAGACCATGAAACCAGGGTGGGTGCACACCGCATATTTTCTCTTGTTCTTGTTCCATCGTCAGTTTGTCCTCAACCTTCTTCTTCAAATCCCCCATTGACAAAGGCAGCTGATATTCATAGAATGCTCTCAAGAAATGTCTCTGTGTTTTCTTCTTCAGCAGCACTCTTTGAGAAATTGGATAAGAAGCAACTTTCCTCCCAAGAAGATAGTCATTCAGATGTAAAGAGAAATGATGTAAAGATCAATGATGTTAAGATCAATGATGTAAAGAGCAATGATGGCTCTATTCTGAATAGATTGAAGTCAACTTATAGTCGGACTGCTAGTTCAAGAAAATCTGCTATGGCCTTCAGTGAATCTTCAAAGGCTAGTAATCCTTCTATGATGAATAGATTGAAGTCAAGAGTAACTAGTGTCAGGAAGCCTCAAGCATCCGTAACTATTGAAGAAAATACTACAAATAGTTCCGATACACAACAGGTATGTATTTGCACTTATTTTTACTTTTACATTATATTTTAATAATAATAATAGAACTTATCAATCAAACACCATTCTTGTTATGACTACCATGTCACAGGTATTACCGATTAGGCTGAGTACTCACCAGATTACCCTTTTGCTATCATCAATCTGGGTGCAGTCTATCTATCCTCTGAATACACCTGAAAATTTTGAAGCAATTGCTCATACCTACAGCCTTGTCTTGCTAGTTGCCCGGAGTAAGGTAATGCAGCAATTCTTGTTATTTTACCATCTATACATGGATTGATCTTGTCTATTAACATATACCTTTCCTCTAATGCAATTATTTCAGTTTTTAGTCAGTTCAATTTATTTGAGAATGATTCAGATAAGTATCTAAGCACTTTGAAAACCCTCCCTTAAATGCTAGCTATCAAGGGGGAAGAACCAAACCACTTGAATACCCCTCCAAGCTTACCATACTACTCGATGTGGGACTTAGGCATAGTACCTATCAGATTCTTATAGAAGCTTCCTTAATGATAATATAGATTATTATTTGTAAAGTTGTTCTAAGATTAAACTCAACCTCAGATAATAAATTTAGTAACAAGACAATGATGGCCATATCCCTAAAAGTTTAGAAACTACATGATCAAAATGTTTATGGTTAACGCCAAAAGAGACAATGTAACAGATGGATCTAATTACAAAAAAATATAGTAGTTCAACAACCTGATTACAATTTTTTAAGTTTAGGGACCTCTTTAAAAACTCTCAAATATTTTAGGGACCTACAAAATATTTAAAAATTTATGTGATTTTTAATATTCACATGAGTTCTGTATTATCCTTGGGAGGACATTTACATCTTTACCAGCATTTAATTGTTTTTATAAGTGTTTTACAAGTCTTTAACGACTGTTATTTTTTAGTTTATATTTGATCTTATCCTCATAATTTGTTACCTTTGGCTCCTGCAGAATTCTTCTCATGACGCTCTAATTCAAAGTTTTCAGTTGGCATTTTCCTTGAGGAGCATTTCTCTCAATGAAAAGGGTAGATCCTTGAATCTATATTATTTAATGTTTGAATGTTACCACGTCTTTTATAAGAATGACAAGCTCAATATCAGTGACATATGATATGGATATCTTATGAACCCATGTTTAGAATCATATTATTTTTTTTCCGTTCATTCCTTGTAAGGGAAGGTTTGGTACTCCGGAAAGGAAATTGATAGAGTAGAGAAATTAAATGAACAAAGAATGGAGGAACGTATTGAATTAAAGAATAGAGTAAGCTCATAGATACAAGGAAACCATAGCGAATGTTCCTCAGAGCTGAGAGACACACTCTCTCTCTCTGTCAATCACCAGCGTCCAAATTGAAAGATGTTCACGATTCCCTTATTCTCTTATTCCCACATTAATCTATTCTGGCATATTCTAACAAACTTCCAGCTAGGCAGATCACACTTTTCCTTTCTTGTCCTGCACTCATACACCCTCGGAGTAATGAGCTAATCATTCTTTAAGCACAGTGACATGTCTCCCTCTGCTTCCCTAACATTCTGGACCATATGGGGCATCCCATCAGAAACATTCCATTCCCATCTCTAGTATTCAAGAATGGTGATTCCGAAATTTGATATGAAAAGAAGATATGAGTACCAATATTCCATTTCAGTCCTTGGTTCTGCAAAGACAGGACTGGTCATTCCTTTTTAGTGAGGTGGAATAAAAATTCTTTGATTCCAAATGTCCCAAAATTCTAATTAATTTACATGAACCTGTGTTGTGCTGCTTGAACTCAGCTCTGTCTTCTCCCTTTTTGAACCAAAAGTAGAAACTCTCAGTTTGGTTTTAATCGTTTAACTATAATCATTTTAATTAAATGTTTAAATTATAGGAGGCTCTATGAGTAATTATCTTAGCCAGCAGATTCCAGATTACTATGAAGGTTAATATTTGTTAACAACTGCAGAAAATTCTCTATTTCATTGTCGTCTAATCAGTGATAACTTGCTAGTTCAGTTGACATCCTGGGCTCAGTGCCTTATTTTTTTCCATTTCTCTAATCATATAACTAGAATATCTTTATGGATGAAACGGTCACGAGATGGTCATTTATATTTTGAACTTATTAGATCAGAACCTTGAACTTTTGTCAGGATTCATATGCAATATCAAATATCTTAGAAATATTTTGAACTGGAGGTTATAGCATATATTTTATTTATTGTGGCAGATGTTCTAATTTTAGATGTATTTCATCTGTATTTATTTTAAGTTTCTCTTTGATGAAATGGCTTAAAATTGTGAAGCATTGTTAAGGTGTCTAGTTTTGAAACTCTTCTTTTTTCCAGTTAAATTGCAACCATCACGCCGCAGGTCTCTCTTTACACTAGCAACATCCATGATTATCTTCACATCCAGGGCCTACAACATCCTCTCTCTCATTTCTATCGCTAAAATGGCATTGACAGATAAAACTGTATGTACATCTTGTTTTGTTCAATGTTTTGCATTTGAGTTATCCAACTTTCCCTACTGGTATTTTATATGATCAATAACTCCTTTGTATCTCTAATAGTTTTTATGCTTCTTTTCAGGTTGATCCTTTCCTGCAACTGGTTAATGACAGCAAGTTACAAGCTGTTGTTGATACAGCTAGTCAGCCAAGTAAGGTTTATGGATCAAACGAGGATGATGAGGATGCTTTAAATGCACTTTCATCGATCAAAATAACTGAAAGCCAGTCAAATGAATCGTTTGCTACTATGATAGTGCAGAGTCTAGAAAAACCTGCAAATGTAACAACTATTTATTATTTATCATTTAATGTAGCACTTGTTTATCAGATCACTGAATTAACATACAGTTTTTTGTGCAACAGGAGTCATCCATGTTTAAAGAACGGCTGCTTAATAAATTTTCGCCAGATGATGCTTGTCCATTGGGAGTCCAGTTGTCACTTGATACAACAGGAAATATTTACCAGTCTGGACTAAAGGACGATAAACATTCTGATATGGTAATTTGCACAGCTCTGCTCATATGTTTAATTTTAAGAATATATATATGTCCATTGTATTTTAACCTGTAAGGTTAACCTACATGAAATTATGCAGGTTGATATTCCATTATTTACTATTGATGATGACATTCCAGCTTCTGGTTTGGAAAGCCAAGCTAATACTGATGCACAAAAACAGCTTTCAGATAATCTAATCCTGCTGAGTGTTGATGACATTTTGGGTTCAGTAAGTTATTCTGTTCATTGATATGTACACACTAATAACATGTTCGGTTTTAATTAAGTCATAGGGAATAATGAAAAATATGATTTTTCTCTAAAGTTCCCCTAAATAGATTTTGATAAGCTAATCCAAACACTCATTTAGAGTTGCACTAGTTAGAGATAAACTATTTCGAGTCCTACACCTACAGGTTAAGTTTGATTGATGCTATTGAAATGGTATTAAGGGTGTGTTGGCTAAAAAACTCAAGCAAGTGCTTAATGATTTGGTGATTTTCATATAAACATCTATGTATAAGCTATTTCTATAATCAAATGACAATTATAGTTAAAATATTTTTATATATGTTGTAAGTTGTTTTCATAAGTTATCCTTTATAGCCATGAATGAAATGAAAACAGTAGCAGACCCTCTGATAGTCTAAAGCAAGTTATACTGAAATGGAGAACAAGGAATTAAAGAGTTGTGTTTGTGTTGGTTAAATATCAGAGACTTCTCAACACATGACACAAGCACTAAAGCTCCAAAACAAGGAGCCTTGTCTGCGTTGGACACTTGGTCAAACAGAACCGACACCAAATTCTACTGTTTTCTAATATGTTGAGTTCTTCGGTGTCTGTCCATGCTTCACATCACATAGGACTCAAAATTTAATGTCATAGTGTTCGTGTCTTTTTGATGACTCTGTGTCAATTTGCATGTTAATAGACATACTATTTAGCCGGGCATTCATTTTACCGAGCTCCACATTTAAATGGTCAATTTGTCAAATGCTGGTTCGGATCCAGTGTGAATTTTTTTCCTTGATAGAATAGAATGAATTCTGTGGTTTGAAAAATATTCTCTTCAACACATAGTTCTATTATTAATTCTAAAAAAAATAATGAGTTGAAAAACAACAATTTGTCTGCAGGTTTCGGAGACAACAAATCATGTAGGAAGAATTTCTGTTTCAACACCTTCTAACATGCCATATAAAGAAATGGCTCTCCATTGTGAAAACCTCCTTGCGGGAAAACAACAGAAGATTTCCACGTTCATGGGTGCCCATCCATTATATGGAATGTCGTTCAGGATTCCTGCTCCAGAGCACAACAACGATAAAGACGAATCCACAAATGCTAATGTTCAACAGAATTTGCCTTTGGTACTGCTTTACTTTCTTTAGTTTTGAATTTGGAATAATTGTTTCTGGCTTTGAGATATCTTCATCTCTGATTTATTTTGGGTACTTCAAACTGTAACTTTTTCAGTGAGAACTTAATCATTAAATTTTAGGTTTAGTTATCCATCGGTTCTGAACTATTTGAGAATATCTAAATAGGTAATTCAACAAAAATAGTTTGTAGTTGGGTCCTCAACTTGTTAGTCTTTTATAATTGTGTACCAGAATTTTTAGATAATATAGAATCAGTGACAAGTTTAGAGGCCTAGTTGCAAATTATTTAAAATTAAGGGATTCAATTACAAATTATTGACTAGTTCAATGACATAATTACAAACTTTTGTAGCCAAGAGCGTAGTTAGAAATTTCTAAATAATTTAGGGACTGACGGAGTAATTAAACCTAAATTTTACACCGACCTAGTGACCTATATATTGGATGCCAATGCCATTGTCATGCATGTTTCAGAAGCTGAAATTAACTTATTTACAATAACAAAATAAAAAACAACTTATCCATGTGACATTTGAATTGCAGAGTGGAAATCCATTCTTGGATTCAAACATAAGCTCTACATCACCTGGAACATTGCCCGAGACTGCTCCAAGGCTTTGTGCCACAGCATATCAGCACCAAGCTGCCTTCTTTCAACTGCCAGCATCACGCCCATATGATAATTTCTTGAAGGCTGCTGGTTGTTGATTCATGGTAGAAAAGGATGGTGATTCGCATATAGTTAAACGTCGTGAATAATGTAGTTTGTGCATTGGTTTTCTTCTAGCAAGGATGTGTATCGTTTATCAGTTTCCTTGCAATTTTTCAGAGCTGTATTTATATGGTGTGCATAGGTTACATACAAGTCATATCAAATGTGTACATCTCATTCTTTCATTCTTTTTTTTTCCTTTCTGATCTTCATTGTCCTTCAACTTCTCATATTGCATTTTAGGTGTGAGAATTTTGTAAAGACAATATTTGTAAAGAGATATTTGAATCTACATATGAATCTGCAATGACCCTAAACTTGGTCATTCCATGAAATTATTGTAATTTAGCTTAAGGGATCCATTTTATAAGAAGAAACTAATTGTGTAAAAGGAATGGTAAACCATTTTGTAATGTCTATTTTTAAGAACACTAGGGATTTCAAATCCTCAATTTATTAACAGATAAACTTTTAGATTACGTGAGACATATTCCTTGTAAGATTAGGATAAACACCGAATAAGAATTTATACTATGGATTTGAATTCTCTACATTCATAAATTTTATATTCACTTGTGTTTAGTGTAAAAATGGTAGGAATGTAACCAAGTTGCTTGGGCTCCAGTGGCAAGGAGCTCCTTCTAAGGACGTGTCCGGGGAATACCGGGTTCGATTCCCAGGGGAAATAACGCTTGGCCAGTGCGCATGCCTCTACGCACGAACCGGATTAGTCGCTCACCTTTGGTTGGTCGGAACCGGTGCAAAAGCAAAAAAAAATGGTAGGAATGAGAATGGAAAAAGATAGTATGAAAGGTTGTAATGACAAAATTGAATGTAGAATTTTTGAACGTAGACAATCAACATCCAAAATTTACATATAATCTACCAATAAGGAAAAACCATCACCTCGTTATAGGTGAGCAATATAATTTATGACCTGAGACATTCTCAATTTATTACTGAGATAATAAGTATATATTTAGATCCTCTTCTATTTTTTTTTTCTTTCTTCAGCCCTCTCTCGAAGGGGAAAAAATTTGTTTACATTCATCGAAATTGAAGAAAGATTGGCCTTAAACAAATTTTTAATGCAACTTCTACATTAGTAGAATGTTCGTGCGAGTCACAGTTTAGATGATGATTTTTTTATGGGTACAATAGAATTTTATTTCTTTATCATCCTTGAATATGATTCCATATTAATAAAGGTTGGAGCAATCCATCAAGCCCGATAATTAATTTTAAAACGAAATTAAAACACAAATAAAGTACAAAAGGTCAAAAAATAACATATCATTTGTTCAATAGTTCAATTTTTGAGGTATATGCATGAAGTTTTCACTATTGTTAGTCATAACTAATCTCTATCAAAAAACTTATGGAGAAGATCAATAAATAAATAAACCCATTGATTAAAAAAATCAAGCCTAAACCCCTTTAACACAAGTAAAATATTCTAATAAACTTAATAAATATTAAATTTATTGAACAAAAATATTACTAAAAACCATGCATATCTGCATGTCATCAACTTCCTCATGCTCTTGACCTATTGTTTGCATGTTCTCAAGAAATTTTGCTAAAATAGAAAGTATTAGGACAAATAGACACCTAGACCATAGACCATAGACAAAGAAATCGAGAGCAAGAATGGAGATTAAGCATTAGTCATAATAATAAGAATCTTCAGTGGAGATTAAGCATTAGTCATAAAAGAATCATCAAATAGGTTCCAAAGTAGAAGCTTGGGATTTCATGAAAGTTATTTCTCAAAAACACTTCAAGGAGAAATAGTCTCCCTCTCAAATTTCCTCAATGGCTAAGTTTTTCCATGTTTATATAAACCAAATTTTCTATTTCTTTTCTCACAATTGAAGAGCAACTTTTTAAAGATTTGGTCACTTCTTGACTTATGAGCATAGTCCATATATGAGCTTTTTTTCTTCTTACATTTTTTCTCTTTTTCATAGCATATATGAGCAACTTTCTTTCATTATGGTCTCTTTTTATATGAACTTGTATTTTTTTTCTTTTTCTTCTTTCTACTTTTTTTTCTTTGCTCAATGGACATGCACATAGGAACACAAGAAACTTAAGAGTTTGAATAATGACTACCCTAACATACATAATTACATATATGTTTCACAAGACAATTAATTTCAAATACGGTTTATAAGTATTGTCAAAAAAAAAAAAAATACGGTTTATAAGTCAGATACACTCTTAAAAAAAAAAAAAAGACATTGAGAAAAATCAAGGAAAAGAACATAAATTTTTTATTTTTTGCAATCCCTTGTTTCAAAATCCCACAATTCATAAGTAATTGAGAAGCAAAAGTTAAAACAAATGACTAACTTATTAAACTTGAAACTTGATTATTATTATTTTTTGAAATGGCGAAAGTCAGTAAGCATTGTTAATGTTAGTATTTTTTTTTTCCTTCACTAAGACATGAACTTGACCATTTACACTAACACTTCTATCTTTTGCTCAAACCAGTTGAGCTACCCACCCCACATAATTATTCAAAACAATTCCGGTTATATTTGAAAGCTTAAAACACAAGATTTACAAGTATCGAAATCCAACAAATTCAATGCAAGATGGAGTTAGAGTTATATATGTTGAAAGCTTAAAACACGGAATGCTAATTTTGGCACATATATTTTAATTTAAATTTTATTACAAATTAAAATATTAGAAATTATATAATAACATAAATAATTAAATATGTACATAAAAGCAAATGTTTAGACTTTAGGTGTTATAATTACGTAAAAAAAAATAGAAGAATAAATTTTGTACAAAAAAAGTAAATAAAAAAGATTACATTTTGACTATATATTTTTCAATAGTATACCATTAATTAGTGATTTTGACTAAATTAATAAATTACTACTTATATCTCAAAATATACGACCCATTGACTAAATTACTGTAGTACTTATGACAACAATTTTTTTTCTCTCCGTTTTTGACCGTGCAAGATGGAAACAATGAAAGCCATAATTTTTTATTTTCAATTTTGAGTGTTTTTATGGAAATAATATTAAAAAAATATTTTCACAAAATACCAAACAAATTTCCCCTAACATAAATTATACTGCATTTTTATGAAAATTAAAATAAAAAAAATACTCAAAAGAAATCGTATGTGCCTATATATATTGTTATTACCCAATTCACTAAACATCAAACATTAGCTTGAAAATTATTTTGTCTCAAACAAAAAAATGAGATATGCATTGAGTTTATCTTTTACGAAGACAAAGGTAGAATTCTTATGCATTGAGTGTGGCAATTGTTTTCCATCTCATTGGACTTTAGAAGTGCATACTATTGAACAACATCATCCAAATCGAATATTAGAAAATGCACCACCACCACCACAAAAAAATGCACCACCGCCATCAATACAACCAGAAAATGCACCACCGCCGCCACCACCTACACCAAAAAATGCACCACCACCACAAGAAAATGCACCACCTCCACATGTGCTGCCATTTGACTTGAACCAGCCTGCTTATGCTCTAGATTTCGACCTTAATCTCCCTTTTATGTCAAATGAATGATATTTTATGAGATATTGGTTTGAATTTCAAGTATTCATAGTTTTTCTTGGTTCTTAATTTTAAATTTAATATGAATTATCTTTTTTGTACCAATAGTAAGATTAATGAATAATATGTATGATCGTTAAAGTTTTGGAATTTTGTTCAATAAATTAATTATTCATTTCATGTCTAATATATAATGTGATTATCTTGGAATGTCTCCGACTTTGTAAGCGACTCTCAAACAGGATCCTGATGACTTTGTAAATATCTCGAAAAGGACTCTGATTTTATCGATCCGTCAAATTAGTCTTTGTATTTGGCGACTTAATATCAATTAAGTCCCTGTATTTTAATAACTTATTATCAATTTGATCCCTAACTTTATTCATTTACTAAAAATTTAGTCTCTAGCATATTTTTAGAAGGATTAATATTAATAAAATTTAACATGTCAAAGACCTTTTTGAAATATCATATAGTCAGATAGTTATTTCAGCGTGTCTTATAAAGTCAAGGATGAATTGATGGTTCGATGATTCGGTCAATTTTGTCCATGAACGTATTATATTATTGAGAAATTTTTAAAATCTAATTGACCTTTAATATTTTAATAGTATATTTAATTGTATATCAATATTTGGTTGACTAAGAGTTGAATAATAATATTTATTAAAATTATTAGAAATCAATATTTTTTGTGAAAAAATATTAACAATTTAGCTTCATAAAAATATATTGGATAACTCATTGTACAATAAATAATAATAACTTTGGGAGTTTTTGTCAAGATAATTTATTTTTATTTGTGACTTTTTAGTAAAAAAAAAAAAAGAATTAGTATTCTCTCTCTCACACACATTTTTTTTCACCATTAGTTGAATCTGGTTCGAGGGTCAGTTCTGGCATCAAGTAGTTCCAGCCCCCTTCCGATCGCAGTTGCGGAGGATCGAACCGTGGCCCTACCAAGTTCAGCGTCAATCAATCAACTAACGATTGCTACCCATTTTATTGTTGTTTATGGCATGCTTAAAATTTGGATTATCTTCTGAAATTTCTACATCAGTCTTTCAACTACAAATGCAAGGGTTCAATCCTTACTCATAATATTAATGATGAGTTTGAGTTTCCACTTTCCACCATTTACTACCTTTAGTGGTGAAATCAGAAAAAAAAAATTAGACTGGCCACTAAAATATAATGACAATATATAAAGTAATTGAAAAAAAATTATATTGCATACAATACTTAAAGTTGTAAAAATGTGAAGTTGATTATGAGAAAATTTAACTACATATTTTAAAATAGTATTTTATGTGTATCAAGTGACTTAAAATCATCAATAATTTGTCTTTGAACTAATACTTGTAAAAATTGATAATAAAAAAATATATGTTATATTGTATTATAAAAAAGGATGATTATTTTTATTGAAAAATAAATAAAAAAATTGTGCATTTTATTTAAAGATGTAGAGGATAAAAAATGAAACAAATTCATACCCAATACTATAGAGCCTCCAATTTTTTATTCATAATACTATTATGTATGTATTGTTTTACACATTAATTAGTATACTTTGTTACTACTAGTAGTTTACTATCTTTCATTATTTATTTTTTTATATTTTATTTATTTAATTTTTTACGATAAAACAAACTTCATTCATATGCGAAAATAACAAACAATACAAGAGATGAAGATAGCTAAATATTTACTAAAAATACATAAAAAAACTTTCAATCGACAATAGAGTTACCAAAACAAAATCTAAATCTTAACAAGTATATTAAATCCTTTCAGATATTACCAAAAGTCAATAATATTTGAATCCACGGTCTTTGATGACATCCAACTTCTGAAAAAAGATATTTGCATGTGTTTGCATAAAAAATCGACTAAATATGGTCTCTAAGATGATCGATCTACCACTTACTGATCAATTATTTGCAAGATTGAGAGAAAATTAACACTAGCGATAACCGCCTTGAACTATGATATTTATGCCTCTGAATTTATATATCATTGTTTGAACATATAATGAGTCAAAGATTGATATTTATGTCACTCACTAAACAATCACATGAATATTCTTATAACAAATGATCGTTAAAACATTAATAGTGTAAAATTTGTGATTTGTTACAAAATTAAATGATTAAATTAAAACTTAAAAAACCAAAAACTTAATTACAACTTTGGTCCCCTGTTTTCACTTTTTCAACAAATTGGTCCATCTATTTTAAACTCAATTCTTGATCTCTCCATCAAATTTTTTATACTTAAAAATGACGATTTAATATATTTTAACTGACATGCTATATAACTTGATGATATTAAATGATAAAAAAAGTCATGAGAATATATGAAAACTCTTTAAAAAAAATTATTTCAATTTTAAACATTATTCTTTTTTATAATTTAATTAATGAAATATAAATAAATAATTCATCATCAGATCATAAGTCAGGTTATTTAAAATATATTAAATTATAATTTTTATGCTATAAAAATTTGATAAATGAATCAAAATTGAGTAATTTTAAAATAGGGCAGTAATTTTCATAAGTGAGTGAAAATAAGAGATCAAAACTATAATTAAACTAATTTTTTTTTGGTTTTCACCACTAGTTGAATTTGATTAGGGGTCAGTTCTGGTATCAATTGATTCCAGTTTTCTCTTGATCGTAGTTGTGGGGATCGATGGATCTTCCTACCAAGTTCAGCGTCAATCACCACTGAATCAACTAACAACTGGTTAATTAAACTAAAATTAAAAGAATCAATTTGCTATAAACTTTAGGCTCCGTTTGGATTGATAAAATGTAATGGAATGAAGCGGAACAAAATGACATATAATAATGTTCCATTGTTTGGATTTAAAATATAATAATGGAATGGAGCGGAGCGAAATAGAATATGATGGAATAAATTTAATATCATACCACCACTTACCTTCGATTTTATTCATCTTTTTTTTAAAATATCCAAACAATGGAACCGAATATTTATTGCATTCCGCTCCATCCTATTACACTTCACTTTATTCCGCCTCGCTCCATTCTATTACATTCCATCAATCCAAATCGAGCCTTAAATACTTTTAATACCAATTTTACTCTTTTACCCTCTCTACCTTGAACTTGATCTAGTCACTGCTCACTAGAGCGAGAACTAGAATCTTCTTCCATACATACTGACGATACCGTCGAGTGGCACACGAACAAAAACCGATCTGGTCAACGTAAGTGTCTTCTACTATTTTCTTGTTCCTCTTTTAATTCATACTTTAATCTAACCACTTTTCATTTTCTCAAGAATTTTTTTTTTTTCAGCATGGAAGAAGTTCAAGAGTCTCAACCTCAATCAACACTAGGTAATTTAATTTGCATTTTTTTATAAATTTTATTTCAATTTCTTAGTCCGTGTTTGGTTTCACTGTCAGAGCTAAAAGTGATTCTATACACAAAATTGATTTTCACTTTTTTTTCTCTATAATTGATTTTAACTTTGAAGTTAATATTTCAGCTCAATTTTACAAATCAATTCACTCAAAATTAACGTAAACCACTGTTAATGGTTGCAGATAAAGAAAATGCAGATGAAGTGGTTGATGAAAGTTCTGAACATGGTAAAGGGGAAACACCAGAAGAATTATTGAGTAGTCCTCCAAAAGTTGATTCTGAAGTTGAAGTTCTTCATGAGAAGGTTACTAAACAAATAATTAAGGAAGGTCATGGTCAAAAACCTTCCAAGTATTCAACATGTTTCTGTAAGTAACTTAGTTAATCATGATTTGACTATGTTATGCTTGTAATTAGTGTTAATTATGCGATACATGTTTTCACTTTCCTGCTAGTAGAGATATGGTTAGTGTTGCAGTATGTTAGATGTCCAATTGTGTATATATCTGAAACTATTTGAACTTGTTTGTGGAAATGGAACGGATATATGCTTAAATTTGGATTGGTGTTCGTTGTATTTGGCTATGTGTGTAGCCACTTATGTAAGAATTTAAACTATGAGTGAATCACCAATTTAATCTTTGAAATTCTAGGTTTTGAGCAATTTGGTCTTGAAATTAATGATGTTTTAGAATGATCTATGAAAAAGAAAATCTTCGATTACATTAGTTATTTCTGGCATTTCAATTTAGTTCTTGAAATTGTTTTGGAGAAACTAATGTGCTCTAGCCTCTAGGATTTTCAATTTGAAGGATCATTTTAGAATTTCATTAATTTCAGTGATTAAAATGTTTGAGCCCTACAATATATGGCAATGATTTTTTATGAAAATGTGATGCTAGGACATACTTTTGGTTTTTCTTTATGCCGAATGATGGGAAAAGTTAGGGGAAGCAAAATTGTATCAGGCTTAGTTCCTAATATCGGCACTTCAATGAACACTTTCTTCCATAGCCCTTTTCTTTTTTCTTGTTGCATCAAAATCATGATTGTGACCTGGTTAGTTTATGGTGGTAGTCCATTACAGGGCGTGGTCTGAGAACACGGAGCACAAATTTGAAGATACATGGCAGGAACAACGGCCAACGGAGATAATAATTGGAAAAGGTATTGGGAAGTTTAAAGTATTGAATTGCTTGTATCCATTGAATTATTGATCAATTGAACCTGTGGATTTTCTTTTACTGGGATTTCTATATCTTTGATTTTAGTTGTTTATGCATTAGTAATAGAACATAGTTCCAATCATAGTGTGTTCATCTACTGTAAAATTTAGTCTTGGACCCTTGCCAACTAGTTTTATGCCTTTCCAGACATGTTATTTGGTTTTGATGGATTTCTATGAAACAGAGAAGAAAGAAATGACTGGTTTGGGCATTGGGGTGGCAAGCATGAAAGCTGGAGAGCGAGCATTGCTGCGTGTGAGCTGGGAATTAGGATATGGAAAGGAAGGAAGCTTTTCTTTTCCTAATGTTCCACCCATGGCAGATTTAGTTTATGAAGTTGAGCTCATTGGTTTTGATGAAACAAAAGATGTAAGTTGGCATTAAATTATTGTATTGCCATGGACTTAGTTAGATGCTTATAATGCCTTATTCACAGGGAAAAGCTCGTAGTGATATGACAGTGGAGGAGCGGATTGGTGCAGCGGATCGAAGAAAGATGGACGGAAATGTTCTGTTTCAGGAAAATAAACTAGAGGAGGCCATGCAACAGTATGAAATGGTTACCCACTTGTGTTTCTTATTCTCTTTCTTATTTCTGATCTATGAAAGTTTCTTTCTTCTCTGATTATTTTGGGTTTGATAAATTGTTTATTGTCTTGGTTCTTGTCAGGCCATAGCTTATATGGGAGATGACTTCATGTTCCAGTTATTTGGGAAGTATAGGGATATGGCATTGGCTGTAAAGAATCCGTGCCATCTTAACACGGCAGCCTGTCTGATAAAGCTGAACCGATACGAAGAAGCTATAGGACAATGCAGCATTGTAAGTATATATAATATAGAGTTTTAAAAGTCATTTCAGCATAAAATACTTGGTAAATTAGCAATGTAGTCCCTCTACCAAAATATATTTTTAGTAAACATCCATCGAAACCAATGAAAGATCTGCATATTGACTTGTATGGTCTCTTGTTGCATTAAGATAAGCATAAAGCCATTAAAGTTGTGCTGCTAAATTTGCAAAAGAAAAAGTCTAAATTGACCAACATTCAACTCAATGGACTAAATTTCTATGAAATGAAGAGTCATTGGTGTAACTTGCAGGTATTGAGTGAGGATGAGAACAATTTGAAGGCTTTATTTAGGAGAGGTAAGGCTAGAGCAGCACTTGGGCAGACAGATGCTGCCAGGGAAGATTTTCTAAAAGCGCGTAAACATGCCCCTGAAGATAAAGCAATTGCAAGAGAATTGAAATTACTTGCTGAACATGACAAAGCTATTTATCAAAAGCAGAAAGAGATCTATAAAGGAATATTTGGACCAAGGCCTCAACCAGTACCTAAGAAAAGGAATTGGGTTTTACTTATTTGGCAGTGGTTGGTTTCAGTGTTTTATAGCTTTATCACACTCTTCAACCGCGAAAAGAACAAATCTGACTAATATTACTGTTGAATATCAAAACTGTTGTTGCGTCGACAATTGTTTACATGCATCCTATGAAAGGCCACCACAATTTGTGCTACCGACGGAACTATTTGTCTTTTCTAGTGGAACAATCAGATGTTGGAAAAAGCTGTTTTTCATACTTTTTATGTTCTAAGATATGGATAGTTTGTCCATGAGCGTTTTGTTGATTAATTTCCTATATAAGGAGTAAGGACTGCTTGGATTAACTTATAAATAAATAACTATTTTGATTTATCTATTGACATAAATATTTGTTCGGAATGATTAATAGAGATTATAGTAACAATTTATTTCAATAAGCTCTCTATTATAGCTTATGAAAGCAGCTTGTAGCTTATATGAAAATATATTGACTACATTGCCCCGATTAGATTGTGATGACTTTGTCTTAGCTTCTTTGGAATTCTTCCACTTTTCATTCAGTAGAAATATCATAATATTATGCATCCTTTGTGGCTGAACATACAAATTATATTTTTCATGATTGCTCCTTTGCTAAATCTCTTTGGCTTTGGTTGGGTAACATCTTCAACATTATTTTAAACTGCACTAGCTTTCATTTTATCCTTTCTATCTGCAATTTAGGTTGGAGTTCTCAAATCCATGAGATTATCAGAGGCTATGGTCGATGTGTTTTTGGTTGGTTGGTTGGTTTTATAGAAGTATATCCATATTTGATAACAAAGTTAACGATTAATTGATAATTTCTATTTTTCCTTATCTCGTAATTCTAGTTATGGTCACGTCCTGGCCTATTACCAACCCTAAGACTCTTAGGTGCAATGTAGTTGGTATTTTTCCTCTTAAAATAAGACATGTGAAATTAATAAAAATAAATAAATTACCCATAGTGACAGCGCGCATTTCCACGTCGTTTTAGATTTACATACTTATAAAATAAACTACAATCAACTTGGGTCGTCAATTAAATCGAACGGTTAAGACAAGTGTGTCAAACACATTATTATTGTATCACACAATTGATGCCATTGAATTTTCAAATATATAAATTTATTTCATTCATTGTAAAATCTTCATAAAAAATGTTATCTTAATTTAGATTTTGAATAAATTTTGGTCCTGTATACATTTTATATACCTATCTATCATTATTTTCTATCTATTTTAAAATTCAAATCTACAACAATAATTGAAGATATTATTTACTTTAAATATTTCATATATAATACTCTGTTGTCCTAAATTTCTTGAAAAATTTGGTTGACCATCTTTATGAGATTTAAGACATAAAATCAATGAGTTGAGAGACTTGTATGTTAGCACATTGCTTTTATTGAACTCTCATCCCCAAAGATATATAGTCTTTTAGTTGTTATCACAACTTTGTTTCTAAATTCTTCAAAAATTGTTCTTGAGTATATTTTGTGTATAAATTCTAAAAATATTTGCATGGGTTTTACAAAAAATTATACTCCACTTGCGTATTTTTTTTATTTATGATAAACAAAATATTTTATTAAAAAAAGTAAACTAAAAGAGTATAATGGATATTCAAACCCATACAACTATAACAACTTCAAACCCTTCATAATTTGAGAACAATACAATTTTTTTTACAATACAATTTTAATCTCTTAGAATTGAGTAATTTACTAATAACTAACGACATCTACATTGATGAAAAACACATTTTGGAACCATAGGATGTGCGCACTCATATCGGGTACAATTAGAATCATCTTTGCACCTCATCCTTGCAATTTCTGTCATATAAAAAAAAAATATTACTATTAAAATTAAAAGTGGTGAATTATTCCATTTTAGCTTCTTCAAAAAAAAAAAAGTGGTGAATTATTTGTATAAGATAAACAATAAATCTCAAAAGATTAAAATATATATTTACCAGTAGCATCAACTACAACAAGAAATAAGAAAATTAAAAAGATCATTAAATAAACGAACTTAATAATTTCAGCCATATGTGTCTGCTATACTTGCAACAGATAGAAATGTATATATAGATCACTTTATGTTTAATGTACTATGTTTTGTTTATTTGTTTCAATTTTTGCACTTATATAGATCTTAAAAAAAGGTCTTAGAATTAGAGTCATTATTATTAAATATATAAGTAATCAATTTTTCCTTTTTGCCTATTTAGCTCGTTCAATTGATAAGGAGAATTCTTTCATTATTTTCTTTTTTTAATGTCTAGCCTTTTATGATATATAAGGGCAGAAACTAAAAAAGCAACAAAAATTTAAATTGAAATAAGAGATTTCTTGCATGTTTGCATCTTTTATTTATTGCCGTAAGAAGTTATGTGATTTTGGGTGTTTGAAGTATCATAATTCATATTATAATGTGCAGAGTTTAGAGATCCTATAATATAAGCTTAGCTCAATTGACAGGAACATCACATTTTATATGCAGAAGATAAAATTTGAACCTCAATTATCTCACTGATCTACTTTAGGGAATTGGTTCATCATTAGTCAATCAAAACCGTGAGAAATGTTTGAAGAAAAAATATGGACCTCAGGTAGTTTGCATAAAGTAGGCGAGGCAAGACGATGAGAGTTGAGTTAGAGAAACAAAACTATCGAGTCAAAGTTTTAGTTCAATGTGGTTTAGTTTAATAGCTCAAGTTGCTAGGGCGATTTGTGTATTAATGCGATTTTCAAAGTCTAAAAATAGACACCTTTCTTTTAAACAAGTTCTTATTTTTGGACTTTGAAAATCGAACCATTATAATTTAGATTTTGAAGTGAATTCAACGGCAAAAGAGTGAGTGAGAGTGAGTTGCATTGCAGGCACCAAGCAACGTCCAGGTAGCTTTGAGGAGAAGATTTGAGGGAGTTAAAATTAAATAATTAATTCTAAAAAATAAGATATGGAACAAAGTTTAAATCCAAGAGGGTTGTAAATTGATTATTAGTATCGGTTAATTTACCACTTTTTCGGTTTATTTTTTTTAAAAATAATAATAAATAAATAAATAAATAAATAAATAAAAAATTGGGCCTGGTAGAGTTGTCAACTACAAGGTATTGCTTGCATGTAGTAAAGAGCTTTCATTTACATTTCTTACTAGATTTGTTTTTTGTTATCAGTATTGGATTGGAATGTCAATTTGTTATCTTAATTTGTTTATTCGATAAAGAAATAAAAAATAAGTTTAATCATCATTTTTGTTCTGGTAAGTTCACGATATTTTAGTTTTAATCATCATTTTGGTTTTTTCACATGCAGGAATTAATTTACAACAAAAAAAGATACAGGAATTAAAACAAAAAATTTATGAACTTACAGGAACGAAAATGATATTTAAACAAAAAAATAAAACCGCCCATGAATTTGAATTGAAGAAGACCTGGCTCGTAACATTGTTTCACACCACCCAAGGGGTGAAAAAATATGTATAATATTTCTTGTACCTTTTTATAGTTTAGAGGTTTATGTTGCAAATTCCAGAACTCGTGTTTGTGTTGAAAATAAGTATTTTTTTTTTTACAACAAGAAACTTAGATTATTTTATTACTTAAAATAGTTGTAACACAAAGAGGTACACTTTCAAAATAACAGCGACGAGGTCATGAACTAGCCGCCTTAACTAAGGTATGAGCAGCTAAGTTCACATGTTGCTTCACAAACTTAACCAAAAAGTTTGGATTAGCTAACAACACATTTTTTATGTTATGAACAATACGACTAAACTCAGAAACTCCATCATGAAGGTATTGAATTGCATCCACAAAACTTTTAGAATCCGTCTCCACGATAACATGACATATAAGATCACATAAAAGGAAATGAATATGAATATGTGAAGTGACCAAATTAAGTTAAAAATCATAATCTATTCATTACTTTCCATGGCACTAATAATATTTCATCATACAAAAATCCACCCATTTTATAGAACCTCAAGATGCACAACAATCTATTGTAGATCTACATTAGAATTTTCCAAATATAAAAACACATCTTATCTTATATAATATATACAATCATAATGTGTAAAATAATAAAATACAATCATAATCCCTTCTAAAAATATACCTATTTGCTTACAATTCATTAATTATTAAGTGATAAAACTAAAGTAGTTAATAACTACTACCATACATGTACATTAGGCATAGAAGTCCAAGCACAATAAGCACAAACTAGCTTTTGGGAAATATACACATAAACAGCAAAAGAAATACTCATTAAAAATAAGTCTTTCCAATCACCCTTTTGTTGTTGTGGACTTAAATTGTTCATCTTCTCTTGTGGCTTATTCTTCCCAATTATCTTCTCAAAACCATTCAAAATTACTTTCCATTTCAACAATGGTAGCTTCCCTTTTCCACCTTCTCTTCCAATATGTTTCTTTTCTTCATTATTGGAGTTAGAGATATTTAATGGTCTTCTACCTTGACAAGATATTGACACAATAGGTGTCCTTAATCTACACAAAGAGCAACCAATAATGAGAGATGCCATAGATGAAATATTTTTGATTATTGGAGTAGGAATTGTATTATTAATTTGAAGTCAACATATGTATATAAAATAAAAGAGATAAAGATGTCATGACTACTAAAATGTTGGAACTCTATTTTTTCATGACTAAGCTGAATTATTGTGCCTTTAGATATTTTGTTTAAATGGGTTTGGTTGATGGATAAGGAGTCTATTATTGACCTTGGACATTGTGTGGATGAGACACAATATAATGAGTGAACATGTAGTAGAATTCTTTTTCATTTATAAAAAAAAATTAAGAAATTCCTTTTGAGGTACTAGTAGAGCTGTCAAATTGACCAGCCCAGCCCAGCCCGGGGCCATAGGGCCAAGACATCTACTGTGCTTAAGTGGCCCGGCCCATTAAGGCACAATGCCCGGCCCGCTTAGCCCAACTCAATAAACATGGGCCGATGGGCCGGCCCGCCACATTTTTTCAATTTTTTTGTAAAAAAAAATTCAATGGACAATAAAACTACATATGCATCGCACACAAATTAATATCCATAAAAAAGTGACTGTCATGATTTCATGAAATAATAAATACTTCAAAATATCCATGCAAAAGTCGAGAGATCTGTGGATGATAATTCATAAAGTGCATCATCAAAGCTAATAAATTTCAAACTTACATCAGACACTAAACTTTTAACATAATCATTCAAAATACATAAATTAAATTATAAAAAAAAGTAAATTATAACTCTTATCTTTTTCCTTAAAAAAAAAAAACAAATCTTATCTTTTGTTACTTATTTTATCTAAAGATTTTATGCTAACTAAAATTTCTTATTTTTAGGTAAAATTATTTTTAGATTTTTTTTTCTTCAATTCTTTAATCGGCCGGCCAAAAGCCCGTTGGGCCAGCCCCATGATGGCCCATAGGCCCGACAACCCAATAAGGCCCAAGGATATTTTTGGGAAGCCCGACCCGGCCCGTATAAAACTATAGGACTACTGGGCTGGCCCGATAGCCCGACCCATTTTTACAGCGGTAGGCATTAGTTAAGAAATTTATATATCTCTCAAAGGTGTATTAAAGTTTGTGTGGTCAATCTTTCAATATTAGAAACTGTAAGTTAATTCGGAAACTAGAGGCAAAGCCTATTGAAAAAATGACACATAAATAATATCACTTTTTTTTCTAAGTAATTTAGTGGCTAGATTCACACGTTTAAATATAGAGAAATGTGGAATTCGAGATTCGAACCCCAACCATTTCAATTCTTAGTAACTACCATTTAAACTACATTTATTGAAAACATTTTTTTATTTTATATAGTAACTAGTTAATGAATTTAATTATTTATATTTCAACAAGTCTTTGAATGTGGCACAACACTAGTACTCTTGATGAACAACACAACCAAAATAAAATAAAATAAAATAAAAATGAACAAAATTCAAATTGATAACAGTTAAGGTGTACGATTTTTAGAAATTTTCGAACAACTTTTGACCCCTTTCAAACTTTTTTGACATATCCACAATGTAACATCCCGTTTTTAACATTAAGTTATTTTATCTTATTATATTGATTATTTAATTATGTGGCGCGTATTATGAGTATTTGTGCTTTTGTAAAATTAAATTTATTGTGGCATGTTATATGTGTTTACATTTGTTTTGGGTTTATTTATTGAGATTTGAGATTAAACTAGATAATAGTAAATTTATAAAGAAGTTAAAATAGGTTTTGTGAGAATTAAAAGTTTTGGGCTCAATTAAAGTGTTATGTATGAGAGATGGGAGGGTGTAGGCCCATTAGTGGTGTGTGAGTTAGTAAAAGGCTTTGCCTTGGGGTTTATTTTGGTAATTTGGTAAAAGGTGGTGACCTAGGTATAAAAGGTTTACGTAGAGAGAGAAGTGTCATATTTTTCGTGAAAAAGAATAGAGGAAGATAGAGAAAGTGAGAGAAGGTTTTGGAAGAAGAGAAACAGAGGAAGAAAGCTAGAGAGGAAGAGAGAGCTTAAGAACTCAGATCCATTCGCCATTTTCAAGATTAGAGGTAAGAGGGTAGGGTGAAATTCACAGAGGTGATTTTTGGAATTAAGAGAAGTGTATCACTTCTCTTTCCCAAGCATTCCAAACACCTCACTTTTATTTTTGCGGTTTTTGGGAGTTTTCATAAATTGATAACTATATAATTGATTTATGTATAATCTTGTTAATATATGTATCAAATGATGATTTTATATGATAAAATTGGGTACTTGAATTGTGATTGTTTCAAAGTAGCGACTTTGAATGATTTAGAATGTTGTTTAAATTATGAATAAATGATGTTTGATTGATGTTTGTTGTTGATTAATGTGTATTTTAAGGAGTAGTTATTGTATGGGTTGAGTTACTAAATTTTGGAACTCATGAGATGAAAATTGGGATTTTAAGTGATTTTGAAATCGGGATTCGTGTTTTGAAAATGCAGAAACTGGCACATGAACCGATCCATGCAGTATTTGTGGATCAATGCATGATTTTCAAAAATCATGAATTGGTGCACAAAGGGAATGGACTGAAGCATGTGAAGTCTAGGAAGATCCTGACACTATTTTGAATCAGTGCATGACCTGGTTGAGCCGGTGCAACTTTGACTTGAAATGGTGCATAACTGAATTTGAAAACCTAAAAGAATCTTGACCAGGTGCATGATTCTCCTTTCACCGATGGAACTGTTTTTTGGGGAACTTGTATTGCTACATCTTAACTTTGAACTGGTGCATAACCAACTGTTTTAACAGTTCAACCCATATATACCAAAATACAAACGAACCAAAATATATTGGTCTTAAGTTTGTGCGAGCTGCATGTTATAACGGTTGATCTGCGAATCTTAACGCATATACTCAGTCGTAGACTTACCTTTAAGCAATTTTTATTCAAAATTCGTTGAATAACCGTTATATTTAGTCTTTAAATTTTTATAAATAGGTATGAAATTAATACATTAAAATTCTAATAATTTTTTTTTTGGATTATATTAATATGTGCCCTGTGTTTTTTTATTATTTTTGGTGAACAATATTTGCCATATGTTAAAGTTCTAGATATACATAATATGCGTCTACAAATTCTAGATCAATTAGCAGAAATGCCGAAATTGCTAATGCTAGATGCCATGATCGGATTCGAACCCCGGTCTCTCTACTTTATGTGCGTAAGTTTTCAATGATTTTGCCATTTTGTCTATCTACCAAAAATAAAATATATACATAATATGCATTTAATGTTAAAAAAGCTTAATGTTTAAAAATTTAAATACACAAGTTTAAAAATTTAACATATAACCTAATCCTTACAACACAAGTTTTTTTTTAACCAAAACCGTAAAAAGTGTCAGAGGACGGTCAATACCTATAATTAATTACTCCATCAATCCTTAGTTATAAGTAAAAATTAACTTTTCATATTCATTAAATAATTGATGTATCTGGTCTATATTATAGGTAAGATACATCAACTATTCAATGAAATTGAAAATTATTTTTTGCTTATAATTAAAACATTTAAATGATAAGTTTTTATTAAAATTTGTGCATTTAATATATTGGAAATTGAACTATTTAATCCTTAGAACAAAAGTTAATTTTTTATTTTTTTCTAGTCAAAACCTTAAAAAGTGTTAGAGGACAGTCAAGACATTTAATTAATTATCCATCTATCCTTAATTATAAACAAAACTCAATTTTTCAGATTCATTGAATAACTGATGTAGCTAGTCTATATTATAGTTCAAATACATCATTTATTGAATGAATTTGAAAAAGAATATTTGCTTATAATTAAAACCTTTAAATGAAAAGTTTTTATTGAAATTTGTGCATTTCATACATCGAAAATTGAACTATTTGTTTTTTCAAAAGAATAATTTTTTTGGTCAATTTTTTTCTTCTTAATGTAGTATTTCCCTAGTCACTATTACAAGTAAAAAAACATATTTTTAGATTTATTGAAAAATTAATGTATCTGATTCATAATATCGTTCAAATACATTAATTTTTCAATAAATTTAAAATGTTATTTTTTTGTTTATAATAATTAGAGAGAGTATTACTCCTTCTAATCCCATATACAAAAAAACTATTTATTTTTTAATTCATTGTAAAATTAATGTATTTAGACAATATTATAGTGTATATACATTAATTCTATAATAATAAATCTAATGGAAACTTTTTTTTTATACCAAATACATTAATTAATTTTCCAAGAAGAAAAGTTTACATGACAAATTTGAGAAACGTGTCAAGATCTTAGTGGTTTACCAAACACACAAAATACACATTTCCACCACACGCAATTCAAATCACCAAAACCCACCGAACCATTTCACACAGTCACTGCATGCACAAACTCCAAAGTCACACACAACACAAGTCAATCAAAGTTCTACATTTTTAAATTCATCTAAAATACGCCGGCACCTTACAATACGCACCCTCAACATTTCCATTTTCTCTTCAATTCTCTCGCACGTTCAGAGTGCGTTCTACGCACATTGCGTATTCAAGTCTAACTCTTTCTCTCTCTTCATCTTACTTTATCTCCGTTGACTGCTACAGCAATAATCATAAAATCTTCATTTTCTTTTCTTATTTATTTTCTTCCTTTTCTTATTTATTTTCTTCCTTTTCTTATTTATTTTCTCTCTTCATTTTCATTTTCATACCGCCATAAAACTCGCCGGAAAATCTTCTCTGAGAAACCCTAGCCGCAATTTTCATGCTCTGCGTTTTTGGTTATTTATTGTCGTTTTAATTATGAAGAGATTGCGTTCAACCGAAGATCTTCACTCTTACAACGGTGAAAAGAACGTTGCTGCTGCTGCTGATAAGAATTCAAATCTTTCTGTTAAGGAATCCAATTCAAATCTCAACCGTTCGTTTTCTTCTACTGGTCAAAGAAGTTTTCATTATAAACAAGAGAATGTGAGGAAGAATTTGATATCATCGTCGTCGTCTTCTTCTCGATTTGATAGAGATAGAGATAGGGATCGGACGGTGGAGGAAGATCGAGAAGGTTCTAGAATTGTTCGGAAGCGATCTGAACATGATTTTGATCGGAGGAAGGGTTTTGATCGGTATAGTAGGGATGGTGGTTACAGTGGAGGTGGAAGTGGAGATAGAGATAGAGATAGGAATTCGATTCATCGGTCGGAGAGTTTTTGTGGAGGTTCGAGGAGGGAGTTTCCGAAGGGTTTTCGATCGGAGAGGGATCGTTCGAGGAGGGAAGGGAGTGTATCGTCGTGGAGGAGAGGATTGAAGGATTTTGATGAGAGTAGTAGAGGGGGAAATAGTAGGGTTGAAGAGAGAATTGCGAGGTCACCGAAGGGATTTTCGAGGGATGTGAAATCGCCTAGTTGGTCTAAGGATTCGGAGAGTGAACAATCCAAGAAGAGATCTTCGGAGTCTCCGAGAGTGTTTAGAGAGGCTACTAAGTCGATATCTAAGTCGCCTTCTTGGTCGAAGGATTCGGAGAGTGAGCAATCGAAGAGTGTTAGTGTTGAGGTGAAGAAAAGTGATGAGTTGTTGCAGCAGGTTCAGAGTGGGAGTGGTAGTGATGAAATGGAAGAAGGGGAGCTTGTACCTGAACCTGTCACTAAAGCTGAGGCCGAAGCGGCTTGTAAAGATGCTGCAGCTGGAAAGGAGAGCTTGCAAGTCTCCGAGGATGAACAAGTGCATAAGAAGAATGAATTTGGTTCGAGCGGTGTAGATGTTGTTATGGAAGAAAAACAGATGTTGGGTGAGAAAGAGGCGAAAACTATGGAGAATGTTGATTCTGAGGTAAAAGATGCGGAGAAGGAAGTTCATCAATTGCCTAAGAATCAAGGTAAATCTACTAAGGAAATTCCCAAGAATCAAGATAAATCTACTAAGGAAATTCCTGTTACCAAGGCTGAGATTAGAACTGTTGATAATGATGATGTTAAGAAGGATGTGTGTTTAAATGGTGATGATACTCGGCACAAGGAGGAGGAGACAGAGAAGGGGGAAACTACAGAGAAGGCATTGCTTAATGAAGAGGAGCATGGGGTGGACAGGGGTTTAGGTGGTGATAAACTTGACAAAAACGATGAAGGCTCAAAGGAGAATGCAGTTGGTGATGAAATGAAGGACGAAACGATGATGGAGAGTGTGACAAATAATGTGAAGGATAAAGGCAAAAGCATCTCGGTCGCACCTGATGTTGCTCATTCTTCAGAAGATGGCTTGTGGACTGATAGAGGATCGAAAGATCTCACAACATGCTCTGCAGATGTCATGGAAGGTCCAAGCACAAGAGGGTTTGAGCTTTTCTCTAGATCTCCGGTGAGAAAAGTAGAAAAATCTGATCGCTCGGTTCTCAAAAAGGAGAATGATGACAGTCTTGCAATGGGGCAGCTTGATCTTACTCTGAGCTTGCCGAATGTTCTGTTACCGATTGGAGCTCAGGAGACAGCATCGCAAGCCCCTGGTTCTCCTAGTCAAGCGCTTAGTGTTCAGTCTCTAAGTAATACATTTTGCACTAACTCAGATGGTTTTACTGCATCAATGTCATTTTCAGGTTCACAATCATTATATCACAATCCAAGTTGTTCGCTAACGAAAAATTCAGTTGACTATGAACAATCTGTTGGCAAATCGGTTGGTAGTCGCCCCTTGTTCCAGGGATTTGATTGGCAAGCCCTATCTCAGGCTGATCCCAAGCCGAAGGAAGTTCCCTCTGGTCAGAGAACATCAATGAATGGGAACGGCTCTCTTTACCAGCCTCAAGCATCGTGGGGAGTTTTAGATACTCAAGCTTTGAAAGGTCAACATTCTAGGCCTCTAGAAGGAAGCTCCAAAATGGGAAGTGGGCTTGAAAGGCAATTGAGTTTTCATAAGCAGCTTTCAGGAAATTCAAGACAACATGATGACGTTCGATCTCCCACACAGAGTGTTGGGTCACATGACAATGGATCGAATTATAGTTTTGAGAAAAAGAGGGAGGTTAGGGAAAGAAGTAGCAGTAGTCTACATCGATCAACTAGCCAGAAGGGACAAGATCATTTTCTGATGGGTGGACTTGATTTTGTTAAGACAATCATTGCAAGAATAGTTTCTGAACCTGTGCTAGCAATGTCCAGAAAGTTCCATGAAATGAATGGACAGTACATAACGCGTATGAAAGAGGGTATTCGGGAACTCATGGTCAATGCAGATAACCAGGGACAAATACTTGCTTTTCAAAATGTTTTGCAGAACAGGTCTGACATAACCTATGATGTCCTAGTGAAGTGTCACCTAGCGCAACTGGAAATTTTGGTTGCATTAAAAACTGGTGTAGTCCATTATCTTCACCTAGATGATAACATTTCATCTTCTGATTTAGCTCAAGTTTTTCTAAACTTGAAGTGTAGGAATTTGTCATGTCGAAGTCAGTTGCCTGTTGATGAATGTGATTGCAAGCTCTGTGCGCAGAAGAGCGGTTTTTGCAGGGAATGTATGTGTCTTGTGTGTTCTAAGTTTGACAATGCATCGAGCACATGTAGTTGGGTTGGGTGTGATGTTTGTCTTCACTGGTGTCATACTGACTGTGGATTACGAGAATCTTATATTAGAAATGGACATAGTACTACTGGAACGAAAGGGACGACTGAGATGCAGTTTCACTGCATTGCTTGTGATCACCCTTCTGAGATGTTTGGCTTTGTCAAAGAGGTGTTTCAAAATTTTGCAAAAGACTGGTCACCCGAATCTCTTCGCAAGGAACTTGAATATGTGAAGAGAATCTTTTCTGCCAGCAAGGATATCAGGGGGAGACAGTTGCATGAGATTGCAGATAAAATGTTGCCGAGCCTGGCTATTAAGTCCAACATTCCTGAGGTTGTAAGACACATCATGTCTTTCTTTTCTGGTAAGTAACAAATGTCTTTGATCATTCAAATGCTTTTATCCTATTTTTTATTTTGTTTTTACAGTATATGAAGTGCTTGCATTCAACAATGGTATCTGAATATTTTGTCCAATTTATTTATTTATTTGTTTTTTTTTTTGTTTTGATGTTTGTATATGGAATTATTAGCATTATTTTGGCATCTGTATATGGAAAATTAATTGTAATTTGTTGAGTGAACTGTTCTCTGCTAAGCATGTATAGATACTTGGTACCTTTGGCCAATATTGGCCATCCTAAATTTTATGCCATCAAGGTCTATAGACATGTAGTTTAATTTCTTCATTATTTAGAATATATAGATAAATCATGCAAAGTATATACATTTTCACTGGACTTATTCTTGCTGTCTGAATGACATGAAAATATTATTGTCAGATTTAAACGAGCCTTTCTTTATACTTCCATAAATTATTCTGTTTGGCCTGGTATGTTTTGAAATGTCTCAACTCAAACCCCGTCAACATCTCCATGTTAGATAGGTTCATGCAATCATGTGGAATATAGCTAGTGATGGTGTTTCCTCAATGTAGTTAGGCATTTATTTATGTTGTTTGGATGTTTGCATCATTGGTGTCTGGGAAGGCTAAATTGTATGTGTTTACATGCATGGTTATTAGTATATTACGTTTGCATCATGAGTCGTATCTGGATTCGATACTAAACTGAACTCAATCAATAGAAATCTCTAGTGAGCATCTATGTTGGATGGACTTGAATATCATCATGAATTCCGATTCACTTATGATGAATCACGATTCATTCCAATGAATTTTCACCTAAACTTAGTGTAGTCAACCACCTGTTATATGAACTTAGTATAATCAACCACTTTTCATTTGTAATTTGATTTGACTCAAATCTTGAATAGCTTTGAAGTTCATATATGATATATTTGCTTATAATTTGTTGTCACTTGTTTTTACTTAAAAAAAGTCATTACCATTGGTAATATATCTTATGATTCATCATAAAATTTGATTCAAATTCACAAAATAGTTCTGATTTGATAACCATGTTTACATGCATTATGGTTATTGCAGATTGTGATACTTCCAAATTACCCATGACATCAAACTTTGCTGGGAAGGAACAAGTCAAAGAAAGCAACGGGGTAGCTGGGCCCAGCCAGGAAGCTGCTTGGCTAAAATCTATTTATTCAGAAAAGCCGGCTCTGTTAGAAAGACCTGCAAGCATCCTTCCAAGATTTGACCAGAATGATAAAAGGACACTGGTGCAAGAGTTGCAGATGAGTAGTAGTATCCAAAAGGACTTCTGTTTTGATGAATTAGAAAGTATAATAAAAATCAAACATGCAGAGGCCAAAATGTTCCAATCTCGTGCTGATGATGCTAGGAGAGAAGCTGAAGGGTTAAAACGCATTGCCCTTGCAAAGAATGAGAAAATTGAAGAAGAGTATGCCAATCGAATTGCCAAGCTGCGTTTTGCCGAGACAGATGAATTGCGTAAACAAAAGTTCGAAGAACTCCAAGCAATAGAGAGGGCACATATGGAGTATTTGAACATGAAAACGAGAATGGAGTCGGACATTAAAGATCTGTTATCCAAAATGGAAGCTACTAAAATGAACCTTGCCATGTGACCAGATGAAAATATTTAGAATAGTTCTTTCAGGTAAATGTATTATCACTCATCCTGAAATTTGTAGGTTCTAGTGCTCTACATTGTTGTGAAGCTACCATAGTTCTTGATCCATAGTTTTATTTATTTGTCATTGTAGTTCATTTTGGTTATAAGCTGCTAACCAAAATCTGTAGAGTCCATCTCAGTAGTTAACAGTCTTATAAAACAATATTGATTATGAAAGCGGTTTTAAACAGTTTATTATTTGAACTGACAAAAAATTGGCCAGCATGTGGCTTGGATTTGCTGTACAGGCTTATTGTACTGACTGTTGCGTATGAAATTTTATAAAATAGAAACCTTGGTGGATATTGTGCTTAAAATTTTAATGTTACATTTAGAACAAATGATGATTTTATGTTTTTATTTTTATTTTTTTTATGTACAAGTGTGGTCCAGCAGTACCTTTTGCATCACTTCCTGTTGGTTTGTTTGAATATTTTTTATGTATTTGTTCAATCATATATTCATATGTTTTCCAGCTATCTTTCAAAAAATCTTCTACATAGTATATGTTAATGTTAGGGTAATATTTGTCATTCTGACATGGATGTCCATAAAGCTTCATCAGGATTTGCATTCTCTTATGAAGTTACAGTTTTTTTCTCTGCATTAATTTTCCAAATTTGAAAGTGCAGTGAAAGTTGCAAGAAATCTGTTGGTGTAAATTATTTTGCTCCACTCCCAAATAATCAATGCATGAAATCTGAGATGTTTTTTTTTTTTTTTTTTCTTTCTATTTTTTGTTTACTAGTAATGATTTTCTCGTCTGGTTGTGCGGGGAGAGGTGGGAGAACGCGTTTTTTCTTTACCTCCTTAAATCCCATTTTGTTCCTTGAAATCGTGTAAAATTTGAGAAAAAAAATCCGGTTTTTACAAACCGATGTAATCAATGGGAAAAAACGAAACTATAACTAATTCGATTCGTAAAAATCGAAACACCGTGAAGGGGCAAAAACATCAGCAAGGGGGTAAAATAAAAAATGCGAGGGGCAAGTACGTCACATTTCTTGTCGAGTTGGTGGACCGGTTTGTAAAACAATTTTTCATTTTATGTTTTTTTGAGAGATTTATATCACCTTGTTTTTATTTGTTTTATGCTATGAAGTACGAACACTTCTCGGATTAGGCGTGTTCCAGTACACGTTTCCGTGTCGGATACCGACACGACACCAACATTTATAATTACATTAAATTATGTCATTTTTTCAAATTATTATCAGTGTCGATGTGTCAGTGTCCATGTTTGTGTCGGTGCTTTATGTGATTATTATGTCTGTGTCAGTGCTTTATGTGTTCAAAATTTTGTGCCAATATTAAAAATAGGGGACCAAAACTTCATTCTTTTAAAAATAGCGTATCCAAAATGTTATTAACCTTTTTTATTTTATTGTCCCTGTGGTTTTTTGCTTACATACACTACATTCTAGGTTAGAGATGAAAGAGGATTTGGGCCTACAAGGCCACACATTATTTCCTTCTTGTTGGTTTGATTTAAGGGAATTTCTTTTCACACCCATGTTTCTCGCACATTTTACTCGTTTATATCTTTAGCTTTTCCGCTACTTAGTTGCTAGTGTTATAAAAATAAGAAATTTTAAAAAATTACCGTTTGCTACCTTACTAGCTAATCGTGTTAGCTACCTATCTAGTGGATGAAGCTGACACAGAAATATTAACACACGATCTCTTTAATAAAAACAACATATTATTTTGGGAGGATGATTAATAACATAGACTAACTCAAAAACATAAATTAAGCACAAGCGAGACTATGGATTAGATAAATCAACCATTTCATCTTTATAGTCCTCAAGTTCAACTATGTACACCGCAATTTCATCAAAAGTCCTCGGATCGATGAATCAAGCCATGAACAAATATCTTGCATAAATTTATCCGACATCGGCGTCTAACTCAGTTGATCCCTTCATACTATACTTAAAGAAGTTGTTGTTTTGAAGTTTCACATTGGTACTTTCAAATTTATTTGTTGACAACAATTTTGTATTCCTATCCAACAATGTAATTATGTAATTGACAACAAGAATGCGTAGTAACTAAAGTACATAACAAAACCCTTTATTTTGTTGATAAAATAAAACAATTTTTTATGTTAAAAAAAGCAAACAAAACAAATATGTATTCTTAAATTAAATTTATTTTTATTTGAAAAAAATATTAAAATGAATAAATATATTCTTAAAAAAAATTAAGAGTGTTCTTCAAAATTATTGAAAATGACCAAATGGTGTATTATGCTGCAATTTTTATATGAAGCATACGATATATTTTGAAATTCCAACCATATTTTGAATTTTCTCTCCTAAGAAAATAATTTAAAACCATATTCTTTTCTTTGACTAAAATTTAAAATATATTCTTAATTTCTGTTTTTTGGGTCCATCATTAACATAGTACATTTCTTTTTGTGTGTTCCGTGATGCTTCTGCACCGACCTCTCCATTGTCGTTAAAATATTGACACCAGTTGGCAACTTGGCAGCTAGAGTATTGTTCTTTTTATACTACATGAATTTTAGTATATATTGTGTTTGTTCACTCAACAGACACAATTTTTTTTACCATTGAAAAAATAGGTACAAGTTTATATCTCACTCTTTCTAGATTTAAATGTAGTAATATTTAAACAAATGTGTGAGAAAAAAAACCCATGCAGTGAACAAAAATAACTAATGCATATATTACCTATAACTAAATAATATAAAGTTCAGGTAAAAATACAAAGTGTGACAGTTAGATTTTAATAATATTAGTATGACATAACAATTCAGAATGGTTACAAAACAATATATAATACTTACTAATAACCAGACTGCCGACATAAAAACCAATAACATAAGTCCACTACTATTATCTAACATTTATATCCTTAAATATAAGACTTATTGATTAAAGCACAAAAATATTTAAGCATTTTTCCATTCATACAATAATTTTTTTTCTGCATAAATCGCTTATCTTCTGTGTGCAATTATCGGGATTAATTCCTTGAGCCTTGTGGATTCAAATGGTTGAGAAATTTTCCCTAAATTTTTTAACACTGCTACATGTCCAAATCAAAGACCGAACCTAGGATCTTGGTTAAGTTAGAAAAAATCCATATTATCTAATCTAAATGCTCTTAGATAATTTATACTAGTTATACTAGTATATTCCACTAGTAACATATTGTAAAAAAAAAGAGTAACATGGTAACATGGCAATCTTTATCTCATAAATGAGCCATACAAAAATAACTATCAAATGAGATGTTGGTGAATAACATTAAAGATTTGCAGGACATGGTGAAGAACTAGGCATGATAGCTATATATTATATATCTAATTGTTTTGGTAACACAAATTAAAAATGCAAGCAAAAGTCATGTGACCACCGTACACACAACACACTAGTTTGATGAAATTACAACAAATAATGTTTCTTAATTATATATTGGGACCACATGCCGCCAATTGTTTAAAATTAAAGCCCACAGAAACCCATTTGTAGGTTAAGTAATTGGAAATCAAACTAATGAATTGTTGCTTAAGCAGTTAAGCTAATGTTCAAGTTCTTTAGCATCCAGATAGGCCACATGCATGAGGTTTTGCTATTAATTAATATCATATACTAGTATCTAAATATAGTTGATATTTTTGTCTATGTTTAACTTTTAAGATTTGAGCATACATATGAAACAATAAATTTAGAGAAATGTAGATTAATTAACTTTAATTTATTTAGTTACGATAAAACTTAATTATGTTTATATAGGATAACAAATTGTTCAATAGGCCAATATTATAATGAAAAGAAAACCACAAAGCCTATTGTTTTGAACAAAAATTAAGCTTACAACTTGTGCATATATGTTTTTAAAATTATGTCGGTTTTAAAATGTCAAACAAACAAATATATAAAAAGAAGTGCTAAATATTACGGGAGATTTCATGCAAAGAATTGTAAGAAAACAACATGACTTGTTATTTTTTTTTTTAAAAAAAAAACCTATAACTCCTATTTTATTGGAAATTATGGGTAGGTTGAGTTGAAATTTCTCCCCTTTTGTCTTCTTGTGTTTCTTCACTTTGACCATCCGTAATAATAATCATCTCCCATATATAAAATATGAAAAATCTATTTTTTTCATAAACACTTTAATACAAAGTAGTTCTAAGTTTGTGGTGTTCATGATCAAACTAACGAATCAATAAGTGAATCCAATTTAGCCACCGGCTTAGTTTCTCTATATTGTTTGTTGCACTCTATTGGCAAGTATAAAATATTTTAGCGACTTTTGAACATGACTTAGAAACACTCATCAAGAAAGAAGTCAATAATTATTACTACGTGTACGATTATGAAAATTTCTAAGCAAACCGTTCAAAATTTCTAATGAAAATCAATTAGATTGACCTGTTCTATTACTTTTGAACATGACTTAGAAACACAAATATAAATTGAAGAAAGAGGTCAAATAAAATCTTAATGTCACTACCAAATTTTGGCTATGAAACATTTTTTAAAACAATGGACAAGTTTACTTGCTTATATATTATGCTTTTGTTTAAACAACTTAAGCCACATGAAGTCAATAAATTTTCTTTATTAAATGTTGATAACAAATTCCTTGCCTTTGTTATTACTTCATATAAGTGTGTGTAGATCACAATGTAATAACTCCTCCTACTTGTGTAGTTATTAGACCGTACTTATCCTATGTCCTAATAACTATAACTAATATAAAATAAATCTTAAATCCTAGATTCCCTCAGAAAGCTCGTGGCATGAATTAAGGAGAAAAACTCGGTTTGAAAAGTCAAAACCTTGGTGCAAATCAATTATTGCAAAGTGTTTCTCTCAAAGTGCACAATAAAAGAGAACATAGCTCTGTCCATTTTTTTCACACAAAGCCTTTCTTTCCTTAATACATTTCTCTTTTAATATTTTTGCTTTTCATGGTGAAAAAAATGGCAGTGACATTCATATATACACTTTTCATGACTTTGCTATTTGCTTCTTCAGCATTTGCTAATGTTCATCCCAAGTCACCAGAAGGTAATGTTCAACTCTAATAATGCCGATTCACATATGTTCGTTTGTCTAATATGGATAAGTGAGACAAGTTTTTCACGATACATAAATTTGTTTTTATCATTAGATAAATAAATAAGTCTTACTATGGATCGATATGTCGCATCTATTTCCATTTGATCAAATAGTAAGATTTATTAATCCTATTGTAAAAACAAACTTGTACATGGTGAAAGACTTGTCTCACTTGTGCATTATAGATTTGACCGTTCTAAATAATAAATTCTCATATTTTAGAAAGTGGATAATGTACGTATTATCTCAATAGCAACAACACAACACCTAATACATTTGACTATATTATGCATTTTTTTCTTCAAATTATTACTGATGTAGACTTGTTATACTGTCATATCTGGTGTTCGTCTTAGTGTTACAAATTGTATTGTGAGACAATATTTTATCATACACAAACTTATTTTCATCCTTAGATCGATAAATCTCACCATTGGATCAATATGTGGCATCACATTTCATTTGATCCAATGATAAGATTTATTGATTAAATGGTGAAAATAAACTTGTGCATAATGAAAGACTTGTCTTACTTGTACACCATATATTTGCCCTTGTCCCTAACAATAAATTCTCATATATTTGTCAAAATTTCGATGGTATATCGTGATTATGCCAATCTCACCGTGAATCCAAACATATTATTCAAGTAGTTATTGTGCATTATATTCTTAACTTCTGATCCAATGTGTTTGGTTGTGTTCTAATATTCCTTTTTTTTTTCTGCTTAAAGTTTACTTCCAAAATGGGAACTTTGAGGAGAAGCCAAACCCAAGATTCATAAAGAAAACAAGACTCATTGGGAAACATGCACTTCCCAAATGGGAAATCAATGGTCTAGTTGAGTACATCTCTGGAGGGCCACAACCAGGAGGAATGTACTTTCCAGTGTCACATGGAGTCCATGCAGTTAGGCTTGGAAATGAAGCTTCCATCTCTCAAACTATCAAGGTCAAACCTGGTCAATGGTATGCTCTAATATTAGGAGCCACAAGAACATGTGCTCAAGATGAAGTTTTGAGAATCTCAGTGCCTCCACAATCTGGTGATGTTCCTTTACAAACACTTTATAGTCTCAATGGTGATGTTATTGCTTGGGGATTCAAGGCTAGTTCTAATGTTGCAAAAGTTACATTCCATAATCCTGGTCTTCAAGAAGATCCTACTTGTGGTCCACTTATAGATGCTGTTGCTATTAGAGAGTTCTACCCTCCGATGCCGACAAGAGGTAATGAATCATATATCTGTGAATCTAGATTCTTTGCAGACCTGCAGTAGGTCAAGTTCAATCTCAACAAAGTCAACTGTTTTTTGTTGTTGATTTGTTGCGATTAGACTTGAATGACATGCAGTGCTGCATAGAATCTAAGACAAATATCTAGTTTAGATTATGCTTTGTCCTTTGTAGGAAAAAAATATATTTCAAGTTGAGAAAATACTTATTTTTTTGTCAAGTCTTTCAAATGGAAGAAATAGTCAATATAATTATCTTGTACATTAATTACTTTTTTCAAATGAGCTTAATTTTTATAGAATGAAATAATCATAAAATGTGAATTGTTTGTTAGGATTACTCGTGCATAGAAAATCAATCACATAGACTTATTTGGATTGACTTATTTAAGTTTATCTACATAAATAAGCAATTGTGAGCTGTTTGGGAGAAACAACTTATGACATGTTCATAGGCTGTTTTTAGCTTATTATCATAAGCTCTCCATGATAAATTATGAAAACAACTTATAACCTAAATGAATAAAGTATGTCTTTATTTTATTTTCTGTTATAAAAATAGCTTATTATTTCTTTTATCCAAACTAGGCTTATATCTTCTTTATAAGACTATCACATGATCTCTTGCAGCTAATTTGGTAAGAAACCATGGCTTTGAGGAAGGTCCATTCCCTATTTTCAACTCAACCAATGGTGTTCTACTTCCACCAAAACAACAAGATCTTGTGTCACCACTCCCTGGTTGGATTATTGAATCCATTAAAGCAATTAAATTCATTGATTCAAACCATTTTCATGTACCATTTGGACATGGAGCAGTGGAGCTTGTAGCAGGAAGAGAAAGTGCAATAGCTCAAATCCTTAGAACTGTTCCAAACAAAATCTACAACTTGAAATTCACAATTGGTGATGCAAGAAATGGTTGCCATGGATCAATGATGGTTGAAGCATTTGCTGCAGATGATACTTTAAAAGTTTCTTTTAAATCTGTTGGAAAAGGAACATTCAAAACATCAAGTTTCAACTTCAAAGCACTTTCAGACAGGACTAGAATCACTTTTTATAGCTCTTTTTATCATACAAAGATTGATGATTTTGGATCTCTTTGTGGCCCTGTTCTTGATCAAGTTATTGTATCTCCGATTGCTTAAACTCTCCCTATGTTTTACCTAGCAATTGTGATTTTTTCTTTATATAATTTGCGTAAAGATGAACACGTGTACGTGTTGTGAGTTCTACGGTGACAAGTTAATTTTTAATGAGTTTATTTTGTAAAATTGATTCTTGCTAAATATCAGTTGAATGTAACGTGATTTATGTTTGAATACATTGATGATAATATAAACAAAACAACTCATAACTTTCTTCCACTATGTCTCCATGTGATGTGATAAGGGATGCAACAGTAGCATGCATAACTAAAACATTTAATGCTTATGCTATGAATATTTTTATTTTAAGCATGATTCTGATAATGTAATGCTAAATCTGAGACATTGTCTGCATTGTGAAGCTAGTAACAGAATGCTCACATGAGATAGCATGCACTGATGCACGGGAGTCATGACAGAAGAAACTTAGAAAAGTTAGACTTATACGAAACATGGTTTCGGAAATAATTATTTTATTCTTAAAAACATTTGGATAGGGAAATTAAGATACTAAACTGTAATTTTGCTAGGCACATTGAGAAATTCTGAAATAGTAGTAATTGATAATGTGGCAGTGGCATAAGCATTTGGAGCAAAAGCTTTTTTTATGTATTCATTTTAACTTACTAATAAGAAGATGAGAGACTCATCAAATGAATAATTGTGGTGGAGAGAAAGACGAGGAAAAGTGTAGAATACACAAATGGCAATGACTTTAACAAAGTCCAATTTTTGTTGATCGAAACACCTCAGAAGACGCAAAAATAACATAAATCAGAGGGCGTAGAGAAGATGAAACATAGACTAGAATGAGGTCGCAACAAAGGAACCAAACAAGAAACACGATCCCAAAACAACCTCTAAAATAATGAAAGGACATTGAAGACACACTTTCATAATAGAATGAATCTCTCTGAAAAGGAGATGAAGTGGTTGCAATTTGATAAGCTGGAGAAACAATAATGTGGTAGAAAATATATATACTTTCAACATCAATTTCACAAATTGTGCTCAACTCTATTTATCAACAATCACAAAAGAAACACATATCACAAAAGATTAATTGTTGATGATGAGAGCAATGGAGAGATTTGGTTGAAGTGCGGTGGATGGAGAAATCGATGAAGAGAGGTGCAAGGAGAGATCTAGACTGGAAGAGATGGATAGAGAGGGGTGAATGGAGATATATCGATGGAGAGAGGTGGATTGAGAGATGTAGATGAAGATAAATAAATGGAGAGTTGGACAGAGATAGTTGGAAGGATCTGAGATGGATGGACAAAGTTGAACGGAGAGAGATGGATGAAGAGAGTTGGATGGAGAGGGGTGGACGGAGAGATATCAATGGAGAGATTAGATATGGATGAAGAAATACATTGAGAGTTGGAGAGAGATCTCCATCCATATCTCTCCATCCATCTTTTTCCATCGATTTCTCTCCATCCACTTCTCTCCACATGTCTCTCTCCATCCACCTCTCTCTCTCCATCCATCTATCTCCCTCCATCCACTTTTCTCGATCGATCTCTCTCAATCCACCTCTCCATCCATCTATCTCTCTTCATCCAAATCTCTCAATCAACCTCTTCATCCATCTCTCTCCATTGACCTCTCTCCATCGATCTCTCTACATCTAACTTTCTCCATCCATTTCTCTTCATCCGTCTCTCTCCATCCAAATCTCCTAATCCACCTTTCTCCATCCACTTCTCGCTATCGATCTCTCTACATTCACTTCTCTCCATCTATCTTCATCCATATCTCTCTCCATCCACCTCTCTCCATGAATGGAGGAAGATCGATGGAGAGATATGGATGGAGAAAGGTCGATGGAGAAAGTTAGATGAAGGAAAGTGGATTGAGAGAGATCGATGACGAGAGTTAGATGGATGTAGAGAAGTGAATGAAGAGAGGTGGATGGAGAGAGATCGATGAAGAGAGATGAAAGGAGAAAAATGGATGGAGAGAGATCGATGAAGAGAGATGAAAGGAGAAAAATGGATGGAGAGAGATCGATGAAGAGAGTAGACATGGATGAAGAGAAATACATTGAGATGGAGAAAGTTAGATGGACGGAGAGAGATGAATGACTGGAAGTGGATGGACAGAGATCGATAGATGGATGAAGAGAAATACATCGCGAAAGTTGGAGAGAGTTTGATGGAAATGAATGAATGGAGAGTGGTGGATGGAGAGAGGTGAATGGATGAAGAGAGGTAGATGGAGAGAGTTGGTGGAGAGAGGTGGTTGGAGAGAGATCAATGTAGAGAAGTAGATGAAGAGAGATCGATGGAGAGAAGTGAATGGAGAGAGTTGGATACATCGAGAGAGTTGGAGAGAGTGCGATGGAGAGAGGTGGGTGGCGAGAAATGGATTAAGAGAGATTGATGGGGAGAGAGAGAGAGAGAGAGAGAGAGAGAGAGAGAGAGATGGATGAAGAGATGTGGTGGATGGAGAAAGGTGGATGAAGAGAGATCGATAAAGAGTCAGATGGAGAGAGAGATATATATATATATGCACTGGTAATCTGATTTTTGTGTGTGTAAATAATGTAGTATTTTTTCTATGGAGTGTAGTACTGCAATACTATCATGAATAATCATGCAAAGAAAAACATACTTGGCTGTCGCTTTAATAACTGTCCCGTTTGTATTGTGGCCACATATTTTATCATAGGTTGTTCAAACTAGGGGTGGACATCGGGCGGTCTCGGACGGTTCTCGGGCCGAAAATCGTAATCCGAATTAAACCACAGATGGAAAAACTCTGCCCAATTCCGTATGTTTAGCTCTACGGTTTAGTCGGGTGACAGTTATGTCGGATGGCGGTTTTTGACGGACGGTTAAGCGGGTATGAATCAATAGAAAAAGATAGATATTGGAGAAGAGAAATCCTTGAAAAACTCAGAATATCATCACAAGTAAGAAACATGACCGAAAAATATTCAAGTTGATCTTCAAAATAAATTGGTGAAACAACCACAGTCGTTATTTTATTTTTTTGTTTAATGAAAAACAAATTATTAGAGAGAATAGTTCTAAAGCGTTGGAGACTGGATCTGATGTAGAAGACATATATCTAAATACTTATGGTGATTTGTACCTCCAATAACTTGATGTTCCTTAATTTTTTCAATGGCAGAGGACTTTTCTACCAAAAAAACAAAGAAGAGAAAGAGCTTAAGGACCAGGAAATATAGATGAGGATGGTGATGATGATGATGATGAATGAAATGAAAGATTGAAATAGATTAATGAAGAAGAGAGAAAGTTACTTTTATGGGATGAATAAAAAAGAAGATAGAAAGAGGACTTGGGAGTGAGGAGAGAGAAGAGAGATGAAGTAACTTTATTTTACTTTTAAGAGTGAAAGTGACTTGTTGTCTTGGAACATGCAGAATAATAATAATTTATGAGATGTGGGGCGGTCGGATTTGGTTACCGATGGGCTAGGAAATTTGGACCGAACCGACCCAGATAAATCCACTTGAAGCCGTCAGCTTGAGCCCATGTGACCCGTTAACCCGTCATTAACCGCCTGCTTCAGTTTTCTTTGGACCGGTTTTCTCGATTTGAGCCGGTCCCGATTATTTTGTCCAGCCCTAGTTCTAACATTGATGTTAACACATCATCTTTTTTTTTTGGTACATTGATGTCAACACATCATGTTCTCATCAGTGTTTAAATTTTACTCCTCCACCAAATTTTATAAGCAAATTTCATCATTTTAAATTCATTACGTTCAGATACATTAATTATATAATAAATTTAATTTTTTTTATAAAATATCAGAATATCTTAATATATACACATATAATTGTCGTATTTCTTAATCATTTATAAATTGGCCTAATAATTTGAAATTTCAACTGAAAAAGTAAAATTTATGAAAAAGTTGTTCTATTAAAATATTATTATTTAGTGGAGTTCATTGATCAATCACTTAATGAGTTAATTCTAATAACTTGTTTGCTTTTCATATTATTTAATGATATCAAAATAGAACAAGTCAAAAAGTTTTAAAGCTTATGGCCTTTTTTCTCTCTCCATTTCCAAAAGTAATTACTTCCATTGGTTTCATGTCGCATTCAAGAACAAGTCTATGCCTAAAGAAGTGTCATATAGCTTATGTAAGTTTTTTTTCCATTAGTTATCCCTTTGTTTAATAATACCACATAAAAATATGTAATTTATAACCACTCATATGATTTGATGATAAAAAAAGAAAATCACCGTATCTATTTTTGATTGGTCCAAGGTCTAATACAAACGACCCAATCATAAAAAAATTTAGTCATATTTCATGTTACATATACTTTAGTAACTAGACTCAAGATCACCCACTTATGTAACACACTAGAGGATTTGTGTTATTGTCACAACAAATTCACTCCTTCCATCTCTTTTAGACCGTTAGATTGATCTCGACAGTCCTTCTTGTTCTTCATCAATTATCATGGAGATAGTTACAACTTCCCTCTCTATTTACAAGCGCGGAGATTTTTACACTAGAGTATTCAACCACCTTTTACTTTTACTCCATTTTAATCTCATACTGACTTGAGCGTCAGAGTGCTATCCTATTTTGTAGGTACATTTACCATTGTAAACCACCAATTTGATTCTGATCAGAGTAGTATCCAATATCCAAACTGTATATATAAAATGATGTATATACTCTATATAACATATCTCTAAAAGTACTATCCATTATTTAGGACAGTTCTCTTCTCAAAAATCATGTGTTCCATTCTTAGTCCCTAAAATATGGATAATAATTTTCTTTCACAAGCTACAACTATAGCACTAGTAACTATTGTTTTAGTGCTTCTATACAACATATGGAGGATAAAAAAACCTAGTAACAAATCTAAGGGCATGAAACCACCAGAACCATCATATGCCTTACCTTTAATAGGTCACCTCCATCTACTAGGAAACCAAATCCCCCTAGCAAGAATCTTTGCTTCTTTTTCAGACAAATATGGTCCAATTTTCCAAATCTATTTAGGAGCATACCCTGCCCTTATTATTTCAAACCAAGAAGCAATCAAAGAATGTTTCACAATAAATGACAAAATCTTAGCTTCAAGACCAAAGTCAAGTCATGGAATCTACCTTGGTTATAACTATGCTGGCTTTGGTTTTGCATCTTATGGCACATATTGGAGTAAGCTAAGAAAATTAACCATGCTTGAATTACTCTCGTCTCGTCGCATAGAATCGTTGAGACATGTTTACGAATCGGAGATCGACACTTTGATTAAGGATCTATTTTTGTATGTTAAGGTTGGAAAAGTTAAGGTTGTGATTAGTGAATGGTTGGAAAGGTTAACATTTAATATAATGACAAAGATGATTTGTGGGAAAAGGTATTTTGAGTATTTACAAGATGTGGATGATGTAGAAGCACATGGTAATATTGTGAAACTTATAAAAGAATTTATGCATATTTCTGGTGAGTTTGTTCCTAAGGATTTGATTCCAATTCTTGGTTGGTTTGGTTTTGAAGGACAAGTTCTTAAATCTATGAAAAGAATTGCTAAAGATTTGGATACAGTTGTTGGAAGTTGGGTTGAAGAACATGTTGAGAATGATTCAAATGAGAAACATGATTTTATTGATGTGATGCTTTCTGTGATTGAAGATGATCCTGCTTCTGGTCATAATCGTGATACTATCATCAAGGCAAATGTTATGGTATGTATTTAATTTGATGAATTTTTCATATCTTTATATGTTGTTGATTGACACTTTTTAACCACTGATTAGAAAATTTGCTGCAATTATTCTAACACACCTATGGTACCTATGATCTACTATAAAAAGGGAACCGAACTAGACAACTTATGTCGTAATCTGTTTGATTCAGAAAATGGTTATGAGACCGGATAAAATAGATAGTATAAGACATGAAAAAAACAAGAATTTTTTATTTTCACTGAACTACGTGACAACTTTTTGTCCATAGTATAATTATAAAAAAATGAAAATATCCATTTTATTTTCGAATATAAAAAATATTACTCTTTCCGATACAATTTTGTTATATATTATGTTATTTTATTCTATATTGCACTGTATTATCCAGTACTTAGTGTTATGCGAATCAAATATAGCCTATGTTTTATTTATGAATATGTATGTAAGTGTAACATTAATTACTTATTAAACTTAGTTATCTTAACCTCTAAATTAGTATTTTCAACAAATAATTGCATAAGAAAAGAACAGAACACCTCTGCTTCATCTACTTAAACCTCTGCCTACCTGCTTTTCATCTTCTTTGCCTTCTGTCTTTAAAGTATATGTGCCACAACAACACATCACTAATCATAGTATCAAATCTATAAATGTTGATGGCAGACTCTAGTGATTTTTTTTATGGTGGATGACTCTAGTGATTATTATTAGTGTTATTAGTAACAATTCAACTTTTTATATTCAGAATCTTATGCTAGCTGGCTCGGACACAACATCAACGACAATGACATGGATCCTAGCCATATTGTTGAATAATATGAATGCTTTAAAGCATGCACAAAGAGAAATTGACCATCAGATAGGCAAGGACAGAAGGGTAGAATCGTCAGACACAAAAAACTTAGTTTATTTACAAGCGATTTTCAAAGAAACATTGAGGTTATATCCACCAGGCCCATTATTAGTACCTCATGAAGGTACCGAAGATTGTTACATTCAAGGCTATTATGTTCCGAAAGGGACACGTGTGTTCGCCAATGTGTGGAAATTACATAGAGATCCAACTATTTGGTCAGAGCCTGAAAAGTTTTTTCCAGAGAGATTTATTAATGAGAATGGAGAAATTGATCATGAAAGTCATCATTTTGAGTACCTTCCTTTTGGATTAGGGAGAAGAGCTTGTCCCGGGTCTATGTTTGCTACACAAGTTAGTCTCGTTACACTTGCTCGTTTACTTCATGGATTTGATTTCGAATTGGCAATGGATGAAGCTGTTGATATGAGAGAAGGATTGGGTATAACCTTGCCTAAATTAACTCCATTGCAAGTTGTTTTGACCCCACGATTAACCTATGAACTCTATCAATGATAAACATTTTTCTTTTTGTGTGATTTCTATTTTTGTATGTAAATCCGAGTATTTTATGCGCACAACTATGAAGATTAATATCTGATTTATGTTTCTGTAATCTCTGATTTTTGTTCTCTGAGATTAATATCTTTGAGAAAGATTCGAACCCAACGATCAACAATTCACTATATCAAAATCTTAATCTTGTTGCGCTATCAACAAGGGCGGACCCACATATGTATGAGGGGTTGCAGCTGCACACCCTAGATTTTTATAACTTACACCAATAATCCTCTTTTATTAATATTTGCACCCCTCCATTTTTTATTTTGCACTTGATTCAAATCAATTGCACATAGAGTCCAACATTTCCTAACACGGCCCAGCTGCTTATTCACCCATCCTCTCTCTTCTATTCAATTCTAATTTCCATTTCCAATTCTTTATTAATTTTCTCTTAAAAGGTTGTGCAAAAAGTGTCAAACACACGATCCACTGATCTTGGTCACAAAGAATTACCACATAGACAAATTGCCTTATGTTTAAAACCGTCACAAATATATAAGTATAGTGCATAATCTAAGTGATAAATATTACTAGTAGTTAATTCACTAGACTAGCAAATATTTGATTCACTAGACTAGTAAATCATGATTGTGGAAAATATATTGTAGATACATATAACCAGTGGCGAAGCCAGAACCCTGATTCAGGGGCTGCAGACTAATAAAATTTATAACTATGATATTTTAACATTTCATTCTTTCATGCATATTTTATTACTATCTCTCTGTCATATCATTCTTTCACTTATATTTAGTACTCCCTCTCAAGGAGTATACACTCATATTGGTGTACACCAAACATTTTTCTAAAATTTAATTTATAGGGCGTAATGAGTTGGTTTAATTCGACTTTTTGAAAGAAAGAATTATGAACTAATAAAAAATAGCCGGTTTAATTTTTGTAATATTTTGATATGAAATTTGGACTAAACCAATAAAAATCATGTTAGTTTGGTTCAATTAATCCTAGTTTAGATTTGTCAAAAGCAATTATAGAGTATTATTTAAATTTTAAAACAAACACAACAAATAAATTATACAATTTATAACTAAAGTTATATCAAAGAATCCAATAAATCATAAGTGTATAACTTTATGTACGACAATGAATCTAGGCAGTTTTGTTCTCGAGTGATTTCGATAAGACATTAGATTAAAACCATTCATTATCGATATATTGGACCAAGATTTACCACGTAATAATTATAAGCAATTCATAATGTATTTATCTTGAATATCAATTTGAGATCAGACTAATTAAAATGATCCCAGCCGTTGATTTATAATTAGATCGCTGAAATTAATTACAACATCTTATTATAACCATAAAAATTAAATCTAATCCCAAAAATATTGGACCTCCTATTCCGTGACATATATACATGTGGAATATTACTCAAAGCCGCCATTGTCGTCGAGTTGCATATTTGTGACCGTCCTATTTTGACCAAATTATTCTTAATCGTTTAATTTTTTGATTCAACAACTATCGATGTCATGAATGCTTGCACATGTGGCTGCTTTGAATTATGATTTTTGCTTCTATAACTCTTGAATTCAACCTCAATCACACATAATTCCACATTGGTTCTTTGTACTTGATTCCTTGTATTGAAGATATACCCAAAATAACATTAATCTAATCAGAAATAGTATGGTTGTGCCAACAAAGAAGCATAGTTACACATCTTCCAAAGATATGGATACGTGCCTTGTGTTGTTTAGCCACAGAAAAACAACGTTTTGTAAAGCTTATTTTCCTCCTAGGTTGAGATTTTGAAGAAGTGGTAAGAGAGAAAGACATGATGATTTTGGAAGAAGAACAAAGAATGATGTTTGGTTGTTGAAATTGTAAAAACAATTGAACACATTAAGAGATCGAAATGTCTTCGTTAGCTTTATATAAGATAAGGTTGGGGTCCATTTGTTACACAACTTGTACGCGTATTCGTTTGTTTCATTTTTGTGTCACTTATTGTACTAGTATGTCCAATTTATTTTTTTGGTCAAGAGGTAATTTATTTATTTTTTTGTTCAAGAGTATGTCCAATTTATTTATTTATTCTTTTGTTCTAGAGTATGTCCAATTTATTATTCTCATATATTTTTCTGAAATACTTGATATTTTTTTGGGCTCATTGTTGGGCTAATCAATGTTATCCTCAAATGTGTAATTCACTATATTAGTTTTTGGATGTATCAAAATTACATATAAATCTATAAATATTTTTTATTAATTATTTTGATTTTTAAATTGTAATATAATCCTTGAATGTATTATTTGTTGGTCAATTTAATGCATAAAATTACTATAAAATGAAATATTGAAAATATATTTGCAATTTTGATACGTTTAATATGACAATAAATTATATTTTTAGTGACTATATTGATAAATTTCTTGGAATTTTTTTAGTACATATGTGGGCACTTGTTCGCTCTTGGATTGGTTTCTCGGCGGTAGATGCTAATACTCTCCCTGATCACTTCGTCCAGTTCACCTACTCGATTGGAGGTCTTCGTGCTCGACAGTCGTTCTTGCAGATCATTTGGCTAGCCTGCGTTTGGGTCCCGTGGAATGAACGAAATCATCGTCGTTTGTTCAGAAACGCGGCGAGCAGCCTTACTCAGCTGTTGGAAAAGGTCAAGATATTAATTCACTTTTAGATGGTTGAAGACTACATGTAAATCTTGCGACTAATTCTCATACCTGGTGGTCGAACCCATTGTTTTGTTTGGGCATTGATTAATGTTTTGTATTTGTATTGACAACGTTGTAACACTGTTGTAGTTCTTCTGGGCACACCTTATGCTGAGGAGACAACTTTATTTCTTTATATATATATATATATATATTCCATTTTGGTTTGTCAAAAAAAATATTATTCTGGATATTACTTATGAAAGAGAGTTCAAAATTATTTTTATTTAATTTTTTTTTTAATAAAAAGACTTGTTAATTTGTCCAAAAAAATACTTGTATTTATGTAAATTTCGAAAACAACTTAATCTATATTATTATATTTTAAGTTAAATAGTCAATTTACAAATTACTAGCTCGTAAAAAAATTAGTAGATTGAAGCAAAATATTTTACAAATAATAAAAATATATTCATCAATTTGCATATGAACCATCAGCACAATAAAGTAATATAAATTAGAAAGAAGTAAAAATAAAATTTGCTGCTAGTTATAAAATATTTGTCTATATACATTCAGCCTCATCTAGAAGGAACATATTATATTTATTTTTGCGTTAAAAAAAAAGAAGGTTATTATTATTTTTTTTCCGAGAGAAGGAATAAATTCTAGAAGCCGTATAAAGACAACGAAAATAATTAAATTTGGTCAAAATGAACAGCAAAGATTTTGTTCTTTAATAAGGTGAGTGAGAAGAGAAGAAAAGTTGCATATTGCATGGAGTAGTACATTAGTTAGCATAAACCACACGTGGTGTATTTCACTTCCTTCAATCTACCCTATCTACGTGTCATTATAGTCCTTATCCAAACATGTTTTTCTTATTGTAAATAGAAATAGAAAAACAACAAATTGTAGTAAAGCAGTGTTTGGTGTGTGGCCCATCATGGTTGGAAATTTCTCATCCCACCCCCATGATTCTTTTTTCCCTCTCGGATTTTCCTTTTTACCCTTATAAAAGTATAGCTCGGGCTCTACGTTCCGAAATAATTTAAAACCATGAATCTGGTTCGGCACACCTTTTCTGAACCATATTTCGGGGACTAGAGCCCGAAATAATTAAATATAGTAAACTAGCGCATTTCTGTTACTATATTCAATTATTTCGAGCTCTAGTCCCCGAAATTTGGTTCGGAAAACGTTCCGAACCAAAATTACTCTTAAACCTTTTCGGATGCGCATTTCTGTTACTATATTTAATTATTTCGGGCTCAACTCCCCGAAATATGGTTCGGGGAATACGTTCCGAACCAAAATTACTTTTAAACCTTTTCGGATTCTACGTTCCGAACTAGACTTTTCAGGGGCAAAATTGGATTTCCGGGGGGTTAAAAAGAGTGTTGGGGGGTGGGATGAGAAAAATTCATCATGGTTGGGTAATTTGTGATTTGTCGGCCTGGTATCATTTAGAGATAGGATTTCACCCAACTACAATATTGTATCTGTTTTGCCTGATTTCAAATCGATGGTTCAAATTATATTAGAATGTGAAACTTTATATATAATTTGAACGGTTTGATCTTAAATAATTTGTTGAGATTCGTTATTTTGAAAACTTGTGGAAAATTAGTATAATAGCGGATTCAGATCTTTTTTATATAGGTTAGGTTCGATAAATCAATCTATTTAACTTCTCATTATTACCGGTTGAGTTGAGGAGTAGGGTTAGCTAGATTTGCTTGCGGACATTTTTAACAAAAACAAATTAGACAAAGTTATACTACAAAAAATATATCTTATATATATATATATATATATATATATATATATATATATATATATATATATATATATATAACATATTTCTTTTATGTATAAGTCTTTGTAAGATTGATACATTTTATTATGATGATAGAACATGCACTTGCGGCCTAGCTACCATCATACACCAAGAAACTTGATTAGAGAACAACACATAAAAATAATGAATGATTTTTAGGTCAAGATAGTTTTTGTTGTCAATAAAATATACATTTTGAAGGGATTTTGGAATTTTTTCTCACTGAATAATTGTCACATTGATATTCTTGTGCACTTAGTTTAGTTTGTAGTTGTGGTTGATATCATTGTGCACTTAATGTAATTGGTAGAAATATTACCATTTATACGCATGAGTAGACTTCAAACACTTTACTTATCTTAAGGTTGAAATTCTAAAGACTACTTGATAAATATTATTATATTTGTCATCGATAATTATAATTGATTATAAAAATCATACCCAAGTGAATTATTTGTAACAAATTAGTAAGTTTAATTTATATATTTTTAATATCATGTAAGTAAAAATGAGAATAATTATAATATACTAATTATAATTTACTATTAAAACATGCTTGAAAGTGCACGATAACTTCAATTATATCTTAATTGTATTTTATAACTTTTAAAATCTTGATTCTATATTTTCTATATTAATATATTAGTCCAATACATTACATTTATAATTTTTTATTCGACATTAATTAATATTACTACTTTTGATCCTTAATAATGTATAAGAAAAAGTTTTATTTAATAATTCATCGAGTTTCTAATGAATTTAGCATATAACATAAACCAAATACATAGGAAATTCAACAAGTTTAAAAATCAAATCTTCTTTTATATTAAAGACTGTTATTTTTTTAGTCAAGATATTTTTTTGACATAATTTTTTGACTCAACATTAGAATAAACATTAGAATAATAATAAAAAGGAATAAAGTATTCAAATATTCAACATAACTTTACCTTAAATTGCATTACAATATTTTGTATTTTTGGTTACCTCTTTATAAAAAGTCTTGATAATAATTATTTAACCTAATTTAAATTAGAATATTTCATTGATTCTTTACATAAGCTCTTCTATATAAACTCCTTCAGGACACTCACAAGATATCAACATCAATACCTCCATCTCTTTAAGTTACTTTATCTTCTACAAAGAGATGGCAAAAGTCTTGATGTTAGCTTTAGTCTTACTCCAAGTGATCTCTTTCACAGTGTTCGCAAATGAGGTTGATAATCCTCACAACAAACACCACCATCACCCATCAGCACCAACTCCTGCCCCTGTCCAACCACCATCTTCTCACAAACACCGCCATCATCACCACCATCCTTCATTAGCTCCAACGCCTTCCCCTATTCAACCACCATCACCTTCACCTATTGAAACTCTTACTCTAGATCAACCTCACAATAAACACCACAAACATCAACCACCATCTTCTTCCCCTAGTCATTCTCGCCCCAAACATCCTCACCCATCCTCTCCAAAGTCCGCCCCTGTTCAACCACCATCTCCTTCCCCTAGTCATTTCCACCCCAAACATCCTCATCCCAAACATCCTCACCCATCCTCTCCAAAGTCCGCCCCTATACAACCACCATCTCCTTCCCATAGTCATTCTCGCCCCAAACATCCTCATCCATCCTCTCCAAAGTTCGCCCCTGTTCAACCACCATCTCCTTCCCCAAGTCATTCTGGCCATAAACCTCATCATCCATTAGTTCCAACCCCTTCCCATATTTAATAATCATTATTTAATATTGAGTGATATTTAATATATGATGCTTGTAAGAATAAATAATAAATAAAATTATATTTGTTGATTTCTCTTGCCTCTAATATGTTCTTCTTCCTTTATTATGTTCAAATCATTAAAATATCGATTTGTCCAAAAAAAAAGATTATATGTTTGATAATCAATATTCTCTAATTAGTTGATAGTAACTTTTCTCTCTCGTTTTTTTACCTATGTTAGACATATATTTCAGCTAATATTTTTTTTGAGCAATTATATTCATAATATTAAGATCATTTTTAACCATGCTTCAAATGGAGCTTCTCTTATTCATTACGTTAGGTAAATTATTTTCAAGCTCACAACAATTTAATTTCTTCGGTTATATAATTTTCTTTAAAAAAATGCAAAGAAACTTTTTAACGCGACAAATATCCGTGGTTGAGAAAGATGGGATATTGATAATTCAATAAAAAATAAATCTCGATATAATTATTATGTATAATTCATTCCAAACTCAATTTATAATAGTGGAGAGTATCTGTTAAAGTTAGGAGGTGAAATTCAATGAAAATCAAGTTCAAATGTTGTCAAAAAATCATAGAACCATCATCAAAAGTTAGAGTGTGCCAAATACCAATTTTACAAATTTCTGGGCCTGCTACAGCCCCATAGTCAGAAGTACGATTTTACCAATTTTACAAATTTAACAAATTTCTATGACGCTATTTCATTCATCTCCCTCTTATATTTAAATTTACATTTTCCTTATTTAAAAAATATTTCATTTTAATATAAACAAACATATAATGCATATGTTGTCTATATTTGGTTTCATTCTCATCATTTACAAATAGTTTTAAACATTCTCATAAACTATGAATTGCTATAGAAAATAAAATACAAATCTTGGATGAACAACTAAATTCAACTAAAAAATTTCAAATTAAATTTTATATTCTAAAATAACAAAAATTTAAAAGAGAGAAAATCTAATTTCTTAAATGATGACTTAAATAAAACAAAGGCTTAAAGTTAATTATTATCATAACAATATATATTTTTCATGTGAAAATAAACTAAAGTGTATATTTAATTTAAAATATTTAGAATCGACTAACGTGTATGTGCTAACCTAATAAGAAAGGGGAGTGTAGTTCAGATTTCTTTTAGAGAAGAGGAGTGTAATTACTATTGTTTGAAACTTGATTTTCTATAGAAAAAAAAATATTGTGATGAAATTTATCCGTTTTAGAATGTTTTATTTTCTCATATCTCTACAAAACAAAAAATTATATCTTCAACAAATGCACTACTTTTCTAAATAAACATATAGATATAGACAACACCAAAAAAACATATATATATATATATATATATAGATATAGACACCACCAAAAAGAAATACATTTTATTATGATGATAGAACATGTATAAGTCTTTTATGTATAAGTCTTTGTAAGATTGATACATTTTATTATGATGATAGAACATGCACTTGCGGTCACCATCATACACCAAGAAACTTGATTAGAGAACAACACATAAAAATAATGAATGATGTTTAGGTCAAGATAGTTTTTGTTGTCAATAAAATATACATTTTGAAGGGATTTTGGAACTTTTCCTCACCGAGTAATTGTCACATTGATATTCTTATTCACTTAGTTTAGTTTGTAGTTGTGGTTGATATCATTGTGCACTTAATGTAATTGATAGAAATATTACCATTTATACGCATGAGTAGACTTCAAACACTTTACTTATCTTAAAGTTGAAATTCTAAAGACTACATGATAAATATTATTATATTTGTCATCGATAATTAAAATTGATTATAAAAATCATACCCAAGTGAAATATTTGTAACAAATCAGTAAGTTTAATTTATATATTTTTAATATCATGTAAGTAAAAATGAGAATAATTATAATATACTAATTATAATTTACTATTAAAACATGCTTGAAAGTGCACGATAACTTCAATTATATCTTAATTGTATTTTATTACTTTTAAAATCTTGATTCTATATTTTCTATATTAATATATTAGTCCAATACATTATATTTATAATTTTTTACTCGACATTAATTAATATTACTACTTTTGATCCTTAATAATGTATAAGAAAAAGTTTTATTTAATAATTCATCGAGTTTCTAATGAATTTAGCATATAATATCAACCAAATACATAGGAAATTCAACAAGTCTAAAAATCAAATCTTCTTTTATATTAAAGACTGTTATTTTTTTAGTCAAGATATTTTTTTGACATAATTTTTTGACTCAACATTAGAATAATAATAAAAAGGAATAAAGTATTCAAATATTCAACATAACTTTACCTTAAATTGCATTACAATATTTTGTATTTTTGGTTACCTCTTTATAAAAAGTCTTGATAATAATTATTTAACCTAGTTTAAATTAGAATATTTCATTGATTCTTTACATAAGCTCTTCTATATAAACTCCTTCAGGACACTCACAAGATATCAACATCAATAACTCCATCTCTTTAAGTTACTTTATCTTCTACAGAGAGATGGCAAAAGTATTGATGTTAGCTTTAGTCTTACTCCAAGTGATCTCTTTCACAGTGTTCGCAAATGAGGTTGATAATCCTCACAACAAACACCACCATCACCCATCAGCACCAACTCCTGCCCCTGTCCAACCACCATCTTCTCACAAACACCGCCATCATCACCACCATCCTTCATTAGCTCCAACGCCTTCCCCTATTCAACCACCATCACCTTCACCTATTGAAACTCTTACTCTAGATCAACCTCACAATAAACACCACAAACATCAACCACCATCTTCTTCCCCTAGTCATTCTCGCCCCAAACATCCTCACCCCAAACATCCTCATCCCACCCATCCTCCAAAGTCTGCCCCTGTTCAACCACCATCTCCTTCCCCTAGTCATTCCCACCCCAAACATCCTCATCCCAAACATCCTCACCCATCCTCTCCAAAGTCCGCCCCTATACAACCACCATCTCCTTCCCCTAGTCATTCTCGCCCCAAACATCCTCACCCATCCTCTCCAAAGTTCGCCCCTGTTCAACCACCATCTCCTTCCCCAAGTCATTCTAGCCATAAACCTCATCACCCATTAGTTCCAACCCCTTCCCATATTTAATAATCATAATTTAATATTGAGTGATATTTAATGTATGATGCTTGTAAGAATAAAAAATAAATAAAATTATATTTGTTGATTTCTCTTGCCTCTAATATTCTTCTTCCTTTATTATGTTCAAATCATTAAAATTTCGATTTGTCCAAAAAAAAGATTATATGTTTGATAATCAATATTCTCTAATTAGTTGATAGTAACTTTCTCTCTCGTTTTTTTACCTATGTTAGACATATATTTCAGCTAATATTTTTTTTGAGCAACTATATTCATAATATTAAGATCATTTTTAACCATGCTTCAAATGGAGCTTCTCTTATTCATTACGTAAGGCAAATTATTTTCTAGCGCACAACAATTTAATTTCTTCGGTTATATAATTTTGTTTAAAAACATGCAAATAAACTTTTTAACGCGACAAATATTCGTGGTTGAGAAAGATGGGAGATCGATAATTCAATAAAAAATAAATCTCGATATAGTTACTATGTATAATTCATTCCAAACTCACTTTATAATAGTGGAGAGTATCTTTTAAAGTTAGGAGGTGAAATTTAATGAAAATTAAATTCAAATGTTGTCAAAAAAATCATAGAACCATCATCAAAAGTCAGAGTGTGCCAAATACCAATTTTACAAATTTCTGGGCTTGCTACATCCCCATAGTCAGAAGTACAATTTTACCAATTTTACAAATTTTACAAATTTCTTTGAAGCTATTTCATTCATCTCCCTCTTATATTTAAATTTACATTTTCCTGATTTAATAAATATTTCATTTTAATATAAACAAACATATAATGCATATGTTTTCTATATTTATTTCATTCTCATGATTAACAAATAGTTTTAAACATTTTTTTTTTTTTTTTGAACAGGCCAAAATGAGATATATATATATATATATATATATATATATAAAAAATGAGAAAAAAGGGAGCCTCCCTGCACAAGATGTGCAAGAACGGCTACCACAGTCTACACGATATCACAACAAAGTCAAGCCAAAATCATACAAAACCTAAGCAAAGTCTGGGACTAGACCACCACATATGGCAGTTAGAGGCTAAATTTACATTTGTAGCCTTTAACCACCTAAAAGAAAACAGTTTGATCTTGTCCAGAAGCTGATGAATAGAACTCTCAGTGCCGCGAAACAACCTGTGGTTTCTCTCCGTCCACACCACCCAGACACACGCGAGCCAGATGAGCTGTAAGAATGATCGTCGAGCCCGGGAGCCTCCAGCTGAAGAAGTGAACTGCACGAAATGATCACGAAGAGAAACAAACTCAACCCTCGGACAGTCAATCCACGCATGTACCAAAGCCCAGAGGGGTCCAAACGTGCCACATGTAAGGAATAAGTGATGGGCTGACTCCACCTCCCCGCATCCAGAGACACACAGCTGCGATGCCGTTGGCAGAATGCCTCTAGTAGCCAAATTTGCCCTGGTGGGCAATCGATCCTGCTGCAGGCGCCAAGCAAAAATGGACACCTTCAATGGCACTTGAGGGTGCCAAACCAGTCGAACTGCATCATCCACCGTAACCTGTTCCTGAGAAGTCAGAAGCAGGTATGCTCCTCGAACCGTATAGCCCATATCAAGGTCGGGCTGCCACTGCCATCTATCTGGAGAATGATCCTGCAAAACACGGGTCAGAAGTAAGGACTGACACTCCCGCAACTCCTCCTCCTCCCACCCCCGCAACTGCCTCCGCCAAACCCAACCACCACCCTCTGCTCCCCACCCAGACATAGACATCTCCGCCACCGTGCGCTGTTTGGTTTCCGCCAAATCATACAGACGGGCAAACCGCTCACGTAAAGAAACACCCTCCACCCAGGGATCGGTCCAGAAAAAAGTGTCTGACCCATCCCCCACCTTCCTACATATGTGCTCCTCAAACCACCGACCCCCAAGCTCACCACCCTCCCGAATGCGAACAATCTCCCTCCACCACAACGACCCTCCCCGATCACCTGCTCTCACCCTGCCTCCCTCCACCCCATACCTGGCCGCCAGCACGCGGAACCACAACCCCTCTCTGTCCACAAGCATCCTCCAACACCACTTGGCCAAAAGGGCCAAGTTAAACTCCCGCAACCGCCTAACCCCCAAACCACCGTGCTCCTGACGTAAACAAATGGATTTCCAAGAAACCCAAGATATTTTTCTGGACACCTCACACCCACCCCAAAAAAATTTTATCAAAAGAGAATCAATAGAGGAAATGATACCTGAGGGGGCTTTAAAGAAAGAAAGTGCGTAGACAGGGAGAGAAGTCAAGACAGATTTAATCAGAACCAAACGACCACCGAAGGATAGAAAACGACTTTTCCACCCCGATAACCTAGTCTTCAGCCGAGTCACCACCGGATCCCAGAAAGCCAGACGCCTCGGATTACCCCCAATCGGGAGCCCCAAATACAGGAAAGGAATCCTCCCCACTCGACAACGTAGAACCGAAGCTGCCTCAGACACCCAGGAGTCAGGTATATTAACCCCCACCAGCATACTCTTGTTGAAATTAACCTTCAGGCCCGACATAGATTCAAAAATCGCAAGAACAGCCCGCAAAGCACGCACATTCGCCCAGCTCTTTGCTCCAATGAGAAGCGTATCGTCAGCAAATTGAAGATGAGAGACCTCCACAGGTTCCTGCTGACCAACCCTAAAACCCGTGAATAGATTATGTTCAACCACTGCCTCCATCAAAACATTCAGACCCTCGGCCGCTAGAAGAAAGAGAAAAGGGGATAACGGGTCCCCCTGCCTAAGTCCCCGTTCAAGGGGGAATTCCTCCGTTGGGCTGCCATTGACAAGGACAGAAGCGGTGGCCGTGCTCACACACTCTTTGATCCACTTTCTCCATAAAACTGGGAAAGCTATCTTCCCCATAACCTCATCTAAATACTTCCAATCCACCGAATCGTAAGCTTTCTCAAAATCCACTTTGAAAAGAAGAAGTTCCTTTTTCGACCTCCGAGCCTCGTCCACAACCTCATTGGCAATGAGGACACCATCAAGAATCTGTCTGCTCTTCACAAAAGCCGTCTGTGCCTCAGAAACCACACTGCCAACAACCAGGCGCAACCTATTTGCTAAAACTTTCGCCAAGATTTTGTAAAGACTCCCCACCAGAGAAATTGGACGAAAATCATTGAGCCGTTGGGGGCTCTCAATTTTGGGGATCAAGGCGATAAAGGTGGAGTTGAGACCTTTAGTAAGTTTGCCGTTGCGATGGAACTCGCAGACGAAACGCATCACCGTTGGGGGCTTTAAACATTGTCGTAAACTATGAATAGCTATAGAAAAAAAATACAAATCTTGGATGAAATACTAAATTGAACTAAAAAAATTCAAATTAAATTTTATATTCTAAAATAATAAAAATTTAAAAGAGAGAAAAACTAATTTCTTAAATGATGACTTAAATAAAACAAAGGCTTAAAGTTAATTATTATCGTAACAATATATATTTTTCATGTGAAAATAAACTAAAGTGTATATTTAATTTAAAATATTTAAAATCGACTAACGTGTATGTGCTAACCTAAAAGGAAAGGGGAGTGTAATTCATATTTCTTTTAAAGAAGAGGAGTGTAATTACTATTGTTTGAAACTTGATTTTCTATAGCAAAAAAAAAATATTGTGATGAAATTTATCCGTTTTAGGATGTTTTATTTTATCATATCTCTACAAAACAAAAAATTATATCTTCAACAAATTCATTACTTTTTCTAAATAAACATATAGATATAGACACCACCAAAAAAACATATATATATATATATATAGAAAAACATATTTCTTTTATGTATAAGTCTTTGTAAGATTGATACATTTTATTATGATGATAGAACATGCACTTGCGGCCTACCATCATACACCAAGAAACTTGATTAGAGAACACCACATAAAAATAATGAATGATTTTTAGGTCAAGATAGTTTTTGTTGTCAATAAAATATATATTTTGAAGGTATTTTGGAACTTTTTCTCACCGAATAATTGTCACATTGATATTCTTGTGCACTTAGTTTTTTTTTTTTTTGATAAGCCTTGTGCACTTAGTTTAGTTTGTAGTTGTGGTTGGTATAATTGTGCACTTAATATAATTGGTAGAAATATTACTATTTATACGCATGAGTAGACTTCAAACACTTTACTTATCTTAAAGTTGAAATTCTAAAGACTACTTAATAAATAATATTATATTTGGCATCGATAATTATAATTGATTATAAAAATCATACCCAAGTGAAATATTTGTAACGAATCAGTAAGTTTAATTTATATATTTTTAATATCATGTAAGTAAAAATGAGAATAATTATAATATACTAATTATAATTTACTATTAAAACATGCTTGAAAGTGCACGATAACTTCAATTATATCTTAATTGTATTTTAAACTTTTAAAATCTTGATTCTATATTTTCTATATTAATATATTAGTCCAATACATTACGTTTATAATTTTTTACTCATCATTAATTAATATTACTACTTTTGATCCTTAATAATGTATAAGAAAAAGTTGTTTTTAATAATTCATCGAGTTTCTAATGAATTTAGCCTATAACCCTGACCAAATACATAGAAAATTCAACAAGTCAAAAAATCAAATCTTCTTTTACATTAAAGACTGTTATTTTTTTAGTCAAGATATTTTTTTGACATAATTTTTTGACTCAACATTAGAATAATAATAAAAAGGAATAAAGTATTCAAATATTCAACATAACTTTACCTTAAATTGCATTACAATATTTTGTATTTTTGGTTACCTCTTTATAAAAAGTCTTGATAATAATTATTTAACCTAATTTAAATTAATATATTTCATTGATTCTTTACATAAGCTCTTCTATATAAACTCATTCAGGACACTCACAAGATATCAACATCAATACCTTCATCTCTTTAAGTTACTTTATCTTCTACAGAGAGATGGCAAAAGTTTTGATGTTAGCATTAGTCTTACTCCAAGTGATCTCTTTCACAGTGTTTGCAAATGAGGTTGATAATCCTCATAACAAACACCACCATCACCCATCAGCACCAACTCCTGCCCCTGTCCAACCACCATCTTCTTACAAACACCGTCAACATCATCACCATCATTCATCTGCTCCAACGCCTTCCCTTATTCAACCACCATCACCTTCACCTATTAAAACTCTTACTCTAGATCAACCTCACAATAAATACCACAAACCTCACCATCATAACCCACCAGCCCCAACGCCTTCCCATGCTAAACCACCATCTCCCCGCAAACATCCTCACCCATCCTCTCCAAAGTCTGCACCTGTTCAACCACCATCTCCTTCCCCTAGTCATTCTGGCCATAAACCTCATCATCCAAAACCTCATCACCCATCTTCCCCAAAGTCTGCTCCTGTTCAACCACCATCTCTTTCCCTTAGTCATTCTGGACATAAACCTCACTACCCATTTTCCCCAAAGTCCGCCCCTGTTCAACCACCATCTCTTTCCCCTAGTCATTCTGGCCATAAACCTCATCATCCAAAACCTCATCACTCATCTCCTTCCCCTAGTCATTCTGGCCATAAACCTCATCATCCAAAACCTCATCACCCATCTTCCCCAAAGTCTGCCCCTGTTCAACCACCATCTTCTTCCCCTAGTCATTCTGGCCATAAACCTCATCATCCAAAACCTCATCACCCATCTTCCCCAAAGTCTGCTCCTGTTCAACCGCCATCTCTTTCCCTTAGTCATTCTGGCCATAAACCTCACCACCCATCTTCCCCAAAGTCCGCCCCTGTTCAACCACCATCTCTTTCCCCTAGTCATTCTGGCCATAAACCTCATCATCCAAAACCTCATCACCCATCTCCTTCCCCTAGTCATTCTGGCCATAAACCTCATCATCCAAAACCTCATCACCCATCTTCCCCAAAGTCTACCCCTGTTCAACCGCCATCTCCTTCCCCTAGTCATTCTCGTCACCCAAAATCTCATCACCCATCTTCCCCAAAGCATGCCCCTGTTAAACCACCATCTTCATCCCCTAGTTACCACCCATCCTCCCCAAAGACTGCCCCTGTTCACCCACCAATCTCCTTCCCCTAGTCATAGTCATAAAGAACATCACCAACCTCATTGCCCAATCGTCCCACCCCCTTCCCATATTTAATAGTCATATTTTAATATTAAGTGATATTATTCAATAGATGATGCTTGTAAGAATAAAAAATAAATAAAATTATGTTTGTTGATTTCTCTTGCCTCTAATATTCTACATTTTTTATGTTTAGATCATTAAAATTTCGATTTGTCAAATCGTAATCTATATTCTCTAATTAGTTCATAATAACTTTTATCTCCAGTTTAGTACTATGTTAGACGTATATTTCGGCTAATATTAAGTTCATGCTTAACTATGTACGTGTCAAATGGAGCTCGTCCTATTCATTAAGTTTGGCAAATTATATTCTAACACGATTTAATTTCTCCAGTTGAACAGTAATCTGTAATTCTTAAAACAAAAATTTGTAAAATTATTTCCATAAACTTTATAGAAAATCTCTCTAAATTTTTAAGATCCAAATAGTCTCCAAATATTTAAACTGCAGATGAATTGTGCAATATATGCTATTTTGTTTTCAAAGTAATGTTGTTTTGGGATCACTATGTGAATAATTTTCTAATTGACTGCGGAACATGCAATTATTTTTTATGTAGAATTGATGCTGTGTACTTTCAACAACTAAAAATATTTTTAAGTAAAATTTATAATATATATATATACATTCTTACGAAGTACACCATCTTCACAAACTATGGAAGAAGACATAAATGAAGACAATGCAGTTGCAACAGTTAGAGCCAGTTAATGACAGCTACCTTCTGTTAATCAGTTGGTTAGAGCACTTACTTAAACTACAAGCTATTATAGTGTACATGTAGTTTAGATTAGCTTATGATATACCAACTTTACTTGTATAAATAAGACATTGTACTATTGAATCAACTAAGGAAAATCATTCTATTATTTCATTTTTCAATGCATTTCTATATTCATAAGTATCTATGAAAAAGCCTTTGTGAATTCCCTTCTTTATGCATTTTTTCTCGCATTTTCTTACACTTTTCTCACCATCTTCATCTTCTTCATCATGCCTCCTCGTGTAATCCCTCAAGTTCCTGGTTCAAACCAGGCAATCCCTCGGATTACATTTTTTCCCTCATTGTAGATGCCCATTCTAGAGCCAATGATCACATATGTTCTTCAATACATTGGTTTAGCTCTTTTCATAAAATAAAACCAGTTAATGTTTGTTTACCTAATGGTTCTTCAGTTTTAGCTCATCTCAGTTTCAAAATTGTGTAAATCTCTAACTTGTGTGTTGCATTTTCATGATTTTAAATGTGTTATACAGGATCTCAAGTCCCAGAAGATGATTGGTTTGGTGAATCAAATTGGAGGCCTCTACTCTCTACAGATTGGTGACTGATGCTAAGCTTCAAGATGTTTCTACTCCAGTTACACACTTGCCTGATCCTGTTTCTGTCAATAACAGTACTATACTATACCCAATAAATCCTTATGGCATTTTCGTTTGGGTCACTTGTCTAATTCTAGGCTCTCAACTATGAATCAATTGTATCCATGTATTTCTGTTGATAATAATTCCATTTGTGATAATATGTAATTTTGCAACACACAAAAAATTGCCCTATCTTTCTAGTAATTCTCATGCCAAAACCAAATTTGAACTCAATCACTTTGATATATAGGGTCCCATTTCAACTACTTCCATACATGGCCACAAATATTTCTTAGGCAAAAGCTGAAGTATGGATAATCACAGTAGATATGTATGGATAATCTTACTCGAAACAAAAGCTGAAGTCTCTACTCATGTCCAAAATTTAATAAAATTAATAGAAACACAGTTTCACATCAACCCTAAGTACATTAGATGTAAACAATCCCTTAGCTCAAGTCCTCGGAGATACCCAACAGAGAGCGGAGAAGGCTGAGGTAGAGACGGAGCCACTTTGGAATGGAAGCGTCAACGCAATGAAAAGATAAGCCAAAAACGTGAAGTAGAGATAATGGCCCCAAATTTAATCTCCGCTTTGGAATGAATACGCAACTTGGGTAACAAGGAGTAAGATGCGCAATTTGCACCCATAATTGTTTACTTCAAGTAATTTTTTAGAACAAAATTCCTTAACGAGGAGAGGATTGGAACAATGTAACATCCCGATTTTTATACATTAAAAATGGAATGCAATTTATAAATGTATGATGATTTTGAGAGTATATACTCCTTTCTCTTAAATAAAATGCTCGTGTAGTCTTGACATTGTCACTCTAAAAAATTAACTCAGAAATATACTCATACACATTCATATCATAACATAAAAACTTCTGCTAATTGTGATAAACCGAACAGTGAAGATTAAGATGATGGTAAATCGATTATGGATTTTGACTTTTTGGCTAAAGGTGCGGAGAAGATGAAGGAATTAGGTGGGTATTGGAAAATAAAATCATAATTATATTTTTTATGTAAACAATGTATTAAAATTTAAATAGGAACGAATATTAGAAGATCGCACAGGATACTTATCAATAAGTTATCTAATCTATTTGTATTAATTCCCAGCAGAGAACAGAGAACATAAACTACTACCTTTCATTCCATTATTTCATCGATGTGAAACTAATTTAAATGGACTTTCTTGGCCTTCAAGTTTTATTTTTATTCCATGAGGTACAAGAATTTTTATTTCTATTCCATGAATTAACAGTTAGTCAACACGGACTAAGTCTCCAACCAATTACTTCTAGAGTGAAAAGTACAGAGTAACACCTTAGATGTATACATTACTGTTTTTTGTCGTAGTATTTGTCAAGCACCATCTCCGAATACTCGCCATAAGTAAGGGAAGCATTTGATGGAATAAGCTGGAAAAAAAAAAAAAATCAACCCATTATTGACTAGAATGCGGCATATTATTTAATAGTAGAGAAATGATTTTTGTACAACCAAATTTTGTAGTTAATGAAGTTATGTTAATGGTTAATGAGTTATGACACTGATCCCATCATCAACGAAATTTAGAAGTATTGCAGAAAACCTACATATTTAGTGGAACTTGAATTGCTATCAACTGATAAACTAGATTCCTATATACAGAACTGCTATGAAAAACATAATTATTTCTTCCAAATAAAAAATGTCAACCGTGAAATTGCAAAGTCTCATTCTTTTTCTGTTTTTTAATGCCATCTTTTATCAAATAATCTGTAACAGCTGAATGTGAAAAACGATTATGACTTTCAGGAATATACATACCTCTTTATGAATATGAACTTCCTCGGGAAAACTGAGTTTCTCATCCCTGAAAAGAAAAATTATTGATGAGCTCAGATAGTTCATTGACCTCAAGGTTACATGTAATTCTACTATTGAAGACAACTCAACAAAAATTAAGCAACGGAACAGCTTATTTGCTCTCAGAGAACATACCAATCAGGTTGCATGAATAATGCAAAGGTCGAACGCTCAATACCAGCAGACTCCTCCCCTTTCGGAGCCTAAAAATACCATATCATCCATTTTTTATATCAAAAAATGCGCACCCAAAATGAAAAGGAAACACAACAAAAATTCAAAGAAATATTCATCAGCGAGTATCTAGGCAAGGTAAAGCTGTAATCTGAGTGACAAATAGTGGGTGTGTAATGTGGATGACGTCTGATCCATTGAGTCCACGACAACTATATGTTGCTTCGGCATTGGACATGCTTTGTTATACTGCCAACAGCAAAAAAGCACTCTAGAATAGGGTACTAGATGTACAATTTTTGGTGAATAACACTTTCTTACTCAAATTTTTGGTGAATATCAATAGTAGTGTTCATTTATAAATGTCAATAAACTTAAACATTTGAAAAATCAAACTTTATAAGTCGGAAAATGTTAACAACTATAAAGACATTGGTTCAAATAACATGAGTAGAAAGTATATAATAAAAGATAATATATTTATCCCATAAAAAACATAAAAATAATTTAAACATGTTTTTTAAAGTATTGAATGGTTCTTATAACCAGGCATCCGCCAATGAATGACAAGGCCTCCAAGCAAACTTGGCCAGTCTTACAAAGCATTTAATAAGAGGAATGCTAGTAACACGCACCCTTTAACCATTTTTTGACACATTCTCTCCATTTTATAGAAAGTCATAAGATTTGCTATAAAAGATATATTTACAAAGCAAGAAAACTGTCTTTTAAGAGAAATGACCAATAATAGAGTATCTCAAATATCAATAACAGGTACTGTGTTGTTGGCATTCCCTCTATTAAATAAAAACACAAGCACTTAATAGAAGAAAATAAACTAACATATAATTATGACATGAATACAAATCATGGTGGGATACAAGAAACCAATGATGTAAAGTAGAAAATAAGAAGAAATATCTGAACACGGTGTGATTGAACAGGATGACAATAAAAAAATGCTACAACTCTCTCACAAACCTAGGAAAAATTTTTTTTGCAACTTTCTGGAGTTTTTTAAATTACCTGGACACAATGTGGTGTTGCACGAAGAGTACCTCCAGAAAGTATTTCGGCAGTTTCGCCAATTTGGTAAGCTATGTCGTCTGCTCCAAACACAACCTATAAGGGAAAATACAATGAGTAAATCCATTGTGTTAATTCACTAAAATTCTAAGCTTCATATTCACACCATTTAGGAATAATGTATCAGGTCCGTGAAATGCTTTCAAATTGTATCCTTACAGCTTCAAGTTATAAGCTTCAAATGCTTTCAAACTCTACGCTTCAAACTCTATCCTAATAATTTTCTTGAAAAAGGAAAAAAGAAGTCCATGAAATGCTTTCACTGGTTAAGGTCGAGCATTATTTCTAGCATAAGGGATGAATCATGTGTCCTTAGCGAATCTATACATAAAGGGGATACCCAACTTTTTGGTGTAGCTTTTTCTTTTTCAAATTTTACCATTTATCTAAACTATTTTATTTTCCTTTTTTACCAAATAGAATAATAATTGAATTTTTTTTATACATCTCAAACTATATACTCAATTTAAAGGGGATACCATCTTTTTAATGTAGCTTTTTTTGTTCAATGTTACCCTTTATTCTTACTTTCCATTTTACCCTACATATTAAACCTATTTTATTTAAAATTTCACCCTTCTTTATTACCCAATCATATAGAAAAGAAGTGGAAAAGAAAAAAGAGACTGAGAAAAAGTGGACATAAAGGAGATTTGTCCAATACCATACTTAAAGATCTAAAATATATCATCCAAACCACATAGATGTAATGCATCAATAACCAATTCACAAAAAATTTACAGTCCAAACTATTCAACAGTATCAAAAGAGTGGAGACATTTTACCAATTAATTAACAACTTCAAAATTCTACCAAATATAAGTTTATTGAAAGGGAGAAGAAAAAGCTTCTTCTAGTTGAAACAAAGATGAACCAAGAAAATATTTTAAAGTTGCAGTTATGTACATCAATATCACCCAGTTACTTTCATTTCCAGAAGAAATATCACCCAGTTACTTGCATTTCCGGAAGAAGAGTGTGTACCTTGACAATTTGATCATTTCTTGTTCGAATATAGAGGCCAGCAGCACTATCAGGGCAAGGTATTTCTACACCATCTCTTGTAAATATACCACAAGTCAAACCTACATAGTTAATCGAAATCAACATTGCACAGACAATACAATGTAAAGATCTTCGCTAGTAATGCTCTATGTTATTAAAATCCATGAGGTTCTCTAATCAACTTGACTAGAGGAATAGAGTCCAAGAAGTTAACATTATATAAAAACAAAATACAATGGAAGCAGATCCCATATTAAATAAAAATAACCATTTGATAAATACCTGTCAGTGAACCATTGTCTGTATGCCATCCACACCAAGAAGACATGGAGTTGCCACCTGGGATTCTGTAACAAGTCATATCTAATTTATTAATATTGATATATTGTTAGTCATATACGAAGGTATGAACTAGAAATGCTTTCTTTGTTCAAACACAATAATTATATTAAACTTGAAAACTACAAAATAAATTAAACAGAACTGAAAATACTTATGATTTGAGACTATTACCATGTCTAGAAGTGAAGGCATTGATGAAATCAAACTATTTTAAGTGTGCAAGTAATATTTTTCCTGTTAACCCTCTACTCAAAATGTAATTGTTATTCAGCTACCATCATATCAGTTATTTCAGAAGAGTTAATATTTGATATCTTTTAAAGTTTAAATATTGCACTGAGACTCCAGATACACAGACAGAGAAAACATTATCCAGAAATCATAAAGTCAAATTCTGGTTATAATATCAAATTCATAGGTCTAATGCATATTATTATCAATCTCATTTTTAAAAACTAGAACGAAAGATGTTTTGATGAAATTAAAACAAACAAACTCAGGGTTGGATTTTTCTAGTTAACAACAAACAAGAGGAAAACTTTGAGTAATTAATTTTCAATTAAGTTAACAAAGTAATAATGTATTATACCTTGAAAAAGTAAAAAAAAGACAGATCAAACTTAAACTCTATTAGTAAAATCCCGTCGGCAATGTGAACACATTTATTTTGTGGTCAATGTTCACACTTCACATATTGATTCTACTCAATATTTTAACAAAACCAACAAATATAAACTGGGTGGTTACATCAGATATCAATATAAAAGTCTTCCAATAAGTTATGAGACGTTGTAAAGAAAATTACCCCTGCTGTGCAGGAAAATAATATAGCAAACGTCCTTTGTGACAGCGGGAGCGATTAAGTATTGATTCCAGACCTTCATCCTTATGAACTTTCATTCCTTTGGATACTGATAAGTTTTGAAAGTGACAATCGATCAGAACAGCAGTACAAATGAGCTGAAAAATAGGTAAAGGAGGGTGGTAATGAACAAAAAGGCAGAGAGCAACAACATCCATCCTTCCCAAGATTAAATGCACGGCACCACCAGTCATATAAGGTGTCTCAGGCTTTAACTTGATGAAAGCATAGAAATTCCAAAACTTTGCCAACTTTAAAAAATTGAAAGATGATTCCTAGCTTAAGGAGCAATTGGAAAGGGTAAAAAGGGAATAAATATTCATTGAGGTGACTTATTAAAGTAATTGTTTACTGTTTCCATATTTATTTTACATAGCCCAAAGCCCAAACAGATGTCTTTTCTCAAGATAGAATAATTACTAGCCCAAAGCCCAAACTCTAATTCCTAATCCATCTAAAACTATTTAAGACTTAACAATATAAAAAACACCACTTCAATTTGCAAAGAAATTTATTAGGTTTTAAAATTCAAAATAGGACGGGAAATTACCGTCCCTGGGGATAAATAGTTTTTCCACCTCCAACAAGTTACAGCATGTATGAAATAAAAAGCTAGAGTAATACCACAGTTAAAGATGCCTTTGTCTAAAGTCAAACAAATAACAATGGCTGCCTTACCATATTGATCACAGTGATATGCCACCATCAATCCAACATCAAATATCAGCTTCCCAAGTGCTTTGAAAGCTACATGCCAGAAACAAAAGAACGGTATACATGTAATTGTGTTACCATCCAGCAAAACATGAAGATCAAACAGTTCATAACAAGTTATTACCGTTGTCTAAATTTAACATGATTTGGAAGATGTATAAACATCGTGCTCTTAACTGTCTAAATCAATGTAACAACAGAGCTGAAGCATTGTTTGATCTCATCTTTAAAAAAATTGAATTCCTAGTAACCGTTTATCCATAAAAAGATGAAAAAATTATATGGAGTCATTTAGTAAACATTTTAAGGTTAGGATTTAGGAACATCCAACCACTCAACTTGAACTGATTAAGGATACTCAAAGTGGTTAATAATAAGCGAGTACTTATTAACTAGAATTATTTTTATCAATAATTACTTTTTTATACTCTGCAAAGGTGGAAATTTTTTTTAAAAGTAAAGTTAGAGCTGAGTAACATTTTCACAATCTTCTGTGTACTTGAAATGTAAAAAGCAACAAGACATCAGGTATTCAAAAGCAAAAGGCATGGTTTGATTTGATTCATGCCTGTATGTGCATAGGCATACCACCACAAGTTAAAAAGTTTGTGACCTACCATCATCATCTGAATGATCATTCATATAAAAAGCCAAGGAAAGAAAACAGATAATACAGACAGAAACCTATATCCCCAAAAATATGAAAATAAACACTGCAAAAGCAAAATCAATTTAGGCTTCAGGGCATACCCAATTCAAGTTCTGGTAAAGTACTTTTGGGCCATATATTTGATCCACAATATGATGGATACCTATAGGTACACAAAATCCAAGGAATTGCATATGATCATATATACAGAACCACAAGCAGTATCATACAAAATAAATTATGATAAAAAAAAGGTAAGCAACATGTATAAATGACAATAAAAAGTAACATCTAAGTTTAAGTGATATGAAAAAGAACTTAGAGACAGAGGTGAATTCAGTAGAATTCTGTGACATCTTGCATGAAAGTCGTATATCTAAAAGAATAATGATTGAATTATGATATAGCAAGAATGTCTCTAGAATTTCCACACATTTTAAAGAAACGCCAGGAGTAAGAAACAACTAAAAAATTTATACCAAATCATGTGTTCTCATCCACTTTACCGTTTTAACAATGATTTATCTGTTGTAGGTATATCAAGTATGGGATTGGCATAGAATGATCCTTTTAATAAATCTGCACTCAGAAGAAAAAAGTAGATAAATAAAACCGGTCTGGCTCTAATAATGTAGATAACTAACTGATTTTGCAAAATGCATCCATGCAGCAAAGTATTAGCATTTTCAATTTAAATAGATACAAATTAAATGTAATATAGCTGAAGTTACTTTCATATATTACATTTCTATGCTATCAAAGAACGTATCACATATTTCTTCTTACAAAAGTCCACTCCATGCAGATTTCATTATATATCTATGTTTTACATGGTTCTGTAACACCTTTGACTGGAATAATACACAAACTCATTCTCATCATATATGTATCCAATGGGAACCTCTTCCTCACAAATTACTTTTGAAATTTAATTTAGAAACTTGTTTAAACTACTTGAAGATATTTTTCTTTTGTGAACAGAAAACCAATTTTTATCAGAGAGAAGAAGGAAGGTTCAATAATGGGCAAGGTAAGACATCCTATTAAACCAAAAATTCAAAATACAATGTAAACAGGAAGTTAAAAATGAAGCAAATAAAGGTTTCCCTAAGAGAATTCATTATATGCAACAGATGAAAGAATTACCAGGCTTGCCGGATTCAAGTGTCTCTTTTCCATGACTCCAACCAATATTATATCTACAAATCCATGGTGAATAGAAGAAGCAGAAGTCATTAACTGTTGTAATATGTTACAATTAAGGGCTTTGGACTGATGGAAAAAGAAAATTGAATACTTATATGATGGAATGAAGTGGAAGTGAAAATATATTAGTAAAGAAGTTTTAAATTAAAAAAAGAAAGTAAAAGAATAAAAAGAAGATAAGTTACCTACTGTTAGGATCTTCAAGATCATCCTTCACTTCTTGAGGAAGATTCGCCAATCTGCAATAAGGAAAGGAAAATGTTTTCAACAATAACAACTTGTGTTGCTAATGTTCTAAAAAATCAATCAACTTGTGGTGTTCCCCTTCAAAGTTTAAAACTAATGCACTAGGACTATATGTAGAAATAGCATATCAAAACACCTACCTTGGTGCGAGATGCAAAAGATTTTTGCGCAATGAAGAATATCCTGGGACCTATAATTAATTCCAATTAAGTAATTATAATTATGAAAATACAAAATGTAATACAGCTCGAAAATAAACATGAATTTCCAGTTCTAAAGTTTTATAACATATCTACAATCACCACATTTAGGATAAGATAGAGTTAATGACAAGAAATGGGCAGAACCTAACCCTGTCTGTGCTGTCATTTACAAACTAGCACAAGGTGTAAGTTCAATCTGATAAACTTTTCCCCTAAAAAAGATCATGTCTCAAACTCAATATGATTCCTGACTACATTTGACTTCACACGGTAAAATAAAGTTTTGTGCTATTACTTTGAGGTCGAACAATAATTGTGAGGCATACATTTGACTCTTTTCTTCATAATTTGATATAGGGGTGGACATCAGTTACGGTCAAATTCAGTCATAAAATCGTCCACCCAAAGAGAACTAAAGAGAACAAATGTGAACCAATCTCCATCCCGTCCACTTAATCAACGGTCACAGAAGACAACATTTGCAGTCTTGATGGGAGTGAGACAGTTCAGCACATATATAATACTGAACAATGTGAGGCAACTGAAACTCTCTAAATACTTGCATCGAGCGTGTTCGAGCACCCCTGGATTTAATTTTGGGCAACTGAACCCGCGCTCTTATGAAGCCATCTTAAACCGTATTTTTCTCATTTAGTACCCCCAAAACCCGCTTGAAACCAACCGCATTAGAATTTTGACTTTCGGATAACTTGTTTTTGGTCGGATATGTAATTTTGATCTTCCCTTAGTTGGATTAAGATTCACAGACTTAATTCAACTTTACATGCAAACACCAACTAACTAACAAAATTAAACATTAAACTTATTCAACAACGCAACTTATTCAATAAATGAATTCAATCCTTAAACTCATTGTTATGAGAAAATAAGATACGCTTTATCAGTGTAAAATAATTGTACACTGTCATCCAATAGCAACCATGCATTCCTCCAAATCACCCTACTACAGCCCACTTTAATTATATACACCGAGGAATGTTTCATTTCCATTGGAGGTAAGTGTAAAATTAGTTTACATTGGCACGGCATATCCATTAAACATTCATGAGTATAATTCTATAAAAAAAAAAAAAAAAAGAGAAAATAGGATTACGCACTGACAGTGTAAAATAACAACCATGTATTCCGTCAAATCACTCCATTATACCCCACTTTGATTATATGACATAGCAGAATATTTGATTACACCGACCATCGATAGAGAATATCCATTAAACTCAAAAAAACAGAAATAATAGAAATATGTACATACATCAGTGACTGATAGAATCCCTAAACCATTAGGTCCAAATCCTTGTTCAATCTTCAATGACAAATCATGATTCTTATCCTGTCACATTAAAATTAAGAACAATATAATCAATAATAAAAAAACTATATATAGTAGCACAAATAAAGTATATAGCCATAGTCAAACATCAAACCAATTAATATCAGTAAGTATTAAACAAAACAATCATTCAAACAAATGATCAAACAGATGCAAGACAAATCCAATCGAGAGTTGAGAGTTGTTTTCACTAGAGAGAGAGAGAGAGCGTACCTGGAGGTGAGTGAAAGGAATGGAAACAGTGGAGTAGGACATGGTGGTTGTGTGGCGGGGAACGACAGCGTTTTGAGAAAGAGGGCGCGGGAATGGAGAGAAGGTCAACATGCCAATGATTCCATTTTTAGTTTGAACTTCAAGACCACACGGCACGGTAAGTCAATAGCGACTCCTTTGTACCAAAATTAGTAAATCACTTAATTTTCACTTAAGTTGTTACTTTTTAGGAATAGTTGATTTACACTTTCGGTATATATAATTTTTTTTCGCTTTTTTATTTAATTTTTTTAGTTTAATATCATTGTGCCTAAACGACTTAATTTTCACTTTTTTTTTTTTGACACACGACTTAATTTTCACTTAAGTTATTACTTTTTGGGACTTTGTGCACGCATATACGCGCGCATCGAGGGAAAGAGGAGTTTACTCCTTGGAATTCCATAATATTAGGAGCTCGGGTAAATGAAGCGAAGCTTCCAAAGTCACTATTCCCGAATAGGGAATAGAGACAAGGCCTTGACCTTCTAATAGCTAACGCGGGCAGCTCGCAGAACTATTTTGAACCTTATAAAAAAATTTTCAACTCAAATTCAGTGTTCAAAAAAATAAAATTTTCATTCAAAAAGATTGGTTAATTTTATTTTTTTATATAAAATGAAGGGTTAAGTCCAAGAATATTACAAAGAAATTAGTTTGGAAGTGCTCCTCCTAGATTGATATAAAAATATGTTAGGAATAATTTGAATTTTATTTATTTTTAATAAATTCACAAAAAATATTTAATGTTTTTACTTATTAAAATTATTTATCTTAATAATATAGTAATATATATCCAAATAATACGAGTAATGGAGTGTTTATTCCTCCCGTTTCATATTATTAGAAAAAAAATTATTTTTTCTCGTCTCAAATTATAAGCAAAAACAATTTATTTATCATTTTCAAAATTTATTTTTATTTATTTTCATAAATTTAATGCAAATTGCATTTTATTTAGTATTTTCTTTTCTCCATAATCAATAGTAAATAAAAATTCTTTTATATTTTTCTTTTCTTTTAAATTCTTTTATATAAAACGTATTTAAAAAAATATAAAAAAAATTATACTTCACATTATCATATTTAATTTTTTTTAATAAATGTGAAAAAAAAATTGTTTATACTATGGGACGGTGGGAGTACCTTCTATTTTCAATTACGGAAACAATTGGCCGTTGGACCAAAATGAATCTTCATAAATCCTTTTTCTTTTTTGATAATTTCATAATACTATTAATAATGTTTGGCAGTATACTTTCTTCATATCTCCCAATTTTTTGTCTATTTTTTTCCCATCACTCCATCAGATACTTTCTATTTTTTTGCTGAGTAAGAATTTGCCACTTTTACACACTTAACGGATCGTTTTTAAAAAATGGACGGAAGGACTATTCTGACTGACGGAGAATTAATAAGGGACCATATTGAAGCATTTTTTCTTTAAGGTATCAAAGTGAAACCAAAAAAGTCTTTAAGGGACCTGGAGACTAATTAAGCCAATAAATAATGATTGTGACTTGTGGTATTTTTGAGATTGCTACTTATTAAGTACGTATGATGGTCCTCAATAAATTGTTCCCAACAAAATAAGAAACAAATACTAGAGAGTGTCATTAAGCATAATAGACCACTTGTGGTATGTTTTTGAGATTGCGACTTATGCCAGCTTTGATATGTACGGAAGAGAGATGGAAATAGAATAGCTTTATGCGATACAAATTATACAATCATACAAGAGTATTTTTAGCATAAATAATAAAATTAATTTGATGTAAATTGCAATAGAGTTTTTAATTCTTCAAGCATATATCAGCCTATAGAGATATTATATTTAATATGAAATTATTGAAGTTCAAATTTTTTATTTTGGTTTTCACCGGTTTAATCTGATTAGGAGGTTCTAGTTCCTTTCCAATCACAATTACGGGTGATTAAACTGTGGTCTTCCCTATCAAGTTCAACATCAATCATCATTAAATCAACTAACGATTGATGATTGAATTTCAAATTTAGGGATTTTCACTTATTCATCAAAACATGAATTTTATATTATTAGACTACTTGACAAAAGAATTACTTAAAAAAAATCTTCATGTCCACAAAGTTTTGAACACAAAATTTGCACATAGAAAAAAATATACGATTAAATAGTAAGTATTTTTAAAATTCTTAAATAATATGTCATTTGTGGTGAGTATAAACAAATATTGTGTCAAATTCATGTTCAAGTATTTTTTCGGATAATTTTTTATTGGTCCAAAAAAGAAATTCTTTTTTATGTTTTTTTTTACCAAATAGTTTAATGGCTACAAATTAATTTTCAAAGTAAATAAATGAAATGTTTGAAATTTGAACACCAACTCTATATATATAATTGGATATCACAATCAACTAAGGTAAACTCACATTAAGTATGTTTGGTACACAGTAATCCACCTTAATTTTTCAAAAACTACATTTTGTAGCTTTTGTAAAATCACGGTGAATCACCGTGATTCTGACATATACCAAACATAGGCTAAATCTTTCTAATTACTTCCTTCGTCTTAACTAAACCAATTATATTATATTATATAATTAAAATGATGACATCTATGCTTGGGAGATACACTTACATGAGCACAAGATGTTCCATATTTAAAGTAGTCAAACTTAATTTTAGAGGTGTAAATTTTAACATATTTTGGATATAATTGATTTTGCCAACTTGATTCTAATTTGAAATTACGATTTGTAGTCTACCCGTGATTTTTACATTAAAATTTATTCTTCAACTCACTTCTATGGAAATGTTCAAAACAAAAATTACTCACATTCAGCTCACCTTTAAGGGTTGGTCCTGAGCATAGACATTGGAGCCAATGGCCTAGGGTCATGTATACAGGGGCCCGAATTATTTTATATACCTATTGTATTGTAAAAAAATAATTATACTAACATCAATTAGTCTGATCGATCTACAAACAACAAATCAAATTATAGAAATTTTGCATCACCTAGAACATTCATTTCTTTAATTTCTGTTTGCAAAGTGACCAATTTCTATTTGGAAAAACTATCAATTTTCAGGTGTTATTGTTATGTACTTTTGCATAAACTCATGTACTAAGTTTCTCAAAAAAAAAACCATGTACTAATTTTTTTTAGTAGAATCAAACTTGATTCGTAGTTTACAACACTCTCGCACACACTGCGCACCAATCATTGTACTAAGGTTTATTATTACAGTTACATTGTGTGAATATTTAACACAATGCAAGATAATCTAAATTTGTGAATTCGCAATACTTAAAATAGAAGTGCAGTTGAATATGCTGTCAGGAGGCCTACAATCATGTATTCCAGTTTCTTAATGCAGGAGAGAATTTTAACAATGATTAATCGAGTTATAAGTCGAGTGCAACAATTGTACCGATTCTGAAATTTCTGTGCAATTGTTCAACTTGCATATGTATCAAAATTGAATTTACAAGTCTAGGAATTACTATTTCCAGTTGATTCATCTTATAAACTGATTAGCATACATCTAATCTAACTACTTTGGATATGCTGAACACCGGGATCAAAAAAATTGCCTGCCTGCAAGTGACTGTTGCAAACCAATGATGTGATCCAAATAAAATCATATTTCGGTCCATTACCGGAAGAGCCTCCTCGGGACGGTTCTCTTAAAGGTTTTTCCTTCAAGCTTTAGTCGTCTATGTGCTTCTCTCAGATGGCATGGCTGAATCGGCCCAGATTCCTTCCTCTCTTCCATAATTATTCTAGCTGCAAAGATAGTAGCTTCGATTAATGGAAACAAATTATTTACCTCGGAAACACTATATGCGCAGGAGTATTTACATTTTTCTATTTCCAATTTATATTAAGGAAAACTAAAAACAAATATACCTGTTTCCACAACTTCACCCACAAACATTTTTGTAATCACCGATACTACAACATTAATCGGCTCAGAGACTGTATGGGTTCCACTGATGCTTGCTATTAACTGCATTGAGGCAGCCAAGAGAGAAGAGGCACCTTGTGAGCACTCTTATCATACTATAACGTAAATTACTAGTGCAGATTAAACTGAAAATGTAAAAATCGCGTGAAAAGCAGCGTCAATGCACAAACTAGTTCACTGTCTATGGTTGTATAGTTTGATTATTTGAGTCCTGATAGTGGAATAATTTTTTTCCCTAATCGGTTTGGGAGAATCGAAAACAGAATCCAGAAGATCAATTCATATTGAAGGACACGGTATGTACCTAGCTAAACGTCAAGAAATAAAGAGCTTAAATATGAAATCACTTAATGCTGTGTTAGTTTGAGGTTGTGGACAAAGTGAACACTGGAAGTAAGGTATGAGAGATTTCCACACACATATGAGAGATTTTCATGTTTGTTTTCAAGGGAGTTTTATGTAAGGGTTTGCGGCCTTAAAATGCTGACCGCTGTAACACCGACACATTGAAGGCGTATTTGGTGTCTAACACTTGTCGGCGTCCGACATCCACACCACCCTGACACATGATTAACTTATGTCATTTTCTCAAATTATTATTGGCATCAACGTGTCAATTTCCGTGTTTCATAGATGGAAACCAAGGTTAAAAAAAAAACTGTCACTGCGAAAATGGCTGCGACAACACAATATCGGTAGTGTCCGTTACCGTTACCGGTTTCTCCCTTGTTTTAACAGAGTGAACAAAAATCACGAAAACAAATACATATTCACATATACTATAAATAAGCCTAGGGTAAAAGAAACAGTAAATTTAAAAGAAATGCATACCCGCATCATTTTAGCTTTCATGAATTTAGCCCTACGAAAGGACTCAAATCTTTTCATTTGTTCATCAGTGAATTGTGACAAAATAGAACTGAGGATTAACAAAAAAGAAACTAGGGTTTATGATATGATAATAAAAAAATCATGACATGAAAAGAAGAAAAGAATGAAGATACTAGTAGTAACTAACTGCATCTTAGCCATTTTGTGAAACTGATCAGTATCAGGAAACTTGGCGAGTTCAACATTCATGTTATCTTTTTCGTCTTCTGACACACCCTTCAATGAATTAGAATTTGGGGATTCCGGTGGTGGTGATTCGAATGGATCCTTTGATTGCTTCATTTTTATTTTATTTTTCTTGATAATTGATTGGTTCATTCTTTGAAAATTCGTAGATTGATTTATTGATTCTGTTGGAAAATTGGAAGTGGGAGTTAAATTCTTGCTCGCTTATATAGTTTCTGTAGTGGGTGGCTTGTAAGGTAAGACACCTATTGAAGGTGATTGTTTAGTTGGGTCGGCCCGACTATTTTGAGGCCCAAATATTAAAAATTACCCATTTGTTTTTTAAATATCTTCAATTTAAAGTATATGTTTAATGGAGATACACTGACGGTGTAAAATAGTTTTATACGACCGGTCAATAAAAAACCATCATTTTGTCATGTCATATTAAGATGGTGGGGTGACGTGGCGGAAAACATGGTTGATATTGGTTGACTATGTAAAATTATTTTACATTGTCGATGCATATACCTTTTTCTCTTAAAATATTCCTTTATCCCAATGGCGGAACTGGAAGTATTTTTTAGGAGGGTCGTAAAATATTTTTTTTAATGATATCAAACTCACACCATTCACACGACAAGACAATCTCTGCAACCACCGGAACACATCACATTATTGATATAAAATTGCAAAGACTAATATAGTTTATACAAAAATATGTCTATATACCTATAAAAATAAAAATGAAACTTGAGGCGGACCAAGGTCATGCCCAATCCAAGAGTTGCTTCACATCTGCTCTAACCGACACATTTCAATATACAAAACGGTTTAAGACTAAATTCTCCTCATCTACCTTTAAAAAATTGTAGTGTAAAATTGAAGAAAAAAAAAAGAAAAATGGACTGATATTATTTAAATTTCAAATCAAGAGACTAAATTTCCATTTTACAAATTTAAGATACTTAATTTATTGGACATTAAAATTTCAAAGTAAAGGGAAAAAAATTCACTCAACTAACTATAAAAGACGACTTCTCATCCCACACCCATGTATTTTATTCACCCCCTTGAAGGCACAAAAAGTTCGATAAACACGTAAATCAAACTTTTTTTAAGTGTAAATTACACTAAAAAAAAAACCAGTTTACATTTATCGAACTTTTTCGAGGTGAAAAGTTCCATTCACTATAAAAAGACCTAAAAAGCCCAAAAGCTTTTGAGAGACTAGGCCTAAAGAAAGGGAAAAAAAGAATAAATCGAAAAACAAAAGAAATATTGCGGGAAACATGAAACTGAACCGTTGAAATGTGGCGGTTGTTGCATTGGGTAACACAGCAACAGAGCAATGGAAGATTCTGGAGCGATTCTCTCTCACATTTCATCTCTCAAGGAAATGCTCGATCAGGTAGCTATTCTTCGATATTAATTTCTTGCTTTTCATTTCTCATTATCTGATTATTATTGATATTCATGATTATTAGGTCAACGAAGAAATTGAGGCTCATATTCAGATCACACGCGAGATTGAAAACAGCATCGTCAAATGCGAAGAGATGGAGAGCCATTTTGAGACGAAGGAAGCTGAATTGATCAGAACCAGTGGCATTTTGCAGTTCGAAACTGTTGGATATGTAACTGTCGCCGGTTAGAATTATTCACTTCGCTCTAGCTCCCTTTATATCAGATTAGATGTTTTCGGTAGTATAATCGGTTAGAATTGTTATGATCTGTTAATTAATCGGTGTGTTTATAGAAATATTCGATTTAATCGGCGTGTTTATAGCAATATTTGATTAGTTCGAGGATTGCATTAGAATAGAGATTATAGATCAATTATTTTGATTATCAATTCAAATTCCTAATTAAACAATGAACGAGTCCATGTAAATAATCATATGCATCCATGTGGAACAGTACTAAACCAACAATTAGATCGGTTAAATTAATCAATTATATCCTGTTAGTTAGTATTAATTACTTAGCTTTTATTCTTTGTTTACCTATTACTAGTGTGACACATTTTTCATTTTAAAACAGATTAAAACTTGTAGATGTTATTACTGAAATTTTGTTTTTTACAATTTTTTTAAGATTAAGAAGCAAACAAATTTTGGCTTGGTTTTAAGAAAAAGGTAGGTGACTGCAATTTCGATTGGTATATCAAGATTTTTGAAGTCTTTAGGATCGCATATTGAATACACTTGAAGTTTATATAACAACTATACTATGTAAGAAATATTGTGGATTATGCCGTGATCGTGATTTAAAACTTTGGTCGCGACACATTGCCTGAAAAGTTTTTTTTTAATGATGTAGACCAAGTTAGATTGGGAATAGGATTCCCTACATTCGTATTCTCTGCATTTCCATTATTATCTAGGGTGTTTTTAGTCTTTTTCACACTTAATATCTCTCTCTATTTTGTCCTTTATTAAAATTTGCACTAAATGTAGGTGAATGTAGGAAACTCATATGTAGAGAATCCAAATCCGTTAGATTGCATTTTTCTTCTTTATTGATAAAAAAATAAAATTAATTGGAGCACATACCTACCTTACCTAGCTATCAGTATCAGTCCTTCACTTCTTAATTTTTTTTTATTGCAAGTCATTCACTCCTTAATGGACATTAGAATGACACAGTTAGGCATTTTTTAACATGTCTGGTTTCCTACATATATGTATTTATTGTTGTGTTTAAGTTTTATTACCAATAAATAGCATTGCCTATTCTTTACTTTTTTTCGTCTCTGATGACTTTTACCTTTACCTCTGTTAAGTTTATATTTTCTTACCGTTAGTATATGACTGAAAATGTCTTCCTATATGTGTGTGTTTCTCTGATGCCTTCCTACATGTATATGTTTTATTACCAATTTGGTTAGGAAAATCTGAAAATGTCTCAAAATTTTGAAATTAGTATATGCAGAAAACCCGGTTCGGGCCTCGTGCAACTAATATGTTCCCCGATACAGATTAGCCACTGCAAAACGTCGGTGAATCATTTGTAGTCTGTACACTTGTAACATGGTTATAAAAAATAAATTTCTAACCTACCTTATTGAACAATTAACTGTTTGGCCATTTTTATTTTTTTCTGTTTTGCTAGGGTGCTGTATTAATTTCTTTTGTCTTCATTTTATAGCTGATTTAAGGGCATCAGTGAATAGTTTGGAGAAAGAGATATGCTGTCTAAAAATCAAGCGGGATGAAATGGTTAATAGAATGGACGAAAAACGGTACTGAAAGATTTTTTATTATCCCTAGATATATGTAGTTATTGAAGTCTATTTTGTTTTTGAGTTCACTACAAGTTAAATTTGCAAATGCTTGAATTATTATTTGGGCTCCAGCACAGCTCAAAAGAAAACAATACTGTACTGTAAGAAGAAATATCAATTTTGAACTTTTTCTTTGGATTGAAATTTGCCATATTATATAGTATAGTTTATGCATTTATGTTATAGTACTTCCAAAAATAGGGATATGACAAAAACTTTAACTGGGCATTCACATGTGATATGGATGTTATCTAGTAATATAGCTGACTAAATATCATAAATTAATGTGACCTTACTTGTGTAACATTGCAATGTTGCATCTTAATTTGATGACCGATTGATTTATTTCCATGCAGAGAAGAATTTACAGCACAGTGCCTTGAATTTCAAAGAGAAATTGACAATAAAGAAAATTGTAAAGTGAGGACTTTGTTGTCAAAGAAATATTCACTTGAAAATGAAATTAAACTTTTGGATGAGAAGAATTCTGTTTTGAAAAATTCTGTATTGGCATTTGTAGAGGAAATTCTTGAAGATCTTCATGATTCAAACTCAGGTAATAATTTGCAGGTTTTTCAAGCTAAGTGTTGGTTTATACAATTATTTATTTAATTTCACCAACCAAACTAAGAAGTAACATATTATAGTGATTAAAGTTAATGCTGCAGCCTAACTTTTCCTATCTGCAGCATTAGAAGCTGAGATCAAAAGCAAGAAGTGGGAGAATGAGATATTACTTAAAGATATCAATGAATTGAAAACTACACTGTTTTCAGCAATTGGGACCAGTGATAATCTACTGTGAATTCCTTTCTTTAAACAAATTCCTTTCCAAATTTGGTCATTAATTAAGATTGAAAGTTATTTGATAATGATGCTAGAAAAAACCAAGCACAGTGATCAGTGTGTTGTAGTTCTCATGTTCTGGTAATGTTGTAAGATTGACAAAAAAAAATGACAGAGAGGTAGTCCTTTTGGTTGATCACTAATTAGCATAGCTATAAATACCATCATGTTCATGTGTCATACTCATCCCTGTGAAATTAAATTTGACCAGTTCCGTAGTACATGAAGAATCGTGACTAGCTAGTAAATGTTGGCTTCACAAAGTCCCAGGTGCAAGCCAAAGGAAAGGGAAAGCATAAAGCATCTATTGAAAAAAATATTCTAAATTCACATTAAAAAGAATAGGAAAAATTACATTAAGAACCTTTTAAGGGCTATATTTGGCAAACAATAGCGGATAGATGATAAGTTAGAATATTTAAGATAATTGTGACCTAATTATTGTTTATTTTTCAACAAAGATCTAATTAGCAATGATTAGTGAAACATTATCTAGAGTATAATATTTGTGATAATGTACACAAATTTGTTAAAGAAAAGGTAGAAATGGACCAAAAACAAAAATTGGTTCAGCATTTTTAGCAATTTTAGAGATTAATGGATTCAAATAGATCTTGCCAACTTCCAAAAACAAGTCTGCTATAGTCTTTCTTGTTCTATTATTCATAATTGTGATACCAAACACTCAATAAGAAGTTCTGCAAGGAGTTTACAAAGATAGATACAAGCCAATTTTATCAATATCAAAATCTTGTGATTTTCATTGAATGAAGGAGCTTGCATACTGTTTGCTACATTGTTTGACAGGTGTAAAGAACTGCAACTGGGACCCTAAGAAAAAGTTAAGAGTTTTGTAGTCAATAATTGCTAAATTTTCTCTTCTTCGTGGAAGTATACTATGAATGAGAATGAGCATTCCAATCCAAGCAACAAGCTCTTTTGTGATGATGCAGCTTTGGTTACACAGTTGGTGATTCAGGGACTAGGCTGTCTCACATGTGTGGCCACTGGTCATATAGACTATGGTCAGTCAAACTACAGCTATACTTCATTTCATTTGCTTATTTTGAATTTATACTATGATATAAAACGACAAATAAGGAAGTGTTTTAACATCGTTCGTACCTATAAAAAGGCTCTCTCATTTCATTTTCTATCTCTCAATGGGACAAAAGTGCTAATTTTTGGTAGTGGTCTTGATTCATTACTTCCACAATCTTGCTTGTTGACACTATACGCAATATATGTAGTGTCACTATCCATTCCTGTTTCGGAGGGACCCCATATAATGTACGGTTTCTTGCATTGCTTCATCTTCGATCTAATGTAGAGCAGTACCTACCAATTGGAGATTTCAGTTTATTGGTACCAATTGGTTGATGTCTATATAAATGAATTCATTCATCAAAATCATTATATGGATATTGGGTTGTCTTTGATGCTAATAGAATCACGGTAACCCACCATGATTTCCCAAAAGCTACGCTTCGTAGCTTCTATAAAATTCTAGTGAGTCACCGTAATTATGACATATCCACTATAACCTCATCCGCTATAAACTAGCTTATCAGTTATCCATATTTTTACCAAAATAGAGTTTTAGTGAAAGACACATAAAGTCTCATACATGAAGAAGAAAATGTTAATATATCAAGTGTGAATTATCCTTGTATTTAATGTATTAAAATTTTGATTTTGACGAAAATATGGCGTTCACGGAGAACATGTTGTAACTAGAAATAAGGGAGAATTGAGTCTTAGAACGAAAATAGATGCAAGACAAGATCATATAAATTGAGATGAGAGAAAGTCTTATATATACACAAATACAAATAAACAGTATTTAAGCACACATATATAAAACATCACATCATTTACTTTGATGAAAAATATTTTAAATTAAATTATTTTATTTTATATTTTCTCTCTCTTCACTTATGTTAGTGTACCTAAACACTATACATTTATATTTGTGTCTATATTAGAATTCTTCTTAGATGACAATAGGGAGAGTTTTATACTCATTCTCATGCCTATGTTGCTCATAATTTATACTTTTATGTTTTTTTTAAAAAAGAAAAAAGACAAGTTTTTTACAATGCACGAATTTATTTTTACTATTTTATCGAATGAAATATGATGTAAATGTAATATAGTGTTCTGATAGTAAAATTAAATTTATATATATATGATGAAAAACTTTTTTTTTTGGTCAATGAAAAACTTATTTTATTTGTGTATGTTAGACAAAAATTATTGTAAGTGATAACATATGCATGTATAAAAATAAATAAAAAAATTCGCATGCCAATTATTAATATTATCATGAAATAAATTGACTAGTTTTTGTTTTGTCAAAATTGACTCGTTTTATATTACATTCCACATATATATTGTTGTAACTTGTAAGTGATAACGTACGCACGTAATTGCCACTGGCTATGAATGAATGGATTGGAATACAGGAGAAGGAAAATAACAAGAAGCTCCCTCACAGCCAAGAAAAGTTGTTTGTGGTTTAAAAATTTGAAATGCAATAACAAATAAGCTGTCTTCCATTTCAGATCCCATTGGCTGGGTTGGTAATATAGACCAACTAAAGATATATTTATTGATTTTTTTTAAAAAAAAATGATGTGCAATAAAGTAAATATTTGTTGTTTTTTTACTGCAAATATTTTATTGTGGTTGAATATAACTCGGTTGAAAAATATATTACATATTATATTTACAAAGTTGAAGTTAGGATCTAAAATTTCCATTTATTCACGTTAATGTGTAAATTTTTAGCTATTAAACTATTTGACTATATATATATAGGGTTAGGATCAAATGACACCAATGTGTCAAACTTAGTACCATGACACCTCCGATAATTCTTTACCGGATAATCGTATTACAAAATCCACCGTTGGATTCAAAGCTATTGTTATATAGACCATGTCTATAAAATTTAACATCAATCGGAAATCATTTGATATGTCAATGAGCTGCCTAAAAACGAACGTCTTACAAAATTTCGTCAAAACCGTTAATTTTGATCCTTCTCTTTAACTCATCAAATGATTTCCGATTGATGTTAAATTTTATAGACATAATCTATATAACAATAGCTTTGAATCCAACGGTGGATTTTGTAATACGATTATCCGATAAAGAATTATCGGAGGTGTCATGATACTAAGTTTGACACATTGGTGTCATTTGATCCTAACCCGTAATATATATATATATAGTCAGGATTCGTTAATATCAACTAGTTTGACATACATTTTTTTTTAAATGCTGTTAATCTATATGAGTCTCAATAACATATCAAATGATTTTAGAATTCTCTGAAACCTTACCTAAATGGTCTATATGATATAAACTTTCAATCCATTGAATCCAAAGATTATATCGATTAAAATGTTATTGAAAGGTGTTACATTTTGTGTCAAACTAGTTGATGTCAACAGATCCTGATATATATATATATATATATATATATATATATATATATATATATATATATATATATATATATATATATATAACTTATCAAAATTCCAATCATGAAATAGTTTGATTATTTTAATAAATTAATTCAATGATCCAAAAATTCATTTAGAAATTGTATTGAGTGTTCAAAATACTCTCCGTTTTTTAAATTATCAATTATGAATAGAACAAGAAAGAATATAGCAGACTTATTATGGAAGTTGGTGAGATTTATTTGAATCCATTAATATTATAAAATTCTATAAAGTTTGATAGTTAAATTTTGAACCACTAGTAGGTTAGTTCTCTATATTATTGCAATTGCAATTTCTCATATACATGTAGGGTTTCAATTGATCTCTTGTCCCCAGCTTTTTTAAATTTATAAAACACTTGTACCCTTTTAAACATATGTAGCTGGTCAGTTCTTGTATATCTTAAATATGTTAAATAATTAAAAGGGGGCCACATCTCTAGATTGACCAAGTATATTCTAGTGATCATAATATACTCTACCATTAAATTAGCATTTAGTTCTATAAAATTCTCAAATTTTATCTTGGTCCTTATAAAAACATGATCATGCTAAACACTGTGGCAGATAGTCAGGTATGAGAAATTCTAATATAGGCACAAACTTAACACCTCATTCTTAGGCATACTCACAATAGAGGGTAAAAATTAAAGAAAAATTGAATAAAGTGATAGTGATTGATGTGACCATTTTATTTTTCTTTTAATTTTTTTAATTTATGTGTGTGTGCCTAAATTTGTGTTATATTATGTGCCTATGTAAGATTTTCTCGTCAGTTATTTGCATTGCCGCTGGTTGTGTTGCTCGATTTCTTTATCTTTATTTGTTTTATTAAAAATTTATGAATATCTAGGTGGATTTAAAAATAAATAAAAAAAGAAAAACTTAATAAGTAAACATGTCACGCCATCAAAGCCTACAGTTATATGTGAACATGTGTGATGAGGATTAAAAAAAGGAATCTTTAAATTATAGGGTTGAAAATGCAAAAGAAATATTATAGAGGGTAATAAAAAACTTATTGACCCTTATTAATTTTGTAAACCAATATTCATGTCGGTACATCTGAAGCTATTCCGAAAAAGCAGTTGTGTCAAGTAATGGTTAAGAATGTCCATTAGGCAAGTGTTGGCATGGCGGAAGTAGACAAAGAAGCGATGGAGTTGGCAGAAAAGAATGTAAAACTTGGTGGTGACTCTGGTTGCGCTATATCTTAAATAACGCAAAAGGTTGTGATAGTGCTTAAACAAGTTTGGGCTGATATGGATAAAGATGAGAAATCGTTGTTCACACATGTTATTAGTCAAAAGAAGAAGAACAAGCAATTGACTAGCTAGGAGCGCAGGACAGGCATATAACACTTATTTTAGGGGTGTCACATCTCACATATCCCTATGAAATGAGAGGGGGTTTGGCAAAGCAGAAGTCAGAATTCTTTACAATTTCCTTCTATATGAATGATTATTTTGTACTATGTCTTCTCATCTTTAATGCCTAAGAGCTTAGCTTATCTAAAATAAATCATTCATCCTCTTCAACTTCGATTTCTTTTAATTGTTGTTATTTTCATCATATACCAAACAAAAGGATTGTGCAAGTTGCACAAAGATACTACAAAGTAAGTTACCATTTCTAAAAATATAACATACAATACACAAAATCTTCTTGTTTTTTTGACAAATAGACTAAAAATAACAATAATGAAATACAACATTTTTTATTTAAAGATGAAATATAACATATATGATGAAGCAATCACACAAGCAAGTTAGCATGTAACAAAGACCATATAATAGGAATTATCTCGTCCGCTGAAAGTAATACTACTCATTTGAGATAAGATTGAAAGCCCTTAAATATCCTTGTTGGAAAGTAATTAATAATATGAATTTATAAGAAAAATAAAATTACAAAAAACAAAAAGAAGAGATAGAGACATAGAGTAGTGCATTGTATGGTTTTAAACATTCCTTTCTTTTATATTATTGTAGCTTGCCAGAAGTGTTGGGACCCAAAGTGTATCTCTTTGGTAACATAATTGGGACATCTCATATGATCCACCACAAACCCCACGTTTGGTTTCTGCTTTAGAGACCAGGGAAAGCCAAGACCATAGGACCACCACAAACCCTTTAATTTATTTATTTTTATTATTATTAACTTTATTATTTAATCATCACTTCATGTTGAAACACTATATTTCATACAATTAAAATTACCCCAAAAAAGTTATATACTTAGAAAGCATAAAGAGAGAAACACAAATGCTATATAAAGTACACAACATGGAGAAAAAAGGAAACAAGCAAAATTCTAAGTTGATACATGCAAATCAGAAGATGAAGATAGAAAGTGAAACTAGTAGAGTTTCTAAAGGAAGGCTTGTGGGAAAAAGAATTAGTGCTCTTCTTAAAGAAGGTAGAGGAAGATTTTATATAGTTAGAAGATGTGTTATAATGCTTATTTGCTCTTAAAGAAGGTAGAGGAAGATTTTATATAGTACTAATTAAGATTAATATTAGTAAGTTTTTTTGTTAGTTTTGTTCATATTATATATGGCACTATTGTATATTAATTTTGCTTTCTTCAAAAAAGAAGACAAGTTGTTATATAGTTGAAATATAATAAAAACTTTAAGGAAATTATTTTCTTTTCTTTTTTCTTCAAATTTTCTTTTCTTCAAGTCGACATTTCGTTTTTAGGGAGGAAACTTATCATAAAACAATATGTGCATACATGTATTGTGCATTTGTGTTCATTAACATGAAATATTAATAATGACTAAACTCATAGTCTAGTGTATGAAGTATTATCTCTCATAAACTTAGTCTTATATATATATATATATATATATATATATATATGGTTAAATATTTTTCTACAAAATGATTAAATATATGATTAAATATTTTTTTAGTTCCTATAAAATAACGAATTTTTAAGTTTAATTCTTTGAAAAAATTTATTTACTTTTAATCTTTATTTGCATTTTATAGAAACTAATTTGAGGACTAAAAATATCCATTTTTTGTGAATTGTTTTTTGAAAATAGGGCATGTTTTTATAAACTACAATATTATGAAGGACTAAAATTACCATTAAAATTTAATAGAAACTAAATTTAAAGAATATGATTTTTGAAAATAAGCTAAAAAAAACTTAAGAAAATGTTAAAAGTTTTTTTATAATTTTTTTTAATTAATATCATAAATTTTTTATCAGTAAATAAACTTAAACAAGTCAACTCAAACAGGCTCTAAAATTTATAAGATACAATTTCTAGTTCCGTTGATTTCAATGATAAAAGAAGTTCAATTTATTCAAATAATGGATAAGAGTATTTAGTGAAAATAATATATTATGTTGGTATTCTAAAGTGACAAATATTGAGACAGAAAATGCACTTATAATAAGACGTGATAGAGAGAATATTACATATGAAATATTGAACGATTGTATATGATTTAATTTGCAAACGAAATGGAAAAAATAACATGATGATATAAACTTATTGAAGAACAAAGTGAACAATGGAATTAGATTTCTTGTTATAATTGTCAAATTATAAATTGATGGCTTAAATTATTTAATTGCGTGTATAATTTAGATCGTTCAATCTCAAATTAGCAATCAAATTTTACTAATTCGTTAAATTGTGTAAAAGTTAACATGTAATTTTCATCCATTATGGATCTAAATAATTTTGAAAGATATGATGCAATCTTGAGAGAAAGAGTCATCACCTTTTATAATAGATAGAAGATTAGGAGAATTGTTATTTTACCCTTAATACATATAATTATCTTTACAATTGTGTGCAGAGACTTTATTAGCCATACTTATTCATTGTTTTATCCAACTCACCCATGTATTTTGTTTACCAAAAATGAAATTCATTAACCACTCTACAAGTCTTGTGCGGTAATTCTTCCTCCAATATAGTTGAACTGATTCTATAATATATAAGAATAGGAATGTTATTTGATTTATCCAAATCTGTTGTGTAAAATTTGATTTTATTCCCATACCAAACAAGCTCTTACTTAGCTTATAAAATCGATTAATTTTTATTTTTTCTGTCAATTAAAATCGATTAATGTTGAAGAGGCCAGAGTTCTTCATTTTTGCCATAACCCTTCAACTCTTTAAAGTTGAAACAGAGACATTCTGCTTCTGCTTACAAGTAACACAGTTTTTCCCCAAGTCGACTATACCTTAGTCAAACAAATGCCCCCAAATGAACATCTAAATTATGTATTTTGCAATTATGCATGAAACCTCTAACTATGAACATAATCAGCATGTACAAATACACATGCAATGCAGGAATATTACATTAACTGGTATACATTATTGAACAAAGCCAACAACAAATATTTATGAAATGTTACATTGCTAATCCAAAATTTCATATTACAGAGTAACTGTACTCGTCGTCCATAATTGTATAACAAACTCCTACTGGGTTGCTTTAATCAGAAACAAGTATATGCAAATAATTTGTTTGTTTGTTTGTTTTTCTTCCTTATTGAATGATTACTCCTGGCTCAAGGCTAGGTTCATGTGATTATTCATTATTACAATAAAACAATTCTTTCTTCAATGACTTTCATCCAAAGTACCCACAAGGCATTTTTCTAATAAGAATTCTGCATTAACCCAAGCATGGTATTTATCTGACAAAGGAGTTAAGGAAAAGGCTGCGAGAAATCATTCAAGAGCATAAACTATGTGAAGTATGGGGAAAGGATCAAGATTCTCAGGCAGCCTAAACAACAACTAAATCATAGACATATGGCAGGTGAGTGAGCAAGAAAACAGTTATAATCAATATAGTTATCCACTGCAAGTACTTTGAAACCAATTTAGACTTTGAAATCAACTAAGATCTCCGTCTCAACTTACTAAACACCTCTTTAGTAGGCATATTTATCTTGAAATGTGAAAATTTCATCTCCAATTTCTAAGTAATGTAAAGTTGAGTCGTAATTATAATTCTTCATATGGATGAGCGGTCAGTTTGGCGAAATCTTAGTGACACCATGATTTTGTTGAAGTTTCAAAGTATAGCTTCTTTCAAAATCATGGTGGATCATCGTGATTTTACCATTCTCGCCGCAAACACGCACTAAGACATGCAAAAACATGTTAGAAGCATTTATCAAGCTTAACTAGCAGAACAAATGCTTACACAGATAACTGTTTGAAGAGATTGACATATGGATGAGTGAAGAAACTAAAAGCTATAAATCCAATGGTAACATTAAATTAACAGAAACAGAGAAATAAAGTTCACAAACTTAAATAATACAGTAGGGAAATAACAAAAAAGGATACTAAATAGAGATGTGCAATCTTTTCCCACTGTCTTCATCAACATATCAACACCTGAGTTTTCCCCAACAGGAAATGCATGACAAATTTTAATGAAACCAGTAACAAGTTTAATAAAATGTCATATATGAACTTGAAGATTGAGGTGATAGCTGTACCTCCAGGGTGAAACTTCATATAAGGTGATACATTGTAAACGCGGCCTTTTAATACAGTCCACATTTCACCTTCTAATTTGTGTTTTCTAACTTCATCCATAGAAATAAGTCTCCTGTTTGACTGTCCTTTTAGACCTGGATCAACATAGATGTTAATAAATAGTATCACCTATTATTACTCTTATAAAATGTAATGACAAGAACTAATAAGTTCCTAAAAATAAGTTACAACTTACAACAAAAAATTTGACGTAAAAATACTATTTGCAAATGGCATCTTTCATAAATAAAGTAACTAGGAGTGCAAGTAACCTCTTATATATGCATATAAATGGTCTGAAATTTTTTGGTTATACAGCAAGACAAAGGATTTCAATATAGTAAAAGAATTACTATAATTTGAAATAGAAATAACTTGCACATATGAATAAAAAAATAAGATTGTTTTTCTTTCGACCGAAAGCTTTTCGATTATTAGGAAGTGTGGAGAGAAAAACACTTCCAGTTTAGTGGCGGAGCTAGAAACCAAAAGTGCAGGGACATCCATTAATTGAAAATAAAAAAAAGGATAGAATCAACTATACACATGGTACAAGTTAATTACAAGAAAAGGAAATATTATATATAAACTGAAGAAAAACAAAATAAGTGGAACGAAGAGGAAGGGAAAAACAGGGAGCACAAAGTGAAAGAAATGAAAATCATACAGGAAGGGACAGGCCATTCATGGTGCTTGGCAGAATTCAACAACCTTGGAAAGAAACATATAATTAATTTTAAAAAGTTTAAGAGGAACACAAGCTCCCCTATATCATAACAAAGACTCGCCATTGAATTATCCTAAATGTCATATTTGGAGTAGAGAGTAAAAAGGTTATATATTAACAGATAGCTATTGCAACAAACCAGTGGCATTGGCTATGAACTTTAGTAATGGTATCATAAGGACAAAAAATTCGGACAGCAAGTGTGTGTAGAAACTGAAAACAGGGCATACATATTCAAGTTTCAACTATTAAATCAACCAGTATTGTTACAGAAACTCTTTCAACTATTGTTACATTACAAAGCTCTAAGCAGTGCTGTTTATGGAAGACCAAAAAACTGCCATTTAAACACACCATTGTGGCTTACAGCGCCGCCATAACGGACATCCCTTCACAATATGTGCCTATGGCCGGTTGACAAAAATCAGCCACGCCATCTGCCATGGCGGTCCCTTGGCCGTCATAAACAACATTGGTCTAACTAAGTAACGAAATGAATTTTTTATTTTTTTTTTAAATATGGTCAACAGAATTACTATACCTGCAAGGTCAGGATGAGTTCGTGTAAGCTTGAGCCAGTCCATTTGACTATAACCCTTTTCAAAAGGAACTTTGGCCCGAACTGTTGGCTTTTTAACAGAACTCTTCTGTTCTGGCAACTTCTGAGGCAAATTATTAGCATCACTTTGGGCTGATTCAGTTGATGTGCTAATTACACTGAAAGACAAAGAACCAACTGTACCCTCCTTTTTAGAGCTGGAAGAATCATTCGGTAAACCATCCTTCCATAAGAAACCACCATTATTGTTTTTACTACTACTAGCATTTGAGGATTCTTCTTTTATGGAAATATCAGCAATTTCTGAAACAAGCTCATTTGTTTCATCCGCAGGTGTACTGACCTACAGAGTCATATTTTAAATTAGAAAGGGTGCATGGTGTTGGTTTGCAAAGTGAAAGAGTAAACCTCCAATTTAATTTGTAAAATATTATTCTCTCTTCTAATTTCTCCTAATAAAAACGAAATATAATTCTAAATTATATTAAAGCATATGTGTCGTGAGTAGGGTAATTTCTTTTACAGAAATATCCAATTAAAATCTATCACTACATTACCCAACTTTTATCCGTGCAATTTAAAATTGATAGAATGACAGAAAATGGAAGTAAGTCAGTTGTAAAACTACTTTACACCAACAGGATAAAATAATACTAATTAAACTCTATCACCCTGCTCGGATGGATACACAACGTAGACGCTTATAGACTTATAGTGTAAACGCTTATCATATGAGTGTTCATGTACAAGATATTTCTATAGCAAAAGATAAAATAAAGTCAAATTATTTTCACATAAGCCGCAAGTTGTTTTCATAAGCTTGTGAATATAAATTGAAAACAACTCATGTCTCATGTACATGTCATACACTGATTTTAAGTTCTACTAACCAGTCTCACAAGTGTTTATGCCTCTGGATAAGCTCAACTGTGTATGTTTGGTTTAGCTTTTGGATGAGCTAAAATTGATTCCAGTGAGGTAGAATTGATTTTGGCTCCATAATTGTTTCTACTTAAAGCTAGAAATTGTAGCTTATGATTCTATAATTGATTTTTACACTCAAATTTATTGTTCAACTCACTTTTACATAAATGTATCTAAACATAAATCACTTTACCTTCAATTTTAACCAAAAACAATTCACTCAAAATCAATTTTTGTCACCGTAGAACCAAATATACAGGAAGGGCTCGTTTGGATTGACTTATTTTTGAGCTTATGAAATATAACTTATGAAAATAAATATAAGCTTTTAAGTTAATTCATAATTTTTCACTAACAAAAATTGTATCTTCATAAGCTGTTTTTTCATAAACTACATTGACAAACTTATGAATAATACATTTTTTTGAACGGCAGCATATGAATAATACATAAAAGCTTATTTATTTGCATAAATTGTTTTGCATAATCTCAAAATTGTATCTTCATAAGCTGTTTTTTCATAAACTACATTGATAAATGACAACCTTAAGAATAAATACATAAAAACTTATTTATTTGTCCACGTTGTTTTGCACAATCTCAAAAATAAGTCAATCCAAACGGCCCCAAGTTAACTCGAAAAAGCCCTATATATCAAAACTATCCAATTAATCATGATGTAACATATTGACAACAAAATGATAAGGATTAATGAAACAAATTTGAGTTTAATCCATATACTTAAATACTATTGATTATAAATTTATAATACTAAAGTGATATTGATGAATAAATAAATTAATAGTTTAATCCATGTGAATAAGTGAATGAATGAAAATGAAAATAAAAAAGAAAATGGTACTGTAGTGGTTTTACCTGACAAAAAGTGAAATCATTATCACTGTCCATTAGAAACGGAAACTGATGATGATGATGATTGCAGGATCTCCGGATCGGCAATTATGGTGGCAGAATCGCACGATCTCCGGCGATTGCAGTTTTTCTGGAACGAATTGAAAAAAGTTGGGTGGCTCTCTCTGGCTAGGGTTCCCTTATTCGCGAATTGTGATTCTATTCTATCACTGTCTACTGTGTGCCAAAAAGTCTGCTACGAACTACATTATGTTTTTCCCTCTTTTTCTAAGAAAATGCTAATGAAAATTGTTAAGGAAATAAAAATGATAATAATATAATTTTGAAAATTATGTATTTAATTTTTTAAATTTTTTAAAAAATAATTCTATTAATTTTATAAATTTTTGTTATCATATTTTTATATGATAAGAGTACAATAATTTGAGGTATGATTTTTTTGTATTTTATTGAAATAAATTTTATGAAAAAATGTAAGTTATTTATTATGAAAAAAAAGTTTAATAAAGTGTAACCTGCTTTTAATTTTATGAAAATGAGGAAAAATAAATCTTAAGAATAATAAAAATGGTCATTTTTACTTATAATTTAAAAAAATGATATTTTTATTTATAAATTGAAACGGATGGAATATATAATTTTTTTTTTATTATTATTATTATTATAAGAGGGCCAAAGGCCAACTAAAGAGTATATAAATTTAGTTTATGAATCATTCCTTAATGAATTGCTAAGGGGATTAGTTTGATATAATGTTTACAATTTGAGAATATTTTAGTTATTTAGATAATTAATACAGTAACAAATTTGATTGATAGGTAAAAATTTAAGGCCTAAATATCAAAATTAAATAAATAAATAAATAAAAAATAATAATTAAGGCCTAAGTTAGTTACTTACTTCTATTTAATCACAAGTCACTGACCTATTTAAAAGTCTCTTACCATGACTAATTTTTCAATTTTTTTAGAATGAAATAGTGGTTAAAATTTAACTTTTTTTTGACACAAACAAAATGATATTCATTCATTCAAATCGACAGATACATCAAATACAACCACATATTCAACTTGGCTAAAAACATAAAGGATGAATCTGCGAACAAACTCACAGCATGAGTTAATAGCATACAACGACAACATGCCTACTACAAATATGATAAAATTAAAATCACCGGAATATCCATGTTTTCGGATCTGCAACGTTGATGTCCAAATCATTGATTGAATCTGTAATTGACTGAAGATAATCTTTCGAGAAGAATCAAATGAACACCACAACAATACGGGAAATCAAATAACGCTGCACAAGACGACGACCAAACACAACGCCGCACTTAGACGACGAAATCACAAAAAATCAAACTTAATCTATGTGAGAATCACTTATTTATATTAAAAGAAATGAAAAAAAGGTGTAGAGGGGATGATTCTAGGCCAAAAATGACACAAAATCACCCCTCCATGATGAACAATGAGAACTTGGGCACAAGAAAAGTTTCTAGGGCCGGCAAGGAGAGAAGGGAGAAAAGTTTTTTAACAGTTAAAATTTCATTTTTTAAAATGAAATAGTGATAATATCAAGGGTTCGAATTTTGATCTATGTATTTTACATATAATGTTCCTACCAATTGAGTTATGCTTACGGAACTTTGATATTAAATTTTATTTGAATCAAATCTCAAATAATTCTTTTACAATAAACATCAAATGCTAACTTTTATTTTAAATACACCTCTAAAAAATATCTACTACATAACAAAATAATGGATCATAATAACTTTTTGAATGAATTTTGGTAAATAGAATGTCAAAAAGTACTTTAAAAAGTGGGAAATCAAACTGTGATCTTGTCACTAAATTTAACATCAATTACCACTTAACCAAGTAACGATTAGTGAACAATGAAATTATTTGATGTTACTTCCCTATTAAGTTTCCAATTTATCAAAATAAATAAAAATGATTTATAATCATTATTTATTTTGGACTAAGGATATCTTAGGAAATTTATTAATTAATTTGTAAAAAAAGAATTAATAAAATATTGATTAGATGACATATATATGGAAATGATGTTTTCTTATCTATTAAGTTTGCATTTTATAAGGTGAGTATGCTATATATTGCGAACTTGTGTACCACATATGCATGACGAAATGGAGAAAGGTAGGAGCACAAAGGTTAGAAACTACATACCAGATGATCTTGCATTATGCATTGTATCAAAATTGCCTCTAAAATCATTGAAGCGATTTGGATGCGTACGCAAATCATGGAGTCTTTTATTTGATAATGATCATTTCATGAACATGTTCCGCAACAATTTCATATCTTATCATCATTCCTACTATGATGATACATCTCTCATGCTGTCGACCTTAACAGATTTTTATTCACTTTCTGGTGATAATTTTGAGAATATTGTCAAATTAAGGGCCCGTTTGTTTGAGATTTTTTCTCACAAAAATCTATTTTTTTGTTAAAAAAATCACTTTTTTTTATTTTTGATGTGTTTGTTTCAGATTTTCATAAAAATCATTTTGTTAAAAAAATCATTTTTGAGTCCAAAATGAAAAGCTATTTCCAATAGATTCTTTCAAAATCTATTTTTTTAAAAACATGGACCATGTGTTTGTTCTCAAAAATGATTTTTATAATGGTAAACAAACACAAAACAACTTTAGATTTTTTTCAAAATCTCTACAAAGTAAATCTATTTTTCCAAAATAGATTTTTTTAAAAAAATCTATTTTATTTTAATCTCAAACAAACGGGCCCATAAATACACCAATGTAACAAGTTAGATTTATAGGGACCAAAATTATGGTTTGTACATAAATATAATAATATTCAATGTATAATAGTAGTTAAATTATTTTCAAAGTCTGCACAGAATATTGGGACTGTTTCGGTCCTTCATGTGGAGATAACAAACAAATTTAATCAATTTATTTAATCAATTGAATACTTCCAAGTTCAAAAGCATACCTTTTTTCCTTACGGTAGAAGATAGAACAAACCAAAAATATGAATTTTATACTCAACCAAAAACACGGTTAAAAAAACTGTACGGTCGATTATATCTAGATTGTACTACGTAATAAAGATAAATGATCAAAATATTTAGCTCAAATTTCATATTTAAAAAAAATTAATTAAAATCTAATTTTAAAATCTAAATCGTCTGATATTAATCCAACAATCAAAATGTTTTGATAGTGTCGTAGTTTAGTATCATGTGTTGGGCCAGGATACCAAAAGAATTTAAGAGGTACAATTAGGCCATTTTTAAAAATATTTTTTGTGTTAAATCTTCATAGATCAGTGAAAAGATAAAAAAAATTCAACAAATAATTTTCTACTCCAAACTTGAATACAATATTAAAACTTAAATTTTCAAATGATTTGTCATGGAAACTCATTAATAATTTGAGTTAAATTACTTAATTACTATTTTTTATGGAAAATGTTAATAAGTGTATCTGAGTATTAGTTAAGCTAATTAGTAATTATTATAGAAATTTTATATTCGTTATTTTGAAAGCGAAAAAAAATTATTTTATCACAATTATTTTTATCTTTTATTTTAACATACTTAACAAATGTTTAGAAATCGTTTAACATAATCCTTATATATATATATATATATATATATATATATATATATATATATATATATATATATATATATATATATATATATATATATATTAGGATTAAATAATATTTTGTGCATTATAATATTAACGAATTTCATTTTAAAAATTATAAAAAAAAAATCAATTTACAGAGTGGTGAATTCAACAACTAATGAGTTAAAAAAAGAGTTATTGATCATAACATCTAATGAGTTCAACTCCAATATTGCGCTTATTGATCAGAATCACATCACACAAACACAAACTTGCGTGTATCTTGAGCCTAACATCTAACCTACACTGTGGTTGAATTTTAGGCTTCATAAAAAAGGTTTATCTTTTGTAACCTTCTACTATCAAGTCCTCAACTCAACCGCACAACACAGAACCCAACAACTAAAATGGCTGCTGCTTCTTCTTCTTCATTTTCCGTTACCTCAACAACCAAAATCCCAACAATCACAGCTACAACCACCCAAAGATTCCACCATTCCCAAATCACAAATCTCCAATTCAAACCTTTCCCTCTTCGCATCTTCCTTCAATCCACACGCAAACCCATCATCACCCACCGCACTAATGCCCTCAATATACAATGCCTTTTCACCGGCCTCGTTGAAGAAATCGGCACCGTCAAACAAATCGGACTTGCTTCTAACGGTGGTTTCGACTTGAAAGTCGACGCTAAGACAGTCCTTCACGGTGTCTGTCTCGGCGACAGCATCGCCGTCAATGGAACATGTCTTACCGTAACAGAATTCGACACGGAAACTTCCGATTTCACCGTTGGTTTAGCACCGGAGACACTCAGAAAGACTTCACTATCGGAACTCGAACCTGGATCGCCGGTGAATCTTGAAAGAGCAGTGACTCCGGTTAGTAGAATGGGTGGACATTTTGTGCAGGGTCACGTGGATGGCACGGGTGAGATTGTTTCTATGATTCCTGAAGGGGATTCTTTGTGGGTGAAAGTTAGGGTTGAGAAGGAATTGCTGAAATACATTGTCCCTAAAGGTTTTATTGCTGTTGATGGAACTAGTTTGACTGTGGTTGATGTTTTTGATGATGAAAGTTGTTTTAATTTCATGTTGGTTGCTTATACTCAAAATAAGATTGTTGTTCCTTTGAAGAAGGTTGGTCAAAAGGTCAACCTTGAAGTTGATATTCTTGGTAAGTATGTCCAGAGGCTTCTTAGTACTGGCTTTGTTCCCAACATTGCATCAAATTCTTCCTTGGATTAGCTTGTTTCAACTTATTTATTGATATGAGATTTTTGTAAGTTGTTTTCTGCTTATTTCGAGATAGCTTATGAAAATAGTTTAAATGACAATAGTTTGACTTTATTTTATCTTTTATTATAGAAATAGTTTATGCATAAGCACTTATATCATAAACATTTATGCTTTATGTGTCTGATTAAATTGTTTATCCGATCAAGGTTATGTATTGTTCCCCTTTTTTGGAATCTGAGGGGTGTCTTTGTGATTATGGGATCATTAGGTAGACCTCGATTAGGAGGGTTTTTGTTTTGGTGTTTATTTTGGTGTCTGCATATATACGGTGCCTCTGTTATGTAGTTCTTTTTTATCGATCTCTTTGTTCGTCTTGTGCAGAGACCTGATTAATAATATATTTTCCGTTCAAAAAAAAAAAGTTGGGTTTGTAAGATTGTTTGTGTAATAATTTTGTATGTTTGTTTGCTTATGCTGATTGGGCTATTATAAAGTGTAATTGGAGTGGAGGCTCTCAATGTGTGGATAATTTTTATATAAAAGAATGGTTCAATTGACATATACTAGTGACTTCTTTCAACTTCCATAGTTATTGGGGTTCTTTTATGATTCTTTTGGATGCTGTGTAAATTTTGTGGTAATTTCAGGATTGAGACAGACAGTGCATAGAAACTCGAGTCTCTTGAATGAAATTTATTGTGTCTACATATCTTTCATGTGTGTTATAAGTTCTATAAAATAATTGATCCTGGAACGTACATAATGATTATAACTTATACAAGTCTGACTAGTGAAGATTACATTTGCTGTGAGCAGCTTTAAATGTTGTATCTCATGTACAATAAACAATAACCAGCATCCAGGTTAGTTGATTTTCTTGTAGTTAGCTGAAATACTCTTCCGTTTTGATTACATTGCAATGCCAACTTCATCTTTGCATAGATGTTCAATTCTGGTGCAAGTTTTGTTTGTTTCACTGAATAATCTGGATGTCCACCGCTTGTTTGTTTGTTCATAATATTGCCAAGTTTGTTTGTTTGTTATGTACAAGTACACATTCTTTTTACTTTAATGAAATTGAGCATTTTTTTATCGTAACTTGTGATTTTTAAAAAATAATAGTAGTTATCTACCTAATGATCCCATAATCACAAAGACACCCCTCAGGTTCCAAAAAAGGGAACAATACATAACCTTGATCGGATAAACAATTTAATCAGACACATAAAGCATAAATGTTTATGATATAAGTGCTTATGCATAAACTATTTCTATAATAAAAGATAAAATAAAGTCAAACTATTGTCATTTAAACTATTTTCATAAGCTATCTCGAAATAAGCAGAAAACAACTTACAAAAATCTCATATCAATAAATAAGTTGAAACAAGCTAATCCAAGGAAGAATTTGATGCAATGTTGGGAACAAAGCCAGTACTAAGAAGCCTCTGGACATACTTACCAAGAATATCAACTTGAAGGTTGACCTTTTGACCAACCTTCTTCAAAGGAACAACAATCTTATTTTGAGTATAAGCAACCAACATGAAATTAAAACAACTTTCATCATCAAAAACATCAACCACAGTCAAACTAGTTCCATCAACAGCAATAAAACCTTTAGGGACAATGTATTTCAGCAATTCCTTCTCAACCCTAACTTTCACCCACAAAGAATCCCCTTCAGGAATCATAGAAACAATCTCACCCGTGCCATCCACGTGACCCTGCACAAAATGTCCACCCATTCTACTAACCGGAGTCACTGCTCTTTCAAGATTCACCGGCGATCCAGGTTCGAGTTCCGATAGTGAAGTCTTTCTGAGTGTCTCCGGTGCTAAACCAACGGTGAAATCGGAAGTTTCCGTGTCGAATTCTGTTACGGTAAGACATGTTCCATTGACGGCGATGCTGTCGCCGAGACAGACACCGTGAAGGACTGTCTTAGCGTCGACTTTCAAGTCGAAACCACCGTTAGAAGCAAGTCCGATTTGTTTGACGGTGCCGATTTCTTCAACGAGGCCGGTGAAAAGGCATTGTATATTGAGGGCATTAGTGCGGTGGGTGATGATGGGTTTGCGTGTGGATTGAAGGAAGATGCGAAGAGGGGAAGGTTTGAATTGGAGATTTGTGATTTGGGAATGGTGGAATCTTTGGGTGGTTGTAGCTGTGATTGTTGGGATTTTGGTTGTTGAGGTAACGGAAAATGAAGAAGAAGAAGCAGCAGCCATTTTAGTTGTTGGGTTCTGTGTTGTGCGGTTGAGTTGAGGACTTGATAGTAGAAGGTTACAAAAGATAAACCTTTTTTATGAAGCCTAAAATTCAACCACAGTGTAGGTTAGATGTTAGGCTCAAGATACACGCAAGTTTGTGTTTGTGTGATGTGATTCTGATCAATAAGCGCAATATTGGAGTTGAACTCATTAGATGTTATGATCAATAACTCTTTTTTTAACTCATTAGTTGTTGAATTCACCACTCTGTAAATTGATTTTTTTTTTATAATTTTTAAAATGAAATTCGTTAATATTATAATGCACAAAATATTATTTAATCCTAATATATATATATATATATATATATATATATATATATATATATAAAAGGATTATGTTAAACGATTTCTAAACATTTGTTAAGTATGTTAAAATAAAAGATAAAAATAATTGTGATAAAATAATTTTTTTTCGCTTTCAAAATAACGAATATAAAATTTCTATAATAATTACTAATTAGCTTAACTAATACTCAGATACACTTATTAACATTTTCCATAAAAAATAGTAATTAAGTAATTTAACTCAAATTATTAATGAGTTTCCATGACAAATCATTTGAAAATTTAAGTTTTAATATTGTATTCAAGTTTGGAGTAGAAAATTATTTGTTGAATTTTTTTTATCTTTTCACTGATCTATGAAGATTTAACACAAAAAATATTTTTAAAAATGGCCTAATTGTACCTCTTAAATTCTTTTGGTATCCTGGCCCAACACATGATACTAAACTACGACACTATCAAAACATTTTGATTGTTGGATTAATATCAGACGATTTAGATTTTAAAATTAGATTTTAATTAATTTTTTTTAAATATGAAATTTGAGCTAAATATTTTGATCATTTATCTTTATTACGTAGTACAATCTAGATATAATCGACCGTACAGTTTTTTTAACCGTGTTTTTGGTTGAGTATAAAATTCATATTTTTGGTTTGTTCTATCTTCTACCGTAAGGAAAAAAGGTATGCTTTTGAACTTGGAAGTATTCAATTGATTAAATAAATTGATTAAATTTGTTTGTTATCTCCACATGAAGGACCGAAACAGTCCCAATATTCTGTGCAGACTTTGAAAATAATTTAACTACTATTATACATTGAATATTATTATATTTATGTACAAACCATAATTTTGGTCCCTATAAATCTAACTTGTTACATTGGTGTATTTATGGGCCCGTTTGTTTGAGATTAAAATAAAATAGATTTTTTTAAAAAAATCTATTTTGGAAAAATAGATTTACTTTGTAGAGATTTTGAAAAAAATCTAAAGTTGTTTTGTGTTTGTTTACCATTATAAAAATCATTTTTGAGAACAAACACATGGTCCATGTTTTAAAAAAAATAGATTTTGAAAGAATCTATTGGAAATAGCTTTTCATTTTGGACTCAAAAATGATTTTTTTAACAAAATGATTTTTATGAAAATCTGAAACAAACACATCAAAAATAAAAAAAAGTGATTTTTTTAACAAAAAAATAGATTTTTGTGAGAAAAAATCTCAAACAAACGGGCCCAATATATCAAAATTATAAACGCATCTTCAACGTCTGTTTTGTAAGTAAATTTATGAACTAAATTGATTAACAAAAAATACATTTGAGAACTAAATTAACCAACTAAAAATATATTTGAAAACTAAAATAACTAATTAGAATATATTTGCAATTTTGATAAATTCATAAAATAAATATAAAAGAGGGATATATTTCCAAAGACCAAAATAATAGATTGTCCTTATATTAATTTTTTTATGAAACCAAAATGGAATATAAATAGCAACAACTAATCCTAACGAGTCATGCTATATGGCATGACAAAATACACGCACGAGATGCACGACACAGTTGATTATTGCTCCATGAAACATATATAGTAACAAACTTGCACTTTGCTACATATAAAAGATAAATAATATCAACCGTATTAAAGTGTTAGTTACTTAGATTTCAAATTTAAGTAAAAATTGATCATCAAATATACTTAAGACCGTGACCAATCGTTAGTTGGTTCAGTGGTGATTGGCGCTGAACTTAGTAGGGAGGACCACAGTTCAATCCCCACAACTGCGATCGGGAGGAGGCTGAAACTACTTGATGTCAGAACCGACTCTCGAACCAGATTAAACTGGTGGTGAAAACAAAAAAAATAAAATATATACATAAGACCTTTTAGTTTAGTTTTTTTTCAAACTTTTTATTTTCAATAAAATGATAAATTAGGTCAAATATATTTTCAATAAGCGCTTGATAGAAAAAAGTTGTTTAATTTTTATGAATAAAATATATAAATAAAAGACTTGTTAAAAAAACAACAATTACCAAACTTTAATTTTTTTTTAAAAACTCTTATTTTCACTTTTAACATTCAAATAACTTCTAGATTTAAAAAAGTCATGCCAAATAATACTTAAAAATTGATTAAATAAGAAAACTCCCACTAATCAACAAGACAAATAAGAAAACTACCACATAAATTTTGTTTAAGGCTAGAAAGAAACGATTATTAAATAAAAATAAAAAAGAAGCATAAGATATCTGCCACTAATCAACAAAACATTATAAGAAAACGACCACATATTGCATTGCCAATGTGTCGTGCGCGAGTGACGAAAAAATAGTGTCGTACACTATATCATTTTCCAATCCTAACTAGCATAAGATGTGCCAGATAAAACCTCAAAAGTTTACATAAAAACAACAAATATTGTTGAACACGCTAATGCGTAATCAAAAAGTTCTATATAAAACTGATTTTGCTTGTTAAATTAGTTTTATAATTAACCGAACTATAAATCTTTTACACGAATATTCTTATGAGAATCATGATAAATAAAGTTTCCTAAAACCAATAGATTGATTGCCTTTATTAATTGAATTTTCAATACTTTTTGATCTAAATAAATTGAAACCCCTCGTTTAGTTGTGTTGTTCATCGTTCTTATTTTTATTAATTATCAAATTAGAAATTTTTTGTGAAACAACCAAAATTTAACTACCTTATTACTGCATTTTATAACTTCAATAAATTTTGACCGCATACGACAGCGGATCATTGATTACAAAAATTAATAATGGATATGCCTAAACAAAAATAATATTTTTGTCAAAAAAAATTAATATCGGATAAATAAATAAATTCCACCTGACCAAAAAAAAAATTTCCATAAAAAAAATTGTAAATAATTTTATCTTTCTCTTCTAACACATTATAAATAGGACTTGACGTAAAACAAACGCCTTGGTTCTTGCTACTACAATTACAATCTTTCAATATCAATCTTTCTTAACCAGGGCCGGTCCCGAGATTTTGGAGGCCCGGAACAAATAATAAAAAGGACCCCTAATAATTTTTTTTAAGAAAAGAATTTCATTTATTTAAATTGTAAATAGCATCAACAACAACAAAAATAGTTATTTATTCATGTAACTAACATAAAGAAAAAGTCATTCCACAATGTTGAAAATGAACCGATAATTAAAAATTAAGCGATATATCATTCAAAATGAACCGAAATTTTTTAAAAAGAGTAATCTTCTATTTAAAATATAAACATCAATAATGTAAAAAAATAATCACTTTCAAATCAATAATAAAAAAATACACCTTCAAGCTAATATCATTAAAAATTGATAGTGTTTTTAATAAAAATTGCAAACTTAATATTAGAAATTAACTCTTCATTTTCAAAAAATTAATAAAATGTAGTTTTTTAAAAAAAATAAAAATAAAGTAGTGAAGTTTTTGAAGAAGTATAAAGTAGTGAAATTATTTATAAATTATCGAAAAAATAAATATAATTTCATAAAAAGAAATATAATTTTGAAATAATTTATGTAATGTAATGTTTAATATGAATGGGTATATATATATATATATTATTTAAATGTATTATGTAGTGTTTCAACTATTTGCTGGTTGTAGTGTTTTCATTCCCTTTATCACTTTCTTTTCTCTTTAAATAAGAGAAAACCAAAAACTAACACCACTGGGACTCGAACCCGCGTCCGCATGACCACAGGGCTAATACGCGCTCCACTGCGCCGACTTCAACTTCCTGTAAGATTTTACCATCAAATTATATTTAATCTAATTTTTAAATGATGGGCTTGAAAAAAAATAAAATTGAGGCCCCATAAATTATGAGGCCCAGTTCTGTACCACTGCTTGCACATGGCCATAGCCGGCCCTGTTCTTAACTCTGACTTAAAATTCATAATCGATTCATCCAATTTGTTTTCTGTTCTCTGTCAATCTTCATTACTCGAACCCTAGAAATTCTATCCTCTCTCTCGCGCGCGCTCAAAAACCTCACAACACAATGCAACACGTTCGTTAAACTCGCTCACTCGTCTACCTCTGATTCCGTAACTCGTTCTCTTTGTTTTCGATTTTTTCATCATGCCGAATGCTAAAGCTGATTCCAAAGCCGCTGATTACCGGTAAATCGTTTCTATTCGTTTTTCTTTTCTGTTAAAAAATGTTTCTGAACGGTTCCGTAAAAAATACGATTGTTATTTTAGGGTTAGGGTTTCATGTTTCTGCTGCCTTTGCTTGATTTGAAATGGAAAATAATTCTAAGAATCTTGACTGGATTATCAATTACTCTGCAATCCTCTCAAGTATGAATTTCATTTTTTGAAATTTTTCTAATTGATTTGATTCAATTTTGTCTTTGGTGTAGTAAACTCACACTGTTTACAAAAGCTTATTTGAGATAAATGTTGTTTTGAGTTTTTATTTTGGATTGCAACATTAACATGTTAATCTTGATTATCGAACAATGTGCTAAATTGGTGAACTTGATTATTCAAACCTATGAAGGATAATTTGGAAAAGTACAGTAGGAAATTGTATAATGGCTGAAAGAATTCTTAAGAAAAGTATTGAGATGATGTGTTTGGATGACCCTGGCAAGATTAATTTTTTTACCAAAAGTGTGGTTTACAATATGAATGCTTATTTTTTTTGGTCTAAATGCAATTTGAATATGAACATTTTATTCATAATTTGAAATACAAGTTGAGATGACCCTTGATAACGTCTTGATGCCTTCGAATATGGACTTTTATGTCTAAATGCAATTTGAATATGAACGTTTTATTCATAATTTGAATATGGTTGTGTGCCTTGATGCCTTTGAGGTGAAATTGAGTTTATGTCCCTTGATGTCCCAAAATTGAGTTTATGTCCCTGGATGTCCCAAAATTGAGTTTATGTCCCACGATGTCCCAAAATTGAGTTTATGTCCCTCGATGTCCCAAAATTGAGTTAATGTCCCTCGATGTCCCAAAATTGAGTTTATGTCCCACGATGTCCCAAAATTGAGTTTATGTCCCTCGATGTCCCTATATTGAATATCTCGATGTACCTAAATTGAGTTTGTGTCCCTCAATGTCCCTATATTGAATACCTCAATGTGCCTAAATTGAGTTTATGTAACTCAATGTCCCTAAATCGAGTTTATGTACCTCGATGTCCCTAAAATTGATTGTTTGATTGCAATTTCAATGTGAATACTTATTCATAACTACAAATGTAAGTGGAGAACACCTTTGATGCCTTAGATGTCCCAAAATTGAGTTTATGTCCCTCGATGTCCCAAAATTGAGTTTATGTCCACGATGTCCCAAAATTGAGTTTATGTCCCACGATGTCCCAAAATTAAGTTTATGTCCCTCGATGTCCCAAAATTGAGTTTATGTCCCTCGATGTCCCTATATTGAATATCTCGATGTACCTAAATTGAGTTTGTGTCCCTCAATGTCCCTATATTGAATACCTCTATGTGCTTAAATTGAGTTTATGTACCTCAATGTCCCTAAATCGAGTTTATGTACCTTGATGTCCCTAAAATTGATTGTTTGAATGCAGTTTCAATGTGAATACTTATTCATAACTACAAATGTAAGTGGAGAACACCTTTGATGCCTTAGATGTCCCTAAGTCGAGTTTATGTCCCTTGATGTCCCAAAATTGAGTTTATGTCCCTCGATGTCCCAAAATTGAGTTTATGTCCCTCGATGTCCCTATATTGAATATCTCGATTTACCTAAATTGAGTTTGTGTCCCTCAATGTCCCTATATTGAATACCTCTATGTGCCTAAATTGAGTTTATGTACCTCAATGTCCCTAAATCGAGTTTATGTACCTCGATGTCCCTAAAATTGATTGTTTGAATGCAATTTCAATGTGAATAGTTATTCATAACTACAAATGTAAGTGGAGAACACCTTTGATGCCTTAGATGCAAAGTTGAATATATGTCCCATGATGTTTGTAAATTAAATATATGTTTCTCGATGTCCCTATTAATGGTCTGAATGCAATTGCAATATGAAAGCTTAATCTTTATTATCCAACAATATGCTAAATTGGTGAATCTTGATTATTCAGAGTTAAGAAGATTAATTTGGAAAGTAAGAAATTGTATAATGGCTAAAAGAATTTGTAAGCAGAGAAGACCCTTGGCATCTTAGATTCAAAATTGAATATATGTATATCGATGTCCCTAAATTATTGTGTTCATCAGTAACTTGAATGTTGGAACTTTGAATTTTGGCTGTTGTTTATTTGAAAAGTGTGGCGATTCTAATGTAATCTTGATGCAACCTTTGTGTTGCATTTAAAATAGAGTTGGCATTGGAATATGCATCCGTGACAAACTTGATCAATTTGTGCTTTCAAAGACATAATGGATTGCCCTTCTTTGTGGAGTGGATTATGGTGAACCTCTTGGTGAGTATATGTCCCTAAATTGTTGGTATGTTTCTAGATGTCCCTAAATTTAATTTTATGCCCCTCGATGTCCCTAAAATTGATAGTTTGAATGCAGTTTCATTGCGACTGCTTATTGATAATTTCAAATGTAAGTGGAAATATATGTTGTTCCATAATGTCTATAAATTGAATATATGTTCCTCGATGTCCCTATTAATGGTCTGAATGCAATTGCAATATGAAAGCTTAATCTTGATTATCAAATAATATGCTAAATTGGTGAAAAATATGGATTATCTTGATTATTCAGACTTAAGAGTAAGAAATTGTATAATGACTAATTTGGAAAGTAAGAAAAATATTGAGATGATGTGTTTGGATGACCCTAACGAGATTAATTTTTTACCAAAAATGTGGTTTACAATGTTCTTATTCTATGGTCTAAATGCAATTTGAATATGAACGTGTTATTCATTACATGAAATACAAGTCGAGATGACCCTTGATGATGAATTTCTCATAACGGTAAATTGGGAAGAAGGTTGTGTGCTGCCTTCGGTGCTAAATTATTATATGTCTCTCGTTGTCCCTAATTTGAGTTTATGTACCTTGTTGTCCCTAATTTGAGTTTATGTACCTCAATGTCCCTAAATTGAGTTTATGTCTCTCGATGTCCCTTAAATTGATTTTTTGAATGCAATTTCAATGTGAATGCTTATTGATAACTTAAAACATAAGTCGAGAAGACCCTTGACACCTTACATTCATAATTGAATATTTGTCCCTAAATTGAGTTTATGTCCCCCGATGTCCCTAAATTGAATATATGTTCATTGATGTCCCTAAACTAGATATTCATAATTCGGCTCTGTTTTGTTGTAAATTATGAAGTTTATGGGAATAACGTATGGAACAAGTGCTGGACTCAAACATTACAGTCGAAATTGTGTTCATCAGTTGATTGAATGATGGAATTTAGCACGGAGATTGTGTTCTGTTTCAGAACTGATGCAGGGAGAACCTGCGACTGCTACAAGTTTGATACGGGCTGGTGCTCTGCAGAATGCTACAGTGGCTGGGCCGGGTGCAGCGCATACATATTCAGATACTGCTAATTGGAAAAGTCCTTCTCTGGGGCAATTCTAAGGTAATACTGATGCATCCTTTGCGTCACATTTAAATAGAGTTGGGATTGGAACACGCTTCCCTGACGAACGTGGTCAATTTGTGCTTCTTTGTGGAGTGGATTATGGTGAACCTCTTGGTGATTATATGTCGCTAAATTGATGGTATGTCCCTCGATGTCCCTAAATTTAATTTTGTGTCCTTCGATATCCCTAAAATTGTTGACCTGAATGCAATTTCAATGTGAATGCTTATTCATAATTGCATATATGCAAAATTGAATATATTCATAATGTAAGTGGAGAACACTCTTGGTGCCTTAGATGCAAAATTGAATATATGTCCCTCGATAGCCGTAAATTGAATATATGTTCCTCAATGTCCCTGTTGATGGTCTGAATGCAATTTCAATATGAATGCTTAATCTTTGATTATCCAACAATGTGCTAAATTGGTGAATCTTGATTATTCAAACCTAAGGCTAATTTGGAAAATAAGAAATTGTATAATTGCTAAAAGAATTCTTAAGACAAGTATTGAGATGATGTAATTTGATGACCCTAACGAGATGATTTTTTTACCAATAATGTGGTCTACAATATGAATTCTTGTTTTGTGGTCTAAATGAAATTTGAATATGAATGCTTTATTCGTAACTAGAAAGACAAGTCGAATTGACCCTTGATAATGATCTTTTTGTGTGCCTTGGTGCCTTCGAGGTGATCAGGTGAAATTAAGTATAGGTCCCTCGATGTCCGTAAATTGAGTTTATGTTCCCTCAATGTCCCTAAATTGAGTTTATGTCCCTCGATGTCTTATGAATTTCGATGTCCCTAAATTGAGTTTACGTGCCTCAAATGTCCCAAAATTGAGTTTATGTCTCTTGCAGTCCCGAAAATTGATGGTTTGAACGCAATTTCAACGTGAATGCTTATTCATAACTTCAAATGTAATTGTAGAAGACCCTTGGCGCCTTAGATGCAAAATTGAATATATGTCTCTCGATATCCATAAATTGAATATACGTATCTCGATGTCCCTCTTAATGTTTTATTGTCTATTATGAAGTTTATGGCAACAACGTATGAGAACAAGTATTAGAGTCAAGCTTTACAGTCGAAAATTGTGTTCATCAGTTGCTTGAATGTTGGAATTTAAGAATAGTATTGAGATGATGTGTTTGATGACCCTAACGATATTATTTTCTTTATAAAAAATGTGGTTTACAATATAGTTGCTTGAATGTTGGAATTTAAGAATAGTATTGAGATGATGTGTTTGGTGACCCTAACGAGATTAATTTTTTTTATCAAAAATGTGGTTTACAATATGAATTCTTACTTTATGGTATAAATGTACTCGAAATATGAGTGTTTTATTCATAACTTGAAATGCAAAGTCGGGACCCTTGATAAAGAATTTCTCATAACGGTAAACTGGGAAGGTGGTTGTGTGCCTTGGTGCCTTCGATGCTAAATTAGTATATGACCCTCGATGTCCCTAAATTGAGTTATGTCTCTCGATGCTCCTAAATTATGTTTATGTCCCTCGATGTCCCTATATTGAGTTTTTGTCCCTCGATGTCCCTAAATTGAGTTTATGTCCCTCAAAGTCCCTAAATTGAGTTTATGTCTCTCGATGTGCCTAAAATTGATGGTCTGAATGCAATTTCAATGTGAATGCTTTATTTATAACAATTCAAATGTAAGTGGAGAAGACCCTTCACACCTTAGATTCAAAATTAAATATTTGTCGCTAAATTGAATAGAACTTAATTAGTATACATTGCAGGTGGAAACATTTTTTACCCGTGCATTCAATCAAATCACGCTATGTAGATATTCGTGGTTGTATGGTGTATTTTGATTGGATGATCTGTTTTGTTGTCTATTATGTAGTTTAAGGGAACAACTTATGGGAACAAGTGCGCATTAAACTCCAAAAATTTGTTCATCAGTTGTTTGAATGTTGGAATTTTGTTCAGGGTCTGATGCAGGCAGAACTGGCAACTGCTTCGGGTCTGATACAGGCTGGTGCTGCACAGACATATTCGGCTGCTGTTAATTGGAAAGTCTGACCAGGATGATTCAAATGTAATATTGATACATCCGTTGTGTCACATTTAAATAGAGTTGGGATTGCTTGACCAAAAAATATAAAAATAGAGTTGAGATTGGAATATACTTCCCGACGAACTTGGTTAGTGTGTGTCTTCAAAGACAGAATGGATTGCCCTTCTTTGTGGAGTGGATTATGGTGAGCATGCCCCTAAATCGATGGTATGTCCCTCCATGTCCTTATATTTAATTTTATGTCCGTCGATGTCCCTAAAATTGATGGTCTTAATGCAATTTCAATGTGAATGTAAGTGGAGAACACCCTTGGCGCGTTAAATGCAAAATTGAATATATGTCTTGATTGTCCGTAAATTGAATATATGTTTCGAATTTATTCAAGCCGACCAACTGAACCGAACCCAAATAGTTCTTTGTTGTCATGGAATCGACTACAAGCTGTTCCAATTCATGGTCTTATGAATGCCTTCAGGCCGACCAATCGAGTCCACCACATGTCTTTCTTTGCTACCATGAAATCAACTTGGTGTTGTTATGATTCCTGATTTTACAAATTCCTTTCAGACAAACCAATCGAACCAACCCCATGTCTTTATTTGCTGCCATGGAATCAGTTTGATGTTGTTATGATTCATGATCTTATGAATGCTTTCCACCCTTCTACTCAGATTTACAAAAAATCCTAGGGAAAACCACACATCACTAGGGCTAACCTTGAGACTGTACATGTTCTTGAAAAAAAAAACAATACAATAAAAGACACACGTCGTTATCCATTTACTTTAAATAAGCACTTTAAGAAATAACTTTTTCTTAAGCATTATAGAGACATCATATACACAATAGACTATAGTTTCTTTTTAATGTGGCTTCTTGGGATCCAAGTCATCTAATATGGAACTTTGCCTCCCATGATGGAAGACAATTGTATTTTTAAAGTTGTAGCTCTCAGAATTAATTTTAATAAAGCTCATACAAACCATGGAACAATTTAATTAATTTGACTCTCATTTTCAATCTCTTTCAAAGGTATATCCAAGCTATACCATTCAACTTGCTAATTAATTGCAATGTTATATCAAAATATTCAGGATAGAATGGGAGGTGTATAGACATCAGACCCATTTTTATGTATTCTATAAACCACCTAAAAAAAGGCTGATATGCTGTTATGACCAAACCACCTAAATCTTTGTATCTTGTTCTTCATATTTTTCCTTTGATCTTTTGTGTGGTTTATTCTTGTCTATTGCTATAACATGCTAATTCATAAGTTATGTCCAACATGTCTTTCTCCGTTTGTAACTTAACATGCAGATACAAAAGAAAGAGATACGGGAATTGGTGCAGCCACATCTCAAGACGGATGTTTCATGTACTGCGATGCTAGGTGAGCATGTCATGCGTACATCTGTAGGTTCAGTAGAATACCCTTCTTTGCAGAATGCAAATATCTCCTGAGCAACACTCAATCTCACAATTTACACATACCTTATCCGTATTTTTCTTCATCATGTAATTTTTGGCTTATGAGTGAACATTTGCTCTATATGTACCTTTTTTATTTTTATGATGTGAAATTGTTTCTCCAGTATTTCACTTGGAAATTTTGTGTTTATTATGTTCATAGGTTATGATTTTTTATTTTGCATAGACTTTTAATCGCATATCATCGTGTAGACTGTAGATATTTTAGAATATTGTGATATATGATTGGACTTTTAAACACATTTATTCAGATAGGAATTCTCTCAACGATTCTTCAAGAACGTAGAAGTTCTAGATGCAATTTGTTAGTTCTATTTGAGAATCATGAAACCACTTTCAGTCAACCTCTTAACGTTGATTTTGATACAATACATAAAAAATATTGATATGAACTTATGAAGAGAAAACAAAAAGAGAGGTAACTTATAAAAATTAAATTAAATACAAATATACATTAGTGTTTCTTTCTTCTTGAACCATACAATCTCTTAATTGGTTAGTAATGCAGCAGATTATTTGTCAGATGGAGTGATACCAGAGAAGCTTGTGAGGATGAGGAATATTGGAGGAAGAACTGTGAGTTAATTTTTTTTTCCTAGTGTATACTCTTAAATATAAGCAAAACTTAATTACTTCTATCTTATTAAATGTTATTATTCTTAAATATAAGCAAAAGTTAACATATATATTATTTAAAATTAGCCTGTTTATTTGAGATTATCACAGCCATTTGAAGAGGTCAGAACAGAATTGATACTTGGTAGTTTGTTCCAATAAAAAATGTCATAAGCCGGCAGAGTGCTTACTTCCAAATGAATAAACTAGAAGGGAAGTTACCTGCATTATATAATATGAAATCAGTTTGAAATTTCAGGGATCTATTAATAAACAATGTAGAGTGACAGATTCAAAAACCTATTGTCAAATTTGTCTGTTCTGCCTCTAATTATAAAATAAAAAATAGTTTACTTCGCTTACACTTTACAGCATCTTTTTTGCACTACTTATAAATATGCCAATCTGTTGACTTAAATTGGTCAAATGCTGAATAGTATAAATTATTAAACTAGTCCCGAAAGACTAGTAACAAGAAATTTCGCCTTCAACATTACGTAGATATATAAGGTCGAAAAATTTGAGATGTAATTATCAGTTTACAGCCAAAGGATGAGAGCAACTTCAATGAAAATTATGTCTAAAGTTGGGTTGTTAATATTGTTACTAGTTTATGCCTTGTTTCTATCAAATTATGTTAACTGTAAAGTTGTTGCTGTTGAATGCTTAGCTTCTGACCATGAAGCTCTTATGGACTTCAAAAATGGGCTTGAGGATTCTCACAACCGTCTTGCTTCGTGGAGAAACACCAACTGTTGTCAATGGCATGGAGTTTCTTGTGATAACATCACAGGTGCGGTCGTTGCAATTGATCTCCATAACCCGCACCCAGTGCTCTTTGATTCTTCTCCCAGCAAGTACAAAATGTGGAACCTAAGTGGTGAGCTAAGACCATCTTTGATGAAGCTGAAGTCACTAACTCATTTAGACTTGAGCTTCAACACATTCAAGGAAATACCAATTCCCAAGTTCTTTGGATCAATAGTAAATTTGCAATATTTGAACATGTCAAATGCTGGCTTTGTTGGTTTAGTTCCACCTCATTTGGGTAACCTTTCTCGCTTGCAATATCTTGATCTCACGGATTATAGTTTGCATGTTGAAAATCTACGATGGGTGGCTGGCCTTGTCTCTTTGAAACATCTTGTTATGCATGGAGTTGACCTTTCATTGGTAGCAGAAACAGATTGGGTTAGTGCATTTAGTCAATTGCCTTTTTTAAAAGAACTAGATATATCTTTTTGTCAGCTTTATGGTCAAATTCCATCTCCCCCATCTCACAATTTTACTTCACTTGCTGTTCTAGATCTTCGTGTTAATAGTTTTGTTTCCAAGATACCTGAATGGCTTGTTAATATTAGCACCCTACAATATATTGGCATAAGAAATAGTGGTCTGTACGGAAAAATACCGCTTGGTTTTAGAGACCTACCAAACTTACAGTTTCTAGATTTAGGGGACAACTTCAATCTCACAGCAAATTGTTCTCAGTTCTTCATGAAAGGATGGAGAAATATACAAGTGCTTGATTTGTCATTTAGTAAATTACATGGACCACTTCCTTCATCCTTGGGAAACATGACTTCCCTCACTTACCTCGATCTTTCTTATAATGCTATAGAGGGTGTTATTCCTAGTTCCATTGGTCAACTCTGCAACTTGAATTATCTTGATTTAACAGAAAACATGGGAGGAACTCTACCGGAATTTCTTCAAGGAATAGATAATTGTCCTTCTAGCAAACCTCTTCATAAACTAGAGTTTTTTGCAATGAGCAACAGCCAATTGCGTGGTCGAATCCCAGATTGGTTAGTTCAACTTGAAAATCTAGTTACTCTAAGTCTTGCACATAATCTTCTTGAAGGTCCAATTCCTGCTTCCTTAGGGTTATTGCAAAGTATTATCAAATTGGAACTTCAAGATAATAAATTAAATGGTACCATTCCAAATAGTTTAGGACAACTTTCTATGTTGTCACAATTAGATGTTTCTTCCAATCAGTTGTCTGGCATGGTAACTGAAGACCATTTTTCAAAGCTTAGTAAGTTGAAAATTTTAATCATGTCTTCCAATTCTTTCACTTTAAATGTAAATGCAAATTGGCTACCACCAATCCAAGTATCTTTTCTTCATATGGCTTCATGTCATTTGGGGCCTTCATTTCCACCGTGGTTGAAATCACAAAGTAAGCTCCAGTATTTAGACTTTTCAAATGCAAGCATTTATGGTTTTATACCAAATTGGTTTTGGGATATTTCATCCCACTTGATAATTTTCAATATGTCTCATAATGAGTTACAAGGTTGGCTTCCAAATCCTATGCCTATAGGAATTGCCACTTCTTTTGCTACTCCTGTTATGGTTGATCTTAGCTTCAATCATTTTGACGGACCACTTCCTGTTATAACACCTGGATTCGGGATGCTAGATCTCTCACACAATAACTTTTCCGGTGAAATTCCGTGGAACATAAGTCAACGCATGGCTATTGTGGGATATTTATCTCTTTCTCATAATCAACTCCACGGAGAAATACCATTTTCTTTAGGAAATATGACCTATGCTACTGTCATTGATCTTTCGAGAAATAACTTAACAGGAAGAATCCCTCCCAACCTTGGAAATTGCACTATGCTGGATGTAGTAGACCTTGGGAATAATAATTTGTTTGGGACAATTCCTAGTTCTTTGGGCCATTTAAAACGTCTCAGATCACTGCATCTTAATGATAATCATTTTTCAGGGGATTTGCCATCATCTTTAAGAAATTTGTCAAGTTTGGACACCATGGATATTGGCTACAATATATTGTCTGGTACTATTCCAACTTGGTTCGGGGAAGGTTTTCCATTTCTTAGGATTCTTATTTTAAGGTCTAATGCATTTTCCGGAGAGTTGTCACTTGAGTTTTCAAAACTAGGTTCCTTGCAACTCCTTGACCTTGCTAGAAATGACTTGACTGGCAACATACCTGCGCGCTTGGGTGATCTAAAAGCAATAATCCAAGTGCAGAAGAAAAATAAGTATTTGCTGTATGGAAAATTTGAAGAACACTACTATGAAGAAAGCTTAAATGTATATATGAAAGACCAAGTATTAGAGTATACCAGGACTCTCTCCCTTGTTACTGGCATAGACCTTTCTGATAACAACTTCAGTGGAAATATTCCTAGTGAAATAACAAAACTGCTTGGTTTGGTGGTTCTCAATCTGTCAAGAAACCATATAACCAGCGAAATTCCTGGAACCATGTCAAATTTGCTTCAACTATCATCTCTTGATCTCTCAAACAATCAACTTTCAGGAACAATTCCTTCAGGCTTGTCTTCCTTATCATTTTTGGGGTCCCTAGATTTGTCCAACAACAATCTCTTGGGTGTGATTCCTTATACAGGTCATATGACAACCTTTGATGCAATAACTTTTACCGGAAATCCTGGTTTATGCGGTCCTCCACTTCCTGTGAAGTGTTCAGGTGATGATGACAAGAAACAAGGTAATGACGATTCAAATGACGAGGGATTGTTTGATAGCTGGTTTTACTTGAGTCTTGGTTTGGGGTTTGTAGCTGGCATTCTAGTTCCTTATTTCATTTTAACAATGAAGAGCTCTTGGGGTGATGTTTACTTTGATTTTGTGGATCAAGTTATTCACAAATTATTAAGACTCACACACAGACAAGGAGTAAATCACGCTCAAAGGAGGAATATACCTCAGAGGCGGTAGTTTATACTGATGTATGTAAAATTTCATATATGATTTTATGTACCATCCAAAGTAAAATAAAAAGGGCAAGATTAAAAAAATTAGTTATAATACCTATCTATTTGGTTTGTCCTCAAACTTTTGATGTTATTCTTATTTGTATTGCTCAAGGTATTGCTAATGATATGCATAAGGTTCCTTTCCAAAAAAAAAATAGTTGAGTTGTAACATTCCAATTTTTAAAGAGTTATTGTTGTGACTTTTCATCTTAGAACCTAGTCTTGGTACATCATGGGGATTGCATTGTAATTGCCTTTGTATATAGACAGAGGTCTTGTTATTATAAATTTAAAAAGGTGATAATGACGATAAAAATATTAAGAAAAACAGTGCTTCTTATCTTATTTTGAAACTGCTGAATAATGAGATCCACCTGAACATTCTCTAGTTCTACCTTACTGCTTCACATATCATGCATATAGCATCTTGGAGTCTTGATTCGTTGGTCAATCTGGACCATTTTTGTTTTTCTGTAGCTATGCCATAGTTTTCCCTAAAACATCATGCTTTTCGAGCAAACTTGACTTTCGAATGTGTGCTTCTCGAACTGATCCTGTACACAGTACTGGACTAAGCATGTCAAAGAAGTGGTACAAGTACGATTGACTGCTTCTTTATTTGTCTGTTAAACTGTTAAATATACCAACCTGATGATATTACTGCTGCTCCTCAAGCATTGGAATCAATTACTCTTTTTTCATCTTTTCTGTTCTAAATTCAATATTTTGAGCAACTTAATCTGCATACACATCATTTTACTGGTATACTTTTTACTGTTTGATATACATGGGACAAGGACTTTTTTTTTATTTAGAGGGCATTTGTGTAAGCAAGCAGCTTACCGCATAATTATTTGTGTATATATACGCTGTTTTTATAATCGAAGAGGAAACAAAAAGAAACTCTACATAAGCTATGTATGTGAGCTGTTTTCATAAGCTATTTGATTAACTTATGAAGTACGAAACTAAGTTTAGAATCTAGTTGACAGGTAGGTTTTTTTAAAATAATTACACAAGTATATATACTAGGAAATTAAACTGTGATTTTGAGGTCCTTACAAAGGGGCACCCTATGCTACAAATGAGTCCCATTGGTGATGTAGTGCTGGGTGGTGGGATATAATGTGTGCCTTTATGGAGATATTGAATGTGATTCCTTATCATCATGTGTAGAGGCTAATGGCAATCACATTAAAACCTAGTCTCATTATTCAGTTGTTATCCTATGATTTTTGGGGGTCTGTGAGGGGGATACTGTATTTTGGACTATTTGTAGCAGTGTGTCACCTACATTACAATGTGCTGGTTCAAGAAAGAAAAAAATAGGTGGTTTTGTAACATCAACCATAGTTGTCAAACTCAAGTTTACACATAAACCGTACAAAGTTTATGACTGAAAATCGAGTTAACAAACTCAACTCTGATGAGTTAAAACCTCGCTCATCAACGAAGGGTCGGGACTCGGGTCTGTAGTCAAGTATCGCGAGTTTCATAGAATTTTGAATTTGACAACCTTGACCTTAACTATACAAAGCACCAGAAAACTAAATTTCAAAGAAATCTAAAATTAAAACATATGGTGTCTGATTCTATATATGGTTTAAAAATATCAGGTTTACTTTGTGAGTTCGTTTTCTATTTTCATTGGAAGTGAATGTCAAATAACCGATTATCCCAAAAGCTTAAGCTGTTAGGATTAGCTATATCAATGGTTTTATATTATTTCTAACAGTGAACAAATGATCAAAATGTTTAGTAATGCAGAAGATTATATAGGTTTGATGGAATAAAAGGGAATGAACACATCTTTAGATTATATAGAAATTTGAGTTAATTTCCGCTTTATACCTCACTGTTTCATAACCATTCTCTCTAATAACAAAGGGGAATGAACACCTCTTCTGTCAATAAATAACCAGTTAGTTTTTTTTTTGTTCTGTTTTAAGTTGTATAGTTGATTAACCAAGGGCTACATAACAACAATTAATCACACGTCTTACCACAAATTTAAAGGGAATATAGAAAATAGGCATATTTGTGTATTTCAAAAAGAAAATTGATGGCTGCTTCTGATTCAAAGCATGAGAATGTTGAACTTCTGTTCCCTCCCGAGGAAGTAACTCCTGGTGAAAGAATATGGTTTGGATCTGAAGATGAAAAGGACAACCTGATGTGCCACTCCGAATGAGGCAATAACTCTACTTGAATATGTATTACATCCGCAAAACTTGCACTGTAATAATATATATATGTGTATGAAAGCGCGCATGCACGATTGCTTAGTTAATTGCAAAAGTTCTTGAATTTATAGATCACAGAAGTGTAAAGATGATCGTTTTTCTCATATCTCACATGAACAAGTTTGACAGAAAGATTGTTGAGAACGAGGATGCCCGGGATTATGTTAATGACTGGCCTGAATTGAAACTAGTCCCGATATTTTGGATTTCAAAATATTAAGGATATAATGGGAGGTGTATAGACATCAGATCCATTTTTATGTATTCTATAAACCAGCTAAGAAATAGCTGATATGCTGTTATGACCAAACCACCTAAATCTTTGTATCTTGTTCTTCATCGTTTTCCTTTGATCTTTTGTGTGGTTTATTCTTGTCTATTGCTATAACATGCTAATTCATAAGTTATGTCCAACGTGTCTTGTTCTTCATCGTAACTTAACATTCTTGTATAATAACATGCAGATACAAAAGAAAACGATACGGGAATTGGTGCAGCCACATCTCAAGACGGACGTTTCATGTACTGAGATGCTAGGTGAAAATGTATTGTGAGTTAATTTTTTTTTCCTAGTGTATACTCTTTTTGGTCTCTAATATAAATAACAAAATTGTTTTATATGATGATCTTAAATATAGGCAAAAGTGAATTACTTCTATCTTATTCAATGTTATTATTCTTTAAATGTTATTATTGTTAAATATAAGCAAAAGTTAACATATATATTATTTAAAACTAGCCTGTTTATTTGAGATTATCACAGCCATTTGAAGAGGTCAGAACAGAATTGATACTTGGTAGTTTTTTCCAATAAAAAATCTCATAAGCCGGCAGAGTGCTTACTTCCAAATGAATAAACTAGCAGGGAAGTTACCCGCATTATATAATATATGAAATCAGTTTGAAATTTCAGTGATCAATTAATAAACAACGTAGAATGATGGATTCAAAACACCTATTATCAAATTTGTCTGTTCTGCCTCTAATTATAAAACAAAAAAATAGTCTTTACAGCGTCTTTTCGCACTACTTATAAATATGCCAATCTGTTGACTTAAATTGGTCAAATGCTGAATAGTACAAATTATTAAACTAGTCCCGAAAGACTAGTAACAAGAAATTTTGCCTTCAACATTACGTAGATATATAAGGTCGAAAAGTTTAAGATGTAATTATCAGTTTACAGCCAAAGTACAAGAGCAACTTAAATGGAAAATATGTCTAAATTTGGGTTGTTAATATTGTTACTGGTTTATGCCTTGTTGCTTCTATCAAATTATGTTAACTGTAAAGTTGTTGCTGTTGAATGCTTAGCTTCTGACCATGAAGCTCTTATGGACTTCAAAAATGGGCTTGAGGATTCTCACAACCGTCTCGCTTCGTGGAGAAACACCAACTGTTGTCAATGGCATGGAGTTTCTTGTGATAACATCACAGGTGCGGTCATTGCAATCGATCTGCATAACCCGCATCCAGTGCTCTTTGATTCTTCTCCCAGCAAGTACGAAATGTGGAACCTGAGTGGTGAGCTAAGACCATCATTGATGAAGCTCAAGTCACTACGTCATTTAGACTTGAGCTTCAACACATTCAAGGAAATACCAGTTCCTAAGTTCTTTGGATCACTGGTGAATTTGCAATATCTGAACCTGTCAAATGCTGGCTTTGTTGGTTTAGTTCCACCTCATTTGGGAAACCTTTCTCACTTGCAATCTCTTGATCTCACATCTGATAGCTTGCATGTTGAAAATATACAATGGGTGTCTAGGCTTGTCTCTTTGAAACATCTTGCCATGGATGGAGTTGAACTTTCCTCAGTAGCAAGAACAGATTGGGTTAGTGCATTAAACCAGCTACCTTATTTAATAACATTGCATCTATCTTCTTGCCAACTTTTTGGTCAAATTCCTTCTCTTTCATTTCTCAATTTTACTTCACTTGCTGTTTTAGATCTTAGTTCCAATATGTTTAATTCAAAGATACCGGATTGGCTTGTTAATATTAGCACCTTACAACATATTGACATAAGCCTTAGTGGTTTGTACGGAAAAATACCTCTTGGTTTGAGAGACCTACCAAAACTACAATATTTGAATTTAGGGCGCAACTATATTCTCACAGCAATCTGTTCTCAACTCTTCATGAATGGATGGGGAAAGATACAAGAGCTTGATTTGTCAATGAATAAATTACATGGCAGACTTCCTTTATCCTTGGGAAACTTGACTTCTCTCACTTACCTTAGTCTTTCTTCTAATGCTATTGAAGGTGTTATTCCTAGTTCCATTGGTCAACTATGCAACTTGAATACTCTTGATTTATCAGAAAACAACTTGACGGGCACTCTACCAAAATTTCTCCAAGGAACAGATAATTGTACTTCCAGAAAACCTCTTCCTAATTTGGAAAATTTTTTCGTTTACAAAAACCAACTCCAAGGTGAAATTCCAGATTGGTTAGCTCAACTTGAAAATCTTGTCCGTCTAATTCTTGCACATAATCAGCTTGAAGGTCCCATTCCTGTTTCCTTAGGACAACTTTCTAAGTTGTCACGCTTAGATGTTTCTTCCAATCAATTGACAGGCATGGTAACTGAAGAGCATTTTTTGAAGCTAAGTAAGTTATCAATTTTGGTTTTGTCTTTCAATTCATTTACTTTAAATGTTAGTGCCAATTGGCTACCACCATTCCAAGTATCTTATCTTGAAATGGCTTCATGTGTTTTGGGGCCTTCATTTCCACCTTGGCTGAAATCACAAAGTAAGCTTGAACATTTAGACTTTTCTAGTGCTAGCATTGTTGGTTTTATTCCAAAATGGTTTTGGGATATTTCACCCCAATTGAGAGTTTTAAACATGTCTCATAATGAGTTGCAAGGTTGGCTTCCAAATCCAATTACCGTGGCAAATTTATATTCTTATGTTGCGCTTGATCTAAGCTTTAATCTTATCAACGGACCGATCCCTGTTATAGCTCCTGGATTTCAGATTCTAGATCTCTCACACAATCGTTTTTCTAGTACAATCCCATTGAACATAAGTCAATACGTCGATAATGTGGCATTTTTATCTCTTTCTCATAATCAACTCCATGGAGAAATACCACTGTCTTTAGGAGCAATGCCCGATGTTACTGTCATTGATCTTTCAGGAAATAACTTAACAGGAAAGATCCCACAAAACCTTGCAAATTGCTCTTATCTGAATGTAGTAGACCTTGGGAATAATAATCTGTATGGAAACATTCCTGGTTCTTTGGGCCAGTTAAACAGTCTCAGATCACTGCACCTTAATGACAATCACTTTTCAGGGGATTTGCCATTGTCATTAAGAAATTTGTCCCGTTTGGAAACCATGGATCTTGGCTACAATATACTGTCTGGTGTTATTCCTACTTGGTTTGGACAAGATTTTCCATCTCTGAGAATTTTAATTTTGAGGTCTAATGCATTTTTTGGAGAATTGTCACTTGACTTTTCAAAATTCGATTCTTTGCAAGTCCTTGACCTTGCTAGTAATGATTTTAGTGGCAACATTCCAGCTAGCTTGGGTGATTTGAAAGCAGTAACGCAAGTGCAGAGAAAAAATAGATACTTATTGTACGGAAAATTTGGAGGTCACTACTATGAAGAAAGTTTGTTTCTGTATACAAAAGGCCAAACACTACGGTATACCAAGACTCTTTCCCTTGTTACTGGCATAGACCTTTCTGATAATAACTTCACTGGAAATATTCCTAATGAAATAACAAAACTATTTGGTTTGGTGGTTCTCAACTTGTCAAGAAACCATATAACTGGCAAAATTCCTGGAACCATGTCAAATTTGCTTCAACTATCATCTCTTGATCTGTCAAACAACCAACTTTCAGGAACAATTCCTCCAGGCTTGTCATCCTTATCATTTTTGGGGTCCCTAGATTTGTCCAACAACAACCTCTTTGGTGTGATTCCTTATACAGGTCATATGACAACCTTTGATGCAATAACTTTTACCGGAAATCCTGGTTTATGCGGTCCTCCACTTCCTGTGAAGTGTTCAGGTGTTGATGACAAGAAACAAGGTAATGATGATTCAAATGATGAGGGATTGTTTGATAACTGGTTTTACTTGAGTCTTGGTTCGGGGTTTGCAGCCGGCATTCTAGTTCCTTATTTCATTTTAACAATGAAGACTTCATGGGGTGATGCTTACTTTGATTTTGTGGATCAAGTTATTCACAAATTTTTAAGGCTCACACACAGACAAGGAGTAAATCGCGGTCAAAGGAGGAAGATTCCTCAAAGGCGGTAATTTATACTTTGATAAGGATGTATGCTAATATTTCATATATGATTTTATGTACCATCCAAGATAAAATAAAAAGGTCAAGATTAAAAAAGTTAGTTATAATACCTACATATTTGGCTTTTCCTGACACTAGTGATGTTATTCTTATCTTTATTGCTCATGATGTTGCTAATGATACGCATATGGTTCCTTTCCAAACAAAAAAAGTTGAGTTGTAGGTAACACTCCAATTTTTAAAGAGTTAAAGTAGGCATATTATTGTTTTTGAATGTATTTAGTGTGAGAAGAGAGTAATAGTTGTGGCTTTTCATCTTGGAACCTGGTCTTGGTATAGTTGTATTGTATCCTATGATTTCTGGGGGTGTGTCAGGGAGATATTGTATTTTGGACTATTTGTAGCAGTGTGTCACCTACATTACAATGTGCTGGTTCAAGAAAGAAAAAATCGAGTTTACACATAGAACCGTACAAGTTTGTGACTCAAAATCGAGTTAACTTGATTATAAAGATATAATTGTTTCTGTATAATCTTAGGTAGACTTGTTTAACCTCGAATAGACTTGAGTGTTATGACTTTGTGATGAACAAAACATTAACCTCATTGTTGTAGCACACAGAAGCATCCAACACCTGAGCGTGAACATAAATATGCAAAGGAGGTACACGATGTTGTATCGAGAAAATTAAACGAAGTCATGAACCAGAAAACATGAACAAAAGTTATCATTGCAAGTTTAGAATGAACCCAACAGGACTGCTAGGTAAACAAACTCAACTCTGATGAGTTAAAACCTCGATCATCAACAAAGGGTCCGGACTCGGGTCTGTAGTCCAGTCTCACGAGTTTCATAGAACTTTGAATTTGACAACCCTGACCTTAATTATACAAAGCACCAGAAAACTAAATTTCAAAGAAATCTAAAATTAAAACATATGGTGTCTGATTCTATATATGGTTTACTTTGTGAGTTCGTTTTATATTTTCATTGGAAGTGAACAAATGATCAAAATGTTTAGTAATGCAGAAGATTATATAGGTTTGATGGAATAAAAGGGAATGAACACATCTTTAGATTATATAGAAATTTGAGTTAATTTCCTCTTTATACCTCACTGTTTCATAACCATTCTCTCTAATAACAAAGGGGAATGAACACCTCTTCTGTCAATAAATAACCAGTTAGTTTTTTTTTTTGGTTCTGTTCTAAGTTGTATAGTTGATTAACCAAGTGCTACATAACAACAATTAATCACACGTCGTACCACAAATTTATAGGGTATATAGAAAATAGGATCCTTTCTTTGCATGTATACTTCCACCTTTCTCAGTACAATTATTTTATAATTAACAATTAAAAACATCATTTTGTTTTACCTGTTTATTTAAGATGTTTAAAAATGGATAGATTATTGATTAAACAGTCTTTGGAAGAGGTCAGAACAAAATTGATAGTTTCAATCAAAATTACAGAAGCCGACAGAAAGCATGTTTCAAATGGCCTGCATTATAAAATATGAAACCAATTTGACTTTTTATTTTTAATTTATTGGACTCATTATGTTCTATATAGTTGTTTTTAATAATATGCATTTTGTAGTATCTGTGAACATTTAGTTTAGTTTTGATTGTGACCCCTTGCATGGAAAACAAGAACAAGTTAGGATGGATAAGAAATGGTCAAATGTTCTCCTCTTTGACTCGTGGTATAAATATAATATAACTTGCTTTTCCAAAAAATAAATCAAATAGGCATAAAAAACAAAGTTTTGATTGTGACCTTGGTTTTCACAATTGATATATAATTATCAGTTTGCAACCAGAGGATAGAGAAACTTCAATGGAAAACATGTCTCAAATTGAGTTGTTAATATTATTAGTTTATATCTTGTTATTTGCAATTGCTGTAAAGAGTAATAATGCTGTAGCTATTGAATGCTTAGCTTCTGACCATGAAGCTCTTATGGACTTCAAAAATGGGCTAGAGGATTCTCACAACTGGCTCACTTCGTGGAGAAGCACCAACTGTTGTCAATGGCATGGAGTTTATTGTGATAACATCACAGGTGCAGTCGTTGCAATCGATCTCCATAACCCGCATCCAGTGCTCTTTGATTCTTCTCCCAGCAAGTACGAAATGTGGAACCTGAGTGGTGAGCTAAGACCATCTTTGATGAAGCTCAAGTCACTAAGTCATTTAGACTTGAGCTTCAACACATTCAAGTATATACCAATTCCTAAGTTCTTTGGATCACTGGTAAATTTGCAATATTTGAACCTGTCATATGCTGGCTTTGATGGTTTAATTCCACCTCATTTGGGAAACCTTTCTCACTTGCAATCTCTTGATCTCTCATCTGATGACTTGCGTGTCGAAAATCTACAATGGGTGTCTGGCCTTGTCTCTTTGAAACATCTTACCATGGATGGAGTTGACCTTTCGTTGATAGAAGGACCAAACTTGGTTAGTGTATTAAACCAGCTTCCTTTTTTAATGGAATTGCATCTCTCTAATTGCCATTTTTTGGGTCAAATTTCATCTCTTCCATCTCTCAATTTTACTTCACTTTCTGTTTTAGATCTTAGTTATAATAAATTTGTTTCAAAGATACCTGATTGGCTTGTTAATATTAGCACCTTACAACATATTGACATAAGCAATAATGGTTTGTATGGAAAAATACCTCTTGGTTTAAGAGATCTACCAAAACTACAATATTTGAGTTTAGGGTACAACTACAATCTCACAACAATCTGTTCTCAACTCTTCATGAATGGATGGGGAAAGATACAAAAGCTTGATTTGTCAATGAATAAATTACATGGCAGACTTCCTTCATACTTTCAAAACTTGACTTCTCTCACTTACCTGGATCTTTCTTCTAATGCTATTGAGGGTGGTATTCCTAGTTCCATTGGTCAACTCTGCAACTTGAATACTCTTGATATATCAAAAAACAACTTGACGGGCACTCTACCAAAATTTCTCCAAAGAATAGATAATTGTCCTTCCAAAAAGCCTCTTCCTAATCTGGAATATTTGTTCATCAGCTACAACCAGCTGCATGGTAAAATCCCATATTGGTTAGTTCAACTAGACTGTCTAGAATATCTAGACCTTGCCCATAATTTGCTTGAAGGTCCCATTCCTGTTTCTTTAGGGTCATCGCAAAATCTTACATTTATGCAACTTAAAGGGAATAAATTTAATGGCACTCTCCCAAATAGTTTAGGACAACTTTCTAAGTTGGTATGGTTAGATGTTTCTTCCAATCAATTGACAGGCATGGTAACTGAAGATCATTTTTCGAAGCTAAGCAATTTATCGGTTTTGTTCTTGTCTGACAATTCATTCACTTTAAATGTTAGTGTCAATTGGATACCACCATTCCAATTATATTTTCTTAGTATGCGCTCATGTGGTTTGGGGCCTTCTTTTCCACCTTGGCTGAAATCACAGAGTAAGATCCAATATTTAGACTTCTCCAATGCTAGTCTCATTGGTTTTATTCCTAATTGGTTTTGGGATATTTCAACCCACATGACATATATAAACATATCTCATAATGAGTTACAGGGTTGTCTTCCAAATCCAATTCCCACCGCATTTTCTACTAGTTTTGCGCTTGATCTAAGCTTTAATCTTCTTGACGGACCAATTCCTATTACAACTTCGGGATTCCATTTACTAGATCTCTCTCACAATTACTTTTCTGGTGCAATCCCATTGAACATTAGTCAAGACATGAATTATATGGAATTTTTATCTCTTTCAGATAATCAACTCGATGGGGAAATACCATTGTCTTTAGGAGAAATGTTTTATGTTACTGTCATTGATCTTTCGCGCAACAACTTAACTGGAAAGATCCCACCAAGACTTGCAAATTGCTCTGCTTTGGAAGTACTAGACCTTGGGAATAATAATCTGTTTGGGACAGTTCCTGGGTCTCTGGGCAGGTTAAAAGGCCTTAGATCACTACATCTTAATGACAATCACTTTTCAGGAGATTTGCCACCATCTTTAAGAAATTTGTCAAGTTTAGAAACCATGGATCTTGGATACACTAAATTGTCAGGTATTATTCCAACTTGGTTTGGAGAAGGTTTTCCATTTCTTAGAATTCTTATTTTGAGGTCTAATGCATTTTCTGGAGAATTGTCACTTGAGTTTTCAAAACTAGATTCTTTGCAAGTCCTTGACCTTGCTAGAAATGACTTGACTGGAAGCATTCCTGCTAGCTTGGGTGATCTGAAAGCAATAGCTCAAGTCCACAGGAAAAATAAATACTTACTATATGGAGATGGAGGTCACTACTATGAAGAAAGGGTGGAGGTGCATATGAAGGACCTAATACTAATGTATACCAAGACTCTCTCCCTTGTTACCAGCATAGACTTTTCTGATAACAACTTCAGTGGAAATATTCCTAGTGAAATAACAAAACTATATGGTTTGGTGGTTCTCAATTTGTCAAGAAACCATATAACCGGCGAAATTCCTGGAACCATGTCAAATTTGCTTCAACTATCATCTCTTGATCTCTCAAACAACCAACTTTCAGGAACAATTCCTCCAGGCTTGTCATCCTTATCATTTTTGGGGTCCCTAGATTTGTCCAACAACAATCTCTTGGGTGTGATTCCTGATACAGGTCATATGACAACCTTTGATGCAATAACTTTTACCGGAAATCCTGGTTTATGCGGTCCTCCACTTCCTGTGAAGTGTTCAGGCGATGATGACAAGAAACAAGGTAATGATGATTCAAATGATGAGGGATTGTTTGATAACTGGTTTTACTTGAGTCTTGGTTTGGGGTTTGCAGCCGGCATTCTAGTTCCTTATTTCATTTTAACAATGAAGACTTCATGGGGTGATGTTTACTTTGATTTTGTGGATCAAGTTATTAACAAATTTTTAAGGCTCACACATAGACAAGGAGTAAATCATGGTCAAAGGAGGAAGCTTCCTCGGAGGCGGTAGTTTATACTTTATATATGTATGTACAATTTTCTTTGATCAGGATGTATGTTAAAATTTCATATATTATTTTATGTACCATCCAAGATAAAATAAAAAGGTCAAGATTATAAAAGGTAGTTATAAGACCTGCATATTTGGCTTGTGCTCAAACTTTTGATGTTATTCTTATATGTATTTCTCAGGGTATTGCTAATGATATGCATATTATTATTTTTTAAAACAATTAAAAGCTTTTAAATAGGATAGTTGTGGCCGTCTTAAAATGTGATTAGAGTAAAACGTATTAGTGAAAAGCCTGATAAGTTTGGTGTTCTATTATGTTATAGTTGGAAAGCCTAATTAGAATATTGTGCTTTGGTTATTTGGTGTTCTATTCTATTCACTTAGTTCTTCACGGTTAAAGAAGGAGACATGTTCTGTAATTAGTGAGAAAAGAGAGTAATAGTTGTGGCTTTTCATCTTGGAACCTGGTCTTGGTATATAGTAGTTGTATTGTATCCTATTATTTGTGGGGGTGTGTGAGGAAGCTACTGTTGCAAAATCAATTTCTGATACTGAACTTTGGCCATTTTAATCATGCACAAGGTTGCAGTTGATAGATACAGATCTTGGAGGTTCTTTCCCAGAACCATCATTGAGTGGGAGAATATATTACACATCGCGACTGAATGGTAAGTGAAAGGGAGAATAGGACTGTGATGCTTGCTATATGAGACAAATATGACTAGAAGTTTTGGACAGATGTTGCATGCACTACAGTATTTTTTGCTCAACAGACTAACTACAATGACTGATATTGGAGAGATGTCATATTTCTTGGGAACGTAGGCTTAAGCAAAATCAGATGCAGGAATCCTTGTATATAAAAAGAAGTATGCTGATGAGATTATAAAGAAGTTCAATATGAGCAAAAGCAAGCCCATGATGAGAATGAGAAGCTTATCAAAGAAAATGGGTCTAGAAGACTTGAAGAAGCATACAGAAGCTGTTAGTGTCCTTTCAAGATTTCTGCACTCTGCTAGTGAGGAAATGCCCAATGAGGTTGAGACTGTTAAGTCTATTACATACAATGATATAACATCAGCCATAGTTGTCAAACTCGAGTTTATTCGTACAACCGTAAAAGTTTATGACTACTCTTGTTATCAAACTCAAGTTAATTTGTATAAACTATGGTAGACTTGTTTAGCCTCGAATAGACTTGAGAGTTTGACAAACACAGTAGTTAAGTATTTTTTTTTTAGGAAAACCAATATAACAATTGAATGATAAGACTTCGTGATGAACAAAACATTAACCTCATAAGTATCCAACATCCGAGTGCGAACCCATAGGTAAGCGATGTTGTATTGAGTCTTAACCTCATAACTTCAAAATAAACGAAGTCATGAACCATAAAACATGAACAAACTTATCATTGCAAGTTTGGAATGAACCCTATAGGACCTAGCTCTTCAACGAAGGGTCGGGACTCGGGTCTGTAGTCCGGTCTCACGAGTTTCATAGAATTTTGAATTTGACAACCTTGACCTTAACTACACAAAGCACCAGAAAACTAAATTTTAAAGAAATCTAAAATTAAAACATAAGGTGGCTGATTCTATATATGTTATCATTCTGAATATTTGCCTAAAGTTTTTGCCTGTCACTGAATAGCCTTTTTGCATGTGTACAGGCAAGGAAGTGATAGCATAGAATAGATAAAACAAAGCAGAAACAAAATCTGAGATACTGCACAATTGATAAATTACAAGACAAAGAGAATAACAATCCCAGAGTATAGTCTCCTCAAAGAGGTCAGGACATCTCTCTTGCGCGCCTTAAAACAAAGAACAAAGAAAGAAGAAATTTTGGCGCTGCGTTGAACTAAACTCTCCAATGCTGCTGCACCTCCTCCAGTACTCTCTCTCACTCTCTCATCATCATGTAAACAACTTGAAGAGTAGTTGTCAATTGGAAGAAACTATCAGATTCTTCCACAACAATCAGAAGAGACGCAAGAAATATTTAGGACCGTCCGTATACTGTTCCAGCAGCGGTATTCCCATCCGTTCTTCTCTACCTTCTATTGACCAATTGATTAATGATGCTGTTATATATTCTGGTGGTGTGTGTATATATTAGTGTCAGTGTTGTGTTTGGCGTTCACTGTTCATGTATGTGCCAGATTCATAGTTCATAAGCTAACTTTCCAAACATGTCTTACAAAAAATTATAGGGTATATAGAAAATAGGATCCTTTCTTTGCATGTATGCTTCCACCTTTCTCAGTACAATTATTCTTAATTAACGACTAAAACATGATTTTTTTTACCTGTTTATTTAAGATATTTAAAAACCGATAGATTATTGATTACAGAGTCTTTGGAAGAGGCCAGAACAAAATTGATAGTTTCAATCAAAATCACAGAAGCCGGCAGAATGTATGTTTCAAATGGCCTGCATTATAAAATGTTAAAGTAGGCATTTTTAAAATGCCAACTTTAACATTTTAAAAATCAAATGTTACAACTATACTATAGGTCTTGACTTTTTTTTTCTTTGGGCAACTTTTTGAATCATATATGAAATTTTAACATACATCTTGATCAAAGAAAATTGTACAAACATCTATATAAAGCATATACTACCGCCTTCAAGGAATCCTCCTCCTTTGGCCGTGATATATTCCTTGTTTGTGTGCGAGAATTAATAATTTGTGAATAACTTGATCCACAAAATCAAAGTAGGCATCACCCCATGAACTCTTCATTGTTAAAATGAAATAAGGAACTAGAATTCCGGCTGCAAACCCCAAACCAAGACTCAAGTAAAACCAGTTATCAAACAATCCCTCATCACTTGTATCATTATTACTTTGCTTCTTGTCATCATCACCTAAACACTTCAAAGGGAGTGGAGGACCACAAAGACCAGGATTTCCGGTAAAAGTTATTGCATCAAAGGTTGTCATATGACCTGTATAAGGAATCACACCCAAGAGATTGTTATTAGACAAATCTAGGGACCCCAAAAATGACAAGGAAGACAAGCCTGAAGGAATTGTTCCTGAAAGTTTGTTGTTTGAGAGATCAAGAGATGATAGTTGAAGCAAATTTGACATGGTTTCAGGAATTTCGCTGGTTATATGGTTTCTTGACAAATTGAGAACCACCAAACCAAATAGTTTTGTAATTTCATTGGGAATATTTCCACTAAAGTTATTATCAGAAAGGTCTATGCAAGTAACAAGAGAAAGAGTCTTGGTATACTTTAACATTTGGTCTTTCATATACACCCCTAAGCTTTCTTCATAGTAGTGACCTCCATCATTTCCATCATCTCCATAAAATAAGTATTTATTTTTCCTTTTCACTTGAGCTATTGCTTTCAGATCACCCAAGCTAGCAGGAATGCTTCCAGTCAAGTCATTTCTAGCAAGGTCAAGGATTTGCAAAGAACCTAGTTTTGAAAACTCAAGTGACAATTCTCCAGAAAATGCATTGGACCTCAAAATAAGAATTCTAATAAATGGAAAACCTTCTCCAAACCAAGTTGGAATAATACCAGACAATATATTGTAGCTAAGATCCATGGTTTCTAAACTTGACAAATTTCTTAAAGAAGATGGCAAATCTCCTGAAAAGTGATTGTCATTAAAATGTAGTGATCTAAGGCCTTTTAAATTTCCCAAAGAACTAGGAATTGTCCCAAACAGATTATTATTCCCAAGGTCTACTACATTCAGAAAAGAGCAATTTGCGAGACTTGGTGGGATCCTTCCAGTTAAGTTGTTGCGCGAAAGATCAATGACAACAACATAAGACATTTCTCCTAAAGACAATGGTATTTCCCCATGGAGTTGATTATCTGAAAGAGATAAAAATTCCACATGATTCATGTGTTGACCTATGTTAAATGGGATTATTCCAGAAAAGAAATTGTGTGAGATATCTAGCAACTGAAGTCCAGGTGTTATAACAGGAATTGGTCCATCAAGAAGATTAAAGCTTAGATCAACCATTACAGTATAAGCAGATGACACACGAATTGAATTTGGAAGCCAACCACGTAACTCATTATGAGACATGTTTAAAAGTGACAAATGGGATGAAATATCCCAAAACCAATTTGGAATAGAACCAACAATGCTAGCATTGGAGATGTCTAATTCCAGGACATTACTTTGTGATTTCAACCAAGGTGGAAATGATGGCCCCAAAGCACATGAACCCATATCAAGTAAATATACTTGGAATGGTGGTATCCAATTGGAACTGACATTTAAAATGAATGAATTGGAAGACATGAGCAAAACAGTCAACTTACTTAGCTTTGAAAAATGGTCTTTAGTTACCACGCCTGTCAATTGATTGGAAGAAACATCCAAGTGCGACAACTTAGAAAGTTGTCCTAAACTAATTGGGAGAGTTCCATTTAATTTATTCCCTTCAAGTTCCAAGGTCATAAGATTTTTTAATGATCCCAAGGAAGAAGGAATGGGACCTTCGAGAAAATTATGGGCTAGGCCTAGAACAACTAGACTTTCTAGTTGAACTATCCAATATGGGATTTTACCATGTAGCTGGTTGTTGCTCATGGTAAAATATGTCAGATTAGGAAGAAGTTTTCTAGAATGACAATTACCTATTCCTTGAAGAAATTCAGGTAGAGCTCCTGTCATGTTGTTTTCTGTTAAATCAAGATAATTCAAGTTGCAGAGTTGACCAATAGAACTAGGAATACCACCCTCAATAACATTATAAGAAAGATCCAAGTGAGTGAGATAAGTTAAATTTCGAATGGATGAAGGAAGTCTCCCATTTAATTTATTATGATTGAAATCAAGCACTTGTATGCTTTCCCATCCTCCCATGAAAAGTTGAGAGCAGCTTGCTGTGAGATTCATGTTGTACCCTAAATTCAAGGACTGTAACTTTGGAAGGTATCTTAAACCAAGTGGTATTTTTCCATACAAACCATTAACACTTATGTCAATATGTTGTAAGGTGCTAATATTAACTAGCCAATCAGGTATCTTTGAGACAAAGTTATTATAACTAAGATCTATAACATAAAGTGAAGTAAAATTGAGAGATGATGGAGATGGAATTTGACCAAAAAGTTTACAAGAAGATAGATGCAATTTCATTAAAGAAGGTAGCTGGTTTAATGTACTAACCCAATTTGTTCTCGCTACCGATGAAAGGTCAACTCCATCCATGGCAAGATGTTTCAAAGAGACAAGGCTAGACACCCATTCGAGATTTTCAACATCCAAGTCATTAGATGCGAGATCAAGAGATTGCAAGTTAGAAAGGTTTCCCAAATGACGTGGAATCAAACCATCAAATTCAGAATTTGACAGGTTCAGATATTGCAAACTCACCAGTGATCCAAAGAACTCGGGAATTGGTATTCTATTGAATGTGTTGAAGCTCAAGTCTAAATGAGTTAGTGACTTGAGCTTCATCAAAGATGGTCTTAGCTCACCACTCAAGTACCACTTTCCATCCGCACCATGAAGATCAATTGCAACAACTCCACCTGTGATGTTATCACAATATATTCCTTTCCATTGGCAACAGTTGGCGTTTCTCCATGAAGATAACCAGTTATGAGAATCCTCAAGACCGTTTTTGAAGTCAATAAGAGCTTCATGATCAGAAGCTAAACATTCAATAGCTAGAGCATTATTACCCTTTACAAAAATTGCAAATGACAAGATATGAACTAGTAATATTAACAACCCAACTTCAGACATGCTTTCCATTGAAGTTTCTCTCATTCTGTGGCTGTAAACTGATAATTATATGTCAATTGTGAAAACTTGGTCACAATCAACATTGTCTTTTATGCCTATTTTATTTGGTTTTTTGTTTGAAAGGGAAGTTATATTATATCTATACAAAGAGGCCAACATTTGACCATTTCCAATCCCTCCTAACACAAGAAACTTGTTTTTGTTTTCCATGCAAGGGGTCATAATCAAAACTAAATTAAATGTTCACAGATCCTACAAAAAGCATATCTATTAAAAATAATAACTATATACAAATCAAAATATTAAATAACATTATTAAATTGTATTGTTTTCCTTGTGACTTTATTTGTTTGGAAGTATTCATTCTGTAACCTTATGTTCTGTGACGAAACAAAGTATGACTATGTCTACAAACTGTGCTTGAGATGCTTTACTTTCGGTGTTTTCTTGTGTTCACTTTTTTTGCCTTGTTTTTGGCTTTTACTGCACATCTTTTGCCGCTATTACTACTGGTTGTTACAACACTTCTTTAGCATCTTGACATCAACGATAAGGTTCTTGTCGTAGCCTCTTCATTGCTATTTGTTTTCAGCATGATGACACTAGCTCTTTGTGCACCAATTATTTGGTGATATATTTATTTGTCGGTAATTAGCCTTATTGGCTTGTTTTGTTAGATTCTGTTTGTGATGGTTAAGCATGATGATTCTCTCATAAACGGTTAAGCATTAGAATTTGCTCATGATGGTTAAACCTTTGGTCCTTTGTTGATACTTGCTTCTGCCTTATCTTTTAATATCTTTTATATTAGTCTAGAGTATCTCTTGGAATCAGATATTTAATTACTTATTATAATTTTGATTTGTTTTTTTATTTAGATTTCAGTCTGTGTATTCAGAGAACTCTTGCTATTCTCTCATCTATTTACCTAAATCTCACAAATCCAACATCATATTCAGAGCTCTTGTTACCTAGATTTTTTATGATTTTGATCATTTGTGATTTTTTGGAAGGAAGTACATAATTTGAATGATTAGTCACAATTAAATCATCCTTCTATTACATAATAATTAGTTCTGGTTTATAGCTAACTGTATGGTATCTATAGATATATCTGTGTTTTTGAAAAAGAAAATTATAAGATACTCACATAGAATCAGCCACCTCTTCGGTCATTAGATTTCGAGTTAGTATTTTATTTTATTTTGTTCTGTTCTGAGTTGTATAGTTGATTAATGATTATCTATAAGTAAGGACATATGATATATTCTTTAAAACTAACCTGTTTTATTTAAGATGGTTAAAAATGGATAGATTATTGATTAGAAAGTGTTTGGAAAAGGTCAGAACAAAATTGATAGTTTCGATCAAAATCACAGAAGCCGGCAGAATGCATGTTTTAAATGGCCTGCATTATAAAATATGAAACCAGTTTGACTTCTATTTAAATTTATTGGACTCATTATGTTCTATATAGTTGTAGTATCTGTGAACATTTAGTTTAGTTTTGATTGTGACCCTTGCATGGAAAACAAAAACAAGTTAGGAGGGATCAGAAATGGTCAAATGTTGTCCTCTTTGTATTCATATAATATAATTTGCTTTTCAAATATAATAAATCAAATAATATTAACAAAGTTTTGGTTTTCACAATTGACATATAATTATCAGTTTACAACCAGAGGATAGAGAAACTTCAATGGAAAACATGTCTCAAATTGAGTTGTTAATATTATTAGTATGTATCTTGTTATTTGCAATTGCTGTAAAGAATAATAATGTTGTAGCTATTGAATGCTTAGCTTCTGACCATGAAGCTCTTATGGACTTCAAAAATGGGCTAGAGGATTCTCACAACCGGCTCGCTTCGTGGAGAAGCACCAACTGTTGTCAATGGCATGGAGTTTATTGTGATAACATCACAAGTGCAGTCGTTGCAATCGATCTCCATAACCCGCATCCAGTGCTCTTTGATTCTTCTCCCAGCAAGTACAAAATGTGGAACCTGAGTGGTGAGCTAAGACCATCTTTGATGAAGCTCAAGTCACTAAGTCATTTAGACTTGAGCTTCAACACATTCAAGTATATACCAATTCCTAAGTTCTTTGGATCACTGGTAAATTTGCAATATTTGAACCTGTCATATGCTGGCTTTGATGGTTTAATTCCACCTCATTTGGGAAACCTTTCTCACTTGCAATATCTTGATCTCTCATCTGATGACTTAAATGTTGAAAATCTACAATGGGTGTCTGGCCTTGTCTCCTTGAAACATCTTACCATCAAGGGAGTTGACCTTTCGTCGATAGAAGGAACAAACTTGGTTAGTGCATTAAACAAACTTCCTTTTTTAATGGAATTGCATGCATCTTTTTGCCAGCTTTTTGGTCATATTTCATCTCCTGCATCTCTCAATTTTACTTCACTATATGTTACCGAGATTTTCAGGCATATCCAACAAAGGTTCCATTCCTGATTTCCTAGGGTCATTGCAAAATCTTATGACCTTACAACTTCAAGGGAATAAATTAAATGGTACCCTCCCAAATAGTTTAGGAGAACTTTCTAAACTATCATACTTAGATGTTTCTTTTAATCAATTGACATGCATGGTTACTGAAGACCATTTTTCAAAGCTAAGTAACTTGAATATTTTGCTCATGTCTTACAATTCATTCACTTTAAATGTCAGTGCCAATTGGATACCACCATTTCAAATATATATATACTTGATATGGCTTCATGTACTATGAGACCATCATTTCCATCTTGGCTGAAATCACAAAATAATGTCAAGGAATTAGACATCTCCAATGCTAGCATTGTTGGTCCTATTCCAAATTGGTCTATGTGGTCCTCCACTTCCTGTGAAGTGTTCAGGCGATGATGACAAGAAACAAGGTAATGACGATTCAAATGACGAGGGATTGTTTGATAACTGGTTTTACTTGAGTCTTGGTTTGGGGTTTGCAGCTGGCATTCTAGTTCCTTATGTCATTTTAACAATGAAGACTTCTTGGAGTGATGTCTACTTTGATTTTGTAGATCAAGTTATTCACAAATTATTGATGCTAGCACACAAACAGGGAATAAATCATGGCCAGAGGAGCAAGATTCCTCATAGACAGTAGTTTATATAAATTCCATTAGTCTTTTTTATGCAAAAGGTCATGATTCAAAAAATTGTTCACAAGATTAATGTGCATAATGTGATTACATCATCTAAGTCTTCTTGTCTCCTTTCTAGTAAAATCTCAAATGTTAGATTTTAATTCAATGACTGAGATATATATTGATATATAGTTGAGATTTGATTTTTCTATATAGTAAACATTTTTTAGTTTAATTTATCCATAAGTTAATACTTCTTCCTTTGGGATTTTTTCTACAAGAAACAAAATTATAAATCATCAAGAACAAGAATATAGTTATTTTCATTTAATACTTTTATATAAATTTAAATTTATTTAAAAAAGTTAACTATTTCAATTTCTAACACAATGACTTCATATATTTTTTAAAAACTTATTATTTAAGATTGTTAAAAAGTATTTTGAGAACATTCATTAGCATTTTCCATTAATGTCTATTTGCAACATAATATATTTTTTTTAATAATCAAAATGCATTGCAGATGTTGAACTTGATGCATTGGGAATAATTTTAAATGAACATATAACACTTTATTAGAACTTGATTTTGCTTAAAAGTATGATTTTCTCCGGACTTTCCGGCCCCATAAAAAACATTTTAACTAAACACCTATATCTCGAATTATGGTCAGCATACATAGGTGTTGTTGTCACGCACGGTTAATCCATTAAGACTAAGGTAATTAAAATTGAACCGGGAGATTCACCTGATTAAACTGAAAGCGGAACTATATCTGATTTGATTGGTTATAAAAACTGATGTGTAAGACTATCTACAATGGTTTAACCATTCAACATCCACTTTTTTTACTCTTTACACTGCACTTCATCTTACATTTCTTCCGTCTAATAATTCAACATTCATTCAACTTTTACTCACTCCAATAGTTTTGTTTAATAAAATTCAACACCCTATCCCATCAATTTTATTTCATATTCTTTTTTATTTTTTATTTATATTTTTGGTTTTTGTGATCATATATTAATAATAATTATTGATTGAAATTAAATTAAAATAATTAAGAGTTAAATAATTAATTTATCTTTTTTTGCTAATTTAATAAGGATTATTGTTGGGATTCATTTCACAAAAAAGATATTTAGAGCTACAGACAAGAGTTTATCGGAGGCTAATTAGGAAAATTAAAAGGAAAAATTCGTTTTTTTCCTGTGTCTAAATCAAATGAACCAAGTCTTTATTTATAGACAAAAATATGATGAATTTTATTTTAAAAAAATAAAATAAATTTACTACGAAATAATTGATCTCAAATAATAAAGATAAAATAAAAATCTAAGAGTCTCAACTATCCGATAATATGTTGCCAAGTGAAGTAAGGGATCCACTCCCTCCCCCACCACTTTCCATCTTCAACGGGTTGAATGGTTTCATCGTCCGCGTGCGGCGTTGTGTTTGTTCGTCGTCTACGACGTTTGATTTTTCGTCTTGTTGCGGTGTTCGTTTAGTTCATATTGAAAGATCAACTTCAATCTGTTGCAGATTCATTCAATGATTTGGATATCAATGTTGCAGATCCTGAAGCATGGACATTCCAGTGACTTTAAATTTTTCATATTATTTGTTACAGGCATTTTGTCGTTGTATGCTATTAACTTGAATGGTGTGAGTTTGTTCGCATATTCATCTTTTACATCTTTAGCAAATGTTGAATATGTGATTGTATAATGAAAAAATATCATTTTGATAAATATTTTTGATTCAAAAGGATATTAAAATACATAATTATTTATAAAAAGCTATAAGCTTAACTTATTTATGTTACGGAATAGCCATTAGATGAAGCTCTCTCCAACAACATTCATTCATTCAATCACTTCAAATGGCTAATGTTTTGAAGGGTGGCAGTGCTGTTATGCTCTCACTTCTCTCTTCACGCAGCACTACACTCTCACGAACAACAACCCATTGCTCATTTCTTCCCAAGTTCCCTTTTTTCTCACTTTCATCTTCTTCACGCTCCAAAACCCCATCTGGGTTCTCTTCATTTTGCACTCATTCATCTGAGCCAGTCACAGTCACCGAAGCCATAGCTGTTGAAACCAATGTTGAAAATGACAACAAGAGTAGTATTAAGGATGTTGCTGGGTTGCTTGATATAAGGGTTGGTCAAATTGTTAGGGCATGGAAACATGATGAAGCTGAATCACTTTATGTTGAAGAAGTTGATATTGGTGAGAATGAACCTAGAATTATATGCAGTGGCCTTGTCAATTATATCCCTCTTGAAAATCTTCAGGTTTATCTCTTTTTCTTTTTTTTCTCCCTTTTCTTTTAATTCAAATTATACTTTATTGTCAATAATATTTTTTTGGGTGCATTTTATCCAATTTCAATATGAAATAGTATTAATTATGGATCAAATTTATCTGTTTTACTCATTTATCAATATTTGGTGTTGAACCTTATATAGCCTATAGGCAAGTTGTTAAGACTTGAGCCAAACTTTGTGTGGTGAACCTTTCCAATTTCAATATGGAATATTGCTCATGGACCAAAATATATGTGTGGTATGAGTGCTAAGTTGTTAGGACTTAAGCTTATGTCGAGATTCCAACTCAAAAGACTAGTTCATTAGGTGGGAGAGTCTCATGACTTATTTGGAACTCATGACACAGACCTAATGTTACAATTTCCTCTTCGGTGTCTTCATTTGTGTCTTTGTATTTAGTGTTGAACCTTAACTCGGCCTATAGGTAGCCACCTTTTTGAAGTTCAATTCTCAACGAAAGCCCCAATTGTTGCGACTTCAGCCTATGAGGAGAGTCCAATAGCGGTCATCCTACTATCCGCTTTTTGAGATTGACAACATAGCTTCAAAAGTACGGTGAGGATACTTTGGAATAAGTAGTTTAGATTTCTTAACCATATGGTCAGTGGTGTGATTATTGACTTATGCGTATGGAGGCAACCTTTAAATGTAGAGATGAAACTCCTAAGTGGCATGTAGGGATACTATGGAAAATAAAAAATATTAATTTTATGATTTAGTAATTTTTCATTTGGTTTAATGTTTCAATTTGGACTTCACATGTGCTATTTGTGCAATTGACCATTGAGGAATACTTCGAATACATGCTTGCACTCTCTTTCCAACACGATGTTTGTTATAGTCTTAAATTCATGATTCATGTGTATCCCACCACTTTCGAGGATGTTTCCTGCCACTTAGGAAATGAGATCGACATAAATTCACACTCTTAAATACCATGAGGCAGGCATGCATTTCAGCCAATAAATGATATACTGCTGGAGAAAGAGTACAAGAGAGTGTGGTGTTAGCAATTTTCTACACTTTAAATGATATGTATGTATATATATGTTTATGTGTGTTTAGTTTTTATGTAATTTTCCACATAAGGGCTTCCCAATTCACATACTGATGGAGTGGTGTAGGTTTTTCTGATATATTTAAATGGTTTATAATAATGTATTGTGCTTTGGCTATTTGGCATTCTGTTAATTCGATCAGTTCTTTATGGTTAAAGATGGGAGTTGTTCTGTGAATAGTGTGAAAAGAGAGTGTCAGTAGTGACTTTTCATTTTGGAACGTTGTCTTGGTACATAGTAGTTGGTACACCATGGGGATTTCATGAAACTCTTGGATAGTTGTTCTATTGTATCATATCAATTTAGTACAACAACAGCTGAAAGTGAAGTTGATTTTGGAGTGGGTAAGGGAGGCACTGTATTTAGGACTGTTCGTAGTGTGTTTGCTACGTTACAATGAACTGAGTTTAGGATTTGAGAATTTTCGTACTGGTTCAATAAAGGAAAGAATTAGGATGTTCTATAACAATTTTTATAACCTCAACCGTGGATGTCAAACTCTTGAGTTAACTTAGAATCTTACAAGTTTATGACTCGGTATCAAAATGAGTTAACTTGATTACACAATTGTTTTTGCGTAAACTCAGGTAGACTCATAGGCTCAAATAGAATTGAGAGTTTGACAATGATTGAATGAGTGTACAACATAATTGTAATTTTTCCTGTACAACAACTGAATGATAAGACTTTGTGATGAACAAAACATTAACCTCATAGTCGTAGCACTCAACTCAGAATTTAAAATCTAAATTCAATTTTTTTATTCATGGATAGTTCTTGTGTCGTTAGTTGTTGATGAAATGTATTATAAAATTATAAGATATCCGTATCTTGTTTGTGGTTACTATTTCATCTGCAAAACTGAAAAATAATTTATCTAGGTCTATAACTTAATTGCTCAATGTATGTCAATTGTTTCTTATAAAAATGTGAATTCTGTGATGAAGACACTTTATGTTTTACAATTAACAAACTGTAAGGCACAAATGCAGGGAAAAAAAGTTATTGTTCTTTCCAATCTGAAGCCAAGAAATATGCGTGGTGTCAAGTCTAGTGGAATGTTGATGGCTGCTTCTGATTCAAAGCACGAGAATGTTGAACTTCTGTTCCCTCCCGAGGAAGCAACTCCTGGAGAAAGAATATGGTTTGGATCTGAAGAAGAAAAGGATAATCAACCTGATGCTGCCACTCCAAATCAGGCAATAACTCTACTTGAATAGTTAATTTGGTGTGCATGATCATTTTTATGATACAACAATATTCGAAGGCTGGATTGGTGAAATTCAATGTCTATTTTAAGTTATTAAGAAGAGTAGCTATTCTGAGAGTTATTCATCTAGTAAGTTGATTTTCAGTTTTCACCATACATGTTTGTGTGTGTGTGTGCGCGCGCTTAGCTAAATGCAGAAATTCTAGAATTTAGAGAGACCATAAGAAGGGTAAAGATGATTGTTTTTCTCGTACATAACACACGGCTAAGTAGTTTTCATGTATTTTCTTGGGAAATCTATGGACTTAAGACTCTTTCTTATGTATTTTCTTGTAATTGTAAAAGTAGTTTTATACTGTGAACTTTTACATGTTCTTCCTAACTGAATAAGAGAGTACTCTCTGACTCCCGGTAAATCCTTGTATCTTGTTCTTCATCTCTTACCTTTGATATTTTGCATGGTTTATTCTCTTGTATTTCCATAACATGTCAATTTGTTCATTATGTGTAACATGTTTTTTTTTCCCATTTTTAACTCAATGTTCTTGTGTAACAATATGCAGATACAAAAGAAAAAGATATGGGAATTGGTGCAGCCTCATCTTAAAACAGATGTTTCTTGTACTGCGATGCTAGGTGAGCATGTCATGCGTACTTCTGCAGGTTCGGTGACAAGCCAGTCTTTGCAGAATGCCAATATCTCCTGAACTACACTCAGATTCCCAGTTTACATACACACCAGAATAGGCACTACCTATCTGTATGCGATTCTTCTTTTTTGGGCTCATGTATGAACATTTCTTCTATATGTAATTTTTTTTATGATTTAAATTTGTTTTTTGAGTAGTTTCACTTGGAAATAACGATTTTAGCATAGCATAGATATTTTTATCATGGCAGTAAATGATTTTACATTTATTTTCTATGGAATGATACAATAAGTTTTTTAAACTTACATCCTATCGGTTTATTAATATTAAAACCAAGGAAATATTACACTACAATTTGTGTCTTGATGGTTTTTCAGGCAAAGAAACAAAACTCTGAAAAGTTGTTTCCGCGATAGGAGTATTTCTAAGACAGTAAGACTAATATATATATATATATATATATATATATACCGTAAGAGTTTAAGGGAGTTTGGATAAGATGGCACAAGTCTTTTTTAGCTTAATTAGATGTCTCTTGTTCGAATTCGAGTCTGGGAGGAAAACAACAATGTTCTTCTACCAGTAATGTCATCTATATCTCTATTTCCCTATTTGACAGATCCGGCATTGAGTTTCAGCTATGGAAAGTTTTGGTTTGTTAGTTCTGTGTTGTGTGCATTCACTATCGATAAACCAAATTTCTCCATGCTCCAAACTCCTTGTAGTTTTGGCCATGAACAAGAGCTCTCCCCTTTGCTTTGATAGGATATGATTCTCTCTGGTTTTTCATACAATACATAAAAAAATATTGACAAGGAAACAAAAAGGGAGCATGGTGGCCGGTCTTATGAAGTCTTAAAACACTCCAACTGGTATGGCATAGGGTTACCATACTTCAATAAGAGATAACTTCAACTATATAAAACCTAAATAAATTAAAACATACAAAATACTTCTGGTGTAATCAAAGGTACCTTCAACAACTAAATGAAATATATATAAAATAAGACATCACAAAATACTACTGGTGCACATGAAATCTCACTATCTTGATAATACTACATGGTATAATATGAACAAGTCCCTGTTCGTCTTATACAAACACCTGATTATTAATAAATTTTGCCATTTCAAAAAAAAAATATGAACAAGTCCATATTATATACAAACAAAAGGGTATTTTAATATTTAGGAACATAACATCCATACACAAAATTGACACATTAAATATAATTCATAACTTTCTCAACACATTTGCAAATTGCAAAGAAGCCTATAATAAGAGACAACAGTACGCAGTACCAAAATCCAGGGATGCATACACACACATGTATATATAAACTATCACATGAAGCATAGAATAAGAGAGAAATATAGTACATAAAACTAGAGATGAATACACACACATGTATGTATAAACTACTGCCTCTGATGAATCTTCCTCCTTTGGCCATTATTTATTCCTCGTCGGTGTGGGAGCCTCAATAATAATTTGTCAATAACTTGATCCAGAAAGTAAAAATAGGCGTCGCTCCACGATCTCTTCAAGGCTAAAATAAAATAAGGAACCAAAATGCCTGTTGCAAACCCCAAACCAATACTAAATAAAAACCAGTTATCAAACAATTTATCATGTTCCATATTATTACTTTGTCCACTTTCAGAGTCATGACTATCATCGTCATGACCTGAGCACCTCACAGGAAGTGGAGGACCACAAAGACTAGGATTCCTGGTAAAAGCTGATGCATCAAAGGTTGTCATTTGACCTGTGTAAGGAATGGAACCCAAGAGGTTGTTGTTGGACAAGTTTAGGGCCCCTAAAAATGTCAAGGAAGGAAAACTTAAAGGAATTGTACCAGAAAGTTGATTGCTCGAGAGGTCAAGAGATTGTAGTTGATGCAGATTTGACATTGTTTCAGGAATTCGGCCGGTTATATGGTTTCTTGACAAGTTGAGAACCATCAAACCAAATAGCTTTGTAATTTCATTGGGAATATTTCCAGTGAAGTTATTATCAGAAAGGTCTATGCTAGTAACAAGGGAAAGAGTCTTGGTATACTTCAGTCTTTGGTCTTTTACATACACATTCAAACTTTCTTCATAGTAGTGACCTGTATAATCTCCATACAATATGTATCTATTTTTCTTCGGCACTTGGGCAATAGCTTTCAGATCACCCAAGCTTGCTGGAATGCTTCCACTCAAGTCATTTGTGGAAAGGTCTAGGACTTGCAATGAGCCTAGTTTTGAAAGATTAGACGGCAATTCACCAGAAAATGCATTAGACCTCAAAATAAGAATTCTTAGAAACTGAAAACCTTCGCCAAGCCATGTTGGAATAATACCAGACAATCTGTTGTTTCCAAGATCCATTGTTTCTAACATTGACAGATTTCTTAAAGATGATGGCAAGTCCCCGGAAAAGTGATTGTCATTAAGATGTAGTGATCTAAGTAGTGGTAACTGGCCCAAAGAATTTGGAATTGTCCCAAACAGACTATTATTTCCAAGGTCCAGTACAAATAGAAAAGAGCAATTTGCAAGGCTTGGAGGGATCCTTCCAGTTAAGTTGTTGCATGAAAGATCAATGACAGTAACACCTGACATTTCTCCTAAAGACAGCGGTATTTCTCCATGGAGTTGATTATGAGAAAGAGATAAAAATTGCAGATAATGCATGGGTTGACATATGTTCAATGGGATTGCACCAGAAAAGCGATTGTGTGAGAGATCTAGCAGGTTGACACCTTGAGTTATAACAGGAACCGGTCCTTCAAAAAGATTAAAGCTTAGATCAATTGCACGAGAATGATATACCGCATGTATTGGATTTGGAAGCCAACCCTGTAACTCGTTATGTGACATGTTTAAATTTGTCAAGTGGGGCGAAATTTCCCAAAACCAGGTTGGTATAAAACCAAAAATGCTAGCATTTGAGAAGTCTATATAATGGAGCTTGTTTTGAGTTTTAAGCCAAGGTGGAAAAGAAGGCCCCAAAACACATGAACCCATATGAATATATGATATTTGGAAAGGTGGTATCCAATTGGCATTGACATTCACTGTTAATGAATTGGAAGATAAGACTACCAACTCCAATTTTGTCAGCATTAAAAAATGGTCTTCAGTTACCATGCCTGTCAACTGATTAAAAGAAACATCTAAGTAATACAACTTAGATAGCTGTCCTAAACTATTTGGTAAAGTACCATTTAATTTATTCCCTTTAAGTACCAAGAATGCAAGGTTTTGCAGCAACACTAAGGAAACAGGAATAGGACCTTCAAGCAAATTCTGTGCAAGAGTGATAAAAACTAGATTGTCTAGTTGAACTAACCAATCTGGGATTTTACCATGAAGGTAGTTGTCATTCATGATAAAATACGCCAATTTTGGAAGAGGTTTTCTAGAAGGACATTCTTGAAGATACACAGGTAGAGTTCCTGTCATATTATTTTCTGATAAACAAAAATATTTCAACCTGCAGAGTTTACCAATGGAACTTGGAATACTGCCTTCAATAGCATTCTGACTGAGGTCAAGGTAAGTGAGCGAAGTCAAGTTTCCAAAGGATGGCGGAAGTCTCCCATGTAATTTATTAATTGACAAATCAAGCTCTTGTATCTTTCCCCACCCTTTCACGAAGAGTTGAGAACACCTTGCCGTGAGATTGTTGTTCTCCGCTAAATTCAAATATTTTAGCTTTGGAAGGTCTCTTAAACCAAGTGGTATTTTTCCATACATACCATTAGTGCTTATGTCAATATGTTGTAAGGTGCTAATATTAACAAGCCAATCAGGTATCTTTGAAACAAAGTTATTAGAACTAAGATCTAAAAGAGCAAGTGAAGTAAAATTGAGAGATGATGGAGATGGAATTTGACCAAAAAGTTTGCAATAAGATAGGTGCAATTTCATTAAAGAAGGTAGCTGGTTTAATGTACTAACCCAATTTGTTCTCGCTACCGATGAAAGGTCAACTCCATCCATGGCAAGATGTTTCAAAGAGACAAGGCCAGTCAACCATTGTAGATTTTCCACATGCAAGCTAAAAGCATTGAGATCAAGATATTGCAGGTGAGAAAGGTTTCCCAACTGGGGTGGAATTAAACCATCAAAGCCAGCATTCGACAGGTTCAGATATTGCAAATTCACAAGTGATCCTAAAAACATAGGAATTGATATTCTTTTGAATGTGTTGAAGCTCAAGTCTAAATGCCTCAGTGACTTCAGTTTCATCAAAGATGGTCTTAGCTCACCACTTAGGTTCCAAATTTCATACTTTCCTGGAGGTGAATCAAATGTCACTGGATGCGGGTTACGGAGATCGATTGCAACGACTGCACCTGTGATGTTGTCACAATATATTCCGTACCATTGACAACAATTGCTGCTTCTCCATGACGAGAGACGGTTGTGAGAATCTTTAAGGCCATTTTTGAAGTCTAGAAGGGCTTCATGATCAGAAACTAAACATTTAGTAGCTAGAGTGTTGCTGTTAACTGAGATTGCAAGTAGCAAATTGCAAACTAGTAATATTAACATTCCAACATGAAACATGTTTTCCATTGAAGTTTCTCTCATTTTCTGTCTGTAAACTTATAATTATATGTCAATTGTGAAAAACCTTGGTCCCAATCAAAACATTGTTTTTTATGCCTATTTGATTATTTATTTTTTGCAAGGCAAATTATAATATTAAGAAAAAGATGAAGAAGCCAGCATTTGACCATTTCTAATCCCTCCTAACACAGGAAACTTGTTTTTATTTCACCATGCAAAAGGGGTCATAATCAAAACTAAATGTTCTCAGATAGTACTACAAAATGCTTATATTGGAAATAACTAACTATATAAAGTCCTAAATATTAAAAGTCATTATTAAATTATATGTAGTTTAGCTTTTCCTTGCGAGTTTATCTGTTTGGAAGTATGTATTCTGTTACTTTCTATCTTTCGAACAACCTGCAAACATTAAGTAGCATATAGTCCAAAGCTCAAATCCTTAAAAAATTCAAAACTAAAGCATATCCATAGTGTCTTAGAAAGCAACTTAGAACTTAGAAGGCATTAAAATGAAGATATTAGAATCCAACTTAGAATGGAGTACATTAATAGGGACATATTAGAAAGTGAGTTCTTCTTTTCACAGCTCTCGAGTCTTGCATCCGTCTTCTGAATTTCCAATTTTACCCCTTTGTAATGTAGGATGCGAATGTATAAACAGAAAAAAATGGAAAAAAAAGAAAAAGTTCACATTCTACTTAGGATGTGAACTCAATTTCCATTCTAGGATTCAAACCTTATAGAATCTATTATTTTTGTATCTCTCGTTCCTCCTTCGCCCCTATTTTATAAGGTTCGCATCCTATGATGTGATTTTTTTTCCTCTTCAAATTTTGCGCCCCTTGAGTTTGTAAGGGGAGTATTTTTGAAATTTCTAGGGGCGCGTGAGAAAATTATTATGCCGGTTGGTAAAGAAAAATAACAAAATTGAAACTGCTTATGCATAATGGATTTCAAGACATTTGCATTGCTATAGAGGTGGATAAGTGGGATGATCGGAGCTCGAACCCCGATCCCCTGCATATATAATGCTAATTACCAACTGAGCTAAGCTCATGGGACATAGTGTTACTTGTATTAATAGGGACATATTAGAAATTTCATCAAAAGAGTAAACAAATCGATGTTTCTTGTGCTGGTTTGATAAAGAAAAATAAATTTGACACTGCTTATGTAAAATGGATTTCAAGACATTTGCATTGTTATACGTGTGTGTTGGACCTAAACGTTAGTTTATTTTCGCTCACCCTATTAGTTTTTTATTTTACCCTTCCAATATTTAAGTAGCGGACATATAAAGTAGGATGTTTTATTTTTCTTTCAAATTTTTCATTTTTAAAACGTTCACTACTTTAGTATTAGACATAATCCGTTACTTAAGTAGCAACCAAATCAATCTTATAGGATGCGTAACAAATACAAAACGACTCCTATTTTATTTTATAAAAGAAAATGCTACAATTAATTCATAAATTATTAAAAATTAAAATTTGGTCGAGAGATGAATTCTTCTTCTATGTTTTACATGTTTCTTTGACCGAGATTAGTTACACTTAGGTACTGTTTGACCTTTTTTTTCAAACTGTTTAACTTAAAAAAAAAAAAATAGACCAAATAGATTTTCAATAAATTTTTAATAGAAAAAAGTTGTTTTGTTTCTATGAGTAAAATATATAGATAAAAGATTTTTTATATTAAAAAGAAAAACAGTTACTAAACAACTTTAGCTTTTCTCTAAAAGATTTTGTTTAACTTTTAATTTTTAGATAGGTTTAAAACCTAAAAAAGACAGAACAAATACATCATTATATGATTTAACTTGTATACACTGTCAACCAATAACAATCATATATTTCGTCATATCAACTCACTTCACCATACTATTTTTATATGACATGAAAATTTAAATTACTTTTATTGGTTACACGCGTAAAATCATTTTTATGTATTTTATTTTTTTGTTACATTGAATTAGGCTTATGTAGTTTTATCCCTCTATTAAGTGAATACATCCGAGTCGTTGATCTTTTCAAAATGCCACATGTCATTCATCTAACAATAAAGCCATTTCTTTTCCAAAAAGAAACAATCTTACTCCCTTCTCCTTCCTTCTTCCTAAACCTCTCTCAAAACCCTTGTTCGTTCCTCTCATTCTCCAGATGAAACGACACCGTTTTCCTCCTCCCAAATTTCTCCCATGAATTTCTCTCTCCTCTTCACCACTCTCCGAATTTCCCATTACCACACTCTCAAACCCAACAATCCCGAACCATGGTTCATCAAAATCGTTTCAACTCTCTTTCTTCGATTCACAAACCCATTCAACGATAAATTCTCCAATTACATTACTCATCACTTAACTCCTTTACTTGCATTTCAAGTTATTCAAAAACTCAATAATCCTCAATTAGGTTTCAATTTTTTTCAATTTACTAAACAAAAATTCAATTTTTCATATTCATTTTGGACTTACAATTTTCTTTTAAGGTCCCTTTGTAAAGACCGACAACACGATTCGGCGAAATTTGTTTATGATTGTATGAAGTCTGATGGGTTATTGCCTGATAGTAGATTGTTAGGGGTTTTAGTTTGTAGTTTTGCATTCGCTGATCGGTTTGATGTTTCGAAAGAGTTTCTTTATGATGCTTTGTGTAATAAGGTTGATGTTAATGTTGTTGTTTATAATAAACTTTTCAACATTTTGGTTAAATGTAATAGGTTAGATGATGCTGTTTGTTTGTTTAAGGAGATTGCGAGATTGAATTTTAATGTAGATAGGTTTACGTTCAATATATTGATTCGAGGTTTTTGTGTTGCTGGAGAAATCGATGAAGCGTTTAGGTTTTTAAATGATATGAGAAGTTTTGGTTGTTACCCTGATGTTGTTACTTATAATACTCTTATACATGGTTTATGTAGAATTAATGAGGTTGATAGAGGACGAGAGTTACTTAAAGAGGTTGGTTTAGGAAGTGAGTTTGGTCCTAAACTTAATGATGTGAGTTATACGACAGTGATATTGGGTTATTGCAAAGTGGGGAAGATGAACGAGGCTTTGTTTCTTTTTGATGAAATGGTTAGGTTCGGAATTAGGCCTAGTTTGGCTACTTTTAATGTACTTATTGACGGATTTGTTAAGGCAGGTGACGTGGCTTCTGCGTTAGGTATGCATAAGACAATGCTCTTGCACGGTTGTTGTCCTGATGTCGTTACGTTCACTTCGTTAATTGATGGATATTGCAGAGTCGGTGAGGTAGACTATGGTTTGGACCTTTGGAATGAAATGAAAACGAGAAATCTTTCTGCAAGTTTGTATACTTTTTCTATTCTTATAAGTGCTCTTTGTAAGAGCAATAGACTACAAGAAGCTCGCGAGCTTCTGAGACTATTGAATCAGAGTGACATTGTTCCGCAGCCCTTTATCTACAATCCTGTCATCGATGGATATTGCAAATCCGGGAATGTTGACGAGGCTAATGCAATTGTGCTAGATATGGAGGAGAAATGCAAACCAGATAAACTGACATTTACTATCCTTATTATTGGTCACTGTATGAAAGGAAGAGCGCCGGAAGCAATTGGTATCTTCTATAAGATGTTGGCCACTGGTTGTTCCCCAGACGACATTACTATTAGAACTTTAAGTTCATGTCTTTTGAAGTCTGGGATGCCTAATGAGGCTTCACGCGCCAAAGAAACTCTTTTTAAGAATCAGAGCACTTTGCTAGCAAAATCTTATCATCAAAGTACAAATTCAGATATGCAGCACTCTTTTTAAGTTCAGTAACTGTTAGGCATTGCTTCCACTGTTTTCGCTTGAGAAAACACACTCATCAGTGATTATCTGCAAGAGAATTAGAATTGCTAAATTACTCAATATTCTGCTGCTGTTGAGATATGCAGGTTAGCATGCTGTATCTTATTTCATTATTTTTAGAGTTGGTTTTTCGACTAAATTTGAATATTTGTTCTTATGTCAAAATTGTTTTATATTCCTCATTTTTTATTATGCTGTTTTAGTTGACTTTCTTGTTCACTTGGAAGCATATTAGTTTTAGAGTATTTTGAATTAACTGCGAACCAAACAAAATCGCCAAACTGCACAGAACCTAAACTAAGTGCACCAATATATAAGTTCGAGAACCAAACCAAGAATTCAAGTACAGTTCTCTAACCATGAAGCAAACCGAACTGTTTAGAACCGGTCTGCACATTGGTTTTTTAACACTTAAAAGTTCAGTGACAATAAAACTCAAAAATCACTTTCATGTTTACACTGCATTGCTGCAAAATCAAAAGACTACAGGGCATGTGTAAATGTCTGTTTTACTGAACTCATTTCATTGTTATATTTCGGTACAATTGAGAACTTGAGATATAAGTATAATCCAACTCATCCTCTTTGTCACTAAAATATTGTTTTAAAAAATAATAACTTGAAACCCATCTATCCAGTTTTCCTCCCAAGTCCCAATCCTCACCTATGAATTTCTTTTAAATCTTCTTCACTCTGGAACCCAACAATCCCGAACCTGCATGGTTGATCAAAATCGTTTCAACTGATCTCTTCAATTCACAAATCCATTCAACGAAAAATTATGTAATTACGTTACTCACCACTTAACTCATTTACTTGCATTACAAGTTATTGAAAAATATAACATTAATCTTGAATTGGGTTTCAATATAGAAACAAATTTTGAATCATAGACATTGAATTCAAACATGCATGACAGCAAAAAGTATAGATAATTTGTTGAAACCATATATGGTGTAAAGATTCCAAGTCAATCAACATCAAAGTTTGACTAATTAATGAGTTACCATTAAATATCATTGTGGTGAAATCAAAATTACAAATGACTTACCACTAACAGGGCTTTCTTAATTAATTAATCTTACTAAAAAAGTAGCATATGATGAAAACACACAAACTCTCTTTTCTTGAAATTCATGATTTGTAATTAATTGAGCAATGTTAATTCAACACGTCAAATCTTGATTACACAAATGGTATAGTGCTTACACAATTGATAAAAGGTTTATGTATTTTTTAGTATGTTCTTCCCATTACATTACATTACACACAAAATTAGACTCTGATAATGCCTTCTCTAGCTAGCTACATTACATACATTCATTCATTCCACCTATTATAAATTGATGCAAACACAAACAATTCTTTCTGAACGATCATCAATCAAATTAATTAATTAATCATCTCTGTAATCATCATGGGTAATACTTATTGTTCATTATTACTGATCATCGTGATTATGATGCTTGCCTTAGTTGTTTCTGACCCTCTAACTCCATATCCATACTATGATGAGTCTAACAACAGCAACTCTCCAACACCATTCCCAGTCCCACCTTCATTACCAAACAACTCTCAATCTCCAAACCTTGCTAAAGGAGGAAGCAAAAAGTCTCCACCACCTTCACCATCTAAATTACCACCCCCACCACCCCCTTCAGTTCATTTCGACTTCTTTAAGTTGGTTGAACGATGGCCAAAAACTTTCTGCTACACCAAGACATGTAGAAATGATATAAAGCCCAAATTTGAAATCCACGGCTTTTGGCCGTCGATCCAAGCTCCAAGTGCTTCTCAGCCAGAATTCTGTGAGAAAAGCAATGGAGTAGACTTTTACAAAGTACCTTTAAATTTTCATTGCTTATTTATCATTATATAATTTTTTTTAATATAATTTTAAATGTTGACATATTGCTTTGTTAATTATCAGTTTCCAGCACAGGTTGTCAAGGGACTTCGGACAGAGTGGCCGTCTTTAATTAAACATAAAATTGATCAATCTTTAGGGGATTCAGACTTTTGGAATGCGCAATGGAAAAAGCACGGAACTTGCTCCTCAATGAATGACCTGGATTACTTTAAGCTCACACTTGATATTCATAAGCGCACAATTCTAAAGGACGTCCTTCAAAAAGAGGGTATTTCACCTGATTATACAAAAACTATCTCAAGAGAGAAAATTTTCAATGCGGTTAAGGATGGTATTAAAGCAAAGCCAGAAATTCTATGTACAGAATATAAAAAGAATTACTATGTGGAAGAAATAAGAATGTGCTTGGACAAAACCAGTGATCACAAATACATGGATTGTCCTAGAGATTATGTTGCCTGTCCAGAAGATGTATACTTTCCATGAAATTTATAAATATATAAAAACATATAATAATAAATAAAGTTTTTATGTTATAATAATAATAATAATTTGGTGTTGTTTTGTACTTTCCTTGATTTATTACAATTACAATGCTATTTACTTGGTTTCTTATCCTTCACAGCATATTTGCATATATACAATTTTTGTTGGACAATGACATCCCAGTTTTAATGTGATTATTATATATTAATTTTATAGTTATTGTTGTAAAAGGTTTTATTCCATCTCTAATTAAATATGTATATTGTGTTAAGTTAATTATTCAAAAACTATATCTTCTGCGCAGTGGTACAACATATATGTGTTTACTTAGGAATATATGTGTTTGCTTTGGTCCTGCTGCACTATATCTCAGTGAGAGGGGAGAGACATAAAAGCTCATTAGAGTCTCAAAAATAGAGTTTCTCGTGTATATCATGCGGCATCATCATCTGGGTTCATCCCTGCATATATACTAGCCGAAGTATCCGAGATCTCTCAGCTTTAATTCTTTTTTAAATGTTGACCTTTTATTTTTTTATCAGTTTAGATTTTTCAATGAACTTCAAACAGAGTGACCGTCTTTAAAATATGTTCAAGTTCAACCTGACGAGGATTCAAATTATCGAGGAAGCAATGGAAAACCATGGAAATGCTCCTCAAATGAATGCAGAGAATTACTTAAGCCTGCACTCAAAATTCATAAGCCTATAATACTAAAGGATGTCCTTGAAAATGTGGGGGGTGTATTTTACACTGTTCACTTTATGTCGCAACAAGAAGTTCGATTTGAATTCTGAGACCTTTACCACTTGCTATGGGGAGTTGTTTCGACATAGGAAAATCTTTTGATAGAGATTTGTTTCTACATAGAGATGGATGGTTGATTTGTTTTGATAGAGAAACGGTACTTGTGAGTATAAGATAAACTGTGTTTTTTATCTGTCAAGGGAAATTGAAAGGGAGAAGAAGAAGAAGAAGAAGAATAAGAGTATTGTGAGGAGAAGAGAAATCATGTGTTTTTATTTGTTCACGTGTCAGTAATCAATCTGTCTATGGAATTGGAGAACTGGAGTGGATCCGAACCCTGATGCAACATGGCATGCTGAACAACGCAACATGTTTTTTATGATCATCGAAGTGCCACCAAAACTTGATTCTTTGCGCAATTAGATTTTATCAGGTTCCTGACTATGAACCAGTTAGTGAACAATTGTTGCGCTTGACTACACCTCATGTACATTATTATATTTGCCTTGCACATAATCAAGTTTGAAAATACACCTTATATGTAAAAGTAAAATAAAAACGCACATGAAACAAACCAAATTAATTAATTGATTGAAAATATAACAATTAGAATTGAACAACATGCCATCAGCATATGGCAACAATATGCTCCTTAAATCTATGATCAAACCACTTAATTAACTATAGGTCATGAATAAACTAGCAGGCAATAAACCATCAGACTTTATACAATGGAGTAATAGGTAAAAAAAAACTAAGTTAATAATTTACTCCTCCCATCCCATGGGAAGAAAACTCTTTTTATAAATTAATACATGACTTTGATCAGATCCTTTAATGCACAGCTCCTCCATCATTTGGGTACATAGATTATACCAAACAATGTTTCCGTCTTTTTTCCTGAAAAATATATCGCCATTATATCCTGCTCCAATAGTTTGGTCAATATTGCAAGAAAATGGTCCAATACTATAGAGTTTAATCCATGATTCTTTTGCACCGATTTCGCCCAAAATTGATATGTCAAAAATAGTTGTATCCCAAATCCATGAGATAAAAGCAATGGATCCATTTAATCCGGTGATGTATATCCTCGTTGAAAATATGTTGAAGGGTGTGGGTGTTGTAAAGAACACTTCATTGACAAAGTCAAATGATACCAAGTCTACTCCTCCATCATCAGACGGCTGACTTAAATGCCACCAATGACACATTTCATTCATGTACACGCGTTTTCCATTAAAGCCTTGCAAAAACCAATGCAAATTATCAGAGTCATTAAGTTTTTTCCAGGAGTTACTTCTAAGACTATATATCTCCCACAAGTTATCGTAAGATACATCTCGTATATATGGAATACCAATTTGTTGACATTCACCCCTATCGAGTTCAGAATAATGTACATACCTTAGCAACTTATAATCATCTCTAACTTTGTCATAACCATATCCAACAGGATCAACCCAAATTCTTAGATAAGGTGAATCCAAATGAAGGGGACTTTGAGGAATGATTTTGAATTCCTCAGTTATTGGTTTCCAAAATAGAGTTCTTCCATCATCTAATTCGTAGTGACAAAGAATTCCAGTAATACTACCAGAATCCAAAACATGAAAATAACGGTTCTCCTCTTGAAATGGGTTTGGCAAATTTGGTGCAAGTTTTGTTTGTTTCACTGAATAATCTGGATGTCCACCGCTTGTTTGTTTGTTCATAATATTGCCAAGTTTGTTTGTTTGTTATGTACAAGTACAAGCTTATGGCATAAAGGTCTAAACTATACATAATGATTTAACTACAAATTGACATTTTGTAGTAAAAAAAAATTGAGCCTGAAATTATTATGTGCAATCAATATCATGAATTGAGTCGATCACATTAATTACGGGTATATATTAATTCATTTCTATATACATTTTAATAAGTTTCCCTTTGCATATTTTGTTTTAATAGGTTTTTACTCTATATTGGTCATTTTTAATTATTTTCCTTTTTTAGCATGACTTTATTATTCCTTTTTTTTTGCCTCCATAAATTAATATTCCATGTAAGTAAATTAATTTTTTATTAAATTTAATATAAATTTTTAATGTTTGAATTTTGAATCCTTTGCATAATTTAGAGTTACAAATAAAAAAGTAATTTTTTATTAAATTTAATTTAAATTTCGCATTTTAAAAATATAAAATATTTTTATAATATATTATAGTACATAAGTTTTATATAAACCAAAATTTATATAGTTTTTTTTTTAATTTCATTTAATTTTTTTATTGTTATTATGTATTTAAAATCAATTTCTTTTATTTTGTTCTCTTTTCTTATCTATATATACTGTTTGAGATAGTAGCTCTTTTTGCTACTCCACTGTTTTGGTTAAAAAAAATGTATTAAACTCACAATTCATTTGTTTTCATTATTTTTATAATTTCGAATATTGTGAGCACATTCTTTTTACTTTAATGAAATTGAGCATTTTTTTATCGTAACTTGTGATTTTTAAAAAATAATAGTAGTTATCTACCTAATGATCCCATAATCACAAAGACACCCCTCAGGTTCCAAAAAAGGGGAACAATACATAACCTTGATCGGATAAACAATTTAATCAGACACATAAAGCATAAATGTTTATGATATAAGTGCTTATGCATAAACTATTTCTATAATAAAAGATAAAATAAAGTCAAACTATTGTCATTTAAACTATTTTCATAAGCTATCTCGAAATAAGCAGAAAACAACTTACAAAAATCTCATATCAATAAATAAGTTGAAACAAGCTAATCCAAGGAAGAATTTGATGCAATGTTGGGAACAAAGCCAGTACTAAGAAGCCTCTGGACATACTTACCAAGAATATCAACTTCAAGGTTGACCTTTTGACCAACCTTCTTCAAAGGAACAACAATCTTATTTTGAGTATAAGCAACCAACATGAAATTAAAACAACTTTCATCATCAAAAACATCAACCACAGTCAAACTAGTTCCATCAACAGCAATAAAACCTTTAGGGACAATGTATTTCAGCAATTCCTTCTCAACCCTAACTTTCACCCACAAAGAATCCCCTTCAGGAATCATAGAAACAATCTCACCCGTGCCATCCACGTGACCCTGCACAAAATGTCCACCCATTCTACTAACCGGAGTCACTGCTCTTTCAAGATTCACCGGCGATCCAGGTTCGAGTTCCGATAGTGAAGTCTTTCTGAGTGTCTCCGGTGCTAAACCAACGGTGAAATCGGAAGTTTCCGTGTCGAATTCTGTTACGGTAAGACATGTTCCATTGACGGCGATGCTGTCGCCGAGACAGACACCGTGAAGGACTGTCTTAGCGTCGACTTTCAAGTCGAAACCACCGTTAGAAGCAAGTCCGATTTGTTTGACGGTGCCGATTTCTTCAACGAGGCCGGTGAAAAGGCATTGTATATTGAGGGCATTAGTGCGGTGGGTGATGATGGGTTTGCGTGTGGATTGAAGGAAGATGCGAAGAGGGGAAGGTTTGAATTGGAGATTTGTGATTTGGGAATGGTGGAATCTTTGGGTGGTTGTAGCTGTGATTGTTGGGATTTTGGTTGTTGAGGTAACGGAAAATGAAGAAGAAGAAGCAGCAGCCATTTTAGTTGTTGGGTTCTGTGTTGTGCGGTTGAGTTGAGGACTTGATAGTAGAAGGTTACAAAAGATAAACCTTTTGTACTAACAATATAGGAATTGAAAAATTTCAAAAAATGAAATTCATACTTGAGAGGATTGCAGAGTAATTGATAATCCAGTCAAGATTCTTAGAATTATTTTCCATTTCAAATCAAGCAAAGGCAGCAGAAACATGAAACCCTAACCCTAAAATAACAATCGTATTTTTTACGGAACCGTTCAGAAACATTTTTTAACAGAAAAGAAAAACGAATAGAAACGATTTACCGGTAATCAGCGGCTTTGGAATCAGCTTTAGCATTCGGCATGATGAAAAAATCGAAAACAAAGAGAACGAGTTACGGAATCAGAGGTAGACGAGTGAGCGAGTTTAACGAACGTGTTGCATTGTGTTGTGAGGTTTTTGAGCGCGCGCGAGAGAGAGGATAGAATTTCTAGGGTTCGAGTAATGAAGATTGACAGAGAACAGAAAACAAATTGGATGAATCGATTATGAATTTTAAGTCAGAGTTAAGAACAGGGCCGGCTATGGCCATGTGCAAGCAGTGGTACAGAACTGGGCCTCATAATTTATGGGGCCTCAATTTTATTTTTTTTCAAGCCCATCATTTAAAAATTAGATTAAATATAATTTGATGGTAAAATCTTACAGGAAGTTGAAGTCGGCGCAGTGGAGCGCGTATTAGCCCTGTGGTCATGCGGACGCGGGTTCGAGTCCCAGTGGTGTTAGTTTTTGGTTTTCTCTTATTTAAAGAGAAAAGAAAGTGATAAAGGGAATGAAAACACTACAACCAGCAAATAGTTGAAACACTACATAATACATTTAAATAATATATATATATATATACCCATTCATATTAAACATTACATTACATAAATTATTTCAAAATTATATTTCTTTTTATGAAATTATATTTATTTTTTCGATAATTTATAAATAATTTCACTACTTTATACTTCTTCAAAAACTTCACTACTTTATTTTTATTTTTTTTAAAAAACTACATTTTATTAATTTTTTGAAAATGAAGAGTTAATTTCTAATATTAAGTTTGCAATTTTTATTAAAAACACTATCAATTTTTAATGATATTAGCTTGAAGGTGTATTTTTTTATTATTGATTTGAAAGTGATTATTTTTTTACATTATTGATGTTTATATTTTAAATAGAAGATTACTCTTTTTAAAAAATTTCGGTTCATTTTGAATGATATATCGCTTAATTTTTAATTATCGGTTCATTTTCAACATTGTGGAATGACTTTTTCTTTATGTTAGTTACATGAATAAATAACTATTTTTGTTGTTGTTGATGCTATTTACAATTTAAATAAATGAAATTCTTTTCTTAAAAAAAATTATTAGGGGTCCTTTTTATTATTTGTTCCGGGCCTCCAAAATCTCGGGACCGGCCCTGGTTAAGAAAGATTGATATTGAAAGATTGTAATTGTAGTAGCAAGAACCAAGGCGTTTGTTTTACGTCAAGTCCTATTTATAATGTGTTAGAAGAGAAAGATAAAATTATTTACAATTTTTTTTATGGAAATTTTTTTTTTGGTCAGGTGGAATTTATTTATTTATCCGATATTAATTTTTTTTGACAAAAATATTATTTTTGTTTAGGCATATCCATTATTAATTTTTGTAATCAATGATCCGCTGTCGTATGCGGTCAAAATTTATTGAAGTTATAAAATGCAGTAATAAGGTAGTTAAATTTTGGTTGTTTCACAAAAAATTTCTAATTTGATAATTAATAAAAATAAGAACGATGAACAACACAACTAAACGAGGGGTTTCAATTTATTTAGATCAAAAAGTATTGAAAATTCAATTAATAAAAGCAATCAATCTATTGGTTTTAGGAAACTTTATTTATCATGATTCTCATAAGAATATTCGTGTAAAAGATTTATAGTTCGGTTAATTATAAAACTAATTTAACAAGCAAAATCAGTTTTATATAGAACTTTTTGATTACGCATTAGCGTGTTCAACAATATTTGTTGTTTTTATGTAAACTTTTGAGGTTTTATCTGGCACATCTTATGCTAGTTAGGATTGGAAAATGATATAGTGTACGACACTATTTTTTCGTCACTCGCGCACGACACATTGGCAATGCAATATGTGGTCGTTTTCTTATAATGTTTTGTTGATTAGTGGCAGATATCTTATGCTTCTTTTTTATTTTTATTTAATAATCGTTTCTTTCTAGCCTTAAACAAAATTTATGTGGTAGTTTTCTTATTTGTCTTGTTGATTAGTGGGAGTTTTCTTATTTAATCAATTTTTAAGTATTATTTGGCATGACTTTTTTAAATCTAGAAGTTATTTGAATGTTAAAAGTGAAAATAAGAGTTTTTAAAAAAAAATTAAAGTTTGGTAATTGTTGTTTTTTTAACAAGTCTTTTATTTATATATTTTATTCATAAAAATTAAACAACTTTTTTCTATCAAGCGCTTATTGAAAATATATTTGACCTAATTTATCATTTTATTGAAAATAAAAAGTTTGAAAAAAAACTAAACTAAAAGGTCTTATGTATATATTTTATTTTTTTTGTTTTCACCACCAGTTTAATCTGGTTCGAGAGTCGGTTCTGACATCAAGTAGTTTCAGCCTCCTCCCGATCGCAGTTGTGGGGATTGAACTGTGGTCCTCCCTACTAAGTTCAGCGCCAATCACCACTGAACCAACTAACGATTGGTCACTGTCTTAAGTATATTTGATGATCAATTTTTACTTAAATTTGAAATCTAAGTAACTAACACTTTAATACGGTTGATATTATTTATCTTTTATATGTAGCAAAGTGCAAGTTTGTTACTATATATGTTTCATGGAGCAATAATCAACTGTGTCGTGCATCTCGTGCGTGTATTTTGTCATGCCATATAGCATGACTCGTTAGGATTAGTTGTTGCTATTTATATTCCATTTTGGTTTCATAAAAAAATTAATATAAGGACAATCTATTATTTTGGTCTTTGGAAATATATCCCTCTTTTATATTTATTTTATGAATTTATCAAAATTGCAAATATATTCTAATTAGTTATTTTAGTTTTCAAATATATTTTTAGTTGGTTAATTTAGTTCTCAAATGTATTTTTTGTTAATCAATTTAGTTCATAAATTTACTTACAAAACAGACGTTGAAGATGCGTTTATAATTTTGATATATTGGGCCCGTTTGTTTGAGATTTTTTCTCACAAAAATCTATTTTTTTGTTAAAAAAATCACTTTTTTTTATTTTTGATGTGTTTGTTTCAGATTTTCATAAAAATCATTTTGTTAAAAAAATCATTTTTGAGTCCAAAATGAAAAGCTATTTCCAATAGATTCTTTCAAAATCTATTTTTTTTAAAACATGGACCATGTGTTTGTTCTCAAAAATGATTTTTATAATGGTAAACAAACACAAAACAACTTTAGATTTTTTTCAAAATCTCTACAAAGTAAATCTATTTTTCCAAAATAGATTTTTTTAAAAAAATCTATTTTATTTTAATCTCAAACAAACGGGCCCATAAATACACCAATGTAACAAGTTAGATTTATAGGGACCAAAATTATGGTTTGTACATAAATATAATAATATTCAATGTATAATAGTAGTTAAATTATTTTCAAAGTCTGCACAGAATATTGGGATTGTTTCGGTCCTTCATGTGGAGATAATAGCCATCATTTTAGTTGAACACTTTACTTTTTGACAAATGAGATGGAAATCAGATGAAATGAGAGATAATAGCTATCAATTTATGAATTCTAAAAATTAAAAATGGTAGGTTTCTAGTAAATAACATGTCGAATCTTAATTTTTAGAATTCATAAATTGAAGCTTAGAAAGAATGTAAGGATACAGTTCAAATTTTGATAATAAATTTCAGAGAATAATACTCCAAATGAATAGAATTTTGGAATTTAGATTTTAAACTATAGACTCTAACAAGAGAGAATAATCAGAACTAGTTATGTACTTGGATCATCATCATCATGCATGAAGAGATGAATTGAGCAATGATGCAACAACTATTTTGAAGTGTCCACAGTGCTTTCTTACCTGTCCTGCATGCCTCTCCTCAATCCCTCTTTGATGTGGATGTTGTATGAAGCAATTGATAAGATTCATCAATTTTTAATCAAAAATTCAAAAGAGACCTAACTCATTCACAATTTTCATAATGAAGAGAAAAATCTACTTCATTTCTAACATCCAAAATGTGAGTCTTACAATGGTATTTACTATTTAAAGAAAGACCTCATATTCCTAAAATGGGCCATAAGGCCAATTCTCTAGCCAATATTGTACTTGCACCATTTAATTAACATTAAAAATAAAACTAGCACAATTCAAATTAAAAAATAAAACTAAAAATTCCTCCGAGGAATCCTCCTCCTTTGTCCTTGGTTTATTCCTTGTTTGTGTGAGAGCCTTAAAATAATTTCTGAATAACTTGATCCACAAAATCAAAGTAGACATCACCCCAAGAACTCTTCATTGTTAGAATGAAATAAGGAACTAGAATGCCTGTCGCAAACCCCAAACCAAGACTTAAGTAAAACCAGTTATCAAACAATCCCTCCTCACTTGTATCATTATTACTTTGACTCTGATAATCATCACAGGAACACTTAACAGGAAGTGGAGAACCACAAAGACCAGGATTCCCGGTGAAAGCTATTGCATCAAAGGTTGTCGTATGACCCATATAAGGAATGACACCTATGAGATTGTTGTTGGACAAATCTAGGGACCCCAAAAATGACAAGGAAGACAAGCTTGAAGGAATTGTTCCAGAAAGTTGGTTGTTTGAGATATCGAGAGATGATAGTTGAAGCATATTTGACATGGTTTCAGGAATTTGGCCAGTTATATGGTTTCTTGACAAGTTGAGAACCAACAAACCAGATAGTTTTGTTATTACATTGGGAATATTTCCACTGAAGTTATTATCAGAAAGGTCTATGCAAGTAACAAGGGAGAGAGTCTTGGTATACGTTAGTATTTGACCTTTTGTATACACCATCAAGCTTTCTTCATAGTAGTGACTTACATAGTTTCCATACAGTAAGTGTTTATTTTTCTTGTTTACTTGAGCTATTGCTTTAAGATCACCCAAGCTAGCTGGAATGCTTCCGGTCAAGTCATTTATAGCAAGGTCAAGGACTTGCAAAGAATCTAGTTTTGAAAACTCAAGTGACAATTCTCCAGAAAATGAATTAGACCTCAAAACAAGAATTCTAAGAAAAGGAAAACTTTCCCCAAACCAAATTGGAATAATACCAGACAACATGTTGTAGCCAAGATCCATGGTTTCTAAAATGGACAAATTTCTTAATGATGGTGGCAATTCCCCTGAAAATTGATTGCCGTTAAGGTGAAGCAATCTGAGTCGTTTTAATTGGCCCAAAGAACCTGGAATTGTCCCAATTAGATTATTATTCTCAAAGTTCAGTACATCCAAAGAAGAGCAATTTGCAAGGCTTGGAGGGATCCTTCCAGTTAAGTTGTTTCCTGAAAGATCAATGACAGTAACACCTGACATTTCTCCTAAAGACAACGGTATTTCTCCATGGAGTTGATTATGAGAAAGAGATACAAACGCCACATAATTCATGTTTTGACTTATGTTAATTGGGATTTCGCCAGAAAAGTGATTGTGTGAGAGATCTAGCAAACTGAATCCAGGTATTATAACAGGAACTGGTCCGTCGAAAAGATTAAAGCTTAGATCAATCGCAACACTAGAAGACAATGACATAGGAATTGGAAGCCAACCATGCAACTCATTATGAGACAGGTTTAAAACTTCCATATTTAATGAAATATTCCAAAACCAATTTGGAATAGAACCAACAATGCTAGCATTGGAAAAATCAAAATACAAGACATTACTTTGTGACTTCAGCCAAGGTGGAAATGATGGGCCCAAATTACATGAATTCATACCAAGAAAATATACTTGAAATGGTGGTATCCAATTGGCACTGACATTTAAACTGAATGAATTGTAAGACATGTACAAACTCGTCAACTTATTCAGCTTTGAAAAATGATCTTCAGTTACCATGCCAGACAATTGATTGTAAGCAACATCTAAGTCTGACAATTTAGAAAGTTTTCCTAAACTATTTGGGAGAGTGCCATTTAATTTATTCTCTCCAAGTTCCAAGGTGATAAGATTTTGCAATGACCCTAACGAAAGAGGAATGGGACCTTCAAGTAGATTATGTTTAAGGCCTAGACTGGTTAGATTTTCTAGTTGAACAAACCAATTTGGGATTTTACCATGCAGCTGGTTGTAGCTCATGAGAAAATTCGTTAGATTGGGAAACGGTTTTCTAGAAGGACAATTATCTAATCCTTCAAGAAACTCAGGTAGAGTTCCTGTCATTTGGTTTCCTGTTAAATCAAGAATATTCAAATAGCAAAGTTGGCCTATGGAACTAGGAATACTACCCTCAATAGCATTATAAGAAAGAACAAGGTTTGTGAGATAACTCAAGTTTCCGAAGGATGAAGGAAGTCTCCCATTTAATTTATTACTACTCACATCTAGGACTTGTATCATATCCCATCCTCCCATGAAGAGTTGAGAGCAGTTTGCTGTGAGATTGTGGTTGTCCCTTAAATTCAAGGATTGTAACTTTGAAAGGTATCTTAAACCAAGTGGTATTTTTCCATACAAATCACTACGTCTTATGTCAATATGTTGTAATGAGCTAATATTAACAAGCCAATCAGGTATATTTGAAACAAAATTATTATTACTAAGATCAAGAACAGAAAGTGAAGTAAAATTGAGAGAAGAGGGAGATGGAATTTGACCAAAAAGTTTGCAATAAGGTAGATGCAGTTCCATTAAAAAAGGAAGCTGGTTTAATGCACTAACCCAATTTGTTCCTGCTACCAATGAAAGGTCAACTAGATCCATGGCAAGATGTTTCAAAGAGACAAGGCCAGCCACCCATTGTAGATTTTTAACTTGCAAGCTAAAAGACTGCAAATCAAGATATTGCAAGTGAGAAAGATTTCCCAAATGGGGTGGAATTGTACCAGCAAAGCCAGCATATGACAGGTTCAGGGACTGCAAATTCATCAGTGATCCAAAGAACTTAGGAATTGGTATATAGTTGAATCTGTTGAAGCTCAAGTCTAAACTCTGTAGTGACTTGAGCTTCATCAAAGATGGTCTTATCTCACCACCCAGGTGCCACATTTTATCCGCACCATGGAGATCAATTGCAACGACTGCACCTGTGACATTATCACAATATATTCCGTGCCATTGACAACAGTTGGCGTTTCTCCATGAAAAGAGACGGTCGTTGGAATCCTCAAGCCCGTTTTTGAAGTCGATAAGAGCTTCTTGATCAGAAGCTAAACATTCAATTGCTTGAGCATTGATGTTCATAGAAATTGCAAGTAACAAGCTACAAAGTATTAATATGGACAATCCAACTCGAGATATATTTTCCATTGAAGTTGTTCACATTCTCTTGCTGTGAACAGATAATTATTTATAAATATGGCTAAAAGATGCTATCAATGAAGTTAATTATTTTGTATTTTATAATAAGATATAATACTAAATCAGAAAAGGTGTTTTGAATGGGACATACGACACTGTTTATTAATATATAGAACATAATGAGTCCAAAAAATCTAAAAAGAAGTCAAACTGATTTCATAGTTTATAATGCAGGCCATTTTCCTGCAGGTTTATTCGTTTGGAAGCATTATGCCGACTTCTGCGATTTTGATTGAAATTTGAAACTACCAATTCTGTTCTGACCTCTTCCAAAGAGTAAACTATAATCTATTAGTTTAAAACATCTTAAGCAATTAAGTGATTGTATGGTTCAAGAAGAAAGAAACACTAATGTATATTAGTATTTAATTTAATTTTTATAAGTTACCTCTGGTTTAAGAGTTTTAACTTTTAAGACTTCTTAATCATAATTAGATGACAGGCTGCCATAATCTCTTTTCGTTTTCTCTTCATAAGTTCATATCAATATTTTTTATGTATTGTATCAAAATCAACGTTAAGAGGTTGACTGAAAGTAGTTTCATGATTCTCAAATAGAGCTAACAAATTGCATCTAGAACTTCTACGTGAGATTGAATGTTGCTCAGGAGATATTTGCATTATGCAAAGACGGGCATGCTACTGAGCCTACAGATGTACGCATGACATGCTCACCTAGAATCGCAGAGTTGCAGTACAAGAAACATCCGTCTTCAGATGTGGCTGCACCAATTTCTGTATCTTTTTCTTTTGTATCTGCATGTTATTATACAAGAATGTTAAGTTACAAACGGGGAAAGACACGTTGGACATAACTTATGAATTAGCATGTTATAGCAATAGACAAGAATAAACCACACAAAAGATCAAAGGAAAACGATGAAGAACAAGATACAAAGATTTAGGTGGTTTGCTCTTAACAGCGTATCAGCTTTTTTTTAGGTGGTTTATAGAATACATAAAAATGGATCTGATGTCTATACACCTCCCATTCTATCCTTAATATTTTGATATCCAAAATTCCGGGTCTAGTTTCAATTCAGGTCAGCCATTAACATAATCCCGGGCATCCCCGTTCTCAACAATCTTTCTGTCAAACTTGCTCATTGAAGATATGAGAAAAACAATCAACTTTACACTTTTGTGATCTATAAATTCAAGAACTTTTGCAATTAATTAGGAAATCGTGCATGCGCGCTTTCATACACATATATATTATTACAGTGCAAGTTTTGCGGATGTAATACATATTCAAGTAGAGTTATTGCCTCATTTGGAGTGGCACATAAGCACCAATAAAAAATATAATTGTATAAGGAAAAAGTCAAACATAAATTTAGAAATGGTAGGTTTCCAGCAAATAACATGTCGGTTCTACAAGGATGCTGTACAGTTCAAATTTTGATAATACAATTCAGAGAATAGATTCAAGAGGAATAGATTTAGATTTTAAACAATAGACTCTATCAAGAGGAATAGATTCAAGAAGTTTTACTCGAGAAGGCGCAATTCATTTCAAACATCTAAAATGTGAGTCTTACAATGGGCAACAAGGCCCTATTCTCTAGCCCATATTGGACTTAAAACCATTTAATTAAAATTAAAAATAAAACTATTTTAATTCAAAACAAAACAAATTAAAATTTATTTTACATCACTACAAACTACCGCCTCCGAGGAATCCTCCTCCTTTGGCCTTGATTTATTCCTTGTTTGTGTGAGAGCATTAATAATTTGTGAATAACTTGATCCACAAAATCAAAGTAGACATCACCCCAAGAAGTCTTCATTGTTAAAATGAAATAAGGAACTAGAATGCCTGTTGCAAACCCCAAACCAAGACTCAAGTAAAACCAGTTATCAAACAATCCCTCATCATTTGAATCATCATTACCTTGTTTCTTGTCATCATCACCTGAACACTTCACAGGAAGTGGAGGACCACAGAGACCACGATTTCCGGCAAAAGCTACTGCATCAAAGGTTGTCATATGACCCATATAAGGAATGACACCCATGAGAATGTTGTTGGATAAATCTAGGGACCCCAAAAATGACAAGGAAGACAAGCTTGAAGGAATTGTTCCAGAAAGTCGGTTGTTTGAGAGATCAAGAGAGGATAGTTGAAGCAGATTTGCCATGGTTTCTGGAATTTGGCCAGTTATATGGTTTCTTGATAAGTTGAGAACCACCAAACCAAATAGTTTTGTTATTTCATTGGGAATAATTCCACTGAAGTTATTATCAGAAAGGTCTATGCCAGTAACAAGGGAAAGAGTCTTGGTATACCGTAGTATTTGGCCTTTGGTATACACATTCAAACCTTCTTCATAGTAGTGACCTTCATAATTTCCATACAATAAGTATCTATTTTTTTTCTGCACTTGCGTTACTGCTTTCAAATCACCCAAGCTAGCTGGAATGTTGCCACTAAAATCATTTCTAGCAAGGTCAAGGACTTGCAATGAACCTAGTTTTGAAAAGTCAAGTGACAATTCTCCAAAAAATGCATTAGACCTCAAAATTAAAATTCGAAGAGATGGAAAATCTTGTCCAAACCAAGTAGGAATAACACCAGACAGTATATTGTAGCCAAGATCCATGGTTTCCAAAAGGGACAAATTTCTTAATGACAATGGCAAATCCCCTGAAAAATGATTGTCATTAAGGTGCAGTGATTTGAGACGGTTTAACTGGCCCAGAGAACCAGGAATTTTTCCAGACAGATTATTATTCCCAAGGTCTACCACATTCAGAAAAGAGCAATTTGCAACGTTTGGTGGGATCTTTCCTGTTAAGTTATTTCCTGAAAGATCAATGACAGTAACATAGGGCATTTCTCCCAAAGACAGTGGTATTTCTCCATGGAGTTGATTATGAGAAAGAGATAAAAATCTCACATTATTGATGTGTTGACTTATGTTTAATGGGATTGCACTAGAAAAACGATTGTGTGAGAGATCTAGAACCTGAAATCCAGGAGCTATAACAGGGATCGGTCTATTGATAAGATTAAAGCTTAGATCAAGCGCAACATAAGAATATAAATTGGACATAGTAATTGGATTTGGAAGAAAACCTTGTAACTCATTATGAGATATGTTTAAAACTCTCAACTGGGGTGAAATATCCCAAAACCATTTTGGAATAAAACCAACAATGCTAGCACTAGAGAAGTCTAAATATTGGACCTTACTTTGTGATTTCAGCCAAGGTGGAAATGAAGGCCCTAAAACACATGAACCCATACCAAGATAAGATACTTGGAATGGTAGAAGCCAATTGACACTAACATTTAAAGTAAATGAATTAGAAGACATGAACAAAAGGTCCAACTTACTTAGCTTTAAAAAATGGTCTTCAGATACCATACCTGTCAACTTATTGGAAGAAACATCGAAGTATGTTAACTTAGAAAGTTGTCCGAAACTATCTGGGAGAGTGCCATTTAATTTATTCCCTCCAAGTAGCAAGGTATCAAGATTATGCAATGATCCTAAGGAAACAGGAATGGGACCTTCAAGTAGATTATTTGAAAGACTCAGATGGGAAAGCTTTTCAAGTTGAGCTAACCAATCTGGAATTTCACCATGCAGTTGGTTCTCGCGGATGTCAAAAACTTCCAGATTAGGAAGAGGTTTTCTAGAAGGACAATTATCTATTCCTTGGATAAATTTTGGTAGAGTTCCCGTCATGTTGTTTAATGATAAATTAAGAATCTTGTTCAAAAAAATGATAAATTAAGAATATTCAAATTGCAGATTTCACCAATGGAACTAGGAATATCACCGTCAATAATATTCGAAAAAAGATTAAGATAAGTGAGGGAAGTCAAGTTTCCTAAGGATGAAGGAAGTCTCCCATGTAAGATATTCATTGACAAATCAAGTTCTTGTAAGTTTTGCAAGTCACCAAAACCAAGTGGTATTTCTCCATACAAAAGATTATAGCTTATGTCAATATGTTGTAAGGTGCTAATATTAACAAGCCAATCAGGTATCTTTGAAAGAAATTTATTAGAACTAAGATCTAAAACAGCAAGTGAAGTAAAATTGAGAGATGATGGAGATGGAATTTGACCAAAAAGTTGGCAAGAAAATAGATGTAGTTCCATTAAAAAAGGAAGCTAGTTTAATGCACTAACCCAATTTATTCCTGTTACCAATGAAAGGTCAACTTTATCCATGTTAAGATGTTTCAAAGAGACAAGGCCAACCACCCATTGTAGATTTTCAACTTGCAAGTCATCAGATGTGAGATCAAGAGATTGCAAGTCATCAGATGTGAGATCAAGAGATTGCAAGTTAGAAAGGTTTCCCAAATGAGGTGGAATCAAACCAACAAAGCCAGCATTTGACAGGTTCAGATATTGCAAATTCACCAGTGATCCAAAGAACTTAGGAATTGGTATTTCCTTGAATATGTTGAAGCTCAAGTCTAAACTCTGTAGTGACTTGAGCTTCATCAAAGATGGTCTAATCTCACCACTGAGGTGCCACATTTTATCAGCACCATGGAGATCAATTGCAACGACTGCACCTGTGACGTTATCACAAGATATTCCGTGCCATTGACAACAGTTCATATTTCTCCATGAAGAGAGACGGTTGTTGGAATCCTCAAGCCCATTTTTGAAGTCGATAAGAGCTTCTTGATCAGAAGCTAAACATTCAATTGCTTGAGCATTGATGTTCATAAAAATTGCAAGTAACAAGCTATGAAGAATGAATATGGACAATCCAACTTGAGATATATTTTCCATTGAAGTTGTTCACATTCTCTGGCTGTGAACAGATGATTATATATCAGCTCATATTTACATATTTATAAATATGACCAAAAGAAACTGTCAATGAAGTTAATTATTTTCTACTCTGTATTTTATAATAAGAGGTATATAATACTAGATGATTAAAAACGGTGTTTTGAATGCAGGACATTCCACATTATATAGAACATAATGAGTCCAAGAAATCTAAAAAGAAGACAAACTGATTTCATAATTTATAATGCAGGCCATTTAGGTCCGGCTTATGTGATTTTGATTGGAGCTACCAAGTCTGTTATGACCTCTTCCAAAGATTGTGTAGTCAAATCAATAATCTATAATTGTGTGTGGTAAGGCACATGTGATTAATGGAAAATAGAAATTAACCCATCATCTTCACTTGGTATTATTAAATTTAGACTTGAATAAATTTATGGATAATATAGCTAATTTTGATTTAGTCCCTAAAAATAAAAATAGAATGTTTTCATCCTCCCAATTTATTTTTTTTGTTTATGGTCCTTGATGATTATGTTAATGTCAATATTATGACTCTTTTATATTTAAGATGTATTTAAGTTATGTTCAAAAAATGTCAAGAACGTATTCAAATTATGTCCATTAAAAAACAAAACAAAAAAAATTATAAAGACGAAAAAAACATGTCATTGTTATTTTAAGAGACTAAAATCAAAATGCGCTATATTTTTAGTAACGAAAATATATTTAACTCTTAAATTTAATTATAATAATTTATGGATAATACATCTCAGCTTGGATTAAAAATGATAAGGAAGATAAGCCTGGAGGAATTGTTGACTTGACAGTATAGGTAATCAACTATATAACTCAGAACAGAACAAAATAAATATTAGCTGGACAGATTCTCAATTATTAGAAAATGTTTAGGAAGAGTAGTGAGATATAAAGCAGAAATTTAACTCACATTTCAACCGCCAAGACAGTGCACCCTCTTCTCTGGTGTTATTCAATCAGACATAAAACCTGCTGCATTGATAAACATTTTGACTAAACAATTCAGAGATTGTATGGTTCAAGAAAGAAGAAAAAAATAACTGATACTTAAACCATATTTAATACTTAACTTATCACAATCAATTGCATTCTCCAGTTTCTTTCCTGCTTTCATTTGCAAATCAGCAAGAATCTGGTACCACTTTTCGTCTAAATTCATCCTTCCGGCATCACCTTTCCTCTAAATTCCATCAAGGGTAGATTTGACTCGAAAATTTTCAACGGTGTAGGGCGGAATCCTTTTTTTAATTTAAAATTCAATAAAATATTAAAACATTTTTAACAAAATTTTTAGTCCTTCACAAATTTTTGAAGGGTCAATTCAGTCCTGACAAAAATAACACTCAAACTAGTCTTTCTCATCTTCATATAGAGGACAAATTAATCCCTAATTTGTCATAATAGAGGAACTAAAAAATTATTATACCCACAAAACCTCCATTAAATTCATGTTATTATATAATCATCTATCATATTCGTTCACTTATAAATCTCAAAATATATAGCAAAAACGAATTCAGTATTAAAAAAAGCACTGCGTCCAAATATACCCTAAACTAATGGGTAAAAATCAATTTCTTTGCAGTTTGCTGTTTATTTACAGAAGTTCACCCTCAACGACCTATTACACAATACTTGTGGTTTGCAAAATTTCCCATCTATTTTATATCCTTTTGAGGCATTGAATTATCTCTACTCAAGCCCCTTTAATTGGTGAAATTTTTTTAGAGTTGTTGGTCTTTTTCAATTCTGAAAAACCCAGGCTTACGACTTGAATCAACACATTATCTGGGCTTACAACCCCCTTGATAGTTGATATTGGTATCGTATATTGCAAGCATAACTTCGGTGTGCTAACTTTGACCCAGCCTGGCTGCATTTCATCGCAAAAACACTCAAACCCTTCATAGAACAACTATGGATCCTAAATAAAATGAGCACTAACTCAGGAAAGATCATACAAGCAGAAGACGTGGAAAGGGGGGAAAAAGATGCTTGCTATACAATAGGCCATCAGAAAATATACATGCAAAACCCACACCAGACAAATTGAATTGCCTTCCTGACACTTCAAAACCCTAAAATCTCAGTACAACAGCACTGATAAAAAATGAAAATATAATCGCGTAGAATCCCATTACAGCAGAATTACAACCTGCACAATGCAAACCATATTCAAAAGTCAATATTTCGCTTTGTACTAGTTGGTATGACAAATAGATAGCAGTAGCACTACAACAATCTTCTTAAGAGACATTTTAGCCACACAATAAAATACTTTGCGCCCCAAAAGTCCTACTTTAATGGCCACTGCTAGAAATATACTCCCACCAGAACAAAATACTAACAAAATTAACCATTTACACTAAAACATTCATTAACATAATTCGTTATTACCATTAATTATTGTTTATCTCATTTAAAAATTCACCTTCGTTGCCTAAATGAAGGGTGTCATTGGTATACTATCATTAAATAGGACAAAGAGTCAAGTTTTGCTTATATTTTTTTATAATAACAACTTAGATGTGCCAAATTTTGCTAATATTTTGTTACTGGGGTAGGATTTAAATAATGTGTATTCAATTAATCGACAGACAAACTGGATGATTTTAATTCAGAGAAAAAAATTCAAAATGGAACTTGAACCAAAACGGCACGCACCAATGTTTTTAAATGACTGTGAAATTGGCAATGCTGGCAATGACATCTCTGCAGAACTCCAATTAGAAACAAGTTAATAACATGCTAACAATAATATGTAATATCAACATCCTACATGAAAAGTAGGCAATAATAAAGTGAAAGTAACAGTGTCCAAACTCATACCAGGTGCACAGAGAGATAGAGATGTAAATGAAGATGATGAGGGCCAGGGTGCGGCAATATTGTCACTTAAATCACATGTAAAGCTAATGCCTGTTGAATTGTCAAATATCACATCTCCAGGCAAGCTTCGAAGTAGACATCCTACATCTAAAACAATAATATCAATTTAACTAATACAACAATACCTTGACAAAAATAAAGCATGTCTTTCCTGTCCTAGTCTTGCTGATATAAACATGCAGAAACAATCCAAGTTTTTTTATTTAATAAAATCAATTGTCTTCTAATTTTATATATATATATATGTAACAGGCAACAAGTTGTGCCGCTAATCCAACTGTGTCCTAAATACCAGGTTCAACTAATAAAACCTAATATATTATTATGCTAAAACGCGAGTGAATTTATTCTTAAATGGCATGATCATATTTAGCCAACAGTTGTTATAATTATAACATAAATTCCAAAGTATCATGTGAATAGAATACCGAATTAAAAATAACAGCAATAAAAAAAATACGAGTAGAAAAAACAGTAAACCTTGTATTCCGTATGCCGCCCCTGCCCAGCCCCATGCAGAACAAAAGAAGAATCTAATCAGAGACGTTTAAAGAATGGTTATAGTACTTCGAACATCACTCAGGATAAGTATAAATACCTTGTAAGCTGAAATCTTTCAAATCAACATCACAAAGCTCGTAAACATTTGTCATCACCCCACCTCCACGTAACATAGATCCAAATTGTGCTGCACATATTATAGCTTGTTTATTGGTAATTAATATTTGTTTTTGTATCCCTGCAATATATGTGTTTAATGAACTGCAGCAGGTAGGATTAGGGGCAGCTACATTCTGACATACAGCAATTACATCTGAAGGCTCCTTAAAATTCAAAGGACAAACTGCACAAGCAAACTATACTGAATTAATAAAACAAAGAACGATTACAATTCAATTTGTGGAACACATTCTTTTAAATATTTGTCATGAATACATTTTTTTCAAGTAGATCCCTCTCAATGTTTGACTCAAATGCTCCTAAAATCAGTTAAATTCAATTTATGTGGATACCATAATGAATTTTTGTTATTCAAAATGTTTATAGGAAAGTGCATTACTATACAATATTCTAGCAATCTTATTCTTGGCACAAAAAAGAAAAGGTAATCCCAACTCCTTCCTATTGAAGTAATAAACTTGTTAGGATATAAGAAGTATCAAAGAATATATTGATATTCTGTTGGATATCAAAGTTTATCTCATAAGATTAGTTTCTTATCTCAAATTATCCCCCAAGATTAGTTTCCATATTGCATAGTTGTTATCATAATTTGTTTCATGATTTCAAAGAATTCTGAATATTTTATCCATATAAATTTAAATTAGGGTTAGTGTTCAGTCTTTTGTATCAAGTCATTAAAAGTCCTTATTATCAATTCATATTACATATTTCAAAGGTGTTGGTACTTTCTCAAATTTATTATCAATCATATCACATCATTATTATAATATTAAAAGTCCTTATTATTTCTCTTTTCCTTTATCTAGACCCATAACTAGAAAAAGATAAACTAATAACACAATAATTAAATAGTGTGAAATATGAGGTAGGCCAAGACCAGCAATATAAAATTACTTGAATGCATTCCCCCAAGTCCCAACATTCATGTCCAAATCTATACATTGATGATATGATTAGTCATGCCATTGGCATACCCTCCAAACCAAAATATACAACGTTAAGAATCGAATAGTTAAACAATGTACCTTTGTTGACTTTGCAGGCAGATAGTATCCGGTATGCTTTATTTGCGGCCTCAAATGATAATTGTTTGGAAAGATATGAATAAACTACACCTTTACAATCATTTAGATAATCAGCGTGATTCATTTCTCCAGCCATATTGTCATTATTGATCGCCATCTGTCTGCCAGAAATCTGAAGTGCTGCATCCATAATTGCAGGCTGACAAACAGGTCTGCAACACTCTTTAAGTGGATCAATAGTTCTGCAGGCCTCAACTAATTTACTTGTGTTAACCGTTCTTTCAAAAGTAGAATCATCCTTCACAGGGCATGACCCGCCTGTAAAATTAGATGATTTAATGGAGCAAAGTGTGGGGATTGTACTATTTGCCCCTCTGCTGGCTAGAATACTAACAATATCAGAAAAGCAATGATCGGCAACTGCGTTAGATAAAACCAGATTATTCGATTTCATGCCGAAGAAACCCTGGAAGATGTGCATTAAGCTACTAAACTGTGGACAACATATTACATTCCGTACAAGGGATGCTAAGGGCCCAGAGCAATCAAATGCTGTTTTATCAAGGATGTCTGATATTTCTGGCAGTGAAAAGTTTACAGGGCATTTGCCAGTTAAAACTGGTTCATATCTGGTTGAGAAATTAAGAGCAGGATACATTGGTGGGTCAGACTCGGTGGGAAATGGGACTTTAGGTATGACAGAAGGTGATATTTCTATGGGTTCAAAGAGTCCAGAATCTCCAGAAGTAGGTTCCTTAGCTAACACTACTAGTGAAGTAATTCGTCTACGGTCAGCATATGTTTCTTGTGCTGTCACATCTAGCAATAAAGAAGGCAGCCAGATGACAAATAAAATTACCCGACAACACAAAGAACCTGCAACAATTTAATCAGAGTCTGACTTAGCACACATATAATTCATTAAACAACGGTGCTCAAAGATAAAACCATCCAACAATTTGTGTACATGTCTCTTGCTCTAATGAAGAATTAAAAAACTAAAAACCTTGGAATTTCTTGATACATGACAAATAAAATATTACAGCATAAATACCCCCCAACGCTTTAAATAGCGGTCTCAGTCAAAGTATGTTCATATTTGTACTAAAAATGTGATTTTTATTCATTTCAATTGAAAAAAAACGGAAGTCTCTGTCTATAGCATTTTGTTGCGTCCGTAATGTCATTTCGTCGTGGCCGTATTGGCGTGATTTTTTTCATTATAAAAACGGTTAAAAACGGTAGCTACCTGTACCGTTTTGTCGCGATCATTTTCGCGGTAACGGACTGTTTTACCACCCAACAAAAACCCATACTATCATATCAGATTTACAAAACAAAACTACAAATCAGCAACTTAGTAAACCCTAAAATATTCATGAGTTTCTGATAAAGAATGGCAACCATACTACTAATGCTTACCTCTATAATAATTAGCATCCCGATAGCAACCCATAACTTCCTAGCCCTCAGGTAACATTGAGTTTTTACACAGAAGAACCAAATCGATGCCGGTGAAGAGCCAAATGGCCACACATGGAGCTGAATCAAACTACTACCTCCAACTCCAAGCTTAAGATCTGTGATTAAAAAAAAAGTAAGAGTAAAGTTTAGGATCTGTTTGGTAAAGTAACCAATAAACTAACTAATAACAAATAATAACTTACCTAACAGCTTAAAATTCAACTAACATCTAAAAAAGGTAGCTAAAATAGCAACAACCACATGCATACTTTTTCAGAATACCACATAATTCCCAAAAATGTCAACATAAACATACTTAAGCATAGAACAAAATCTAACTAAATAAATAAAATACAATAAAAACAAAAACAAAAACACTCTATTAAAGTAACTTCTATACAAAATTAAGATTATATAAACCCTAAAATTTTGATTAAAAAAATGTGAGCATACTATTTTAGTAAGTGTTAGTTGTAAAAGGAAAGGGAAGAAGAGTGGTACCGTGTATGAAGAGAGAGAATAAGGAGGAGATGCGGTGGTTATTGTGGAGGAGTGAAGCGTGGATCGGAAAAATGGAAACCCTAATTGAGTAGCAGAGAGAAGAGAGAGTGGAGAAAGAAGATGATAGAGAGAAGTGAAGGAGAAAGAGTGATATGGTAACAGCTGGCAGCCTTATTACCTACTCTACTCTTACTCTTCATTGTTGCGACGAATTTTGTTTTTTTGCTAATCTTAATTATTACCGGTGGTTTAGACTCTAAACTTTAGAGCAAGTAAAGTTTAGACGTTAATTAATTTCTTTTATTCGTAAAGGAAGACGTTAGTAATTAATTAATTAATTCCAAAATTCCTCTAAAGCTTATATGCCTACTTCTCAATTAGTTAATAAATTTTTCAAACATTTTGAAGAATTTGAGTTCGATTTTAAAAAAAAAAAAACCAAAATGACTCTAATTTTTCATTTACTATTTTTGTCCTTAATGTATGACTTTATATTTTTGAGTTACTATGTTATGAATATAAAGTGTTTATCTTTTTATCGATAAGTATTCTTTAATGACAAAATTTATCCGTATAAATGGTTTGCAATGTGAGAGAGAGGGAGAGAGAGAGAGGGAGAGAGAGATATTTAATATTCTTGTTTATGAAAGTTAGAAGATTAAACCAAAAGACACGTTATTCAAATTAATCATTGTATCATTTCAAGTATATTTTGAAAATTCTCCGAACGTTCAGTTTAGTACTCCAAATTGTGAAATTACTTGAACACTTTATTTATGGAGTTGAAAATTATCATTAATTGATTCGGTGGTGATTGGCGTTGAACTTGGTAGGAAGGACCACGGTTCGATTCACGCAACTGCGATCGAGAATGGACCGAAACCCTTGATGTCAGAACTAACCCCAAACTAAATTAAACTATGGTGAAAAAAAAATGAAAATTGTAATAGTAAAAAAAAAAATAGACAATCTTGATCGCACAAACGTAGGAAACTAACAACTTGATTGAATTCAAGATGGCAAGTGTACGTTGGAACTTAGAAGGAATTGAGTGCATCCTCTCTCGCTCACAAAATTGAGTATCTTCCTAACTCCTAAGGCACGCGCCCAAGTATTATGCGTACTCTTTCCAATTTTAATCAAATATCATCTTTTTTCAATTTACGCACTATATTATACTCTGTATTCCAGCACTCTCTAATGTGAATATTAATTAATCTCTCTTAAAAAATAAATTTCTAATTGTTAATAAATTTAAGGGTCATGTTAACATGTGCCCTTAGGGCACATGTTAAAGAACCTTAAAGTAGAATTATTTCATTAAAAAATGCAATGATTTGACTTTTATAAAGTTAAATGCACAAGTTTTGAGGAGAATATTTCTTTATTTAGTTGTTTATCATGTGCCCTTAAGGGCACATGTTAGCTTTTGCCTAAATTTAATCTTTCTACCATACGCACACATGAAAAACGAGTACATTACCTGCTTAAAAATATTGAAAAAAAATTATTAAATTAGCTCAAATCTATTGTGGACACATGCTGGCCTAGTACCAACACCAAACTAACAAGTCTTTCTTAAAAAATACCAAACTTACAAGCTTATGTTCTGCCAAGGCTCCACTCATATAATTGAAATGTTTTCTTCTTTCTGCAAATGCACGCCACAAAAAAGCATTCAAAACGTACCACACATGTCCTTAATCACCAACGTACAACAAAGACATTGCATGTCACTTTACTTTCTTACTTAAGACTCTAAACAATGTAGTCTATGTTTGGTATGGATCTGAATTTTGTGTTCTAGCGACTTCACGCAGTTCCATGTAGTAGGCAAGCAGAGTCCTTGATTTATGATCAAACGACTCTAATTAATACACTTTTGATTTGATAGGCAATCAGAGTCCTTGATTTATGATCAAACGACTCTAATTAATGCACTTTTGATTTGGTAGATTAACACAGTTTTCATCTCATCCACTCGTTTTTTATCATAAGGTTTACAACAATTATTGCATTCACGCGGTGATTGTGGAAAATCCATATTTGTTTGATATCATGATGGATGTATTAGAATTATGGTGACCCATTAAAATTTTACAAAAACTATACTAGTTTTTGTAAAATATTGATAGATCACTATGATTATGTGCAGTCATCGCATTCATAGCCGTTCGATTAACATCATACAATTAAAAAAATGCACATCTTATTTTCATTCTAAAAATACTATAGTTAAAGATCAGAGATCACTTGTGCCTGATTGCATGATTGTGGTGATATTTTGACTATACTCAATCTTAGTCCCACATTTTCATTAGTGAGATGTTCTTGTTTCTATTTTATCAATTTTGATTATAAGTTTTAATAAAGATGAAAATAATCTCTCTTTTGATGTCCGATATTATTCTCATGTGTAAATACGATATAGTTATAATATGTGAGTTTTTTTTTTTTTTGAATGAAAGTTATAATATGTGAGTTGTTCTTTGAAATGTTTTAAAAAATAATCTAAGAATACATACTCTAAAATATTCGCCTAAAACAAATATGAGTAAAATGTGTTTTCATTCGCTACTTTTATAGTGAGATTTTGTTTTTGTTTATGTAAAATAAAATTATTGTTTTCATCCCTACAAAAGTTTTTCCTTTATTTTTAGTCTTTATTGACTAATTTTTGTTCATTTTAATGCCAATATTATGATCTTTTTATGTTCAAAATGTGTCTATATTATGTCTGTATATCATATTAAACATATATAAATTCATATTATGATAAAAAATGTCAAACTAATGTCAAATTTTTACCGATTAGAGACTAAAAACAAAAAAAAAAACAAAATTTGCCAGGTATAAAAATAAACTAATGCTACGGCGAACCACCTTCACAAGTGGTCCACTGTGGACAAGCGATCAATATTATTATAATAAATATGAATTTTACAAAATTCACCGTTGGATTGAAAATTTATATCGTATAAAGGTCATCCATAAAAAAATTTAGAAAAATTGAAAATCTATCAAGATTAACTGTATTTAATAAAAACTCATAAACCGTTAATCTTAATAGGTCTCTCAATTTTTCTAATTTTTTTTATTGTTGATCTATATGATATAAATTTTTAATCCAACAGTGAATTTTGTAAAATTTATATTCGTTATAGTATTATTCATGACCGAAATGAATGGTGGATATGGGAACTGCATCTCCTGCATTTATTTTTCAACTGGAGACAACCCGGTCTCAGTGACATGTAGATGCCTTAACTCATGTAAGCACTCAAAGAAGAAGCACTTCACAACAAATAAGATCTCCATTGTAAATACTCTTAGTTTTAAAATTCTCTATCATTATGGTTTAGATTTGAATTTCAGTTTTAAAAGTCTACTGAGTCACATACCAATTGCAATGAATACAAGTAACACAAGACCTCATAATCAAAAGCAAAAATGAAAATTTATTATCATAGAAAGATAATATAATGAAATCTAAGGTGTTAGTTACAAAATTATAATAAATAATAATACACAGAAAATCCTCATCCTGGGTCAAAGACTATATTTGTGTACATCACACTTTTGGGTGGAGATTTTTAACACAAGATATAACCAACCAAAGTATCCCAAGTTCATCCATATATGTAACATTGGTAACATCTTTTGACAAGATATTTGGTAAGATATGACCCTTAAAGCTGACTAAATCAAAACAAGCAGCATATTCAAAGTGCTCTATTCTGATTGAAGTCTGTAATCAAGCATTTCCTTGACATTTAACCTAACTGAAGGTCCCATTGCTGAGCATATGTGTGCACTTTTCCAGTACACACCTTTTGCACCCTTTGGTTTGTTTGCCTCTACTGATCTCTGCGAAATTAGAATGAGGGGTTAGTAGTTTATTAATGCGTGAAAATACGGATAAAATTTTTGTTTGGAGGAAGAACATACTATTGCGCAGAGTAAGTTTGTAAGAAGATCCTCTTCTGGAAAATCGGCTTTTCCAAAAGGTAGATGCACGATTCCTGTTTTATCTGCCCTGTATTCAACTTTTCCTTGCTTGAATTCTGCTATAGCCTGTATAGATGATTTTAAAATAAAATTAAAAAAAAAAACTTTGATTTTAGAATTATGCAATCAGGCTTAGTTTATATACATTTTGTATTGCAAGAAAAGGTTCTATGTGTGTGCGTGTGTGCGCGCACTTGTTTAAAGGGAACTGAGAAAGAAAAGAAACGCGAAAAGTAGATAGTATACCTGAGGAATGTTAGCTGTTACAGTGCCAGCTTTTGGATTTGGCATGAGTCCTCTTGGCCCCAAAATCTTACCCAGGGTAGCAACCTGACACAATCAACGATGGAAACTAAATGAATTTTCGTGATAATAAATACTAAAAACAGCACGGTAGGCCCATAACCCACAGGTCCTTGGATTGGAATCAGACTTCGATATCGAAACATGTATTAATACATCATTTCCTAAAATACTAAAATTATAACGAATGAAAAATTGAACAAGAGAAAATATAAACTCATTATTAGACCAAGATAATGAGCAACACCTTAGGCATCATATCTGGAGAAGCAATTAATTTATCAAATTCCATGAATCCTCCTTTTATCTGTTCTATCAGATCCTCTCCACCTACCAAATCTGCTCCTGCATTTTTTGCTTCATCGAATCTTTCACCTATCAAAAGGAACTATAAATTAGAATAGTCAAAGCGATCATAGGCAACTCAATGAACTCATATTTATCCACATATGAAGTAATTCCATTCCATGACCCGTCACTCTTCCAAAAGTAGACGTACTTAGTTCATCGAGCTCAAGTTTTGTAACCGTTACTGGCTACTTGTTGATTAAAATCATGAGTCCAAAATCATACAACTTTTATATGTATGCAGTGGTAAAGAAACTTCCTCTATGCCAATGCCTAGACAACACAATGTCGACCACTTCGGGAAAAAAGACTTATCATCTTATGTCCATCCATAAGGAAGTTTATATAATGGACTTCTCAAATCATTCACATTCCCTTTACAAGAAAAAGTTTTTTTCCAGCATGATTAGGACACTTTAATTAAGTAAAAGTGTAAATGAGGATTGAAAGCATACCTTGAGTAAGAACAGCCACTTTAATGGGATTTCCTGTTCCCTTTGGCAGATTTACCTATTAAGAGAGAGTGGATGAAATACTCGGAATTAATTCGTGTATTGTATAATTTTGCAGCTCAGGTTTTCAATGTGCTTGTATATACAAGAATCAAACAAAGATCATGAGACTCACTGTAGCTCTTAATTGTTGATCATTATATTTAGGGTCAATGTTGAGGCGGAAATGAGCTTCTACGGTTTCAACAAACTTGGTTTTAGCTGTTTCTTTTACCAAAGAAACTGCTGTCTTCAAGTCGTACTCTTTCTTAACCTCCCTCAATTTTTGAATTTCCAAGAATCTCTTAGATCTTATCTGGTGAGACATGGAAACAACAAATATCATAAAATAAACATGGATAACATATCATCAGCCATGAAAAATTCAATGATTCAGACAACCAAGTTGATCTTAGAAAGAAACAAATGGCTATCTTATAACATTTACATCATCACTAGAGGATGCAAAGTAGGCAATCAAATATGGGAGAATACAAAGACCAACCAATCGAAAATCTTGCATAGAATGGTGGGACAGACAGCACAGGAATTACTGTTCACATGCACCTCTGAACCCTTGAAATTTTAGAAGATATATGGAAGTAAATAACATTAAATGGAATTGTTTATTCTACCAAAAATAAAGTAGGACAGGCAAATTTATTTTTTCTTTAAACTATTTATTTAAGTTAAAGCAGCTTGTGCAAATCCTGACTACACCGGCATACCACACGGAGGCAAGACCAGCATTCGTAGGGAGGGAGAAAATGAACTCGAGTCGTGAAAGAACGAAACGAAGGATAGGTTTCATGGAAGTGTGAGTACTGAATGAGTGAGGAGTGGATCTATAAATATCCTGACCATGAAACGAGCGGCGACCCAACAAGGAAACTTTACGATCTTGCTTCAAAACACTTGATCTTGACCATGAAACCCTTGCCAGCGATCTTCACAGAACCGCAACATGTTTCAATAGCTAGGGATCAAGATCGTACAAGCCTGCCACCCAACACTCAATCTTGGCTACCATGCTTTAGAGGATGTAAGACAGAAGCCAAAAGAAATAAAGCCCCTCTACTCCCAAAAGAAAATAAAAAACAGTTCAACCATTTTTCACTATCTTATCATATCATTATATTATTTCTTAAAACTTGTTTCTAATCCTACAAACCACAACGTTGGACGTGAGTGGCCATTGCGCTTGATCTAAAGGGACGGACTAAACCGGTAATAGCTAATAATACTACTACGAGTTGAATACGTCCTTAGTCCCTAATCTCCCTGTAAATTTACAATTTGTGATTAGTCCTTGCACCCATTTCTCAGTCCTTTACTAATTACTATAACACAACATGTTTTTAGTCCATCCATTCATCCTACAAATTACAAAACTACTTGTTTATAATCCAAAAGCAGGATTAAGGGCCTATTTGGATTGACTTATTTGAACTTATATAGCATAAGTTTTGTAAGACTATTTGAGGAAACTTATGAAAACAGCTTATAATATTTTGGCATAAGTTTTTCCAGCTTATTTTCATAAGTTCTCCAATATAACTCATGAAAACAGCTCATAGTCGTTGCATATATAAAAACAACTTATCTTTATTTTATCTTTTGCTCTAAAAATAGCTTATGTAAACTTATACATAAATTGTTTATCCAAACAGGCCCCGAAGAATACAATTCGGAGAACTAGGAAGTTGGTAAAGAGATTAAAAACAAAATTCACTTAATTATAGACATAGTATAACCCTAACACTAATAATCATTTCAACCAAAACCGCAATAACAGACAGTTATTAAAATTCAAAACAAAACCCATCAACAAAAACAAGAAAACAATGAAATTAAAGAGAAAAAGAAAAGAATTTGAAGATACCCTATCCCTCTTAAGAAGCAATGCAGCTTTTCCTTTCTTAGGCTTAGTTGTAACAACAACAGTGTCACCATCACCTTCCTCTTCAACACCATCCTCTTCGTCTTCATCAACAGTTTCCGCTACATCAGTAGTAGCAACAGCAGCAGAAATGGAAAAAGAAGACTTAGATTGATAACTAAGATTAACCGACTTAGAAGATTTGAAAACAAGAGGAGATAAAAAGAAGATTCTAGAAAGACGAAGAGAAGAAGAAGAAAAAGAAGAATGGTCTTGTGAGTTGTTGATGATGATGGAAGGAGTAGGGTGAGTTAACATGAGAGATGATGAAGGTGAAGAGGTACAGGAAGCCATTGTTGTGTTTGGAAACAGAGTGGACATGATTCGGTAGTTTATCTATGAAATGAATGATGTTATGTTGTGAAAATGAATATTGAAAGAAGAGATAAGAATGTGATGTGCCCTATCGTCTTAAAAATGCCATGTGGATTTGTTACATTTTTTTTTTTTTTTGATAGATTTCTTTTAGTATTTTCTTGTGGTACTCATTTTACTAGTTTTCATTTTCCATCAATAAATAGAGTTTAATTAGCTTCCATAAATTATAGTTTAACGGGTAGAAATATCGAAATTGCTAGTGTTGGAGGTCAAAATTGAGGTTCGAACATCGGTCTCTTTATTTTGTGTATGAGTTTTTAATAGTTTGTCATTTCGTCTATTTATAAAATAAAATAAAAATTAATTACTCATCGTTAATTGGTTCAGTGGTGATTGACGCTGAATTTGGTAGGAAGGACCACAGTTCAATCTCTCGCAAGTAGTTATTGCCTTATGTGAGAATCGAACCACGTATCATTGGGTTCAATTACATGCCCAATCAATTCCACTATCAATTGAACTAACTCTACTAGAAAGAAGGTAGAGAAAATCGTGAGATACAGTGTCGGGATGAATGGTTCACACTATTACATAAGCATTGTTCTAATCTTATTTGATTGTATAACTAACCAATCAATCAACGATTAGTCTTATACGAATTTCTATTACAACAATTGTCACAAAATGCGAGCAATTTAGATTCTTGCACAATTGTTACAAAAACACAATCAACTTGAAAACTAAATTTAATTGAACCTTACAATTACCATTATAGATTATATCAAACTCTATTCGAAATAAAACAAATTAAACACCCGCTTAAATTAATTTGAATAATCTTAATTTTAATTTGAAAGCATAAACCGGTTATCTCAAAATAGATTATTAAAGCAAGATTGAAATTCAAATGTTGACCAACAATCAAAAATCGAATTTGCAAAAGATCATGGTTTAAAGGAAAAGAGAAAGAATTATAAAAATTGAATTGACAATATAAACCGAACCTCAATATCATCAATGAATAATCCATAACTATAGTAGATTCGTACAAATAATTTTGAAAAAATACATAAAAGCAAAGGTGAGTCTTTCTCATGCTCTCACAACCAATTTATAATACCCTGTGTTGACCTAATTTAGTGAACCAGTTTCTAAATGTAAGCTAGACTCAGTGGCACTAATCAACCCAATACAAAATAAGCATACGGTTATGCGACTAAAAACTTGTATTCAACTTTGCTGCTCGAGTAATCCTCTTTTGGATCGATCAAACACTTGAAATGAGCTTAATTTGAAGCAAAAGTTATAGATTTACTTTTTAATTTTCCAACATATGATCACGATATTGAATTGGATACGCATAATGTATGTTTCAATGTGTAGATTGTACACATTGCAACACACATTAGAGAATAAATTGTTCTTTTATACACTTTGTTATGATTAAAATTGAAATTAGTGATCATTGTTTTTCAAACCGAGTACTTGTTCTAAGATATACGTTATAAATTTTCCATTCAATTGCGGGTCTTAGAAATATAGATCTTTAATAAGAAGTTATTAACACTACATAAGTAGGGTAAATTCTTGTTTTTTCAAAAAAAAAAAAGAGTAAATTTTAATACGAGTCATCTTCACATATGGTTCATCATGAACCAATATCTAAAATTTCAACGGTAGCATATGTCGTTGTTTTAAAATTAAATTAAATTGTCGTCTTAATTTTTACAATTGATACTAATATAAAATGCAAATAAGAAAAAAATATACAGAAATAAAGCAAAATTTCTCCAAATAAGATGCTGTATAAATCGTATCAATCTTAATTTATATTAACACAAATAATTTTTTTTTTTACGGTAAACATAAATACATTTTACCTATAAATACTTGTACCTAACTAACTCTCATGAATACCAAAAAAAATTATGACTAAACTTAAAAATCTACTATATTTTATAAGATGATAAACATATCTAAAAAATGTAGGAGAAAACATCATAACTTATGAGGTGCAGGCCTCGCAATTGATCAACGATCTGATGGACAAATTTTCACATAATATGATGTGCTAGCAACTACCCTAGAACTTGCACTTCTCAATTATGGAACATCCTCTGTCTGAACTTCTAAGTCTCTTTCTTACTTGACTTTTATAATGAATATTGTACATCACACACGTAGCCGATTTTGTCTTGTTTTGATTAGATTTAGACTCTCTCAATTGAATTTTATCTTCACAATATATGTTGGAGCACCTTTCAAAAGCCTTAAGTGATACTAGTATATTTATATCAGCCACTAATAATTTAAATCCAGTTGATTGAGGTGAACTTGTCCTCTTGTTTAAGCATGGATGTCAAGAAAGATGCACCGAAACTATGAAAGACAATTCAAAGATTATTGGAAATAAGAATAAATATAGTCTATAGTTGATTAAAAATAATATAGATAAAGATCTCATTATTGGTGTACAAAATACAACATGTTACAGTATTAAGTAGTTTTTGATTAAAAAAAACTAGCAGTTTTAACTTCTTTTTTAAAAATGTTTAAGTTGGATTTTGGAGGTGCACCTTACTCATAACTCAAATTAAGAGAGAAGTTGAACTCAGATCCTTTAAGAATATGAGTAGATTTTTTACCAATTGAATAAATTTCCGTTGATTGTATTATATAAACTTTTAATCTAATAATATAATTTTGGTAATATAGATATCCAGAATATTTTTTTAAATAGTGTACTAGAAGTATTATGGCTACGTTTGTTTTGATTTTTTTTTTATAAAAATACTTTTATCATGTTAGTAATGTTTGCTATAAATTTTGTAGAAAATTATTTTGTTAAAAAATTTATTTTTAATCTTAAAATTAAAAGCTATTCCTAATTCTACCAAAAAAAAAATAAGCTATTCCTAATAGTCCTTTCTAAAATTTATTTTTTTAAGAAAACAACGAATCTAAATGTGGGAACTTCAAATTTTAAAAAAAGATTTTTATGATAATAAATAAATCAAAAATAATAATATCTCATATCCTCTTACGTTTGAATTGCCTTATTTTTGAACTTATAAAAAATAGTCTATACAAATAAATAAAATTTTATGTTAATTCACAAGTTTTCATTAACAAAAATTATATAATCATAAGTTATTTTATCATAATCTACCTTAAAAAGTTTATATATAAAAATTTATTTTTTTGCATAAGCTTATTCAAGTAGTGCTTAAAATTATAGATTTTTACCCTTTATTTCATTTTTAACCTTATTATTTCTTTATTTTTATTTAAACTAACATAATTCTCCATTCATATAAAATAACTAAGTACTCTCATAAAATAATTGCATACTTTTATTTCATTTTGTATTTACACCAATTAAATTTATCAAACACTGTCATGTAAACTTAGCTTTTTACCAAAATATAAGTCACTTTTAAAAGAAAACTTGTAGAAAATTATAAGTCACTTTACATTGCCAATTAAACATTTAATTGCTCTTTTTCCTATTATATCTTTAACTATTTATTTATTTTTCTTTTTTTAATTTTTCAATTTATTTTTTTATATCATTAATGACGGACAATTTTGTAAACTAACTCATAATTTCTATTTTCTATATAACAATAATACATTTATTAATTTATGTAATATAACTAGGAAAATGCTAACTCGGGGGCACTAGTTAAGGAACTATATATAGTAAAAAGTGTCTTGAAATTTATGTACTTCACTTTTTTAAAGTATAAAAAAAAATACTATTATCAATACAAAACTTGCTATTTTTAGTATCTTGGAGCACTAGTTAGCAAGACCCGTAACAAAAACAACTTATATTTTGATAGTTAATAAAATTTCTAACCACTAATCATTTAACAAAGTTTACCGAATATTTTAAGCTAATTTATCAACTATCAATGAGGTTGATTTTACTGCAGAAAGGCAAAATTGTATTGAAGCCATCAATAGTATGTGAATTTTAGAAAACGAATAATAACCAAAGCGTGCACCAATTCTTACTTGGGCACAACCCCAAATAAATTACATTTAAGTACACACACAAGAAAGATAAAAAATAAATATTAAATAATTTAGTCACATCATCTAACATTAACTAATCAATTTATCTTTACATTTTTCTAAATTTTGTGTGTGTGCCCAACACCTCTTATTTGGTGTTGTGCCTAGAGCTGTCAAATGGGCCGGCCCAGCCCGGCCCGGGTCCATTGGGCCAAAACATCTATTGGGCTTAAGTGGCCCGACCCATTAAGGCTCAAGGCCCGTTAAGGCTCGGCCCGTTTAGTCCGGTCCAATAAAATGTGCCGATGGGCCGGCCCACAACATTTTTTCAAATTTTTTTTATAAAAAATTGACAAATATTTTGTAAAAGTCGAGAGATTTGTGGATGATGATTCATAAAGTGCATCCTCAAAGCTAATAAATTTCAAACTTACATCAGACACTAAACTTTTAACATAACCATCCAAAATACATAAATTAAATTATAAATTATAAAAAAAATAAATTATAAATCACATCTTTTTCTTTAAACAAAAAAAAACAAATATAATCTTTTGTTACTTATTTTATCTAAAGATTTTATGATAGCTAAAATTCCTTATTTTTAGATAAAATTAAATTTAGATTTTTTTTTTAAAATTCTTTAATGGCCGGCCCAAAGCCCGTTGGCCCAGCCCATAATGGCCCGTAGGTCCGACAGCCCAGCCCAATAAGACCCAATGATATTTTTGGGAAGCCCGGCCCGGCCCATCCCGTATAAAACTATAGGGTTACTGGGCCGGCCCGATAGCCCGGCCCATTTTTACAGCTATATTGTGCCTAACCAAGTGTTCCTCCCAAAGCGTGTCCATTCTTGGAGTAAGATTTGTGGCGTCTGGTAATGATCTGTTAAAGTCAAGACAAAGTGTGTGACAGACAGACTTCAACTACCTTTCATCTCCACACTCCACACTCCATCCATCCCATGGCAGCAATGGCTTCTTCATTTTCCAACATCCACACTCATTCTTTCTCTCTCCCCATCCAAAACCACCACTCCTCAACCTCTCTCCCACTCCCAACTCTCTCCATCATTTCTCGCCGTCCACATTCTCATTCCAAATCCATCCTCTTCACTTCCCGTCCTCCCATAACCGCCATTTATGCATCGGGAAACGGCGGCGGAATTGGAGGAGAAGGAAGCAGTGGCGGTGGCAGTGGCGGAGGAGGAGGAGATAACGGTGATGGCGAATCGGAGGACAGAGATCGGAACAGAGAAGAAGCTTTGTTGGTACTTGCGGAGGTTGGAAAACCGTTGGATTATTTGCCAGCGGATTTAGCGGAAGCGGTTAAAGCTGGACGAGTTCCTGGTTCAATTGTGAAGAGATTCTTTGAGCTGGAAAAATCGAGTGTGTTTCGTTGGTTGCTTAATTTTGGAGGGTTTAGAGAGAGATTGCTTGCTGATGATTTATTTCTTGCTAAGGTTGCTATGGAATGCGGTGTTGGTATCTTTACAAAGGTTTGTTAATTAATTTGCAGATATTTTTGCAGCTGCAGAATTCATCTAATTATTATGTTCATTTCATATAGGATTTTGATTCTTTATTAACCATATGTGGAAAACTTTAGAGAGATAGATCCTTTAAATGGAATGTTAGTATATTCCTAACTGCATAGATACCTTGGTATAAATTGTTTAGTTGGAGTTAGTCAAATAATATGAGGCAAACATATAATTTTGTAAATGTTACTGTTAATAAGAGAAGGATCACAATTCACAACACAATTATAACCAAAACTATCTAATCACATATTAAAAGATGTTAGAAAGTATTTTTAATTCATTGAATTCTTTTAAAAAACAATATACAGTTATGGAACTACTTTTTTTTAACTGTATAGTAGGGTAATTACATCCTGCCATAGGAGGTTAACACAACCGTGCTATATGAATTTTTGTTTTTAAAAAACAGTCTAAAATATTATTTCATCTGTCTTATATTTTTTCTCTAGTGAATTTATTGAACTGCAATCAGAGGATTGTTAAGAGAAATAATATATCACAAATATTTTTTTTGGTAACAATTAAGTTTTTTAATGGTGACAACATTTGAACGCATGCAAAAAGAGTGAGTTTAGATAACTTCTCAATTCAATTCCGCAACTCAATTCAGCTACAAGCTAATCCAAACTTGCTTTAACTACCGATGAAGTCTTTGATACAATGCATTATGTTCTGGACCAAACCTGTTATCTAGCGGGTAGGTTTTTTTTGTTGACAATGCATTGAACTTTCTTAGTCAACTAGTTGGTCAAATGGGTAGGTTATTTGTTCTCTAATCTAAATTTTTTCCCTTGTATTTGACTATTTATGTCATCAATTATGCATAATCATATCATCCATAATCATATCATCCGTTTGTAACGAATTTTGCATTTGCATTTCAGACTGCTGCAGAGTTGGAGAAGCGCAAAGAAAACTTTACTAAAGAGCTTGATTTTGTTTGTGCTGATGTGGTATGGTTCTTTTTGTTTATATATAATTTGAGTATAAGCACAAGTCCCTTCCTTTTCTAGTTGTTACAACCTAGTGGTTGGTTATGACTTATCAGGACATTTTATGCGGGTGTCTGGGTTCAATCCTAGGTTTCCACCCTTACCCCTCTTTGTGTGCGTGTGGCCACTCATCTATAAAGAAAAAGTCCCTTCCTTTTCTAGAAGCTGTTTACTATATGCAAATTATCTTTTATAATAATCACATTTTTTATTATTTAATTTAATAATTAATTATTAATAGGTAATGGCCATTGTAGCAGATTTTATGCTTGTGTGGCTTCCTGCACCAACAGTTTCTCTCCGGCCGCCACTTTCTGTTAGTGCTGGAGTAATTGCAAAATTCTTCTTTGGCTGCCCTGAAAATGCTTTTCAGGTTAACAGCTCAACTCTTCATCTGCTTTTATTTTAATTTTTCATGCTTTTATAGATATTTTGCATTATGTTCTTGTGTGATTATGCCTAACTTTGTCAACACTTAACAGGTGGCTTTGGCTGGAACGTCGTTTTCACTTATACAGAGAATAGGTGCTATTGTGGTATGTATTGGATCTAATAAATTAAGAGTTATTTATCACATATTCATGTATGTTTTTAGTCATAATCTTCTCTTCTGCAGCGGAACGGAGCCAAGCTATTTGCAGTTGGGACTGGTGCATCACTGGTATTTAACATTCTAACATATACACTTGTTTCTTCTAGATTTTGGTGAATTATATGAAATTAAAAGATTGAATATCCGTTATACCATATTCATCACTTTTATAATTAAACTAAGATAGTTAGACTAAGCAGTTTGCATGGCAACTGGCAATAGGAGCATGATCATTTCTTTATAAATTGACACGCCGCTTCTCTCTACTTCCCTATGAGTGCTGGAATCAAGAATAATGAAAAGAAAATAGTTTAAAATAGATACATAATCCAATTGATTGGAGAACATATGTTTGGTATGAGTTTTTTTTTTTTTTAAGATAATCTTCCTTTAAGGGTCAAGCAATGCTTGTTCCCCTAAAATGTGAAGCTTAACTCACTGTCTTGGAGATCGGTCTTGCCATGTAATAATTGGTATATAATTGTAGACTTCTAGCATATGCATCAATTAGGTGACTGTATGGCTTACCTTTTCAGATTGGTACTGGCGTAACAAATGCATTGATCAATGCACGGAAGGTTGTTGATAAATCTTTTGCTGATGAGGCTGAGGAAGTACCAGTATTATCGACGAGTGTTGCCTATGGGGTTTACATGGCAGTATCTAGTAACTTAAGGTATTTTTACCATTGATTGCATGTCCGGAATTCCTTGACCTATCACCTCTCGTACTGTTGTATAGTACACGCGATTCACTATAAAACAGCTTCAAAATTAATTTGGTCTTGCAACCTTAATAATGCATCATAACTCTAAGTTTGCAATTTTTATTTTGGCATGTATCGGCATAATCTAAATGAAAATTTCTCTTTGTTCTCTACCAGGTACCAAATTCTAGCTGGAATTATTGAACAACGGATTTTAGATCCTTTGCTGCACAGAAACAAGCTTTTGTTAAGTGCAGTCTGCTTTGCTGTTAGAACCGGAAACACTTTCTTAGGCTCACTATTGTAAGATTCTTGATTTAATTTTATGTATATATAATTTACTACATTTGCTTCATCTTATGTCCTCATTATTCGTTACACAAATGTTTCCGTGAATAGGTGGGTGGATTATGCTCGGTGGGTTGGAGTCCAGAAGATAAGGGATTAGTGTTTTGAATTGCAAGATATTGTCATGAAATCAATCTGGTCGAATGTTGTCTGTTGATTCATGATTGAAATTCCATAATGTTGGTTTGTTGTGTTTTTTATTGCTCTTGAGAGTGTAATTAATTGTATACCGTCGATTAATAATGGTAGTCATCAAGCTCTATGATTCTTCAATTACATACATGGTGGCCAGTGAAGGTAAAATTTGCCAGAAAGCTGCACCAGCATGAGAAAAAGTAGTCACATTTTATTTTGGAAGATTGTGGCAGAGTTTCTTGAGTGTTGATTATTTTTATGCGTGTATATTGTTTATGCTGAAATTACATTGATTGAAAACACCTCTCTTCTCTAATGACCTTCTCTTTACTTTGCTTTTCTTCCCATTAGATTTCCTTCGGTAACATTTGCCAGAAATCTCATCAACTTTTTGTGTCATTTGCAAAAACCAGAAGGAAACAAAAAAAAAAATCCCTACGGAGAAAACATGGATCTCTATTCCTTTTTAGTTAAAAAAAATAAAAAATCTAATATGGATTTTTGAAAATAAAAATAGTAAAGAAAGAAAAAATTGTGTTTGACTCTACTTTTCTTTATTTTTTACTTCTTTACTTTATTTTTCTAATACTTTTAAAGAGAAATAGTGTCAAATATAATTTTATACTTCTCTATGTCGTTTAAGCAAAATAGAAAAGTAAAAAATAAGCCGGGCTAAACGGGGATTATTAAATTTAAAAAAAGCTAATTTTTTTATTATTAAATCAAATTAACAAAAAGTAATATATTTTAGATAAGATAAATTGAAATATGAAGTTATGGTGTAAAATATTTTTACATTGTCGATCAATAACAACCATATTTTTCGTCACATCATCCAACTTTTTGTATGATATGATAAATTGATAATTTTTATTGGATGATCATGTAAAACCGTCAATGTATCTCCATTAACCTCTATACATAAAGAGAAAGCTTAAATAGTGTTTTAACCCCTGCAATTGTCCTTCATTTTGAAAAGAGTCCCTGTTAATTTATTTTATTTTATTTTAGTCCCTGCAAAATTTGAAAGTTTTGAAAAGAGCCCCTGAACAGAAATCTTTGATGTCATGTCACCATTTTATTGACGTGATAGTTGCAGATTGTGCTGAGTAGCACACGTGGCTTGTCTAGTAAAGTCCCTGGTGCACCAATTTTAGGCAGTGGACCAAAATAGCAAGTCATACCACTCGTTATTAGCTTGTTGAAATCATACATCTTTACTTTTTTTGGGAGGATTTTGATGTTATTGCAGCAACACCTTTAACTTTGGATGAAGGTTTAACTGTGATGTTTTAACTTAAGATATTAACTAGATTTTGTCAATAAAACAGTGACATGACATCAAGGATTCCTGCTCAAGAGTTCTTTTCAAATTTTATCAATTTTGCAAAACTAAAATCAAATTTATTTTTTAACAGTGGCTCTTTATAAAATGAGCAACAATTGTAGGTCTTAAAACACTATTTAAGACTAAAGAGAAATATGTACTCACAATGTACTCTTACGTTATTAACTAATGACATATTTTCCGTCGCATTATTCCATTTTACCTTCAATTCTATTCTCATATCAATTTTACAAAATCATTTTTTTCTTCTTTTACCGTTAAACGAAACACATACTTACCTTACCTCATCAATTCTCTTCTTCTTCTTCTTCTTCTTCTCTGTTCTATGTTCTTCTCACTCATATCATAGAATGGCTACTCAAATTCACATTGATTCATTGTTACAGAAATGCAATTCTCTCATTCACATGAAACAGCTTCAAGCTCATCTCATAACCACCGGAAAATTCCAATTTCACCCTTCCCGCACCAAGCTTCTCGAACTCTTCGCCGTCTCTCCCGCCGGCAACCTCCCTTTCGCCGGAAATTTTTTCCGGCAAATCCAAGACCCCTCCACAAACGACTACAACGCCATTCTTCGAGGCCTAGCTCAAAGCTCCGAACCAACACAGTCCATTTCATGGTACCGTAATATGTTACGCTGTGGTATAAAGATTGACGCTTTGACATGTTCCTTTGCTCTTAAGGGATGTGCGCGTGCTTTAGCTTTTTATGAAGCAACCCAGTTGCATTCTCAGGTTCTGCGTTTTGGGTTTGATGCTGATGTTTTGTTAGTTACCACTTTGTTAGATGTGTATGCCAAAAGTGGTTATATTGATGATGCAAAGAAGGTGTTTGATGAAATGCAGCAACGAGATATTGCGTCTTGGAATGCGATGATTTCTGGGTTGGCTCAAGGGAGTCGACCTAATGAAGCTATAGATTTGTTTAATAGGATGAAGGAAGAAGGATGGAGGCCAAATGATGTGACTGTTCTTGGCGCATTATCGGCTTGTTCTCAATTGGGTGCTTCGAAACAAGGAGAGATTGTTCATGGGTATATTGTGGATGAGAAGTTAGAAAAGAATGTGATTGTTTGTAATGCGGTTATTGATATGTATGGTAAATGTGGGTTTGTTGATAAAGCTTATTCGGTATTTAATAGTATGAGTTGTAGGAAAACTCTTATCACTTGGAATACAATGATTATGGCTTTTGCGATGAATGGCGATGGATATAAGGCGCTTGATCTTTTGGATAAAATGAGTTTAGATGGAATGAGTCCAGATGCAGTGTCGTATCTTGCTGCATTGTGTGGATGCAACCATGCTGGGTTGGTGGATGAAGGTGTTAGATTGTTTGAATTGATGAAGGTGTCGGGTGTGAAACTTAATGTTAAGCATTATGGGAGTGTGATTGATTTGTTGGGTCGAGCCGGAAGGCTCAAAGAGGCTTATGATATTATAAACTTGATGCCTATGTTGCCTGATGTGGTTCTTTGGCAGACTTTGCTCGGGGCTAGTAAGACTTACGGGGATGTGGAAATGGCAGAGATGGCGTCAAAGAAGCTGGTGGAGATGGGGTCAAACAGTTGTGGGGATTTTGTCTTGCTGTCGAACGTTTATGCAGCACAACAGAGGTGGAAAGATGTAGGGAGGGTGAGGGAAGCTATGGTAAATAACGATGTTAGGAAGGTACCGGGATTTAGTTTCACAGAAATAGACGGTAGGATACACAAGTTTATAAATTCTGATCAGAGTCATCCGAATTCGAAAGAGATATATGCAAAGCTGGATGAAATCAAGTTTAGGATTAAATCCTATGGATATATAGCTGAAACTAATCTTGTGTTGCATGATATAGGCGATGAAGACAAGGAGAATGTCTTAAATTATCATAGTGAGAAGTTGGCTGTAGCTTATGGTTTAATTAGTACAGTTGATGGAACACCAATACAAGTTATAAAGAACCTTAGAATATGTGTGGATTGCCATACTTTCATAAAAATTATATCAAATATTTATAATAGGGAGATTATTGTGAGGGATCGAGCGAGATTTCACAGATTTAAAGACGGTGTATGCTCTTGCAGAGATTATTGGTAAAATTATAAGCAAATTCCTATTGTGTATATTTATTTACTTATAGAAGCTTGAATAATCAATTTCTTACATGTTGTGTCTATAACATCTTAGGTAATCCATCACCTTATGAATATATTTATTAAAATTGTTCTTTATGGCTTCTTGTGATTTATCTATCAAAATATTTCTCCTACTTTGGAACTATCTCCTGTTACGGGATATGAAGATTTCATAGATTCCCAGCTTTTCATTCTGCTCGAAGACAGCAATGTTACTTGTTAAACTTCTTCCCCACATCTTCATATATGACACAATTTATCTTATATCAGTATTGTGGCATTATAGCGCAGCGTAGTGAAATTTGAACCAATTGCTATTGTTCTGCATTATGCTATTCAGTACGAAATATTAGTCAAATCGCCGCAATAGTGACACTATGCACTTTTGTGTAACGTAATTTGAATAAATTGCTCTTTTCTGCGATCCCAAGGTTAAAAATTGAAAAGTTTGTTGAGATTTATGATGGATCACGTACAATATTGATCCACTCTATATTTGGTATAAAAATTCATGACTTTTTACCGGCGGATATAAACTTTAAGGGATCCAAGTAGAACGATTCCCAATTAAGAGGCCAAAATAAAACCTAAAAATTAATTAAAAGACTACAAGAGTAATTTAAACCATTTATTTTTCTTTTGAAGAAAAAAGTAGACTAGATCGATAGTTCAAAATGGAAATACTCTAAAAGAATAACACATAAAATAACCTGTATTGTTATATGTTAGGCATTACACAGAAGACAGAACTTTTTATTTACTAAAATCTTGGTGAAGTTTTTTTTTAGTCTCAGATTTTTTTTCTTTATGGAAATAAATTCAACTCATTTAATTAATAATACTTTTCTCAATCCACAAATCATAGTTTAAAAGAAAAAAATATCGAAATTGTTAGGCCGGACGCCATGGTCGGGCTTCGAACTCTGGTCCCTTCACTTTATGTGTGTGAATTTTCAATGACTTGTAATTTTGTCTATCTATTCAAAAAACTGTTCTCAATAAAATGAGGAATGAAATCAAATAAAATCCAAAGGGAGGGTGTGAATTACAGTTATTTATGGGCTAGCAAGGATCCAAAACGATGAAAGCCCAATACACTCTCTATGAGAATTTGCATTCGAAATTGAAACATACAAATTAAAACCCTAACCCTAATTCACTGAATTAGAATCAGAGAAAAAATGACGCAAAAATCAACACTTTTCAAGGGACAAAAAAAGAAGAAATCGATTCCTGCCAATCGTCATGGCAAAGTTCCGCAGACTCGCAAAGGTAATTTATTTTCCCACATTTTATTTTTGTTGAAATTTTCTGCATAATTTTCTGTAATAATTTGTTACTTTTTCTACTCAGGGAAGAGGAATATTAAGCCATCCAAGGTTACAAAGGATATGGATGCTGATCGTGTAAGTTTCTTTCGGTTTTCTCTAATTCTTAGTTCTGATTTGGGTATTTGATGCTATGAATTTTGAACAAGTTATTGGTATGCTTGAATAAATAGATTAGTTAAGTACTTATACTACAAGGTTTTTTATTTTTATCGTATAAGTGTATATATAATCTATTTCTATAGTCAAAAAGATAATTTGCTCAAATTGTTTTATATTTAAGCTCTAAGATGATTTCATAAGCTAGTCTAGATATTACAAAGGCCATATAGCACATAAGTGCTTATGTATAAATTAAATAAGCTGGTCTAGATATGACAAAGGCCATATAGAACCATATTTAATTAAATTGTTTTTCTATATGCTATAAGATGTTTTCATATGATAAGCTGAAAAAAAGCTCATGAAAAACATGATAAGCTGTTTTTATTAGTTTTGTCAAATAGACTCGCTAAACTTATGCTAGTAGATAAGCTCAAATAAGCTAATCCAAACAGGCTCAAAGCTTAGGGTGCATTTCTTTGGTGCTTTGGGTGCTTTTATTTACATAACTAACCCATGGTTTCTTCACATTCATCATTTTCTCAAAATTTGTTATAACTACAAAAAGTGATTTTTATGCTAAGAAGAGCGCTTGGGGAAATGCACCTAAATTTTGTCTTTCTCTCAAAATTCATATAGTATTTATACAGCTTATAAAATGTGTTTTAGATAGGCTACACTTTTTTATGGGCTTATCTTATGGCATAATTTGTTAATTGTTAGCACTACTATTACAACTGTTTTGAAAACCATATAAAATGAGTTTTCACCTTATTTTCGTATAGTCCTTATGGTAACTTCTAGGATTGATTATAGTTTACGTCATTCATTTTTGTAGGAAACTTATGCATAAGCTCTTAATAAGCACTTGATTAAACTATTTACTTAAATTTATGTATATTTGGGTTCAATTTTGGTTAAACCAGGAGGTGAGCAAATTCATTAACCATTGCAATGAGGTTAAAGCTGCGACTGTAGCTACGAAGGATGGTGGTTATCTAAGCATTGTTAAGACAGCACCAGAGTCTGCTAGTGGTGGTGCAGATAAATAGTTAGTGATGTACGGAAAGTTGCAATAACTGAATATATCTTATATACAATTGTGTATTTGTAAAAGCAATTTTGATAATCTCTTCTTTCTTTGCCTCACCATTGTATTTTGTAGTGTTTTATTGCTTTGAATTGCTTCTTTTTTCCTTTGGATACATGGAATTTTGGTTTAAAGTATTGCAATGTTTTGACTCTTCCAAAAAAGTGGATTGTCCCCCTATGTTCTCCTTTTCATCATTATTGGGCAGTATTTCCCTTAATTATAAATGTCACCTAGTATAGAAGTCAATAAGCTATGGTCTTTCTATGACTTTAAGTGTATTTTTGATACAATGGTTCGAAGGAGCAAGGGAAGCTAGGTTTAATGCAAGGTAATTGGAGGGTAAATGTTATATTTCTTTGTTTGGATTGGTTGAAAAGGAATATCCGGGAAGAAATTAGACTAAATATAAAATATTTATCCTGTCATAATTATACGAGTAATATATATTCATCAAAATACACTTCCCTCTTCTCTTTTTTTAAAAGTGAGAAGTTATGCAAAACAATAGTTTTTAAAAGCTCTAATAAGAAAAACAAACTTCTATATTTCAAAGAACATACCTCCGTTTTTTTTAAGTGTTCAAAATCGTTGAATCTAGCGTTTTTATTTAACTGTCCATTCGGTGTTTTAAAGATATGATTTGTCAATTATACTCTTTGTCAATTATTTATATCTTTTTCAATAAAACTAATTAATCCTATATATTTGAAAAACTATTTTTTTTTTCGTACATAACACATAATTTTTTTTTTTGTACATAATATATTAAATTTATTGGAAAGAGAAAGTGTGTGCAAAAAAATAAGATTTTATTGGTGAATTAAAATTAGGGTATAATGGGAAGATAAAATGCAAAAATACACTTTTTTAATTTGGTATTTCCATTCAAAACGGGTACTAAAAATAAATAAACTGAAGGGAGTAATAAAAGAGTTTCAAAATAAGGTGATAATAGTTATTTGCAACAACTTTCCTATAATTTATCTAAATAATATCTTTAAATTTTTTTTTTACTCCATCTTCAAATAAATTTATTGGTTATAAAAAAAAACAACTTTATCTTATTATTATCAAGCATCTTTTAACCCGATTATAATTAACAAAAAAAAAACTATTAACACTTTTTAAAATAAATAAAAAAGATTTATCAAACAACTTTAATTTCGGTAATAAAGCTCTTACTTCTATCTTCCAAAAAAGAAATTCTTACTTTCAGCTTTATTATTAAAATAGCTTTTACACCTAAAAAAAGCTGGGTCAAACGGTACCTTATTAGACTATTCTAATTTTTTTGTCGAAATAAAGGTTCTTCTAGTTTTTTCTTTTTAGTTGTCGTAATTTATTCATTTTTATATAAATTATACTACCTCCGTTCATTTTTAACTGTCCATTTTGAATAGTAACAACAAATTAAAAAAGTTTATTTTTGCATCTTATTTTTCTATTATACCCTAATTCTAATTCACCAATAAAATCCTATTTTTTTGCACACCCTTTCTCTTATCCAATAAATTTAATATTTTATGCACACACAAAAAAACAAATTTAAGAAGTTATGTACCAAAAAAAATAAAAAGATTTAGTTTTCCAAATATATAGCATTAATTAGTTTTATTGAAAAAGATATGAGTAATTGACAAATGATATAATTGACAAATCGTACCCTTAAAACACTAAGCGGACAGTTAAATAGAAACGCTAAATTCGACTTAAAAAGGAACGGAAGGAGTAATATGTTAGATTTAGTTGTCGTAGTTTTTTTTTTATGAGTAGATTTGTTTTATGCAATTTTAAAATACTATTATAAGCGATGAGGATAAATTATAATTTTTAATAGTTAATTTGTATGCACTGACAGTGTAAAATAATTTTACACTGTCAACCAATAACAACCATGTATTCCGCCACATCACCCCACTTCACCCCACTATCTTTATATGACATGGAAGTTTAGATCATTTTTATTGGTTGTATGTGTAAAATAACTTTACACTGACAGTGCATAACAATTAAACTCTAATATCTTTTAATATATATATATATATATCGTAATCTAATTATTAATCTAACGCGTATTTTCTTCGCGTTTTTGCTTCTTCGCTTCCTGCTTATTTGTTTTTCACGCTCCACTCCTCTTTCTCCTACCTCTAGCCGTTCCGTAATTTCTTCTTCTTAGGTAAACCCATTGATTTCTGTCACTTGCTACTTGATTTGGATCATCGTTTCTCTATTATCATTATCATTGTTTTATATTCATGATGAATTTGCCTCTCATTATTTTATGGCCAATTTTCTGAAAATATAGTTATGATGTATGGAAGTAACATTTCAAAATCCAAACGGTTTTTATGTACTTAAATGTTCCAAGTTATTTGAATTCTGAAGCACTAATTTTTTTTTCTAATTCTTTCAGGTTTGTTGCTAAAACTCCGTACAAAGTTTGATTTATACATCTCAAGTTTTGCTGAAATTCCAAATTAAGTTTAAGTTGAATTTGAGCTCAACATCAGATCCATCATTCCAAGCTAACAACCATGGCGGAACCCAACATCAATCGATCTTTGTTGCAATTTGCACCGATGCAGAGCTCCATTGACGAAGGCTTTTGGCATAAATTGTCTTCTCTGAAGCTTAATAAACTTGGCATTGACGATTCTCCAATACCTATAATTGGTTTTTTTTCTTTACTGTTTTCTTTTTCATTCTTTTATAGTAAGTTTCGGTCAACAATTATGTAAAAGACATGTTTTTGGTACTTAGAATTTAAATTTTAGGAATCACTCTATGAAAGAATTAATCAATAAACCATGTTAATGTTAGGAGAGTAATTGGTTAGTTGATTTAATACAATGAGTTTTTTTTTTTTAATCGTGGAAGTGTTTATGTATAAGCTATTTTTACATATAAGTGTTTATGTATAGAATTTATGTTGGATTATGGAGATAACTCATGTGCTATCATTAGTTGTTTATTATAAGGTTAAATATGTTTTTAGTTACTATAATTATCTAAAGGTTTCTAGGTGAAGGTGTCCGGATTAGCAATATCGGCATTGTCAATTGAGCTAGGTTTTATTTTCCAACTTGATGGTATTTTTATTTTCCATTGATTTTATAGTGTTCTGTCGTGATTGCAGGTTTCTATGCACCTTGCTCACACGCACGGGTATCAAATTATTTAACTCTATTAGCTGAGTCATTACCTTCTGAATCAAGTGAAGTATCACTAATACCAGAACCAAGCCAAGGGAACAGGAACAGGTGTTCTGTTCCTGGGATACTTTACAACACTAATACTGTGGAGAGCTTCGGTGCACTTGATATACAGAATCTGTTAAAGAAAGAGGCAGGAAAGGTAAACCATTCAGTTAATGTAGACATTATTACAAGATGAGAGAATTGAATATCAACAAGTTTAGTTCATAAGTTTACCATTTGTTGTTAAATCAGATATGGGATGACATTCAATCAGGAAGAGCTGTGGAGGATTGTTCAGTACTTTCAAGATTCCTTGTTATTTCTTTTGCCGACCTGAAAAAGTGGAGTTTCCACTATTGGTTTGCTTTCCCTGCTCTCATGCTTGATCCTCCTGCAACTTTGGTTAATTTAAGTCCAGCTTCTCGGTGGTTGAGCATAGAAGAGGTGCTCTGAGTTGCAATATTTTAAACACTCAGTTTTTGTTGGTATGATCATTATTTTCATGGATGTTGACACTGTTTTAATATTAAATATATGACAGGCAGAATCCCTCTCTGCAGCCTGTAACGAGTGGCGTGGTTCAAAATCAACAGCAGGTATAAATCGCAATCTCCTTATCGCTTTAATTGTTTTCTCTAAACTCGGCATGCTTTGCCTAATAGTAGAGAATATGTGGCAGATATCCCATTCTTTTTAGTAACTATAGATCCAAATTCACGTGCTACTGTTAGGCTTCTGAAGGACTGGGAAGCTTGTCAGAGCGATGATCACAAGGTCTCTTTTTCTAACTCTTGTTATAATAGTCATAGCTACTTGCAATTTTTCTGAAGCTTCTTTTTCATAGTCATACATAGAAATCCCTTGATATGAAACTATAGACGCCTTTTGTGAAATTTACTAGATTTCTATTGGCAGATCTTATTTGGATTTTATGACCCGTGTCATCTCCCAAATAATCCTGGATGGCCTCTGCGCAACTTGTTAGCACTTATTTCTGCAAAGTGGAATCTCAAGTCTGTTCAATTTTTCTGCTACAGAGAGAACCGTGGTTTTGCTGATATGAGCTTGTCTCTTGTTGGTGAAGCATTGATAACAGTTCCACAAGGTAAAGCTCCGTTAATCACGTGACAGATAATTTGTTGACATCTCTTTCTTTTTAGTTTGTTGGGTTTCTAATTTGAAAGGGTTAACTGTATATAGGGTGGAAAGATGCTATGCCTAATGCAGTTGGCTGGGAACTTAATAATAAGGGGAAAAAAGGACCTAGGCGTATTAGCCTTGCGCAGTCCATGGATCCTACCAGGTTAATTGTCTACGTTATTCTCTCTAGTCTATGTTGCATGGTGCACCACTTAATGATTTGTGCACAGTAGACGTTGCCTTTATTTGGTAATGCTATTTACATTTTTAGCATATCTTGTATTTTGAATCATCATCACTTTAAATGTGTTTTTATAGGTTGGCCGTATCTGCTGCAGATTTGAATTTAAAGCTTATGAGGTGGCGTGCTTTGCCATCTCTGGACTTGAGTGCTTTGTCTTCCCTCAAGTGTCTTCTCCTCGGAGCAGGCACACTTGGATGCCAGGTTGCGCGCATGCTTATGGTGGGTACTAAGAAAATCCTGTTGTTGTTTCAATTTTTCAACTCTTGATAACGTATATTTATCACTGCAGGCATGGGGTGTCCGAAAAATTACTCTAGTCGACAATGGCAAGGTGGCGATGTCTAATCCATTGAGGCAGTCTCTATATACTTTGGATAACTGTCTTAATGGTGGAGAGTTTAAAGCTACAGCAGCAGTTGAAAGTCTCAAACGGATATTTCCAGCAGTGGTAGGTCATCAATCAATCCCTAAGATTTCAAAAGAAGCAAAACCCTATGATAATATTTATAACTGCATGTTTTTTTTTTCTTTTTCAGGAAGCGGAAGGCATTGTTATGGCTATACCAATGCCTGGACACCCAGTTGATAGCAAGGATCAGGATAGTGTGATTGATGATTGCAGACGTTTGCACGATTTGATTGATTCTCATGATGCAGTTTTTTTATTGACAGATACAAGGGAAAGTCGATGGCTCCCAACACTTCTATGTGCCAATGCTAACAAGGTTGGGCAGTTTATACTTTTAAATAGCATATATGTTATGTTGTTTATTGTTATTTATATTTAAATCACTGTTTAATGTGTGTTTCTCATTTAAACTTAAGCATATGTCACAACGTTTATTCAATTCATAGTTGGATTCCATGTCCTTAACTAACATGATTATTTATATATTCACAGATTACCATGACTGCAGCACTAGGGTTTGAAAGTTTCTTGGTGATGCGCCACGGAGCTGGTCCTTTCAGTAGTGCTGGTGACTTGAGTGCAGAAACAGCTAATTCTTCATCTTCTGATTCATGTGGAAAGGATGCAAATGGAAAACATAGATTGGGATGCTATTTCTGCAACGATGTTGTTGCGCCAACTGATGTAATTTCCATGTAGCATTATGTTGTGATATTTTAACGGATATAACACTGATAACTAATTCATACTTGCTCTTTGCAGTCAACATCCAACCGCACTTTGGACCAGCAATGTACCGTGACCCGACCGGGGCTAGCTCCTATTGCATCCGCCCTTGCTGTTGAACTTTTAGTAGGGATTTTGCATCACCCTCAAGGGTAATTCTGCAAACATTGATTTTATGCTGAAGAATTATGAAAAAGAAATGTTGACCTACTTTATGTATCCTGCATGAAATTCAAATATTGAAAATGTTTTTTCAGGATATTTGCAGAGGCTGATATTAACAACAGTGTCAGTGGAGCTTCTGAGAACCCTCTTGGCATTTTACCTCATCAGATTCGCGGTTCCCTTTCTCAATTTTCTCAAATGAGCCTTATAGGTTACTCCTCTTCCAGCTGCACAGCCTGTTGCCATACAGTAAGTCTGAATAATGTCCAATAAATGCTTTTGTAGTTAGTTATAGTATGCTTCACTGTTTATATTGCTTCCGGAAGATCTTCTGATACTGCGCAAACATGATTTTAATATTAACTTTGATAAAATCATTTCCGAACAATGGAGGGAGGATTGGGGTCCCAACAAAGTTACGTAAGTTTGTTAAACCTATAATTATCATTTCCCTGATCCCCTTTGTTTTGTAAAACTGCAACCATTCAGGTTGTATCCGAATATCGGAACCGAGGAATGGAGTTCATACTTGAAGCCATTAACCATCCTACATACTTAGAGGATGTCACTGGACTGACAGAGTTAATGAAATCAGCCACCAAATTCTCATTGGATTGGGACAAGGAAATAGATAATGAAGATGAGGATGAAGATTGTTTTGAAATATGAAACATAAACTATTAGTCAGTTGTACATAAACTAATCTGGGCAATCATAAATTTTTGCCTATGTCAACAGTTGCTTCATTGGTAGGACTATGCATAGATGTGTTTCCTTAGGTACATTTTGCGCCGTTCTTTACTTAAATATTCGTACCTACCATGATTTCGTCAAATCCTTGAAGTTTGTTATAACCACCAAAGTTGTATCTTAAGTTAAGAACACCACAAAAAGTACCTAAGGAAATGCATTTGAGTTTTGCCTGCTTGTTGATATACTTTGTCAAATGTACAAAACTGAATTTACATTCTTTGATTTATTTCAACAATTTAAACTACATGACTTGACTACAATACACGATATAATGTTTGATTTTTGTCTTAAGTTCTCTTGAATTTTTTTTCTTTCTAACTACAAGTCTTGAAGCTATTTAAACATTTGTTTTATTAATGATTTTATAAAGTTTATGTTGTTTTTACCTTGTTTTTCTTAATATTTTACACAGAAATTGGTATTTTTTTTATATAATTTTTATATAAATATTTAAATACATAAAATAAAATTATAATTATCAACAAAATATAAGAAATAATTTGGAAAACATTTTGTAAACTTTTAACCAATATGTTATGCACTAAAAAAGAAATATGTGATCAAGGCAAATTGGACATTTCATTAAATTATGATTATTTATACAAGTCTGAGCAATGAAAGATCATAACTAGGAATCTAAGAAATCCAGTTACAATTAAATTTTCTTTCATTGAGACTAGTCTTTTAATTTAGGAGCAGGAAGAGGAGTGCCATCTAAGAAATGTTTAATCAAAGTAAGAGCTCTTGCTGGTTGGTAACTTGGCACTTGATGTCCTGCTTCTCTCACTGTAGCAAATGTTAGGTCTCCCTTGTATACTTCTGTATAGCCCCCAACCTGTGTCAAAAACAAAGCTTCTTATTATTTTTATATTTTTTTTAATAACATAACAAAGCTCTTTATGAAAAACACATTCTTTAATTATATATAAGTAGATTTGTTAGCTTCTTTTTCCACCATTACCTCTCCATAGGCAAGCCAAGGGTGCCAAATCTTTTTAACAGGAAGGTTCATCTTCTTAATTGAATACTTAGTTGAAGTAACAGGAACCCTTCCATCTGTATCACCACTGTATCAAACACAATGCATCTAATAAGAATTTGTGAATTATTATCATTAAAAAAAAAAGAATTTGAGAACTTTTACTAGTCTAAAAATTAAGGGTGTACTTAACAAGGAAAAATATCATTAGAATTTATTTGTTCATATCAATTTTCTCATCATATATTATATAAATAAATTAATGAAAGTGTATTAGTGTGTTGATGTTAATTTTCTTAGTCAAATATTATATAAAAAGGGGAAATGAATATTTAACCTGAAAATCCAAACCCTTAGGCCATTATTGAGAAGTTCATGTAAAAGGGGAAGGACTGTTGAAGCACTATCAACCCAGTGTCTAATGACACTACTGCAAGGACTCCATTCATATTTGAGTTTGGTGACATTAGCATGAAGTGCTTCTTGAACATCTTGTCTATTAAGATAAGCATACACATAAAACTCACCACATGGATCATTGACAATCTACAAAACAAATTAACAAGGAACATTAATTAATTTTATTCAAATTCATATAATATGCATTTTCTTAAATCAATTAGTCAAATATTCCATAAATTTATAAAAAAAAACGGATAATGTCCTGCTGTCGACTTGAGAATTAATCTCATAGCAGCACTTACCGTAGATCAATGAACTTAATTATTGTGCGTTAGGAAAAAAATTACATTCATGTTTAATCTCTCATTCGGTGATTTTAACAACTAAACATAGATTAAATTTAGATAATTAAATATGAAGTATAATTTTTTTGGTAGAAATTGAACTTGATAAAAAAAAATTATAAGGAGTAAATATTTAACAAAAGATAACTGGAGAAATATTGAAATTTGAGGCTTACAGTGTATTTTTTGGGCTTGGATGTGATATTTCCATTTTTGCATACTGGGGCATAAATGTTATATAAATCAATGAATGCAATATCCGCAGTAACTTCATCAGCAACAGCATTGCATTCATCTGTGAGATTATTTGATGTGAAATCACAAATATTTTTGTTGATATCATAAGCTGCTTTGTCTGAGATGATAGCATGACTTGCAAGAAAGTCATACATTCCTGGTGAGTCTGTGTCATCATTGATTACTGCATTCCCTATCTGCAAAATATTAAGAAAATAAATGTACATGAAAATAATAATTAAAATCTCAATCATATATTAATCGACTAATTTATATTAATTCACACTCAGTCACTCACTCATTCCTAAATATTTTGTCTTTTTAACTAAAAAAACAAAATTAAGTGTAATTTTATTTTACCATGACAAAATCCAGGGTGTCTCATAGCTCAAACAAGGAAGAGTCCAAAGGGACCACCAATAATAACGACTCATTTAATTTGTTCACTTTAATACTAACACATGTTCTTAGTGCATTGTTTAATAAAATTAAAAAAATTGAATGTTTAACTTATAGTTTCAATTTTTTTTTTGAATTCTTTAAATAATCCACTTATGATAAGTATGACCCTAAAATGCTACAATTTTGAATGATTGTAAGTTTTATATTTTATCACTATTTTTTCTTGTTTTTTATTTTTAATTTTTTGGTAAAATAACACTTTCTTTCTTATATACTATCTTTTTATATTATTATTTTTCTATTATTTCATGATCAATCACTCATCACATCTCTTACTTTCTCTCTTACTTTTTTTTCCATTATTTATTTTTCTAATTTTTTTTTATCATTTTCTTTCTTATACCTCTTCACACACCAATCCAAAAGAAGTTAATAGGCCAATCATGAGCCATAGATAAAATAAAATATTGGACCCACCCAAAAAGAAGTGGTCTGGCCATGGACCAATAAAATTATATGAACACAGCCAATTTTAAGCATTCTATCTCTATCATCATGGAAAACAACAAGAATTTTCTCCACTTTTGAAAAAGGTTATTCAAAATGTTGGCCTTAGTAAGAGCATCTTTGAATTTATTTTTATGAAATGATAAATAATATTTGAAATTTCTTACACTAACATCTCTTTGGCAAATTAAGGCTTGATTAAACTATAGTGTGGTCTATATAAAAATATAGGGGAATAATTAAGGAGGAAATGACATACCAAGATTCCTTTGAGGTTAATGATTGTCTTTGCCTTTTTGTTATGATAGAGTATGGTATGTGCAAGTTGAGGAACATAATGTCCAGCATAACTTTCTCCAGAAATATAGAAATCTCTATTTTTATATTCTGGAAATCTTTCCAACCAATTTACCAAAAATAAATAGTTAAGTGTAGCTGTTCTCTTGTCTCCATTGATATCATAATCTGATGATTTATTTGAATAGGAAAATCCTACTCCAACAGGTGACTCCACGAACAAAACATTTGCAGCTTCAAAATCACCCAATTGAGACATTAATTAGTTATAGATACACTTAATTTGTTTCTTATAATAATGACCAGAGTCGGGGAGAGTAATAATTATATAAAATAAAATTTCATAATTTTTAAATATATACCATAGTTCCATGAGTATCTATTTTGGTGTAGTGTTTTGCCATCACTGTTTACTCTAAAAGGTCCCAATTCTTGCATTGCTCCATAGGCCAGAGATGAACATCCGGGACCTAAAAATTGAAATAATTATAATGTACTAATTAGCCACAATGTTTAATGTTAATTAATTGTAATAAGTTTAATTTTATTATTATTAGTTTTTATGTTTGTGCCCACGAGGCCACGGCATGATGTAGTTATACTACCCTACCACTTAAACAACCACGTGGCTCCCAATTTGATAACATAAAAGAAAAAGAAAAAATATGTTGACCAAACTCATCACTATACACTATAGAATAAAATTATTGGTAGCTTATAATCTAATTAGAGTTCTTGTTGATAATTAAGAACATTAATAATTGATGTAACACCTTCATGAAAAAACAGTAATGCATTGACAAAGAGATGATAGTAAAGGGAAAGGTGAAAAGTCTATATTGGATGTATTTAACAAGTAATATTGGCCATGTTCTTTAGGATTTTTCTATGGTACATATTTGTTCAGCTGTAAATGATGTTTCCCTTAAAATGTGATAAAAAAAAAAGACAAAGAGACATTTCACATGTGCAATGCCAGTGTCCACACATTAAGATTTCAAATTAAATAAACAACAAAAATTTTCAATTAATTTGAGGATACTTCAACACTACTTCAACAACCAACAAGATGCATTGTAAAGAAAGACTAATTAAATGCAAAAGAATACTAACATGCGTCGTAAGACTTTTACTAACATGCGTTTTAAGAGCATATATTAAAAAACTCAATATAGCAATATTTATCTTAAAAATTATATTTTCAACCTTTTAAAATTAAAATATTATTTTTCTTAATATAAAATTTCCACTTTAAATATTTTTAGTAAGACTCTTAAATGTAATATAATATTATAAGTGCTTTTTTTTACCTCCATTGAGCCAAAGAAGAAGGGGAAGTGTTTCTTTAGATTGTTGAGCTTCAACAAAGTAATAATAAAAGGCACTACCAGCAGATTTATCCAATGTGATATACCCTCCAAATTGAGAGAATTTCACAAAGGGTTGCCCTGGTAGCCTCTTAATCCTATCTTTCTCTTTAAGTCCTTCTTGAGAATGAACAATAGCTTCTTCATACACAATATCTTGTACCTCAAACTCACTCTTATCAATTTGTGAATTTACTCTATATTTTTCTTTGTGAAGATTGTCAAGAGCTTTAACTTGTTTGTTTCCATTGATTTCAATCACAAAATATGAAAAAATTAGAAAAGATATAAGAAGAGAAGAACTAATTGCTTTGCTCATTGTGTTTTTTTTTGTTGTTGTGTCTCTCTATGAGGATTCACAAGGGGAGTGAAGGTATATATTTATATACATGAAGGTGAGAACTTAAAAGTGTGAGGATATTATGTGGTATATAAATCCAAAAGTAGCTAGCTGTTTTTAAGTAACTATCATATTGTATAAAATAAAAAATAATTATAAAATGGATTATTATTTTTTGAAGTTAGGAAATCAAGAAGGGGTAAGATTGGTTAGCCCCCCCAAAATTGATATGATAAGGATATGGCCCAAATTGAACATTAAGGATTTGGTATTGGCCATCAATCATGTTAGGCCATGTGAATGAATGAATTTTATTAGAAAAATATATTATAGTACTATTAATGTGTGAATGTGTATTCTTCACTCTTTTGAGTCAAAAGGTTATTTCTTTTGATTTAGAGTGTTATAATTTTAATGTAAAAATTAAGAGAATTTTAAGGCTTTGTCAAAAAAATTTAACAGGGGCACCATTCTTTTAATTCATCTAGGTCGGAATTATATATGAAATTTTGAATGTCTTGAATGAAAAATGAAATTATTTATTTTGACTTTTTTTATAAGTCATGTATATATATATTCAAGACTACCATTGGTTCAAAACATTTAAATTCAAAGGACCGATCTGAATTCAAATTATAACGTTGCACAACTATTTTTTTTTATATAAAAAATATTATTAAGAAAACAACTTTCAATATTTAACTACTACATCATTATGCATGGTCCCCTAAGCAAAATGTGGTTTTGACTAGGAGAGTCATTGTTTTCATATGTAATGTCAAAATCGCTACAAAAGTGAAGAATTCACAGGTATATATAGTAAGAGGTTAACTAAATTTAAGAGTGTTTGTATAAGATGATATTTTTTTGACACAAGTATAAGATGATTTTAGTTGTCCATATTAATTAGTTTAACAAAAGAGATTTTAAATTCGAATTATAAGAAACAACTTTGCATTGAAATCATCAAATTTTTTACTTTCAAAAAGTTAGATGTACATTTTCCATTAATATTGTTCTATTTTTGCTATATTAACTAGTGTCCTAGGAGCACTGGACACTAGTTAGCATTTGCCTTAAAAAATTAAACATTACAATTTTTAATAAGATAACTTTACGCATTTTCACAAAAATTATATAAAAAACTTATGTAAGGTCTTAAAGAGTGTCATGGAGGCACTCGTTAGCATTTATCTTAGTATATTAATAAAAATTTGTGAAACTTGATTAAAAAAAAATGTGAACATTATATCAATCACTTTCATAATCACTTTTTTTTTTTTACGAAAGGAAAATTATATCATTTCATTATGTAATAAGTTATGAATACAATACGGTATCAACTCGAAAACATGGCGACGAGATCAAAAAGGGGCGCTCTAGCTATAGTATGAGCGATCCTATTCGCTTGATGCCTAATTGGCTTCACCTCAAAGCCGAAATATAAAGACAACAAACATTTAGTCTTATTAATAATAGAACTTCATAATCACTTTATTAGTATCTATTAAATTCAGGATTAGTTTAATCATTGTGTTCATTTTCTTACTTTTTAATTTCTGTATAGTACTGTATCATTTAAAAATTGTTGCTTTTTTAACACTTTTTTGCTGGAAATAATTGTCGAAATTATGGATACAACAAAGAGTGAAAAGGGAAACGAAGGTGCTGAAGGAAGGAAGAAGGGAAGATTCACAATTCCTTATGCACATGTGAAGTGAGCCCCATCACTACAATAGGGCTTCCATAAATACTAAAAAACTCAACATTTATCTTTTCAATTATGATACCTCATTTGTTCAGAAAATAATTTATGATGTTTCATAATCATAGGCTAACATGATCCTAAACTTTAGTAAAAAACTATAACTCCTTCTAACTATTTACTATTTTTTTACGAGTTACTTTTATATGTATAAATATTTTACCACGGTTTAAGTACGGTGATTAATTTTTGTTGAGAAAATTTGTAAAACATGAGGTGATTATCTCTTTGATCCCAATCAATTTCTCTGATTCATAAAATTTTTCCTAACCCTAATAGTTCTTAATTAGAGGCCAACATTCAATTCGTCTTAATTTGTACCAATAAAAAACAATTCGTCTAATTTTTTTTATAGAAAAATAATCTCTTTTTTCTATTTAAAACATATTATATGTAAGTCTCCGTGAGTATTATTTAGTTGGTAGAAACATTATTTCAAAAGGTGAATTTCTAACTATTACATAAAAAAAATCTTGTCAAATTAAATTATACTAAAATTTAATGAATAATTTGACAATACACTATTTTTTTTCTTTCTAACTATTTTTTTTTATTATAGCAACACACTCTTTCTAAAACACTACTTATTTTTTATTAGCTAAAATTTACATAAATTCCACTAATTTTATATATATGGAATCCCATGATCCGGTGGGACTCAAGATAATTTTAACTAATATATCAAATAGAACAGAGTGTGTGAAAAAATTGTGTTAGAGAATGTAGACTCCTAAATTAGATATCAAATTATTGCACCAAAAGCATAGATCTAATTTGGATGGAGGAAATGCATAACATTTAGGAATTTTTCACCAAAATTAAATAAATTGGTATTTACCTTTGTATTTGAAAATACCGTAATATTTAGGGTATGGTTAAATGATCAATTTTGGAGGGCTATAATTTTTTTATACAAATAAATTAAATATGATTGAAATGTTTTTTTTAAGAAGTCAAATAATAACATTAAAAACGCACACGATATGTCTAATAACAAATTACAAATAGTTTAATCATAATGGGTCACGAGTCAAGGTAGCGAATTCGAACAAGTGCAAGGGGAGAAGGAAGATTGTAGATCTATCAAAAATCTCTAGCCATGTTACAAAACATCCTGATTTTTAATGAAAAAGTTAATTTCTTTGCACCAAGAACAAGAGCAAAGAAGATAGAGAAGGAAGTATTTTGTAAGAATATCAATATGATTGAAATATTATATGATCATCTATTATGTTATATTTTTCATTTGTTTTTAAAATTCTCAAATATATTAGCTCAGTTGGTAAGGACATCGCACGTTATGTGCAGGACCAGGGTTCGAACCCGGGTACGCCCACTTATTCACCTTTAAGAGGTGAAATTCTAGCCACTAGGTTACCTAACCAAAAAAAAATAAAATATATATATATATATATATATATATATATATATATATATATATATATATATATATATATATATATATATATAAACTTAGTCTTCTAATAAAATTATTCCTAACAAAAACTCTCACTTGAAACACACCGTCCTTAAGCTAATATTGGGGACCCTTTTTCCAAAACAGATAAGCTTAAGAAGATTCGTTTTATAAACACCGGTTAGGTAAGGTAAGTGATTCCCTTTCAATGAATTAATTTCATTTGTAAGCTTCTCAAATTACAATCAACAAAAATTGAAAAACAAACAAAAATGTGTAAATATTATTTAGCTTGCCTATGTTAGTACATATATAGATTATATATTAATTATAGACATGAAAATGACTATATATCATGTCAAATGATATAGGCAATTAATTTAGTACGATAAAATAAAATTAAATAGGCAATATCATACATATTTCTTTTATGGTGATGAGTTATAAGCATGTGTGATTTTGTACTACTCCAAAAATATAAATAAGTTGAACTATTAATAAAGATAGCAATCATAGCATATACTTTTGTTGTTTGTTTTCCAACATCCAACAAAATATGCTTCATCATAAGATGCAACTGCTTAGCTGTGCATTGTTTTTATTCGGAAAATGGTAAACTGTACGAATTACTTGACACGAATAGAAGGAACTGCTGTTGTCTTATTTTTATCGGTTGAACTTTGTTTTTACTCACTCTCATGTTTATTGCTCTTTAGTGCGAATTGATATTCTTACAAAATACTTAGTAATATTGTGTTTGTTTATATTTAGATTAGATGTATTTCCTTACTTCATATATGTTTTGTTCCGTTTAAAAATTATTTCAAATAGAACAATGCAAAGAACCACACAAATTTCTTTTCAATATAAATCATCCCAATTAATAAATTTTTCTTGTCTCATTTTAAAAATTTGTTTTTCTTACAGTATTATATACTTCACATATATATAATAATTACATTTTGATAAAATTTTATTTGTGATCTATACTATGTCACAAGATAGATTAAATGGTCATAATTTGCTTTCGATTAAATTTTTTTTTTTTAATAAATCTTAATTATAAACAAACTATTAATGATTTTACAACAAAAAATTTAAAAAAAATAATATTTAAATAATTTAAAAGACTATTTATTTTTCATAAAAAAATTATAGGATGTCATTCTCTGAATTCATTCAGCGCATTCAAATTTAACTTATTGATCCTACTTCCTACCCCTAGCTTGTTTAGGATTATGATAGGTTGATTCAATATCTTGAATATATTAATATTATATATATTTTTTATTCATTTATGTACTACCAATTCAAATAGAGCGTAGGTGTTTTTTTTTTAAAACAATGTTGTTTTTTAAGTCTTATTCTTCTCTTTATAAAACTTTGTTTCCCTTTGTTAAATCCATCTCACACTTGAACTATGTATATTTATTTATTCATTTATCTTCTTAAAAAAAACCAATAAAATATACTATAATTGCTAGAATACGAATTTTATTTAATTAATTATTTTTTCTTTTGATAGAATAAATTAATTATATTTATGAATAATAAACTGCCAATATTTTGTGATTTTAACTCAATTGGTAGGACATTGCATTATATAATTTATATTTGTAGAGGTCAGAGTTCGAATCTCAATCATCCCACTTATCCATTTTAAAGGTGAAATTTCTAATATATAGACTATTTGATAAAAAAAAAAAAAAAAAAAATAAAGTGCCAATCACTATCAATTGGCACAATGGACAATGGGCATTTTGGAAGGTTCCCTGCGCTGCTTTAAGAAATATTCCATGAGACCTGCCCAGCAATCTAGCATGCCTACCCAATATTTATTGATGATATAAAGTCATTATTTTTTATAGAAGAAAATGTTAACATATAATCTAATAGTGATTTTTTTCAACATAAAATTTTTATTTTAAATTGTTATGAACAATAGACATCCCAAAAACAGGAGTCACATGTTATTTAAAGATCTGGGTGAAAACAAATGTTGAAAAATATATTAAAATAAGAAAAGCACTATTAAAATATGTAAATATGACCAATATAATTGATTGAGAGTGTAAAAAATCTTTACAATAACAATCTATATCAATATAGTTGAGTAGTCTAGTATCAGAATCTTAATTACTCCTTCAAAGATAAATACTCTAGTACACATATTATTTGAATATATATCAGTAAAATTTTTTTGTTACTATCTTATAAATGCAAATTTTTTACCACAATTAACTAATATTTGGAGAGAAATATGTGGTGCACATAAGATGAGTTTTCCTCTCAATTAAATTTTTTTCACGTACAAGATTTAAGAATAAAGCCTATAATCATATATTTAAAGAGGCCTAAATTTTTATTGCTTGAATTAACATATTGTTATTTGTATGTTAACTTTATTACATCCCTAAACTAAACTGTTTACTTTTTTTGGTCTAGCTAAACTGTTTACTTTATTATGATAAGTTATAAATTAAAAATTTGTAGGAGTACTTCTCATAACATGAACGGCCGTGGTAAATCTAAATGTAAATTAGGGGCTTTATGTTGATTGATAGAGGAATATGTATTGTCCATAGCACACACGTACAGGGTGGACTGTTGACTATATTGAGCATGAATCACGGGTCTCTCCTCTCCTCTAAGAAAAGAAGCAAGTAGGGTTTAGGGTATTGTCCATGTAGTTCAAATCATTTCGAATCGCTTTTTGATTTTATTAATTTGAACTGTCCAGTTTTAAGTTTAAACTGTTTGATTTTGAATGTGTGACTCAAATTATTTTGAATTACTTTTTAACTTTATTATTTTAAAATATTGGATCAATAATTGACGGTCAAGATTAAAAACTGTGTCAAACTTTGTACTTTTTAACTGCAAAAAAGCTCAAATCCGTCAATTTGACATTAGAATAAGCCAACGAGAAGATCATAGGCAGGCAATGGGAAGGAAGGGATGGGGCACAATTAATTTCGAGATAACTTTCCTTTCCACCATGTTAAAACAAACCATGCTTATGAAGAAAAAAAAAAGTTTAAACAAACCATGTTACATTATTAATGAGCGTTAAATGAAGATTAAAACAAACCATGTAGGTTTTTTTCTCATCCCAATGATCCTCTAATACAGGTATGCCACTTTTTATTTTATTTGAAACAATTGGTATGCAAGTGATTAGCGTGAGGATGAAGGCTAACAACATATTTATTCTATGGTGTAATTTAATAGTACAAAGCATAAACGATATTGGATAAAGCAACTCATATAGGATTGATGTTAGAGATTTAATTCTAGTATCAGTGGTTTACTATGAATTTCTACTATAGAATTTAATGCTAACATGAATCTAATTTCTATGTAGAATTTAGAGAAGTTAATCTTTCTATATTTCATACGTTGTAATTTTTTAATAATAGAGAAACCATATTAATTTGGTTTAAAAGTGATCAAGTATCACTAGTTCCTTCAAATTTAGAATGGTCATAATATCAGAATTCCTGTAATTTAATAATGGTCTTAGTTACCATATGAGAACGGTATCGTAGTACCATTATTGATTGATATCGTAGTATCAATACGGGTGGTATCGTAGTACCATTGAGTTATAGATTGATATCGTAGTATCAATTCGAGTGGTATCGTAGTATCAATTCGAGTGTTATTGTAGTATCATTCAAGAAGGTGTAATTCTTGACCGATTTCTACGGTGCAGTAGCAATTCGGTATACAGTTGTAACTGAGCTGTTTTATCCTGGAGACGCGTGGTTGATAGTCTATTTACACAATTTTAGGCAGTGTCATGAAACGTCTTAAAGAAAGCGTATTGACTCGCGACTCATCCTAGTAATTTCTTCGGTGGCTGTAAACTAATTTTAACCGGTTTTAACTTCGGTATCAACACATACCAATAACCTCGCTACCTTGCAAAGAAAGTTTCCTTTCCGGTTGAAGGGAAAAATCTTCCCGTAGAGAGTTCATTTGCCCTCCTTAAAGAGAAGTATTTTTACTCTAAATTTCTAAATGAATAATTGTGAATGAAGAAAGCTCTATTTATAGTTTTCCTAATGGGTTTCAGCAATACATTGTGGCCACGATATGCACCATCGTAGCCACGATGGGGTAGATTTGCTTCAAATTAAATGCAGATTATGTTCTTTTCTTTGGGCGATAAGTATCCTCCCATAGTGGCCACGATGTGATCAATAGTAGCCACGATAGCATCCCGAATTTAATTTTTGCTTCAACACCAAAGTTGTACGTAGCTCTTTGTCTTAGCTTCCAACGCATGGTCGCGGGCCTCGATCCGATAATCGTAGCTCCAGTGATGTCGTTTTTGGTACAATGTGGTATTTCTTCATTATTTGCCCAATACTCATAGCTCCGGTAAATAACCTCTTTTAGTTTAAAATGGATGCATTGTTTTTTGGTAAATTAGTAACTTTTTAATGATTTAAGGTTTTCAATTATAGCTTTTGAGATCAGGTTGTGACTATCTGAAAAAATTGGTGTGTAACAATGACAACTTAAATTTGTTTATGGTTTATTAAAATTTAGAACAAGTTTGTGAATTTAATCAACGTTCACCGTTGTCGTGGAATTGTGATAGGTTTTTTTACGGAAATAAATTTGTTGATTTTATGAAAAATTATATCCATCCTTTGATCAGGTGTCTATGTCTATTATTCTAAATTAACTATAAAAAGTTTCAATGGTATTCTTTTGTACAATATTCATTAATATCATATTCTCTATCTTCCTTAGGGAGCCCATTCTCATCTATTTTGCTTGGTTTCTATTTCAAGTTTTTGTTACCCTTGCATTTTTGCTCCATATGCATGTTTGTATTTCATAAACTGTTCTCACAAAAATGATACAATTTTCTCATATAATATAGTGTAATGAGCTCTTTAAATTATATTCCAATTCCTTAACTGTTATCATCTTATGCAAGTTGTTGATGTAGGTACTACAACAGTATTAGATATAATTTAATGTCGACGTAGCTCTGGTATTCAAGCTTTTTTCTATTGGATCAACATTAGAAGTTTTTTTGCACTTGATGTACAAGAAAACACTTAAGAGATTAATTAGTCTTTTGATAAACGTATAATAATAGCTTATACAAAACTTTATTTTAATCCCAAATGTATTGGTCTTATAATTTTTCAAATGTAATGGTAATTGTTTCTCACAACACTATTTGATATTGTCAATTAAGCAAACAATATATAACTATATATGATGATCTTCACTATTTGAAATTGTCGAAAATATTGTAATAGTTTTAAGTAACTATTTTTTTGTTATTTTATATGTTAGAAGATTGATCATTTTATGAGTTATTTTTACAATTTAATGGCAGCAAGGGTTTTGTTTGTTAGAATAATTTGTTCAATTGATTTCTTATATTGTTATGTTTGCCAAAATTAATATTATTATAATTTGTACTACAATTTATCTATATTTTTTCAAATTTTTTATTTGCAATTTTTTAATATAAGAAATTAAATCATACATGTGGTATTCTACAGAACGCGTGCATCGCACGGGTGGTAGTGTACTGTAACTAAACACACTTAACCATAACCTCGGTTAAGTGCCTTTGGTTACATTTGTTAAGGGTTAAGTGCCTTTAGTTACATTTGTTAAGGTTAAGGGTTAGGGTTAAAATTAGGGTTAAGGGTTAATGTTAACCTTTAGTTACATTCATTAAGGTTTAAATTGGTTAAGGGTTAGAGTTATGGTTAAGGGTTAAATGTTAGAGTAAAGTGCCTTTAGTTAGATTCATTAGGGTTAGAGTAAAAATATTAGGGTTTTAGGGTTACGGGTAAAGGGTTATGATTAGGGTTAGGGTTAGGACTAACATTGGGGTTAAGGGTTAGGGTTAGCTTTTAGTTATATTCATTAGGGTTAGGGGTTAAGCGTTAAAGGTTAGGGTTACAGTTAAAGGTTAAAGGTTAGGGTTAACTGGCTTCATTTACATTCCTTAGGGTTAGCGGTTAAGGGGTAAAGGTTTGGGTTACAGTTAAAGGTTAAAGGTTAGTGTTAGGGTTAAGTGGCTTCAGTTACATTTATTAGGGTTAAAGGTTAGTTTAAAATTAGGGTTAGGGTTAAAATTAGGGTTATGAATAGGATTAAAATTAGGGTTACGGTTAGACATTAGTAACATTTATTAGGGTTATTATGGTTAAAATTAGGGTTAGAGATTATGGTAATGGTTAGGGTTAAGGGTTAAAAGTTAGGGTTGTGAGTTAAAATTTGGGTTAGGCATAAAGTTAGGATCAAAATTAGGGTTAGGGTTAAAATAAGGGTTAGGTTTTAGGGTTATAATTAGGGTTAGGGTTAAAATTAAAGTTGGAGTGTATGGTTAAAATTAGGGTTAGGGTTTAGGGTTAAAGTAATGGTTAGGGTTAAGGTAAAACTTATGGTTGAGGTTTAAGGTTAAAATTAAGGTTAGAGTTTAGGGTTGGGGTAAGGGTTAAAATTAGGGTTAGGGTTAAGGGTTAAAATTAGGGTTGGGGTTAAGGGTTAAAATTAGGGTTAGGGTTAAAGGTTAAAATTAGGGTTGGGGTTTAGGGTTAAAATTAGGGTTGGGGTTTAGGGTTAAAATTAGGGTTAAGGTTAAGGGTTAAAATTAGGGTTGGGGTTTAGGGTTTAAGGTTAAAATTAGGGCTTAGGGTTAAGGTTAAAATTAGTGTTGCAGTTTAGGGTTAAGGGATAATATTAGGGTTGGAGTTTAGGGTTAAAATTAAGGTTAGAGTTTAGGGTTAAATTTAAGGTTATGGTTAAGGGTTAAAATTAGGGTTTAGGGTTAAGGTTAAAATTAGGGTTGGAGTTTAGGGTTAAAATTAAAGTTAGGGTTTAGGGTTAAAATTAGGGTTTAGGGTTAAGATTAAAATTAGGGTTAGGGTTAAGGGTTAAAATTAGGGTTTAGAGTTAGGTTAAAATTAGGGTTTAGAGTTAAGTTAAAATTAGGGTTGGGGAAACCTAAACCCTAACCCTAATTTTAACCCTAAACCCTAACCCTAATTTTAACCCTTAACCCTAAATTAGGGTTTTAGTTTAAACCCTAATTTTAACCCTAAACCCTAACTTTAATTTTAACCCTAAACCCTAATTTTAACCCTTATCCCTAACCCTAAATCTTATCCTTAATTTTAACCCGAAACTCTAACCTTAATTTTAACCCTAAACCCTAATATTAACCTTAAACCCTAACCCTAATTTTAACCGTAAACTCTAACCCTAATTTAAATCCTAAACCCTAACCCTTATATTAACCATTAACCCTAACCCTAAATTAGGGTTAGAGCTTCAACCCTAATTTTAACCCTAAACCCTAACCCTAATTTTAATCCTAAACCCCAACCCTAATTTTAACCTAAACCCTAAACCCTAATTTTAACCCTAAACCCTAACCCTTATATTACCCTAACCTTAAATTTAGGTTAGAGCTTCAACCCTAATATAAACCCTAAACCCTAACCCTAATTTTAACCCTAAACCCTAACCCTAATTTTAACCCTAAACCCTAACCTTAATTTTAACCCTAACATTAATTTTAGCCCTAAACTCTAACCCTAATTTTAATCCTAAACCCTAAATTATGGTTAGAGCTTCAACCTTAATTTTAACCCTAAACCCTAACTTTAATTTTAACCCTAAAACCTAATTTTAACCCTAGCCCTAAATCCTATCCTTAATTTTAACCCTAAACTCTAACCTTAATTTTAACCCTAAAACCCAACCCTAATATTAACCCTTAACCCTAACCCTAATTTTAACCCTAAACCCTAACCCTAAATTAGGGTTAGAGCTTCAACCCTAATATTAACCCTAAACCCTAACCCTAATTTTAACCCTAAACCCCAACCCTAATTTTAACCTAAACCCTAAATCCTAATTTTAACCCTAACCTTAATTTTAGCCCTAAACCCTAACACTAATTTTAACCCTAAACCCCAACCTTAATTTTAACCTAACTCTAATTTTGACTAGAAATTAGGTGATAAACACCAATTTAGTGTATTATATGTAGATAATTTTGTGTTAATTTAGAATCATTATTTACTATTATATATATTTATATATATATATAACTCACCTGATTTGCTCTATATTTTACTAAAGAGAAGAAAAAATAAAAAGATGCAAATTCAATTTTTGAATCACTTAAAAAGATAAACGTGATATATACTACTACTATTATTATTATTATTATACTTGTCATTCGTACCTTATTCTAGGAAATGAAGTAAAGATCGAATATTCTCTTCTCACCCCCCATGACTCTTTTTAACCCCCCCAATATTCCAATTTTACCCCTGTACAAAAATTTCGGAACGTGTTTTCCGAAGTTTTTCTAGTTCAAATTCGTCGAAAACTTCGGAAAATACATTCCGAAGTTTGTATTCAAGGCAAAAAAAAAACTTCGGAAAACGCGTTCCGAAGTTTAAAACTAGTGGCAAAAATAGAAATCCGGGGGGGAAAAAGAGTCATGGGGGGTGGGAAGAGAAAATTTCAGTAAAAATAATCTAGAAGCCCAAACTGATAAACAACACACTATGGCCCAATTACAATGACATTGAAACAAAACACTAGGAATTTTGTCTCTTGCAAACACACTGGCCGGAGAAAAAGAAAGAAAGTTGCAGCACATGATACAAGAGGAAGAGGCGGTGTACATGATATGAAGAATGCATGTAAATAGGTCATTGCAAACCGAGAGAGGGATTACACACGTTGTACATAGGGTCAAAAATCAGAACAGAGAGCATTATTAACAACAAGGGGGAATCAAAGCTGGAGAGTTACATTGAAGATTGTTTGGAGCTTATTTCTCTCTTGTGGTTGTTTCTTACTCTTGATTTAATTTTGTTTATGATAATGAGTAACTAAACTCTCTTCTAGGATTTGTGGTAGATCTTGTAATTGAAGTTTCCTTTACTATGTCTTAGTTTATGTTATAGTTTCTAATTGAATTTCAGATTTTATTTCAATTAAGTTTGTCCTATTGATTTTATCATATGATTAGGAATGATCAACCTTTGAATGTTAATAATCAATTAATTGATCAGCAACCGTACTGCAGTTAATTGGTGGACCTATAGGATAAATGAGATTAGAATTATTGCATGATCAAATCTTAATTTTAATCTTCAAATCATTCAACATTTTTTGTACTTTTCTCGAATTTATACTCTTTGGATGACCAAACAAGTAGTTAATTTAGGAAAAAGAATATTAATCACGGATGACCAAACGGATTAATAGTTTTTATAAAGAGATTGGTAATTGAGTTAAAATATTGGAATTCAAGTGGAACTAGACATAGGGAATCAACAGATTACAAGTGAAATTATGACCCTAGACCTTTGTTTATTAATTTTCATCTTTGCATCTGTTTTCTAGTTAGTTACTACTTGCTTTTTGCTTATATAGCTACTAAATGCAATCAATCTATCGATCAGTCTAAATAATAAATAATCTTATGTAGTTTGATATTTGTTAATTAATCTGTGCGGATACGATAATCTTTTATACTACTTTTACGATAGAGTACACTTGCTTTAAGTGTGTTTTTAACGCAACATTAAGGTAGAAGATATTCATCATCTTTTTTTTAATTGTTATTTGTCGCAGAAAATTTGGAACCATGTTTTTCTTTGGTTGGGTACAAATTCTATTCCCTTTATTGATATACATAATCATTTTATTCTCGATGGTGAATTACTAAAAGGAAGCAAGTTCAAGAGGTATCGACATATTATATGGTTGGCAACGACATAGAGTATTTGGAGAAAGAGGAACAACATCATTTTTGTGGAAAATTCATTTGTGATGTATTATTTTGTTTTAAATTACATTAGCCCTTTTGTACATTAAAAAAATATATAATTGTAGTATTTTCAAAGACATTTATTCTATGAATTTAAGAGTGTGATCCTAATTCCCATCTCAAAACTCCTTTCCATACCAAATGAGATAATTTCTCAATAAATCTCTACTAAGCTTAGCAAATTGACACCCTTAATTACATACTCCGTGTGCAACAAATGTGACTTTTTGTGTAAGTGTTGCACTTGCACACTTGCATTGAACCTTGTCCATGAAGGCTAGTCCAAGTTGACCCAATTGCAAATTGAGCGTGTTTAGATTCAAATTATGATAATCGCACAAGTTTCTTTCATAGTAACCTTTTGCAAACTTTGCTTTGAACACTTTACACGCAAAACCAACACAATATGAGTTGGATTGTCACTTAAGTAAGTATCACATATTATCATATGTATTATTCATATATTTTGTTTAAACCATATTTTCCTATTAATAAATAAAAATAACATTACTATATGAGATGTTAATTTGTGTATTGGATAAATATTTTTAAATTATCAACTTTTTATAATTTTTACCATTATATAACTAAAAATATAATTGATTGAAGATTTTTTTGTTAGGTAGTTTAGTGACTAGAAATTACACCCTTAAAGATAAATAAGTGAGATAACTGAAATTCGAACTTCGATTCCTACATATATAATATAATATTCTTGCCAATTGAACTAAACTCACGATACATTATTGATTGAAGTGACAACAGAGTTTATTATTGTGATTAAGAAGGAATACTATGAAGATAAGAAGAAATTCAATTCAATATGTTAACATATCCTTGTAGTCAAATAATAGACAACAACAAGTTGATCATTTTATAATGGAAATTTTATTCTAGAAAAGTTATTACTCCGTATATGGTTCATTATCATATTTGACCGCCGACAAAATGAGTTTTCAATGGGTAATACCAAACGTGGTTTACAATCACAAGATTCACAACTTCACAAGTTTACTATTTCATCCATCTTAATCTTATCATGCTACACAATTTCAAATTATAATATATATTATCACTTTAGAATAATAAAACAATTTGTTTAAACTAAGAGTTAAAAAATGAAACTAAATGTTGTCGAAGAAAATATTAAAAGATGGTGTTTGAATTCTCGGAAAAATACTGACATAATAAATAACCAATTACTAAAAAATAGGGACTAGACAACTTTTGTTGTATTCTGTTTGATTCAAAAATTGGTTATGGACCAGACAAAATAGATAATAAGGGACTGGACAAAAACAATATTTTTTGTTTCTCTCTGAACCACATGACAACTTTTTATCCACAGTATAACTATAAAAAATACGAAAATATCGATTTTATTTTCAAATATAAAAAATATTATCTCTCTATTTTCTCTGGTAATGTTTTGACTTGTCATGTACTAACTTGTTCTGTCATGTACTATCTTGTTCTATTTTGTATCCGATATTTATTGTTTTACGAATCAAACAGATGATTCTCATACAATTTTCAAGCATATCTCAAATGTTCACTAGAGATATTATTAATGATGCGGGAGTTTAAATATTGATATTTTATTTTTTATCGTATTACTTTCAATTATATATACCTAAATTTAAATAGATACATAAGTGAAAGACTATTTTAAAATAAAAATGTATACATTAATTTTTTTATCAAGTAGTCTAGTGATAATAAATTTCACCTTTAAAATAGATAAGGGTTTGAACCCCGTTTCGCTGCATATATAACACCTATTATGTCCTAATGTGCGAGTTAGTAAAGACATTATATTATATACAAAGGAGCGGAGTTCCAAGACGGAGCGAGTAAATTCCAATTTTATATGCTTATTTAAAGATCAAGTTGCAAAAACTTGGAAGTAATCATCTATATATAAACAACTAAACTTTCAAACCTTTTTGTCTTTGAATTCTAGTTGTTAACACACACACATCACACAAATTTATAGAACTTCTCTTTCTATTGTTATTATCCATGGTAATACTCTTAGGACATAAATTTACAAAACTCTACAACAAACTGGAGAATCACAACCATCATCACCATGATCATCACCAACAATCTGAAGGGTTATCAGAATCCTTAAAGGCTTTCCGATCCGAGGTTTCGAAATTAATAAACGAATTAGCGTTAGATTCGAAACCTGGATCGGAGATCCTGTCGTTATTTTGGATTCAAAAATGTCTTGGAATCTTACCCTTGATCAACAAGGCTTTTGCAAAGCTTACTTTGGAGATAGATTATCCAATAAGTAAATGGAAGGCTGATTCCATTGAAGAGTATCTTAGCTACAGTTTGTGTTTGTTAGATCTTTTCAATTCAATTTCTTCTTGTTTTTCTCATATTGAAAGGGCTAGGCTTTCTCTTATTCATGCCTTGCAAGTGTTTGAGAATTCGCCGGCTTCGGATACGAGTAATAGTAATCATCTCAAAGCAATTAAACCAAGTTGTTTGAATACAAAATTTGGTGAAGAGTTGTGTAAAAGAAGTGATAAAGTAAGGTTTTTTTCTGATAAGGAATTTGTTGTCAATGAAGGTTTGAAAGAATTGAAGAAATTTGGTTTCTGGGTATGTGGAATTTTGTTATCTGGTTTGTGTAGTGATGTTAAACCATATATTGAGGTTAAGAAAATGGTTGGTGGGTTTGATGGGTCTTTAGTTTTCACACTTGATTCTAAAATCAGTGAAGGGTTAGGTGAGAAAAAATTGATCTTGAAGGAGGTAAAGGAAGTGAATGATGCTATTGATTATGTTCTTGATGCTTCAGATGAAGTGAAAAATGATGCAGTAAATGAATTGGAGATAAAGGTGAACAAGTTTGTGGAGGTGTTTGATGCTGTAAAATCAGAGGTGGATGACCTTTTTTCTAAGGTAATGGCACTTAGAATTGAGTTGATTGATCATCTTAGGAAACAATGCTAGAAGTTTATCGTTGCTTGATTTTTCATGTAAAGATTAATTGGGTTGCAAGTTATTTTTTAATGTTTTTGAATTTTATGGTTATTGTAAAGTTATGTAAATATCAAATACAGGTGATTTGTTTGCAGAATAGAGTGTGTAGTTGTGCAATATCTGTAAAAAATAGTGAAGAATTCAATTCAAAAGTGATTCAAAAGCATGTGTATTTTTGGTTTACAACCTGTCCTTGAGTTTGATTCAACTCCTTCAGACATTTTCTTTATCGTTAAACGATGTCTGATCGATGAATTGAACCGTGTTATGATTTATTATGCCACAAAGTGTATCGGCCTGATCCTTAAGGTTAGAATTGTTTAGCGTCTATCTATTTCCGTGTATTCTTGTGACAAGAATAGCCCTCTCTTCCTACTTTCTAGATATTTATGACAAAGGTTTTATTCCAGATGTGTACCCGGATCTAGACTCCGAAAGGAACCAACAGGATATTTTCTCAACCAAAACATGCACATAGAATTTAACTTTGTTGCTCGAACTTAGTATACGCAAATGCAATGGAACCAGGTTTCTAACGTTACTACTTTACTGATTAAAAGTAAAAGGAAAACAAAGCAAGAAGAATGTGCAATAAGACTAAGCATATTTTTCATGAAAACTAAAACAAGGTTCAGAATTTTAAGATTTTTACAGCCATTATCCCAAAAATTGGTATAATCATTAATCAGCACCTTGCAAAATACCCTTAAAAGAGGAGCCAGATTCTACATTTATAATCTGGTTGTCACCTACGATCCTACATTTCCTCTATGATCTAAACTGATACTGTGCACAACTACACCTGCACTAAATTGGTCTCAAGTTCCACTTTTTGGCGAAACTGGATCAGAGCAAAGCTTTTCGATTCTATGAATCATTAGAAAAAGTTTTTTTCTCAGGAGTTTTCTTGTGATGAACATCAGTTGGTGGTAACCTGCAAAACAAAAAGCAAAATGAGACTACACAAAATTAGGAAAATAAACAAAAAACCGAGAAAACCTTCCAAATCTTGTCTGTATGATAATAAAGTTTTCACACGTAGCTAACAAATTAATCACATAATAAAAGAATGTTAAGAGAAACGTTCGAAAAAATTGAAGGAAACATGAACAGTTACAAGTTCTGAGGCACCAAGACTTCATATTGAAGATGTGTCTGTCCAACATGTGTCAGTGTAAAGATACTTGCACGTCACCTACACATTTTATATTCAATCACTTGGCATCTACATGCAAGTGCCAGTATCAGTGTCGTGTTTGGTGCCTTGATTGTGTCAGTTCTTCATAGATTACAAGTAATGATTTTAAATTAGGTTCCTCGACTAAGTTTGTCTTAGCAGTATTCTATAACAAAGTTGACTAAGTTTATCTTAATACCATCCATGAACAAATCTATCATAATAAAAGTATGTAATTAACAATTAACAATTAACAATATAATTTTGCATGAAGCTTTGTTGTTTGGAAAAAGAAAAGCAGAATACCCTAAATGCAATGTGGTGTCTGAATCAGCTTTGTCATTTGCACAGTTTCTGGCGAAGCTGGGACATTTAACACCATTATCTACAAATGAATTCTTTCTTTCCAGTTGGTGATACTGAAGATAAGTTGGCATTACATGTTCTGTTATCGGAAACAAGCATCGAAGCTCCTCAACCTATAATAATAATGGTCAACAAAAGCACAGTTATTATAATGAGTCGTATGTTATTCAAAAACAGAAATGATTAACTATAAGATTAAAATCTTATTAAGAATATCATTGCCTGTCTTCGCAAAGTTTCATTCTCCAGCATAGCCTTCTGCTCCTGGAAAGAATAAATCAAACCATTATCAGAATGAAATAATAGTATCCCTTTCCCATGCTTCATAGTTCTTCATAGATTACAAGAAATTAGTACATGACAAAACTATTTTTAATACTCGAATTGACACATCATTGTTGAACCACATCACCACTAAGTGAAGTAACTTCCAAGTTTCCATCCCTTGAAATTTGAATTTGCCTTTACGTGTGACTATCGTGTTATCAATAGCAGAACGCGGAAAAGGTCAGAATGCAAAAACTCTGCTATGTGAAGTAGCACAAGCCACATAGTGGTTCATAAATCAATTATATATAAAAAGGTATGTTACAAAAAAATAAAAAGCTGACATCATATTAACTCAAAAGCTCTATCGTTCAAAACCAAATACTGATTATTCAGAACTCTGAGCAGTGATTGCCAAAAATAAAAGAGTAATACAGAAGAAGAAAGAATTCGTGTAAGAGATGAGAAGGAAAAGAAAACAAACTGACATAAAAACAGGAGGAAAGATGAAAGGAACCAAAAAAGCCGAGAGCATAAAGAGAATAAAGAAATTGAATAGAGGAAGATCAGGAAATAAACAGAAAAAACAAAAATGAGGAAGAGACGTGAAAGAAATGAAGAAAAAAACAGAACAGAAGAAAGAAATCAAAAAAATAACAGTTCTATCTGTTAGTTTGCATATAGAAAGATCAAGAAAAATGCATGGCCTAAATTAAATTCTCTTTCAGAAAGATTTCAAAATAAAGACTGGCTAACAAGTAGGCATTATGGTCACAATTTCTCAAGATAACGTAATTTACAAATGACATACTACACCTTTAAATAAACCACTATCCACTCCTAACCTCAAATGTTTGGAGGGTTTTCCAATTCAATGAATTATTTACTTTTTAAGTTTTAACTACTGTTTTCAATTTACCTGTATTCTGGACTGCTCGAGTTGTTCCATAAGCAATTCTTCCTGGAAGAACAGATGTAAAGGATTAAAGGTCTGGTATGTATTTATGAGCAGAAACCACTAAACAAACTTATAACATGACTTCATTTTGGTGAGGTGCAGTGTTATTGATTGCGGATTCGGAAAGCCAGAAATCTGACATTTTGAGCCGCTGTATTCACCATAAAATGCCATGGCACCGCCATCCTTCACAAATTGCTTATAGCAGTTGTGAAAAAATGCACTGCAATCAAACATGGCGGTCCATGGCCGATATTTGAAAACATTGGTGGAGTGGAGGAAGAAAGACAAAAATAGGAAAGGGTTAAGATAAGGACCTTCCTCTCCTTCACGGATAATAGTCCCTCATTAATTTGCTGCTCTAGATGTTGCAGTTCCTTTAATCCCAATCCTGCTAAGTCCTTTCCCAATAGCCGTCTATAGCCACAAATAAAAATTATCAAAAAAGGCGATTCTTGCTTCGAGTTAATGCAAACGAAAATGACATATGACGTGTGAGAGGAATGAAAAAACACATACAATTGATTTGTTTCTAGCTTTGCAATTTCATCTTTAAGAATCTCCACCATCTTAGTATCATCCTTCTGAAGAAAACACTTGTTAATAGACATTAAAATTAGACAACAACACATCGGAGAATAAATCACAAGTATCTAATGAAGGAATTCGTAACTCAAATCAAACAGCATTGTTTAATCAATCATTTCTTCTAACTATTACTGATTAATGATTACCTCTGTTTTATATTCTACTGATGCACTCTCTGAAGAATCTGTGCATTTGTTGTATCTTGAAAGTGTTCGCTTCATACTGCAAGTGTAAAAAAAAATGGTTAGTACAAAATTGTGCATAACTAAGCTTTGAAACACACAATAAAGAAGGGAATTTGAAAAATAAACATAGATTTTCCATCCATGTTAGTAAAGTCTATTGTGGACCGATTTGGCTTCTCTAAAGTGAAAGATTAACCTCAAGCGTTAATAAGAAAATCTACGGCTGATATTTCAATACATTTATAATTTGTTATGCATATATACGTGACACTGATAGTTGATTTTGTCGTCAACGGTTATAATTTATGCATAAACATGTGACGCCAATAGTTCATTTTCTCGTCAACGGTTACAATTTGTTGTGCATATACACATGACATCAATCGTTGAGTTTATCGCCAACGTCTATAATTTGCTATGCATATACACACAATGCGACATCAATAGAATAGTTCATTTTCTCGTCAACGGTTTACTTTACCCTTAAAAGTCAATTGATCACTTTAGAGGAAACAAATCCATTATAAAAAAAAATATGGAAAGTGTTAAACATTATAATATAAGATATCTTATGAAGTTGTTGAGAAGCAGTTATGGCAGAGTGATGCTTGCTAGCAGAGGAAACAAACATTATTTCTTTAATGAGTAAGGTCTAATAAAAATCAGTTAAAAATGATTAAAAAATACCAAAGGCAAAATCAACATTTTAGTAACTCAACATGAACATGTAAAATCAAACACAAACATAAAATCAAAACAACATAGTCAAACAAATAAATGTGAAATTCAAACTTCCTAAATTAACCTAAAAAATAACAAAATCATAATTATAATATACATAAATAAATAAAAAATCATTCTTTCTACATGCAACAATCAACAACAGGGTAAACAAACATGAAACAAAACATTAAACATATATTTGATAATCCTTATGAAACATCCACAACCAAAACTCACAAAACAAAGTAAAACAAACATGCAATGAAATAAATAAAATAAAAAACTCAAAAAACTGAAAAAACATACCCAGAACTTGAAAACTCAAAAAGTTTCCCTGTGTTTGAAAAAATGATAACAGCAACCTCAGCATCACAAAGAATAGCTAGCTCCTGAGCCTTTTTCAACAACCCAGTTCTTCTCTTAGAAAATGTAACTTGTCTACTATTAGCATTTTCAATCCTTTTTATCTCAATTTTTCCCCTACCCATTTCTTCTTTTTCAAAACAAAGAAAACCCAATTGATCAAAATGAAGAAAAAAATAAGACCCAGTTGTAAAAATTGAATTTTGAATTGAAAAATAGTATAAAGATTGTTCCTTTTTTGTCTCAACTAGTTAAAAACCACCAACCCATTTGGCCTATGAGGGTTTTGATTGTTCTGCATTACTTAGGAAAGAGGGTTAGAAAATTTGAGAGGAGAAGATAAAGGGGCTAAAGGAGAGAGAGAGAAGGAGCGTTTTTTCCCCAAATGGCGAATGCTTGAAACGGCAACTTTGCATGGCTTTGTATCTTTTATAGAGTTATGCATGACTCTATTTTTATTTATATTTATTATTTTATTTTTTAATATTTTATTTTGTTTTGCTACATTTAGAGTGAGTTTCAGTGTAATTGGGCCTTTCTTGTGGGGTCCCACTCTTTTTGTTTTTCTTTAATTGGGGTTTGTTTTTTGTGTTTTTTTGGAAATTTATCTATGAAGAATAAAAATTAGGGTCGTGCTAACGTTTGCATTGAAAATGATGTTTTTTATATTTTTAAAAGGTTAATTATACAAGTTTCAAGAATATTTTACTATATTTAATTTCTTAATTAGTGTCCAGGAACCTTAGTTAGCATTTTTCTAAAAAATATTAGTCCTAGTAATTGATTTTTTTTGTTAATCCTTTACTCTAGACAAAAGAAAGAGGTTTGATAAAAGTTTGTTTCTTTTAAAAAGATTTATTAACTCATTTGAGTTTAATCACTTGGTTTAAATTAAATGATATTTTATCACTCTAATAACAAGTGTCTAATTTATAATGTTTTCTCAATTTTAAATAATGTGTCACTTTATAATATCAATTAACTATTGATGGAAAATATTAACTTGTGTCTTATGAACTTGAAATGAAAATATTATCTTAAAAGTTATAGTTTAAATTTTTAGTTTAAAGTTTATGATTTATAAGGAGAAATACTTGTGTGGATAGACAACGCAAGTTTTTTCGTTGATGGTTTAATTTGACAAAATCAACTGCTAAATTGTTTTAGAGAAATTTTCTTTAGAGACAGATTAAATTTTGGCTAAATTTTGTTTTTTTTAAGCTTTGTTATGAGTTTAGCTTAATGGAGCGTCAATATAGTTAGGATGTCATTAAATTTGACGTTGCATGTCGATTTTGGTTTAAAAGTTCAAAAATTGTTTCTTTTCAATTTAAAAGTTTAAAACATATTTAATCTAATTTTAAATCAAATACATTTTACTTTATATTTATTTTTTTTTTGGTCAGGTAGCCTAGTGGCTTGAAATTTCACCCTTAAGGTGAATAAGTGGGATGACCAGGGTTCGAACCCCGATCCCCTGCATATATAATGCAATGTCCAACCAATTGAGCCAAGCTCATGGGACATATATTTATACTCCTATTTAACAACGATTTGTGTACATGTTGTTTTCTCATTTTGTAACAAAATATATTGAAAAGTAAAATGTATATATCTTATATTTAGATCAGGTGCATTTGAACTTTTAGAACCATTTTGCTTATATTCCATCTGCATTTAATTTTAAATCTGTTTTTTTCCATATAAATTAAAAAAAAAAAGCGTATAGTTGTGTCAAAAAAAATGTGTACAATAAATTTAATGTGTCTACTTTATACGTTTAATTAAAAATGTTCACCTAATTTAAAAAAAGTCCCTCTTAGAGCATCTTCAATGGTGATACCACTTTGGGTATCATGCATCATTAAAAAGTAGTTCATACAATGCCATATAATATTTATACAACTTATACATGTTTTGCTCCAATGGTGATATCACTATATGTGTCATACATTATTAACAAGTTATTAATTCTATTTAATTCGATAGACAAAAAAAAACAATATTAAATTGATGATACGGTACCTTAAATAAGATATCGGTATCATCAATTTGGATACCTTTTATGCCACGTCATGAAACTTCAATGATAAAAAAAATAAGATACGGTATCATCAATCTATGGAACTCTCTTAAATACCCTTATTGGAGAGGCTCTTAATTTAGTTAGAAATTTTGAATTTAGCCAATGTAAAAGAAAAAAATGAATTTGGATTGCGGAAAATTAGAAATATTAAAAAGTATTTCATATTAACCGGTGTTTTTAAAACACTAATTGAGAACCATAAAAAAACTGAATATTAAAATTAATTTTTTTCATATTTCAAAAATTAACTACAAAAATTTCAAAATAATTATACTATTTTTAAAAAAAAATTTGTATAGAGTTAATATTTTATTTTAAAAAATTTGATTGCAAATTTCGATCGTGATTTCTATCTTGCTTGAAAATTGTGTGATACTACCAAATTTACACACCAAAAAATTATAACTGTGGTCAACCGAATTTGAATCATCTTAATCCACGTTTTGACTATTTATTGCGGAACAATAGGTCCAATCTATCTTAAGAGTTCCACATTAAATTGAGAATATCCTAATTACCAGTATAAGTTTTTAAAGTACCATTAAGTTTAGTAAAAAAAAGTACCATTAAGTAGTGTAAAAAAATTACTAAGTTCCCACTTTATAAATTAGTTTTCCTCTTAAGTTGAGATAGATTCAATGTAAAATTTAAGTTCTCTTATGATACAAGAGAGAACAAATATTATAAGAAATATTTTGGTATTTTATAATCTTGTAAATAAGATAAGAAAGTTGTTTCACGGTTGGTAAAGAACAAAAAATTTAGTTTTTGTTCAATCTCAAAAGTAATGTTTAAATCAAATACAATATAACTAAGGTTCTCATATTTAGTCATAAATCAAACATAATATTCAGTATATGTTTGGTTCCACTTCTGGAGCAATCAGAATTGATTCTGGACGTGTAGAATTGATTCTGACTTGTTTGGTTTCTCAAAAGTAGAATTGATTCTGTCTCCAGAATTAATTCTACTTGAAGCTAAAAATCGTAGCTTCTGATTTTATAATTGATTTTTACACTCAAAATTTTTGTTCAACTCACTTTTACATGAATATATCCAAACATAAACCACTTTAACTTAAAATCAATTTTGACCATAATCAATTTTACAGAATCAATTCTATCAAAATCAATTTTCATCACCGCAAAATCAAACATACACTGAATATCAAATTATCAAATTTCCACTATCAAATCACTCATCGTTTATACATCCGTCTCATTTTATAAAAGATATTTTGACTAAATTATATTATTCATTTATCTTGTTTTGACTATACTTTTTTAATAATATATAGATATAAATATAAAAATATAAGATCTTGTTTGATTTGTTTTGATGGGTATTTTTAAAATATCAATTTTTTATAATTTTTACGAATAAAGAATTAAAAATATTAGCGATCAAAATTTTGCATTAGCATACGTACATTAGTCAAATTATTTATTATATTTTGGAACAAAAGTAGTATATTGAATTTTTATTTAGGGGGGTGTATTGTATTGAGATTTCGAAAGACTATTTTGGCAAAAAAAATCTTGAAGATTTTAAAAGACTTCGTGAGATTATAATGAATTTGTAAGATTTTAAAAGACTTTTTTGATAGACTCTTTACGATCAAGATTCTTAATACAAGAATCTGTGAGATTTTATTACATAGACTTTTGAGATTTCAAAATACTTTATGGACTTTTAAGATTTTAATGACCCAATAAATTCAATACAAATTTTTTCTAAAAATATAATAAATCAATAAAAAATTCCTAAAAAAAATCAAGTAATCAATATAAACAAATAAAATCAATGAATCAAGGGAATAACTCATTAACAACGTTTTATAAAAATTAATGTAATGATTCTGCAATTCTTTTTTTGTTTTCTTTATAATGATATTCTGCAATTTAACAACAAGTTTTATAAAAAATAATAACAATTCTGCAACTTTCGTATAAAATATAACAGGTTTTTAAAGGAAAATAACATGATTATAAAAAAAAAAACAGGAAAATAACAAATCGATATAACACAAGAAATATGCAGCAACTAGAAACAAGTATAACCAATGAATAGAAAAGAAAGGTGACATATGTACCAGAAAGAAAGAAAAAAAATGTGACATTAAACTATACAAGATTGTTGAAAAGTGGCATATGCATAATACGAACAAAACTATACCAGAACACTAACAAATTAAATTGTCCAATTGAAATTGATGGGGTATGTATGTGGCGGATGAATAATGCGGAAGGAATTCAATTGGAAACAGTCTGAAAGTGATAAGAACATGTGAACGATATGTGAATTATAGAATGAAACGAATACATGAAACTCAACTATAATGAGTATATGACCGAAAAGAAAAGAGAAAAAAAAGTCTGGATGATAATGAAAAAGTCTTGAGAGATTGAGTGGGATTGTTGAAAGAGACTTCTATGTGTATTTTTAACTAAAAAATCTCACAAAATCCACTCCATGAAAGAATCCGTTGAAATCTGTAAATTTTTGAATACCAAAAGACATTTTAGAAGTCTTGAGAAATCTCAATTGAATACAAACGGATTTTGATGTCTTGAAAAAAAAATCTTTATTGTCTTTATTGAATACCTCGAGATTTTTTTAAATTTTATAAAAGTCTTGATTGAATACCACAAGATTGTTTTATCATTAAAAAGTCTTTTAAAATCCTTTGAAATCTTAAACCAATACACCCCCTTAGTCATTTTCTAAATCTGATTTTATTTATGCTGCATATGGCACCTACTTCTGGTAAAAAGCCATTAGCCTGTTACCTAATTTGGGGAAGAACAGTAGCATAATAAATACACTTTACCTTTTTGGGGACTATAAGGTTGAGAAAAGTTTCCTTAATATTCATTTTTTCCTTTATTAGAATTCAAGGTTGAAAATAGTGGGGTCCATTGGAATCACCTCCCACTTTCCTATCCCTTTGGCACATCGATTAGTCCGTCCTTGTTTTGGTCTTTGCCACATTAATCTTCGTGACTTAAAAAAGAAATTAACAAGACATTTCATATGTAATACTTACCCTTATTATGAAAAAAATTTACTATTTTTTAATTCATAAAATGTTTTATGTATTTAGACCATATTATAAACTAAATATATCAAATATTTTATAAATTTAAAAAGTAAATTTTTTTTATATGCAGTAATAACAATCGAAGATGGTAGTGGATATTTTAGTCTTTTTATTATTTGGTTCGGGTTTTGATTTCTGATCAATATATATATAAAAATATATGTTATGAGATATCAATATCTTAAATAAATTTTTTCTTCATGAAGGATATATTTAGTTTAAAAATAAATAAAAGTAAATGAAAAGATAAAAAGAAACATAAATAAAGGAATTAAAGGCATTGCCATATTTAGAGAGAGTATTGAATAGGGACTAGTCTTATTTGTTTATAGGATATGGGTTGGATGGTCTTTGTCACAAAAATTCAAAATTTTAGTTTCTAAATTTGGTGAGATATGCCAAAAGTAAACTAAATGAAATTAAGGAAGGATAGACAGTTACTTTCTATGATTGTCATTTTGTGTTCTGTTTTGAAATGCAGTGTGCATGGTTCTATCACTTTCTTTCAACTTTAAATAATCGATGACTTCTATGTTGTTTGGACTTTTCTACAATTCCACTGTTCTTTTCCCAAAATAAGTAAAACACAAGTTAATTCACATGACTCATGAGTTACATAGAGTGTATCAATACATTTCTTGAATGCCATGTAATCTTAAGGAGGAAGGGATTAGAAACACATAAGCTTAATTTCTTGAATGCCATGAAATTGAACTATGGGGTCTAAAATTATCATCACTTGGACTAATTTATTTTTGGTTGTTTAATTACTTTAAATTAAATTGAATAAATAAATAAATAAACAAATAAAGATAGATTGCTAGTTCATTTATTTAAATATAAGAATATCTTATGAGTGAGGTCCTATGATATCTTAGAGTAATTGAGAGTTTGGAGTGAATAAAATTGCTTGCACTTTAGGCATGTAGAATAGTCCTTTAAGGATTTGTTTATGCTAAGTGTTTAAATAGTGTAATTGGGTATACGCTTATATTAAAGGTTTAAAGCATCCATATACAAATATTTTTGGTTATCCCTAGTTAAGATATACACTTATATTTGAAGTTGAAAGAAATATTGATTACTCGTATTTGGCATCATATTCTTATAGCTAAAAGTTTTCACCTAACAGAGTAACAGCTAATAATGAAGCCACACTTTTTTCACCTAATAAAGAAAATCACACTTTTTTCCTAATGTTTTGATAAAAAAATTCATTTCATGAAATAATGAAGCCACAAAAACTACGAAATGAAGAAATTAAGATATTTTTAAAATAAATTTTGTTGTGTACAAATGATTATATTGTTTAAAATTATAATGATATATGTTTTACTCAATATAAATTTGTTGTTTACACATGGTTATATTTAAAATTATATCTATATCTTTTACTCAGTATAAATTTGTGACTTACCTCACTACAATAGTACACTCATTTAAACAAACTATTTGTCTTTTCTTTTCAGTATTTGTTGATCAAGAATTATATCCACATTGTCCCATGCTTGTTTTGAATGTGGCCAGACCGTCGCAAATGCCTATGATTTAATGTATCGTCAAAGGTCACACCCCGAAACACAGTGTGATCGCCGCGGTGAAATTTTCTCATCTTCTCACGCTTGTGTTCACTCCACCAATACCTTATGAGTGTAATTTTTGTTCTAGCAAATTTTCTACTTTTGAAGAACTTGACATCCATGTGGCTAGTCATCACTGATTTTGAAGAATTCTCTATGAAGATATATTGGAGAATGGTTGAAGCATGCTCAAGTTATATTTTTGAACAATTATTTGTCAGTTTTATCGATTATAGATTAGAATTTTAACCTTTTTACAGGATTATAAAAAAATAAAAAATAAAAACTTATTTTTAGGAGATATTTATATGATTTAGTTCATCCATTATAATCCTTCGCTAATAATAATATTGGACCCCCCTAATTGAAAATATATTATTTTTTAATAAAAAAAACATAATATATTCAAATTGTAAATATATCAATTACGTCAAAAGTAATTATAATCCTTGTGACTAACAAAAAAAATGTCATATTCTAATCAATATCATCAAAATTCATTAAAGAGTTATAGCTAATTTGTTTTTTTTTGTTATATATATTTACTTTTTGGACCTTCAGTTTATTACTACATCCCCTACTTACTACCCAAAAAAAAATTTGAGGCCCCAAATTTTTTGAGGCCCGGAGATGCAGCACTGTCTGCACCCCCTCAAAGACGGGCCTGTCCATTATATATTATTCTTATGTGCCATCACTGATGGCAAGCTTTATCTCAGTAGAGGTTCGAGGAATGTTTTTATCCCTTCTCACTGTCTTTATGCGGATATATATTATGGTGTATTGTCCTGGTAGACAGTCAAAAATGGTAGCACTTTATTTACTAGATATGCACTAGCGTCAGGTCAAGTGGTTAGTGCTATTTATTCTCAAGGTATTTCGCATGCTAGGCTAACACAAAATTGCTTAGTAAGTTCATTAGCTTTAGTATAGGTTCATTACTTTTTAATTACTTGGGGATGCCCATTTTCAAGGGTAGACCTAGAGTTGCTTACTTACAACCGGTGGCAGACAAAATAAAGGATAATATTATACTGTAAGAAAGCTTGAATGACAAATCATTTTTAAAGTAAAACCCAATTAAATTCTAAACAAGAAATTAAGACACTTTTTCTTCCCACCCCATGTTTCTTTTTCACCCCTCTAGCACGCAAAAAAAATTGGAAAACTTCGGAACGTATTTTTGGAAATTTTTTGCATGCTAGAGGGGTGAAAAAGAAATGTGGGGTGGAAAGAGAAACTTTCAGAAATTAATTGTAGTTTGAGCTCATGAAACAAATAAAAAATGAAGATACATGAAAATAATAAAGATATGGGCCTAAAACCCATAGGGGTAAAATTGGAAATTTGGGGGTGAAAAAGAAACGTGGGGTGGAAAAAGTAATCTTCAAACAGAAAAACAATTAAACCTTGGACAATTTGTGGCTGTTTATATGAGATCCATTTTAACATAAATACAGGACAGATGGAGTTGTTCTGTTCAATCTTTTTTTTTAGCAGATCAAACGCATCTTAAGGTGGGTTAGATTGAAAAATCGTTATTAAAAAAAGTGTTAGTGTGTTCTTCAACTAAAAGAGAAAATAATGGCTATGATAGGAGCATAAGTATGATAGATAATGATATAACCACAATTCACCAACATAGATGCAAAGGCAAAAATGACACAAACATGTGTTTATAAGTGAATTTGTCTGATATATCTTCAAATAATTTTAAACAATATCAATCATCTCCACAAACCCTAACCTCACTACTCTAGTTTATGATAATAAATAAATAAAATGCTATTAAAAACATCCCATTGACAAGGGTAACTTAACTTCTCCCAGAAGTACATTCAACAAGAGCCAATGTCTCCGCCTTCATCAGTGCTTCGATGCGAGTAAGCGCTATAAAACATCGGTTTTTAATTGGTATGCGGGTATATGTCTCCGTTTGTGTCATTTATCTTTCTACAAACATATATAAAGTGAGAATCTGGATCTTCCAGAACCCAATCTGCTGGAAGTAAGCCGTTTTCGGTAAGAGGAATAGGTTCCAACAATGATTTCTTCGATGAAGTACTGCATTCAGGCTTATGAAATCCCGGTCTTGCTGCATGGATTAAGAGAATGAGAATGTGAGCACGATATGTCCACAGAATCCAAGTAACACAGCTATAACCAATATGAATTCAATTTCTTATCAATATTTTATATAAATTTAGGGAACACATTTTTTTTCACAAAAGATTATGCAACAAGTTAATTGCTCTAAATATTTTATCGATATGTTATTTAGTTCAGAAAATGGAAGCAAGGGTGAAATCTTACGGATATTATACAATGTAATTTTCCAATTGTACACGGATTTGCTTAGGTGAGGCATTCTTACTTTTGGATCGCCGTATGTAATCTGCAAGAGGCAATTTAATCATCAATAATCTTTTCTAAATTTCTAAAAATGGTATGAAAGAAAATTGATAAATAGAATTCCAAATCCATCTAAAAGAGATTACCAACATATAAGTTCCTCCAGGTTTTAGAAGTCTGCAAAAGAACGAAAAAATGGGCGTAATTAGCAAGATTTACATTCGGTAAAAAATTTAAGAAATGAATATTCTCATTAAAGTCTATACAACCTACACACTTCTGCAAGCATCTGAGAAGCACTTATTGGAGCATCAGTACCACACTAAGATACCAAAAAAAAAATGAGGATTAGAGCGGGAAATACAAAGTTAGATAGATGATGTGAGCAACGAGTGAAGCATCATACCATTAATGAATCAAGAGTTCCTAGATTGAGCATCGACAAAGCACAAGTGTACGTGCAATAGCAGGAACAAAGTAGCATCAGTATATGAATTTCCATGTATATAATTATAGATTATGGAATCCATGAACTTCGATAAGGTTTACAATGTATTAATCAACTGATACCTTTATCGATTACACCATCAAAAGATTCATCCGGAAAGAAGCTCATATCCCTGACATCCATCTGCATATCTATTGAGATTCATGAAATAATTTTACATATATTGTTAAGCACTTTTATTATTTTCGGTTAAGAGATGAGAGATTATACAAAAAGTAAGTAAAATAATGCTACTGATAAGATACATTTTAGCTGAGGAATGTACTCATATTTTCTTCTCATCATGTCAATGGCAACCGATGAAATATCAATGTTAATGATTTCCTCGTAACCATCTTTGACCATATCCTCTGATATAACTGCAAAACACATCCGTTTGCTCCTTGTAAATTTTCTGAAAAATTATGGACTCAATAAAAGAGAAATCTCATTGAAGTAAGATAGCAGATTATAAAATTTTGACAATAACACTGTGCATTGCTCTTGCTCATGTTCGATATAGATAAAGTGTTACCACAATTAGATATACAAATAGAAAAGAAAGAGGTATCCATTTTTTGGTTAAATGGTTAAATTTTAAGACAGGTTGGGAAAATCCTTATAGGACTCGAATGGATCCACAAAACTCAGTTGGCCACCATTCGATTGTTTAAACTACTTTGTAAAAACCTCGGCTTTTCCAAATCATATTTCCGATTTCTTCATAAATTTAAGCAGGGACCAAATAATGACTGCTATTACACTACAGCTACATGTTTACAAACAAAGCAGTGAAATTCATGGAAATATTTCTGTTATTGAACTAATTGTGTCTATAAGCTAGAAATCTCTACAAGTTCTTTTTCTACACACAAAAACACACATAAAAGGTTTAGAGCATTGTTATCGATGCTAGATGGCGGACCATAGTAGAAAGCCACAAATCCACCATTTTAAGCCGCCATAAAACGCCATGGTGCCGCCATCCTTCATAAATTGGCAATGGTGGTCGTCAAAAAAACGACTACCGCAAATCCACGACGGCACTGCCATGGCTGATTTTGTCAAAAAAAGTTATGAACACCTTTTTAGCTAGCTATAGTTAGTTGCAAATGCCTAATAACTTTTGTACCCGGTAAGCCACAAATCTACACAAAGTAGAAAATGTCATTTTCATCTCCTATGCCATTTTGTGCTTACAAACAACATTCACAACTTAAGATTTTACAAAGGCCTTCAATCAAATCTCCTCAATTTTTCTCCCTAAAATTATTAGACCGTATTAACTTAGTTTCCAAATCATTAGTATTCTAAAAAATCTTTGAAATTGCAAAATGTTAAGTAACCTGGTAAGTTTAGGCATGCATTTGAAACTAAGTGCAAATAATGTCATGGAAGCATCTAATAAGGGCTTGTTTGGATAAACAGCTTATTTTGCAGCTTATAGCACAAGCCTTATGTACAAGCTTGCATAAGCTATTTTTATAGCAAAAGATAAAATAAAGATAACTTTTTATATATATATTATGCTACGAACTATTTCGTAAGCTATATTGGAGAACTTACGAAAATAAGTTAAAAATAAAAACTTGTGAAAATTGTCATAAGCTGTATTCATGAGTTCTTCCAAACAGTGTCACAAAACTTATGTCAAATAGATAAGCTCAAATAAGTCAATCCAAACCGACACTAGATCTAGAACCTGATTAACATTTTGCAATTCAAAGGGTCATTTTAAATTATTATTGATAAAATCAAAACTAAGTTGATGCATTCCCACAATTTTAGGATAATATGAACATCTAAACGGTAAGATCTAATTGAATGCATGCTGCAAGATTGAGTGAAACTAGTTCAAACCATGAATACATACAAATTAAATTAAATTAAATTCGACTAGATAATAATCCAACCCCCATAATTTAAAACCAAATAAATAAATAAATAAAAAAACACAATTTTATTAATTTCTGAAAAAAGAAAAAAGTGGGTAAGAAAAAGAATGATTACCAGCATTGCCACAACCAACCATAAGGATTCTAGAAGAAAGAGGAATATAATGACGAAGAAAGGGTTTAAGATCAGAGTAACGTTGATACCAATCAAAAGAACCACTCTCTTGAATATAACGAGCATCCCAATAATGAGCATCACCGTAATCATAGGTGTTGCAACTTGACACATCTCTGTACATGTTTTCCGGCGAAGTGAGACGGAAATGGCGGCACTGAGTTTTGTGTCACAGACAAGACGAAGACAAGAAGAAAGGATTTTGTTTTGTGTTTGTTGACAAAAATTGTGTGAGTAAGATTGAGTTTTGTTTGGGCTTAGGTTTTGGTTTGGACCTTGTGTTTGTACTTTCTAGGATAACAAGTGGTACGGTGGACCATCTTTATAGTCGATTTATTGGTATTTAAAACTATCTGGAATTTTAAACTGATACTATTAATTAAGTTATTATTTCAGTATTATAAATAAAGAAAAAAAAATTGTTACTGATAAAAAAAACTATTAACTTGTAGATTGAAATAAAAACATGTATTGTCATAAAATGAGTTTAAAATAATTTTTAAATATTAATTTATGATGGATCACTTGTAATTGTGGTTTATATTAGAATTTGCATGGGTTTATAATAAGATGGGTTGACTTTCGGAAAAATAAACACAAATTCCCCGCTCATTAAATTTCACGAAGTTTGAGTAATTAATTTTTACAGTTTTCACGAAAGATGTTTGATTTATAGAAAGAAAAAAAAAACTAGATATAAACACAAATTTGTTGATTTTTAAGGGATGCAACTGATATTCATGTTTCAATTTTTTATATTTGGAGAAGTGAAGGATTTGATCCGGTTAAAAATTGAAGAGATAAATAATGTTTTCTAAGTTTGATATAATACGACAAATGAATCAAGAAAGAATTAGTGAGAAACATCTGTCTAGACACAAGTATTTGGGCAAACAATTTAGGCACACATACATAAATCAAAAAAAATTTAAAAAAAATAAAATTGTCAAATCAAATCATATTACTTTAATCATTTTTCTTTAATTTTAATATTGTTTATGAGTTTTCTTCGGTTATGCATGCATGATATTTGATTTAGCAAAGCATCATCTTTTCTCAAAAAAAACCCAATATCATATGCTCTATTTTTCTTAGACTTTGAGATATGTTGTTTATTTTCTTTTGTTTTTGCTAATTTTGAGATGTAAAATGAAAATAAAAAATCGTGGAAGAAAAAAAAGTCAAGAAAAAAAAAATTGAGATGCTAATTTCATGCTTAAAAAGTATCACAGAATACTATTACAAAACCCAATTTTTATTTATTTAGATTAGGAAAAGAAAAAAAAATCTATCTCCTACATTACACTACTTAAAAAAAACGGTGTGAGCTGCTAGCACCGCCAGCCGAAACAGCCAAAAGTGTGAGCTGCTACTCTTGGAGGATAAATAATTGCATTACTAACCTCCAAAAGTGTGACTTTTTCATCCTTGCAAATATAGTCAATGAACTTTGATGACTTAGAATATAATGAAATCTTTGACGATGTCATCTCAAACAGTTCACAAATAAAACAAACCATTATATCATAATAAAAAAACATTAATAATAAATCAATGCAAGGATAATTCAAATTTCAGTTGCCTTAAATAATTGCTCAAAAATATTATCAATAATATTTTGCAAACGAGCACACAAATAAAATAACAAGGCAATATATAGAATATAATTTACAAAATTGCTTAAATAATATTTGGTGTCGCAATTAACAAAATTGAACCTAAAATAACTTTATAATTATAACACTTTAAGAAAATAATTCACATTAGTGTTAGAACTTCAAAAGAAATTTCCTCAAATAGTAACCGTGAAGATGTAACCGGAACAGCAACAGTGCGCTCAATCATCAACGATGCAATAGATGCATCTTTAGCTATCCACAGTACATCAATTTCCATAACAAATTTCTCAAAATCATGAATGCGTAAACTCTGTTTAAAGAACCTGATGGTAGAGACGGCGTCGAAGCCGTAAGCTTCGAAGCAAGAGAAGGAGATCTTCGATATTGAACAATTTGCCGTTGATTTTGTTGAATCAAGATCCAACGGATCGATTTTGACAAGATTGGGGACAAACTCTTCCGATTTTCTTGCTGCATCAAAATATGAGTGATAAAAGCAACCAAATCTGAAATTGCAGTGTTCGTTTGCTGAAATCGATTCAAGAACACAGGTTGAAGAATTTGGAATTTCATCTTCTGCTTCTGAAATTGAATTACATGAAGGTTCTTGCTGTGATTTTCGAATTGGAATCGGAGGAAGTGGTAAGAATTTCTTCATCTTTGAAAGCTTCCATAGATGACGAACAATTGAATAAACCATGAGAAAAGATGGAGGATCAAAAAGAACCGTGTAGATTTCTTTATGATAGGCATCGGAAGAATTTTCCGGTACCGGAACAATGGCGGAAGCGGATCGGGATCGAAACCAAGGTGATGATACCATGTTAGAATTTGTGTAATTTGGAGAAAGTGTAGAAAACTTGAGAAAATCATGAAGATAGTAAAAATCAAATGGATTCATATTTGATAAAAGATAACAAGAGAATGATAATAGATTGATCAAAAGATAATGAAAATAGTACAATAGTGGCTCTTATATAGAGCAATTTGGACTTAACCAACTAACTAAGGCATCTCCAATGCAAGTGTCTTATTGAGTTCTTAAAGCTTAGCAACCATATCTTATTTTATTTTACCATTGGAGTTGGATGACATGGCATTCTAAGTTGCTTAAAAATAGGGGATGGAACTTCATGTTGCAACTCTTACCTTGAGTGGCTTAACAATAAAATTCATTATTTTAATATGGATTAGTGGGGCCATACTTATTATTTGAATCAAAGTTAAGTGAAAATAAAAAAAATATATATAAATTGGTGAGGTCAAATATGAGTTGCTTATTTTAATGCCATTGGAGTAAAATTGATTAAGGTTGCTTATCAATTGCTTAGATCCTACATGGCAATTTGGGTCCACAAAAAGTAACTTAAGTCATCCATCTAAGCTACTCCCATTGGAGATGCCCTAACAAACAAATAGAAACTCTAACTAACTAATGGAAGCTTCTAGCAAATTGTCAATATTCTTAACAATAAAACTCAACTTCCCACTACCACTCACATCTACTTGCATTTATATTTTTTCAAATTGTATTTTTAAAACATTCCCAGAAAATCTAAATTTTAACCAAACACATTAGTAGGAATGAAATAATATTCCTCGAAACATCCTTCCAAGGAATACAATTTCATACCTTGAAACAAAAGGATAGATTAAAACGATGACAAAATTCAAGTAAATAAAAGTAAATTATTAATTAATAGAAAAGGCTCCATCTATCTCTGCAACTAGGACGCATGTTTGCTAACCAACGCTTCATATGCATCCTGTACTGCGGTGAATTGTTTTGTTAAAATACTGCTCTCTGCCTCCCTTGCAGCTTCATTTAACTTAGAAAGGCGCTTAAAATGTTTGTCCGGATGAAACTTCATAATGAGTTGATAATATCTTTCACGAATTTGATCTTCGGTAGCAAGATTGCTCAAACCCAACGACGCATAGTGATGTGCATATTCATCCTCATCCGTCTTTGATTCCGGAAGACAGTTTGATGAAACAATAGGCTGTGCATCTACATCTACATCCATAACTCAAATTTAATTTTGTAATTACTCAAACCTGCAATCACAGAGCAGGTAAAGTTCATCAACATAAATAAACTTAACTCATCCATATGCTAGATAGAATAACAATATATGCAGGAATATAACCAAAATCAAAGGAAAAGGCGAACAAATAGTTCATTGTTTTACTACCAATTAACCTCCTGTTAAAAATCGGATCTTTATAGTTCCTGAAACTTTAAATAAAATCTGAAAGCGAGAAAAATAAATAATAATTCTTCAATAAAAGCAAAGAAAACAAACCAATTTATATGTAAAAACAAATGAATTGGTGATAGGAATTAGGAATACAACAACTAGAGACTTAGAAATACGAGATTTACCTTCAAGCCTGAAACCCTAGCAATAGCGGCAAAGAAGAGAACGACCGAGGAGAATAAAGATTGTTTTTTTATTTTGACGGAATTTCCCTCTGTTTTTCTAAGAAAGTGTGAAATTTTTTTTTTTTTTTGGTACAAGAAAGTGTGAAAAATTTATTTACAATCAAATATTTAAAAATTTATTATACAATATATTTATCTTTATCTCAATCTTAATTATTACTCAATCTTATTTTTAATATAAGAAAAAATGCACTTTTTAAATTTATTGACAAGATGTAGGTCTGTTTGGTAAACAAAAAAAAACTGACTTATAACTTATAAGCTAAAAGACCTGTTTGGTAACAGTTTTTTAAAAAAAGCTTATAGCTTATTTGACTAACTTATAGCTTATTTTTCATAAGCTATTTCAAGTAGCTTATAGCTTATAGCTTACTTGAAATAAAATTAACCATCCCATTTTTTTAATAAACTTAGATTATTGATTAGTATCTTTATCACATGAATAGTTGAGGTTTTTATTATAAGTTGAATAATTAATTTTTAAATTTACGTTGGCCACTTCCAAAAATTTTTTTTTTCCTTTGCTAGGTGTTTCAATTATATAATACACACTTATTCTTTATTGTTTTTCATTATAAAATATCCTTGCTTCAAAAAATAATTATAGTACACCCTTGATTCAAAAAAATATATAACATACCTTTATTATTATTGTTTCCTAAAAATAATAATAAACATTCAATATTTTTTACTCTTAATTTTTAGAAAAACCATGATTTTAGAAAATTAAATTTCAAGGAATTAAAAATTAATTTAATAATTAAAAAATATTATATTAGTAAATTTAATTTTAAAATTCTATTATAATTTTTTAAAAATTCTTTAAGCATATTAAATATGAATTTGATATAAATTTTATTATGAAATAACAATACCATTTTATGTCATTTTACACTTATCAGCTAGTTAACCGCTAATTTTACCAAACACTTCAATTAGCTTATCAGCCATAAATCATCAGTCATAAGCTATCAGCTATAAACTATAAGCTAGCTTATCAACCAACCGCTATTTTTACCAAACAGAGCCACATTAGATTCTCTAACTAAATACATTAGATTAAGTTTTTAAAGTACCATTAAGTTTAGTAAAAAAAGTACTATTAAGTTTAGTAAAAAAAGTACATTAAGTTGTGTAAAAAAATTACTAAGTTCCCACTTTATAAATTAGTTTTCCTTTTAAGTTGAGATAGATTCAATGTAAAATTTAAGTTCTCTTATGATACAATAGAGAACAATATATTATAAAGTTTAACGTGAACAAATATTTTGGTATTTTATAATCTTGTAAATAAGTAAGAAAGTTGTTTCACGGTTTAGTAAAGAACAATAATTTTAGTTTTTGTTCAATTTCAAAAGTAATGTTTAGTAAAGAACAATAGTTTTGTGTTTGTTGACAAAAATTGTGTGAGTAAGATTGAGTTTTGTTTGGGCTTAGGTTTTGGTTTGGACCTTGTGTTTGTACTTTCTAGGATAATAACAAGTGGTACGGTGGACCATCTTTATAATCGATTCTTTGGTATTTAAAATTATCTGGAATTTTAAACCGATACTATTAATTAAGTTATTATTTCAGTATTATGAATGAAGAAAATCTTTTTTTTTACTGATAAAAAAAAACCATTAACTTAAATTTTGAAATAAAAACATGTATAGTCATAAGATGAGTTTAAAATAATTTTTAAATACTAGTTGATGATGAATCACTTGTAATTGTGGTAATATTAGAATTTGCATGGGTCTGTAATAAGATGGGTTGACTTTCGAGAAAATAAACATAAATTTTCCGCTCATCAATCACGAAATTTGAGTAATTAATTTTTATAGTTTGCGCGAAAGATATTTGATTTATAAAAAATTAAAAAAAAAAACTAGACACAAACACAAATTTGTTGATTTTTAAGGGATACAACTGATATTCATGCTTCAATTTTTTATATTTGGAGAAGTGAAGGATTTGATTTGGTTAAAAATTGAAGAGATAAATAATGTTTCTAAGTTTGATAAAAATTAGAGTTGTTTTCTAATAAAGATTACACTTGTAAGTCTACACGATGTAGTGGGAACCTATATTGCTACTCCATACAATTTAAAATGATAGAAAAATAATTTTTGATCATATTAGCACAAGCAATCTTACTTTACTCTACATAGTTATCATACAATAGACAACAATATTTAGAATGACAAATAATTTATAACAAGGCTAATGTTGTACTATACAATACTCATCCTACAATAAAAAAATATCGTGATCAATATGCAAGAGTATTATGCGAGTTGCTAACTAAAATTATAGGACTAAACCCCACCTTGTGTGATTGAAGCTTTATGCCCAGAATTTTGATGAAAATTACCTTCAGAGTGCTATTTTTAATGCAAGAGTTATTTTTTTTTATCTTAACTACCTTAAATATAATAATAATACTGATATTAATATGATGAGTGGTTTTTAATATAATAAATATAGAAAAATATATGAAATGACAAAATTGTCCGTAGATGTTATATTTTGTCCAAAAAATTATGTCCAAATAACATTTCTCATAAATATAATATAGTAATTTCGAGCCCTGAACTTTCTCACTCTTTAATTCATTTTACAGTTAATTCAAACCAGTTAAATTGCCTACTCCATTCTAATGAGTGGTCCTTATATATAGTAGTAGACCAGAGAGTTTTGTTTCATAAGAACAACTCTAAACCCATTTAGCAAAGCATGTCTTTTCTCAAAAAAATCTAATATTTTATGCTCTATTTTTCTTCTTCTTCCACCTAAATCTATAGACTTTGAGATATGTTGTTTATTTTCTGTTGTTTTTGCTAATTTTGAGATGTAAAATGAAAATAAAAAATCGTGGAAGAAAAAAAAAAAGTCAAGAAAAATTGAGAATATTATTTAGCATGGCTCTTAAAAATAAATTATAAACTATTATAACTAAAATAAGCTATTAAATGTGTACGTAGAAAGTAGAATTCAAATCAGACTTTTTTTAGGAAAAATATTAAATAACAAATATCACGAAATACTTTTTATTTTAAGTATCTTAAATAGTATATTTTTGTAAAAAAAATTATAAAAATACTTGAAAATTAAAATATTTCAGTTTTTAAATTAAAAAAATTCATGCTTAAAAAGTATCACAGAATACTATTAACAAGACCCAATTTTTATCTATTTAGATTAGGAAAAGAATAAAATTCAATCTCCTACATTACACTACTTGAAAAAACGGTGTGAACTGCTAGCACCGCCAGCCGAAACAGCCTCTTTGTGTTGTGTTTAAGCAACCTCGTCCGGATAGAAATATTCTGTCCCAACTCCAAGCGACAACACATTCACAGTTTCACACACGTATACATGCTTCCACCGTGCCTTAATTCCACGTGTCAAATCCATGCATATTTTTCCTCTTTCCCATTTCACTACCTCATCATTACTCAATTTATAAATCAATCAATAAATAACACTTTGTATGTATACATATATATGAACAACAAGAAATTAAACTCTTCAATAGTTAATTAGCAATGCAGAAACAAGAAGTTAGAGAAGAGGAAAATAATAGTGACAAAAAAGAAGAGAAAAATGACCAACCTCCATTAATGGCATTAAATCATATTTCAAGGCTTTGTAGAAATGTGAACGAGTCTATAGACTTTTATACAAAGGTGTTGGGGTTTGTTTTGATTGAGAGGCCACCCGTTTTGGATTTTGAAGGTGCTTGGTTATTCAATTATGGAGTTGGTATCCATTTGGTGCAGTCCAAAGAAGAAGAGAAATTGCCTTCTGATACTCAACAACATGATTTGGATCCTCAAGACAATCATATATCATTTCAGGTATCATATTAATGTCCAAGAAAATTTAATTAGTGTTAATGTCTCTATTTATAAGATATAACCCGTGTTAAGAAAATAAGTAATTGAATTAAAGTGGTTAATGATTTTTTTTTTAAGGATGAATTTTTTGAATTTGATTTCTAGTATAAATAAATTTTTTTATCAAACTTTATTTACTTGAGAGTTAATTAAAAAAAATGTTCAAAATCATTATACGTATAGCCTCAACTCACAACTGCGCCTCTGTAATAGACATATCCCTATAATTGACTTGGTTGTAGGATGACATTCTTTAATCTTTCTCTAATCCTTGATATCAAACAAATCTTATTTTTTAGGTTCATTGAATTTTTAATCAATTAGGATTAGAATACTCTTCTCAAGTTGAGATTGAAATGAGTGCCACCAAATTTAGTTGGAAAAAATAATACTACTTCCGTCTTATTTTATTAGAGCTATTTTGATTAAATGGTACTGTTCACTTTTTTAAAGAAAGTTTTCCTATAAAGAACACTAAATTGAATTAATTTTTACTATAGGTCGGTACGGGCTATATCTACGGATTTTAGACTTTAGTGACAATTTATAATATATGTTACTACAACTCCAATTTTTTGTACTTAAATAAAACACTGAAAATTTAATAGAAGGTTTTCCAGTAAGGAATATTGAATCGAACTGATTTGAAAAATATTTTTGGTATATGCTCTATCTATGAATTTAGGACTTTTTGAGACAATTTTTGTCCATCACTTACAAGTTAAATTTCTTGTACATAACTAAAATACTGGAAATTTTAGAAAAGGTTTTGCGGTATGAAAAGTTGAATCGGATTACTTTGAAAAAGAGTAAACAGTAGTGTTCATGTACTTTACCGCGACTTTATATTATTAGTAGTAATAGTTTGTTTTTTTTTATAATTGTGGACTGGTTCAATTAAAAACATATATAATCCGAACCGCATTTAATTAGATCAAGTTAGATTTTATGAATGAACCCTTTTAAACTAAACAACACATGGTTTAAATATTTTTTCTTTCAAAACTGGTTTGAATTGCACTGCTAACACATATATTATAATATAGGCATACAATGGTTAGGATTTATATTTTTATTTGTTGCATTGCAATTGTTTGTTAGTGCGAAGATGTAGATGGTATGGAGAAAAAATTGAAGGAGATGAATGTGAAGTATAAGAAAAGGACTCTAGATGCAGAAGATGGAACAACAATGGATCAACTTTTCTTCAACGACCCAGATGGATTTATGGTGGAAATATGTAACTGTGAGAATTTAAAACTCATCCCTGCTAATTCACGAGGCAAAATAAAGCTTCCAAGGGATCGCCACACACCACCTGTGGATGCGGACAATCAAAATGAGCATGATAATTAAAAACAAGTTAAGTTTTTCATATATTTGTAGCTTTCATTAGTTTTATAATAAGTTTGAACATTGTTAAGTAAACTAAAGCATTGTGTCTAATGCTACTAATCTATATATCCTTTAAATTGCCCATCTTCAAACTATGAGTTGTTTTCGTAACTTTTAAAATTAGTTTGAGCATTTTTTATCATATATTTGAATATTGTTAATAACTATTGGTGGTTTCTTTCATTTACTTCTTATATCTCTTACGTTTATTATTTCTCTTATATTCCTATGCTAAAAAATTAAAACACATATATTGATAATTAGATTATCATATTTTACGTTTGTGATATGAAGTGTTTATCATATGTTGAGAAATTGTTAAAGATCTAACTCATATTTATGTTGGCGCTCATTATGGAGTGACTTTAAGACGACGGTGAGAGGAAGTTATATGTGGGTAAATCATTACAGACAACAATATATTACATTAGGAGTAGACTTTCACATATGTTTGATATTTGAAGATTTGAATCTCAACCTACTTTAAAGATGCGGTTGTTGGGATATTGAGAGCAATGTTAAGATCAGAAATTGAGAATTCATTTTATGTTAATTTCCTAAATTTAAAGTTAGTTTGGTTGAATTTGATATGAGGTTTGATTTTGCAATTTAAACATAACGGCATAAAGACTTACATGTTAGTAATAGTTTGATTCCTTCAATAATAATACTAATAATAGCATTGGATCGTGGTTTAGAGAAATATGAAAAGACTTTCATACTTATATATATATATATATATATAGGGGAGGGATCAAATTACACCAGTGTAATTTTAAAAAAGTTACACTCATTAATATCCATTGATTTCATTTTGATCTAATGGCTATTAAAAAGTCATTCATAGAATCACATAACTTCATTACTAAATAAAAGATTTCCTTTTTTATTTTCTTACCTTCCTTTTCAGTTGAAAGTTTTTTCTTGCAACTTTCTCCATTGTTCACTTCATATATCACGAGTGTTTTGGTATGGAACACAAATTTTTTCACTAAAATATTATTATTAAAAAAGTTACAATGTGGAACACAATTTTTTTTAAAAAAATTACAGCTTCGTTAACTTTATGTGGTTCTCCACCACCTTTGTTCCCCATGAACCCAAGAGCCAATAAATTCACATTTCCCTCTCCGATGGAAAAACTGGGAAGCAAAATTAATTTAGAAATAAGCATGAAGCATAAAAATAATTCTACACAAAACGGATGAGATGATGTAAGCACTATCCAAAGATGCAATGCAATCGTCGAATATAGCAACTGTGGTTGGAAACTTAGAGAAAATGAGAAAATTACAGACTTTTTTTATGTTAGACATCATTCGTTAATTTTTCACTAGTATAGCTTTCATGAGATTAATCATTATGATGGTAGTAACTCCAATAATATGGTTTTTTCAAAAAATAAAATAAATTTTAATAATATGGCGGTAGAAAAGGAAGGTAAGAAAATAAAAAAGGAAATCTTTTATTTAGTAATGAAGTTATGCGAGCCTATGAATAACTTTTTAATAGCCATCAGATCAAAATGAAATCAATGGATATTAATGAGTGTAACTTTTTTAAAATTACACTGGTGCAATTTGATCCCTCCCCATATATATATATAAGAATAAATAATGAAAAGCATGCGTAAACTGTGCAATTGAGAATAGAAAGAGGATCATAAAATGTAAAACCTGGATATAATTGATAACAATGAGACCAGCGATTTATAATCCATTCGATCACAGTGCAAATTGTTTCAGGATTGAGGAATACCTTATAGACACATAGTGTGTTCTAAAATGAAAATGTATGAATGAAATGCCTAATAGGTATGTCATTATAGTAGGTGGAATAAGTTTTCAAAGAGAAGATATATTTTTTATATAGTTGACAATGTTTTGTAATGGTGTTTTAAACTAGAAAATGATAGGAAGTTCATTTCAAATTTGTGGGATAACTTGTTCAAGTGTCTTGACAAGACTAAGAGAGATAATCGTGTTAAATAGAGTAATTTAATTACATCGAAAAAGAGTTAAATGAATTTAAAAGGGGTTCAAACAAACTAAGAAATATGATATACAATTTTTTGTTGGATCTAATATTCTTGAAGAAGTAAAAATTCTACCACCACAAATTTCTAAAACAAAAGACAGTGTGGCTAATATTCTACTGGTAAACGAATCAAAATTGATCTAACCTGTTGATCAGAAAAGGTTGAGGGCCAGCAAATCCTTCACTTGATGAATCCTTGGTTGAGTTGAACGGTTGAGGAGAGTAGAAAGCAGCAATCACCAACGGAGGGGGGGGTTGTACCTGCAGGCGCTCCGATGCTTAAGTCAGAAAGGGCACAAGTACAAAAAAGTGAGAGTATAGAATGAGAATTGAATTGAATACCCGACCCTCCAGTGAAGGAGGGTATTTATAGGTCCCCCAGCGCTGGGCCAAGGTCCTCTTAATGGGCTGTGCACAACGGCCCAATAGGAGAGACTGCCAGGATTTCTCCGTTGTTGGAGCAAGGAACCGGCACTTAGTCCTTATCCTGGTGATGAGCTGTCCCGCATCGCATGGGGAAGTCGTTGAGCTCATCTGGAACGTGCCCTGAATAATAGGAACACGCGGAAGTTATGGCGGCGTATCGATTCCGGGCAGGGGAGCTCACCAGCTGTTGAGCAGGAGCTCTAAGGTCCGTATGACGAGCAGGAGCTCTAAGCTCCATATGTCGAGCAGAAGCTCTAAGCTCCTTATGACGAGCAGGAGCTCTAAGCTTCATATGTCGAGCAGAAGCTCTAAGCTCCTTATGACGAGCAGGAGCTCTAAGCTCCATATGTCGAGCAGAAGCTCTAAGCTCCTTATGACGAGCAGGAGCTCTAAGCTTCATATGTCGAGCAGAAGCTCTAAGCACCTTATGACGAGCAGGAGCTCTAAACTCTCTATGTCGAGCAGGAGCTCTAAGCTCCATATGTCGAGCAGAAGCTCTAAGCTCCTTATGACGAGCAGGAGCTCTAAGCTCTCTATGACGAGCAGGAGCTCTAAGCTCCATATATAGAGCAGGAGATGGATTGGGCCAGCTCTAGGCCCAGTCCAGAACAAAAATGTAGAAAATAAAAGGCTATTGGATAATAAATGAATAAAAAATATTACAAAGCATGCGGCTAATATGCATATCATGATGTTAGCAATTGTCTTTAAAGCATATCTCTAATTATTGTAAGAATCCTTCCTCCAAAATGTAATGTTTGATTTTGATGTATTTGCCGTAAAATAAAAATCTTTTTTAAAATTGTGTTTGCCGTCAATTATTAGTGTTATATATTTTTTATAATCATTTTGTGTTCATTTTATTATTGGTTTTAATGTTTAGTATAATTATTAGGTTTAGAAGAATGACATAAAAGAGAAATGGAGAGAGTAAGGCAAGAAGAATATTTGTATGGCACAAATATTTAGATACTTAATTTGATTGTACACACATATTTGAATCTTGATCTTTGTTTGTGGTAAGATTAATTTGTTTATGAAGATGAAAAGATTCCACCAAAACTACATTTTGATGAACTCAGACTTGAATTCTCCTACATCCAATCTGCTATCATCACATCTTGCCGAAGATTCATCCTATGTTTGAAATTGTTCTCCAGAAAGAACAAGAGGTGAGAAAAGGAAGAGATGTTTAGGCGTGAATGGTGTATAAATGCAACCACATATCAGTAGAGGGAAATTTAAAAGGGGATAAACTTAAGGGCTAACATTGCTCAAAACAAACTTTGGGGCCAAAATTGCACAGTTTCAAAATTAGAAAGAATAAAACTGTATTTAAGCCATATTTTTATAAGCTATAAAAGAGAACATATGTCTTTTCCAATGAAATAAAAATAAAACACATATAACTATTGATTGATTTTAAAAAAAATCTAAATATTCACATCCAAATATTAATACTACCGAATATGAATACAAATATCTCTGTTTTTTCTTTGCCAACTAATACAAAGTCTAAAATTCAAACTCAATTTTTTTTTTTTGGTATTCAAATTCAAACTCTAATTTGGCATACAATAACTTTAAAACTCTTAGAGATAATTTATTAATTCTATTTAAATTCTACAAAACTTCAAGAGTGCAATTGATGTGCTAGACAATAGGGGACTAGGCATGACTACTTTAATTATATTGTATTTAATTTTAAAACTGTTTTTGAAATTGCACATATAACATATTGGAGACCGAGAGAACGGATAAAAACTAAAATTATTGTCTTCACTAAACAATCCAACTAACTCACTTGTATGAATAAAAAAACTTCTCTCTAAAATTGCTTTTCTGCCTTCTCTCTAGATTGCATTTCCTCCGTTCCTCCCTTCGAATTTTGATCCAAAACTTCATCTTATCCAAATGTAAGGCTAAACGGTGGTGGTGTGAAGAGTGGTGGTTGACACTCTGCACCACCCTTTTTCCTTCTTTCATATTTGTTGTTGTTTGTTCTTGGGATTTTATGTTGTTCCATGTGCGTTGTTAGTGGTGGTTGAATCTCTTTGAGGGGTGTTTATTATCAGCGTCGACGCTGCTTATGTAGTTTTGTTGTGCGGTGAGTTTATGGGTCTACTAGGTTGTGTGGTTAGTTCGGCGTTGTTCTATTGTGTTGCGAACAGTCTTTCAGATTCAGGATGCAAACGACTTTGATATTTTTTTCATAATTTTTTTATGGTGGTGTTTGTTATTGCAACAACGGTAAAAAGGTGAAGAAGTTGCAACATGACTCATTTGCCGGCTTTCAATTGTTTGTTTTTGGCCGCTTAGCTTCCGGTGGTTGTTGTTTTTGCGGTTATGTTTTAGTAATTTTTTTTTTTGAAGAAGGTAAAGTAGCTCACCCAAATTGGCACCAGATATAATCAAACCTAAGACCTTAAAGAGGAGCACACTCCCATGTTCCCAACTCCCAAGCCAATACCAACAGACCAACCCAAGTGAGTTGATTATGTTTTAGTAATTAATTGAGAAAAATTAAAAAAAAAATACTACTTGTGAACCTATTACAATTGTCCACGTCAACAAATATAGCAGTATACAGCTAAGAAAAAATGAGTACCGAATAATTCACGTTTAAAATATTTCAATTCAACACACCTTTCTATCAATTTCATTAAATACATATGTCAAAAACAATATATACTTTTTTATAATAAAAAAGAATTATTTTTAGTCAAAAAAATGAAAAAGAAATATTTTTTTCATTTAACACATATGTCAAAAACAATATATACTTTTTTTAATAAAAAAGAATTATTTTTAGTCAAAAAAATGAAAAGAAATATTTTTATAAGTACTTGCTAAAATATATTCACAAATATTATTTAAGGTGGCTTTATTGAATATTTGTACAAAACTTTTTATACTTTTTTAAGAAAATGTGTTTTTTATGACATTATGCGTAAATTAAATAAAAAATCATAATTTTTTTCTTGATAAAATTTTAATTTAGTTTTGTTTTTGAGGCTTGCGATTTATTCAATTAAATTTTTTTTAGACAATATTTTCGAATTATCTAACGGAGCATCCATCCTAAATTCACAACACAAATAATATAGGTGTCAACATCTTATTGGACAATGTATGAGATTTTATGTAAGCATACGCTCATACGAGGATATACGAGTTATTATACACTGCAACGTGTACTCATACGCCTATTTCGGTATTTCCATACAAACTTGCTTAACCGGTTGCACGTTACAGACAATACCACCCTTTTCAAAGTGAAGCAAATAATAAACTCAGAACAACGAGAAAGAAACAACGCAAAATTCTACACTTCTATTAAATATATAAATAAAAACGTAGAGAGAAGAAAAACAAAAAAGAATAGAGAGAGAAAAAAAAAGAGAGTGGTTCTTCACACTCTCGCATTTCACAGATCAGATCCAAACATTCGAAATTTCTAGATCCAATTTCCGATTCTTGATTCTCAATTCTCGATTTCAATTGTTAGGTTTTCTGAGATCGAAATGGCGTGTATCAAAGGGGTTAATCGATCGGCGTCAGTTGCGTTGGCGCCGGATGCACCGTATCTCGCTGCCGGTACTATGGCCGGTGCCGTTGATCTATCTTTTAGCTCATCCGCAAATCTTGAAATATTCAAGTTAGATTTCCAATCCGATGATCCTGAACTGCCTCTTGTTGCTGAATACCCTAGCTCCGACCGTTTCAATCGTTTATCTTGGGGGAGAAATGGTTCTTCTTCTGAAGGTTTTTCTCTTGGTCTCGTTGCTGGTGGATTAGTCGATGGAAACATTGATATCTGGAATCCTCTCACACTGATTCGGTAATTTCAGTTTTTTTTTTCCTTTCAATCTTGCGCGTTTTTTATTTTCATATTAAGAATCGATGATTTCGTTTAATAGATTGTGAAATGCATTGATTCGAGATATGATTAGATGATTAGATATCAGTAATTCGGATTTCGGAGGAGCAAAAATGTTTTTCTCACATTATGAATTGATATGATTAAAATTTTCACATAGTGCTAAATGCTTTGGTGGTTTAAGTCTGGAGAATTTTGGTCCATTTTAATATATAATTTTTCTGCTTGTTATTACAATTTGCTTTCTTGATCAATATATCACTATAGTTGAGTCCTAAATTTTACACTTTTGTATGCAGAATTCCACTATTTTATTTATTTTTTATTTATGAATACAATGCCATACTATACAGAGTTATAAGACGCTTTTTTCTGTCAATTTTTTTCTGATTGGACGCAAGTGAAGGATAATCTTGGTTGCCATTTATGCATAATCTATGTGTTGCAAACTCAAAACTAAATTCCCCTCAAATCATGTAACACTATAGAATGGTTGTCAATTGTCATGAAAATGGAGAAACATAGTAGTTTCTGTTGGAGTAAACAAATGAAGTTTCTTCGATAGCTTTATGTTTTTCTTAGGTTTGGTTGAAGTTTTGATAAAATACACTTGTAATTCTGTATGCAGGTTCATAGCTTGATTGATCAATGTTTTAATTTTAGCGTCGCATGATACAATTTTCTCAATTTCTTTCTGATGATTTTGTTTTTCTGATAATTTTTCTCAGCTCGGAGGAAAATGAAAGTTCTCTCGTTGGACATCTTGTAAGGCATAAGGGACCGGTATGTTCTTCTCTGCTTTTATGAGCCTACCTGCTGCGAGTTTTCATTGTGTTCTTTGTTCTCTTGCATATATGCAGTGTTTGCTATTGAAATAATAACTTAAGACATTCTTATATTTCAGGTTCGTGGTCTTGAGTTTAATACAATTGCACCTAATCTACTTGCATCTGGGGCCGAGGATGGTGAAATTTGCATATGGGATTTGGCCAATCCTTCAGAGCCTACCCATTTTCCACCATTAAAGGTTATAAAATTTTCCCCTCTATGGTGTTTAGTCACTCTCACTCCCTCTTTTGATGGATTAATCTGCTCTTGGTCTTCAAATATATGGCTCTATAATTTTATATTTTTACACATATAGTGTTTATGATCACTGTGCAGGGTAGTGGCTCTGCTTCACAGGGGGAAGTTTCATTCTTATCTTGGAATAGTAAAGTGCAACACATATTAGCATCCACTTCATATAATGGGACCACCGGTGAGGAAGTGATTAAATTTAACCTTTATATTTTGTTCTCGTTGTTGTATTGTTCGTTGGGATGGTAATTTTGTTTATTTATATATTTTTTAAAATTTTGGTTTTATTCTCCAGTGGTTTGGGACCTAAAGAAGCAAAAGCCAGTGATAAGGTAACTCGATCATCTCTTGCCTTTGGTTTTAGAAAAGTCTGATATTATATCCCAAAAAGAACTCATTGTAACCTTGTATGTCCTATTTGAACTGACAGCTTTGCAGATTCAGTTAGACGGCGATGCTCAGCTTTGCAGTGGAATCCTGATGTTGCTACACAACTTGTTGTTGCATCAGATGAAGACGGCTCTCCTTCTATAAGGGTATAGTGTTTGCAGATTGTTTGTTTATTTTAAAGATAATGTGTATGTGTACTGACTTTATACGAGCATGTTGGTGCAGCTTTGGGATATGAGGAATATAATGACACCGTTAAAGGAGTTTGTGGGGCACACTAGAGGTAATGGCAGCCATATTTATTTATGATTTATTGTAATCTCTGTGTCTGCCTAGTAGTTATTATCAATGCTATATTTTCTTTTTTCTATACTCTTCTTATTCCCCTTCCACCAATCCATTGAAAGAAACATATGGGAAACAAACAAGAAACTAGTAAAATATAATTATAGTCCGATGGTTGTGGATCTCTATTATGTGTATAAAATATATGACAAGTGATAGAGAGTGCTAGGAAGCAATAATACAATATAGAACATGTGTATTTTACATGGGTTTGGGGGGTCTAGCAAAATCTAGATATTTAGAACGTAACATAGCTTGACTATGGTAAAGAGCATGTGATATAATATTTCTCTTGTGGTTTTTAGCGGTTAGTTTAATTATATTATTTCTTACATATGATGTTCTCTTCCTTAATGCTGTATTTTTCGGCTCTATATTTTTGATCAAGTATGATGTACTGCAAGTTTATTGATCGTTCCCATCAAATTATTGTGAAGATGGGTGATAGCATGTTAAATGATTTATAGGCTTCCTGGATGGATCTTAATTTTATAGTTCTTTTAGGTTTTACTGTGAAGCTACACAGTCTCCAAATCCATCACTGTTTTAAGTTTATCTGACTTTATTTTATTGTCTAAATCTCTGATATCAGGTGTAATTGCAATGTCATGGTGTCCCAATGATAGCTCTTATTTGCTTACCTGTGGCAAAGATAGCCGAACCATATGCTGGGACACTATTTCTGGAGAGGTGGTGTTTGGCCTTCTTTTACTGCTTTTACATTTTTTTTAAAGAATTTTATAATTGCCTGATTTGGCTAGATTTCATATTTATAGGACATTTTGTCCAGTAGTGACAATTTTTCTTTTTTGGTGGGGGGTGGGCACAGATTGCCTATGAATTGCCAGCCGGAACCAACTGGAACTTTGATGTGCATTGGTATTCTAAGATACCTGGAGTAATATCAGCATCTTCCTTTGATGGGAAAATAGGCATATACAATATTAAGGTACATAAATAAAAATTGGAGGTTTATTGTTGCAATTATGTGGAAGTATATTCTAACTATTTGTTTTGAGACTAATTAGCAAGGAATGATGTGATGAGGAAAAAGAAATACTAGATTAGTTATATTGATTTTTTTTTTGCTTGGTTATTATTGTTCACAAATTTAATTGATAGTTGTTATTGTTGTCTCAAAGAGTAGAGTGATTTAATATTTCATTCTGCATAATTTTTTAAAAATAACCAATTTCATGTTGTCCATCCTACAATTCTGTTTGTAAGATCAAGTTACTACGTATCTTGTTCTCCTTCTCATCTTTTATCCACTTCAATCATGCTATAAATTGTATGATAATTAGTTCTTGGCTTCTTGTTCAAGTTGTAGACATGACACCGATCTCCAAAATTATAAATTCCATCTTGTAAATAAACTTCTTGTTTTTTCCTCTATAATTTCCCTTTAATTACCGGCCTTTGACTATAAATTGGACTCCCACTTTTGTGCGCATAGTGTGCCTTAAATCCTATCTACCAGTTTTCACTTATAGACTTAGCTCATGTTCTTATTTTATCATTTTGGTTAGAATTTAGGCCTTCATATATCTTTTAGTAGACGAAAAAGAAGCCATTGTGAGCAGAGTTCCTTAAATCCTATCGATGAGTTTTCATGTATAGACTTGGTTTATATTTTAATTTTAACACTTGGCTTTAAATTTTGGCCTTCATATGTTCAATTTCTTAGTTGTAGTAGACAAAGAAGCGTAGGCATAAATGGTATAGGTAAGCAGAATAAGTTATGCCTATTTCAACTTTTATATTTTAGACATGTGCTTTCCGTATTCCTTCCTGCTGATCTTTTTACCGATCATATTATTAATGCTTACATGTGTGGTTATCTGCAGGGTTGCCGTGGTTCTGGAGAGACTGATTTTACTGCAGGTGATGCTTTTAATTATTTAATTGTATCAAATAAGTTACTAACTATCATATTTACTTTCTTATACATCATCTGCATGTGCCATGCTCAGTCTATATGGATTTTGTTTCTGAGCATTTTTTTTTGGTGGCATTTGGTGTTGAAATGACACATGTATGTCCTTTCTGTGCAGTGCCGCTGAGAGCTCCAAAATGGTATAAACGTCCTGCTGGTGTGTCTTTTGGCTTTGGAGGTAAACTTGTGTCATTTCGTCCTAGTGCTTCAGGTTCTCCTGCTGGTGCTTCAGAGGCAAGATTTCAGTACTTTTAGTATATTTCTTTGTCAATGTTCTGTAGCCTTTCAGTTGAATTCATCTTATTTATAATTTTCCAGGTTTATGTGCATAACATGGTTACTGAAGACGGTTTGGTGAGTCGTTCATCTGAATTTGAAACGGCAATACAGAATGGGGAAAGAACTTTATTAAGGGTTTTATGTGATAAAAAGACTCAGGAATCAGAGTAAGTTATATCCACGAAGTGCAACATTGTTTTATGCTGTTTGTGTTTGATTGTCAGTCTACAAATTAGGCTGTTGCTCTTGCATATGCTGAGTGCTTTTTATTGTTATGGCAGATCCGAGGAGGAAAGGGAAACATGGGGCTTTTTGAAAGTTATGTTTGAAGATGATGGAACTGCAAGAACAAAACTTCTCACACACCTTGGTTTCAACGTACCAAGTGAAACAAAAGACACAGTTAGTGACGATCTTTCTCAGGAAGTAAATGCTATTGGACTTGAGGACACAGCTGTTAATAACGCAGGGCATGTGGCTACTAATGAAACCAGTATTTTCTCTTCTGACAATGGGGAGGATTTCTTTAACAATCTTCCCAGTCCTAAAGCTGAGACTCCTCCATCTATGGCTGCTAGCAACTTTGTTGTTGCAGATAATGCAAATGGTTCAGAGAAAATCGAAGACGATGACGTGGAAGTGGAAGACAGCAGCGATCCTTCATTTGATGACAGTGTTCAGCGAGCTTTAGTTGTTGGGGACTACAAGGGTGCAGTTTCTCAATGCATATCTGCTAATAAATGGGCTGATGCTTTAGTTATTGCTCACGTGGGTAGTACCTCCTTGTGGGAAAGTACACGGGATCAATACCTTAAGAAGAACCGATCTCCATACTTAAAGGTAGTTGATATTTTTACATCTTACAATCTATTTAAATTTCATATCCAACAAATATTGTCAAATTCCTCAGTTTTTTTTTTGTTTGTAAATCTTTCATCTGTGGTTCATTTCCATTTTCAGGTTGTTTCAGCGATGGTGAGCAATGATCTCTTAAGCCTTGTGAATACTAGGCCTCTAAAATTCTGGAAAGAAACCCTTGCTCTTCTTTGCAGTGTAAGTTGTATTGGTCTTTGCTGCTGATCTAACTGTGTTTTCACTTTTTGGTTAGTTTTTAGTATGCTCATCATTTTAGTCTTCCTGTAATTCTTAAATTGATTAAAAGGGAATACGGAGTTACCTATAAATATTTTAGTAATGTTCAGACTCACTTGCTCATATTTATTTTTCCCTAGGCTTCTTTCTCCCTCTGGTTGTTTTCTGCCTTCATAGCTTCATTTTTGCCTGTTTTCTGATTGTTGACCCTTCATCGTTTTAAGAGTTTGCAAATGCTGTTTTCCCCTTTTCTGTCTTTGGCCACTTCCTTTGATTCTTTTGCTTTATCTTTTTCTACCTGTCCTACTGGTTCCTGTTGGTCCTTGTTTTTAACTTTACCCAAATTTCTGGTGTCTTGTTTCTCATAATCTTAAAGATAAACCCAAGCTCTGGCTGAATCACATGATCCAAGCCTTCTGAAAGTGACGAAAGTACTGCTCTGGTTATGAACACTACCAATGCTGAGATTCTCCATAGTCCATCCAAATCCATTATAGCCACTCTTCCTTAAGAACTCTAATGGACTCCAAATATTGATATAAATTGATCATCCAGCAATAGGGGTTGCCATCCCCATCAAATCTTGGCATTGTTCTTGAACCTATTTTCACTCTAAATGCCCCGCACTCCAAGACTAGAACTCTGATACCAAGTAATAGAAATTGAATCAGTAAAGAGAAATCTTTATGGGATGCAGGAACAAACTCAGGTATTTGAGAGATCTAAACTCTCCCAGTTGACTTCCATCCTCTCCGTCTCAACCCATATTCCTATTTATAGGCAACATGCCTATGTTGTTTATTGTACGTTGTAACTAACTCAAGTAACTTTGATGTTGTCGACGGAGGATTATGATGGCTAGCCTAAAATCCACCATATAAACATGGCTATCTAAGATCCATCATGGTTGCCAACTTCATTGCTGCCACCATGCCCCACCATGCATAAACCAATAAGCAACTCCCATTGTATTATGGTCTATCAACTTTCCCTGCCTTGGCGCCACCATGGTCAATTTTCAACACTGTCCAACTCCCTAACTGCTCCTATTAACAGATCAATTTTGATTCTACCTTTTGACTATGTTGTCCACTGCATACTATTCCTAACAATGGTCATATTGAAGTAGTGAAATCTAAGATCATGATGCAATATGTGGATGCTTTATCTTTTTTTAATATAAACTATAAAATCCCCAATGGGACATAAATTTTGATGATCGGGTATTTTTATGGTAAGCTAGTATAATTCTCGTCTTCCATGTTAACAGTTTGCTCAGAGAGATGAATGGACCATGCTTTGCGACACACTTGCTTCAAAACTCATGGGGGCTGGCAATACATTGGCTGCAACTCTTTGTTTTATATGTGCCGGAAATATTGATAAAACAGTTGAAATTTGGTCAAGGAGCCTGTCAGATGAGCATGAGGGGAAATCTTATGTTGACCTTCTTCAGGTAAGATTGATACTCTTATTTGTACATGTAAATATGTATAACTATAATATTAAACTCCCACTTACCAATAGTACAGCTTGGCAACTGACAATTCTATATTGTTAGGATTTGATGGAAAAAACTATTGTTCTTGCCTTGGCAACTGGGCAGAAGAGCTTTAGTGCCTCTCTGTGCAAGCTTGTTGAGAAATATGCTGAAATTTTAGCAAGCCAAGGGTTGCTGACCACAGCAATGGAGTATCTAAAACTTTTGGGTTCTGAAGAACTTTCAACAGAACTTGTAATATTGAAGGACCGAATTGCACGGTCTACGGAACCTGGTAAACTTTTTCTTGGATTTCTATATGACATGGTTAAAAAAATAGAGGAAAATGATACAAATAGAATGCTATTTATTAGCAAGTTTTTTTTTTTTTTTGAACGGCAACTATTTATTAGCAAGTAACTCTTCAAATGCCACTTCTGGTTGAGGAGTACTTCAATTACTACCATTTTTGTGTATTCTAGTGGGATGGTATTACCATTATAATTGCATAGTGAACATCATTTGGTGGAGGAACATAATCATTTTGATATGAAGGGCTCTCAATTGGAGAAGTCTCTGTTCATGGTTTTGTTAATTGATTAATTAATTAATCATTTGGTGTTTCCTTTATTGTTCAGTGTATGAAGCTTTATGCACACTTACATTTCTCGTAATTATTTTCCCCCTTTCTTATTATGGTTGCAGAGAAAGACTTAAAAACCACTGCTTTTGAAAATTCTCAATCACACGGTGGATCCTTTTATGGGGCTGATAATTCCAATTATAATATGAATTATTATCAGGTAGTTACTTTAACTTTGTTCCTTGACATTTTTCTTTTAGTGCAAAGCACAGTGTCTCTGCAATTTGAAACTATACCTTTGAATATATGTTGCTCAGGCTTCAGCATCCTCTCAAGTGCCACAGAGTGTTTCTGGTGTTCAATATCCTGATAGCTATCAACAGCCATTTGATCCTAGATATGGGAGTGGGTACAATGCTCCTGCTCAACACCAGCAACCCCAACAACCCAATTTGTTTGTTCCATCACAGGCTACCCAGGTTCCCCAAGCTCCCCAGGTACATTATCATATAAATGTCATAAAAAAGGAACAATTGTTGCTCATTTGAATGATATTTATTGGGTTGTGTTTAGTGGTCCATGAGTATGATTGAGTTATCAGTTGTTACCCTTAGGTTTGATGGGAAAACAGAATGTGAACCTACATAATGTTCATCATTAAGTTACCTTAACTACTCATAAAATATATTAAACAATTGTGAGCAAAGGTCAAATTTCATCTGATGCATATTTTTCTCTTTTAAAACTCTTTGGCCAAATTGGTTCTGAAGTGAATATATTTTGAGTGGGGAAGTTGCCTCAGCAATTCCCTGATTACGTCCACAAAATATACTTATTGTTAAGATGATTACAGACAGAGACAACTAGTTTGTTGAAGAATTTCCCCCCTTGACCACTCTTATGGTCAATTTATTGTTGACTTCTGAAATTCACCATGTGTAGCGTATATTCAGTGTTAGTTTTAACTCCAAATGTTTGGTTTTGAAGTGGAAAAAGGTTTTATGGAATTTAAGTCCAAACTCATGCTATGGAATTTATATTCAGTGTTAGTTTTAACTCCAAATGTTTGGTTTTGAAGTGGAAAAAGGTTTTATGGAATTTAAGTCTAAACTCATGCCGTGGCACTCGTATCATTTATATACAACAAGTACATTTGAAAGTTCTTGTCTACTATGACATGTAGGTACTATTTGTGTATGAAGTATTTTTGCTTTATTTTTGTTATCGGAAGGCACAAAGTGAGAAAGATCATGCACTGGCTCACTTGTTATCATTTAGCGGGCTTGAGTAGCAAGTCCTCCTTGTATACAATTTTTATTTTATGCATTAGTTTTACATTTTATAAATATTTTTATAGTAGTTGGTTTGAGTGATTTGGATGTTATACTCTCAACAAAATTTGAATAAGTTGTTATTGATCATTTACCCCTGTTGCTTTTAATCATTAATTCGTTCTTTCTTGTAGCCGAACTTCTCAGGTACTGCTGTAGCACCACCTCCCGTGAGAACTTTTGATCCTCAAACTCCTGCTGCGCTTAAAAACGTGGAGCTATATCAGCAGCCCACGCTGGGTTCTCAATTGTATAATGTCAGTTAATCTGTAAATTCTAATATGATATTATAATATAAAGTATTTTTGACTTTGCAAGGTTATAAAATGAGCTTCTGTATTTCAGACAAACAACAATCAACCATTCCAGCCTACCAATCCACCTTACCAGCCTACGCCTCCTGCTCCATCACAAATGAACTTGGGCCATGGCCACAACTTGCCACATGTTGCGGCACCGACCTCAAATCCAATGGGTTTCATGCCAATCCCTAGTTCTGCTGGCGTTCAAAGACCTGGGGTGGGTTCAAGTCAACCTCCCAGCCCCCCTCAGCCGCAACCTGTCCAACCGGCTGCTGCACCGGCAGCTCCACCACCTACTGTGCAGACTGCTGATACTTCAAGAGTACCTGGTACTATTTCTGTTAATTTTTCAGTGACTTTGGATTTTTCTTTGAATGAAATGACTAACTAAATTTACTGGTGTTTATTTTTTAAGTCAGAAAGCATTAGTCTTGAATTATTTTGCTTTTCTTGTGTTCCTTGTCTGATTATCTTTTGGTTTTAATTTTTGTTGTACCACGTCAGCACAACAAGTGCCTATTGTCAACACATTGACAAGACTTTTCAATGAGACATCGGATGCACTGGGAGGTCCACATGCAAGTGTAGCAAAGAAGCGGGAGATAGAAGACAACTCAAAGAAACTCGGTGGGTTGTTTGCGAAGTTGAATAGTGGGGATATCTCCAAAAATGCTTCTGATAAGCTCCTTCAGCTTTGTAAGGCGATAGACAATGGTGATTTTACTACTGCCCTTCAAATCCAGGTAATTCAATTGCAATTGCAAATTCTAGCATCAGCCTAGTTGTGTTGTGACCATGCATCAAACTATCGAACTTACATTTTAATTGTTTAACTTGTGTGTTTTAGGTTCTTCTCACTACTACTGAATGGGATGAATGCCAGTCCTGGTTAGGTTCACTGAAGCGAATGATCAAGACAAAGCAAAGTGTGAGATTAAGCTAAAAAGTTACAGATTTTGTTTTGCTGATTTTGGAGAATTTTCATGTGATTAGTAACTTGCAGTAGTGATTGCTGATACTCTCATCATTGTCCACAAGCCTACTGCCTCTAGATTGAAGCTGCAGGGTTTTGATCGACTGTTATTAAAAGCTGTTACTTAAAGTAGTTTTCAGGAAATGACTGGAAAAAATTTAGCAAAATTGTTTTACGACCAATATTTGTAATAGAAGTGTTTTTGTCCGTTTGTTTGCTCTTAAAATTTCAGATGGTTTTTTCCTCACCACACTCCTTGATACCAATGGTGATGCTCCAAGCTGTTTTAGTGTCAGTTATAGTTGATATTTCATTTTCTTTGAAAGAATTTTTGTATCACACCAGTCATATAAGTACTGATTTAATTGCCAAACAATTGAATAATGTAGCGTTCAATTCTTGAAGCTGTGCATGTATGTGATTATTATTTTAGATGCATTTGTATAGGCTGACCACATCATAGTAGTCGGGGCGTGAAATGATCTTAGTTTTTGTTGGGATAAAAAATGTTAGGGATTTTTCTGGACATGAAATGGTGATATGTTTGCAAAGCTGCGAAATGAGGATTATTTATGGATTTAAATAATTTTCTTTCAGGTGGTTTTAATGAATCATTCGGTACTTGGGACATAAAATTTGGTTACAAGTATGGGTGAATGCGTATGGTAGAATGAGTTTGAAACGATCATAATCACTCAAACGAATTGAAAATAATTTGCATTGTTTTAAACAGGTCCTTGGAAACTTAAGTTTTGCATGCCAATTGTGAATTGAGCTCCCCTTTTTTTTAAATATTTTCAAAAACCAATTCGGCACAGTTCACAATCTGAGCTAATCAAACTAGCCTACCACAGAACAGAAATGCAGCAATTGTGCATCAAAAAAACTCTTCTATTCCAACTAGTCATATTTGTTTCCTTCTTCATCCAATCATCATGAGTCACTTAACCATTCACCTTGCTTGGATCACTCATCTCTTCATGCACCAACAAATCAACTGAGTTGAGACTCACTCGGCTTGGAGTGAGGTTCCCGTCTTCATCATCTTGCCACATGACTTCTTCAAATGATCAACGGAGTGGCAAACACCATTGAAAATTCAAACTCACAAAGATAAAATTCTCAGCTCGAATTATAGTAATTGTGAAAAATATCCAAAGTAATACTCTTGATATTTTCACTCGAGTTAAACTTATAAAACTAAAACACATTTCTACTTAAATTTACTTTAGTAAAAACAAATCAATTAATACTCCTAAAAACAATTGGTAAAAATAAATCTGTTGATAATCCCGATAACAAATCAAATCATATGAAATTGAATAAAAAGTACATATCTTATATATTTTTTTTGTAGAAGTCATGTTTTTTTTTATTATATAAATCAACTGTATTTCCTTACCAAAAAAAAAATCAACTGTATTTCTTAATTTATTTGTTTCTAGGGAAACAACTTGAATAAAATTGAAGAATGAAAAAATTATAGTTAGTGTAGTATAATTGTTCTTATTTTCATGTTGACCATATTAAAAAAAAAAACCCATTTTTAACTAATTTTGTAGTCAACTTTTTGGTAAGAGTCAAGTTTATTTGTCCTGTGTATGGATTTAAAATAAATTACAATCAATATATTATAATTATTCTCATTTATATTTAATTAATTTTGTAGTCATGTTTATTTGTCCTGTGTATGGGATTAAAATAAATGATAATTAATATAATATTATACTAGTTATTGTCATTTATATTTACATGATATAGGAAAATTAAATTAATTTTCTTGTGAGTTTAACTCAGTTGGTAGGGTAGGGAAATCTCATTATATATGCAAAAACCGATGTTTAAATCCAAGATTTTCCACTTATTCACCTTAAGGTAAAATTCTAGTCAAAATGTTACTTAATAAAAGAACTAATTAAATCAATTGATTGGTGACAAACAATTCACTTTTATATTAATTGAATCTTTGAACCAAACTCTTCTTTAGTGACTCATTTGCACAAAATAACATGAAAATAATGAACTGACAGGCAAAAAAACAAGAGAAATTAGACAAATAATCATTTATCACTTTTTAGAATGGGTGAAAATGTGTAGAGAATTTTTTTTAAACAGAAAACAAGCAATCAATTTTAAGAAAAATGACAGACATAAAATAAGGTCACTATGATAGTATAGTAAATTTGCAACAAGTTTGAGTCCGGTAGAATGAATTAGAATTAGTCCAATGCAAGTAGTTTAGTTGGTAGCTATTAAAAATATTATTGAAAAGATTGAGATTCGAACTTCAAATTCTCTACTTCTACACATTTATTGTTTGAGTCTAGTCAGCACGTGGTTACTAAATTACTCGATAAAAAAAATAGAAAATAATCTAGGATTCTAAATCCTAGCGAACCATAGTTTGAAATCCCTGTATTAATAATGTCAGATACACCTTAAATAGAATTATTAACTCATGGAAGAAATATAAGCAAAAAAATAAAGCTTGAAAATTCAAAATGGAGATATATGAAATTACTAGAAGGAAATCTGTGAGCTGTAAAGCCTTGATATAAGGAAAGGAATATAGACTTTTATACTTAATGTTGCAAACAGTTAAAGAGTAAAAGACAGTTACTTTCTTGGATTATGAATCTAACACTTTTTTAGAAAGCCTCATCCTATTTGTCTTAACAGTAGAAGCCATTCTCTGTACTAAAAACGATCTTGGCTGTTACAATGACTCTCACCAAATAAGGATAATAACTCAATGTTTGTCTAGTCATTTTCTTGGTTAACAATTTTGAATAATTTAAGAAATACTGTAGTATATAATTATTGTCTTTCTTTTTTCCACATTTCCACTGATCTTGACCTCATTGAAAGAAAAATTTCATGCTTAAAAAGAAAAGGAAAAAAATTCGGCATTTATTTAATTATATAAAGGGCAATGAACCAATTCATTCATTCATACTCTGAAATTTTGTTGAGTACACGTAATTTATAGGTGTGATTAATCCAAAATTTAAGTTTCTTTTGAAATAATTAAATATAAAATATACATGTTATGAAAAGTGTTTTGTATTGACTGGTTCTATCTTTTAAGCCGGTATAATATTGACATGCTGGATGAATGTTCATTTTGTTCACAATATTTTTAACTTTTTGATGGATAAATAAAACACTACTCAACTTAGATGCACGCAATGTGTGTTTATGCGCGCGTCTATGCGTGTGTGTATGTTTGAAAAGAAAAAATCAACCTTGTGCATCTTACATATTGTCTAATGAAAATGAATCACCGCTAAATGGTATTCAAAACTTCGTACCTATAACAATATAATTCAAAAACTATAATTCAAAAACTAAATATCTTCTGTTTGTTTATATTAATGTGAGGTTGTATAAAATAATTTTGAACAGATTCCAAATAGTGCACAACATTTATGTGAAGGGGACGGGACATGAAGTTATTTGTGGCAAAAGCAAAAATTTGTTCATCCATCAAGAGTTGCACGTGAAGTAGGATAGGAACAGTGTAGCAAACATACAAAAATTTGTCCCACAAACCATACAGCTCGGAAACTTCAAGATTTAATTTCTTCCCACTTTATGCTACCACCTACCTGTCTCACTGGGTTACATTACATTCTTTCTTGGCTTTTAAATATATTTTTCCTTTTTTTTAATAATAATTTTATTTTAATTTATGGTCAATTTACCAATAAGTTGTTAGGTCTAACCAAAAGAATCAGGATCACACAACGTGACAAATTAATATTCAAATCACATACAAGATAAATATTTATATTTAATATTTGACATTACATTTCGCGCATGTGTAAATTAGGAGGAAGAATGACACAATATAAAAACAAAACTATTAAATTTAATCATGTAAAATCCTAATCCGTAATATAAGACATCCCTATAAAAATACACATTGAAGTAGACTTTGGCTTCCCAAAATTAGATATTTTCTATAGAGACATATAGCTATCTGCCAATTGTGACAACCTTTGTATTACCTAAGCAAGTTATAATTTGGTGATAAAATAAAAATAGTTAAACTAATGAGTAATGATCACAATGACTAATCAAAACTTTGTTATTGGGTTAGTGGGATCCATGAGACACCACTAGAATAATGGAAGTGGTTCCTACAAGCTTTTCTTCTTTGTTTTTTTTAATAAAAATATCATATATGGCAATATGACATAATAATCTACGCCACAATTTTCTGAAATCAAGCTTAACCCTTGGCTTATATTTGCTTGATTGAAATAATGTTTCTCTCTGAAAAGTTGATTGAAATAGTGATTTTTGCAATGGATAAATAGTGTTTCTTTAAAGCCAATGGGGAAACTAAATTTAAAGGTACATTAATTGACACATTCTTTATTTTCTTTTATTTCTTAGGTAACACATTTGTTAATATTGTAGTTATATAGGTTGTCCCAACCAAAGGAGATTAATGGAATCAACTAAACTTTTACAATTTGATGGATTATAATTAGAATATCAACTATGAGATGTATCCACATTTAATATCTCACACACATCGATCAAATTGAATTTTACCTTCAATTGAGAAAATATATGAAAAACAAAAAATAGATAAAAATTGTCCTTATTCCTTGCATAACTTAGATGAGTAAGCTTTGAACCACCCAACATATAATACTAACATTACAAAGAATTTTGTAAAAAAAATTAGATGAATTAAGAAAGGATCAAAGAAGTACCAATTTCCATGAACATAACTCAATTGATAGGAATAGTATATTTTATATATAAAGTCAGGATTCGAACCCGGAATGTTCCACTTATTCATCTCAAGGGGCAAATTTTTAGCCATTAGATACTTGACAAAAATAAATAAATAACAAAAGCTAGCAATTTGAATTGCTAATAACCGGTGAATATCTTTTAATCGGAATTCAAACTCTAATTCGTCGCGTTATGGTAGTTTAGTCTTTTCCATTAAACCAACCTCAGTTGATATACTTGATAATATTATTCTCTTATTTTATTTTAATAGATAGATAGACGAAATAATAATTATTGAAAACTCACTCACACAAATGAAGAAGCCGAGATTCAAACCCCAATTTCGGCATTCCATTTAACAACTTTCACATTTTTGTCAATTAAACTAAGAGTTGTGAAGACTATTACTCTCTTCTATATTGTTAATTTTGCTGTTCTTGCATTTGTCCGTAACTAGGTAACATTAACATTTATTCCATGTATGTGTGTATGCGTAATGCGTTTCATGAAAAAAATTGCCAATTGGTAATATTGAAGAGTATTTTGGGATGGGTGACAAACATAAGTCAATTTTGGAAAAAAGAAAGAAAAGAAAGAGACATGTGGAGTGTAGCCTACGCGCGCCTACGTCCCAAAATATATAAAAAAAATGAGTCAATTTTTTTGATGTATTTGGTTAAAAAATTGATCTAAATGCATTCACTTTTATTGACCAATATTTACTTATATTTTAAAACCTCGGTATACAGACAAATTATTAATCTAATGTCCTAATATTTGATACTAATATGTTTTTAAAAAAAAAAAAAAATTTGTATTTGTTGCAGCAGCTATAAAACTAGTAAAGATGCTTGCTTGATTAAATGCTATAAAACTAATATAGATATTTGATCTATATTAGTAGAGTTTACAAGTTACAACATTGGTCAAATCAAAATTTGACTTGAAATAAGCTTAGATGCTGCAAGATCAGAAAAACAAAATCTAGAAAATTGAAATGCCAATAACCAAACGTATCAAATCAGTGCAATAGTATTGAAAATTTTTCTGAGAGCTACATACAAACAAGTTATTCAATATCAAGCAATTGAAAAGTTTTTACAATTTTTCAGCAGGATATTCATGTATGTGTAAGATAACATCAGTATGTGTTACTGAATCATACATCAGATTGAAAACAAAACCTTTGACAGAGATATTTGAACAGTTTTTAGGGAACATCAGAAATGTGCCCTTCAATTCAAAATACCTATCACTAAATGAACATGTCAGTTCTGAAATCCACAAATAATGAACTACTAACAAACAAATCTACACAAGTATTATTTGCAAGCAAGATAGCTTACAAGCTATGAAACACTGACGCAGATACGGATACCGGACACAAATTGACACGGTCTGACACATTGACACGAGTAATAATTTGAGAAAATAGAATAGTTGAATGTAACCACATGAGCCGGTGTTAGACATCGAACAAGCCTTCAATCTGAAATGTCGGTGCTACATAGCTTACAAGCCAAAGCATCACTCCAATCAAAATGTTTATGCAATAACTAGATAACCTCAGTTGCAAGAGAAGTCAAAGTTGATCCAGAAACCTCATCCTGCTTTAAATTCGAAGAATTCTCCCCAACAATCTGGCCTTTACTCAATCCAAAAGCATCTTTATCAGTACCACAAGGCCTGTATAGATTTTTACCTCTTGCAAAATATCTTCCACTTCCAAATCTAGAACTAGAAACTTGTTCAACTGATTTAGAAGAACTAGGTTGAACAACACCATTAGCATCTCGTATAAATTCCGTCTCCTCAGTCGTAGCCATAAGATCCATCAAATTACTGCTAAACCCCAAATCCGAATACACTCTCCTCGAATATCTCAATGCAGACTTCGACAATCTAGCATCCAAACCAGCAAAATTCCCTTCTTCCGCAAACCTCGAACTACCTAACTGTCTGTTTCTCGGTTCAACCGGACGTCCAACGGATTCAACCATCATACAAGGGTTATTAATATTAATATTAAAACCATTCCACGAATGATTCGGTACCAATTTACACAACCCACATAGCCAATTAACAACCTCGTTCATCGAAGGCCTTCTTTCCCTACAAGATCTAACACATTTCGCCGCAATCAAAGCCAATTGTTTCCTCACAAAAACATCCTTAGGAGGTGGTATTCTAGGATCATAAACAGCAAAAATTTTCCCTTTCTTAATAAGTGGAATAGCCCAATCAACAACAGACGGCGGCGAATAAGCAACATCAATTGCTTTCCTTCCACTTATAATCTCCAACAACAAAATCCCAAAACTAAAAACATCAATCTTAGTACTCAAATTATCAGGAGTAACATAAAAAGGATCAAGATAGCCCATAGTACCAGCAGGTGGAGTTGACCTTACCCTATCAAAACCCATTAATGCTAAACCAAAATCACCTAATCTAGCATTATAATTTTGATCAATAAGAACATTAGCAGATTTAATATCTCTATGAATAACAGGTGGATTTGATGAATGAAGTATATCAATAGCTTTAGCAGTTTGTAAAGCTAAACGAATTCTTCTACCCCAATTAAGGGTTCTTGAAGAAGAATGAAGAACATCAAAAAGGGTACCATTACACATAAATTCAACAACCAAAAGTCTATCTTTTGAATCATTTGTAAAACCAACAAGATTAACCAACCTGGGACTTTGAATTTTGGATAAAATATCGATTTCGTTATCGACTTCATTGGTGATTTCAGGTGAAGATGATGAGATGGGTGTTCTAAGAGAGTGAGGTCTAGATGGTCTTTTTACAGCTACAGGTTTACCATGAACAATTGCTTTGTAGACATAACCATGGCTACCTTTACCAAGAAGTTTGTTGTCTGAGAAACCATTTGTTGCAGCTTCAAGATCACTGTATTGAAACTGTTGGATCTTGATGGTTTTTTCTTTGTCTTTGTCTTTGTTTGGTTTTGATGAAGATGATGATGGTGATAGAGAATTTGAGGTTGAAATTGAAGATTGAGCTTTGCAAGAAAGATTGAGGTAGCCCATGAAGATGATGAATGAATGAAAAGGAATTGTTGAAGTTGAAAATAAAGAAGAGAATGGAACAAAATGAGAAGACAGATTTGGGTAGAAATTGTGTTATGTATGTTTTGCGAATGGGAGTGTTACAATTTTTTTTTGTTGGTATTTCACCATCAGTTTAATCTGGTTCGAATGTCAGTTCTGGCATCAAATGGTTTCAGTCCCTTCCTGGTCGTAGTTGCGGGGGAGTGTTACAATTTACTATAATAGTATACTATATACTTACCAATGTTTTGGGACATTCTATTTAAAAAGTTAAATATTTCTTAAACTATAGTATATATATTATGGTTTACAAATTTATTTCCACTATCTGAATTTAGATTACATTGAAATTAGCGGTTCGTTAAATATTTTACATTTTTTTTTTTGGTTTTTCACCACCAGTTTAATCTGGTTCAGGGGTCAATTCTGGCATCAAGTGGTTCTAGCCCCCTTCCGATTGCAGTTGCGGTGGATCGAACCGCGGTCCTCCCTACCAAGTTCAGCGTAAATCACCACTGAACTAACTAACGATTGGTTAAACATTTTACATTTAACATATGTAATCGTGCAAGAAAACATAAATGACATGAAAAATAAATAGAGAATGTCATAGAATTGAATTAGTATAAATTCAATATCCTATACAATAAAGTCTTAATAAAATATCTTCAAATTCAATCTTTAATTAAAATTAATGACATGTTAATAAGTTTGAGATAGAACACATTAATAGAGTTTATAAGAAAGGAGAAGTGAAACAGAAACATTAGAAATAGAATAAAAGATGAAAGGCTTTGGCCCCTTTTAGTATCCAAAAAAAAAGAAAAAAAGAATAAAAGATGAAAAACTATATTTAAAAAATTATATAAAGAAAGACAATTTTGGTATTATGATTAAATTTTTATGAAATTTAGGTGTAATTAATACTTTTTGGAGTATGAGTAGAATTTTATTTTTTAATATACTGACTTCATTTCGTCAAAATAAAATAAAATATATTGACTTCATAATTTTTATAAAAGTTTCATAAAAAATCACTGTATTTAATATATTTAAAAAGTGTTTAAGAGGCTGTTGTTAGCAAGACTTTTTTTATTGGCTAAACTGTACATTTGGTCCCTTACGTTTATTTTAGGTTTTAATCAGGTCCCTTACGTTTTAAAAGTTCTAATTTGGTTCTTTACGTTATCAACGTTTGCATTAGTTAGTCCATTCCATCAAAATTTTGACTAATGTCGTAAAATTCTTACACGTGGCTAATAGTTTGGATACATAGACATTATTTTGGACACGTTCGGTAATATATATTATTTTTTTGTGTGTCAATTCCATTATTATAAGTAATATATATATATATATATATTAATTTTAATTATTATTATTTTTATTTAGTTAGCATCCCATATCATCGAATGTGTCCAAACTAACGTCCACGTGTCCAAACCGTCAACTACGTGTAAGATTCAAATGGCATTAGTCAAAATTTTGACGGAAGAGACTAACTAATATAAACGTTGATAACGTGAGGGACCTGATTGAAACTTAAAATAAACGTAAGAGACCAAATGTGCAGTTTAGCTTTTTTTATTTAATACTAAATAGTAATATAAATAACATTCATTTTGAAAACAATTTTTTAATACTCATTTTTTAAAAATAGAGAGTATATTATAGTATTTTTTATTTTGTCAAGTATATTATAGTATTTTTTATCAAGTAATTTACTAGTTAGAATTTTATCTTACAAACTATATAAAAAAAAAAAATCTATCTTACAAAATAAATAAATATGTGTGTGAAGTTCGAATTTTGATCTTACATATTAACATGTAATATCTCTATCATTTGAATTATGTTCCCCATAAATGTTTTATTACTATTATTAATGTATGAGTCATGCTAACTAGTGCCCCTGGGACACTAGTTAATGATACTTTAAAAAGTAATTTTTGTATTGAAAAATACACATTTTATATATTGAAAAGAATGATTGCACAAATTCCAATACTAAATTACTATATTAAATTCCTTAACTAGTGCACCGGGGCATTAGTTAGCATTTTTTTTAAAGTATTTATGTTGTGGAGTTATCTAATGTGCTACCGTTCATCAACAGGTAGGAATTAGGATTAAATAAATGGTGTTTTATTTTGGGTATGTCTGTCTGTGTTTATTTTCTGTATTGAGATTTTACTAGAAAGAGAGAAAGGGGGTCCACTTTTTGGAATAATCTCGTGGCCCAAGGTGGTTGTAGTAATTGCGGATGATGTAAACGCAAGAATAATTTAACAACAAATTTCAAATTTTTTATTGGAAATTTAAAAAAGGTTAAACTTTTATTTTTTTCAATATAAATTTCTAGTACTTTTGAATTCATTAATGAGTTTAATGGATATGCTCTGTCATGTAAATTAATTTTACACTGACATCCAATAAATATCAAACATTTCTCCATGTCATACAATTATAGTGGGGACTAATGAGGTGATTTGACCGAATAAATGGTTGGTATTGATTGATAATGTAAAATTAGTTTACACTGTCTGTGCATATACATTTTTCTCTTCATTAATATATATTCTCTCTGATTGGTTGTAAATCTAAATAAAAAATAATAGTTTAGGTTTGTTAGATAAAACATATATTTGGACTAAATACATATTTTTTCTAATAAATTAATAAAGTTAATTTTTATTTATATTCAAAATCAGAGTAATATCCTTAACAAGTCTTCTTTTATTTTATTTTTCATACATAATTTTTCTAAAAGAGTTAAAAGTTTTTTTGTTTTTGACGTAAAAAAAAAAGAATTAAAAGTTAGTAATTGTAGTTTTAACTTTTTTTTCTTCACTTCACTAGAACTTAATCTTTTATTCCTTAATTCTTTTTATCCTTATTTTCCATACAAAATTTTATTATTTATTCTTGTTAGTATAGTTTAGTTGATATGAACATCACATGAATTATATATGTATGAGTCTGAATTTGAACCCATAATTCTTCAATAGTTTGTCTCAAGGAATGAAAATTGACGCAAGGAATGAATTTTTAACCACTAAATTATTTGACAAAATTTTTTTATTGCCTTAGTGAAGGATAATCTTGTTCAAAACATGTTAAATTGTAGATATATTTTGCGAAAGTTTGAATATTAATTTACTACATTATAAAAATGTAGTTCCATTTGCTACATTTAATTGTCATTGATAAATTTAAATATTTTTAATATACCAAAAAATTAAGTGAAATTATCAACTATTTTTAATAATTCTAAACTCTTCTCTTTCCTTTTTGTTACAATGATAAGTTACTGAAAGCTTAAACACATATAGGAAACAGATTGAGATTCGAGCTCACGTCATGATATTTGACCTAGCAATTTCAACATTTCTGTCAAGTGAGTTAAAATTTATGTACTATAAATTACTCACTTTAGTTATAGTGACTAATGTTAATATCAGTTGTTAGGTTAATATTTTTTTCTTCTTCCGTCTAGGTTTGGATTCAAGATCAATAACTTTTTTAACCTTTAATCAAAGATGTATGTTAGTCCAGTGATTGTCGATTTCCTCTCAACGTGTAATGTGTCATTTTAAAATATTTTAAATTATGTAGTTTAATTTTGTTAATGATCAAATTTGTGCTTATTACAACTTTATTTTTTGATATACAATATAATTTGCATATTTTATTTATAAATTAATTTTTTTGAGGCCCATCCCATTGTTTTACGCTAACTCCACCACTAATTACCGACTACCACTTTGACCACCACCAGTCATACTCCGATCACCCTCATTCACCATTGGTCCACTACGACCACCTCTGATCATCATTCTATCCACATAAGATCTTCAATTTGGCCACCACTTCACCCACACCATCGATCACCATTTTAACCACTTTTGATTACGACTTCGACCACTACCAATGAACACTTCGTCCAACTCAATCACCAATCCGACCACCGTCGACTACCACTTTAACAAACACTACAACCACTAAAAGCTACCACTCTTACCACTATTCCAACCATCAGAAACCACCACCTTAATCACTGTGACACCACTGATCACGACAAATAATCACAACTCGAATCATTATTCCATCTACCATAAGGCACCACAACTCGAATCACTATTCCAAATTCTAACTATCAAAAACCACCACACTAGCACTACCAACTACCACACAATTGATCATCACTCTCATTGACTGTTGATAACCATAAAATAATACTAATACTTGTTTTAATTTTTTAAAAATTTCAAAACATAGAACTACTCTGAGCTCGACCTTAATTTTATTACAACTGTTGGATTGTGCCTTGAAATTACATGATGCAGGAAACTGGTTTGGCTTCTGGTCTAAGCGTCGTGCGCTACTCCCTCTGCGCCGTGCGCCGCCCCGTGTTTGGGGAAGACTTGGAAGCCTCAAATGCTGGTGCCATGCGCAACCCTAGGGTGCCGTGCGCGGGTGCGATAGTATGAGAGAGAGAGACTTAGAGTGAGTGAGAGAGAGACTGAGAGAGAGTGAGAGAGAGAGAGTGAGAGAGAGAGAGAGAGTGAGAGAGAGAGAGATAGAGAGAATTGTGAGATTTTAGGGTTTGTGAGGCCAATCCAAGCTAGGGTTCATAGAGGAAGCTTTTGGGAACATCTCTAGGGATTGGGAAGTGATTCTAACACCCTATAATCATTATCATTGAAATCTCTTGGTCACGTGAAGAGATTTGAGAAAATGATCACTACAACAAATATGCCATATACCCACGGACATATTTAGTGACGGTCAAAAAATCCATTGGTATTGTACAGGTGATCCGTGGGTATAGCTCTCCTACAACTTAAATAAAAATTCTCACGTAAATAAAAAATAAAATGTAATTGATATATAGGGAAAAGGAACCCTTTTGTTCTCACGCTTTCATAAATTCCCACTCTTCAAAATCCTAAATCTCTAATCTCACAATCTTCATTCTCTAATTGTTAACCCTTTTGTTGGATTCCAAAATCTTCACGATATTCATTCACAATTTTCATTCACAAAATCAAACATTCCCTTTTGTTTGATTCTTGCTCCCGTCAGCTCGCTTCGTCCAAACCTCACCATCGCGTGGCCAATCTGCCACTCCCCGCCGTCCATTGCAAAGAGAATCACTGCCTCGCCATCAACGATTCCCTTTCGTCGACGCTTCTTCCATTCAGTTCGGGTAACCCACACCCTTCAAAAGCTTGGGTTCAGGTATTCTTCTTTGCTTCGGTCCTGGTATGTTTCAAGAATGCTTCTTTAAATTATTGTTTCCCATTACTAATTTTATCTTTTAAGAGTTAATGGAGGTTTGTAATAGCTTAGTGATGGGAGAAAAGAGGATGAGATAGATATATGGCAGTGGGGGGAGAGAGTTATACTGTAAAAAACGATTATCAGTCGCTCATTGAAGGAGAAAGCGAAGATCCAACTTGGGCTAGGGATCTATGGAGTCCGCTGATACCGTCGAGACTGTCGATGTTAGCGTGGCGATTATCTCAAAACAGACTTCCCACAAAGGAGAATCTGAGGAGGGAGAGGGATTAATATAAAATCATCTATTTTTTGTGTAGGTGAGTGCGGTAAATTAGAGTCGGAAGAACACTTATTTTTTAACTGTCCTATTTTGTCAATGGCGTGGAAAGAGATTGTGAGATGGTTGGGGATTCCGGTAGCTTTCACGAAGGGGGTACAATCACTATTCAATGTTTAAATGAAAATTTTGAAGTCTGATAAACACTACTGCAGTCATTATGATATTTATGCACACATCACTTCTAAATTGTTAAAGCTTTTGTTTCACATTATATTGTTAAACATTATATAAGGAAAGAGTGGGGAGTGCTTGGTGATTTCTTTGGATCATTTAGCAGCATTTTCTTTGTCATAGTGTATTATTTTCTTTTTCTCACTTGGTTTATTTTCTGATTTTGAAGGACTTTATCTTGAGGAGATCATTAATTAGTAACAAAAACAGTCAGTTGCATTGGCTACTCAGCACACTACAAGTAAACCGTAGCAACTGGTATGGTTGGTATTGCACTTTTCAAGTCTTAATTAAAAGGTCCTTACCCTAGTTATTTTTTGTCTTCAGTGACTAAGGCTACTGCCATGAATTTACATTCTCCTTTCTTAATTTTGTAGCTTAGCAGGTTTGAGTTATACGTTTATGGTGTTAAAAGAGCCTATGAATTAAAAGGGTTGAATTGTGAAGAAGCCCTTGAATTGTTTGTTTGGAATGCTTTCAAATCAAAAGAAGTTGATCCTATAGTCATTTGGACATTTCAAAGAAAGTAGTACTTTATTCTAATGGTCTTCCATTGGCTGTTGAAATAATAAGTTCTGGCTTATATGGTAAAACAATATTGGAATGGAAATCTGCTATAGACACTTATGAAAGAATTCCACATGAAAATATATAGGAAAGCCTACTAGTAAGTTATGATGGCTTAAAAGAATTTCAGAAGGAAATATTTTTGGACATCGCATGCTTCTTCAAACAATTCAATTTACGTGATGCTATGAACATACTACATAGTCGTCGTGGATTCGCCTCATACTATGCTGTCCAGGTGTTGATTGATAAGAGTCTAATAAAAATTGATGACTGTGGCGTGAGGATGCATGACATGATTGAAGATATGGGTAGAGAAATTGTGAGGCTGGAATCACCCTCAAAGCTAGGTGAGTGCAGTAGATTATGGTTCTCCAAAGATATTATTCATGTTTTCAAAGAGAACAAGGTACATGAAGCGATTGTTGCTCTAGGAAACCTTATTCTTTTTTAGTTTTTTGAGAAAACTAATCTAATTTTTAATCCTCTATATTTCCATATTTTGTTGACTCTTAGAATTTGAATTGGGGCCTTACTCAATCCCAAAGATTTGCTCGTGGGGTGAAGTTAGAACCCACTTATAACTCAATGATAGCTTAGCAGGCTTTTAACTCTTGTTAAAGTAGCTTATGATGCCCAACGGTAGTCATCAGCACTACAAGAATTCATGGGTGGGTGTGGTTCATATGCTGGTTTAATTAGAGGTCTTATATAAAATGAATGTCTGTCTAAGTCAACACTTTCAATGTCTCCTTTGATGAACTTGAAATTAGGAGATGAATTTGAGGGAGTTAGATTCTTTAGATTTGAACAGTAATCTAGCTTATCAAGAACAATGATTTTGTATGAAACCTGCTGCTCCTGTATGAATTTGAGGGTAGTTTTGGATTAGTTTCTTGCATACATGGGATGCTATGAAACCTGCTGCTCCTGTATAAGAATGTTCTTTGGCTTGTAGTTGGTAGCCATTTCTGCACAACTTTGATTAATGTAATATAAGTTATTGTTTACATATTATTGATTTAATTTTTTTTTTGATTGAAGATATGAGTTATAACTTCTAGAGAGTCCATTTCATTGCACAAATTGGGGAATAGGGATAACAAATGTATTGGATGGAATGAGATACATAGACTCCATTATTTTTTTTCACTCTGAATTTTAAGAAATTCCTATATCCAAACAATGGTAACAGGCGAGTGATGACATTTCCTTCTAACCATTTTTTAAAATTTGAACTATCTATATTTGTTCCATTTCATTATGTTGTTTTAGAACAATCCAGTCTTTTATTTTTCTTATTGTGTTTTAATTTTGCTTCTAGGTCATCAAATCTACTGTCTGGGCCAATGCAGGATCCTGATGTGCAAATACATGAAAGCATGGACCGAACGCCAAAGGATTTTGAACATCCAGGATGTCCTCACCTATCCGTTTCCGAGTTGAACCTAGCAAACTCTGTTGTGGAGCCTAAAACTAGCATTGAATTTCCTGTGGTTCTGGATAATTTATTAGATGGAGAGCAGAATTATAGCTTTAACTCAGAGGTTAATATCTGTTTTACTATTCTTCTTTCCTGGCTCTTCTTGCCCTTTTAGTACCAGTGTTGAGATTTAGTTAGATACTTTTGCCAGATTCTTGTTTGAGTGTTGTCTAGTGGTTATTTCTAGTCATAGCCTTTTTTATAGTTTCTGTTACCATGATTAAAGATTGATTAAGTTTAGTTGCATTTCTTTAATGAGATTTAATTTTAGCTTTTAAAGAAACTGTCAGTAGAAGGTAGACTATTTTTTAGCTTAAGTGTGTCTCTGTTAATGTCTTATCTGTGTTCATTTAACTATTTTATTTTTATCTTTGAAGGTAATGGGCGCCTGCCTCTTGTATCTGGTGGTGAAATTCCTTCAACCTTTGATGACCCTGAGTCTGTTAAGCTTGGCTACCGTGACCTTATTGCGAAGATTCTGATTGGTGGCGGCCATTATCTAGTTGGGTTTTGTTATAAGTTGTAGCAGTTTATTGTTTGGTAAGCTAGGGAGGAGGTCTTGGACATGTATGTTTTGTTGGGTGCTATAGATTTTGGCTTAGTAATTTTCAGGGTAGATTAGAATTAATAAGTAGCTGTAATACTGCAGTTTTGTTCTGATCTATACCAGTTTTGTTATACTGTTATTTGGTGCATTTTAAATTTTGGGAGATTTGGGTAGAGGATGTTGTTTTAGTAGTTTAATGTATTTTGTTAGTTTGACATGTTTGTAAAACTTGTTATTTTTTTTCAATATAATTAAAATTTTCTTTTATTTTGTTCTTTTTTTTTACAGTACGATTATAGTTGACTTGGTGTGTAGAAAACATGCATATTTGCAAATTATTACTCCCTCCGTTTCTTTTTAATTGTCTTTTTAGAATGATAACACCAAATTAAGGAAGTGTATTTTTGCACGTTATTTTCCTATTATATCCTCGTTTTAATCCCCAATAAATTCCTATTTTTTTGCCTACACTTTCTCTTTCCAATAAATTTAATATATTATATACAAAAAAAAAAAAAATTTAATATGTTATGTACCAACAAAAAAAAATTTAAAAAAAAATTTAGTTTTTCAAATATATAGCATTAATTGGTTTTATGGAAAAAGATAAGAGCAATTAACAAAGGGTATAATTGACAAATAATACTCATAAAATACAAAAAGGACAATTAAATAGAAACGCTAAATAGGATAATAAAAGACAATTAAAAAGAAACGGAGGGAGTATTATTTTAAAACAATGTGCAATCTGTCAAATAAAAAAAATGCAAAAAAGAAAAGAAAAACCAAACCTATACCAACGGACACGTCTGTGGGTAAACCAATTTACAATAGTTTGTAACATCCGTGGGTATTGCTCTAAGATTTTCACCAACGCCAAAAATTATGTGGCTATAGGCTATTAGTGACGGAAAATATCCGTGGGTATAGCGAAATAAAGACCACGGAAAGAAACGTCCGTGGGTATAGGTTTTATGGCCTATACCCACGGTTTTTGGACCTTTACCCACAGAATATGGCCGTTGCTATAAGTCAAGTTTCTTGTAGTGGATAGAAATGAGGAACAACTCTAATTTCTTGCAACTCTTGTAAATCTCATTGTAATAAAGAAGGAACACATTTGATAGTGGATTGGAGAGCTATCTCCCTCAGAGTACGTTCATTAACACCGAACTGGATATACAATTTTTATTGTGTTCTTTATTGTTTTTCATAGTTTTAGCTATTGTTTGGATATCCATTATTGTTGGTTGTGCGCTTATTTGTTTTAGCTCGACACACTAATTAAAGTTTTATTGGTGTTTTTTATTCGAATTCACAACAACAACAAAAATGGACGCTATCCATTAGGTTTTTGTTTTTGTAATGACTAATTATTTTTTAGTAACGACTATTTATCTATGTTTTTTGTGTTGCTAATTGTAGTCATAGTCGTCTTTTTTATAAAAACGATAGTCTCCCTACGAATTTTGAAGGTTCACGGTTTGGTTTACTTTCAATAAAATTCAGATACCAACTTATATTTTGGACTCAATTGAGATACCAACTTACAACTTAATTTAATCTTATCCGTGATATTTAATCTCATCCGTGATACAGACTTTTCATTACCATTTACCAAAAATACATTTCCAAGCAATTTCGTTACAAGGGTTGTTTCCATTTCTGTTCTATAGTTGCAAGATAATTCTACTATCTCGGCATCTACTTTTGTACCACTAAAAAGGCAAAAACAGAATTTAGGGCGTATAAGAGAGATATGAGGGGAAGAGAAAAATTCAAAGATAACCTAGTCCTTTTTTAATTTTTTAATTTTTATAAAAGTTCTACCGATCATAATTCATAAGGTGTGCAAGGAAAGAAAATTTATAAATTCATTATTAAAAAATCAGTGACGGAGATAAAAAATTTATAAAGTTTGGGCAAAATTTCAATTTTAAACAAAAATATCAGATTTGCCAAAAAATAACTCTTAAAAATCTTAATTTTGTCCTAAACAAATTTCTAAAATACAAATATTTTTTACTATAGCTTTGCCCAGGCTGTGATCGACCCATGATACAATCCAAATGATCTAAGCACTTGATTTACAATACAAAGATAAAAACAACTTAACTTCTGTTTCTGGAGCTGTCACAACTATGGTAGGAGTACCACAGGCCGTGGCAACTGGCAAGACATTTTTGTGAACTTCCTGATCTCTAACTTGTCTGCCACGGTCGTGATAGGCATTAAATGAACTTTTTTTTTCTTCATATTTCAAGCATTGAGTCCTAACTACAAACTAAAATTTAAAAAACAAATAAATAGTTGTAATAAACTTTAATAAAAGCTTAAATTATTTAATTAAAATACTTCTAATATATATGCATATTTTGTTACTATTACTATCAACTTACTCTAGTTCAACAATCATGGCCTCATTGACAAGCTTCCCATCTTCCGTTATTGCATGATAATGGAATACATCATAAACACGAGTTATGATTGCCTGCAGTTAAGCTTCCACATAGTTCCACATTGTAATTATTATTATTATTATTATTATTATTATTATTATTATTATTATTATTATTATTATCAATTGTTGATTTAAAATTAGACGGTTTAGTTCGCACAATTAAATCATACAATAAAACGATCTCAATCATCAATTTAAATCAAACGACTGAAAACCGTAATGCATGCAAATCCCATAAACACTTGGCCTAACTAACTGCACTCTTCCTCTAGTTGATCTTCTCAAACTTTATACAGGCACATCATTATACTCAATTGATTATACGTGTATGATTAATAAATTTGTTAAAAGTGATTATTAATGAAAATACATTTATTAATATTATTATTGATACGTGTACGTTTAACATTTGATTTTGACGTAATCCAAAATATAAAAATTAATAGTCAACTAATATAGTGAATTTATAATCTTCTGTTCAACAAGATAAACGAATTGAAAATATATGCATAAGGCCATTTCCCCATTATATTTATAATTATAATTACATTGTCTTTCACGATAAGAGTTGACCTTTATAATTTTGTACCAAAAAAAAGAGTTGACCTTTATTTTTAAATTTTAATCAACAACTTGCAAAAGAAAAAACACATATTTAAGAAAGTTTAAACTATAGAGAGCCCAAAAAGGCAAAAACCATAGCAAATCTAATTTTTCACTTCATAAAGCATGGATACTACAAAGGAGTAAGAGTTCAAGATATATTTCATTCCATTCATTCTATATTAAATATTATGTTAGGGATGTAATTAAGTCACATTTAAACTCTAATTATGTCTAATATTCCCATATTTGATTTACAGTCATCAAAATATTGTTACCTTAGACGTTCATGCTGCCAAAAATCTGTTAGATTCATCTGGTTACAATTATCTTGATGTGAGGTAACAAAGGATTTAGTTTCTCCAATTTCCTTGTTCATTTTTAATTTTAATATATAGGAACACCCCTAACATACCTTTAAAAAGAAGAAATTGAAGTTTTTTTATTTTTTATTTTTGTTTATCTCTTATCCCCTTTGAATAGGTCAGTGGAGGAATTCAATAAAAGTCATGTTGAGAATGCTATTAATGTACCCTATATGTTCAACACAGAAGAAGGTAATATTATGGTGAATTAAAGAGCGGAGACAATTTTAAAGGTATGTTAAGAACACGCTTAACATACCTTTTTAAGTTGTTTTTTAAGATGTTTCTTTTGTTTAGTTTTTGCCATTTCTTTAATTTGATCAGTTTTTTATTATTATTTTTTGCATTTTTTATTGTGGTTAATAAATTAAACAGGACGTGTGAAAAATCCGGATTTTGTTAACCAAGTAGAAGCAAGATGTAAGAGTGATGATAATTTAATTGTGGTAAGAATTTTTAATCATTTTGTCATGTAAAAGACAAAACAATATGCACATATATATATATCAAGAAACATATGAAATTGATTATAATTGAATAAAATTTCAGGCTTGTAATGCTGGAGGAAGATCAAGTCGAGCCTGGATTGATCTCAATAATTCTGTAAGTCTATAACCAATTTCAAAATCTAAATCTTGATTATTGTTACTAGTTACTTTATTTAGTTCCCCCAAAAGTATTAGGATTATTTATACCATCTTAATACAAATTTAATCATAATTTGCCAAAAAACAATCTACAATTCTAAATGTTAGTTATATATGTTTATTGATAGTTATGTGATAATAGTTTGACCTTGTCTGATGATATGGATCTAATTTGGATTCACAATTACAAGGATATTGACCTGTGTGTAAAAGTCTTGAATAACATGAAAATGAATAAAATCTAAGAAACTTAGGAAAGTTTTACAAGGAATAGAAAAGAAAACGAAACATATAGAGTGAATTAAGTGAGAAGTGGAAGAACGATTATCACATTCATTTACGATGAATGATATGATCGAATGTGGATCCGCCACAAGAATAGAATGTTTTTTTTATTAAGATATAGACTTGGTTCATAAAAAAACCTAGGGAAGCAAAATATCATCCAATTCAATCAAAAGATAAATTGCAACAAAAGTGTTATTTATACCTTAACCTATAGACCTTTACTTTTGCCATCCTATCGATTTTTCGCGCGTCCTACGTCCTACGTGGCGGCCATCTAGTAATTTTTGGAAAAAACACCCTACATGAAAATAGCTACATAAAATTATTGTCTGCTACTTAAGTATAGCGGATGTTATAAAAATACAAAATTTGAGAAAAAAAACACCCTATATAAAAATCTCTCATTTTTATAACATCCGCTACTTATATGAAAGTTTTTAGATTTTAAACGTAGAATCCGCTACTTAAGTAGAGTAGCGGACATATGTATTTTGGTAATTTTTTAGGGTGCGCGAGAAATGAGTTAGGTTGGAAGAAGTAATAGTCTAACCTATAAGAGACATAGCTCATAACACTATAAGGCCCAATATGATCCCACAAACAACTATAAGGCCCAATGAAGCCCACAAACAACACATGGAGAAAAAAAGTAGCATTATACGATTCCAATTAAATTCCACTAGAAAAAAGAGTAAGGTAGTATGAGTAGTAATAATTGAAAATAGTTTGGGTGTCTTAATCTTGGTCCTTAATATTTGACCTCGTATTTGATTTATAAATTGTCTATGCTATTAAAAAATGTCTTAATCTTTTTTCTGCAATATTAATCTATGGCATCATGCATAATATGCAAAAATGTAAACGCAGGGATTTAAAAATATTGTTAACATGGGAGGAGGGTACTCTGCATGGGTGGATGCTGGATTTGCAGGTGATGACAAGCCTGCAGAAGACCTCAAAACAGCTTGCAAGTTCCGTCCATAATTATATATATATATATATATATATATATATATATATATATATATATATATATATATATATATATATATATATATATATATATATATGCCTATTTTCTATTTCCCAGAAAGTCTTCATGAACATCAAAATCATGTAATAATTTATATAAGGGTCATGTTAAACAATGCACTCGATGCACTTATTAAGCATACCAAAAATATAAATAAACATAAAGTTAATGTTGATAAAAATAACTTGTTACATTTTTAATGTATTGAATGCACGAATTTTAAAACAATTTTTTTATTTATTTATGAACTTAACTAATGCACCGAATGCACTATTTAACATTTTCCTTTATATAATGATATCTCTGCTTGTATTTTTTATTTTTATATATTTAAAGTGTGCCAATATCTTTGTCTTTTCTAATAACTTCATTAATATTGCCTAATGTAATTTTGTTGGATCATTTATCAAATATTGAATTTACATGTGAATAAATATGTATTATGGACCGTCATTTAAGTTAAGCTCAATTATAAGTGATATATTAAGGTTTGACTACAATACGTTTATAAATATCTAATAGAGTGTGAGTTTTTAATGCGTGGAGACCAATGAGTATTTCTATTTTTGTGATGAGTTAAAAATAGAAATATCAATAGTTAACCCTAATTTGAATTTTATAAATAAAAAGGTTACAGCCCCAGGTTCGCACGGTTTCCAAAAGTCTTTGTTGACATCCCATTATCACAAGATACAGAGAGAATATCTAAAGGCTTCTCTCAGAGAGAATTTTTGATCGGTACTTTATGAACTCTGGTATGCTTCTACTTATGTTTACATTATTTCTTATGATTAACATGATTGATTCTAGAGTTTACGAATCAAGTTTGATTCTAACAAATTTTACTTTATAAATACGAAAACTTTGCATTCTTTGTTAAAATATATAATGGACACTTAGGTTTACCGTCTGCATTATTTTTTTTTGTAATTACAATTTTGTACTGTGAAGATTTTGTCTTTTTAGTCTTATAATATTTTGGGACACTAAGTTTTGTTTAATGGCGAGGAATTTAGGTAGTTTGCAAGAATTCCTGAAAAAATTAACACATGTAAAAAAAAAATGGTGTTTGTAGAATTGCTCAATGCCGTCAAAAGTATTGACATTGAAATTGACATATCTACCTTTTTCTTTGACATATCTCCGCTTGATTGCAAAAAATTGGGTTTTAATTTTAAATAAAATCCATCAAAACCAACCAGCATAAATAAAATCAATATTGATTAAGGCTGAAATTAGAAAGATTTTTATTTTTGTTGGATTGAAGGGTTTTTGGTGTTTGTAGTAGAATATACAGTATGAAATATATTTTAAATCGTAATAAAAAAAATTACAAATGTTTAAATTATAGTATTTAAATAAAAAACAAATCTTAAAATATTCTAATCAAAAGTATAAATTATAAATTAAATACTAACAATAGCTTTAATATATCTTGTTTAAATTTAAAATCTTCAAAAAGCTACTACCATGAAATACTAGTATATATTTATACAACTCTCACTATCACTATTCAATCTCAAACACAAACAAGAGATTCTTGGAAGAAACCTTTCAGACATGGAACTTGAGCATTTGATTCAAGAAAAAAAGAAAGTCTACAACAAGCTTCTCCAAGAACTCCAATTACTTCAAAATTCGATAGACCAATGCCGCATAAAGAGACGAGAAGAAGAACAACAATTGCAATCGAAGCAGAATCTACTCGCTTCTATTCGAAGCGAGTGGAACTTTTATTGGCGAGAGGTTGATGCTAAGAAGAGAGAGGTTGATTCTCTAAGAAGGTCCATAAGAGAAACAGAAAATGAACTTGATAGGAAAGGAAAAAGACTTAAAGAAAAGGCTAGAAATATTGAAGATCAAGCGAATGATCTCGAGCGTAAGGAGATGAATTATCAAGTGCGAGTTAAAGTTCTTGGATTAAAAGAAGAACGCTGCAAGGCGCTCAATTTGAAAGAGAAGTTGTTTGAAGAAAGAGTGAAGGATCTTGATTTAAAGGAGGAGCAATATGAAGAAAAATTGAAGGAGTTTTATTCGAAGGAGAAGCAGTTTGTAGAAGAACAAGTAAACGTGCATGAAGGGCGAGTGAAGGATCTTGAGTTAAAAGAGAAGCAATTAGAAGAAAGATTGAATGAGCTTTATTTGGAGGAGCAACAAGTGAAGGCGCGTGAAGGACGAGTGAAGGATCTCGAGTTGAAAGAGAAGATGTTTGAAGAGAGGGTGAAGGATCTTGATTCAAAGGAGGAGCAACGAGTAAAGGTGTATGAAGAACGAGTGAAGGATCTCGAGTTGAAAGAGAAGAAGTTTGTAGAGCGAGTGCGGGAGCTTGAATCAGAAAAGGAGGGATATGAAATCGAACGGAAGGAACTAAAATCAAAGGAGGAGGAATTTGAAGGAAGAATGAAGGAGCTTGAATCTAATAAGAAGGAGTTTGATGAAAGAGTGATGGTGCTTGTTTCAATGGAGAAGCAAATTGAAGAACAAATGAAGGATCTCGAGTCCAAAAAGAATCGATATGAAGAGCAAGTGAAGAAACTTGAGTCACAAGTAAAGGAACTTGAGACAAAACAGAATCAGTTTAAAGACAATATTGAGAATGTACAATTGCTCAACAATCTTGTCGAAAAACACGTGTTGATATGTAGTCAAGTTTCTGATGTTCTTCATACATCACATGTTCCGGCTAAACTGGTGTTAGATACAATAAAAGGTTTTCATCCTTCTCAACACGAAAGAAGAAGAACGCGAAATCTTTTGGTGGATGAACTAAACAAAATTTCATCAGTAATTAGTTTTCAAGTGAAAAAAGAAGCAATAAAATATGCAAGTGAGTGGAAGGAAAATTTAGGTGAACCTGCTAAGAATTGTTTGGAAGTCTTGGATTATTTCAAGTTTGTTGCTACTTATGACATTGGTTCTTACTGTCAAGTTCCACAAGTCCTCTCTGACACAGGTACACACAAAATACCTCTAATTTGTTGAAACATTTTTCATCTGAAATGTTTACTTTAAATATATTTTTATTAACCTAATTTGTGTTTGTATGAAAATCTCTCGATTCGAGTTAAAAATCTTCTTTTACGATTTTCTATTGAACTAACTAGAATTCTATCTTAGTCAAGTTAGTCTCGGCTTGATTTTGAACATGTTATGTTTTGTGTATTGTGATGATTTACCTAACTAGAAATTTGCATTTGCTCTCAGAATTGAATGGCAATGGCTTTCTAGTTCATCTCGAAACATCATCAGATCCAGCCGAACTTGTTTTGGAAATGATTCAGAATCCTATGCTTCGACGAGATGAAGGCATAATTATTGATAAGGGCCACATTTGTCTGTTGGATCAGCTGACGAGAATCTCGCCGCATATTAAACCTCATGTAAGAGAAATGGCAATGAAACTAGCACTTGAATTGAGAGATACCGCGACAAGAATTGCTGAAAATTGTTTGGTGATTCTGGCTTTTTTACTACTTTTGTTTAATTATAGATTATTTTCACGCTTTAATTTCAACGAAGATCAAGTTTTGAACCTTTTTGAGTTTGTTGCTCATCACAAGGAAGCTGTAGAGCTGTTTTCCGCCGTTGGTTTTGCAGACAAAATCTCTGGTATGTTCTTTTTTGGTCATTAGACATATTCTTGTGCGCGCGCGCACATGTTTTCATTTTCTAAATAATCTTAGATGTTCTATATTTGACTCAATGGAATTTTCTAACAGATTTTGTTAAGAATCTTATTATGAAGCAGCTGTATGTTGGAGCTGTTAGATTCATTTGTGCATTTAAGTTGTCAGACAAGTTCCATCTAGTTAATCTCTTGCTACGACAACATATGGAGTACACGAAACAGAAGGTTCGTTTTTCCTATTCACATTCTATTACATTACATTATTATTAGTCTTCATATAGTTGCAAACCATTTATATATTAAATGTAAATTCATCAGGTTGCGACCAGAGATACGGAAATTGCTAGTCTCGGGGAAATTCTCGAGTGCATTTCAGATTACAACCTTGAATCTCAGGATCTAGTAGATGAGATTAAAGCACGGATTTTTGTGCTAGAACAAGTAAAACAGGAGGAAAATGCTGTTAACATTGCATCAAGCAGCATGAGTCAAGTTAGAATGCAAAAACCTCAAGAAAAGAAACGCGGCTATGAGGCAGTCCTGGCCAACAACAGCAAGCATCCTAGGATAAATGTGCCTTCGTTTTCGTCTTAGGTCCTCAATAAAATATACTAGTTATTGTTTAAAGTTTTTTATGCCTTCCTTTTCCGTGCAAGGGACCGGCTTTTTAGCTTTGCACAAATTGCTTCTGTGATTCTTAATACATATACATGTACCATAGCAATGCTGGTCTGCAAAAATTGTTGTGTCTATGTTACATTTTGAGGTCATTTTGATCAGGTTTTACACACTGCGGCCTGCATGTCTTTGCACCCGAATTACTATTGCGATATGATCTGATACGTGATCTGTCGTAATCCTGCAGAATTTCTTGTTCCACCCGCGTCAAATACACCGGAAAAATAACTCATTGAACTCGTCAGCCACTATAACCACATAAACAATAACAGTCCCGATTTCAGCTTTTCTATAGATTGATTCAGCATGCTCACACCCGTTGCAATCTGAGTTTGAATGATATTTGTCACTTCGTCTATATAATAAATCCGGGCCCGCTTTCGTGACAGAGGTTGTCGCGGCATAACATCGCGGTCTTGATTTTTGTTCACTTTCCAAAATAGAGAAAATGGTAACGGACACAGCCGATACCGTTTTATCGTGGCTGATTTTGCAGTAACAAACCGTTTATTTACCTCCAAACTTTTGGCCTGGCGTTGGTGTATGCTTAAACTTCTGTGGTGGATTGGATGAGGGAACCTATATGAAGTGCGCATACCAGGAGCATCACTGAGGCGTTTTAATTTTATAGTGTGCTGCTGGCTATTTCATTGTATGCTTATGTGTCTACCTTAATGTAGATCTTTATCTTATCTATTATTTATCTGACTGGTTTCTATGCAATGCAACTCTTCATAGAAGGTGGGTAGTTGATTCACGCTATATTATTGATTGTAAGAATTGAGTACTCCTTGTACTCCATATAATAATATTTTTTTGCTTATAAAAAAAATTATATAAAAAAAAAGTTTTAGTTGTGTCAGGGTTGTTAATAAAATGATTTGTTTATTGACTTTAATGATATAAATCAGTTCTATTCACTAAAACATTATCATTAATTGTAAATTGGAATATATTAGATGGGTTGGGATTAAAAAATAAATAACAGTATTATTATTTTTTTCTGCCAAATTTTGAATTATTGAGACTCCTTTTTCCTGAAAACCAGAGAATTAATTAAAACAATAAAAAATAAATATTATTATTATTATTATTATTATTATTATTATTATTAATTCTCATTGGTGGTAAGGATCGTTTAATTGAGAGAGAAAAATATGGTACTAAATGAGATTGAGGGACTTGGTGAGTAACTTTTATTTTAGGGTTATGGTAATATTTCTGAAACATTAGTTAAGAATACCATTTATTTATTTTATATTTTGCAAATATTAATTACACAAATTTTAATATAGTTTTACTATTTGTCGAAAAAAATATAGCTTTACTCTATTGATTATTTTTAACTAGAACCCAAAAGATAGCAAACATTATGCAATTTGGCCCTGCCAGTCTCCAATGTCAAATTCAAATGGTCTATTTGTAATAAGATTAGTATGCTTTAACAAGATCTAAGTCTATGATTAGAAATATGATTTTGGTAGTCCTGTTATTAAATTAAACTCTAATAACTTTGGAGCAGTATAAATATCTATCATGTGTTTGGTTTACAGGTAGCACTTCTTCTTATAAGGCATGGAGCAGATGTGGATGTAGAGGACAAGGAAGGGTACACAGTGCTTGGTCGAGTTACTGATGATGGGTTTAGATCAATATTGATTGATGCTGCCAAGACCATGCTTGAGTGATACAATTACAAACACTAGAGAATGAGAAAATTTTCAGTTTAATGCAAAAGTGAGTATTGTGCTTAGAGAAAACAAGGTTTTTCTTAAGACATGTTTTATATGTATGACCATTGAGTGCATTCAGTGGCTTCTTATACTATAATCAAAATTACACCCCCAAAAAAAAATCACTCAAGTTTTGATTTTTATTATTTCAAGTGTAATAACCATGTATAACACTTTAACAACATTTTGTAAATGTAATTTATCTTGTATTCATCAACTTTATTTTGATATTCTATTTAAAATTATTTTATACTCCCTCCGTTTCTTTTTAATTGTCCTTTTAGAAAGATAACACCAAATTAAAGAAGTGTATTTTTGCACGTTATCTTCCTATTATACCCTCCTTTTAATCCTCAATAAATTTCTATTTTTTTGCCCACACTTTCTCTTTCCAATAAATTTAATATAAGATATACAAAAAAAAAACAAAATTTAATATGTTATGTACCAACAAAAAAAAAAATAGTTTTCCAAATATATAGCATTAATTGGTTTTAAGGAACAAGATAAGAGCAATTAATAAAGGGTATAATTGACAAATCATACCCATAAAATACAAAAAGGACAATTAAATAGAAACACTAAATATGATAGTAAAAGACAATTAAAAAGAAACGGAGGGAGTAATATTTTTGTTCTAGTTAGAACAAATATATCTACAAACACATTGATAAGTGGGATGCCTAGCTACAGTGGCGGTTTCAAGGACCAGCATGCTCGGGCACGTGCCCGAGCTGCCCCACCTATTATTTTTTTTTTATTTTTATTTTTAAAAAAATTATACAAAACAAAACACACGCACTACACTTTCAGTTCACCGCTCCAATTTCTTTCTCAGAAGGCTTCGTTCTTGTTCTCTCCCTCGCTGCTCTCAATCACTCTCTCTCCCTTGCTGCCGTCGCCGCTCAATCTCTCTCTCTCCCACACCGCTCACTCTCTCACTCTCAGTCTTTCTCCCGGTTTGCAAATTTGATTTGAGGTAAGCAAACTCTATTTTATGTTTTTGTTTCTAAAATATATAATCTTAGTTTGATGGCTTGATTTCCTAGACAAACTCTATTTTATGTTTCATAGTTTAGTTTTTGGTGTAGGAGTTTTGGTTGTCTTCTTGAGTTAGGGCTGGAAATTTTAGTCTGTTATCTCCACTCCCCTGTTTATCTTGTTTATTACTAAAGTTTAGCAGGTTAAAACAAATTTGCAATTTTATGTTTAGATTTTAAAATGTAAAGTGATTATATAAATAAGTTGTTTTGATTGTAAAGGGATTATATAAATAAGTTGCAGGTTGTTTGTTTTTTCTGAGTTAATTCCTGCTTAAAATAGAGTTTTGTTTATTGAGTTAATTCCTGCTTCTTTTTTAGTTTCTGGTTTGCTGCTTGGTGGGTGCCTCCTGCGATATACCCTGCAACTTGTTTGTTTTTTCTTGCTTCTGCTATTGTCGTTTTTAGCTTTTGTTTTGTGGGCTTGCTCCCTTTATTTAGCATCATTTTAATTCAGTGGTGCTTCATGGTATGTCTTATGCCAAGTTCACTTAATTTTGCTTCAGTGGTGCTTCATGGTATGTCTTAGCATCATTTTAATTCAGTGGTGCTTCATATCTTAATTTTGCCTATTGGTGTCTTGATAATATGAATTTTATTTTGTTGTTACTTGTTGTTTTGCTGTCAAAATTGCCTTCTGATATGCTTTATATGTCCTTAATTTGTAATGCACCTTTATGCTTTATATACATTGTGTATTTAGAAGGTTTCTCTTTATATAATTTATGTCACATGTAAATTTGCTACTTCGGTTGAAATTGTGCCCAAGCTTTGTTTCTTTCCTGGCTCCGCCACTGCCTAGCTAGGGTCAGGATCAACGGGAACACAAGTTCCACGACCCTTATTATAATTGTCATAGCACCATTTTCCGCATTGATAATTGTTGCATGGAGGTCCTTGAGTTATGATACATTCTTTTGCGTCAACATCTGCATCAAATTGTTGAACAGATAGATAAATATAAATATTGAGAAATGTGGAGAATACATATACCTAAGCCAAGTGAAAGAGTTATCATCAAAACTATTAAAAATATGAAGAAGGTTTGATTCTTCATTTTTTTCTCTTGGCGTGGAAGAGTATTATCTTCTTCTTTTTTATTTAAGAGTAAGAGTACTATCTAGTGCATACGTACTTACAGACATATATGTATATTTATAATAGTTTTAATTATGTACAGTAACTTTCAAAATTAAATTGGTCAAAAAAAATTAATTGGTCAAATATTTTAATATGGTAAGTTCTTAAATTTGGTCAAGCTTCAATGTTATCAGGTCAGCTCTGATAAATAAACTACTATAATAGTAAATGCCTCTCATGCATTCTAGTGTCCAGACGGGCACTTATGTGCCCTTCAGTCCGCTCTTTTCATAGCGGGTCAAATAGGCATGTTTTGTGTCCGTTTGTGTGATCTGCATTCTCTATTGTGCTAGTGTATATAATTGTAAACAATAAAATTAAATGCCTCTCATGCATTCTAGCGTCCAGACAGACACGCACTCCCGTGCCCGTCAGTCCGCTCTTTTCATAGCGGGCCAAACGGACACGTTCTATACCCGTTTGTGTGATCCGCATTCTATATTGTGCAAGTGTATATAAATTGTAAACAATAATTTTGTATAAATTTAATTTTTATTCGATTTATACATAAGGAACTTCCTCTGATGTTGATGATGTTTCCATGTAGTTGATGGATTTACGAGCATTGCTATTTAGCATGAAATTTTTACACAAGAAATGCAAGAATTAACACATGGCAAAATCTTAAAGGATGATGTCATTTAATCTTCTTTTTTAGTGGAAAACATGAGTGGTTATGGATGTAATCAAGGGTGATGATTTATTCTTCTCTTTCTTGCATCAAAAAATTCTTGCTAAATAACATTTTCCTAAAAAAAAATAATGAGAGAAAAAAAAAGGAATAAATATAAAATAGGTACTTTGTACTGTTTGGCCTAGATGTACATCTTGTGCGTTGAAGTGCCTTTAATAAAAGTTTTAACAGTTCAAAAAAAATATAAAATAGGTACATACAATTGGAAGAAGAAAAAGGTATAGTATGAATTAAGTGAATCATACACAGTTCCATATATTGATTTGTTGTCAGCATCAAGTGATTTAGCGTATGGGCTTGTTAAACAATTTAGTGAAAAGATGTGTAATTGTTGGTGTATGAAGGAAAGTAATGAACAATTTTTAAAGATGTAACTAGTTATAAAAAAAGAAGTGACCAATTATAACCGTAATTGGAGGAGTTTTGTTTTTTGACACAATTGGAGGAAATTTTTTGAAAAAAGAAAACAACCACAAATTTTGAAAAAGAATACTACCACAAATTGAAAGAGGAAGTGGGAAGAAAATAAAGGCTACACCAAAATCAATTTGTGGTAGTTTTCTTTTTCAAAATCAAATCGGACGGTTCAAATTGAAAACAGCGTGTTGCTATGTGCGATTATTAAAACATAAAATCCAAATCGTATTTTCAAAGAGTGGATTCTTATACTATAATCAAAATTACACCCGCAAAAAACAAATCACTCAATTTTTGGTTTTTATTATTTCAAGTGTAATAACCATGTATAACACTTTAACAATATTTTGTATTTATCAACTTTATTTTGATATTCTATTTAAAATTATTTTATAATATTTATTGTTTGGAAGTATAAGTTGATGATCATCTTTATTTTTAGGCGGATATAATGACTTAATTGATACCGATTTATTAAAACAACAGAAAATAAAAATGTGACACTTATATGGAACTGACATCAATCATGTTATTTTATTTATTTTTTTAACCAATAAAGTGGTGTAGCTAAGGGCCTACAACCACAAACTGTATAAAAACAAAATAACATACAAGGCAAGGAGGGGGGCAAGACCAAACCCTCAAAATCAAAGAGTAAATCTATAGCTTGGCAAACCAAGCTTGTCTCTAGAGATGCTAGTAACAATACAAAGGGGAGGAACAGTAGAGAAGAAGAAACCATTTAGATTCAAACCCATGTTGGCTAGACTATCAACACTCTCATTGCCTTCCCTATAGATATGAGACACAATGAGGTTCATGTTTGAAACCATCTTTTGACAATTAAACCATTTGTTTCTTATAGTCCAAGGAATAACAGAAGGAGACTTGAAGGCCAAAACTGCAAGCGAAGAATCGGTTTCAATCCAAAGGTTTGGCCAATTATGAAAAACAGAAAGCTCAATAGCTCTCATCACACCCGGATGTTCAGCAATCAGAGAAGAACAATGACCAAGGTTTTCAGCAAAACAAGCTAAAGTATTTTAGAATTCTAAAGTATTTCAAAGTATTTGAGCAAAACATAGCATCTGCATAACATTCCCAGATACTTTAGAATTCACTTTGAAATACTTTAGAATTCTAAAATTTGTCATGGAAGATCTGAATATATGCTTAGTATTATTCCCAGATAATGAAACATTAGAGCAAATCATGGAGACATCATTTTTCCAATGAATGTGTTTGTTGTTAAATCTAATCTGATTCCTAACAAACCATATATAGTACTGATTATATTAACCAAAGCAGACTGAATCACCACCTTACATTCATACCAATAGTCACATAGAATAGAAGCCATATGTCCTCAATGGAATTAAAGTTCAAATTCATACCAGGGTCGTAGCAAACTAGGTCCAAATGTTCACAGCAAAATTACATTGAAAGAAGAGATGTAAGGAAGTTTCTACCTGTTGAAAACAAAGGCTACAAATAGAAGGAAGCAGACAACCCCTCAGCCTTAAATTGTCATCTGTTGGCAGCTTGTCATGCATAAGTCTCCATGAGACAAGAGACTTAGAAGGAGGTATGTCAATGCTCCAAATATTTTTAGCCAAGTGCAGCTTTGTATGAATCTGAGATTTGAAGATAAAAGCATCTTTAAGAGACAAAGCTCCAGAATCAGTAGCTAACCAAATCAAACCATCCTCTTTCAAATCTACAGGAATGGTAACTTGTTGAACAAGATTCAGCAGATTAGGGAACAATAGAGACAACTCTGCAGAAATATGCCCCGTCTTCTAAGTCAAGTGACTCCGCTCCGTTCCAGTGATGTTTAGCCGCGATAGATATCTATTATGAACAATAAAATCACTGACTTTGGCCACAAGATTGTGCACCAAATGATGAGGCAAATGAAGCTGCTCAGCAATGGACAGAGATCCACACCACTTATCCCTCCAATCATGCTATTTTTGTAACTATAAAGATTATGAGAGTCGTGATTGTTTACTTTTAAAAAATATTGTCGATTGTCATTAGAATTTCAGATAATTTTAAACACCGATCCATAGTGAATCACTTATACAAGACAACGATAGTATTACATACTTATTTAAATAAAGAAAAGAAAATAATTTTCTTTCAATGTTGATCTAACTACATGGAAAGTTCAAACCTATACCTACAAGTCTACAACCCCAGCAATAGACAGATTCTCGTTGACTAACTAAATTATACAAACATTGTACAATGGTTTTGTCAGGAGTCCTAAAGTAAATAGTAGTGTGAATTTATTAAGCATGAAATTAACAAAAGATTTGTCATACATAAAACTTCACTCGTTTTTGAAAATCAGCTACGTTTTAAAAATTGTTAAGAATACTTTAAGAATATAAATCAACTAGAGTTAGTTGATAGGTTACCAAGTTCGTTAGGAGATTAGAAAGTTAGTTAGGGAGTTAGTTACTCCAAGTAGCTCTATAAATAAGACACTTTAGTATACATTTTATTCATTCTTTTATCAATCTATATTCATTCAATATGAATTTCTATGAGTATCTTCATCATGAATAGTCTTATGCTCTCTATCTTGCTTATGAATTTGATCTTCATTCCTATGATTCTATGATTTTTAACAAAAATCATATTAGATAGATAAATCAGCTACATTTTAAAAATCAAATTAAATAGATAGTCCAAGTTCGAAATATATTAAAGAGATGGGAGATTCGAAGCAAAAAAAAATGTGGCAAAGAAGAAGTTTTCAACTAATATTCAAATTCAAACATCCAGTGAAGTTGAGAACGAGAAGGGCAAATATCATACATGTGACACACATGCAAGATCGAAGATAAATAACACATAGATTACACTTTATAGTTTATATATTCCCCGTCAGCATCAAAATATATACATTTTTTTATATGAAAAAAGATATACTTTTGTTAAAATGTGTGTTTGAATCACAGCTGTGATTACAATTTAACTTTAATTAAATTGATTTGGTAAAATTTATCTAAATTAAATATGAGTTTAATGTAAATGATTTTTCTTACTAAAGTCACTTGTAAATTCAAGTTATAATATTCCTTCAAAAAAAAATTTCTAATTAATTGCACCAAAAAAAAATTCTAATTAAAATCAAGAAATAATATCAGTCTTTTGTAGATAACTAATATGACAATCTATTGAAAACTCAACACACACAAAATGAAAAAATTGAAATTCAAATTTCGATCGTAACGTCCAACCTAATAATTTTGACATTTCTATTAGTTAAGCTAGAATTTGTGTGCGAAACAATATCACAATATCAATTTTACTTACAAACATCACAAAATCAATTCTACATTTTTTTTAACTTCAATTACACATTTTTATAATCAATTTTGGCACCTCTCCAAAAACTTGAACCAAACTTATAGTGAGTCTGTTACTTTTCTTAAGTCAATTCCACAAAGAAAATTGCTATTTACGCCCATTGGGTTGCTATCAGGCCCCCCAAAAATCCTAAAATACCCCTAAATTATAGTTGAAAATTTTTCGTCACGTAGGGAACGAAATTGCAAAAAACCAAAATTTTGTCTTCTAGGTGACAAAACACACAATTTCGTCTTCTAGGTGACAAAATTGTGTTTTATGCCCAGATGTGCACGACAAGGCAGGCCTACTACGTTTAACCAAAATTTCGTCTTCTAGGTGACAAAACACACAATTTCGTCTTCTAGATGACAAAATTTCAAAAAATTGGCGTTTCGGTAACTACGAGACGAAATTGCGTGTTTTGTGCCCAGATGTGCACGACAATGCAAGCCTACTATGTTTTAACATAATTTCGTCGTCTAGGTGACGAAATTTGTTGCATTTGTTATAAGGGTATTTTGGTCACGACGGGGGGCCTGCGAGTAATACTGGGGGTCTAAATAGCAAGCTTCTTCCACAAAACCTCTTGAAAAGTGGGCTCCCTTGAAGTGTTCAAAGTCAAGCCAACCCACACAGTTTTTGTCTCTAAATAACTTTATATATTTCCAATTTTCCAAAACCTCCATTTATCTATCAAACAAAACATTACTCTAACAAAAACAGATTGAACAACCATGGAAAGTAACATATTCAATCTAATCAAGATTTATCCCATAATTATCATATCCTTAACCTACTGTTATTGGATTCGTACATTTATCCAACCAGGAACAAAAAGACTTCTCTGTCTTCTTCCCATAATTTGTCTCAATCTCTTCATTCCTCTCACCTTTACCTCTGTACATTTAACAGGTACCTTAGGATTCTTCTTTGCTTGGCTTGCAAATTTCAAACTCTTACTCTTTGCATTCAACAAAGGCCCTTTATCATCTCATTCATCAATCTCTCTTCCACGTTTTATAGCTCTTGCTTGTCTTCCAATCAAGATCCAACAAAATAGTAAAACTAAAACCCCAAATCCAGATCTTACAAATGGATCAAAAAGATCCAATTTTGAAACCAAACCCACTTCAAAAACACCAAATACTAACACCCCATTTCTTCAATATGCCATAAAGATTACTCTTTTGGGAATTTTAGTTAAGATTTATGATTACAGTGACAATATTCACCCAAAAATTATCTTAGTTATGTACTGTTTTCATATCTATTTTATGTTGGAAATAATCTTAGTAATTTTTGCAACAATGGCTAAAACAATTTTGGGTTTAGAATTAGAGCCACAGTTTAACAATCCAATTCTCTCAACATCACTTCAAGATTTCTGGGGAAGAAGATGGAACCTAATGGTCACAAGCATCATGAGACCAACAGTGTATGAACCAACGTTAAAAGTAGCAAAGAATCTCGTTGGTGTTAAGTGGGCCCCATTAGTAGCTGTTTTTGGAACATTTGTCGTTTCTGGTTTGATGCATGAGGTTATATTGTTTTATTTGGGAAGATTAGAACCAACGTTTAGGATGTTTGGTTTTTTTGTTTTTCATGGAGTGTGTTTGACGGTGGAGATTGGTTTGAAGAAGGTTGTTACTGATAGGTGGCAGTTGCCGAGGTTTGTGTCTGGTCCATTGACCGTTGGATTTTTCTTTGCAACTTGTTTTTGGTTGTTTCTTCCTGAGTTTATTCGGTGTAAGGTTGATGTTATGGCGTTTGAAGAGTATGCTGCTTTAGGTGTGTTTGTCAGAAATCTCACTTCTGCATATTGAAAATGAAAGTTGTTTTTTGTTGTTATTAACTTATTATGGATACTTGTTACTTTGTTAGGAAAGAAAGAATATGTGATCACTGATCACAGATTTGTTATCAAATTTCTTGTATTTTCTGTGTTTAATTGCAATATTCTGAAAGCAATTATTTTTGGATTAAAATATATGTGTTTTTCTGCATGATTTGTAATTTCAAGTACAATAAGTTTTTGTGTACTTGTAATAAACTGAGAAACTTATGAATTTATAAAAATTATTGGTAGTTAAATTAAGAACTATGCACAAAGAACTTTAAAAAATCACTTAAATTTCATGCTAAATATAATATTTCAATTAATGAAATTGAACATGTCTACCAAGTACCAACATTATGCTATACTCGAATTTGTTATGGAAGATCTCGGTTTTGTTGAATTTTGAAGATTAAACAAATCTAGTTGATAGATGACACTATATTACTTAAATAAATAAATAAAAAAACTTAAATGATACCATAGAGTCATAGACCATTAGACCAGTAAGCTTCTTATATGATATGATACTGTTAAAGAAAAATTCTTAAATGAAAAATAGTCAACCAGGAAGCTTCTTAACTAATATTTCATCCTATTTTAAATATAAGAAAAATTATTTAAATCAAATATATCAATTTTAATTAATCCAACCTTCTCTTATATTTAGAATTCAATTTAGATTTTCTATTTATTTCTTCATTCAGCTTAGTGGTAAAGTGTGTTTTTACCTCTTTTAATATAATTTCTGAGTTAGATAGAATAGTAAATGAAGTAGGTGGAACAATGTTATTCAATTGTAGGAATATTTAATGTTTGTCTCCTTCCATTTAAGACAACTAAGATTCACATACAGATTAAGTCACACCATAAAAGTTACTTTGTGGTAGGCAACAAACAAACCTTAATCATATGGACTACAAAACAATTTAGTCAATTTAGAGTTGACAAGAGAATTAGCCATCATTAGGCATATATCAAAGTTTAGTCATTTTGATTTGTTAATGTAATGCCTATTTTATTGTTTTGTTTATTTTGAGTAGACAAAACCTTAGTCATATGTCTTCTTGCCCTCTATACTTTGTACTACTTGAGTCCATCTCTATTTCAACTCTGTTAGTGTTAAGATTTAACTATCTCAATGGACTCGGTTTTTAGATATACAAATTACAGAAAGATCTTTTATTAAAACAATCAATTGTTGTGTATGGTACAGTTGATGTTAAATGTTTGGCCTATGTTTTGCCATTTGAATACATATATTACATATATTATTAAATTAAAACACGTACATGCGTCCCGTGAGCTTAGCTCAATTGGCATAACATTGTATTATATATGCATGGGGCCGAAGTTCGAACCCCGGTCATCCCACTTATCCACCTTAAGGGTGGAATTTCTAACCACTAGGTTAGTTAACAACAAAAAAACACGTACATGCCAACATGGTAGTTGAATCAAAGTGGATCCAAATGCCAATTAATTTCTAGGTTTGTGCAGTCAAGTGAGGTTTTCACTTTATTTAAAGCTGCTTGCCTGTGTTGCAGCAGTGGACGTGACCGATCTTCACTTTTCTTGGAGGGATCGTCGTTGTCAATGTGATTTTTGCGTGGAATTCTCTTTGACAGAGCTTTCCATTTTGATTCAAATACACAAGCTACAATGGCGAAGGAAAACACAACAAAAATATCAACAGGCAATTCTAAAATCCTTAACAGACCAAATATAAAAAAGAGAAAACACAAATCAGAGAACAATACTGTCAAAATAAGAATCAAAATAAACACGGAATCATCATATGAATCTGATTCATCTCATTTGACAGCAATTGGTCAAAATTATTTAAATTGAGAAAACATCCTTTCCACTTTATAAATATTTAAATTCATCAAACTAATCGCACTAAGCCGCTAGTTAAAGTCATTACACTAAGCCATTGGTCAAAATCATTGCATGTAGCCACTAGTCAAACACATCAATGTCATACCATTTTAAGAGCAGGAAATCCGGAATGGATAGATAACTAGCTCCCTCTTTGTTTTTTTTACTAGTCCTATTCTAATTGTTATCGAAATAGTGGAAGAAAAAGTAATTGGATTATATTTTCATAGCTCCTAAAGAGAACTGAGGTCCTTATATCAGTAAAAGATAGTTGGATTAGAATCTTCTGCAATGATGCCTTCAGGGAATTGCAAAATAAGTATCTAGAAAGTATCCATAGGGGAAGGAGGGGAGATATATATATCCTTCGTGCATTCACAACCCAGAAATTGTAACCTAGAAACTGTGATGGATTTCTCCTTATTCTAAACAGTAATTCTTTGCTACTTTATATGTTGCTTCTCTCAATCTATCTAATAATCTCTGTACCTGTGAACCATATTTTACCTCATAATTTCATTAATTTGATGAAAAAACTATTAAATTCCCAAATCAATAATACGCTTGATGCTATGATTTTTTTTGTCATACTAATTGCTAGCTATTAAATTATGGGGTGATGGGTATTTAAGAGATGAATATCAAAAATTAATTCAACATGTGGTTGAGGAAGGAAATTCATTGTTGCTTCTCTGTACGAGAGAGGAGGAAGACAGAGATGTAAGGGAGAAACGATGCACAAAACAGCGATTGAAAGAAGGAATGCAGATCGCTTTTTGGTTGTTTGTTTGTATGCTTTGGCTTCTCCGTACAACTATAATTGGAAAAACGATCTCAACTCTTGATTTTAATCTAATGGTAGTAATTTATTGCTCTCATCTCTCACATTAACACACTCCTCTCACTTGATATGCCCCATATATATATATTTGGGCCCATGTCTACATGGTAATGTAACCTATATTGTGCAGAATAGATTTCCCAGATTGAGCCGAGTCCCCATCCATCTAAGATGATGATATTGTTTTTAATAGAGGTGATCTTATCTCATGGAAAAATAAGAAGCAAGCAACGTAACTGGATCGAATGTTGAGCCAGAATATTAAGCTATGAATTTGGATACATGTGAACTCATATTGAATAATTAACTAATTCAAGAGTTAAAATTTGCAGAAATCTCTCAAATAAACTTGCTTTGTAATAATCAGGCTGCACTCCATATGCCGTCTAACCTCATCTTTTATGAGAATCAAAAATATTGAAGTGGACTCACATTTCATAATAGAAAATGTGCTTTATAGTTTATTATAGTAGTTACCTTAACACCAGTGACTATGTAACCTATATTCTTATCAAGTCCCTCAAGAGTCCCTGGATTGGGTTCATTTGTAACAAGAGTTACAAGACAGACGTGTATAATTTGTAAGCTCCAGGAGTTTTATTGTAGTCTAAGGGTTAGTATGGTTGAAAACCCACGTATGTAAGGCTTTATATGTGTATTTACACTGTGCTAATAATGCAATAACAGAATGACAATAGGCAGCTAAAAAACAGTAAACACACATCTAGATGAAGCTGAAAATCCTAACTTCTTATTTCACGGCAAAATAGTGCATTGGGGCGTGGTTTTTTGGGTTGCCGTGGATTGAAACTCGCAACCAAACACATACATATTATAGTAGAACCCCATCAAGAATATAGCACTCAAATGGACAAATATCAAAGTTAAAGGAGAAATAATCAAAAAAATATAGTAAAGACTCTTTCTTTTTTTACCAAAAGTAAAGACTCATTTTGATCTCTCACAAATTTCTAACGGGACAATTCAATCCTTGACAACAATAAAATTCAAATTAGTTTATGACATTTTCATATTGAGGGCAAACTAGTCATTGATTCGTTATAACAGAGAGACTAATTTGTCCCCAATATGAAAATATCATAAACTAATTTGAATTTTAATTTTGTCAGAGACTGAATTATTCCGTCTGAAATTTGAAAAAACAATCAGCTTCAACATTTTACTTTCTCCACACACAAATTAGCTCATCATAATGGAAAAACAATCAGTAGTACCTTCACTTCGGTTTGTAAAGCCATAAACAATGCATGCACAAATCCACGGCCTTCCAGCACGGGAAGCTTTTGCACCACCTTTAAGTTCACCATTATGCTCCTTCAAACTAAACCAACGAAAATAAATACAAATCAAACATCGATTTCTTTAACTCCATATCTCAAATTGCATACATCAACTATCAACAACATTGTGAAATAAAAGAGAAAAAATGACAGCATCAATCAATAGAACAAAAAATTACGAAATTTGAACACCGAATTCAGAGTAGAAGATAATTGAAGTTACCGTCGAGGGAAATTGGTTGTGACGCCAACGTAGGTTTTGATTGGATGATTGGTGGAGAGAATGAGATAAACACACCATGATTCTGATTTTGGTTTGGCGTTGATTTTTAATTCTGATTTTGAAGGAGAAGATGATTTGGATAATTTAGGGTTTGGAATTGGGCGTTTGATGGAACGAAATGTTTGAGATAGCGTTTTCATCTTCAACTACTTTACCGTTGGGAACGGTTCTTTGAATCCCCAGCTAGCTGTTGGAAGCAATAATTCTTAAATACTAGTATTATTTTAGTTTAAAGATTAAACAAATTTAAATTATCAAATAAAAAAATTAATAATTTTTTCTTCTTTAAAAAATTACCAATTTTCATTTTTGTCTCAATGAAAAGAAGTTATACTTTTCGTCAAACAAATTTTTTACACACAATTAGTCTATATTATTTAATTAATTTATTAGTCTTTTGGACTTTGGTTTTGAGAGAATAAGGTCCATTAATTCAAAGTTAAACTATAAGATAGATAAAGTCTAACTAACAATTATTTCTAATAGTAATTAAACTTGGATTTTTATAAGTCGTTTTAGAAAAGCACATTAACAATTTAAGCTTAATGTCTTAATTTTTCTCAAAAATTATTTTAGTTTAACTACTAAAACATTATCTTTTCATTTCATAAAAAAAATATAAATAAAAAAGTCCTTTCATATTTTTTTTACGGGAAATATTACCTTTTCATGTAATTTAGATTTTGAAATATTTTCATTTTAAAGATACATCTAATTATCTACTCCCTCGATCCCAAAACAATGATATTTATTTAACTGTGTGCACTATTCATATAACATACTTTGATCATATTTTATTACTAAAATATAAAAATAAATATTAAGCATATGAGATATCATTAGATTTGTCTCAATTAATATTTTCAAAATATTAAATTTTCATATTTTTTTAGTAGTACATATCTAAAGATATTAAAGATCAAAGTCATGCATCAACATGCATGCAATAGTGAAAAGACTATTATTTGAGGACGGAGGGAGTAACATTAGCTACACAACAAAAAGTAAGAGATTGTTTTTTTTAAGATAAAAAATATCAAAGATATGTATTATTAGTTTAAGTTATCAAATGAAATGTTTCATAATCAGATATGAAAATACTAACCTAGATTATAAAAGTATATGTTAAATAAGTTAATATAAAAATATTTTCTTAAAATTTGTGTATTCAATTTTTTAAACATTAAATTTATTATTTTATTAAATACAGTATATAGTTTTTGTATATACTACTGTGTCCGTTTGTGTGATTGACATTCTCTATTGTGCTAATATATATAACTATTTGATCTCCTTTTTTATTGTGCTCAGTTAATTGATAACTACTTAACCTTTTTTTTTTGCTTAGTTATGATGAAAAAGAAAAAAAAAGCGATCTATTTTTTTTACTAAAAAAAACTGAAAACCAACTTTTGTGTGGAAGTTATGTTTCAACATATACAAATATTTGAATCCGTGTCAAAATAAAATATATTTGAATAGAATGAAGGACAAAAATGACAATAAAAAAATCTACACCAAAGTAATATTTTCTTTATATATTGATATATATATATATATATATATATATATATATATATATATATTAGCATGTACCCAGTGGCGACTCTAGGAATCTTAGCGAGCCTGGGCAAAATTTTAGAGGGAATTTTATCAACCCAACTTCCGAATACAGTAATATTTAAACTCTATTTCCAATATTTAAACAAGAAACAACAAGAAAGAGTACAACCTTGTTTCCAATATAATTAAGGTTCAAATAAATAAGAGGCTAGACAAACCAAGAAAAAAACCAGCAAAACATGAGTCAAATAAGAAGGATGAAATATGACATGACAATAGTGTACTTCTACTTCGGCCACATTAAATGGTGGTTCTTCTACTTCGGCTTCCGGTGGCACAATATCCACATTCTCAATACTTACTCTAGGAATAAAAAACTTCTTCATCTCTAAAATTAAATTATGCAAAATCAATAATCAATTCATATAGCTTAAATGAAGCAAATTAACCATTAGAAAAGTCCCAAAATATATAAAGAAATAATGCAAAAAATAATATTATATTTATATTTTATCCCACTAAAAATTAAAACCCCTCAACAATTCATTTAAAATTTCAAATATTTTATTTATATATGTTTTGATATATTTAAAAATTTATAACAAACATATGAACACAAATATTTACTCAAAAATAAAATAATGATGAATGCATTGAACTTTTTTCTGACGGAATGAATGCATTGAACTTTATTTTTTTTATTCAACTTGAAGCAACATAAAGAGACTTTAAAATATGGGTTTTGGGTTGTATAGTCCAGGCCCAAACTTTATTTGAAAACAATAATCCTCTCATGACCTAATCTATTAGTGTATTGTTGACTTCATCATCTTCTTTTCATTTTCCTTCTAAGCGGCAGATCTGTTCTTCATCTTCTTATCTGCTTGTATACTTTTTGCTTGCCTCTCACTTTTATAACCAAACCAACATTCTTCCAGCAAATAACATATAAGGAAGAAAGAATGTGAAGGTTTAGTGTTGGCGAGAGAGATTGAAAGCTATGATGAGAGAGCAGTACAGAGAAAGAGATTATGCGAGAGGGCGGTGAGGCTGCGAGAAAGAGAAACAGATTAAGCGGTGCCCTTTTCTTTTTCTTTCTATTTTCATTTATTAAAAAAAAAAATATGGGAGGCCAGCCCGGGCACATGCCCAGGCAAGCCGGGCGGTGGAATCGCCCCTGCATGTACCCTAATGTCATTAAAACATATGACCCGATTAATTAATAGAGTGAACTAGTATATGTCAAAATAATGCATTCTCATTTATTTTTTTATGCCAATAATGCATTCTCATTGAATGCATGGTATTTATTTAGTGTGACCAAACTCTTTGGTTTCAAGGACAAAAGGGTCTTAAAAGTAAATAAAGAATAGTACAGTATTAAGAATTTTGATAAAAAAAATATTAATCATCATTCCATTCCATCTAAAAAATAATATGTTATAATAATATTGAGCGAATGCTGGTTAATGAGTATATTTTATTGTCTTTTATTTGTATTCTATAAGTAGGATTGTCATTTACATCTAATACACACTTGAAAAACATAATATGATATACTTCATCCTTTTTATTTCTATACTCTTGTTCTCTTACTTTATTTCATAACACATTATCATTACAATAATCTTTCCTAAAGAACTCTCTACATGATTATAAGTTTTTTCACTTCGCTTTCAAGCAAGGTGTAACAACCATGAGAAGTGATAATTTTATTTTATGTATGATTTTTTATAAAAGATGAATTCTGAAGATTCATAATATATTACCAGCATGATTTTCTGCACTTTTTTTTTTCTCTTCACTATGGTTTTGTCCCACTGGATTTTTATAATAAAGTTTTTAATGGGGCATTCACACACAAATGATGATGTACTTTTTTTTCTTCAGTAGAATTTTTTCCCAATAAATTTTCTCTAATAAAGTTTTAACGAGATATAACTTTAATGGACATTCAAGGGGAGTGTTATGAATAATATTGAGTGAATGTCCATTAATAATTAGATTTTGTAATCTCATACTTGTGTTATATAAATAGAACTATCATTTCAATGTAATATACACACTTAAAACTTAAAAGACATAATAAACATACTTTTATCCTCTCTATCTCATCTTGATCTCTTACTTTAGTTTACAACAGAATCTAGATTCTCTCAAAATAGAGATTTCATTTTAGTCACTTGGTTAAATAACTAAAATTTGTTTATACTAATAGTGATATTTGTTTATTTTACTTTTGTAATTAAAATTCATAATACAAATTAGATAAATATTGAGCTTTTTGTTTTAAATTGTTTTTTTAGGTATTGTTTTAAATTGATGATACATGTAAAATTATCATGCATTGTCATTTTTTCTCTTAATCTAGCCAATACTCCCTGAACCACCCGTCCCTAACCCCGCCTACTTTATCCATGATCCTCACAATCTCCCTCCATCAAGCTGACCCCATCCTCCCTCCCTCCCTCAACCTGCCATGCTTCATCCCATAGCGGGCCACCAACACCCTAAACCAAAGACCCACACGATCCACCAACGTCCGCCAACACCATTTGCCTAGCAGGGCGGTGTTGAACTCCCTAAGCTGTCTAACCCCCAAGCCTCCATACTCCTTACGCAAACAAATAGTTTTCTAATTAATCCAAGAGGTTTTCCTAGATTCCTAACTCCCCCCCCCAAAAAAATTTAATAAAAAAAGATTCAATAAACAAGATGGTACCTCAGGGGGGGCTTTGAAGAAAGAAAGAGTACAGACAGGCAAATATGTCAAAACAGATTTGAGAAGAACCAAACGACCGCCAAAAGATAGAAAACGGCTCCCCCACCCAGAAAATCTACTCCTAATGCTAGCTAACACCGGTGTATACTATTAATATCAATGATGCAAGTTTGTTCACATATTCATCATTTTTATTTTTAACGACTAATAATTTTTATTGTATCATTGTACTTTATCAATTTGATTGAATATAATGAACATCATTTATTTTTAATAAAATAAAAAACTATAGACATTAGATCTAACTCATCTAAATTTTAAAGTGAATAATATCAACCATTGATTAATAAATCATAGATAGATATTAGTATTATAAATAAAGAATAATAAATCAAGAATTTATCAAAAAGAAAATGTTAAACAGTATCTATGAGTCAATGGTTAAAAAAAACAAAAATAATAATATAATCTTAAAAATAATACATTCAATACCTCAAAATTTTAAAAAAATATTTTCTACTTAAAACATATATTTTTATTTTTTATTTCCTTAACTATTACCCATAAATACTATTTAACATGGCCCTCATTACCCATAAACACCATTTAAATAACAACTCTTAATTTTTTAACTTTACAAATTACACTTTATTCATGTTAGAATCCAAAGACATTATAGGTAGATATAGGAAAATAATAGTAATAACTCTCTCTATATATACGACTGGTCAATATACTGCTACTAAAAACAATAGTAATAATTTAGTAAAATAAAATAAAAATAAAAAATAAAAAACAGAAACATGTGCCCATGTCCATAAAAAAAATAGAAAGATCTAAATCAATTATTACTTGCATTACACCTTGTATTGGATTAGGTAAGACGCAATAGTTGCATTATAATACAAACAATACACTCTTTTCAAAGATATATGAACAAGAATTTAGGAAAGTGAATCTACCACGCATCATCATCATCCTCTTATCCCGTTCAACTTAACAACAATGGTATCCACTGATTCCGATTCATCTCTTCTTCTACCAACATCATCAAGAACAACAAAAAAACCACCACAAGACAAATACCATTTAGCTTACATAACCTATTTCATCCTCGGTTTAGGTTATTTACTACCATGGAACGCATTCATCACAGCCGTTGATTATTTCTCTTACCTTTACCCACAAGCAAGTGTTGATCGAATCTTTGCTGTTGTTTATATGCTTGTTGGTTTATTTGGTCTTACAATTATTATTCTTTATAGACATAAATCTCATGCTTATGTTAGGATTAATTTGGGTCTTGCTCTTTTTGTTGTTTCGTTACTTGTTGTTCCTTTGATTGATGTTTTTTATGTTAAAGGGAGAGTTGGGTTTTATGGTGGCTTTTATGTTACTGTTGGTTCTGTTGCTTTGTCTGGTGTTGCTGATGCTTTGGTTCAAGGTTCTATTGTTGGATCTGCTGGTGAATTGCCTCAGAGATATATGCAAGCTGTCATTGCTGGCACTGCTGCTTCTGGTATTGCTTTTGACTTTCTTTCATTGTTGTTACTATTTTCGGTTTTGTTTTGGTTTTTTACTTTTATTTCTATTTGGGGTTTGTTTGTTGACTTTTTTATAAATGTTGAGACTTTATTATGGATGCATTGTTTGCTTTGTGTGTGATTTGATTTGATGTCATTATTTACTTCTCGGATGTGTGTGACACCGACACTTGTGATTACATTGATTATTTTATCAAATTACGTGTCTGTGCTTCATAGGCTCCGACACAACTTCAGAACTTTGGTACCATATTAGAATTTTGGGTTTAGCCTAGCTTAACCTACAAAACTGGCTTGTAAACTGAAAATTGTCTCTTTTTATAAACTCATGTTTAGTCAATTTCATATCTAATGCGAGACTCTTAACAGTATCTGACATGTGAAGCGTTAGTGTTAGATGCTGTGTCGACAAATAGGAATATGTTTATATTCAATACAGTAACTCTCATTTTGTCAAATTATTATTGGTGTCAATATGTCAGTGTCTATTGGTTGTGTTTCATAGATCATATATGATGTGAAAATGAGATTGCGAAAACTATAGGTAGTGGAAAAACTATTAGGAAGTCCTCTTACTGTAGTTAGCAATCAGTCTTCAGTTTTCAGTCATTCTCTTCTTCTGGGATATGATAAATAGATTGACAATCTCTGAGTATGATAAAGGTGCCTGGTAATCCTGGATACTTCTTAGCCACTTTTATGCTTTAGCTGCCTAGGCATGCCATGCTTAGTCATATTTTGGTATCTCAATTCCTCCTTTGCCTAAGCATTTCTTTTAAGAATAATCAAAAAGACAAATGGAGCTTGTTTCTGAGTTGAAACAGGCCTGTTAAGTGGTCTCTTGGTTTGCCAATACCAACCAATTAGCAGTGTCCATCTGATATCATGTGTTTTTTGTTATCTTTTTTTTGCTAAAACTTGAGCCAATATTGGATTTAGCATTTAGGATATATTCTCTTGTTTATTGAACTTTGGGAAGATAAATGATTTTCTCTTCACATTATGTTTTTCTATTGCAGGGGTGCTTGTTTCCTTCCTGAGGATATTTACAAAAGCTGTTTATACACAAGATGTCTACGGTCTGCAAAAGAGTGCAAATCTATATTTTGCTGTATCAATTGTGATAATGTTCATATGCATGGTTTTGTACAATCTAGCACACAAACTTCCCATTATGAAGTACTATGATGAAGTTAAGATTCAGGCCGTTGCTGCGGAGGAAGACAATGGTCCTCTGACTGGACCTGTCTGGAGATCAACTGTATGGGATACCGTGGGAACAATCAAGTGGTATGGGTTTGGCATCATGATCATTTATGTCGTGACGCTTGCAATATTTCCGGGTTACATTACAGAGGATGTCCACTCTCAACTTCTTAAGGATTGGTATCCAATTCTTCTTATTACTTGCTTTAATGTGTTCGACCTTGTTGGAAAATCACTGACTGCAGTATACCTCCTAGAGAATGCAAAAATCGCTATAGGCAGTTGCATAGCAAGACTGTTGTTTTTCCCTCTCTTCTTAGGATGCTTACACGGTCCAAAATTCTTCCGGACCGAGATTCCTGTGATAATACTGACTTGTATTTTAGGGCTTACAAATGGATACCTGACAAGTGTGCTGATGATTTTGGCACCTAAAACTGTAAAGTTGCAGCATGCAGAGACTGCAGGGATTGTGAGTGTCTTGTTCTTAGTTTTTGGTCTGGCTGCTGGGTCTATTATAGCTTGGTTTTGGGTCATCTGATCTAAAAATCTGTATATAGCTTGATTTTGGCACGTAAAAATCTTTATTGTGCCTTTAGTCAACCAGAAGTTGAAACTGGGATTGTTTCCTTGATTTGTTTCTCGAACACGTGAAAATTTGTAAGTCTTTGAAATGTATATAGGAAGAACTCTGTCTCTTTCTTTCCTTAACTGTAAAATCACTTTTACAGGAACCGCGCCTGTCCTTTTATCTTTGTTCTATTCATGGTTTGCTAATAGATGTGCAAACAAAACTAAAAGCCTAGGGATCGAACCAACATATCAGTTTGGAAAAAACGGGTAATATTTTTGAAATGTAAAGTAAATCAAACAAAATAATGAAACAATGTTCTCCAACTTTTTTGATTCTTCACCTTTAAAATTGCTGCTGCTTCTCTGGTGAGCACACTGCCATACAAATAGAGAAGTTACTAGTATTATGAAAGAGTGGATGTGCATGAAATATCATTTCCCTTGATCAATTGATGAGAGTACAAGAGTTATTTATAGTACATGTATCATGTATGTGATCTACTATAGCATATTGTGTACATTATTGAAGATGATTGTAGCTTGTGCTCTAAGTAACTACTCAAACTGAGACTTTAACTAACTTCACTAGTCTCCTACTGTCTCTCTTTAACCTCTTGGTGTAATAGCTAGACTCTAGAGAAAAATAAGCATATAATGTATAAACTGTCAACTCATATTCAAATCAGTAATATAACATCATAGAAAAACTTATATATTGAAATGACACTGTCAATTTGCAAACAAAAGTTGAGCTCTGTACATCTCAAGAAACTTACCGTATATAATGTATCCAATGGATGAATTTTAGGACGCTCGATATTTAGTCAGATCGAATGAGAGAGTTCTCGAACAGCCTCTTTCAGAGTCCCTATAAACCCCAACTAACACTTCAGCTTTGTTGTAGATACTGTCTTTCTGTGATATTTGAATTATTTGGAAACCACTTCCACCATCAGCGTCCTGATTAGCCCTCGCTCCTTCACAAGATTTTGAACGAATAAAGCCAACAATGTTGGCAACATTCAAATTATCCAATGCAGCATCAACTTAATCCGGTATGAAAAATGGCGAAGGTTTGTAACTGAAAAAATAATGAAGTGAGAAAGAAGTTAATGGACACACGGACCAAATCTCTGTGAAACTTTCGTTCAACTCTTTAAAATTTAAATAAGAATCTTATAAAAAGTTCCTGTTTACCTATGAATGGAGAATAGCAACGCAAGCGCAGCAACAGTCTTTTCACCACCAGATAGTTGTTCCATGTCAGGGTACTGTTGTCCTGGAGGCATAGCACTGTACTTGATTCCATGTAGAAATGGATTGTCTTCATTTTCCAAATATAGGTACGCGTTTCCACCAAGAGGATGTGTATTACTCTTTGTAAGTTGTTTGTAAGTTTTGTCTATATTACAAGATATATTTTTGAAAGCATCCATGAACAAATTATATCTCTTCTGCTTAATATCTTTGAATCTATCTATTTTTTCCTTCTCTTCTTCCCTGATAGCTTCAAACTCTTCAGTTACAGCTCTTTCTTTTTCAACCAAAGCATCATACTTGTCCGATGCCTTCAAATTTGATGTTGTTCTTTCGATATCAGACATCAATTCATCTATATTTTGCTTAAATTCTACCTCTATTTTATCCTTGTCAGAGTGACTCCTATTTTTTAGCCTCCTACTGAGCTTACCAAAGTCAAAAACTGGACCTGCCGTTGAGCTACCGGTATCCATAGGATCTGATATGATTGGAAGACTAATCTGCTCAAGTTCACACTTCTCTAATATTTCATGTTTTTGCTCCATGAACTGCTTATTCTGTGCCTCTTTTGATGATGCTGCAGAAGCCTTCTCCTTCCATTTATGGATTTCCTTTTCACAATCTTCTGACTTTGATCTCAACTCTATAGCTTCATTCTTCAACTGATTGATATCTTCCGTAGCAGTTTCCGCTGCTAACTTTACTTCAGCCTCTTTGTTCTGTGCCCGTTTTAAATCATTATTTAAAGCACTCACCAAAGATTCCAATTCTCGAATTCGTGAACTCATGTCCCGATTTTGCTCATACCTCAACTGATATTTTAATTTCGAAAGTTGGCTATTAATGTTCAGCTTCTCCTCTGCTACATTTTGAGCAGTCTTGAGTCAATTTTCTTCATAATCGCAAATGTTTGCAACTCCGACTGACTTGCTGAAGTCTTTGTACATCCCATAAGTGATTTCATTTATACTCTTCTCAAGCTTGCGTATTTTAGTATTCCTGCTTTCAACAGCATCTCTTAACTTGTTCAGTTCTGGACTAATCCATTCAATTGTTTTTCTTATCGTCCCCTTTTCGCGGATCAATTCTAAAATTTCTTCAATGCTTTTCTTTTCAATTCAGCATATTGAATTTTCTTCTGTAGTTCGCTAACTTTTCCCTCTGCATCAGACACTTTAATACGGTGCACATCTCTAATCGAACCTACCTCTTTCAACTCCAATTCAAACCGCTCTTTCTTATTAACAGTTTCTTCAAATTTCTTGGCATCCCACTTTTTTGATCTTGCTTCCATCCCATCACTAGTGCCACCAGTCATTGTGCCAGATTTCGTCAGCGAAATTCCGTCCGCAGTTACAACTTTAAGCCTCTCACCACTCCAGCTTAAAATTTTGGCCTCCTCAAGATCTTCATAAACAAGAGTGTTCCCAACAGCAAAGAGGATTGACTTCTCCAAGTAAGGATCAAATTGAATCACATCAAAAACCAGTTTTGTTGCACCCCTAACGCACTTAATCTTTCAATTATTTGCTTCACACGGATATATTTTAGAGGAACAAATGTCTGGGGAGGAAGCTTCAGCCGTTTTAAATAACCGATGCATTCCTTCGCGGTTTTTTCATCCTCAACAACAACTGCATCCATTAATTTACCCATAGCAACAGTAACGGCTAGGTTATACTTCTTCTGCGTTGGTCTACAAAGATCAGTCATGTGACCATGGACTCCTTGAAACAAGCATTTCAGTTTGGCCACAGCATCAGAAAATCTAGCATCTCTCTCATTTTCATATCTGTCAACCTTCAATTCATGTAGTTCATTTTCTACATCATCAATTTTTATCTTCAATTCATCATATTTTCTCTCAAAATCACTTTGTTTTTCCTTCATTGCAGGCAGTTCTGCCATCTTCAAGTTCTGTCACTTTGTTTTTCCTTTCTCGCATCTGTTTTTCCTTCGAATCCAGCTCAGAATACCGGTTTTCTAATTGTTGAAGATTTTCTTCCAAATAATTTTGAGCTTCAATATCAGCATGTTACAGCCTATCAAAAAGTTCTTTTTCCTCTCTAAGATTTGCGGTTTTCATCCCAACTTCCGCTTTTATTCTAAAATATTCTTCCAAGTCATTGCCATCTAACTTAATCTGACCGCCAACATTTCGACCCTTTTCCTCAAGGTCTTCAATTTTCACTATAAGATCCTTAATTCCAGTCTGTAGCATTGCTATATCATCAGCATGCCTTCTTTGTTCTTCCCTTTTTTTCCCAAGCTCGTTCTTCGCCTTTTCAATTTTAGAATCGATAAGAGAAATTTTCTCCTTTAACTTGATAACCTCGACTACTAGAGTCTCGTCAAGTTTGTTGCTATTCTCAATTATTTTCTTCTCAAGTTGCACAATCTCCTTAAGATATTTGACTTTCTCTTTTTTCTTTTTCCCGGCTTCATGTTTAAACTTTTTTACTTCCACAAGTTCCTCAGTTGTTTTAACGATATCATTTTCTATATTGAACAACTTCCACAAGAAACATTCTTTCTTCAAAGATTTCAATTGATCTTGCAGTTAGAGATGTTTCTCCACCTCTTTCTTTTGTTCTTTCGTCTGCTTTCTCTCCATAACAATGTACATCATCTTCTGATAAACAAGTGCTGATTTTTCCTTAGCAGAAGCTTTTTCTTCTTCAATCTTCTCGTACTCTTTCTTGAATTTGTCAGAGCCAGATATCTGCTCGATGAGGATAGTAAGTTCCTTGGGATTTTTCGATGCAATGGATTCAACATCACCCTGAAAGACCAAGAAATTGCGCGCATTGACAAGAACGCCAAGGGATTTGAGTTTGGCTTTGTAGTCATTCCAGGTAATGATGTTTCCGTCCATACGATACTCACTTGCACCAGTGGAAGTGATGGTTCTTGTGAATTGAATCTCGGAATTATTGGCCATTTGATAAACCAAGCGAACAAAGGCGCTGCGTTCGTTCTTCTGTTTATCTCTGTCGTCAAAGGCATAGATGAGATCCTTCAGTTGCGAACCACGGAGGTGGATGATTCTAACGCCGAGCACAAAGCTGATGGCATCCATTAGGTTGGATTTTCCGGCGCCATTAGGACCAATGATGGCTGTGAAGTCAGAGAAAGGACCGATTACTTGGAAATCTTTGTATGACTTGAAATTCTCTATCTCCAGCCGATGTATTTTCCCTGCGAGCAACATGGTTCAATGTTCGCAGAAGGGAGGTTTTAGCAATTATGATGTAAAAGCTATCTAAAATCTAAATCATTCAATCCCTTTCAAAGTGCCTTTAATCAGATTTTTGATTGATTCAATATTAATAATGGAATCAATAGGAATCTTCGTTTCTTTTCTTGAATTCTCAAATGAACATCAAATCTTTCCTGAAATGAATTCTTTGTATTGTTGAATGTTGTGTGCATGGAAGTGCAACGGTGGGAATGGTATGAAATGAAGAAAGGATCAAGTGATTTTGAAGTTTCTATTTATAGGTTTTTCATGTAAAATGAGATGTTTTTATATCGCAAAATTCTACGGGGTGGCTTTGTAAGAAACATAGAACTTGCTCAGCTTTTATGTTGGAACTATGGGGTATCCTTTCCGCTCTTCAGGCCAACAAGGAGAAGGGCTTTAATAGTCATGTTTGAATCCGACTCAGCAACCGTTGTTGACATCATTGTCAAGGGGTGTCCGTCAAATCATCCATGTTGCTAACCGGCTTGCGAGTCATGCCCTTACTATACCTACGGGTATTCATAATCTAAATATTCCCCTGCTTAGTTGCTTTAACCTTTTATGGTAGGATAGTGTTGTTGTTCACTTTAATCGTAAAATTCCTTTGTAATCTAACCCAACGGCCTCTCTTGTATATATATAAAAAGAAATAAAAAACCAAACTAATTTATTTTGAGAAGATGCTCGCACATTCCATTTTTATTTTTATAAATTAAAATAAAAATTTGTTATATTTTTAGGTACTAAAAACTTTACAACCAATTAAAATAATAGCATCCTTATTTTTTGATAGGAGTTTCAAAAAATAAAAACGACAAATAACTCCAGCACATGGATCCAACTTTTTCCGGTTCTAGTTACTTGTAGGAAGAAATTATTTTATAGGAATTAATTAAATATCTTCATTATTATTTTTACTAACACATTTATTATTGTTGACCTTTCTCTTCTCAATAATTGAATTAAATCAATTAATTAAATAAGATACTCCAGTCTCAATATCAGGTATTGTTCAGTAGTACTAGTAGGACATCTTCTCAGAAAAAATAAAGTCTACTTGTGCAAAATTGTTACAATTCAAAGAACTAAATTACTACTTAACCATATGCAGATAATAATACAATATTTTGTTTACTCAAGTCAAAAACTTTAGACACATTTCATTCCTACCATACAAACATGGTTGTGACAGCAGAATCCACCATTCCTCTTCTACCTTCAGATTCATCAACAAACAAACCACCAAAAGACAAATGGCACTTAGCATACATAATCTACTTCACACTTGGCATAGGTTACTTGTTTCAATGGAATGCATTCATCACAGCCGTTGATTATTTCTCTTATCTTTATCCTAATGCCAATGTTGACCGAATCTTTGCTCTAGTTTCTTCACTAGCTAGTTTTATTGGTCTTATCCTCATCATCCTTAATGGACATAAATCTTATGCTTATGTTAGGATCAATGTTGGATTAGCTTTGTTTATTGTTTCACTTCTTGTTGTTCCTTTGCTTGATGCTGTTTATGTTAAGGGTCGTGTTGGGTTGTATAATGGATTTTATGTTACTGTTGCTGCTGTTGGTGTTTCTGGTTTGGCTAATGCTTTGGTTCAGGGATCTATTCTTGGGTCTGCTGGTGAATTGCCGGAGAGGTACACACAGGCTGTCATCGTTGGAAGTGCTGCTTCTGGTATTGCATATAATTTCAGTTAATTGTTTATAAAAATTGAGACTTTATAGAGACATTGTTTGCTTTGTGTGTGATTTGGCGGAGCCAAAAAATTTCTAAAGTCTGGACAAAATCTCAATTTTACTTGAAAAATCCGAGTTTTAAACAAAATATCTCAGTTTTACCCTTCATTTTTGCCACAAACTAACCCCTAAAATACCAAAAACTTTCGGTCGAGCCCGGGCAAGTGTCCGTGCTGGTCGGGCCTTGGCTCCGCCACTGTGTGATTTGATATTTGTATTTTGTTATCATTATATATTTGTATTTTGTTATCATTATATAATTAGTCCAAACTCTTCTGATTAAAGGCATGTCAGATTTTTTACATGTGTCGGTGTCAGACACACACCACCAGATGTGATTGTTCTCAATTATGTCATTTTCTCAAATAATTACTAGTGTCGATGTGTCATTGTGCAGAGTTGGTGTATTGTCCAATGTTTGTGGTATATTGGTGTTTTATAGCTTCAGATTGAAGGAGTGTTTGGTGTCTTGATATCGGCACAAACACAACAATGATATATGTCGTGGTTATATTCATTCATTTCTATTTTTTAGAATTATTTCTGGTGTCTACATATCAGTATCAATGTCATGTTTGATGACCGTTTATGTGTTGGGGCCTCATAGATCATATAAGATGTGAGAATGGGAGTGTGAAACCTATTAGGTATTGTTATTGTAATCAGCTTTTGGTCATTCCCTTATGGGATATGTTAGATACTGATAATAGATTGATATTGTGTGTGTGATAAAGGTACTTATGAATAATTATGATGGTAATTATGAATAATCTAGGAGACAAAATGGAGCCTATTTTTGAGTTGAAACTTTATGTTCTTTGTTGTAAAGTGACCTCTTACTTTGGCAATGCTGAATTGCTGACCAATTAGACAGAATCCATTCTGATATCATGTTTTCGTTTGTTATTGTTTTTTTTCTGTTTAAAACCTTGAGCCAATTCTTAATACTCTTGAATTAGGTTTGTGTGGAAATTAAAGTGTAAGTAGTTGTTGATACTTGATATGCTCCTTTATTTAGTGAACTTGGGAAAGGTAAATGGTTTTTCTCTTCAAACTATGTATGTTTTTTATTTCAGGGGTGCTCGTATCTTTCTTGAGGATATTTACGAAAGCTGTTTACACACAAGATGCCTCTGGCTTGCAAAAGAGTGCAAATCTCTACTTTGCTTCATCAATTGTGATTATGTTCATATGCATGGTTTCATACAATCTAGCACACAAACTTCCCATTATGAAGTACTATAATGAACTAAAAATCCAAGCAGTCGCTGTAGAAAAAGACAACGGTCCTTTGACTGGATCTGTTTGGAGATCAACTGTATGGGATACCGTCGGAACAATCAAGTGGCACGGGTTTGGCATCATGCTCATTTATGTTGTGACGCTTGCAATATATCCCGGTTACATTACCGAGGATGTCCACTCACAAAAACTTAATGATTGGTATCCAATTCTCCTTATTACTTGCTATAATGTGTTTGATCTTACCGGCAAATCCCTAACAGCAGTATACCTCCTAGAGAATGCAAAAATTGTTATAGGTTGTTGCATAGCAAGACTGTTGTTTTTCCCTCTCTTCTTAGGATGCTTGCACGGTCCGAATTTCTTTTGGACAGAGATTCCAGTGACAATATTGACTTGTCTATTGGGGCTTACAAATGGATACTTGACCAGTGTGTTGATGATTTTGGCACCTAAAGCTGTGAAGTTGCATCATGCAGAGACTGCAGGGATTGTAAGTGTCTTGTTCTTAGCTTTTGGTCTTGCTGCTGGGTCTATTATAGCTTGGTTTTGGGTCATCTGACACCAAAAACTACATGTATGGCTTTACTCAACCAAAAAGTCAAAACTGGGAATGTTTCATTAATTTGTTGGAAAATTTGAAAATTTGTATATGAAGTAATAATTTTCTACTAAATAACTGTAGAACCAACTTTAGAGGCACTATATGTAACAGTGTGGTCCAATTTTTCTGTTCGAGGTTCTACTGATTGGCACAATTTCTTTTACTAAATGATTGAATGTAATTCACTTAAATGAGTTGAATTTGTGAACTTCAATCTCTTGCACAACTTAGAGGTTTGATGTAATTTTTTAAGGAAATTACATATGACTAACAAATATATAAGTTCATCTGTAGGGCAACTGTTATAAAGTCATCCTACCCTAATTAAGGATATCCTATTCAAAATGCATCCTACCCCTTTTTCAATTGTAACAGTTGCATATGAAAGATTGCCTAAATTACCAATCATCAGTTTATTTGAAAGTGCTATAAAATAGTCAACCACATGGCGAAGACGCGTATAATGCTGCTAAAGAGATCTAACACTCCGGCGCACAAATCACAGAACACTACTGTCAAAAAAATAAGTATAAAAAACAAATCGGAATCATCATCTTATTTGACAGCAATTAGCCACAAGACTATATTCATTAAACTAATTGCACTATGCCAATAACTCAGTACCATTTTAAGAGCAGGTTATTGATTATTCCTAACAAAACATGTCAATTGGGAATAACAAAATAAAACAAATGAAGAAAGAGAAGTTCATGACAGAGTTATACATGCTAAGCAAAAAAAGAGTTTTAGTATATGTTTCAACTTTCAAGTTTGAGTACCATAGCAGATCACATATACTTATAAGCAAAGAATTATACATGCTTATAAACAAGAATAACATGGAAAATATGAAAACACAAGAAAACTAAAACTTTTGTAGTAAAAAGTCACTCCTCCTCTAAGAACATATAATATACAGTCTTAAGTCTCCTGCTTATCTTCACCTTCGCAAGATAGAGAAAATAAACTAACATAGTTGTGTAGAGAAAATGAACAGAGGTATCGTAGAGAGGTAATGCAAGAAATACTGTCATGAACTAACAGTTGTGTAGAGAAGATGAACTTTAGAGTAATCAATTATTCATTTAATGTCAGAATCACAGGGGAAAAAAAATACATATAACATAATACATAAGTAACAATTTTTTTTACCTAGTTAAGGTGTTTTAGTACAAAAACCCAAACACTTATCTTTTTTTATCACTAATATCTATAAGATGGATAACCTCTCGAAGGGTCACAAGCTCTCTCATGATCAATTATTATAAGTTCGATATGAGCCACCATGTCCCAGTACTTTCCTGTTCTGGGTTTAAGCTTTGGAGTCAACATTGGACATTCATTTACAAAGAAACAAATTAGTGTGGAAGGAAGGCCCTGCTTAGGCAAGTGCTCCAACACATCGCAAGAATCAATATCAAGTTTACGAAGAGCATTCAGGTGTTGAAACCCCTTGTCGTCCAGCTTTCTAAGGCTCTTTAAATTGACGATGCATAGAGACGTGATGGTTTTGGGAAGCAGCTTCTCCTCTGGAAATGACTCAATGCCTATACATCCACCTTTAATACAAAAATATGTGAGAGACTTGAGATTTTCCAATCCCCAATCCTTTTGTGATGTAAGCTTGTCACAATATCCAATAGAGAGGAAAGTTAAGTTTGAAGGCAAACCCCCATTTGAAAAGGATTTAATATGCGGGCATCTAGCTACATATAATGAAACACAAGATGTGGCAGATTTAATAAAATTAGGGAATTTGTAAAGATTCTGGCAATTGGAAAGGGTGATGAAATTTAGGTTTGGTGTATGGAATCCTTCATCTGGGAAAGAATTGAATCCTACACAGTCTAGGAGTCCTAAAGACTCCAATGCAAGATCACCCGTATATGTCCCTGTAACATTAAAAGATAAAAAATTGGGACAAACCCTTATAGTAAGATCTTTGAGTTTCGGAAAAAAATCTAAAGACAAGGTAGTGAGGGAATCACAACTGTCCGTAATGGTCAAAGTGTGAATAGAGAAAAGCTTCTGTCTTGATTCTAATGATGGGAGCAATTCAAAATTTCTACAATTACGTATGTAAAGTTTAGTCAAGGACGCAGGGTAAGGGATGGATCTTAGAGAAGAACAATCGATCAATTCCAACTCTTTAAGAAAGTTTAATCCATCAAGCAAATCATTTGGAAGGACATCCAATGATTCACACCCATTGATTGTTAGGCTTTGCAAGTTGTGCGGCAAAGACAACAATTGTGATGCATTAGAAACAGTTAATGTTTCAAAGAAAAATTCATATACAGAATTTTGGATGGGCGGAGTTTCTTCCCTTGTGTGAGTTATTCTCATGCCAGGTGCATTAGTAAGACCAGTAGCTTCTGTATTGACTGGAATGTCAGCCTTAACCAATGAAGAATGTAGCTTTGTTTCTTGTTTGATGCTAGGAACATCAACTTCAACTTGATGGTTGGCCTGTTGTTTTGGCAGCCTGTTTCTTGATAATGTCATTCCTATCTTTTTATCCCAAGATGCAGGGTTGGTGCTGCATATTTTTAGGCCCAAGGTGGACTCAAAAACAAGGCCTTTAAAAAAATAAAATTAGTACACTATTTTTTATCACTAACTAATACTTAAGCATGCCAAACAAATATTTCAGAACTATATAACAAGTTAAAAACTGAGACCGCTTAATTTTCGAGGCCCTGGCGAAGCGTCGTGTGACGCCCGTGCCAAAATGCAATCAACTTGCATACTAATAGCAACATCAGAAGGTCAAAGTTAACAATTAGAAAAGATAATAAATTGGCGGAACCACCTACCTTTCATGTCACCTCCAACAGCACATTGGCCCATCTCTTTCTCCTTGCCTCTGTAAGGTAATACATAACAAGTGTCAAGTACACTCAACATAACCGATAAACAGGTGACCTGGAATTATTTCACAATCCTAATCAACCAAACCAACAATTCTATAAAAAAACATGTGTAAATACAATTTTTATTTGTCCTATTTCATAGATCATCAGCGTATATGTTTCACATTATTACATTTGAATATTAAGTATAAAAGAATGCTGCAAAAACCCACAAAGAGAAACTAGTATTACCAGAACAACTGAACAATATATATTCAAAAAAAAAAATACTAACGCGACATCTCCATGTGAACCAGTATCATCATGTATGCCATGAAGAGTGTTATCCCTGGCTGGTGGTGTTGCCATTGCCTGGAGAGAAGATATAGAATAAACAGAACCAAAAAAGGTAAAAATATTATCATATAGAATTGAAGAATTTCAAAATGCAAACAAACAAAAAATAAAATACAATAGAAGATGAACAAAATACAAAGAATCTGACACCGCGGAGATTAAGGTCATTTTGGATCGGGGTAAAGGATGAAATGAAATGGTTATTACTTAGATTCCATTACTTGTTTTTGTAGAAAATGAATGGAAATGAAACCCATTTTATCCCATAACTCCTCCAATTTGGAATCTATGCAATCGATTGGAGCTTTATAATTAAAATACTATCTCATACCCCTATTGTGCAATCGATTTTTTTTCTTCATCGTCATGTATGTCAAGAAAAGTGTTGTCTAGAGAACAGATATAGAATAAACAAACCCAGATATTAAGACAAACTCACCCTCTTCGCATAGAACAATAATCCGCGCGAGTCAGAGTCCTCCCGTGACCGCCTTCTTGGTGTTTGTTTGCTCTAACGAGAAAAGATTGAGATATTAAGATTTCTGCTATTGGATGGAAAGAAAACGTCAAACACAGCAAGGAAAACAAATAGAACCAGGGTCTCACGGTTTATACCGTTTAATTTGGATCGATTTTTAGATATCTAACACATACAATAAAAACTCTTTAAATTAATACTCATTAAATTAATAAACTCTTTAAAATAATAAAGTTGTTCGGTCTCAACTTGGGCTTGTGTAAAAAATTGAAAAATTCGATAAAATAATAATTTTTCGGGAGATTCTTTTGTAATTTTCGATCCCAAAAAAAATCATAAATTAATAATTCATAGAAACTGAAAAAACTAATAAGATAATTATATTTTGAGAGATCCCTTTATAATTACTAGCCGCCGTGCCCGTTTGTGTAATCAATATTCTTTTTTTTTCTTTATGTGTGATCGGTATTCTGTATTGTGCAAATATAAATAATTACTTAATTTCTTTTTTATTAGACTTTGTTAATTGATAACTATGTAACCTCCTTTTTTTGTTATGGTTAGTTATTAAGAAGAAAAAATATATTTTATTTTTACTATAAAAAATTGAAAATCTACTTTTATGTAGATGTTGTGCTTAGTTATTAAGAAGAAAAAAAAATTATTTACTAAAAAAAACTGAAAATCTATTTTTATGTGAAAGTTATTTTTTAAGGGTAAAATTGGAATAACAAAAAAGCCATCCAAAAATTTGAATCCCCTTTATATATTAGTATTAGTTTATATATTAGTATTAGTATAGATGCAATCCAAATCAGCAAAGTCAAAGCAACCGTTGGAGGACAATCTCAATGAATGCATAGCATTAATCCATGGAATCAAATAATTTCCATATAATATTTTAATGACATTTTCCATTTGTATTATTACCGTTAACTATACTCAGTTATATACAGTATCAGTATGTATAGCATCTATCATACATGAACACATATAATGTAATGTATCTTTTAAGATTATCAGAAAGGCATGCAACAGCGGAACACAATAACTAATTCGCCTTAAATGGTCAGCAAAATAAACTTGATAGGATGTGGGATAGAATGCTTCAGCATTTTCGCAAACTACTCCCCCTACACACATGCATGGGATGTTGGAGCATCGTCTCCAACATCTCCCCCTGCATAACACAAATCAGCTCCCCCTCAACACCTGCATATATCAGATCACAGCCACACAGCTACATACTCCATCCAACTAACTACAAGCATATCAATACCAAACAGCAGACTAAACATAACATAACCAACATTTACTCCCCCTTTTTGCCACAAATTTGACAAATTAGCACATAAGATAAGTAACCAAAACAGTGTAGCAGCAGAGTAGACCACAAAGTACTTACTAATATTGTAGACCATATGCACTGAAGAGTGCTCAAATATTCAGGGCAAGGCCCAGAATCAGAATAGTAACAACAAATCGGATGTCTGCCAAGGCAAGGCCACAGATGCTGAGACATCTGGCACAACATTCGACTCATGTAGAGTTTCCTTGAGTGAACCAATAACAGTATCAACAACCTTTGTAGGTGACATATTGACACATTCAATATCAACATTCAAACTAGGTTGTCCTAGAGTTTCATCATATTTAGGCTTTACTAATGGCCTGGTTTCAGTACCAAAAGGGACATAAATCGAGGAAGAGGGAGACTCACTTACATGCATAAATGTTCCTTTCTTCACAGTAGAAGTTTTATTTTTCTTTGCGGTAATTACTGGAACAGTAGTAATGGGAGTTGCCTTAGTGATTAAGATAGAGGAGCCATCTTTGGGTTTCCATTCCTTCTTCACATTTATCACTTCAGGTGCAGGCTTTGCTTGCTGATACGGCTCGGGATACCCATACAACTTGAAACAGAAAGGCCTTATATGTCCCTTCTTACCACAATGGTGACATACCCACCTTCGATATCTCCTCTGACTTTTAGGTCTGTTGTGTACGTGAGGTGTTGGATCAAGAGCAAATTTTGGAACAGGGTAAGCTTTAGAATGTTGAGTAGGATGCTTCAGCATCTTCTTCCCCGTACAAGGATCAAAAACATCTTCAGCTGATGTAAACTTGGTTTCAGGATTCAGTTGATACTGGTTCAAACTTGAATAGTTGTACCCAATAGATCTCAACTTCCCACTTGGTACATTGTCCAGAATTTCTTCAAGAAGATTTGTTCCCGAGTTCAGCTGACTTACACGTTTCCTTAGATCATCCATTTGAACATTTACTTGGATGACTTTTTCTTCAGCTTGTGTAGCCTTTTCAACCTGTATGTTTACTTCAGCTTGAAGTTTGTTAATAGTCTTTTTCTGCTTCTCAAGAATTCTACACATTTCTTCATACCTTGTAAGTAGTTCTTTGTAGGTGCTAGCAAGCTCATCAAAAGTTATGTCTTCATTACAAGAATCTTCATCAGATTCATATCTACCAGTGAATGCTGCAATATGCTCAACAGTTTCATCATCAGGTTCACCTTTTCTCTGAACATTACCGTTTTTACTAATGTTGTTCTTCATTTCAGATCTTTCATTTATATATAATTCAAAGGTTTGAAGTGATCCAATAAGCTCATCCACTTTCATGCTCGAGATATCTTGAGCTTCTTCAATGGCTGTAACTTTCATGTTGAATTTCCTAGGTAGAGACCTGAGAATTTTTCTCACAAGCTTTTCTTCAGGGATCTTTTCACCAAGTGAATCAAATGAGTTGGCAAAATCAATCACGTTCATATGAAAATCACGTACACTTTCATCTTCCTTCATTCTGAGGTTCTCAAACTTAGTGGTTAAAAGTTGGAGCCTTGACATCTTTACCTTAGGTGTCCCTTCATGAGTAGTCTTGAGAATTTCCCAAGCATCTTTTGCCACAGTGCATTGCTTGATCAGCCTGAATATGTATTTGTCCACTCCACTAAATAAAGCATTTAAGGCTTTGTTGTTTGCAAGAGCCAACTCATCTTCTTTCTTAGACCAGTTCTCTTCTGGCTTTAATTCGGTTGTGCCCCTCATCACAGGGTGTTCCCAACCTTTGATAACTGCTTTCCAAGTTTGGCTATCCATAGATTTTAGAAAGTCCATCATACGCGACTTCCAGTAATCATAGTTGGTGCCATCTAAAAGTGGTGGTCTGCCCACAGACCCTCCTTCCATGTCCATAGTACCAGAAAATAACTTCCCTGGAGCTCACCCAAATATGTTAGGGTGCCTGCTCTGATGCCAATTAAAATTCCTGGCACGCTATATACGATGCTCTACCGGATGCTCCAGCAATCTATCCGGTCTCGCGAGTAACGAAATAAAACAAGTAAATAAACAAATAAAGGAGACAGGATATTTGTTAACCCAGTTCGGCGCAAACAGCAACCTACGTCTGGGGGATACCAATCCAGGAAGGAATATCATTATAATAGTCCTAGTTCTAAGTCTACAGCAAACCACCCGTTTACAACTTAAAACCTAGGCTCTACCAATGACTCTTCTACCTAGGAACTCCTAGATATGAGATCCCATCTCACTCCCTTACAACCTTAACATCAGCAAGGATTTCAATACACAAAGGAAAACAAGATTTGGAGACACACTCCTAAAACTACACACTCGTACCTAAAGGCTTAGAGTGCTAGACACACCAAAGGTCCTAACTCCGTACTTCAAAGCTTAGGAGAAGGATCACACAATTACAACTTAAGAACACGTCCTAAGCTTGCATCAAGGTGACACAAGAAAGGCTCACAAAGTACAAAACACACGCAAAAATCTAGATCTAGACTTAAGCACAACAATGGCGTGAACAACTGACTTGATTAGAGTTTTGCAGCTCCTTTTAAAATACTTCCAACAGATCAGAATCTTCCTTGGTCCAGAAATGCAAAGGCTTGATTTGTTTGACCAAGCAATAACTCCATATTAATTAAAAGAGATTCTCTAATAATATGTTCTTCAAAGAGATCCTTATCAGAAATATTCTTGACCAGGATCTGAAGTATTAAACAACCTTCCTTATATAAAAGCCTATCAAACGCGCCATGCAAGATTCATGAAAGAGAAACAAAACATTCCATAAATAACTTTTGTCATGAGCGCTCCTCCTGAGCAATCTCAATGCTCTACACATTGCCTGGGGCATCGGATCGCACATCTTGTTCAAAGTTTATTTACCAAAAATGCAGCCAATAATCAAAGACTCAACAATTCTTGTTACTATTTTCGGTTTTGTTTTGTTTTGATTTTTTACTTTTATTTCTATTTGGGGTTTGTTTGTTGACTTTTTTTATTTATAAATAAATGTTGAGACTTTATTATGGATGCATTGTTTGCTTTGTGTGTGATTTGATATTATTATTTACTCATCGGATTAGGTGTGTCTCCGTGTCAGACACCGACACTTGTGATTACATTGATTATTTTATCAAATTACATGTTTGTGCTTCATAGGCATTGACACAACTTCAGAACTTTGGTACCATCTTAGAATTTTGGGTTTAGCCTAGCATAACCCTACAAAATAGGCTTGTAAACTGAAAATTGTCTCTTCTTATAAACCCATGTTCAATCAATCTCATATCTAATGCGAGACTCTTAACAGTATCTGACATGTGTAGCATTAGTGTTAGATTCCGTCTCGACAAATGGGAATATGGTTATATTCAATACAATAACTCTCATTTTGTCAAATTATTATCGGTGTCAATATGTCAGTGTCTATTGTTTGTGTACGTGTTTGTGTTTCATAGATCATATATGATGTGAAAATGAGATTGTGAAAACTATAGGTAGTGGAGAAACTATTAGGAAGTCCTCTTAGTCTTACTGTAGTTAGCAATCAGTCTTCAGTTTTCGGTCATTCTCTTCTTCTGGGATATGTTAAATAGATTGATAATCTCTATGTATGATAAAGGTGCCTGGTAATCCTGGATACTTCTTAACCACTTTTGTGCTTTAGCTGCCTAGGTATGTCATGCTTAGTCATATTTTGGTATCTCACATTCCTCCTTTGCCTAAGCATTTCTTTAATTGTTGTAATAAGGTAATTAAGAATAATCAAGGAGGCAAATGGAGCTTGATTCTCAGTTGAAAGAGTGTGTTGTTTGTCTGTTAAGTGGCCTCTTAGTTTGGCAATACCAACCAATTAGCAGTGTCCATCTGATATCTGTGTTTTTTGTCATCATTTTTAGCTTGGATTTAGGTTTGTATGGAAAATAATGTATAAAGAATTGTTGATACTTGATATATTCTCTTGTTTATTGAACTTTGGGAAGATAAATGGTTTTCTCTTCACATTATGTATGCTTTTTTATTGCAGGGGTGCTTGTTTCCTTCCTGAGGATATTTACAAAAGCTGTTTACACACAAGATGTCTACGGTCTGCAAAAGAGTGCAAATCTCTATTTTGCTGTATCAATTGTGATTATGTTCATATGCATGGTTTTGTACAATCTAGCACACAAACTTCCCATTACGAAGTACTATGATGAAGTTAAGATTCAGGCCGTTGCTGCGGAGGAAGACAATGGTCCTCTGACTGGATTTGTATGGAGATCAACTGTATGGGATACCGTGGGAACAATCAAGTGGTATGGGTTTGGCATCATGATCATTTATGTTGTGACGCTTGCAATATTTCCGGGTTACATTACAGAGGATGTCCACTCTCAACTTCTTAAGGATTGGTATCCAATTCTTCTTATTACTTGCTTTAATGTGTTCGACCTTGTTGGAAAATCACTTACTGCAGTATACCTCCTAGAGAATGCAAAAATCGCTATAGGAAGTTGCATAGCAAGACTGATGTTTTTCCCTCTCTTCTTAGGATGTTTACACGGTCCGAAATTCTTCCGGACAGAGATTCCTGTGATAATACTGACTTGTATTTTAGGGCTTACAAATGGATACCTGACGGGTGTGCTGATGATTTTGGCACCTAAAACCGTAAAGTTGCAGCATGCAGAGACTGCAGGGATTGTGAGTGTCTTGTTCTTAGTTTTTGGTCTGGCTGCTGGATCTATTATAGCTTGGTTTTGGGTCATCTGATCTAAAAAATCTGTATATAGCTTGATTTTGGCACGCAAAAATCTGTATTGTGCCTTTATTCAACCAGAAGTTAAATCTGGTATTGTTTCCTTAATTTGTTTCTCGAACACGTGAACATTTGTAAGTTACCTTTGAAATGTATATAGGGAGAACTCTGTCTCTTTCTTAACTGTAAAATCACTTTTACAGGAACCGTGCTGGTCCCTTTATTTTTGTTCTATTCATGGTTTGCTAATAGATGTGAAAACAAAACTTAAAGCCTAGGGTTCGAACCAACATATCGGTTTGGAAAAACGGGTATATTTTTGAAATGTAAAGTAAATCAAACAAAAATAATGAAACAATCTTGTCCAACTTTTTTGATTCTTCACCTTTAAAATTGCAGCTGCTTCTCTGGTGAGCACACTGCCATACAACTAGAGAAGTTACTAGTATTATGAAAGAGTGAATGTGCATGAAATATCATTTCCCTTGATCAATTGATGAGAGTACAAGAGTTATTTATAGTACATGTATCATGTATGTGATCTACTATAGCATATTGTGTACATTATTGTAGATGATTGTAGCTTGTGCTCTAAGTAACTACTCAAACTGAGACTTTAACTAACTTCACTAGTCTCCTTCTGTCTCTCTTTAACCTCTTGGTGTAATAGCTAGACTCTAGAAAAAAAAATAAGCATATACTGTCAACTCACATTCAAATCAGTAATATAACATCATAGAAAAACTTATATATTGAAATGACACTGTCAATTTGCAAACAAAAGTTGAGCTCTGTACATCTCAAGAAACTTAGCGTATATAATGTATCCAATGGATGAATTTTAGGACGCTCGATATTTAGTCAGATTGAATGAGAGAGTTCTCGAACAGCCTCTTTCAGAGTCCCTATAAACCCCAACTAACACTTCAGCTTTGTTGTAGATGCTGTCTTTCTGTGATATCCGATGCCTTCAAATTTGGTGTTGTTCTTTCGATATCAGACTTCAATGCATCCATTTTTTGCTTAAATTCTACCTCTATTTTATCCTTGTCAGAGTGACTCCTATTTTTTAGTCTCCTACTGAGCTTACCAAAGTCAAAAACTGGACCTGTCGTTGAGCTACCGGTATCCATAGGATCTGATATGATTGGAAGACTAATCTGCTCAAGTTCACACTTCTCTAATATTTCATGTTTTTGCTCCATTAACCGCTTATTCTGTGCCTCTTTTGATGCTGCTGCAGAAGCCTTTTCCTTCCATTTATGGATTTCCTTTTCACGATCTTCTGACTTTGATTTCAACTCCATAGCTTCATTCTTCAACTGATTGATATCTTCCGTAGCAGTTTCCGCTGCTAACTTTACTTCAGCCTCTTTGTTCTGTATCCGTTTTAAATCATTCTTTAAAGCACTCATCAAAGATTCCAATTCTTGAATTCGTGAACTCATGTCCCGATTTTGCTCATACTTCAACTGATATTTTAATTTCGAAAGTTGGCTATGGTTCAGCTTCTCCTCTGCTACATTTTGAGCAGTCTTGAGTCGATTTTCTTCATAATCGCAAATGTTTGCAACTCCAACTGACTTGCTGAAGTCTTTGTACATTCCATCAGTGATTTCCTTTATACTCTTAACAACATCTCTTAACTTGTTCAGTTCTAGACTAATACGTTCAATTGTTTTTTTTACGGTCCTCTTTTCACCGTTCAATTCTAAAAGCTTTTCTTCAATGCTTTTCTTTTCAATTCATCATAGAGGAGTGCTAGTATCACACTCTCTAACACACTCCTTTAGACACACTCCAATCTATTAGTGCCACATCATCCATTTTATTATTTTTTACCTTGTAACCGGATGAACCAGTTGGAGAGTTGTTTTTACCTTTTCATTTTCTTTTTGATATATTTTATTATTTAAATTGTAAATTTTTCATCTTCCACCTGCATGTTCTCTTTCAAATTGCAGATTGTTATCCTGTAACTTTTACCTTCCACAAACCAGCAACAACAAGCAAAGCCCCAATCAATTGTAGAACTACAAGAGAACTATCAGAACGTGGAAACGTGCTTTTGTGTGGAAATAATCTATTAAGTTTTCATTTCAACAGCACAACAATTAATTGGAACACGAAAGAGACTTTCTCTTCCTCAACCTCAGAACCTTCTTCTTCCAATCCTCAACAATCCCAAATGGAGTTTTCTTTTAAATATCAGAATAATTTAGAATCAATTGAATTGTAAAATAATAGTAAAGAAAAGAACTTGTATATCAATGCCCAACAAACAAATGAATATCCAGTAAATCAATAGAAATCGATTCCGTTCGAACGCAACTGTAGCAACGACAACCAAATCTCACGACAAGAACGATGAAACAAAAACTATACGTAATAGAGAAATATAAAGTAGATCTGTTCTTCACTCTCCACATAGACGAAAGTGATCGCCAGAGCTTGTGGCAAATCTAGAGACCACGGCCATGGGAGATGATTGGAGCTTGAGAAGGCGAGTAGAGAAAACAAATTTTTAATTTTTTTAATGAAAAAAAAAGAAAACAAATAATTTAAATGAAAAAATAAAAAATAAGAAGAGAAGTTACTGAACTTGCTTAACCGGTTAAAATTTTGGCCTCCTCAAGATCTTCACAAACAAGAGTGTTCCCAACAGCAAAGAGGATTGCCTTCTCCAAGTAAGGATCAAATTGAATCATATCAAAAACCAGTTTTGTTGCACCCCCTAACGAACGTAATCTTTCAATTATTTGCTTCACACGGATAGATTTAGAGGAACAAATGTCCGGGGAGGAAGCTTCAGCCGTTTTAAACAACCGATGCATTCCTTCGCGGTTTTTTCATCCTCAACAACAACTGCATCCATTAATTTACCCATAGCAACAGTAACGGCTAAGTTATACTTCTTCTGCGTTGGTCTACAAAGATCAGTCATGTGACCATGGACTCCTTGAAACAAGCATTTCAGTTTGGCCACAGCATCAGAAAATCTAGCATCTCTCTCATTTTCATATCTGTCAACCTTCAATTCATGTAGTTCATTTTCTACATCATCAATTTTTATCTTCAATTCAGCATATTTTCTCTCGAAATCACTTTGTTTTTCCTTCATTGCAGGCAGTTCTGTCATCTTCAAGTTCTTAAGGGCCTCTTCAAGTTCTGTCACTTTGTTTTTCCTTTCTCGCATCTGTTTTTCCTTTGAATCCAGCTCAGAATACCGGTTTTCTAATTGTTGAAGATTTTCTTCCAAATAATTTTGAGCTTCAATATCAGCATGTTGCAGCCTATCAAAAAGTTCTTTTTCCTCTCTAAGATTTGCGGTTTTCATCCCAACTTCCGCTTTTATTCTAAAATATTCTTCCAAGTCATTGCCAGCTAACTTAATCTGACCGCCAACATTTCGACCCTTTTCCTCAAGGTCTTCGATTTTCGCTATAAGATCCTTAATTCCAGTCTGTAGCATTGCTATATCATCAGCATGCCTTCTTCGTTCTTCCCTTTTTTTCCCAAGCTCGTTCTTCGCCTTTTCAATTTTAGAATCGATAAGACAAATTTCCTCCTTTAACTCAAGTTTGTTGCCTTTCTCAATTATTTTCTTTTCAAGTTGCACAATATCCTTAAGATATTGGCTTGTTCTTTTTTCTTTTTCTCTGCTTCATGTTTAAACTTTTTTACTTCCACAAGTTCCTCAGTTGTTTTAACAATATTGTTTTCTATGCAGGGGCCGAGTTCGAACCCCAAAAACTTCACATGAAATTTCTAGTCACTAGACTATCTAACGAGAAAAAACGTCATGCCATAATATCATTTTTATAGATTAATTCCTAAAACATCTCAAATATCTATATAACGTGAATTAATTGAATGTATGTGAAAAAATTTATATTATCGGTATATAGAGATTAAATCCAAATTCAAATTTCCCGACAAATTAGCAAAAGAAGCAATAAGAAAAATACATTTATCATATATTTACTCATACATTTATTATTGTTGACCTTTCTCTTCTCAATAATTGAATTAATTAAATAAGATATGATCCACTTGTGCAATATTTTGTTTACTAGAGTCAAAAACTTTAGACACATTTCATTCCTACAATACAAACATGGTGAAAGTACAATACAGCAACAACAGCACTGTTGTAACAGCAGAATCCACCATTCCTCTTCTACCTTCAGATTCATCAACAAACAAACCACCAAAAGACAAATGGCACTTAGCATATATAATCTACTTCACACTTGGCATAGGTTACTTGTTCCAATGGAATGCATTCATCACAGCCGTTGATTATTTCTCTTATCTTTATCCTAATGCCAATGTTGACCGAATCTTTGCTCTAGTTTCTTCACTAGCTAGTTTTATTGGTCTCATCCTCATCATCCTTAATGGACATAAATCTTATGCTTATGCTAGGATCAATGTTGGATTAGCTTTGTTTATTGTTTCACTCCTTGTTGTTCCTTTACTTGATGCTGTTTATGTTAAGGGTCGTGTTGGGTTGTATAATGGATTTTATGTTACTGTTGCTGTTGTTTGTGTTTCTGGTTTGGCTAATGCTTTGGTTCAGGGATCTATTCTTGGGTCTGCTGGTGAGTTTCCGGAGAGGTACACACAGGCTGTCATCGTTGGAAGTGCTGCTTCTGGTATTGCATATAATTTCACTTAGTTGTTTATAAAAATTGAGACTTTATAGAGACATTGTTTGCTTTGTGTGTGATTTGGCAGAGCCAAAAAATTTGTAAAGTCTGGGCAAAATCTCAATTTTACACTGAAAAATCCGAGTTTTAAACAAAATATCTCAGTTTTTCCCTAAATTAATCCCTAAAAAAATTCATTTTTGCCACAAATTAACCCCTAAAATACCAAAGAATTTCGGCCGAGCCCGGGCAAGTGCCCGGGCTAGTCGGGCCTTGGCTCCGCCACTGTGTGATTTGTATTTTGTTATCATTATATAATTAGTCCACACTCTTCTAATTGAAGGCATGTCAAATTTTTGACATGTGTCGGTGTCAGACAAACACCACCAGATGTGATTACTCTCAATTATGTCATTTTCTCAAATAATTACTAGTGTCGATGTGTACGTCATTGTGCAGAGTTGGTGTATTGTCGAATGTTTGTGGTATATTGGTGTTTTATAGCTTCAGATTGAAGGAGTGTTTGGTGTCTTGATATCGGCACAAACACAACAATGATATATGCCGTGGTTATATTCAATTATTTCTATTTTTTAAAATTATTTCTGGTGTCTACATATCAGTATCAACATCATGTTTGATGATTGTTTATGTGTTGGGGCCTCATAGATCATATAAGATGTGTGAAACCAATTAGGTATTGTTATTGTAATCAGCTTTTGGTCATTCCCTTATGGGATGTGTTAGATGTTGATAATAGATTCATACTGTGTGTGTGATAAAGGTACTTATGAATAATTATGATGGTAATTATGATAAATCTAGGAGACAAAATTGAGCCTATTTTTGAGTTGAAACTTTATGTTCTTTGTTGTAAAGTGACCTCTTACTTTGGCAATGCTGACCAATTAGACAAAATCCATTCTGATATCATGTTTTCGTTTTTCCTGTTTAAAACCTTGAGCCAATTCTTAATACTCTTGAATTAGGTTTGTATGGAAATCAACACAGCGCTCTGACCTCTCTCTTAATCCCTTAGCCGCCGCCTAACCCTAACCCTCTCAATCCAAACTCAAATATCACGATGTAAGCATTCCGGTGGTGGTGTGACGAGTTTTTTGCTCCGCACCACCGTTTTGAGCCACGTTTAAGCCGTTAACCCCTTCTTCTCCGGCAGCCACCGTAGATCTCGATCTTCCCGTCTCTGTCGTGGTTGCCTTTCTATCTTGCGGTCGTCGTCGTTGCAAGGGTCGAAATGGTTGGTTTCAGCCTTGTCGATTAACTCTCCTCCTTCGTCGGCTTCTGGGTGGATGGTGGTGCTTCTTGGGTTGGCCGTGCTTCTTGTTGGCTTTTCCTTCTCCAGCTTGCCTTGGACTGGTTTGTAGTTGGTGTTTCCTGTGTTTTTCTGATTCTTGCCCAGATTTGTTGAAATCTGCAGATGCAGAGGTTCCATCACTACAACGGCGGATTTGGGGTGGTTTTCACTGTGGTTTTGTTTTTTCTGCTCTGTTATTTATTTTTCCCTTTTGTGTGTACTGTTTTTATTTTCTTTTGTAATGTTTGTTGTTCAGCTTTATGTTTTGTGTTCTTGATCGGAGATTGGGTGGTGATTTCAGGTCCTCCTAGTTTGGTTTCGTAAACCTGTTTGGGTTGGTTCTATTAACCCGCAAGGGTTTGGTTCTTTAACGGGTTGCACTTATCCCTCGATCTGAGTGCCACCCGTCGTTTGCTCGAAAGAGCTTTTTGCCTGCTGCTGCTTTGCTCAGGGGCTGTTGGCACGTGGGTCATGTTCCGTGTTGGCGGATGATTCATTCGCCAAGTTTTAGTCCCTTTTGATCTTTGCCAATGTGGTTACTCTTCATCTTTTTTTGTAACTTGGTTTCGCGCCCGTACGCGGGTTCGCTGGGTTGCGCTTGTGATGAGTGTCTGTATTGGTAGGATTGATTAGGGTTGTTTGTTGTTTCACTTTATATTGTAACTGGGTAAGGTCTAATGTCCCCCCGGTCTCTGTATCTCTCTTTGTTTCTATTTATTATAATTTTCGTTTGGCTAAAAAAAAAAAAAAAAAAAAGTTTAAGTAGTTATTGATACTTGTTATGCTCCTTTATTTAGTGAACTTGGGAAAGGTAAATGGGTTTTCTCTTCAAATTATGTATGTTTTTTTATTTCAGGGGTGCTCGTATCTTTCTTGAGGATATTTACGAAAGTTGTTTACACACAAGATGCCTCTGGCTTGCAAAAGAGTGCAAATCTCTACTTTGCTTCATCAATTGTGATTATGTTCATATGCTGGTTTTGTACCTCCTAGAGAATGCAAAAATTGCTATAGGTTGTTGCATAGCAAGACTGTTGTTTTTCCCTCTCTTCTTAGGATGCTTGCACGGTCCGAATTTCTTTCGGACAGAGATTCCAGTGACAATATTGACTTGTCTCTTAGGGCTTACAAATGGATACTTGACCAGTGTGTTGATGATTTTGGCACCTAAAGCTGTGAAGTTGCATCATGCAGAGACTGCAGGGATTGTGAGGGTCTTGTTCTTAGCTTTTGGTCTTGCTGCCGGATCTATTATAGCTTGGTTTTGGGTCATCTGACTCCAAAAACTACATGTATTGTGGCTTTACTCGACCGCAAAAGTCAAATTGGGACAGGTTTAATTAATTTGTAAGCTTGGAAAATGTGAAAAGATGTATATGAAGGACTAATTTTCTACTATGTTTATGTTTATATGAAATATGAAATTGAAAATGCTTGTTGGAATTTTCTGTTCGAGGTTCTACTGATTGGCACAATTTTTATTTTTGCTAAATGATTGAATGTAATTCACTTAATGAGTTGAATGTGTGAACTTCAATCTCTTGCACAACTTAGAGGTTTGATGTAATTTTTTAAGGAAATTACATATGAATTAACAAATATATAAGTTCATCTGTAGGGCGACTGTTATATAGTCATCCTACCCTAGTTAAGGATATCCTATTCAAAATGCATCCTACCCCTTCTTCAATTGTAACAGTTGCATATGAAAGATTGCCTAAATTACCAATCATCAGTTTATTTGAAAGTGTTATAAAATAATCAACCATGTGGCGAAGACGCGTATAATGCTGCTAAACAGATCTAACACTCCGGCGCACAAATCACAAAACACTACTGTCAAAAAAATAAGTATAAAAAACAATATGGAATCATCATCTTATTTGACAGCAATTAGCCACAAGACTATTACAATTAGGTAAATATCCCTTCCACTCATAAAATATTTATATTCATCAAACTAATTGCACTATGCCAACAACTCGGTACCATTTTAAGAGCAGGTTATTGATTATATTATTGCTAACAAAACATGTCAATTGCGAATAACAAAATAAAACAAATGAAGAAAGAGAAGTTCATGACAGAATTATACATGTTAAGCAAAGAAAGAGTTTTAGTATATGTTTCAACTTTCAAGTTTGAGTACCATAGCAGATCACATATACTTATAAGCAAAGAATTATACATGCTTATAAACAAGAATAACATGGAAAATATAAAAACACAAGAAAACTAAAAGTTTTGTAGTAAAAAGTCACTCCTCCTCTAAGAACATATAATATACAGTCTTAAGTCTCCTGCTTATCTTCACCTTCGCAAGATAGAGAAAATAAACTAACATAGTTGTGTAGAGAAAATGAACAGAGGTATCGTAGAGAGGTAATGCAAGAAATACTGTCATGAACTAACAGTTGTGTAGAGAAGATGAACTTTAGAGTAATCAGTTATTCATTTAATGTCAGAATCACAGGGGAAAAAAAATACATATAACATAATACATAAGTAACAATTTTTTTTACCTAGTTAAGGTGTTTTAGTACAAAAACCCAAACACTTATCTTTTTTTATCACTAATATCTATAAGATGGATAACCTCTCGAAGGGTCACAAGCTCTCTCATGATCAATTATTATAAGTTCGATATGAGCCACCATGTCCCAGTACTTTCCTGTTCTGGGTTTAAGCTTTGGAGTCAACATTGGACATTCATTTACAAAGAAACAAATTAGTGTGGAAGGAAGGCCCTGCTTAGGCAAGTGCTCCAACACATCGCAAGAATCAATATCAAGTTTACGAAGAGCATTCAGGTGTTGAAACCCCTTGTCGTCCAGCTTTCTAAGGCTCTTTAAATTGACGATGCATAGAGACGTGATGGTTTTGGGAAGCAGCTTCTCCTCTGGAAATGACTCAATGCCTATACATCCACCTTTAATACAAAAATATGTGAGAGACTTGAGATTTTCCAATCCCCAATCCTTTTGTGATGTAAGCTTGTCACAATATCCAATAGAGAGGAAAGTTAAGTTTGAAGGCAAACCCCCATTTGAAAAGGATTTAATATGCGGGCATCTAGCTACATATAATGAAACACAAGATGTGGCAGATTTAATAAAATTAGGGAATTTGTAAAGATTCTGGCAATTGGAAAGGGTGATGAAATTTAGGTTTGGTGTATGGAATCCTTCATCTGGGAAAGAATTGAATCCTACACAGTCTAGGAGTCCTAAAGACTCCAATGCAAGATCACCCGTATATGTCCCTGTAACATTAAAAGATAAAAAATTGGGACAAACCCTTATAGTAAGATCTTTGAGTTTCGGAAAAAAATCTAAAGACAAGGTAGTGAGGGAATCACAACTGTCATTAATGGTCAAAGTGTGAATAGAGAAAAGCTTCTGTCTTGATTCTAATGATGGGAGCAATTCAAAATTTCTACAATTACGTATGTAAAGTTTAGTCAAGGACGCAGGGTAAGGGATGGATCTTAGAGAAGAACAATCGATCAATTCCAACTCTTTAAGAAAGTTTAATCCATCAAGCAAATCATTTGGAAGGACATCCAATGATTCACACCCATTGATTGTTAGGCTTTGCAAGTTGTGCGGCAAAGACAACAATTGTGATGCATTAGAAACAGTTAATGTTTCAAAGAAAAATTCATATACAGAATTTTGGATGGGAGGAGTTTCTTCCCTTGTGTGAGTTATTCTCATGCCAGGTGCATTAGTAAGACCAGTAGCTTCTGTATTGACTGGAATGTCAGCCTTAACCAATGAAGAATGTAGCTTTGTTTCTTGTTTGATGCTAGGAACATCAACTTCAACTTGATGGTTGGCCTGTTGTTTTGGCAGCCTGTTTCTTGATAATGCCATTCCTATCTTTTTATCCCAAGATGCAGGGTTGGTGCTGCATATTTTTAGGCCCAAGGTGGACTCAAAAACAAGGCCTTTAAAAAAATAAAATTAGTACACTATTTTTTATCACTAACTAATACTTAAGCATGCCAAACAAATATTTCAGAACTATATAACAAGTTAAAAACTGAGACCGCTTAATTTTCGAGGCCCTGGCGAAGCGTCGTGTGACGCCCGTGCCAAAATGCAATCAACTTGCATACTAATAGCAACATCAGAAGGTCAAAGTTAACAATTAGAAAAGATAATAAATTGGCGGAACCACCTACCTTTCATGTCACCTCCAACAGCACATTGGCCCATCTCTTTCTCCTTGCCTCTGTAAGGTAATACATAACAAGTGTCAAGTACACTCAACATAACCGATAAACAGGTGACCTGGAATTATTTCACAATCCTAATCAACCAAACCAACAATTCTATAAAAAAACATGTGTAAATACAATTTTTATTTGTCCTATTTCATAGATCATCAGCGTATATGTTTCACATTATTACATTTGAATATTAAGTATAAAAGAATGCTGCAAAAACCCACAAAGAGAAACTAGTATTACCAGAACAACTGAACAATATATATTCAAAAAAAAAAATACTAACGCGACATCTCCATGTGAACCAGTATCATCATGTATGCCATGAAGAGTGTTATCCCTGGCTGGTGGTGTTGCCATTGCCTGGAGAGAAGATATAGAATAAACAGAACCAAAAAAGGTAAAAATATTATCATATAGAATTGAAGAATTTCAAAATGCAAACAAACAAAAAATAAAATACAATAGAAGATGAACAAAATACAAAGAATCTGACACCGCGGAGATTAAGGTCATTTTGGATCGGGGTAAAGGATGAAATGAAATGGTTATTACTTAGATTCCATTACTTGTTTTTGTAGAAAATGAATGGAAATGAAACCCATTTTATCCCATAACTCCTCCAATTTGGAATCTATGCAATCGATTGGAGCTTTATAATTAAAATACTATCTCATACCCCTATTGTGCAATCGATTTTTTTTCTTCATCGTCATGTATGTCAAGAAAAGTGTTGTCTAGAGAACAGATATAGAATAAACAAACCCAGATATTAAGACAAACTCACCCTCTTCGCATAGAACAATAATCCGCGCGAGTCAGAGTCCTCCCGTGACCGCCTTCTTGGTGTTTGTTTGCTCTAACGAGAAAAGATTGAGATATTAAGATTTCTGCTATTGGATGGAAAGAAAACGTCAAACACAGCAAGGAAAACAAATAGAACCAGGGTCTCACTCACGGTTTGGATCAATTTTTGACTCAAAAACTCATCCGATTCAAATATAAATTTATTCGCCAATCGGGTTGGTTTTGGATGATAAATAAATAAAAAAATTGATCTCATTCAATCCAATTTTATACCGTTTAATTTGGATCGATTTTTAGATATCTAACACATACAATAAAAACTCTTTAAATTAATACTCATTAAATTAATAAACTCTTTAAAATAATAAAGTTGTCCGGTCTCAACTTGGGCTTGTGTAAAAAATTGAAAAATTCGATAAAATAATAAAATAATAATTTTTTGGGAGATTCTTTTGTAATTTTCGATCCCAAAAAAAATCATAAATTAATAATTCATAGAAACTGAAAAAACTAATAAGATAATAATATTTTGAGAGATCCCTTTATAATTACTAGCCGCCGTGCCCGTTTGTGTAATCAATATTCTTTTTTTTTCTTTATGTGTGATCGGTATTCTGTATTGTGCAAATATAAATAATTACTTAATTTCTTTTTTATTAGACTTTGTTAATTGATAACTATGTAACCTCCTTTTTTTATTATGGTTAGTTATTAAGAAGAAAAAATATATTTTATTTTTACTATAAAAAATTGAAAACCTACTTTTATGTAGATGTTGTGCTTAGTTATTAAGAAGAAAAAAAAATTATTTACTAAAAAAAACTGAAAATCTATTTTTATGTGAAAGTTATTTTTTAAGGGTAAAATTGGAATAACAAAAAAGTCATCCAAAAATTTGAATCCCCTTTATATATTAGTATTAGTATAGATGCAATCCAAATCAGCAAAGTCAAAGCAACCGTTGGAGGACAATCTCAATGAATGCATAGCATTAATCCATGGAATCAAATAATTTCCATATAATATTTTAATGACATTTTCCATTTGTATTATTACCGTTAACTATACTCAGTTATATACAGTATCAGTATGTATAGCATCTATCATACATGAACACATATAGTGGAATAATTCTAAATTTCATTAATTTGTTCCTCTTGTTTACATTAAAAATCGTTATTGATTTCTAATGTATATTATTAAAGTCATTATTGATTTTCAATGCATTAAAAACTCTTTAAATTAATAATTATTAATTTATTGATAAATTAACAACTCTCTAAATTAATAAATTTCTCCAATCCTGACTCTATTGATTTAAAGAGTTTTTACTGTACTTTTAGAATTTCAAAGTACTTTGTAGATTTCTCTCGTTCTGTTCCTTGAGTCATAATCCCTGTCGATCGTCGTACTTTGCTAACATTGAAGATAAAGTTTCGTTAATAAATTCCACTGAAAATTCTTCAAAACCACATTCTTTTAGGTTATTTACTACCATGGAACGCATTCATCACAGCCGTTGATTATTTTTCTTACCTTTACCCACAAGCAAGTGTTGATCGAATCTTTGCTGTTGTTTATATGCTTGTTGGTTTATTTGGTCTTACAATTATTATTCTTTATACACATAAATCTCATGCTTATGTTAGGATTAATTTGGGTCTTGCTCTTTTTGTTGTTTCGTTACTTGTTGTTCCTTTGATTGATGTTTTTTATTGTTAAATGGAGAGTTGGGGTTTATGGTGGGTTTTATGTTACTGCTGCTTCTGTTGCTTTGTCTGGTGTTGCTGATGCTTTGGTTCAAGGTTCTATTGTTGGATCTGCTGGTGAATTGCCTCAGAGATATATGCAAGCTGTCATTGCTGGCACTGCTGCTTCTGGTATTGCATTTCACTTTCTAATTTCATTCTTGAAATTCCTGGCACGCTATATACGATGCTCTACCGGATGCTCCAGCAATCTATCCGGTCTCGCGAGTAACGAAATAAAACAAGTAAATAAGGAGACAGGATATTTGTTAACCCAGTTCGGCGCAAACAGCAACCTACGTCTGGGGGATACCAATCCAGGAAGGAATATCACTATAATAGTCCTAGTTCTAAGTCTACAGCAAACCACCCGTTTACAACTTAAAACCTAGGCCCTACCAATGACTCTTCTACCTAGGAACTCCTAGATATGAGATCCCATCTCACTCCCTTACAACCTTAACATCAGCAAGGATTTCAATACACAAAGGAAAACAAGATTTGAAACACACTCCTAAAACTACACACTCGTACCTAAAGGCTTAGAGTGCTAGACACATCAAAGGTCCTAACTCCGTACTTCAAAGCTTAGGAGAAGGATCACACAATTACAACTTAAGAACACGTCCTAAGCTTGCATCAAGGTGACACAAGAAAGGCTCACAAAGTACAAAACACACGCAAAAATCTAGATCTAGACTTAAGCACAACAATGGCGTGAACAACTGACTTGATTAGAGTTTTGCAGCTCCTTTTAAAATACTTCCAACAGATCAGAATCTTCCTTGGTCCAGAAATGCAAAGGCTTGATTTGTTTGACCAAGCAATAACTCCATATTAATTAAAAGAGATTCTCTAATAATATGTTCTTCAAAGAGATCCTTATCAGAAATATTCTTGACCAGGATCTGAAGTATTAAACAACCTTCCTTATATAAAAGCCTATCAAACGCGCCATGCAAGATTCATGAAAGAGAAACAAAACATTCCATAAATAACTTTTGTCATGAGCGCTCCTCATGAGCAATCTCAATGCTCTACACATTGCCTGGGGCATCGGATCGCACATCTTGTTCAAAGTTTATTTACCAAAAATGCAGCCAATAATCAAAGACTCAACAAACTCCCCCTTTGGCAAATTTTTGGCTAAAACAAATTATGACCATACAGATACTACTTAAACAGATACTTCAACTACATATCTTTTTCTCAACACAAGCACACAGTCATAAAGATCTGTAGAGGTTATCTTTCAAAATGTTACCATACTACTCCTTCATTGAAAACAATGAAAAGAATGTAATGTATCTTTTAAGATTATCAGAGAGGCATGCAACAGCGGAACACAATAACTAATTCGCCTTAAATGGTCAGCAAAATAAACTTGATAGGATGTGGGATAGAATGCTTCAGCATTTTCGCAAACTACTCCCCCTGCACATATGCATGGGATGTTGGAGCATCGTCTCCAACATCTCCCCCTGCATAACACAAATCAGCTCCCCCTCAACACCTGCATATATCAGATCACAGCCACACAGCTACATACTCCATCCAACTAACTACAAGCATATCAATACCAAACAGCAGACTAAACATAACATAACCAACATTTACTCCCCCTTTTTGCCACAAATTTGACAAATTAGCACATAAGATAAGTAATCAAAACAGTGTAGCAGCAGAGTAGACCACAAAGTACTTACTAATATTGTAGACCATATGCACTGAAGAGTGCTCAAATATTCAGGGCAAGGCCCAGAATCAGAATAGTAACAACAAATCGGATGTCTGCCAAGGCAAGACCACAGATGCTGAGACATCTGGCACAACATTCGACTCATGTAGAGTTTCCTTGAGTGAACCAATAACAGTATCAACAACCTTTGTAGGTGACATATTGGCACATTCAATATCAACATTCAAACTAGGTTGTCCTAGAGTTTCATCAGATTTAGGCTTTACTAATGGCCTGGTTTCAGTACCAAAAGGGACATAAATCGAGGAAGAGGGAGACTCACTTACATGCATAAATGTTCATTTCTTCACAGTAGAAGTTTTATTTTTCTTTGCGGTAATTACTGGAACAGTAGTAATGGGAGTTGCCTTAGTGATTAAGATAGAGGAGCCATCTTTGGGTTTCCATTCCTTCTTCACATTTATCACTTCAGGTGCAGGCTTTGCTTGCTGATACGGCTCGGGATACCCATACAACTTGAAACAGAAAGGCCTTATATGTCCCTTCTTACCACAATGGTGACATACCCACCTTCGATATCTCCTCTGACTTTTAGGTCTGTTGTGTACGTGAGGTGTTGGATCAAGAGCAAATTTTGGAACAGGGTAAGCTTTAGAATGTTGAGTAGGATGCTTCAGCATCTTCTTCCCCGTACAAGGATCAAAAACATCTTCAGCTGATGTAAACTTGGTTTCAGGATTCAGTTGATACTGGTTCAAACTTGAATAGTTGTACCCAATAGATCTCAACTTCCCACTTGGTACATTGTCCAGAATTTCTTCAAGAAGATTTGTTCCCGAGTTCAGCTGACTTACACGTTTCCTTAGATCATCCATTTGAACATTTACTTGGATGACTTTTTCTTCAGCTTGTGTAGCCTTTTCAACCTGTATGTTTACTTCAGCTTGAAGTTTGTTAATAGTCTTTTTCTGCTTCTCAATAATTCTACACATTTCTTCATACCTTGTAAGTAGTTCTTTGTAGGTGCTAGCAAGCTCATCAAAAGTTATGTCTTCATTACAAGAATCTTCATCAGATTCATATCTACCAGTGAATGCTGCAATATGCTCAACAGTTTCATCATCAGGTTCACCTTTTCTCTGAACATTACCGTTTTTACTAATGTTGTTCTTCATTTCAGATCTTTCATTTATATATAATTCAAAGGTTTGAAGTGATCCAATAAGCTCATCCACTTTCATGCTCGAGATATCTTGAGCTTCTTCAATGGCTGTAACTTTCATGTTGAATTTCCTAGGTAGAGACCTGAGAATTTTTCTCACAAGCTTTTCTTCAGGGATCTTTTCACCAAGTGAATCAAATGAGTTGGCAAAATCAATCACGTTCATATGAAAATCACGTACACTTTCATCTTCCTTCATTCTAAGGTTCTCAAACTTAGTGGTTAAAAGTTGGAGCCTTGACATCTTTACCTTAGGTGTCCCTTCATGAGTAGTCTTGAGAATTTCCCAAGCATCTTTTGCCACAGTGCATTGCTTGATCAGCCTGAATATGTATTTGTCCACTCCACTAAATAAAGCATTTAAGGCTTTGTTGTTTGCAAGAGCCAACTCATCTTCTTTCTTAGACCAGTTCTCTTCTGGCTTTAATTCGGTTGTGCCCCTCATCACAGGGTGTTCCCAACCTTTGATAACTGCTTTCCAAGTTTGGCTATCCATAGATTTTAGAAAGGCCATCATACGCGACTTCCAGTAATCATAGTTGGTGCCATCTAAAAGTGGTGGTCTGCCCACAGATCCTCCTTCCATGTCCATAGTACCAGAAAATAACTTCCCTGGAGCTCACCCAAATATGTTAGGGTGCTTGCTCTGATGCCAATTGAAATTCCTGGCACGCTATATACGATGCTCTACCGGATGCTCCAGCAATCTATCCGGTCTCGCGAGTAACGAAATAAAACAAGTAAATAAACAAAGAAAGGAGACAGGATATTTGTTAACCCAGTTCGGCGCAAACAGCAACCTACGTCTGGGGGATACTAATCCAGGAAGGAATATCACTATAATAGTCCTAGTTCTAAGTCTACAGCAAACCACCCGTTTACAACTTAAAACCTAGGCTCTACCAATGACTCTTCTACCTAGGAACTCCTAGATATGAGATCCCATCTCACTCCCTTACAACCTTAACATCAGCAAGGATTTCAATACACAAAGGAAAACAAGATTTGGAGACACACTCCTAAAACTACACACTCGTACCTAAAGGCTTAGAGTGCTAGACACATCAAAGGTCCTAACTCCGTACTTCAAAGCTTAGGAGAAGGATCACACAATTACAACTTAAGAACACGTCCTAAGCTTGCATCAAGGTGACACAAGAAAGGCTCACAAAGTACAAAACACACGCAAAAATCTAGATCTAGACTTAAGCACAACAATGGCGTGAACAACTGACTTGATTAGAGTTTTGCAGCTCCTTTTAAAATACTTCCAACAGATCAGAATCTTCCTTGGTCCAGAAATGCAAAGGCTTGATTTGTTTGACCAAGCAATAACTCCATATTAATTAAAAGAGATTCTCTAATAATATGTTCTTCAAAGAGATCCTTATCAGAAATATTCTTGACCAGGATCTGAAGTATTAAACAACCTTCCTTATATAAAAGCCTATCAAACGCGCCATGCAAGATTCATGAAAGAGAAACAAAACATTCCATAAATAACTTTTGTCATGAGCGCTCCTCCTGAGCAATCTCAATGCTCTACACATTGCCTGGGGCATCGGATCGCACATCTTGTTCAAAGTTTATTTACCAAAAATGCAGCCAATAATCAAAGACTCAACAATTCTTGTTACTATTTTCGGTTTTGTTTTGTTTTGTTTTGATTTTTTACTTTTATTTCTATTTGGGGTTTGTTTGTTGACTTTTTTTATTTATAAATAAATGTTGAGACTTTATTATGGATGCATTGTTTGCTTTGTGTGTGATTTGATATTATTATTTACTCATCGGATTAGGTGTGTCTCCGTGTCAGACACCGACACTTGTGATTACATTGATTATTTTATCAAATTACATGTTTGTGCTTCATAGGCATTGACACAACTTCAGAACTTTGGTACCATCTTAGAATTTTGGGTTTAGCCTAGCATAACCCTACAAAATCGGCTTGTAAACTGAAAATTGTCTCTTCTTATAAACCCATGTTCAATCAATCTCATATCTAATGCGAGACTCTTAACAGTATCTGACATGTGTAGCATTAGTGTTAGATTCCGTCTCGACAAATGGGAATATGGTTATATTCAATACAGTAACTCTCATTTTGTCAAATTATTATCGGTGTCAATATGTCAGTGTCTATTGTTTGTGTACGTGTTTGTGTTTCGTAGATCATATATGATGTGAAAATGAGATTGTGAAAACTATAGGTAGTGGAGAAACTATTAGGAAGTCCTCTTAGTCTTACTGTAGTTAGCAATCAGTCTTCAGTTTTCGGTCATTCTCTTCTTCTGGGATATGTTAAATAGATTGATAATCTCTATGTATGATAAAGGTGCCTGGTAATCCTGGATACTTCTTAACCACTTTTGTGCTTTAGCTGCCTAGGTATGTCATGCTTAGTCATATTTTGGTATCTCACATTCCTCCTTTGCCTAAGCATTTCTTTAATTGTTGTAATAAGGTAATTAAGAATAATCAAGGAGGCAAATGGAGCTTGATTCTCAGTTGAAAGAGTGTGTTGTTTGTCTGTTAAGTGGCCTCTTAGTTTGGCAATACCAACCAATTAGCAGTGTCCATCTGATATCTGTGTTTTTTGTCATCATTTTTAGCTTGGATTTAGGTTTGTATGGAAAATAATGTATAAAGAATTGTTGATACTTGATATATTCTCTTGTTTATTGAACTTTGGGAAGATAAATGGTTTTCTCTTCACATTATGTATGCTTTTTTATTGCAGGGGTGCTTGTTTCCTTCCTGAGGATATTTACAAAAGCTGTTTACACACAAGATGTCTACGGTCTGCAAAAGAGTGCAAATCTCTATTTTGCTGTATCAATTGTGATTATGTTCATATGCATGGTTTTGTACAATCTAGCACACAAACTTCCCATTACGAAGTACTATGATGAAGTTAAGATTCAGGCCGTTGCTGCGGAGGAAGACAATGGTCCTCTGACTGGATTTGTATGGAGATCAACTGTATGGGATACCGTGGGAACAATCAAGTGGTATGGGTTTGGCATCATGATCATTTATGTTGTGACGCTTGCAATATTTCCGGGTTACATTACAGAGGATGTCCACTCTCAACTTCTTAAGGATTGGTATCCAATTCTTCTTATTACTTGCTTTAATGTGTTCGACCTTGTTGGAAAATCACTTACTGCAGTATACCTCCTAGAGAATGCAAAAATCGCTATAGGAAGTTGCATAGCAAGACTGATGTTTTTCCCTCTCTTCTTAGGATGTTTACACGGTCCGAAATTCTTCCGGACAGAGATTCCTGTGATAATACTGACTTGTATTTTAGGGCTTACAAATGGATACCTGACGGGTGTGCTGATGATTTTGGCACCTAAAACCGTAAAGTTGCAGCATGCAGAGACTGCAGGGATTGTGAGTGTCTTGTTCTTAGTTTTTGGTCTGGCTGCTGGATCTATTATAGCTTGGTTTTGGGTCATCTGATCTAAAAAATCTGTATATAGCTTGATTTTGGCACGCAAAAATCTGTATTGTGCCTTTATTCAACCAGAAGTTAAATCTGGTATTGTTTCCTTAATTTGTTTCTCGAACACGTGAACATTTGTAAGTTACCTTTGAAATGTATATAGGGAGAACTCTGTCTCTTTCTTAACTGTAAAATCACTTTTACAGGAACCGTGCTGGTCCCTTTATTTTTGTTCTATTCATGGTTTGCTAATAGATGTGAAAACAAAACTTAAAGCCTAGGGTTCGAACCAACATATCGGTTTGGAAAAACGGGTAAATTTTTGAAATGTAAAGTAAATCAAACAAAAATAATGAAACAATCTTGTCCAACTTTTTTGATTCTTCACCTTTAAAATTGCAGCTGCTTCTCTGGTGAGCACACTGCCATACAACTAGAGAAGTTACTAGTATTATGAAAGAGTGAATGTGCATGAAATATCATTTCCCTTGATCAATTGATGAGAGTACAAGAGTTATTTATAGTACATGTATCATGTATGTGATCTACTATAGCATATTGTGTACATTATTGTAGATGATTGTAGCTTGTGCTCTAAGTAACTACTCAAACTGAGACTTTAACTAACTTCACTAGTCTCCTTCTGTCTCTCTTTAACCTCTTGGTGTAATAGCTAGACTCTAGAAAAAAAAATAAGCATATACTGTCAACTCACATTCAAATCAGTAATATAACATCATAGAAAAACTTATATATTGAAATGACACTGTCAATTTGCAAACAAAAGTTGAGCTCTGTACATCTCAAGAAACTTAGCGTATATAATGTATCCAATGGATGAATTTTAGGACGCTCGATATTTAGTCAGATTGAATGAGAGAGTTCTCGAACAGCCTCTTTCAGAGTCCCTATAAACCCCAACTAACACTTCAGCTTTGTTGTAGATGCTGTCTTTCAGTGATATCCGATGCCTTCAAATTTGGTGTTGTTCTTTCGATATCAGACTTCAATGCATCCATTTTTTGCTTAAATTCTACCTCTATTTTATCCTTGTCAGAGTGACTCCTATTTTTTAGTCTCCTACTGAGCTTACCAAAGTCAAAAACTGGACCTGTCGTTGAGCTACCGGTATCCATAGGATCTGATATGATTGGAAGACTAATCTGCTCAAGTTCACACTTCTCTAATATTTCATGTTTTTGCTCCATTAACCGCTTATTCTGTGCCTCTTTTGATGCTGCTGCAGAAGCCTTCTCCTTCCATTTATGGATTTCCTTTTCACGATCTTCTGACTTTGATTTCAACTCCATAGCTTCATTCTTCAACTGATTGATATCTTCCGTAGCAGTTTCCGCTGCTAACTTTACTTCAGCCTCTTTGTTCTGTATCCGTTTTAAATCATTCTTTAAAGCACTCATCAAAGATTCCAATTCTTGAATTCGTGAACTCATGTCCCGATTTTGCTCATACTTCAACTGATATTTTAATTTCGAAAGTTGGCTATGGTTCAGCTTCTCCTCTGCTACATTTTGAGCAGTCTTGAGTCGATTTTCTTCATAATCGCAAATGTTTGCAACTTCAACTGACTTGCTGAAGTCTTTGTACATTCCATCAGTGATTTCCTTTATACTCTTAACAGCATCTCTTAACTTGTTCAGTTCTAGACTAATACGTTCAATTGTTTTTTTTACGGTCCTCTTTTCACCGTTCAATTCTAAAAGCTTTTCTTCAATGCTTTTCTTTTCAATTCATCATATTAAATTTTCTTCTGTAGTTCGCTAACTTTTCCCTCTGCATCAGACACTTTAATATGGTGCACATCTCTAATCGAACCTACCTCTTTCAACTCCAGTTCAAACCGCTCTTTCTTATTAACAGTTTCTTTAAATTTCTTGGCATCCCACTTTTTTGATCTTGCTTCCATCCCATCACTAGTGCCACCAGTCATTGTGCCGGATTTCGTCAGTAAAATTCCGTCCACAGTTACAACTTTAAGTCTCTCACCACTCCAGCTTAAAATTTTGGCCTCCTCAAGATCTTCACAAACAAGAGTGTTCCCAACAGCAAAGAGGATTGCCTTCTCCAAGTAAGGATCAAATTGAATCATATCAAAAACCAGTTTTGTTGCACCCCCTAACGAACGTAATCTTTCAATTATTTGCTTCACACGGATAGATTTAGAGGAACAAATGTCCGGGGAGGAAGCTTCAGCCGTTTTAAACAACCGATGCATTCCTTCGCGGTTTTTTCATCCTCAACAACAACTGCATCCATTAATTTACCCATAGCAACAGTAACGGCTAAGTTATACTTCTTCTGCGTTGGTCTACAAAGATCAGTCATGTGACCATGGACTCCTTGAAACAAGCATTTCAGTTTGGCCACAGCATCAGAAAATCTAGCATCTCTCTCATTTTCATATCTGTCAACCTTCAATTCATGTAGTTCATTTTCTACATCATCAATTTTTATCTTCAATTCAGCATATTTTCTCTCGAAATCACTTTGTTTTTCCTTCATTGCAGGCAGTTCTGTCATCTTCAAGTTCTTAAGGGCCTCTTCAAGTTCTGTCACTTTGTTTTTCCTTTCTCGCATCTGTTTTTCCTTTGAATCCAGCTCAGAATACCGGTTTTCTAATTGTTGAAGATTTTCTTCCAAATAATTTTGAGCTTCAATATCAGCATGTTGCAGCCTATCAAAAAGTTCTTTTTCCTCTCTAAGATTTGCGGTTTTCATCCCAACTTCCGCTTTTATTCTAAAATATTCTTCCAAGTCATTGCCAGCTAACTTAATCTGACCGCCAACATTTCGACCCTTTTCCTCAAGGTCTTCGATTTTCGCTATAAGATCCTTAATTCCAGTCTGTAGCATTGCTATATCATCAGCATGCCTTCTTCGTTCTTCCCTTTTTTTCCCAAGCTCGTTCTTCGCCTTTTCAATTTTAGAATCGATAAGACAAATTTCCTCCTTTAACTCAAGTTTGTTGCCTTTCTCAATTATTTTCTTTTCAAGTTGCACAATATCCTTAAGATATTGGCTTGTTCTTTTTTCTTTTTCTCTGCTTCATGTTTAAACTTTTTTACTTCCACAAGTTCCTCAGTTGTTTTAACAATATTGTTTTCTATGCAGGGGCCGAGTTCGAACCCCAAAAACTTCACATGAAATTTCTAGTCACTAGACTATCTAACGAGAAAAAACGTCACGCCATAATATCATTTTTATAGATTAATTCCTAAAACATCTCAAATATCTATATAACGTGAATTAATTGAATGTATGTGAAAAAATTTATATTATCGGTATATAGAGATTAAATCCAAATTCAAATTTCCCGACAAATTAGCAAAAGAAGCAATAAGAAAAATACATTTATCATATATTTACTCATACATTTATTATTGTTGACCTTTCTCTTCTCAATAATTGAATTAATTAAATAAGATATGATCCACTTGTGCAATATTTTGTTTACTAGAGTCAAAAACTTTAGACACATTTCATTCCTACAATACAAACATGGTGAAAGTACAATACAGCAACAACAGCACTGTTGTAACAGCAGAATCCACCATTCCTCTTCTACCTTCAGATTCATCAACAAACAAACCACCAAAAGACAAATGGCACTTAGCATATATAATCTACTTCACACTTGGCATAGGTTACTTGTTCCAATGGAATGCATTCATCACAGCCGTTGATTATTTCTCTTATCTTTATCCTAATGCCAATGTTGACCGAATCTTTGCTCTAGTTTCTTCACTAGCTAGTTTTATTGGTCTCATCCTCATCATCCTTAATGGACATAAATCTTATGCTTATGCTAGGATCAATGTTGGATTAGCTTTGTTTATTGTTTCACTCCTTGTTGTTCCTTTACTTGATGCTGTTTATGTTAAGGGTCGTGTTGGGTTGTATAATGGATTTTATGTTACTGTTGCTGTTGTTTGTGTTTCTGGTTTGGCTAATGCTTTGGTTCAGGGATCTATTCTTGGGTCTGCTGGTGAGTTGCCGGAGAGGTACACACAGGCTGTCATCGTTGGAAGTGCTGCTTCTGGTATTGCATATAATTTCACTTAGTTGTTTATAAAAATTGAGACTTTATAGAGACATTGTTTGCTTTGTGTGTGATTTGGCAGAGCCAAAAAATTTGTAAAGTCTGGGCAAAATCTCAATTTTACACTGAAAAATCCGAGTTTTAAACAAAATATCTCAGTTTTTCCCTAAATTAATCCCTAAAAAAATTCATTTTTGCCACAAATTAACCCCTAAAATACCAAAGAATTTCGGCCGAGCCCGGGCAAGTGCCCGGGCTGGTCGGGCCTTGGCTCCGCCACTGTGTGATTTGTATTTTGTTATCATTATATAATTAGTCCACACTCTTCTAATTGAAGGCATGTCAAATTTTTGACATGTGTCGGTGTCAGACAAACACCACCAGATGTGATTACTCTCAATTATGTCATTTTCTCAAATAATTACTAATGTCGATGTGTACGTCATTGTGCAGAGTTGGTGTATTGTCGAATGTTTGTGGTATATTGGTGTTTTATAGCTTCAGATTGAAGGAGTGTTTGGTGTCTTGATATCGGCACAAACACAACAATGATATATGCCGTGGTTATATTCAATTATTTCTATTTTTTAAAATTATTTCTGGTGTCTACATATCAGTATCAACATCATGTTTGATGATCGTTTATGTGTTGGGGCCTCATAGATCATATAAGATGTGTGAAACCAATTAGGTATTGTTATTGTAATCAGCTTTTGGTCATTCCCTTATGGGATGTGTTAGATGTTGATAATAGATTCATACTGTGTGTGTGATAAAGGTACTTATGAATAATTATGATGGTAATTATGATAAATCTAGGAGACAAAATTGAGCCTATTTTTGAGTTGAAACTTTATGTTCTTTGTTGTAAAGTGACCTCTTACTTTGGCAATGCTGACCAATTAGACAGAATCCATTCTGATATCATGTTTTCGTTTTTCCTGTTTAAAACCTTGAGCCAATTCTTAATACTCTTGAATTAGGTTTGTATGGAAATTAAAGTTTAAGTAGTTATTGATACTTGTTATGCTCCTTTATTTAGTGAACTTGGGAAAGGTAAATGGGTTTTCTCTTCAAATTATGTATGTTTTTTTATTTCAGGGGTGCTCGTATCTTTCTTGAGGATATTTACGAAAGTTGTTTACACACAAGATGCCTCTGGTTTGCAAAAGAGTGCAAATCTCTACTTTGCTTCATCAATTGTGATTATGTTCATATGCTGGTTTTGTACCTCCTAGAGAATGCAAAAATTGCTATAGGTTGTTGCATAGCAAGACTGTTGTTTTTCCCTCTCTTCTTAGGATGCTTGCACGGTCCGAATTTCTTTCGGACAGAGATTCCAGTGACAATATTGACTTGTCTCTTAGGGCTTACAAATGGATACTTGACCAGTGTGTTGATGATTTTGGCACCTAAAGCTGTGAAGTTGCATCATGCAGAGACTGCAGGGATTGTGAGTGTCTTGTTCTTAGCTTTTGGTCTTGCTGCTGGATCTATTATAGCTTGGTTTTGGGTCATCTGACTCCAAAAACTACATGTATTGTGGCTTTACTCGACCGCAAAAGTCAAATTGGGACAGGTTTAATTAATTTGTAAGCTTGGAAAATGTGAAAAGATGTATATGAAGGACTAATTTTCTACTATGTTTATGTTTATATGAAATATGAAATTGAAAATGCTTGTTGGAATTTTCTGTTCGAGGTTCTACTGATTGGCACAATTTTTATTTTTGCTAAATGATTGAATGTAATTCACTTAATGAGTTGAATGTGTGAACTTCAATCTCTTGCACAACTTAGAGGTTTGATGTAATTTTTTAAGGAAATTACATATGAATTAACAAATATATAAGTTCATCTGTAGGGCGACTGTTATATAGTCATCCTACCCTAGTTAAGGATATCCTATTCAAAATGCATCCTACCCCTTCTTCAATTGTAACAGTTGCATATGAAAGATTGCCTAAATTACCAATCATCAGTTTATTTGAAAGTGTTATAAAATAATCAACCATGTGGCGAAGACGCGTATAATGCTGCTAAACAGATCTAACACTCCGGCGCACAAATCACAAAACACTACTGTCAAAAAAATAAGTATAAAAAACAATATGGAATCATCATCTTATTTGACAGCAATTAGCCACAAGACTATTACAATTAGGTAAATATCCCTTCCACTCATAAAATATTTATATTCATCAAACTAATTGCACTATGCCAACAACTCGGTACCATTTTAAGAGCAGGTTATTGATTATATTATTGCTAACAAAACATGTCAATTGCGAATAACAAAATAAAACAAATGAAGAAAGAGAAGTTCATGACAGAATTATACATGTTAAGCAAAGAAAGAGTTTTAGTATATGTTTCAACTTTCAAGTTTGAGTACCATAGCAGATCACATATACTTATAAGCAAAGAATTATACATGCTTATAAACAAGAATAACATGGAAAATATAAAAACACAAGAAAACTAAAAGTTTTGTAGTAAAAAGTCACTCCTCCTCTAAGAACATATAATATACAGTCTTAAGTCTCCTGCTTATCTTCACCTTCGCAAGATAGAGAAAATAAACTAACATAGTTGTGTAGAGAAAATGAACAGAGGTATCGTAGAGAGGTAATGCAAGAAATACTGTCATGAACTAACAGTTGTGTAGAGAAGATGAACTTTAGAGTAATCAGTTATTCATTTAATGTCAGAATCACAGGGGGAAAAAAATACATATAACATAATACATAAGTAACAATTTTTTTTACCTAGTTAAGGTGTTTTAGTACAAAAACCCAAACACTTATCTTTTTTTATCACTAATATCTATAAGATGGATAACTTCTCGAAGGGTCACAAGCTCTCTCATGATCAATTATTATAAGTTCGATATGAGCCACCATGTCCCAATACTTTCCTGTTCTAGGTTTAAGCTTTGGAGTCAACATTGGACATTCATTTACAAAGAAACAAATTAGTGTGGAAGGAAGGCCCTGCTTAGGCAACTGCTCCAACACATCGCAAGAATCAATTTGAAGTTTACGAAGAGCATTCAGGTGTTGAAACCCCTTGTCGTCCAGCTTTCTAAGGCTCTTTAAATTGACGATGCATAGAGTCGTGATGGTTTTGGGAAGCAGCTTCTCCTCTGGAAATGACTCAATGCCTATACATCCACCTTTAATACGAAAACATGTGAGTGACTTGAGATTTTCCAATCCCCAGTCCTTTTGTGATGTAAGCTTGTCACAATATCCAATAGAGAGGAAAGTTAAGTTTGAAGGCAAACCCCCATTTGAAAAGGTTTTAATATGCGGGCATCTAGCTACATATAATGAAACACAAGATGTGGCAGATTTAATAAAATTAGGGAATTTGTAAAGATTCTGGCAATTGGAAAGGGTGATGGAATTTAGGTTTGGTGTATGGAATCCTTCATCTGGGAAAGAATTGAATCCTACACAGTCTATGAGATCTAAAGACTCCAATGCAAGATCACCCGTATATGTCCCTGTAACATTAAAAGATAAAAAATTGGGACAACCCTTTATAATAAGATCTTTGAGTTTCGGAAAAAAATCTAAAGACAAGGTAGTGAGGGAATCACAACTGTCCCTAATGGCCAAAGTGTGAATAGAGAAAAGCTTCTGTCTTGATTCTAATGATGGGAGCAATTCAAAATTTCTACAATTACGTATGTAAAGTTTAGTCAAGGACGCAGGGTAAGGGATGGATCTTAGAGAAGAACAATCGATCAATTCCAACTCTTTAAGAAAGTTTAATCCATCAAGCAAATCATTTGGAAGGACATCCAATGATTCACACCCATTGATTGTTAGGCTTTGCAAGTTGTGTGGCAAAGACAACAATTGTGATGCATTGGAAACAGTTAATGTTTCAAAGAATACTTCATAATCAGAATTTTGGATGGGCGGAGTTTCTTCCCTTGTGTGAGTTATTCTCATGCCAGGTGCATTAGTAAGACCAGTAGCTTCTGTATTGACTGGAATGTCAGCCTTAACCAATGAAGAATGTAGATTTGTTTCTTGTTTGATGCTAGGAACATCAACTTCAACTTGATGGTTGGCCTGTTGTTTTGGCAGCCTGTTTCTTGATAATGTCCTTCCTATCTTTTAATCCCAAGATGCAGGGTTGGTCCTACATATTTTTAGGCCAAAGGTGCACTCAAAAACAAGGCCTTTAAAAAAAAAAAAAATTTAGTACACTACTTTTTATCATTAACTAATAATTAATCATGCCTAACAGATATTTCAGAACTATATAACAAATTGAAAACTGAGACAGCTTAATTTTCGAGGCCCTGGCGAAGCGCGCCCGTGCCAAAATGCAATCAACTTGCACACTAATAGCAAACATATATATATGATCATCTGTTCAACATAAGAAAAATGTGTGCTAACATCATAAGAGAAGGAGGAGGGCCATCATAAGAGAAGGGCGTTGGATACTTGAATGAAGTCAAACTAAACATTATGTGGTGGACTTCACAGCTATATTTAATTAACGGCCTTAAGTAACTTTTATACGGGCCTTTAATTAACCGGCATTGTCTGTACATTATTCACAACTTGTTTGTAATAAAAGTTAGAAGAGGAAATGACTATCATCGGGTCAATGGCGATAAAGAGTGAAAACCACCATAGACGTCGACTCTTTAAAGGTGTGACAATGTTAGAAGTCCAACTTTACGTATTTTAAAGAGCTCAGTGTAGTGCTTAAGCCATTAAACTAATCTTTTAGGTTGAGCTCTCCCTCCAACTACTTAAGACCTAACAATCTTATCTCAAAAACTAATTTAGGGTTGACTTTTATTCACAACTCAAATGAAGCATTAGTACATGTTATCTATTTGAACTCTCTTTTATTTTTATTATTTTAAGAATGGATATCATCAACTATATAACATGACAGTATGACACACAGGATTTAGTAAACCCTAACATAAATATACCTAATATTAAAATGTAGTCAAATAGAGAGAAAGAGTGATACCAGAGAACTGAGGTAAGATAATGAGTAATGATGTTTTAATCAACTAGAGAAAGAGTAATATATTCTTTATTTAACAAGTCTGATGGTGTAATGATCCTCATGAAATTTGACCATATCTTATGATAACTTCATTTTATTTTTCTTATGTAAGTTAAACCTTATATGTAAAGTACCTAACATATTTAAGTAGCCAAGTCACAATCAAATGGTCAAATGTGACCCATGATGCCAAGAAAGGTTTTTTATTTGTATGATAAAATGAAAAACCCTGGCCAGGGAAATTAATTGATACAAGAAATGAGTTTCTTAAAGTCATAGATGTTAATTTATTAGAGCTTGACAATAGAACCATGCTCTAGAGTTAACAAGAGCTATAACGATAGGGGTATCTCTTTTTCTGGAGGAGGCAGGTTGGGTGCTATGTGGACACCTACCTGCACAATTTTTTTGAGAAAATTTTGTATATACTAGTACTAGTGCTAGTTAGTATATTATGAGGCGTTGATATTTTAACTAGTCTTTTACTTTCACTCATTAGTTACCAATTAAAAGTAAGTTTAATTCAACCTATCACACACAACACACATGTCATAAATATATAAAAGACAATTAAAAGATTTATTTTATTTTGACACAAAAAGATTTATTTTATTAAAATACATAAAATATAGCAAACTCATTTACCTTTTCAATTCTAAGTAAAAATTAGGATCCATATTTCAACAAACCATCAAATTAGTATAAGGATAAATAAAAACAACATTTCCTACTAAATTGGCGGAACCACCTACCTTTCATGTCACCTCCAACAGCACATTGGCCCATCTCTTTCTCCTTGCTTCTATAAGGTAAATACATAACAAGTACACTCAACATAACTGATAAACAGGTGACCTAGAATTATTTCAAAACCCTAATCAACCAAACCAACAATTCTATCCAAAAACATGTGTAAATACAATTTTTACATTTCCTATTTCATACATCAGTGTATATGTTTCACATTATTACATTTGAATATTAAGCATAAAAGATTACTGCAAAACCTATAAAGAACTTGACCCTCATAATCCAATTGAACATGTCATTACATGGCCGGGTTCACATGTACAATTTAGATATTTAGATAGAAATTGAGGACTATCCTTCCCGAAATGCTCCCTTTCCCCCTCCCAAACTCGCAAACAAAAGCCTAACAAAACTGATCAGGATAAAAATATCCTAAAAAAACATTATAATTAAGATAGCCAACAAAGAGAAACAACTGAACAATATACATTCAAAAGAGGCTCAAATGTAAATAATCATCATGTGAACCCTCATAATCCAATGCTGACGATACTGGTTCACATTTGAGGCCTCATTGACCAGTATCGTCAGCATTGAATTATGAGGTTCAAATGTAACAACTGAACGATACTGCTAATTAAAAAATACTCACGCGACATCTCCATGTGAACCAGTATCGTCAGCATCATCATGTATGTCATGAAGAGTGTTATCCCTGGCTGGTGGTGTTGCCATTGGCTGGAGAGAAGATATAGAATAAACAGAACAAAAAAAGGTAAAAAAATTATTAAAATAGAATTGAAGAATTTCAAAATGCAAACAAACAAAAAAAAAAAATACAATAGAAGATGAACAAAATACAAAGAATCTGACACCCCAGAGATTAAGGTAATTTTGGATTGGGGATAAAGGATGAAATGAAATGCAATAAAATCTATTTTATCCCATAACAAAAATTCCTCGATTTTTTGTTTCCTCTAACTTGGAATGTATGCAATCGATTGGAGCTTTATAATTAAAATATTATATTTGTACCCCTATTGTTTTTCTTCATTTCTTAGTGTGTCAAAAAGACAATTCTTCATCTCCGTATTATGTTTCATCATTTTTCCATTAATCCTCTTATTTCGTCAGCAACAAGGTTTCTTCATTAATAACCGGAGGAGCATAACAAGTGCAACACATTGCAACAATTAAGCAAGATTTCTATTACATAAACTACAGACACTTATAATTATACTTGTATTGTGTCATTTTTTTAAATTAGTATCGGTGTCACGTGTCCGTGTTGTATCTGGTGTCCGGGTAAATTTTTTTTAATTTTTTTCAATAGTTTTTTATTTTTATTTTTATAATTATGTATTTAGAGTTATGAATTATCACAATTAATATATTTTAATTTTTTTGGACAGATGGTAAATTTGCATAAATATAAATTAATAATTAAAAACAATTTTTTCATCATCCCCACCCCAAGGAGCCTCATAGTTCCCCCGCATGAACACATCATTAAAAAAACTTGGAAAATGTGAAAATTTGTATATGAAGGAATAATTTTCCACTAAATAACTGTAGAACCACCTTTAGAGGCACTGTATGTAACAATTTGGTCCCTTAATCACGGTTTGAAAATCTTAGTTTGCATTAATATGTTTATGTTTATGTTTATACTAGCCGCCAAACGGGTTTGTGTAATCAATATTCTTTTTTTTCTTCGTGTGTGATCGATATTCTGTATTGTGCAAATATAAATAATTACTTAATCTCCTTTTTATTAGACTTTGTTAATTGATAACTACGTAACCTCCTTTTTTTGCTATGGTTAGTTATTAAAAAGAAAAAATATATTTTATTTTTACTATAAAAAACTGAAAACCTACTTTTATGTAGAAGTTGTGCTTAGTTATTAAGAAGAAAAAAAAATTATTTACTAAAAAAAACTGAAAATCTATTTTTATGTGAAAGTTATTTTTTAAGGGTAAAATTGGAATAACAAAAAAGTCATCCCAAAAATTTGAATCCCCTTTATATATATTAGTATAGATGAAATATGAAGTTGAAGACGCTTATGCTATATCAGTCACTTTTTTTTTTGACACAACTATATCAGTCACTTGGTTGGCTTAAAATTGTTGTTTCTAATACATGTGATGTCTTGGATGATATTGTTAGAATTTTCTGTTTGAGGTTCTACAGTACTGATTGGCACAATTTTATTTATTTTTTAATTACTAAATGATTGAATGTTATTTACTTAAATGAGTTGAATATGTGTTAACTTCAATCTCTTGCACCCGTTAGAATAAGAGAAATAAAATGTTGAGTTTATATCATTAAGTATCAAGTATGTTCTTCGTTTTTTGTTTGACAAACTCTCGATGATTATTCGTTAATGCATCATGAGTTTGAGGGGAAGTGTTAGATATATCAGAGTTTTAAGTATTGTGCTTTATATGTTCGTAGTCTAATATTATATTAGGTATTATTATAAATATTTTGTTAAGCAATGCAATTCAGATATTATTAAACTCTAGCCGTCTTTATCTTGTAACAACGGATGCAACCAATATTACCAGACTTCAATAAACAAAAACAAACACACTCCCAGTCTCTTGGGAATTCTGTTGCGGAAGACGAATACTCTAAGGTGGATCGAACCATGCTCTCGATACCATGTTAGAATTAGAGATACAAATTAAGAGAAAGATAAAGACGGCTATTAATATATAAGAAAATTTAACGGTGAACTCGCTAAATTTGAGTAAACTTAATTGGTAAGAAAATTTAAAAAAGTTTTGATATTTTTTCATCTCAGTTGTTTTTTAGTTCACTGTTTTTTGTTTTATTATTGAGTTTTTTTTTGACAAATGTTTTATTATTGAGTTAAATTTTGAATTATTAATATGTATCTTCAAACTTATAAATATTATAATTAAAACTCACCAAAACTTTTTTTTCCTTGATAAAAGATGGCTATTAATTAGTGCACCGGGCGAATAAAGAAAGAACTATTACAATCATTCTTTTGAAGAATTTCTAGCAAAGAGCTAATAGAATTAAAAGAAACAACAAAAAAAGGCAATTGCAACCCCGTGAACCAAGAAATCCGAAGAACAATTTGTTTCACGGAAGAGGCAATATTCCAAACTGCTAAGTGAAGGAGATATAGAACCTCTTCAAAAAGAAGTATGTGGTATGAATTAGACGTCATCTTCTAATAATAGTTGTTACCAACAAAGAATCATTTTAAAAATGACTTGAGTTAACTCCATATTGCGAGCTAACTTGATGCCAAGGAGAAGAGTTTGCATTTAAACATCAATGTCATTACTACTTTCTAGATTGCAAAAAAAAACTTTAACGAATTTGCCTTCCGAGTCACATATAAGGCCTCCACATGTTTATTTTTCTGTAGCCCAATTTGTGTCAAAACACATACGATTTTATTGATTTGGGTTTGGAGAGATGAATATGTGACATGAGAATAACTTCTAATTATCTTCGTGAGACATGTATAAACGGAAGAGAATGAGTTAGATAAGCACGAATGTATGTTGCAACTCTTTTACCACGTGTCGTGAGAATTATTCTACTTACACAATTTGTTAATTGAGAAGGTCTTTGAAGAATATTCCAATCAAGATAATTTACGTTCTATTCCATCTAAAATAGTAGAAATGTTTTCTTATCCCCAACCATTTTGTGATGTAAGTTTGTCATAATTCGCAATAGACTTAAACATATTATCATTATTGTTTAAACAATGAATTAAAATCTAAAATTCACACTTGAAAGTGATTCGTGAAGTTCTGACATATCTTCAACTCACTTACAATTGATTCCCGACATCGTCAATAACAAAACTAGGCACTTACCAAGAATGGTAGATGCCTTTTTAACAATGTTGCAACTAATATCTAATTGTTATAAATTGACAAGGTCAAATATTTTTGTAGGTAAATATATTAAATTCCATTTTTTTTTTGTAAATAAAGGGGACTAACGCCGTAAATTCCATTTTTCTATTTGATGATCTTGAGGAACAATTGGAAAAATATAGTTTTAAATGTGAAGGTAGGTGCACGTACCTTGAAATCAACTCAGAGAACATATTTCTTACCTCTTGATAAATCCTCGACTATACTGTTACATACACCTTTCTTGAAAAATCGTATTCCAGGTACAATTGAAATGAATAGTGTGCGTCACATATCATATCTGCAGGGAGTGTATGAGAAGGTTGATTATCTTGATAGCTACTGTGATTGCAAGTTATTGAGGACATTTTTACCTTTACAATGCTTGTCTTATGATGGAGATTTTTCAATTCAAGATATGTTATAAAAAACAAAGCAGTTGTGTGTCTTCTCTTTGGCGGTGTATCAAATTACTTTATTGCCTGATTCAGTTGGTGGTCTAATGCATTTGCGATATTTAGATCTTTCTGATACTAAAATTGTCTCTCTTCTGGATTCTATTTACTCTTTGTACAACTTAGAAACGTTATTGTTGGTGGGTTGTGCTACGCTTGAATTGTTACCAACAAAAACATCCAACCTAATTAATTTATGGTAGCCAGACATTACTTTTAGCAATGTGAAAAAAATGCCTACAAATTTTGGTAAATTGAAGTGTCTACAATTGTTGCCCTAGTTTGTTGTTGGTGATGACGGGGGATCAAATGTTAGTGAATTGGGTGAACTGTCGGGACTTCATGGAATAGTTTCAATTACTAACTTGCAAAATGTTCTTACCGGAGAAGTAGCATTCAATGCTCGGTTGATTGATAAAAAATATCTTCACGAGGTAACATTCAAATGGACATCTACAACACACAACCAAGAGAGTAAAAATATTGTGATTGACAAGTTAAACCCACATCCAAAATTTAGAAGACTTCAAATACATTGTTTTGGGATGATAGATTTCCATGTTGGCAGCTAGAGAGCTCTTCAAATTTCTCTAGTGACAGAAGTGGAAGTGAGAGTTTAACTTTGCTTCAAGAGCTTTGTATAGAGGAATGTCATGACTCGACCGGTAAGTTACCTTACATTCTTCCCACTTTGACTAAGTTAATGATAAAGTCATATTTGGTTAGCATCCCTATGAATGGTGTGTCAAGGACGATAAGTCGTCTAGAAATCTTCGGGTGTCGCAAACTACAACTATTTTCTCAAGGGTTGATGGAAAACTCTCGGTACTATCGTTGTACTTAAGAGATTATAGATAAAGTTTTCTTGCGATTCTTTTGCCTCTTTTCAATTCTCTTTATTTCCGAAGCTTGAAGATCTCTTTATTGAAGACTGTCTCGCTCTTCAAACCATTTTATTTGTTTACACATAAATTTGTTTAAACATAAATGAGAGCTAACTTGATGCCAAGGAGAAGAGTTTGCATTTCAACATAAATGTCATTACTACTTTCAAGATTGAAAAAAAAAAAAAAGCACGAATGAAATGAGAGCTAACGAATTTGGCTTTCAAGTCACATATAAGATCTTCACATGTTTATTTTTCTGTAGCCCAATTTGTGTCAAAGTACGATTTTATTGATTTGGGTTTGGAGAGATGAATATGTGACATGAGAATACCTTCCAATTATCTTCGTGAGACTTTTATAAACGGAAGAGAATGAGTTAGATAAGCACGAATGTATGTTTCAACTCTTTTACCATGTGTCGTGAGAATTATTCTACTTACGCAATTTGTTAATTGAGAAGGCCTGTAAAGAATATTACAATATCAAGATAATTTACGTTCTATTCCATATAAAACAGTATAAATGTTTTCCTATCCCCAATATTTGTGATGTAAGTTTGTCACAGTTTGCAATAGACTTAAACATATTATCATTATTGTTTAAACAATGAATTAAAATCTAAAATTCACAATTGAAAGTGATTCGTGATACAAACAACACCTAAGGCGTGATATAGTTGTCACTTTCCTTGAGGATTTCTAATAGACGTGAGTGTTTTCTAATAGACTATAAGTAAAACAATTATCTCACACCATGACCACACTTAGTGCCCGTTTGGCCTAGAAGAGGAAGGAAAGTAAATGAATCAAACCAGTATAGAAAAGGAAAACAAGACTCGGGGAGAGGAGACATAAGATAGGAGGTGGAAAAAATATAAATTCAATTTAGAAATTTATAGACTATTTACATTGGAAAAATATTGCAATTTTTGACAATATCTAAAATGATTTAACATGTTACCAAGATCCATTAAAATTAACAATATTCAATTAAATATATAAACATTTAATGTTGGTGAGTTTCAATAACATATCAAATCATTTTAAATTTCTATAAAATTTTACAAAAACTATTTATATAATATAACTTTAAATTTAAGATAAATATTGTCAATTTTATACTCATTAAAATATGATAGTTACAATTTAATTTCTCAAATATGAGAATATATATTTGTCAAAAAAAAGGAGAATATATATTGACCACTCATTTAAGAAATGGTAGTAATAATTTGGCCACAACAATTATTTTTAATTTCTTGTGTGGTGTGGTGCAGTAACTTTAGTAAACTTGCCGAGAAAATATAGGCAAAAACACAATAAATAGTGTTTAGGCACGCATATACATAAAAGAGAAAAAATAAATATTAAATAATTTAGTCACATCATTTTACATTAATTAATTATTTTATCTTTGTATTTTTGTAAATCATGTGTGTGCCCAACACCTTTTATTTAGTGTTGTGCCCAATTAAGTGTTGCTCAACTTGCAAACATAGGCTGAGCGCTACTTAAAAGTGCATAGGCCACAAATAGCAATTTCTTTGTAAAAACTGATTTAAAATGCCAAAACCATAACTTGTAGGAATCGAACTCATAACACTCAAGTCACTGAAGGTCCGGTTAACCACTAGGTTAGAAGCATTTTGGAGATATAAATTGACGGTTTTACATATAATACCATCTAAAATAACAAAAATATGTCTACATACCTATTAAAAATTGAAAATTCTGGTGTGACTAAAGTTATACTAAGCCTCTATATATGCGGGTCCGCTCCTAGTTGGGTGTAAACATAGTTTTGATATATCTTTTTTTTTTACTATAAGCATACTTTTTTTGTACGTGGGCCGGATTGGGTTGAGTTTGGCCAAAACCAAAACCCAAACCACATAAGGTACTATGGGTTGGGTTTAGAAAAATAACCACTCGTTATAACATTGGGCCGGGTTGGGTAAACCCACTCATTTCCGGGTTGGATTGGGTTGGGAAGTGGGTTACCCGAACTATTTTTCTATTTTTTTATATTAAAAATATAAATATCGAATCATCATTTTTTTCATAAAAATAACTCAACCATTGTATTTTTTTGAAAAATAGTGTTACTTTTTTTCACTATAAAAAATAATCGCCTATTTTTTATGTAAACCCACTAATTTATGGGTTGGATATTGTGTTATCCAATTGATTTTTTTTCCTTTTTTATAATATCAAATGACTAAACGAAAAATCATCATATTTATTTATAAAAATTATTCAATATTTTTATTTTTAAAATAGTGCGATGAATTATCATATTTGTTTATAAAAATTATTCAATCTTTTTATTTTCTTAAAAAATAGTATAACTTATTTTCAATATAAAAATATTTATTAATCAAAGGTAAAATCTTTAGTATTTTCATAAAAATATTTAAAAAAATATAACACTAGTGGGTTGGTGGGTTTTTTGGGTTGGGTCCGGTTTTACCCGAAATCCAAATTTTTTTATGGGTTTTCATTTTTGAAATCCATATCCACTCACTTACCCGACCCAACTCACTTTTTTGGGTTGGATTGGGTGGGTTTGACCGGATCGAATGGGTTTGCCCAATCCATGTACACCTCGCACATATGAAAATTTTTAAAATATAGTAAGTTCGTATTCAAATTTATGTTTTTTATATTAAGGCTTAATTACTAATTTGGTCCCTTATCTTTAATTTAGTTCTTAATTTGGTCCCTTATCTTTTAAATGTCTCAATTTGGTCCCTCCTGTCAAATTTTTCACTATTACCATTAAATTTGGACATGTGTCATATGTCCAAGTGTGCCACGTGTCCAAAATTTTAAAAGACAAGGGACCAAATTGAGAACTGCAGAAAAGATAAGGGACCAAATTGAGACATGCAGAAAAAATAAAGGACCAAATTGAGACCTGCAGAAAAAATAAGGGACCAAATTGAGACCTGCAGAAAAAATAAGGGATCAAATTGAGACTTTTAAAAGATAAGGGACAAAATGAAATGTTTAAAAGATAAAGGACCAAATTGAGAAATTAAACCTTATATTAAATATGAAAATCGTGGGAGAAAGAAAACGTGTGGATTGGCTAAAGATGGTTTGCCAAGAAATCAAGCTTACGGTTTGCCAAGAAAATGGAACAAAAATGTTAAACAAGAAAAAGATGATGCCAACAAATAAAAATAAAACAATACTAAAAAAGCAGAAGAATTTGCCGTGAAAAAAAAATGGAAGACAATTATTATTTTAATAAAATGTTTTAATTTTTTTTGTTTTTACCTTCAGATGGATTTGGTTTGGGGGTAATAAAATATTTTAATTTGAAGATGGAGATGTTTTTTCTTATGTAATTAAAAAAAAAAAAACATAATGAAGAGATTTGAAAAGAAACATCCAATTAATTTATTGGTGTTGAAAATATAAAATGTCATTAATGAGAGTAGGGTGAAAATATGCAAATATAAAAACCATGTGTTAAATCTACAAAGTTAGGTCTGTGAGTTGAGCTCAATTGGTTGGACAATTGCATTATATATATATAGAGGTTGGGGTTCGAATTCCGACCATTCCATTTATCTACTTTAAATGTATGGATGTTGTTAGCCTGTATTTTCGACAGGCATTAATGAATTGGAATAAGATGTTGAAATCTCATTTAATGAGTATTATTGCCTTTTAATATTTTCTTGGAAAACGATTCTGGCAATAAATCAAGAGAAAATCAAGGCATTTGACATCAAAGACTTTTAATGTGCAAAGTTAATTGTCAAAGCCTAGAGTTCTGTCGGATTCGACAGAACGATTGTTGTCTGAATAAGCTTGTCGAGTTCGACAGAACCATGTTTATCTAAATGAACATGCTGGTTCGACATTACTCTAATTGTCGAAAATATTATATATATATATATATGTGTGAATATATGTATTTGTTTGGTTGTCTAACGTACTATGCAGAACGAAAGAAGCGTACTCTGGACTTAGCAAAATATTCAAAAAGGAGTAACGTTTGAAGGGTTCGCCAGGTGTCAAAGGGAATTCAAATTGTCAAGACACGTGGAGCATAGTTAGACGTATTGTAGGTTTATAGCAGTTATGTTAGTTTGTCTATAAATACAAGTTTCTCATAGAAGAAACGGGTTCACAATTCACATGCAAATTCCTAGAATATTCAGAGTACCCATGTCAACGAGCGAAATGAATGCCAAAAGGAACATGTACGAATCTGTGTAACCAATCTTTGTAAACATTTTTACATTGTCAAATGCAATTTACTTTTCAAGTACTGATTACTTGCTTTCCTTTAAAATTTGTCATTTAAGCTTTCTGCAAATTTAAAGCTTTTCTGCAACTTTAAACATTCTGCAATTTATTTCATTGCATGTTCTACTTTTCAAAGTCTTTTCTTTAAACTTTATTTGCAATTCATTTACAAGTTTTCTGTAAATTTAACTTTGAAGCATTTTACCTTTAAAACAAACCATTTGACTGCGTCAAATGCTTTTACTTTCATTCAAATTGTCCGATTTAACCCAAAGATATGAATATGTTTTCATCATCTTCCACACAATCCATATGTCCCGAGATTTACTAGTTGATCTCTCTTGTAATAATTAAACTAGCGGTTGTTTACTAAAAATCGGGGTAAACAAATTGGCACGCCCAGTGGGACACTGGATTGTGTAAATTTTACTTAGTGAATTTTTGAAAATTTTTCATACAAAATTTGCTGTTTGGTGTTTGTGCTTTGATTGTGTCTGTATTTGTATATGCATTTGAGAAGTGGTAAATCTCTTCCAGTATTTTCAAACATACCAAAGCGTCCTCGTTCCAGAATGGTGAGACCACCAAACAATCCTAATCCTAATAATATTAATAATAATAATAATAATGGGGCAGAAACCAATCCTGTTCTGAATCCGACAGGACCACCAAATCAACCAGTAACTGGCAATCCTGGCGCCAATCCTACTGGCGGATCAACAAATCCTGCCCTAAACTTTACAACTTCTGAAAGTATCCCAAGCAATAATCCTAATGGTGGGGGTACAAACCCTATGATAAATTCTGGAACCATTGGTGCAAGCGCCAGTGGATCAACAATGTCTGCCACTACTTCAAGTATGGCAGGAGGGTTTGTTCCTCCAAATACGAATGGTGCAATGATGACACAAATGAATGTATCATCCATGCCAACGAATGTATCACACATGCATGGGTACACAGACGGTAGTCAAGTTGGTGGAACACCGTCAAGACCCCCATGGTTGCCCAGAAACCCACAATTTGGAATGCCAACAACGACGATGGCAAGCCTGTATAATTGGCCTTCGATAGAAAGTTCTCCCTCATCTTCTGCGATGGGAAATAGGGGAAATTCTCTGAACTTGACAAATAACTCTATGAATGTACTTAGGCAACAAATGGACGAAAGTAACCATGATATGGTGAACGCGTTGACCCAACAGATTGGCACAATCTTTAATCCTGTGTTACAAACAGCCAATGACAATTATTTATTGTTAGCCAATCAAATGGGAAGGATGGCAGACTTTTTTGGTGCCCCTGATGCTCCAAATAATCAAAGAATTCCCCGTGTAAACCCGGAGATTCAAACAGGAGTCCAAGCCCAACCAGTGCGCGTCGAGAGAGAACAACAAGAACCAGAAGTAGTTTTGGTTAATAGAAACCAAGATGCTGATAATGTTCTTAGGCAAGTTCGACAAGAAAATGTTGCAGGGCAAAATAACTTGGCCAATTTAGTAGAAAATATTTTGGCCCAAAATGGTTTGAATACAGGGTTGCATAGACCAAATTTTGTGTCACCCTTGTCTGAATATGTATTACAGGCAGAATTGCCAAGGGGATGGAAGATTCCCAAATTCACAAAATTTGCTGGTGATACTAATGAATCTACTGTCGAACATATTGCCAGATATTTGGCAGAGGCAGGGAATTTGGCAAATAATGAAGATTTAAAGATGAAATTTTTTCCCAATTCCCTCACTAAAAATGCCTTTACGTGGTTTACCACACTTCCCCCTCATTCAATTCATACTTGGACTCAATTGGAAAGGCTATTTCATGAACAATTCTACATGGGACAATCTAGGATTAGTCTCAAAGAATTAGCCAGTATGAAGCGCAAAACCTCAGAAGCCATTGATGACTATCTAAACAGGTTTCGCCTCCTTAAGGCAAGGTGCTTCACCCAAGTGCCTGAACATGAATTGGTTGAGATGGCTGCTGGTGGCCTCGACTATTCCATTAGGAAAAAGTTAGATACTCAACATTTGAGAGACATGGCCCAATTAGCAGATCGTGTTCGACAGGTTGAACGCCTCAGGGCTGAAAAAGTCAGAAATTCTAAGTTCCACAAAAAAGAAAAAGTGGCATACATAGACACTTATGAAAGTGAAAATGAGTTCGACGATGATCAAGAGTACATGGAAAACAATGAGGTTAATATTGCTGAATTGAAACCGGGACCTCCCTATACTTGTAAAATGTTAAGACCATCAAATGGGAAAAATCCCGTCGAACCAAAAAATGATAGATTTGTTTCTAAGACATACACTTTTGACATTACTAAGTGTGATGAAATTTTTGACTTATTGGTTGCTGATGGCCAAATAATTGTACCAAAGGGTTTGAAAATTCCACCTTTGGAACAACGTAATAAAAGAGGTTTTTGTAAATACCATAATTTCTTGGGTCATAAAACCTCACAATGTGTTCTTTTCAGGGATCTGGTCCAGAAAGCCCTACAGGAGGGAAGACTCAAATTTGGCGAAAAGCCAAAATCCAAACAACAGGTGGACGAGAATCCATTGCAGATTGCTGATGCTGCTTACACAGAGCCTTTTGAGTGCCTGATGATAGAAGCATTGAACCTCACTGAAGGGGGGCAATTAATCTCCATTCCTGAGGGGGAGTACGAAAACAAAGTGGAAGAGGTGTATCCACAAGCAGGGGAGACTTTATTGGATTTCCTTCAACGCTGCAAAGAAAATGATGGCGAAGCTACATTATGTCCTCATTGTAGTGCCATGTTCGACAAGAAGGCTGCTGCAGGCCTCAACAAGTTTCTGCCTCATAGTCAAAACAGAAACAATTGGCCAAATCAAAAGCCAACTTATTCCAATATTCTGAATAGCCAGCAGGCACCTGTACACCAGAGGTTGGGACCACAAAAATCATTTGTCCCCTCAAACAGGACACCTGTCAACCAATGGGTTCATGGAAGAAGCATGGACTATGGTCAAAGGAATATGGAGAGAGGGAACTCCAGTAACAGAAATCCCAAAAAAGATCCTGAGTCAAGGAAATATGATTACAGGAATAATTACAAAGGGAAAAATCCCATGACAAGGTCCCAATGGCGTAGATACCAACGCCAGAAAAAAGTGGCTGCTCAACAATCCCCATTAACTACTGATGGTAATGGAAGAAGGCCTTTGGAATTGGCAAAGAAGCCAATGAAAGAAAGGTTAGGCGAATCGAAAATAGAGTCTTCAGTTGCTGATAATGTCGAAGATGACCACATGGAAGCAGATGACTTTTTGGATTCTGAGCCTGATCTCGACATAATCGTCAATGTTGTGTCAATCTTACCAAGGGAATTCGACGTTTGCTCTGAAGTGACAGATGACGAAGAGGAATCTGGAATGCAAATGGCCCTTCATAGGCCAGTATGTTACTATGTGACGAGCAATGGTGCTCTAGAAGATCAAATGGCTACATTTGAAAGGCCAGATGAAGGCATGAAGAGTCACTTGAAGCCTCTCTTCATACAGGCTAAAGTGAACAATGTGGGGATCAACAAAGTGCTAATTGATGGTGGTGCTGCTGTTAATCTCATGCCAGAATTTTTGCTCAGAAAGATTGGCAAATCTTTGGTGGATCTTCATCCTCACAACATAGTTCTTTCAAACTATGAGGGTGAAACTGGTTTCTCTTTGGGAGCAATCCAGTTAGAAGTGGTTGTTGGAAGCACTGTAAGGCCAACCTTGTTCTTGGTTGTGGCCTCTAAGGCAAATTACAATCTACTTCTAGGTCGAGAGTGGATTCATGGAGTAGGGGCAGTTCCTTCTACCCTGCACCAACGCCTCATTATCTGGCGGGAGGATGGAATAGTGGAAAATATTGAAGCAGATCAAAGCTACTTCAAAACTGAAGTCCATCATTTGACAAAGCACTCCTTCGACAAGAAATTGGCAACAATTTCACCATGCACTGAGAAAGACTTTGCATATCGTCTAGCAAGAAATGGTCACCATGCAATCAAACTGGATCCCACACATGGTTTCTTGTGGGAGAGAGAGGATGGAAACAGCGAGGATGGCGAGTATGAAAGCCACAAATGCCCAACTGGTTGGGATGTCAAAGAAAACTACTATGTCTGAGTCCCAAACTTGGGCAAGGATTACGGCCTACATGGCTGAAAACAGAATCAAGATGGCTTTGGAAGCCAATTCATTTTCAGAAAATATGGCTGATATAGCCAATGGTGAAAAGATTGGCAAACAAGAGCCAGAATTGCAAAAACTGGACTGCATCTATGACGACGAACCCTTAGGATTTGAAAAAGATCCAATTAGTCAAAGTCATAAGATGCAAGCACAGGATCCTTTGCAAGAAATTGACCTTGGAGATGGTCTGATGAAAAGACCAACATATATTAGTGCAAACATTCCTCCAGATCTGAAGGCGAAAGTGGTGCAACTTCTAGTGGAATACAAAGATTGTTTTGCTTGGGATTACAATGAAATGCCAGGTTTGAGCAGAAAATTGGTGGAACATGAACTTCCAGTTCGACCGGACAAAAAACCAGTAAAACAATTGCCTAGAAGGTTTGCACCAGAAATTATGTCAAAGATCAAGGAAGAAATTGAGAGGCTGCTGAGGAGCAAATTCATCAGAACAGCAAGGTATGTCGAATGGTTAGCAAATATAGTGCCTGTGATTAAGAAAAATGGTTCTCTTAGAGTATGTATAGACTTTAGAGATTTGAATAATGCTACACCAAAAGACGAATATCCTATGCCTGTAGCAGAAATGCTAATTGATTCAGCAGCAGGATTTGAATATTTAAGCATGCTAGATGGTTATTCTGGCTACAACCAAATTTTCATTGCTGAAAATGATGTACCCAAAACTGCTTTTAGATGCCCAGGGGCATTAGGCACGTATGAATGGGTAGTGATGCCCTTCGGTTTGAAAAATGCTGGGGCCACTTATCAAAGAGCAATGAATCTAATTTTCCATGAGTACATAGACACTTTTATGCAAGTGTATATTGACGACATAGTTGTCAAATCCTCGTCAAAGGTTGATCATTTAGATCATTTGAAAAAGTCTTTTGAAAAGATGAGGAAATATGGATTAAAAATGAATCCATTAAAGTGTGCTTTTTGTGTTAATGCAGGGGATTTCCTTGGGTTCGTTGTGCACAAAAAGGGCATTGAAATAAATCAAAACAAAACGAAGGCTATCATGGAGACAAAATCTCCAACTACTAAAAAGCAACTTCAGTCCCTACTTGGGAAGATCAATTTCTTGAGGAGATTCATCTCAAATTTAAGTGGTAAAGCTCAGCCTTTCTCGCCACTACTTCGTCTCAAGAAAGAAGATATTTTCACTTGGGGGCAAGATCAACAACGAGCTTTTGACGAAATCAAGAGTTATTTGTCGAAGCCACCAATGTTGATGCCTCCAATAAGGAACAAGTTCATGAAGTTGTATATATCAGCATCAGATTCGACACTGGGTAGTATGCTTGCCCAGGAAGATGAAAATGGTGAAGAAAAGGCCATCTATTACTTAAGTAGGGTATTAAATGATGCTGAAACTAGATATAGTAGTATTGAAAAACTATGCTTATGTTTGTATTTCTCTTGCATAAAACTCAAGCATTATATAAAGCCTGTTGATGTTTTTGTTTATTCTCACTGTGATATCATTAAGCATATGTTGTCTAAACCAATTTTGCATAGTCGAATTGGAAAATGGGCCTTAGCCTTAACAGAGTATTCATTAACATATAAACCTCTAAAGGCAGTCAAAGGCCAAATTGTGGCTGATTTTATAGCAGATCATTCTGTAATAGAAACTCCACAAAATTATGTAGAATCACGACCCTGGAAATTGTATTTTGATGGTTCTAAACATAAACATGGAGTTGGAATTGGGATTCTAATTATTTCCCCTTCCAAAATACCCACTAAGTTCAAATATAAAATTAATGGATTCTGCTCAAATAATGAAGCAGAGTATGAAGCTTTAATAGCAGGCTTAGAAATTTTATTGGACTTGGGGGCAAAAAATATCCTGATCAGAGGTGATTCAGAACTGGTTTTGAAACAATTGACAAAAGAACACTTGATGAAATATTTTGTCATAGCAATTTCTTTGTTAAAACGTTTCGACCAAGTCGCCATTGAACATGTGCCTCGTATAGAAAATCAAGAAGCCAATGATTTGGCTCAAATAGCTTCTGGTTACAAAATTTCCAATGAGAAATTGGTGGAGTTGATTGAAATCAAAGATAAAATCATTATTGATCAACCTGCTACTTTGGAATTGTCAATGCCAAAACTTGTGGGGGCAGATGTACCACAAGACAATGGTCAATATGACGACCTTGACGAAAATTCAGAAATTTTTGAAATTTTTGCCATTGACAATTTAGCTGATACTGATTGGAGAAAACCACTTGTCGAGTATCTGCGAGATCCAAACGGAACGACAAATAGAAAGATAAAATACAGAGCCTTAAGTTATGTCATCATTGGGAATGAACTAATGAAAAAGACACCTGAGGGAGTTTTGCTAAAATGTTTAAGTGAAACTGAAGCCTATTTGGCTATATCTGATGTGCATAGTGGCACATGTGGATCCCATCAGGTAGGCCATAAAATGAAATGGTTACTGTTTCGACAAGGTGTGTACTGGCCAGCAATGCTAAAAGATTGTATAGAGTTTGCTAAGGGTTGTCAAGAGTGCCAAAAGCATTCAGGCATACAACACGTACCTGCAAGTGAACTTCATTCAATAGTAAAACCTTGGCCTTTTAGAGGATGGGCTTTAGATTTAATTGGTGAAATTAAACCAAGTTCGTCCAAAAACCAACGCTATATTCTAGTTGGTATAGATTATTTTACCAAATGGATAGAAGCAATTCCATTACCAAATGTTGACCAAGAAGCAGTGATTAGTTTTATACAAAGTCACATTATTTATAGATTTGGTATACCTGAGTCTATTACTACAGATCAAGGTTCAGTTTTCACTGGACGAAAAATGGTCGAGTTTGCTCAACAAACTGGTTTTAAATTGTTAACTTCTACACCATATTATGCACAAGCAAATGGTCAAGTGGAAGCTGCTAATAAGATCATTATTGGTCTGATTAAAAAGCATATTGCCCAAAAACCTAGAAATTGGAACAAGACTCTAGATCAAGTCTTATGGGCGTGTAGGAATTCGCCAAAGGAATCAACTAATACCACACCTTTTCGTCTAACATATGGACATGATGCTGTCTTGCCGGTCGAAATACACTTACAATCAGTTAGAGTTCAAAGACAGGCAGAAATTCCAAGAAATCATTATTGGGATATGATGTTGGATGAATTAGTTGATTTAGATGAAGAGAGAGTCAAAGCTTTAGAGATGTTGATTCGACAGAAAGAAAGAGTCACTAAAGCTTATAATAAAAAGGTTAAGTCCAAAACCTTTAGTGTTGGAAACCTGGTTTGGAAAGTCATTTTGCCAATGGATAAAAAAGACAGAGTCTTAGGAAAGTGGTCACCACATTGGGAAGGACCATTCAAAGTTGTTCAAGTTTATTCTAATGGTGCGTATGAAATTGAGGAGTTAACTCCTGAGAAACGTACTTTGGGTATAAATGGGAAATATTTGAAAAAATATAAACCTGCTCTACTCGAAGTAAAAATAAGCGCAGAATAAGAATCAAACAGGAAAAAACAAAATGGCAAATAACAAGAATTGGCCATAACTCGAGAGTAGAAGAATAATATTGTTTTATTGCAATGGGAGAATTCTTAGTACATCATGAGAAAAACAACATTATTTAGGCTGAGCCTTAGGCTTAGAAACCTCTGACTCCACCTTCTTCATGGTACCCCTATAAAGGGCTATTGCTATATCAGCAAGTTCCTGAACTACTGGTGGGTATTCATCCAATCTTTCCTCATGTGTCCATAGAAACTCCTCCAGGTCGGAGCCTAGTTCTTCTTCTTCTGACTCTGTCAAAATGAGTTCCTCTTTGTTCCTCTCATAGCGTAGCCTATTTTCCTCGCAACGCCATGGTTCTGCACCCTTTTTGTTCTTCTCTTTGGAGCATGAGGCATCTTTAGTGTTGGGTTTTTCCATGGTTCGATTCTTTGTTAAGGATTACTCAATCACTCTTGATGAGTAAAAATGAAGAAAAACACCTCCTTTTATAGCGCTATCAAGTCTTATGGGTCAACCTAACCATTAATGCAATTCATTTAACAAAGTTTCGCTGTTGCCACCCTTTGACTTGACTGCCTCGTTTGGCGTTCTTTGACTGCTCAGGTTTTCGTGTTGTTAAAAATACCAAAAGAATTCAAAGGTTCAAAACATTACCATTGAATGACGTTGGTGAAAAATAAATGGTCAATACGTGAAAAGTATAAACCAGCGTTGCAAGAAATAAAAAATCAACAAAGAATAAAGCATGACAAAATATTGGTGATCACAAGGTTGTTCGCCACAAAACGGGCATTGTCGAATTACAAACCAAAAACTTGATAAAATTGTTCAAAAGTGAAATGAAACTAAGGACAAAAAATCAAATTATTACAAGTCTAAAACTTTGTTTTCAAATCTTCATACAAGCTCTTGAATGAAGCAACTTCCTTGTCGAGAACTTTACTCGACTCCATCAAGTTCTGAATTTCTTCTTCCACTGCCGCTGAAGCACTAAAGGCTTTGATGCCTTCATTAGCCTCCTTGTCAATCCAGGCTTTAACAGCAGTAGTAAGATTAGCTTTAGCCTCGTCACGCTTTGTTTTCTCTGCTGCAATCTTGGCATTCAGACTTTGAATTTTTAGATTCAAATCTGCAACTTCATTCTCCCAGGCAGTGATGTTGTCATTGTATCCAATGAGCTCCGCATTCGACTCGATGTCCTTCTCCAAACGCTCGACATTGGCTTGGGCAGTGTTAGCCTTCTCGACTAATGCAGCGTGAGCATGGGTTTGAGCCTCCAGCTTCATGGCATTCGTTGTTCTCCTTTGTATGGCCTGAGTAAAACCATCAATGAGGTTTTCAAGCTGGATGACTTTGCTTAAGGTAATACCATCCGTCAAAGGATTGTGAAGCTTTTTCAGGAAGCCCAAGTGAGAAAACGCACTACTAGGGTTTGCCTCAATCAGAGTAAAAACATCTTGGTTAATATAGTCTGTGTGCAACTTGAGGAGCAAAGAGTCCTGCCTCACCGTCGAACTGATATCAGTATCAGAAGCAGTCGAGCTGCTGTGTTGAGAGGCGCCTTTGCTTCGTTCTTTGCTTCCTTTGCTTGACAAAAGCATTTTGAGTGCTGCAGCAGGATCAGTTTCTTTCATAGCAATAAACTGCATTTCTGAGATTCCAATATCAGCAGATAACTTTGATGTCGAGGAAACAGGAAGAATGTCAGAGCCTCCTTCAGTGGCTTCAGGCATAATGTCGTCGTCAGCGTCAGTCTCCATCTCGACATCAGTGTTTTCTGATGAGTGGGTAGATTCAGTAAGTGATGCAGTTATGGTTTTTTCAGGATCAGTGGTGCGAGTGTCTTCGTTCTCTTGGCTTTGACTTGTTCCGGTTAAATCGACCTCGACGCGATTGGTGCCAACGTCTTGGGTCGAACCTTCATCATTGTTAACTGGTGCAGTGGTTTGGTCTTCATTATCACCCTGTTAGAAATAACATGAGTTAGGGTCAAGAAACCATAAAAGATTGCGTATATGTCGAAGTCTGAAAGATAAAGACTTTACCTGAGTGCCAGGGTCTTGCAAATTTGGGTTTATTTTCTCAAGAATAGGACCCTCAGTCGAAGGAGTTTCGACATGGGTGCTTGGTTGATCTTCGACAGGAGGATCAGAGACTGAGTTGTCAGTCTCCTTCTCTATCCCTGCAGAAGGATTGGATTTGCTTATAACTTTCTTCTTCTTCTTCTTTTCAGTCTTCTTCTTGGGATTTGGGGGCATGCTTGCCTCGCTAGTTTCGACACCAGCCTTTCTTTTATCTCTTTGGCTCTCTCCACTAGGGGTAGCAATGGTTGGATTAACATTACCAGCAGACTGAAAAGGAAATAGATATTTGTTAAGACAAGATTGTAGTTGAAACTAAGCAAAACTTAAGAAAGTTGTCGAAACACTTACTGATGGTTCTTGAATGGTGAGAGCTTTCTGTTTCTTTTGCTTGATAGGCCCTTCAGCCTCACTTGACGCCATCAAGTTCCTTTTGCGAACCTGCAATTAAAAGTCGAAGCAATTAGAAATATGGTTTTGAAAACTAAAGAGAAAAATAATGCTAAGTTAGGAAACCAATGTCAGGACTTAATACCTTGGCCCCAGTGTTGGGAAGTGTTTTCTTCTGAGTTGCACCAGGAGTAGTGGTGTCTGTCGAAGTGGTAGCGCCCTTGGCTTTGGAAGCACCTAATGTCGAAACATGAAAACGACTTACATCAGTAAAAGGGTTCAAAAGGAACAAACACTTTGAGAAATCACATTCATTTTTAGTGATTCAAAATTACCTTTGCCTTTGGGAGTCCTTTGCTGGAGTGCTGCGAACCCCGTTTCTATTGCTTGCAGGAGCACTTCATCGCTGTTCTTAGCACACCTCTCATAGTGCAAACTCCACCAGGTGGCAAACTCAAAAGTACATAAATGGTGGATGGCGAAGGCAATAGGTGTCAGCCTGTAGGGTTTTCTTGCTTCAATAACCTTCAAGCGCCGTTCAAAGAACTCGACAGACATTCCAGAGTTGCCCAAAACAATATCGTCTTTGTTTTTGAACAAACTCTTTGGCCTGAACTGACTTAGGCCAAACTGGCGAGCAACTAGGTTAGGTTGGTATCCGACCAGACCTACGAATCTTCTTTCTACTCCTAACCTGGAAGATAGGATTGTAGGACTCAAAAACCAGGACCAAACATTGTTTGTATCCTCTTCTTCATCTGGGTTGGTTGCAGGAAATGGCCTCTTAAACCAAGCAGGCCCAACAGTCCGTTTCACAAAGGGAGTATTTTGGTGCTTAAACTCGTCGAACTCCAGGAGTGTCTTGAAGTAATGGAGGAAGAGGTCTTTGGTCGACAAGTTTGTTTCCCTATACCTCAGCAAGGCCAACCTAGTGCCTTCTATTTGTCGAGCTTCGACCGAAGGTTCCAGGTAAGAAGGGAGGAAAAGTTTGAAGTTTGATTCAAATGTGGCATTCAGCCACAACTGCAAGAGCCAAATGGGTCCAGAGAAAGTAAGCGGTGATCCTTTTTCAACTTTTTTAAGCATATCATTAGCTTGCCCCAAAGAGTCATAGAGACAAGCTAAGATGAGCCTTCCCAAAGCTACATCCTGTCCTTGATGAAGCATAATGGCGAGAGGGACAAGCCTCTTTACCACTTGAAGTGAACCAGTGCAGAAGACAAAGTGTGATAGCCAGTACGTCAGAAAAGCAATGTGTTCCTCATGAGAAACCTCAACACTGCTAAGATCATGAAAAGTTTCAATATATTTTGAGTAGGAGAGTGTTTTGAAATCAAATTGATGGTTTGGAGTGGTGTATTTGGGGTCATAAGTGGGTCCTGTTGGTCGAAGACCAGTGATGGCAGCCACGTCGAAAAGGGTTGGGGTCATCATTCCTGCCTTTAAGTGGAAAGTGTTAGTAGAATTTTCCCAAAAGTGAAGGGCAGCTATTAACATCTCTGCATTATATTTGGGTCCCTCTCTCGACAGCTGGATCAGGTCGAATATACCACGCTCTTTCCATGAAGTGGCATATTCCTTCTCAACCTTGTTAAGCCATGGTAAATAACTATCACTGACTACAGGTGCAGATCTAAAGGCTCTATAGCCTGTCTCAAAAAAGGTCATGTCGAAGACAGTGTTGACAAATATTTTGGGCTCACAAGTAACATTGAGAGGGAAAATGCTACTTACATCCTCATTAAAGTTGTCGGATGAAGGAAGAGGTCCTGCAAAGGCAAGAGTTCGACCTCTGAGCTTGTGAGGAATCATCAACTCCTCTCCCCATATAGTGTCTTCGACAGAAGTCATATCTGGCTCCGACACAAAGGTTGAACCATCAACGATGATGGGTTCTGCATCATCAACAGCGTAGATTGTCACGTTTCTGGAGGAAGAAGATGAAGCAGCCATTGTTGTTCTTGGTGTTCTTGGTGTTCTTGATTTGGTGATGAAGATGGACAGTTCACAGTGAACAAAAGCTAAAACCACCAGATTTAACTCGTTTCTTACTCAAATCCCAGAAAAGAAACGGTGATGATGAACGAAATCACTGGACGATCTTAACTGCTGGTTTAGATTTCTCAGAAACGCAAGAACAATGCACGATTTGAGGATCGATTGATGTTGTTTCAAAGGAATGCGTATGGTTCTGTTTCTAGAGAGAAAGTGAAGAGTTTGGGTTTTCAGAAAAATGAAAGTGGTGGAATACGTTTTCTATTTATAGGCACTGCATCTTGCATGTATCTAGTAACTGAAACATCACCACTCTTCCATCTTAGCCACTTATATTCTGCCACGTGTCCCACTACAAAGCTATAAAGTTGGTAATCATGGTTTGTGGGGATTGAGGTGACGGTTATAAATTTTGTCATGATTGACAATATTTTGATTTGACGTTTGCGCCGTCTTTGGTAAACGTGCAGACTTGAAAAGGTGAATATCTTCAAAAATGCCCTTTCTTCCCTTTTGTCTCTGACGTGTAGTCGAATTGGCATTTTTGAGGGGGCAATTTGTTAGCCTGTATTTTCGACAGGCATTAATGAATTGGAATAAGATGTTGAAATCTCATTTAATGAGTATTATTGCCTTTTAATATTTTCTTGGAAAACGATTCTGGCAATAAATCAAGAGAAAATCAAGGCATTTGACATCAAAGACTTTTAATGTGCAAAGTTAATTGTCAAAGCCTAGAGTTCTGTCGGATTCGACAGAACGATTGTTGTCTGAATAAGCTTGTCGAGTTCGACAGAACCATGTTTATCTAAATGAACATGCTGGTTCGACATTACTCTAATTGTCGAAAATATTATATATATATATATATGTGTGAATATATGTATTTGTTTGGTTGTCTAACGTACTATGCAGAACGAAAGAAGCGTACTCTGGACTTAGCAAAATATTCAAAAAGGAGTAACGTTTGAAGGGTTCGCCAGGTGTCAAAGGGAATTCAAATTGTCAAGACACGTGGAGCATAGTTAGACGTATTGTAGGTTTATAGCAGTTATGTTAGTTTGTCTATAAATACAAGTTTCTCATAGAAGAAACGGGTTCACAATTCACATGCAAATTCCTAGAATATTCAGAGTACCCATGTCAACGAGCGAAATGAATGCCAAAAGGAACATGTACGAATCTGTGTAACCAATCTTTGTAAACATTTTTACATTGTCAAATGCAATTTACTTTTCAAGTACTGATTACTTGCTTTCCTTTAAAATTTGTCATTTAAGCTTTCTGCAAATTTAAAGCTTTTCTGCAACTTTAAACATTCTGCAATTTATTTCATTGCATGTTCTACTTTTCAAAGTCTTTTCTTTAAACTTTATTTGCAATTCATTTACAAGTTTTCTGTAAATTTAACTTTGAAGCATTTTACCTTTAAAACAAACCATTTGACTGCGTCAAATGCTTTTACTTTCATTCAAATTGTCCGATTTAACCCAAAGATATGAATATGTTTTCATCATCTTCCACACAATCCATATGTCCCGAGATTTACTAGTTGATCTCTCTTGTAATAATTAAACTAGCGGTTGTTTACTAAAAATCGGGGTAAACAGATGTCAACGAGGCCGAGATTGAACAGAGGATACTTTACCACTCCTTGCCCCACCATCTAAAGTATTCTCCGTCCCCATTCCCCGCTTCAGGGAGTATTCTTCCTCCATCCATACCCCCGCTGATCCCCACAGTTTCCGCGGAGATCTATCAGCATTGAAAAAAAGTATCAAATTTTTATGATTTTCAATCAAATAAGTTGTAAAAAATAGTAAAGTTTAATTATAAAACAAATAAAAAAAATGAAAATATTATTGTGAATAATGTGATAGTAATAAACATCATATATATAAATAAATGTATATACATATTGTGTGAAAACATAATTAAAAATAATTTATAAAGTCCTTAAATATGCAATTGTAAATATAATTTTAATAAAGTTTTCGGGGACGGATTCTCCGCGGGGCGGGGGGTAAAATACCATCCCATCCCCAAACCTCTTTCGGGGGAACTTTCTCCTCCATCCACGTGGGGAAAAATTCCCCATCTTCGGATCTCCAAACGGGGCAATCCCCGCGGGGATCCTCATTCACGGATGAAATTGACATCCCTATTTAAAGGTGAAATTTCTAGCCACTAAACTACTTGACAAAAAAAAAATGATAAATGTGACATAAATAGTGAAATACATGTGGCAACTTTCTCTTGGTGCTACATCATTGTAGGCAAAAGGTACACCTCCTACAAAAGGTAACCTAGAAAAAAAAATATCGAAATTAATTGGTTGATGAACTCCCCTCAAAATGAATGATTCAGTAAGAATAATATTTTGTCAGATTTTACTTACCTTACGGTCAAATTCTGAGTTATTGAAATCAATATTAGTTACCTTGTGGCCAAACTCTAAATTATCGAGATCCGTTTTCCTAAGAACCAACGATTTAATTAATAAAAAAAATTCTATTTTTTTTATAAGCAAAACTATATATAAAAATATATATAAAAATTGGAATTTTTAAAATAAAATTCACTTTTGATATAAAATATCAGTATCGTTTTATGTAAAAAATAATATAAAAGAAAAATCGTCTAGAAGTCCTAGCTCAACTGGCAAATGCCGAAATTGCTAGGCCGGACGTAATGACCCGGGTTCGAACCCAGAACCTTACAGTTGTATGTGAGTTTAATTTCAGTGGATTACCACTTCATCTAAGACAAAAAAAAAATATAAAAGAAAAATCAGTAACGTGCATCATCCGTAAGTTGCGTTTTATATTAACGTGCCTACTACTATATATTTATAGTAAGGGGCCCATAGTATTAGTAGTATATGTAACGAAGTTGATTAATCCATGATATATGCACACAAAACATTGCTCATACGTATTTTGGTAATTTGAGAGTCATAAATCTATATCTTCTCACCGGAGCAACTTTCCGATGGCTTTAGAGGTGACTACAAAAATTCTTGTGATAGGAGGAACAGGCTACATGGGGAAATTCATTGTTGAAGCTAGCGTTAGAGCTGGTTACCCTACTTTTGCTCTCGTACGAGAATCTACACTTTCTAATCCACATAAGTCATCCATCATCCAAAATTTCAAAAAGTTGGGTGTAAACATAGTTTTGGTATGTATATTTTAAGTAAACACTCCGTTAATTGAGTTTAGTTATTTTCTTTTTACTATTCGTATTTGGCTCACTAAACCGCTTAATCTAATTTGAAGATCAATTCTAGCATTAATGTATAAATTAAAGATCTCAATAAAATTTTATTTAAATAATACCAGTATCCAATCAAACTATACAAAGGTACAAAATAATTTACAATACTTTTGTTATTTAAAATTGATCATGAGCGAAAAAATGTCATATATTGTAAAAGTCTACTTTTATCAAATTCAAAAATTTGATCTAATGATAAAAGATAATTCTTGAATTCGAAATGTTCTTCTTCAAGTTATGTTAGTCTACTATAAATTTTTAGAAATAAGTATGAGTCTAACTCATTCTCACAAAACCGGCTTGTAAGATGAGGACTGCCACTTGCGTATAAACACTTGTCAATGTCATCTCATATATGTGATACCATGTTAGAAGTTGTGCCTAATTCAACCTTACAAAATTGGCTTGTAAAATGAGGACTGTCACTTGTTTATAAACACTTGTCAAAAACATCTCATATCCGATGTGTGAATTTTTAACATAGTCTTTGAGTCATAAAACCTTAAATATTTTTTAAAAAAGAGAGTCAATTTTTTATCGATCATTTCATGTGGTTTAAGATGGATATTTACACGCCTGTAAAGAAAAATGGACATTTACAAAAAAATTTATTAAACTATTAATCCTCTGATTATCAGGGAGAGTGTCCGATAATCTAGAGTTCGGCGTAGAGTAAGTAAAATCTAATCAATAATTGCTTTCACAAAAAATTGAATTTGGATTTCCTAAAACAATTTGTCATAGGAGGAGAGGAACTCAATAATCACTTGAGTTCAATATTTTAATCACACTTGCCGTTTTTATTAAAAGTGAATGTTTTTATTGAGAGCATTAAAGTCAACTTATGAATCAAACCCAAATTAAAGTACTCTATCTGTCCCAAATTGAGTGACACAGTTGACTGTTGTGCACTATTCTGAGACCATATTTTTTTTACTAATAAACAAAACTAAATATTAGCTTATAAGATGTTGTTGGATTCATCTCGATAAGTATTTTCAAAATATCAAATTTTTATAATTTTTGCTGTTATTAAAAATATTAATCGTCAAAAGTATGCATCGGCATACGCGAAAAGAACAACTGTGTTACTCAATTTGGGACGGGGGAGTAATTAAGCATCAAAGTAATTACTCATCATTAATCATTTGAAGCTTAGTTTAGGATCATATCTTGTTCGGTACTGTAATTTGTAATCTTTAATGATGTTGATTATTCACAGGGAGATATATACGACCACGAGATTTTGGTTAAGGTCATAAAGCAAGTAGAAGTTGTAATCTCAACAGTGAGCCACACGCAGTTAACTGATCAATATAACATTCTAGCCGCTATTAAAGAAGCGGGAAACATCAAGGTACATCAAAAATTAAATACAACAATATATTAACAACAAATTGGTTAAGTTACTTTATAAAAAAAAAAAATTGGTTAAGTGATTAGAGTTTTGAGATTTTTAATTGGTTATAAGTTTGATTTCTGACATGTTGTATTGAAAAAGTTCGATGGATGAAGTTTACAAGAATTCATTGGCAAGTTGAAAATCATTTCCTGTAAATCTTTTATGAAACAAATACTTTTTTCTAAAGCATAATTACTTTTATGATTTTTTTTTGGTTTTAAATCTTATCATAACAAAAACATATATGAAATTGATTATAATATCATAAAAATTAAGTTTTTAGATTAGTTAGCTTCGATTTACTTGAAAATCCCAAGACTAATTGCTAAATTAGTTTATATGAAAAGCAGTTTTAAAATTTTAATAAATCAATAATTATTGCATCCGTTTCAAATTATAAGTCAATTTATAAATTTCACACAATGAAATGTAAGAAAATTAGAAAGAAGAGAAAAATAATAAATAGTGAATTGATAAATGATATGATAGGAAAAGAAACATTATGTTTCATTGATAATTTAAATAACTTATAATTTGAGAGAGAAACTTTTTTTTTGTGTATATATAGTGACTCATAATTTGAAATGGAAAAGAGTATCTTAAATTTAAATTATCCAGGTTGTAAAAATGAGCTGTACCAAAATATGTAAGCATTATTTACTTGGAAGACATGATGAAAGTCATCTCGATTTTTTTTTTTTGACAAGTCATCTCGAATTTTTATAACATCTAATAATCTGAATTAAGGTATTGAATTGTGTAAAAATGAGTTTTGGTTTTGATTCATTTATTGCACCTATATTTTTTTTTATCTATTTATGAGAGAGATAGACACAAGTAAAAGATTAATAAGACCCATTAATAAAATACACTTATTAAATTAATATTATTAATTTACCATTTGATTTTATTTCTCTTATAAATGAATAATATATGGATGATAAGTAAATGAAGCAAAATCAAATTCTGTAAAAAATAAGTTGCATCAAAAGATGTATGCATTATTTATCCTTGTACTAATTATTGTTCTCAATTAATACTATATTTTAGCCTTTAATAAAAATGCATTATTATTTATGTTATTAATAGTAGTTCTATATATATGTCAAAATATTTTAAGCTATATATAATTTTTTTTTCAGAGGTTCTTTCCTTCTGAATTTGGCAATGATGTGGACCAAAATCATGGAGTGAACGAGGGGAAGAATTTGTTTGACACCAAAGTCAAATTTCGTAGAGACATTGAGGCAGCTGGAATTCCCCATACCTATGTGGTTGCAAACTTTCTCACTCAACACTTTCTACCATCTATGTCACAACTTATGCACATAACTTCAACATTAGATACCGTTATTATCCTTGGAGATGGAAATACTAAATGTATGTAAGAAAAAAATTCTCAAGATTATGAGATTAAATATATATAACAAATATTTGTTCTAATTAGTTTTTTTTATTGCCACAGCTACTTTTAATACTGAAGAGGGTGTTGCGGCTTTCACTATCAAAACAATTGATGATCCAAGGACATTGAACAAAATTCTCTATGTTAGACCTGAGGCCAACACCTTGTCATATAATGACTTAATATCTCTTTGGGAGAAAGAGACTTCTAAGACTCTTAAAAGAGTCTACATTCCAGAAGAGCAAGTATTGAAGATGATTCAAGGTTAGCAATTGGTGATATATGAACTTTTTTGTTGATAAATCAAAGTATATATAATCCACGCAGGGAGGGACACAATTTTTTTTTAATAAGTGTGGTCAAAATCATAACATAAAAAAAAAAAAAATACTATACAAGTTGTTATTTATATCGGTGTAAGAGATAATTCTTCTTTGGGCGGCACTATGTAAAGATATGTAATACTATATATAAGTGAGGTCACATTGCATAAATATATAAGTATTAATGAAAACTACAATAAACTAAATTGTTCGGCTCAAGTGATTAATGAGTTTCACGAAATGACGGATTTCGAGAGATTCCATATTCAATTTATGTGAAACAATTTTTTGACCAGACATTACTTATCTCATGACCAAATTCTAGACTACTACGATCCTCTCATCTTATGAACCAGAGGGTTAAAATAAAAACTATAACAAACGCTTATAAAAAAAAAACTACAATAAACAAGTAGGATCAGCTGACGCAACTACTTTCACTCTGAAAATGTGACTAAATACTAATCTTCGAGATAATTGAGAATTATAAAAGTACACTTTTTAACAATTGTAAGATGTTTATTGTTCTTGCAGAGTCACCATATCCCATAAATATGGGCCTTGCAGTTTGTCTTGCTGCTTATGTGAAGGGAGATCACACTAACTACGAAATTGTTCCTTCAATTGGCTTTGAAGCTTCAAATCTATATCCTGATGTCAAATACACCACGATGGATGACTACTTTGAAGAAAATCATGATCGCACACCATTTTACTTAAATTGGTTACTATCAATGAATATTAATGGGCAATAATTTTATTAATAATGTATATTGTATGATTAAAGGGGTTAATAATAATCAATTTCTTTATAAAGTATGTTTATTAATATTTGTATCATCAATAAAAATTTAAGGTACAAAAAGTATGTCTTGAGTCGTAAAACTTCATATGGTCCATATATAAAATATCATTGAGCGCTCGGGTTCTCTCAAAGATATATACTACTCCCTCCATCTTTAATTATAAGTAAAAGTTATTTTTTTAAATTAATCAATTACTAATGTATGTAGTCAAAATTATAGATCAAATATATTGGTTATTAAATAAATTTTAAAAAAAGAATTTTACTTATAAATAAGGATATTTGTAGTACGTATTATGAATGTTATTCTGGTTGGTTGTGTTGTGTATTGCTTGTTTATTAAATATTGAAGCATAGTTATATAATTCGCTTGATATGCTACTAACTGCGAATTGGTACTTGTGTATCGATTTATTATGTAACACTACTTGATAAGGTACCTTATGGTACGCTGCGAATTGGTACCTTTTGTGTATCAATCTATTGTGTATCGATTTATTATGTATTAACACTACTTCAGATGATACACTGCAATTTGGTATCTTATGTAACACTAAATGTTGACCTAAGGTGATCATACTTGATAATTTGAGTATTCATTTAATAATCAATGAAAATAAGTTACATAGGGAAAACGCTACTTAACCAAGTTGCTTAAGCTCCGGTGACAATTGAATAAGAGCTCATTCCAAGAACGTGCCAGAGAATATCAGATTTGATTTCCAGAAACAACAACACTTGGCCAGTGCACATGCCTCTACGTACAAGCCGGATCAGTCATCCACCTTTGATAGGTTGGAACCGGTGCGAAAGCAAAAAAAAATCTACTTAGAGCGAAACAATATTCATGAATCCACAGCAAATGAGCTGGCACATCACATCCTCTACCGGACCCCACTCACATTTATTTATCTATACTAATATATATAGGGGATACAAATTTTTGGGATGGCTTTTTTGTTATTCCAATTTTACCCTTAAAAAATAACTTCCACATAAAAATAGATTTTCAGTTTTTTTTAGTAAATAATTTTTTTTTTCTTAACAACTAAACACAACTTCCACATAAAAGTAAGTTTTCAGTTTTTTTATAGTAAAAAAAAATATAATTTTTTTTTCTTAATAACTAACCACAAAAAAAAAAAGGTTACGTAGTTATCAATTATTAACAAAGTCCAATAAAAAAGGAGATTAAGTAGTTATTTATATTTGCACAATACAGAATATCGATCGCACAAGAAAAAAAAAAAGAATATCGATACGTGCCCGTTTGGCGGCTAGTTTTAATTAATTTAATTGAATTTCTCTCTTCTCTCTCATCCTCTTCCGTCTCTTCCAACGCCACCTTCTCTCTGAAATTTCCTTTGTTTCTTCCAAATTAAACTTCTCTGTTTGTGAGGATGCGATCAAAACATGGCAATAAGATGACGTGTGTGTCTGTTGCTCAAGCTATAAGTGGCTTAAATTACCCCTTCTCTGTTTGCTTCAATAGCTTCCCCTGTCATGTGTGTCTGTTTTGCTTGGTTGTTATGGGGTAGGGGTGTTCAAAAATTCAGTTATCTGAACCAAACTGTAGTTCGAACTGCACTGAACCATATTTTAAACTGAACCATTTAATACAGTTTTGAACTGAACCACTTTTTAAAAACAGTTACAATTCAGTTTATAACCGGTTCAAAACCAGTTTAAATTTATGAACTGTATTTTATTTTTTAAAAGAATATTTAATAATTCCCAAAAAAATGGGAACTTTTTTCTTAAAAAAATAAGCGGAAAAAAGACCGAAAAAATATCTCCCGAGAAAATCGGGAACTTTTTTCCGAAAAAACCGGGAACTTTTTTTCCGAAAAAATCGAGAACATTTTTTTCCGAAAAAATCGGGAACTTTTTTTCCCGAAAAAAAATTGGAACTTTTTTTCCGAAAAAACCGGGAACTTTTTTTCCGAAAAAACCGGGAACTTTTTTTCCGAAAAAATCGAGAACTTTTTTTCTGACAAAATCGGGAACTTTTTTTCGCGAAAAAAATCGGAACTTTTTTTCCGAAAAAATCGGGAATTTTTTTTCCGAAAAAATCGGGAACTTTTTTCCGGAAAAAATCGGGAACTTTTGTTCCTGAAAAAAATCGGAACTTTTTTTCCGAAAAAATCGGGAACGTTTTTTCCGAAAAAATCGGTAACTTTTTTTCCTGAAAAAAATTGGAACTTTTTTTCCGAAAAAAAATCGCGAACTTTTTTCCCGAACACAATCAGGAACTTTTTTTCCTGAAAAAATCGGAAACTTTTTTTACGAAAAAAATCGGGAACTTTTTTCTTGAAAAAGTCGGAAACTTTTTTTCCCAAAAAAAATATTGAAACTTTTTTCCCGAAAAATAGACTTAAACTGTTTTTTGGAAAAAAACTCCGAAATTATTTTTATCGGAAACCAGTTTTTTTTAAAAAAATACAGAAAATTGGTATAAAACCAGTTTTTCAAAAAATAAACCGGTTTTATTAAAAAAACCGGTTTTAAACCAGTTAACTGAAACTAAACTGGTTTAAAGATGTAAACTGGTTCTAAACTGGTTCTGAACTGAACTGAAACTGGTTTGAGAAATAAACCAGTTTTTATAAAAAGTGGTTTCAGTTACTAAACTGAACCATTTATATGGTTCAGTTCAGTGCAGTTTATGAACCGTGAACACCCCTATTATGGGGGTGATTTTTAAGGCCTAAGAACACTTGGGTGTTTGGGTTTAGACCACTTGTTTGTTACCACTTTGATTCAAGTATAGTTTGCTTGTATGTTACTGTCACAGCTTTAGATGGAATGTTTTGCTCTGTTATCACAATTTCTCAACAACCGATGAAAATACAGAGGTTTTAATGCTTATGCTAAACGGTGGTCTCTGTTAATCCTATAAAGTATATACAGTATGTTTGTTTTAGGTTAAAGAGAAACGATTAACACTCTTAAGCGGCAAATCGGCATCCAAACACAACTTTTCCTTATTTTATTTTTAATATCTTAATTAAAAACTGTGGATCCACATCGGTACGTGGAATTCATGAAAGAAACTTTCGCTGGATATAGGTGCGGTCGTTACATAGATAGATTTGCATGTAATATATATATATATATATATATATATATATATATATATATATATATATATATAATTAGTTTTTAACTAATTTTTATTTCACATATAACTAATTTGTTTTTATTTATTGTTGGGTAAATATTTTCAAATAATAAATAAATAAATAGTATAGAAAAAATAGTTGACAAAATATACAGTAAAATCTCTTTAAATTAATACTCGGTAAATTAATAAACTCTCTAAAATAATAAAGTTGTCCGGTTCCGACTTGGGCCAGTGTAAAAAATTGAAAAATTCGATAAAATAATAAGATAATAATTTTTCGGAAGATCCCTTTGCAATTTTCGGTCCCAAGAAAATCATAAATTAATAATTCATAGAAACTGAAAAAAAAATATATATTACACTCTATTAAAATATGATTCAATAGTTGTCTGTTTTCCTTTAAAGTTCAAGTCCATTTGTTCCTCTTGTTTACATGAAAAGTCATTATTGATTTCCAATGCATATTACTAAAGTCATTATTGATTTGCAAGTCATTACTCATTAAAAACTTTTTAAATTAATAATTATAAATTTATCGATAAATTAATAACTCTCTAAATTAATAAATTTCTCCGGTCCTGACTCTATTAATTTATAGAGATTTTACTGTACTTGGTTGTTTTGTGGACAAAAATTTAGATGAGTCATTGATATGAAAATGTTTCTAATATTTTTTTTTCAAGAAACCTCGTATAAAATATTAGTTTATGAAGAAACCTCGTATATGCATTTCACGACTAAATTTTTCGATTAATGAATTATTAGAAACATATCAGATGGAGTAGCTGGCATATTGGTTACAAAAGTAAACTATATAGATTGGATTTTCTTTTAATTATCATATATACACACTTCCTATCATGAACTAATATTCGGTCAAATTAATATTTGAGTTTGTTCAAGCTGTATTATACACTCATGAATTAGGCATAAAAAATAATATATAGATATATAATAATTAATTAATTCATATATCTAATGACTTATATACATAGTTACCGTCGTCATTAAAAAACAAATAAAAAAAGTTGAGAGACTATCTAAGAAACGAGGTGATTTACAATTTTTTGATTTTTGTCAACTTTCATATCTCCCATTTCATTATTTTTACATAGATATCCACCTATTCAATTTAAATATTCTTTTTTTTTTAATTTTTACTTTCACAAGTCACAACCAATTTAATTTGGTTCGGAGGTCAGTTCTAACATCAAGTTGTTTCATTCTCTTCCGATCGTAGTTACGGGAGATTGAACCGTAATTTTTTCTACTAAATTCAATGTCAACCACAACTACCACTAAACCAACTAACGCGTGATTATTCAATTTAAATATTTCCCAAATTCGGAATTGCTTTCAAGCTTAACTCTACTCTCTATATTGCCTATTATGACATTTACATCACTAGGGAAATCCAATATGTGAACATCTATATAAAAACAATGTGACGAAAGATGTAAGACTGTTAATAATATTAGATTAGATAATCTGCGAAGATTTTTGCATTTGAAAAAGATTATGAAATTTAATTTTGGTGTATGTATAATCTTTTCATAATGAAAATACTTCGAGTGACATGAATTTAATTGGATTGTCTGCAATTAATTGGTTTAAGAAGAAACCCACCTCAAAGATGAACAAAGACGAAGAATTGGATTTGAACTTCTTCACTTCCCCAACCTCTAGTTATCTTCCAAATATTTTTAACTTCTTTTATTCATTTTAAGGTTGAAATTCTATGCACTATACTTGATAAATAAAAAATTACCAAGTTTATTTTTCGTCCTTGAAACAAATTGCACTTTTAGCCTCTCTAAAAGATTATCATGTAATTAATTTTAGTCCATGTGTAGACATGTTGAAACAAATTATATGTAAGAAATTTTTATAATGTTATTCTAAAAATGCTTACAAAAGTTCTTCAAAAATATATATTGATTTAATAATAGAGACTAAATTTTTTTGCAGGATAATTTTATGAGGATTAGTATTATATTTTACTGGACAAAAATTGTTTCTCAAAACTAGTACTATTTTATAATTGGTAAATATTGACATTTTATTAAGTTCGGGCAACCATGAAAAAGACTGAAAATTAATTGTCTAGATTGGACGAAAGTGGAGCGCATACCCTTGGAAGAAGGGTGACAACATTTTACTTCTTTTGGTGTTTTGGTGAAAAATAAGAAATATGCAAAAGCCCGACAAGTTATTTGATTGGCAACTATGTGGAGTTTATAGTGCACTTGCAATAATATCATATTTAGAGGAGATGTAGTTAATTTGAATACCTTAGTGGATCAAATAATTTACATTTCCTGATTTTGATTTATACTTTGTAGGGAGAATTGCTAGTTTGTCTTTCTTTGTTTTAGAGGCCTCAATATGAAATTTTACTAGCGGTCTATGATGTAGTATCAAAAGTAAGTATTTTTGTCTCGTCTCCACAAGGAGTAGTGCGATATTAATGCCGTTCAACAATTAATATGATTTTAAGGAAGATGATTGAAAGATATTTAATTTGTTTGCGAAAATTAAAGAAGTATAACAGCGGTAAATGATAACGAAATTAACCGAGAGATAAGCTTGCTGGGATTACACTTCATTAACCTATTTTGCATGTATCCTTTGAATAAGTTATACAAATTCTAGTTATTATCAATATTATCATGTATTGCTCGACAAATATCATTTATATAATACAATATATAATTAATAATGAAATTTGATAATAACAAGATTTTATACATGAATTTTTTACTAAGGTTAAGTGATCAATTGAGTAGCTAAAGGGACACACACATATTGATTAATGACATTTCTTATTATTTGGAATTTTTGAAATGGCTTCTTGCAACTCCTAAATGTTAAATACTATTTAACTTAAGTTAAAACAGTATGAAATTTTTACTTATAAAATCGTAAGAAAAATTGTTTGTGTCATATGAAGAAGAAAAAATATGACTCAAATTCTCATATTTATTTATGTTTTGTTTATCTTTCTTTCACCATCACTTGCAACCACTAGAAGTAAGTTATTTTTCACACAATTTTCTAATGTATCATATACGCAATATATTTTATCATCTTTAACATTGATTTTCTTCTTTGACAATGCAGAATCCACCTATCGCTGCAATTCAGACCGTGATTGTCCATACTATATATTTCATTTTTCTGAGTGTGTTAATGGTTATTGTAAGTACTGGGAACCAGAGGTGGTACCAGAGGGTCCGAAAAAATAAGAAATTATTAAAATACGACGGGTATTTTTATAAAATTACAAATACATTTGTTTGTGAGTAATAACATCAGTATGGAAAGCCAGCCTAGTGGTTAGGTTCCTTCTCTCGAGAGATGCTGTGTTCAACACTTGTTGGCTGTATTTTTTTTTTTAAGCCATTAAAAAATATTTTCTTTAAAAAGTTAATTTTGAAATGTATTTAAAAATACCCAAAATGCTTAATCGTATATTAATCAATATTATCACGGATCACTCGACAAACATCATTTACGTCTAAACAACGATGTGAATTCAATCTTATTGCTTAATCGACGATCTCTGCCTATTAACCAATACAATAGCATTAAGAATCAATACTTAGTGAATGTTAAGCTTCAAATGTATCTTTAGAGTTTAGTATCTATAACATAAAATTATCCTAATTGAACAAGATTATGAAATTTAAGTTTGGTGTATGTAATCTTTTCATTTGAAAATACTTCGACGGACAATATCTGATTTCTAAAGACTGTTAAAACACCTTAAATACCCCGTAACAATAAATGTTACATATTTAGACAAACTATAATTTATACTATTTATACTAATTAAACTAAGTAAAGAAAATATCTCACAGAAAAAAAATTTGTTAGATATACTAATTATTTACGAATGGATAATCCACCTAGTAAATTGTTAGAAGGATATAAAATGATTATACTCCTACATACCATCTCTTAATATTTGGGCCTTTGCAACTTGTGCTTTAAAAGATAAGTTTGATACATTTTAAGTCTTGTATGTTTTTTTGTCAAAAAAAAAAAAAATTGTATGTTTTTTTGTTAAAAAAAAGAACTTGTATGTTTTAAAAATAACTCTTGATCATCGAAATCTTAGATGAATTGAGTTTTTCATTTGAATTATTTGTTCTTCTGTTAAATGCATTTGTAAGAGAAGTAACAATATATATATATATATATAGATCGACTAATCCGAAGAGACCAATTCCATTGTCCACTTGCGGGGGTCCCGTTTAAAGCCAGAGTTTTTTAAACTCTGTATGGACTAACCCGCCGAAATTGACACAAGTGGAAATCAAACTTGAAACCTTGAGATGAACAAACTTCAATGACCCAAGTCAACATCACTAGGCCAACCCTAAGTGGAAACTATTGCTGGAACAGTTGCAGATTTTGGATCATTCATTTTTTCTGCACTGTAAAATGTGACTTGGTAATGATGCTCTGGTGTTTATGGAAGTGGAGAAATGAGAAGGTTTGAGAGGAGGTTGTGCAGCCAATTCGCACGACGATCCAATTTGGAGATATCTACTATACCAATGATGTTTTGTGCGGCAAAAGGAGGGCAGAGCAAGGAATAACATTGTCAACAATATCATGAGATGGCAGCCACCATTGAGTGGGGAAGTAAAATGCAATATCGATGCGGCGTTGTTTAAAGATCAACACTATTATGAGGTCACCTAACTAGTTGGTTCTTTCGGTGAGATAAGGTTCTGATGGTGGTAGTGAGCTAGATGTCACGATGGGGAAATAGTACATGTAAGAATGTTAGTACAATAGTACTCCAATATGTTCAAGTCAATAATAACTCAACATGAGTGTGTATGAATTAAGTCAAATATGTGTACCTTGAGGATGCGTGTACATGTGTACATATAAGCGTGAGAATGCACAAAGATATGCATACCAACCTTGTAGGTCATTCATCCGCTAAGAATGGTTCAACATAAGGAGTGACGAGCCTTTAATTTGGATATGAATAAGAGTCATAGTCGACCTTAATGCATATTGGTCTCTTGGTATGAGATATAGTCCGGTCCAAAAAGACACAAATTTGGCATTGGTATATTTTGTATATGTGCATACAAAATGATCAAGGCATATTTATGAGAGCAAGAACAATGTGGTTCAATGGAATTCCCAGCCTTGGGGAAGCCGGAGCCTGGAAATTGAAAGAAGTCATTATTTGGTTGCGAGAATTGGTGTTAATTCAAACGGTCATCGAACTAGATTGTTTGCTTGTGATAAAGGCCATACAAGATAGCTTTAATGATCAATTTGAGTTTGGCAATACTATAAAAGAACGTGAATGTTTGTTAAGGAATTATCCAAACTTTAAGGGTTTCTTTTACGGCATAAATTTGAGGAGTGTTGAAAAGATTGCGATTAGCTTGGAGATTGGGAATTTGGGATATTGAGATGTGGAGCTTGATTCTACAACAGTTGTTAAGATTATTAAGGATGGTGCATCTACTAGTGTATGGGAGTATCATTACTTAAGACTTAAGAGTATCGGAAGGATGTTAGAATTTGATTGGAGTGTCAAAATCAATCATTTTTATAGAAAGGCAAATATGTGTGCCGACATATTGATAAATATAGGGTGTTCACAAGGAATAATTGTGTTGTTATCCCCCAAATTCATTTCGTTGTAATCTCTTTTTTTATGAGCTTAGCCCCTCTTCAATATAAAAAAAAAGTTTGAAAACTACAGCACTATATTCAATACTCGTTTTAATTACAAAACTAGATTTACTTTTCTCCTAATTATAACCAAAGGATTATTGAACATTTGATGGAATTTTTTCATAATTATGTGTATGTGCTACGAGCTTTCATATCCTTCATAATCACAAGTGAGAACTTCATCATAATGGTCAACACTTCAATCAGAATCTTCTAATTTACAATCGGATATATAGAGTTCATATGACAAAGAGAAAATCACATTGTTTTGTGCAAAATATTTCACTTGGTAGTGCACATCCCAATACTTATTAACAAAAAAGTTTACCCAAAAATCAAGTATTTAAATCTAGATTTCACATTTCATTTGTGACAACTACCATAACCTTATTGAACGTATTTCAATTTCATATTGTATAGATTTGTTGCCCTGGAGTTAAATGATTACTAGAGTACACAATCACAATAAAACCTAGCAAATAATTAATGTTGTTTAATTCTAGCATTAAAATTGCAATTTTATCTTAATTCTAATTCTCACAAATTTAGAATTGCAATTTTTTTTGAAGTACAAAATGTACGCAAAAGTTTTGATAGAGATTTATTCAGGAAGACAAATCTTATTATCAAATTTATTCAAATCCATGAGATTTATTCAGATTAACTTAACAAGGAAAGCAAAGCTTTTCAGAACATCAATTAAATGGATAAATTGAGCTGAACAATCTTGTTAATTAACATAACATAAAAATCACCATAGACACATTAAGACAACATTAATTGGATAAATGGAGATCAACAATCTTGTTCTCAATCTCTTTCAGAGTTTTCTCACTTATCTTATCAAATTCTTTCAGATCTGAAATAGATATATCATCAGGCAACTTTTTGTTTCGCATGCACTCAACCATACGAATGGTCATCTCCTTCTCATGATTGTTGCGCCTTTGCTTTTCAAGTTGCTCTCTGGCCTTAGTAATTCTCTGCAAAAGGAAGCTCTCTTGGTTCATATTTTTTGTCTCATCTATCTTCGTAGAATTACGATATCTTTCAATCACCTGGTTGGCTCCCTCTCGATCCGGCCACACCACTGTTTTAGAATCAAAAGGGTTTGAAATTATAGCACAGGCAGGAACATCACAAAGAATGGCGAGTTCTCTCACCTTCTTGATGATACTCTTCGTTCTTTTCTTGTAGCATGCCTTCCTTGCTAAATCATCGGAGATAAAGGCAAGTTTAACCTTCCTCCCGGTCATGGCCCTACAACCTAATTACAAGAAAAGAAACAAGGTATCAAAATAGCTTTTGCATTATTTTTCCAATGCCTTATGGGATTTATAATGAGCAATATGAGACTGCATCAAGTCCTTAGTATTTAATATATTCCCTATATCCTCAACTATAAGCAAAAATTTACTTTTTAGATTCATTTAATAACTGATGAATTTGGTCTATAATATAGGTAAAATTCATTAGTTATTCAATGAATCTGAGAAATTGACTTTTGCTTATAATTATAGATGAAGGGAGTAATTGGTTTTAATTGTTTGACCAACAATGGATAAGCTTGAAAATTAATGATGTTGACTATATTTTCAAAGAAAAATGTTGACTTAATAAAATGAATTGGTTACATTCTTCAAGTGGGTGCAAGAAGAGCACATATTAGCCTTTTTTACTAGACAATGAGTAGGGTATCAGTAGAATATTATAGTATTCTTTGCGATTCTTGTAGTATGTAAAAATATTCGTACCAATTTTTATATCTGCGTTTGGATAACAACTTTTATATATGTGTTCATATTCTATGGTACCTGAATACTTATATCCGTATCAGTTACATGCATTTTTATTAAAATTAAATCAATCAATTATAAAATATTATATCTTTTTAAAATAATTAGAAAAATTTCAAAAATTTTTAATATTGAGTCATGAAAATTATAAACAAAAATTAATATAACCTCATGCTAAAGTTCATACTCTTGACATATTTGCATTATGTTATAAATAAACATTTTTATTAAAAATGTGTAATTGTTTAAGTGTTTTATTTTTAAAAAATTGATATCCATAATAGTATAAATAAAATAAATGGTTTAAATGCAATGCCATGTTAGTAAAATGAGATGGAGACAAAGGGTCCGTTTGAACTGATTTTTTTAGGTCTTAGAAGTTATCTGAAAGATAAAAGTAAAAATAAGAGTTAAAAAAAAAACTAAAGCTGATTGGTAATTTTTGTATTTTTTAGCTTATAAGATCGTTTATCTATGTATTTTACTCATAAAAATAAAACAAGTTTTTTTTCTATCAAGAGCTTCTTGAAAATCTGTTTGGCCTAGCTCTATCTTTTATCGAGTAAAAAAATCTAAAATAAGTTAGGTCAAACGGTACCTAAAATAAATGTTGACTTTTAAAATAAGAGGAATCGCAAAAAGCTGAGTTTTAAAACAAGAGACTAAATGTTCAAGAATATCAAAATAGAAGGACCAAAAGCGCATTTAAGGCTAAATGTGGGTTTGGAACGGATCTGTATCCGCTCATTTTTGTTGGTAATTATCCATACTTGTGTTTGTATCCAAAATACAGGTTTTACCGTTTTACTCTACCCATCGTGGGTATTTTTTACGGGTTTCCACCCCTATTTTCTACGGGTATTTTAAAATTTAAAAAAAAAATCATGTTTGAAGTGCTCTTTTATTTTTTATGCTGCGTAATATTTGAAGAAAAAAATATGCATAGACAGTGTAAAATAATTTTATACTGTCAATCAATTACAACCATATTTTCCGCCATATCACTCCACTTAACCTCATTTTCTTGATATGATATGGAAGATTGAAAAATTCTTATTGATTGTCAGTAAATTAATTTACAATGCATATCGTTTAAACTCATATTTGAAGCCCTTTTGATTAGTTTTTTGCGTACAAGAATTTAAGACTGCATTGGTTTCTCCCTTGCAAATGCTTTATAATTTAAGACTAAAATTTTGGTTATCTAATAATGAGGTCATTCTTGGAACCTTTTGCTTCTGGTGTAAGTTTTGTTGGAGCAAAGTGTTACTCACACACACGAAGAAGAAGATAAAATCAGAGAAAGAGAGAGAGAGAGAATAGGAGAAATAGTGTTTATTGAATAGAATGAATAATTGGAATGAATGAATACAAACTACAAGACTGTGTACACTATTATATAGATTCTCCTAACTAGTGATAGTTACAAGTAACCATCCTAACTAACTCTTAGCTGTCACAACAACTGAGTAACTAACTAACTAACCAAAGACAACTAACTAAATGGATAAGAATTTGAAATTACAAAACAACATGCTCCCTTAATTTCAAATCTGTTGTCTTCAGAATTTGGAGTTTCAGAATCTGAACACTTCAGAACTTGAGTTTCAGAGTCTGCCTCTTCAGAGCTTGAGTTTCAGAGTCTTCAGAACCTCTGAACCTTTCGAGCTTCTGAGATGTTTCAGAACTTGTTGAACCCTTCTGAAACACTCCTAGTGCACTTTTCAGAGCCAAGAACCTATCTGTTTTCAAACTCTTTGTCAGAACATCTGCTATTTGTGAACCCGTGGCACAATGTTTCACTTCTAGGCTGCCTTGATTGACTTGCTCCCTTAGAAAATGAAATCTAGCCTCTATGTGCTTGCTTCTACCGTGTAGAACTGGATTCTTTGCAAGATTGATGGCTGACTGATTATCAATCTGCAACACAATTGGCTTCTCAGCATCAATTTTCAACTCCTTCAGAACTGAATCAATCCATAGTGCTTGACAAGCTGCATAAGAGCCAGCTATGTACTCTGCTTCACATGATGACAGTGCAACAACTGGTTTCTTTCTTGAACACCAAGCAACTGGAGCTTCCATGAATCTGAAGTAATACCCTGTAGTGCTTCTTCTATCTACCTTGTCACCACACCAATCAGCATCTGAATAGCAAACTATCTCTGATTTTGCTTTCATTGCTGACTTTGGAAAGAGAATTCCAAAATCAAGTGTGCCTGCTATGTACCTCAGTATTCTTCTTGCTGCATTCATATGAGACTTTCTAGGACTCTCCATGAATCTACTCACTAGTCCCACTGCAAAGCATATGTCAGGCCTGCTATTGCAAAGATATCTCAATGATCCTACAATTTGCTTGAAGATTGTAGAATCTACTGCTTCTTCAGTCTGGTTCTTCTCTAACTTGAGATTCACCTCCATAGGAGTCACAGCATATGTGCAATCAGTCATGTTAAACCTCTTCAGAATCTCTCCAGCATACTTCCTCTGATGTAGCACTAACCCTTTTGAAGTTCTCAGGAATTCAATTCCTAAGAAGTAAGAAATTTCCCCCAAGTCTGTCATTTCAAATTCAGTCATCATGACATTCTTGAAATCTCTAATCTTGGCCAAATTACTCCCAGTTACTAGAAGATCATCAACATATAAACAAATCAAAATAGTACTTGATGCTGAATCCTGCACATACACACCATACTCTGACTTGCACTTGTTGAAACCTTGCTTCTGAAGAAACCCATCTATTCTTTTATTCCAAGCTCTTGGAGCTTGTTTCAACCCATATAGAGCTTTCTTCAACCTATATACCATATTTTCTTTGTATTTTAAGATGAAGCCAGGTGGTTGAGTTACAAAAACTAGCTCTTCTAATGGCCCATTTAGGAAAGCAGATTTAACATCAAGGTGATACATTGGCCATTATCTTGCATTTGCTACTGCTACTACAAGTCTGACAGTTTCAATTCTTGCTACAGGTGAATAGACTTCTGAGTAATCTATCCCTTCTTTCTGTAAGAATCCTCTTGCCACCAGCCTTGCTTTGTATTTTGCTATTGTACCATTAGGATTGAGCTTCAATTTGAACACCCACTTTACCTGTATTGCCTTCTTATTTGGTGGTAGTTCAAATAACTCCCATGTCTGATTCTTCTCAATGGAAGCTAATTCTTCTATCATAGCTTGCTTCCACTTCAAGTTGCTCAGAGCTTCAATGTAGTTGAGAGGTTCTGACCCAGCTAGTAGTGCAAAATGTACTAAGTCCCCTTCAGCAGTTACCTCATTATCATTAACCAGTTCACAATCTTGTAACCTGGCAGGAATGCTCCTTACCCTTGTTGATCTTGTTCTGACTTCAACATTAGGTACTTCAATCTCATCATCTGACTCCACTGTACCAGCTTCATCATCTGAGATGTGGCTTGCTTGTGACTTGTCTGTACTGCTACTAGCTATCCAATCCCAGGACTTTGCTTCATCTACTATAACATCTCTGCTGAATGTCATTTTCTTCGTCTTTGGATTATACAACTTGTATGCACCAGTTGCATGATATCCAACCAAAATCATAGCCTCACTTTTGTCATCCAACTTCTTTCTTTTTGCATCAGGCACATGCTTGTGACATAATGCACGAAAGACCTTGAAATGACTCACACTAGGCTTCTTACCACTCCAAACCTCTTCTGGAACTTTATCTTTGAGCTTCTTAGTTGGACATCTGTTCAACACATAAACTGCAGTGTTGACTGCCTCACCCCAAAGTGACTTAGGCAAGTTCCTATGCTTCACCATGCATCTTGCCATGTCAAGGATAGTTCTATTCCTTCTTTCAGCCAAACCATTGTGTTGCAGTGTATAGGGAGCTGTAACTTCATGTTCCACACCATTCTAAACACAAAATGATTCAAATTTCTTGGAAGTGTACTCACCTCCTCCATCAGTCCTCAGAATCTTAAGCTTCTTGCTACTTTGATTCTCTACCAGGACTTTAAATCTCTGGAACACATCAAAAACTTCATCCTTTGTTTGTATCAAGTATATCCACATCTTTCTGCTATACTCATCTACAAACGTAATGAAGTATCTGTTTCCACCAAGAGATTTCTCATCAAATGGTCCACACACATCAGAGTGTACAACATCTAGAACATTTGACGATCTCATAGGCAATGCCTTGTTGAAGACATTCCTGGATTGCTTACCCACCAAGCAACCATCACAAATCTCATTTGGTATTTGAATTTTAGGCAAACCTGACACCATTCCTTTACTTACCAACTGATTCAAGTATGTAAAATTCAAATGCCCAAATCTCAAGTGCCACAGCCAATTCTCTTTGTCTTCAGTCACTGCTTTCATACATTCAACTTCTGTAGTGTTGATCAGAGTCTTGAAGGTTCTGTTCTTAGCCAATGGTGTTCTCAGGACCAAAGTGCCAGCAGGATCATATAGCTCAAATTTCTCATTTTTAATAACTACTGAGAACCTCTTCTCAATAAGCTGACCAATACTAAGTAGATTACAGTCCATACCTGGTACATACAATACATCTTCAATCACTGCAGAGCTTCCATTGCTTCTTTTGATTACCATGTCACCAGTACCTTCTGCCTGCAATGAACTACTATTGGCAAGCTTCACTTTGCTTTTCTTTGAGCTATCAAATTTTGTCAACCAATTCTTGTGACCTGTCATGTGGTTAGAACAACCAGTATCCAAGAACCATTCTCCATTTGCAATCTTATCTTCTGATATTGCAGCCATGAAGGTTACAGCTCCTTCAATTGGTTCTTCTTGCACCAACTTTGCTTCATCTTTGCTGTCTTTGGCTTTCTTGGATCTACAGTCAGAAGCATAGTGACCCCATTTCTCACAATTATAGCATTGAATATGACTCTTATCTTTCTTCTTTGATGTTCCTCCTCCTTTCTTGAAGGATTCAGATTTTTCATCAAAGTTTTGCTGTTTTTGTGAGGAATTTTTTGACTTACTTTGATTCTTTCCTTTGTAACCACCATTCTTCTTGACTGTTTGAGCTTGCAAGGCTTGAACTGATTCTTGTACACCCTTTCTTTCATTGGTCATTAATTCATGTGCCTCTAAGGATCCAACAAGATCCTCCATCTGCATTGTAGCTACATTCCCAGCTTCTTGGATTGCAACTATCACATGATCAAAATCTGGAGTTAAAGTCCTCATTACCTTCTCAACAATCATTCTTTCAGTCATCACTTCGCCACAAGCCTTCATTGTATGAACCAAACCTTGAACCTTAGAGACATAAGATCCAATTGATTCATCTTTCTCCATTTGTAGAAACTCATATTGTCTTCTCAGTGACTGTAACTTCACACCTTTAACCTTTTCTCCACCTTCATAGTATTTCACCAAAATATCCTACGCTTCTTTAGAGGATTCAGCATGTGATATTTTATCAAAATTTGTTGCATCTACAGCTGCTTGTATTGCATACATTGCCTTACAATCTTTCTTTTTCAGATCTCTGTGAGTGGTTCTTTGCGCTTCTGTTGCGTTGGCTGCCAAGTTTTGAACCCCATTAGTCACAACTTCAATTGTGTCCTGAAATCCGAACAAAGACTTCATCTGTTTGCTCCATCTTTCCCAATTCTTGCCCTCAAGAGTGGGAAGATTGTTGGGTAATCCATTCCCTGACATAGCTGCTGAATGTTTGAAGGAATTCACCCAAGAATCTTGGATTTTTGTGTATCTTACACCAAGAACCAGAGCTCACGATACCAATTTGTTGGAGCAAAGTGTTACTCACACACACGAAGAAGAAGATAAAATCAGAGAAAGAGAGAGAGAGAATAGGAGAAATAGTGTTTATTGAATAGAATGAATAATTGGAATGAATGAATACAAACTACAAGACTGTGTACACTGTTATATAGATTCTCCTAACTAGTGATAGTTACAAGTAACCATCCTAACTAACTCTTAGCTGTCACAACAGCTGAGTAACTAACTAACTAACCAAAGACAACTAACTAAATGGTAAGAATTTGAAATTACAAAACAACAAGTTTTACGATGCATAATCTGGTTCATGATTTGGCTACCTATGTGTTTGGAGAATCATATAATCATCATTTGTCATATTCTATAAGCACAATGGATTTTCCAGAATCACTTTTATATAAAAAAGGAAAATTGTCAAAAACCATTTTGCCATTATGTATGTTTGCCTCTCGAGCGAGCTCCTAGCCATATCCGCCCTTCGGTGTTGGAGGATATTACGTTGCAGTTGAATCCCCAATTCTTCATTTCATTCATATTTTGTTTTCATGTAGATTTGTGCATAATGGTAAACAACATTTTCATTATTTGATTTACATTGTTATATTAGAGAGCATTGTACATAACATTATCACATGTTATACAATTGATGGAAATTTCTTTGTTCTCTGTCTCATTTCATTTGGTTTTTTATGTACTCATTCGTTTCACAATAAGTTTTTTTTTTCTCTGTCCCAAATTATATATAAGAACATGTCTCTCACCTATTTGGGGGATTCTAGCGTGGATAAGTGGAACATGTCTCTCACCGGTGGAGAGTGATTTAATATTTTTTTTTTCTGTCTCAAATTATATATAGGGAAAAAATCTGCCGATTTTACATTAATCCCTACAAATAGAATCACATGAGATTTTAAGTAAGAATATTTTAATCTGAAGCGTTAATTAAATTTGATGTATATATATTTGTGTGCGTGATTGTGACAAGACAAAGCACAATTCATGTATCCCTACCACGTGATTCTTTCTTGCCACCTTAAATTCGTCAAATTTTTTCTTTGACACATACATATTTGATGGCAGAGGTCAGCCACAAAATACAAATCCACAAAGGCTAATGTTGTGAATTCGTTAAACATCACACCAATAAAATTTGATGTGTGGAATAAATTAACCAAGTAACCAAATTAAGTTGATAGAGATGATGAAAGTAAATAATCCAAACAAAAAAGAAGAACACAATAATATTGTTTACTCAGTTCGGTGTTAATGAACCTACGTCTGAAGGAGAGAGCAGCTCTCTGTTCCACTATGATCAAATAAGAATCTTTACACAAGAAATTCCCAATTGGGTAACAAGAATTAATCATAATTCTACCCAAATCCCGAATCCCTTCTTCCGTGATGAAGAGACTCAATTTGACCTAGCTACCAAAGGTGAATCAAGGATGATTCGCCCAAAACCCTAGAATTATACCAAGAATGAATTCTCTAAAACTCTAGTGTGGCAAACCCTAATCCTAATTGCTTTCAACCTTATTTTTCTATGAATAAAGAGTTCTCTATTTATAGAAAAATATATGCCTAAATATCAGAAACAAATCTATCTTATAAAATAAAACAGAATTCAAGTCAGATATTCTCCGAAACAATTTTTTCACAAAATCAGCATGTTGTTGCACGCGCCACGCCTGGGCGCAGCCTCCCACGCCTGGGCGTAAACGGGAAGAACTGAACTCAGATCTGCACGCTTGGGCGCCAGTATCCACGCCTGGGCGTAGACTGGCAGAAGCTCCCAAAAAACATGATTTTCTGACTTCTTGAACTGAGATTTCAAGGCATATCCAACAGCTAAACAGATAAAAGATCAGCAAAATGCAGATTCAATTTTAACGTGTGCAATTTACTATGTTTTGTGGCTTGAATCAACTCTCAAAGATATTTTATTTGGACGGTATTTAAACATATTATATACTCCGTCCACCGCCGAGTATAAACCCTCATTGATATTTTGCAGGTATGTGTTTGGTAACATAAATAAGCTAGTTTATAGCTTATTGTATTAGTTTATGAGCTTGTTTCATAAAATTGGAGGTATTTGGTAATAAGCTTTTTTTACTAGCTTATAATTTTTTTTCCGAATGCTATTTCAAGTAGCGTTTAAGCTTATAGCTTATAATTTTTTACTTTTTATTCCAATTTTAACCTTATTATTTTAATTTTTTAATAAAAAAACAGAAAACTATCCACTCAAAAAAAAAACCACCCACTTATATATTACTTTTATGTCATTTTATAATTACAACAGCTAAATTTACCAAACACTTTAATTTAATTCTACCATTTTTTCAACTATCAGTTAGTTTATAGCTTAATTTTATCAAACAGAGCCATTAAGAAAAATTGATAATATAATTAATATTTTTTGGATTTAACAATTATTAAATTGTCCTTAGTGAAAAAATGTATTTGTAGTTACTTTTTTATATTTCAATGCAAAGTAGGGTTATGTTTGGAAAAATAATAATAAATGTGTCTAAAAAATTTCAATAAATTTATATATTTGATTTTATACATTTATATTTATATAATTGATTTATTTTATAGATACTAGCCGCCAAACTGTTTGCTGTGATTGATATTTTCTATTGTGCAAATATAAATAACTACTTAATCTCCTTTTTTATTGGACTTAGTTAATTGATAACTACTTGATCTCCTTTTTTGTTGTGGCTAGTTATTAAGAAGAAAAATATATTTTTTTTTTACTATAAAAAAACTGAAAAACCTACTTTTATGTGGAAGTTGTGCTTAGTGTTTTTTTGTAGTTTTTTTTAAGGGTAAAATAGAAATAATGAAAAAGTCATCCCAAAAATTTGAATCCCCTTTATATAATAGTATAGATATAATTGATTTTATGCATTTGATGATCAAGCAATGCACCCTTTACCAGGAATAGACGCAACTCATGCCTCTGACTGAAACATGGTGATGAGCGCAGCTTGAGCTCAAAAACAAGAACACACACAATTTTATATCTATGAAGAAGATGAATAAAATGAAAGAGATAGAATAGAGAGGGATGTAATCACATCACAATTCACAATAATCACAATGATCAAGAATACAAGTATTTATATGAGTAACTTGCACTAGAAGTTACTAACAACCTTCCCTATATTCACTTACATATTCACTAACTAACAAAACAGAATTTTGAAACTATAACAAACTAACACAACAAACTCTAACAAACTTTTGTCTACAATTGTTTACATTGAATTACTCTCATGGAATTATATGCTCACACAAGTGCATTAGAGCTAATAGCATGCTGGTTAAATTCAGGGGCGGAGCTATGTGTGGGCTGTGGCCCGTCCCAAAATTTTCATTTTTAATAGTTAGTATATATAAAGAAAATTTATCTCCAGCCCCCCATGTTTCTTTTATACCCCCAAAAATCCGATTTTGCCCTTGATAAAAAATTCGGTTCGTAGAAACCGAAAATTTTTTAGTTCAAATTTCAGGAAAATTTCGGTTTTTAGAAACCAAAGTTGAATTTCAAGGAAAAAAAAATTCGGTTTATATAAACCGAATTTTTTATGAAGGGCAAAATCGGAAACTCGAGGGGTAAAAAAGAAACGTGGGGGCTGGAAGAGAAAAGATCATATATAAATATTTTTATTAAATATTATGGTATATATATATATATATATATATATATATATATATTAGTGTGCGCTATAATTAAGAGATTGCCTACAGCCGAGTTGGTAAGCCAACACTTTTGTGACATAAACCGAATTTTAGGCTGCGTTTTTGTGGTTTTTTGAAATGCAATGAGTTCAAATCCTGTAGGCTGCGTTTTTGTGGTTTTTTCAAATGCAATGATGCAAGTTTGCCTATAGTCATTAGTTTACCACAATAAATTATTAAATAATAGTTTTGGTCTATGTATATTTATCTATTTTTAATTGAATTTTTTTTAAATAAAAAAAATTCTCCAAATCAATGTTTTGGTAACTACGTGTCTAAGTTTAACTAAATAAAAATAATCTTATGTTTATAATTTTGTGCGGAGACTTGATTATTAATAAAATACATTTGCCGTTCAAAAAAAAAGAAAAAGTGTTATCTTGCTTTAGTTTTTCTTTCATTTGATATGTTATTAAGATACACAAAAATTAACTATTTATGCATCTTTAACACCCCATAGAAAAATAATTCAAACGATGTTTAGATGTACCTTAATTTATGAAAATATCCTTTGAGCAAATTAAAGTATCCCCGTTACCGGTTATTTAGAAATATAATAAGGTCATAAAATAGTCTCAAAATTGCTGCATGAATAAACAGGGAACATATCGATCCAAACAAGACCATGTTAAAAGTCTTGGCCTGACCTTTTTAGGTCTTAAAAATTATCTGAAAGCTAGATGTAAAAATAAGAGTTTTTTTTTTTAAAAAAACTAAAGTTAATTGCTAGTTATTGTATTTTTTAGTTTCAAAGATCTTTTATCTTTTTATTTTACTCATAAAAATTAAACAACTTTTTTTTTCTATCTAAAACTTCTTAAAATATGTTTGGGCTGCTTCTTCTTTAATTGAGTAAAAAAGTCTAAAATAAACTAGGTCAAACAGTATCTAACCCACTTGACCGGTAGCAGGTATGTTTATTTCTTATAAAATTCTAAGAGTTGGAGTGTATAAAAAAGTTTTTATTTTACATACGACTATAGAGGCTTTGTGTAATATAAAATACTTCACTAAGTCTTTCATAGCGCACAAGTCATGAATACTATTATTATAAATATGAATTTTACAAAATTTATTGGTGGATTGCTCATGTTATTATTATTATTGACAATTTTTTTCAATACTATAAAATAATTAATCAAAATAAAACTTAAAATTAATTTACAAGACTATGAAAAAATAAACACATGGGAAAGAGTGATTACCAGCACAAATTACATATTGTTAAAAATACAAATGGATATAAGATTTTGAATGTGAAACGAAAGAAATTGTGAAGTTATGAATAACATTATGAAACATTTAATAGTCATATTTTAATAATCAAATACAATCATATATAATTTAGTATAAAAATTAAGATATTAATTATGAAACTAATCAAATAATAAGGTACTTAGTATAGTTTTCTCTATTTTAATTTTTTTGGGATTTATTATGCTTTATACGAGTTACAGTTTAAACATATTTTTTTGAGCTAGAGTAAAATATCATAAAACAAAATCGAGCTAGAATTTTAAAGTTCAAACCTCACAATTATTGGAGTTTGACATATCGATTCATGCTCAAACTAACCCCATTTTAATAGCTCACTTGGGTTGATCCAGTAGTATTGGCTTGAGTCTTTGGAATTTGTTTATCTTAATGTCTTAAGTTCGATTTTCCCTGTTATCAATTTCGGTGGGTTGGTCCATACAGAGTAAAATAAACTCTAGCTTTAAATATATGATTGGTTCTCTCGAATTAGTCGGTCATTGGGCCGGATACAGAGTTTAAAATAAAAAAAACTCATTTTAATAGCTCTGGTTAATGCAAATCATAAATTCATCCTAAACGTGTTCCAATAAACTATTGTTGGATAAATTGAGTCAAATTGTCGAGTTGGGATCATCTCCATTTCCAATGTTTTCCATTTCTTCCATTACCAAAGTTTTTAAATGCTTTGAGGTGTATAAAAGATATTTGGACTCACTTAATATCACATTTTTGCATTTATATTTCCAAAACTATATAATAATGGAGGAAATTGAAGGAATGAGAAATGGAGAGGATCTAAGTTCCTAACTCCAAATTGTCAGCCACAGGTATATATGAAAAAGGCATAGATATTATTTTGATTACGTTAAAATCTAATAAGACATACACAGATATTTTAATGTTACGTAGGTTTGGTTTGGCCTATATAAAGTGCTAGCACAAGCTTTGGCTAGGCACAAACAACACCAACAAAAGTGAATACAGAAATGGCGATGATAAGCAGCATGAATGAATCAGAAGCGAAACTAGACATGAGAAGAACTGCAAATTATAAACCCAACATTTGGAAAGACGATTTTCTGCAGTCTCTTGGCAGTCAATATGATGTGAGATATTACTTTTAATTTCTTTGTTTAATTAATTTACTATAATTTAGTTAATCTGCATAACACAAATGACGTCATTTATTTTCACTATTAATCAGTATATTTTTTATATGGGCTTATTTTTTTGATGAGTTTTTTATATGGGCTTATTAATCAGTAGTATATTATTACCAACATATGTTGCTTGGATATATTGTTTTAAGCTTTTTTGCGAATTAGTTTTCGAACATTTTGGTCTTTAATAGAAAGACGGTTATTTTGAGCATAATTCAGTTGGTAAGAGACATTAGATGTAATATGTAAGCACCAAAATCCGAACTCTAGTATTTCTATTCCTGGTCGTTAAACTAAACTATTTAACCAGAAAAAATTGATTAAATTATCTAGATTTTATAATTGAAAGGATTAAAATGTCCAACATACATAACTTAAAAGAACTAAATGAAATAAAATAAATAAATTAAATGACTAATTTGAATAATGTTGGTAAATAAAGAGACTAAAATGATTTTAAAAAAAATAAGCCACAAAATGGTAACTTAAAATTAAACTAAGAGACTAAAAAAGCAATTTAATCTATAAATTTTAATGGAAATTAAAGGACCACGAGAAAGAAATATAGTTAAGGGAATAAAATAATAATTAGTTATAGGCCCAAAATAAATTCAATAAATAAATTAAGGAAAAAAAAATTAAATTCATTGACCTGAATTAATCTATGATTTCACTTAAATACTCAAATTAAAAATTAAAAAAAAAAACTCGATTATGATGTTAAAATCTGATTCTAATTGCTACGTTCACTCATTTCAATAAAATCTAATGGTTTGTTTGGCTTACTTTGTTAGTTTTTAAATACAATTTTTGGTATATTTTTTATGAGTTTGTTTAATATGTGCAAAATTGCACATGTTAACTCCAGTGGTAAGGAGCTCATTTTAAAAATGTACCCGAGAATATTGGGTTCGATTTTCAAGGAAAATAACATTTGGTCAGTGTGCATGTCTTTATGCATGATCCGGATAAGTCGCCCACTTTTGATGGGTCGGAAACAGGTGCGAAAGGAAAAAAAAATTGCACATGTTAAGGGTATTTTGCGTCAAAAATTAAGGTACTAAAAATAGCAACTATAATTTATTACTAAGTTATATATTTAATATAAAATATGTAAGTTCCAATACAAATTTACTATTTAAAACTTCTTAACTTATACAAGTTTGTATTTGATAGAAAAACCATATTTTATTTAGTGTATATTAGCACTTTGATATGTACAGTTGTGACAGGTTCACAAATAATGTATATTAATTTTTCTATATTAAATATTATTTATAGACCCATTAAAATTGTACATCTCAGCATTATATCAACACATCAAAGAAGATGTGTGTCAGAGTGTTCTCATTTAAGTATACACTTTTTTTTATTTTTGATAAATTAAATTTCCAATTATTAAAATCGCTGTTTTTTTTGTTAATTATTAAATCTCTAAGTCGGGCTGGTGTATTCTGTAGGGGATTCGAAGTATTTGTTTTGGTGTTTATGATCAATTTTGTTCAAGTATTAATTTAAAGTAAATTATTGATAATTTCAAATCACTTGACATATGTAGTTTAATTATTTTAATGCTAAAATTTATGTTTTTTATTACTTAAATTTTTTGTATGAAATGTAATTTTTTATTTTATTTATATATTATGATTGTTTTAACGGCCCCTCAAATATTATTTTCTAGTTCTGCCACTAACGATACCTTTAATATATTATTACCTTTTTACTAATTTTTATCCTTCTTATGCAAAAACCTACTTAATAATATATTTGCCATTAAAGAAAAATTGTACTAGCATGCCAAAATATCACTATCGAATAAAATATGTTATAAATCCTCAACAATTCGCACGTGTAAATAGAGTCAAATCACGTCAAACAATATTGACAATGAGTTACGCTAAAAAAAAAATATTGACAATGAGTTGTTGAAATAACTAATTAGGATTTGGGACCATTTGGCAAAAATTTCATTTCACCGGAGATATTTTTTTTGGTAAAAGTTTCACCGTAGATATCTACCGTTAATTGGTGGTAGAAATTTCTTATCAATAACATTTTAAAAAAAGCACAAAGGTTTTTTTGGTAAAAGTAATGGATGATTGATAAGTTATGTTATAGTTTATAGCTGATGGCTGATGTTGATGATTTATAGCTTATAACAGATAATCTAATTACAATGTTTGATAAAATTAGCGGTTTAACTAGCTGATAAGTGTAAAATTACATAAAAGGATATTCTTAATTAATAGTTAAATTTATATAAAATTTATATTTAAATAATAGTTTAAATTTAAATTAAAATGTAATATGTTATTATTAAAAAAATTATATATGCTGAAATTTTATTTTATTTTGAATTTTTTTTAATTAAATTATCTTTTTTTATTTCAATTTTGCATTAGTGTACAACCAAACATAACAGTTAATCCATTTACAGTGAAATATTTTTTTCAAATTTAGAGTTAGATGATGATCTTAATATTCATCTTTATAAAAATTACTGCAAGGTGTGACATAAAAAGAAATATGGTATATACATTTTTCTTTTAAAAAAGTAACGATATAATCTATATATATCATTAGAATTATACAATCAAAAAAGTTGTAAAACTTTATATATAAAAAATTGGAACATAGCACTACATTTGTTCTATTTATTTTAAATTATAGAATAAATAATAAAGTGTAAAAGTGGAGTTTAGATGAAACAATAAGGGTAAAAATGGAAGAAAATATGATAAGCTATAAGTTACTTGAAACAACGTCTGAAAAAAAAAAAGGTTATAAATCATTAAAATAAGCTATAAGCTCGTGTTGAAAAAACTGTTACCAAACAATTCTTTTAGTTTATAAGTTAAAGACATAAGCTATAAATCAGTTTGATGTCTTGACAAACAGACCAACAATTCTTTAGTAATCAAGAAAATAAATTATGAATAGGTTGCTTGGCCTGTGCTGTTGATGATGTTAATTGTTTAATTATGAGTTAATGTTTTAAATTTAAATATTTGTTTATTAAAATTATATTATTTATATATTTGAATTGTTTAATTAAAATTTGACAATCATATTTGTTGTGAGTGGATGCAGTTTGAATCGAGTAAAATTAAAATATAAAATACTAAATATAAAATTCAAATTAATCTTTGACATTTTAATATTAAAGACAAATTAATCTTTCTGTTATAACAAATAGAAATTGAATTGATGAGTCATAAAAACATAATATAACTCTATTGGTGTTGTACTTTTGTTTAAGTCGTTAAGTAGTTCATATGTTTTTTTATAAATATTATTGCAGAAAGAAGAATATGCTATGCAGTTAAACAAGTGGGTGGTTGAAGTAAAGTTCCATTTCGTTCAAGAGTTGGACGTTTTGCAAAAATTAGAGTTGGTTGATTGGATTCATAAACTAGGCCTTGCCAGTCACTTTGAGAAGGAAATAGATGATTTTCTTCAAACTATATTTATCTCTGCCCAAAATTTTAACAAATTTAGTGTGCAAGATAATATGCACATGTCTACTCTATGCTTCAAGCTTTTAAGGCTACATGGTTACCATGTTTTTTCATCAGGTTATCTCTCTCTCTCACACATAAATTTAACTATCTCCTCCCTCTTTCTTAAATACAAGGAAAAATAATTAAAATAACAAAAAATGATATATATCATTGATTTTTTATAATCATATTTCTTTTAATCCTCTGGTTCCTAGAGGAAAGGATCATAGTAATTCAAAATTCCGTCACGAAATAATTAAAATCTGACTAAAAAATTATTCCACCCAAGAATTCAGTTCGAGATGGTTCGATTTATTGTCAACCTTAATACAAACTAATTTTTGATTATTTATGAAATTCAGATATACTAAGCAACTACTTAGATGTGATGGACAACTCATTTGGTAGTAATGTTAAAAATATTGTGGAGCTTCTTGAGGCCTCACATTTGGGTTTAGAAAGTGAAATAATCTTGGATGAGGCCAAAAAATTTGCAATAAATTGGCTCAAAGATGCTCTCACGTCTACTTCAAGTTCTACCAATATAGAATTCTGTGATAAAATGGTTGTTCAAAGAGTGGTCCATGCCTTGGAGCTTCCTTCCCATTGGAGAGTACCATGGTTTGATGTGAAATGGCACATGAAGCAATACCAAACTATAGAACAGATGGACCCGGCTTTGCTTGAACTCACCAAGTTAAACTTCAACATTATACAGGCTAAACTTCAAAAGGAGGTCAAGGAATTATCCAGGTACATATATATTTTTAGCCACACAGGGAAATGTAGCAATATAAAATTTCAAAATTTTCACTTTTGGTTTCCACATTAATTTCGGTGCACAATTTTATTCCTATAAGACCAAAATAAATAGAGCAAATGGAGCCAAAGATAGTAGTAATATTATTTTGGAACTTGTGAAGTCAACATCTTAAAGGTTTAAATTTTTGTTTATTCAATGCATATTTTTTCTTTTCTTTCTCTTTCATGTCTTGATTTTATTATTTGCGGTCATGATTAGAACACACTAAACTAAGGGGTGCCAAAATTGTACAATTTAAAAAGTTGAGGAGGCAAAAATGCAATTAAGTCTTTTTCTTTTAAAAAACTCCAAAACATAATCTTAATGAACTACTCCTTCCGGCCACAATTATAAGCAAATTTGACTTTTTTGATACATTAAAAAAGTGATGTATTTTGTTCATAATTTGGACCAAATACATTACTTTTTTAATGTATCAAAAAAGTCAAATTTACTTATAATAGTGGCCGGAGGGAGTATATAATTTTATATAAAAAAATGAACTATATAATTTGTCTTTTAGGTGGTGGGAGAAACTTGGCATAAAAGAAGACTTGTGTTTTGCAAGAAATAGGTTGGTTGAAAGCTTCATGTGTGCAGTAGGGGTTGCTTTTGAGGCCAAGTATAAATCCTTGAGGAAATGGCTTACTAAAGTGATTACTTTCGTATTAGTGATTGATGATGTTTATGATATCCACGCCTCATTTGAAGAACTGAAGCCGTTCACAACGGCATTTCATAGGTTTGTTTTTTCCCAAATCATCTACAAATTAAAGCTGACCAATACAAGTTTGAGGTTGCTTTAGTTTAGGTTAAATTCTTCGGCACAAATTTTATTTAAATACTTATCGATGCACCGCTAAAGTAGATAATTTTGGTATATTCACAAATAGTGTTTACTAATTTTTCAATATTTAAAAATAGGTCAGAATTATTGGTTTCAGCAGTATATCAATGTACATATCCAAAAAAGATATGTACAGAGTGTTCAATTTTTATTTTTTTTCATGTGTTCAATTTTTTTTTACTTAATTTCAATAAATTTACAAAATTTTCATTTTTATTCTCTATAAAATATTACTTTAGAAAATCTTACCTAGACACTTTAAAAAAAAAGAAATTGTTTTCACCACCAGTTGAATCTAGTTCGGGGGTCAGTTTTGACATCAAGTTCAGCGTCAATCACCACTGAACCAACTAATGATTGGTAGACACTTTAAAATTTCACTGACTAACAAAAGTCCACGTACGTGACTATGTCTTTGTTTAATTACGATGTGTATCATTTAGAATAATTTGAAATCACAGATGAGATACTAAAGAAATTGATGAGCTTCCTGAATACATGAAGATTTGCTTCAATGCACTTCAAGATATCACAAATGAAATTGCTTATGATATTGGAGGAGAAAAGAACTTCAATATGGTGTTACATTACCTAAAGAAAACGGTATTAATTTTTATTTTTTTGTTTTAAAAATGTAAAAATCAATAAAGAAAATTAAACAATTGTTGCTTATAATTTATGCCTCAAAATTTTACAGTGGATTGAGTTTTGCAAGGCGTTATATGTGGAAGCAAAGTGGTACAAAATGGGATATATTCCATCGTTGCAAGAATATCTAAACAATGCATGGATTACGTCTTCAGGGCCATTAATTCTACTCCATTCATATTTTGCCACAATGTTTGAATATACTGATGAGATAGATGATTTTCCACACATATATGAAGATTTGGTCTACAATGTATCTCTCATCATTCGGTTGTGCAATGATCTTGGCACCGAAATGGTATAACTTTTTGTTTCATATAATAAATTAGAGTGAAAAATCATTTTAATTTCTTACAATTTTTTGAAGAGTTAATTCAATCTTTGATAGAAATAATTTGGTTTATACCACTTTTTGATAATTGTAAGATATTTATCCAACAATTAATGAGAACAAATCAGAAGATTTGCATGTGATATCTACAACTAATTTTTAGCCAATTATTACTTCACATGCATATGGATTTGTTCATTGGTTGTTGGGAAAATACTTTCAAATTATCAATGGGTAGTGTAAAAAAACCTAAAAATAAACATTAAATTAACCTCTAACATTTTCATATGTGAGACAAACTAGTATTTGCTTTGTTATAATAGAGAATTAATTTTTCTCTAATATATGAAAATATTAGAGACTAGTTTGATTTTTATTTTTGTGAGGGACTGAATTGGGCAGCTAAATTTTTTTATAAGGGAACAAAATGGACCTTCATTCAATAAATTATAGGTTGAATTGCAATCTTTGTCCACTCAAATATTGTGATTGTTCGTTTTTGTCTCCCACTCTTATTTTTTCAACGTTCTTCTTTTTTGTCAAACTTCAGTCCTAGATATAAAATACAATATCCTTATAAAGTGCCATTGGTATTTTTCCAGGGGTCTCTATTTTTTTCCCCCTTAGTGACTTGATAGTCACTATGGCAATTCCTCCCAAAAAAAAATTATTTGCAATAGCCAATGTTTATTATTCATGTTAATTTTTGGAAAATTGTTTTTTCTACCCCAACAATTATCCTTTTACCCCAACAATTAAAATTGAATGGACAAATATGCCCTCATATATAAGATAAAACTGCAAAAAAATGATATCAATTTCTACATTATAAAGTGTATTGATATGTTCTTTTTTTCCTACCAGCACACTTTAAAAAAAGTGTACTGATATATTATTTTATTTTTTTTCTACCGGCACACTTTTAAAAAAGTGTACTGGAATGTTACTTTTTTTTAATACCGGCACACTTGAAATTAGGATTCTTTTATCTATATTCCTCATCATGGTAAACCTCATTAGCTTCTTCCACCTGATCACACAATCATTATTATTTCATTACTACCAAAGTTACTAATCACAATTGTGTCTGCGTTTTACCACAATATAAAGGTTCGCAACATAATTTTAACTGCAATTTTAAAACTGCAATTTCAAACTACGAACAAGAATATATTGGCTATTTTCACATAACAAACCAAAAACAGCACTATGCATGAAGAATCCTAATTTGAAGTGTGCTGCTGGTAGGAAAAAAAAATATAATATACCAGTACACTTTTTTTAAAGTGTGCTGGTAGGAAAAAAAAAACATACCAGTACACTTTTTTTGAATAACGTAGAAATTGATATCATGTTTTTTGCAGTTTTATCTTATATATGAGGGTATATTTGTCCATTCCATTTTAATTGTTGGGGTAAAAGGATAATTGTTGGGGTAGAAAAAACAATTTTCTAATTTTTGTTGTGGCTGGGAATTAAACCCCTAACTTTCTTATCATTACACTACTTAAATCATTTTTATGACTTTCAATTGCCTCCTAAATTTACATCGACTTAACATTATTTATCGATGTGACACTTAATTCTTATAGCTAATAGTTTGACTTTTCATTAATATTAAAAACTTAAATAAAGACACCAAAAAATATGAAATCTTAATAAGAGATTTCTTTTCTTTTTTTTATCAACCGTAGGAGTTAATTTTTCTTGTTTTTCCTTTTTAATTTTAAAGAAAGTCATATGTTGCCTATTGAGAGTTGGGGACATCTTAATAAATAATGCTACTTCAACATAAAATTTAACTTATTTCTTTGAATTTCCTTAAATTATTGAAAAGCTAATATAGAATTTGATATGCATAGGCTGAAAGGGAAAGGGGTGATGCTGCTTCTTCAATTGTATGCTACATGAATGAAATGAATGTTTCAGAGGAAGAAGCAAGAAAACATATACAAGACATTATAAACATTGCATGGAAAAAGATCAATGGACACTGTTCAACTCCAATTGCTTGGATGGAACCATTTTTTAATCAAGCCAAAAATGCAGCACGTGTGGCCCATACTCTTTATCTCAATGGCGATGGGTTTGGTATACAGGATCGAGATATCAAAAGGCATATTTTATCATTAGTTGTTGAACCTTTTTAAGATGTGCAAATCAGCATTTTAGTGGGTGTGTGTATTGCATTAGAATTTGAAAATATTTTTAAAGATTTTTCTATAATAAAAAAGTGTTTTGGTGTTCAATATTCCACACTTTAGTCGGCTCTATCTATTGGTGTCAGTTCAGTGGTAAGAATTAGTTTGATCTTGTAAATTCAACAGAAATAATTCATATTTTATATCTTATATAAAAATTATTGTAAAATATTTATTAGTGTCACTTTAATTAAAAATCGATTTCTCCTCCTCTTTGAAAAGATAATGATTTCTCCATATCCTATTGGACAGTTATGTTTAATTCTATTATTGGAGGAGGCAAATTTGATTATATTTGGAGCTTCATGTAAGTGCGGAAATATTCTTCAACTTCGTTTGGATTGATGAAATATAATATGATTAGCATGAAATTGTAGAATTTCTGAAGAAAATTACCTTTACTGAATGCACCAATTCATCATCAACACGAAATGTCAACTCCAACTTTAATAAAAGGCAAATAATATGTCAATTGTTGCGGTCTATTGAATATGAAATTATCTTTCAATGATGTATGATTGTTTCACTACAAGAAAACTCAATTTTACTGGCGAATTTAAATTATAGTTACTGACGGTTCCAGCCCTCTGTATATTAGTGGCCGCCTAAGCTGTCAATAAGTGATTAAAAGCAGTCATAAACTTGCTAGCGGCCTTAACCGCCGATAACTTGTTCGTTACAGACGGCTTGAACCGTCAGAAACTATTGACGAATTTATTGACGACTTAGGCCGTCACAAACTGTTGACAAATTTTAAAAAAACTATTGACGAATTTACTGACGACTTAGGCCATCACAAACTGTTGACGAATTTCAAAAAAAAACTTTCAACAGCAACATGTATAGAAATTAACTAAAAACAAAAAACCATCACAAGTTGTTCTCTTCCGTCACCGAATTTTTTCAACTCTCCCTCACTCAAGTTTTTCAATTCCTTCTTCTATCACCATCTAATTTCTTCTCCTTCATCAAACAAATTTTTTTTTTCACAAACAAACTTATCACAACATCATTTTTCTTCAATTGCAAAATCAATTTTAACCTCAAATCCGAACCTGAATCTTGAAGAATAAGAGTTCGAATTTGAATTTGAAAATAAATATGAATCTATGTTGTTCGAATTTGAAGATGAATCTGAATATAAGTTGGTCGAATTTTATAGATATTGTATGTTTCACCTTCCTCTTGTTTCTCTTCTGCTTCTTGTTTTTCTTGTTTCTCCTTGAATTTTATAGATCTTGTAGCTTTTTTGTTGGCTTTTTTTGGTTGAAGAAAATAGATCTGAGGAAGAGGGTTCTTGGTTGAAGAAGAAATCTGGAAAAGAAGATTTGGGATTAGATGGAAATTTTTAAATTATTTAATAACTCTATTGTATTTTATTAATTAATAAATAAGTAATTTCATTTTTTTAATGATAAACAATAAAAAAATTATAATAAACGGAATAATTAAAATAATTAATTTTTTATAATTTTTATATATATTAATTTTTATATAATAATAAACTGAATAATTAAAATAATTAATTTAAAAAAAAACGTTCAAAGTGAGGGCTAAGGCCGCCAGTAAACTGGTCAAACCTGCAACACTGCAGGAACAATTAGTGAGGGCCAAGGCCGTCAGTAAATTTTTATCCCAATACTTTCTGACGGTTTTGGCCGCCGGTAAATTTACCGACAACAATTTTATTGAGAGCTTGTGGCCGCCAGTAAATTCGTCGTTTTTACTATTTACTGGCGGTTTAGGCCACATTTTGAGGGCTTTTGGCCGCCCGTAAATCATCATTTTCTTGTAGTGTTTGCTAATAGCAACTTCAATATGTTATTTTTGATTCGTTAATACATTATATTTTCTCGAAGCTTGATTGTGTGTACTATTAAGACCTCCAAAATGGACGATGAATTTGTCTTTCTTTTTCCAATTTAAAAATCCATTTCATAAATGCATCCCAAACTTTGTGTTCTCCAATCTCATGTCTCAAGATAACAACATAAACAAAACACGGCATCTTTTGATAAAGGGTAAAACGGTCTTTACTCCCTACAAAGTATGCGAGTTTTGCAATACCCTGGAAAAAAAAATTGAGATACCCCTTTGCAATGTTGAAGAATAATTTATTTTCTAGTTCATTTTACCCCCTGCAAGGGGTGAAGGTCAACATCGCAGGGGTTAAAATGAACTAGAAAATATTCAACATTACAAGGGGACATTCTCAAACAAAAAATTTTACATAAGTAAAACTTGCATACTTTGCAGAGGCTAAAAGTATTTTTACCCTTGGTCAAAAAAAAAAAAGTATTTTTACCCTTTGATGTTAAAAATTTATGAAACCGATAAGGATTAAACTTATGAAAACATGGCCCAAATTTTTGTTGCGGGAAATTATGCTCATTTAGTTGACAATGTCATTTTTGTAAACAAATTAATTTACATTGCATGATACTGATCAATTCATCACTATCAATTCAACAAGATATATTTGTACTATTGATTAGTTTTATAATTTGTCTCTAGTGATATGAATAAACTGTATGCAGTGCATTATACAAGTGGGATCAATAACAATGGAATGAGGTCAACTGCCCCAATCATTATGTACGTCCATCCATATACGGAAAGTGTAATTAACTCTAAATAAATTTATTTATATATTGAAAGTGAAAATAAAAAATGGCTACGAAAATATTATTGAAAAATGTTTAAGGAAGATTCATTCTCTTGTCTCGTAGTATATAGGCCACAAGAACGCTTTGTCTATCACTCTATTCCCGCTATTTTCACGGACGCTTGAAAGTTTCTCTACATCCTCATATTTTTTCTTTAATTAATAATTAATAAAAATTAAAATAGGAATAACAATAACATAACAAACAATAACAATGATAGTCATAGAAACAAGAAAAAGTGATTGTGAAGTTTAGTGAGTGTGTAGGGAGCAATGGAGAAATACTTGAGGAAAAACTTTTACGTGCAACCCAAGCGACCACCGGAAGATGCTCTACGTCGATGGAGATCTGCCGTCTCTGTCGTCAAGAATCCCCGTCGCCGCTTCCGATGGGTTGCCAATCTTGCGCAACGCGCCGATGCAGAACAAAAACGCAAGAAGCTTCAGGTGATAATGTCATTATTCAATTTCCCGTTTCATAAAATAAAATATAAAATTAGTCACAAAAAAATTATAAATTTTTTTTTTCCTTATCATCTTTCATTTTTCAATCCAATTTAATATCGATTCCGCATTTTAAATTTGTTTCTGTTAGAGATCAAAATCTAATATGTACCAAAAAAAAGAAAGAAAAAAAAAAGAGATCAAAATCTAATTAGTTTCTAATTGTTTGTAACAAGTGTTAAGGCAAAATCGGAGCGATAGAATTAGAAACGTAATTATAGTTCCGACTCACTGTCATCAGAAAAAAGGAAAGAGAAATGCTTATGTTTACGAAGGATCTAAATAAGAAAGGCAAGAAACAATCTCTACCGTTCATTATAAACCACCACCCCCCATGATTGTGTGCAAACAACAAAGATTAACCGCTTGGACTGTTTATTTAGCAGATAAATAGTGTTATTCTTGCAATTCGTTTTCCAAAGCTCTCGTAACAAATAGCAGGGCCCAAAAGGAAATACTTGTTTGTTATTGATTAAAAAGAATTATTTAAGTCAAGTGAAATATTTTTATTAATTAATTAATCAAGACATTGGCTAAAGTGTTTTAAAAGAAAAAGATATTTGATTTCTCTTTAGGTGATTAATAGGATTCTTTCCCCTGAAAATCAGATAGTTAAAAATAAAAATATTTGTATGTCATTTTTTTTATGATATATTTGTTTGTTAATGATTAAAAAAGAATGGAAAATGCTATTTAGCAAGAATTTTTTGATGCAAGAAAGAGAAGAATAAATCCTCACCCTTGATTACATCCATAACCACTCATGTTTTCCACTAAAAAAGAAGATTAAATGACATAATCCTTTAAGATTTTGCCATATGTTAATTCTTGCATTTCTTGTGTAAAAATTTCATGCTAAATAGCAATGCTCAAAAAAAATATTTTAGTTTGACATTTTTTTGTCAAATTTAATAGTTACAGTAGAATTCAACCTTTTAAGACCAATAAGTGAAATTAGTAAGGTTTAAAGACACAGAATTTTAATGGATATAACAAACTTTGAAAAAATTATGGATTTATAGAAATTCTTGGGTTTCGTTATAAAAAAAATATACATATATTTAACAAAAAAAGATTTAGTTTGTAACCAAAAGATAAATGACGAATTGGTTACAAATAAATTAGATAAATGATTCTAATTTTACCTAGTTTGAAATATTTAAACTCTTCCGTTCAAAGCTCACTCTTCTCTCCCAACTCAAACCAAGTTTTAACACTGTTCTGTTCTACGATCGTTTAATTAACAATATGGTACATGTCCATAAGTAACCGACCATTAATTAAAACTAAACCATAGAACTGTTATGATTTTACCATTATCGCGTTCCATCAAAAAGGTGTGGTTTTTTTTTTCTTCTTTGCTTTTGTTGCGTGATATAGTAACAATATTTCCAAAATTTATCTGTTCATATGCCATATTTTAATCACTTTTTTTTTTTATCTAAATCACATGAACATGATGTTTTAAGCTGAGAAGTGATGACCAAAGACAATAAAATAGCAATCACATGAGCAGGATCAGCTTCCTTTATTTTAGTTTGTTTTTTGTTGTGTATTTCTGTTACCACTTTTAGTGGGTCGTTTGTTTTCTTCCCCCCACCAAATACTCCTTTTGTTTAGGTGGTGTGATTTTAATAAATTTTATTGCAGTTCAAAAAAAAAAAAAAATTTGTAGCAAAAAACAACTTATTCTCCATTATACCTCAGCAGTATTAAATTTCGAGTCAACTCATTAAATAAATTGTTATCATCACCATTATTTCAGTGCAAACGGTTTAAAATTTGATAATAAAAGTATCATGACTTTTTTTAGTTTTATTTTTCATAGGTATAAATGTTTGGAAGATTATGACTTTTTTTATAAGTCACACTCACATTCTATTGATGTTTACACAAAGGAATTTATCAGAGACAATAATAGTATAAACCATTCATAAAAGTAGTTTTTTTCGTCACTGAATTTGTCCAAGTCGTTACCCCCTCTTAAGCAGGTAGTCAAGGGTTCAATTTCAGATTGTTCTTGCGTATGAAAAAAGTTTGGTCAGAAGGAAAAAATCAATCTTGTGTTCCCCAGAGATTCCCTCACGAAGATTAATCACCGTTAACAGTAGTGGAAACTTCGTGCCTACAACATGGTAACTTAATAAAAAATTGGTCAACAGCGGTTGAAATATTGAGTCAAATGGTTTCTTGGTAGCAAAGTTTAACTTTTTTATGAGACATTATTTATTATCAACTTGAACAATACATGAATTGAATTGGATGCCATGAGCTTATATTCCTTTCTAAACGTTGCATGACATGCATTTATAATCTGTTTTTCTAACACACACTTTGCATATGCTTTAACTATATCTTGACCAGGAAAAGATACGAGTGGCTCTTTATGTACAACAAGCAGCATTGCATTTTATAACTGGTAAATTACATTCAATAGCTTTCAATTCATTTTGTGTATGCTTTTACTCTTTTCGCTCGTTTTGTTCTGTCATGTACTGTTTCTGTTACACTTTTCTTTTCCTTCTTTTTCACATTCAGCTGGAAGCCGACCAACCGGTAAATACATGCTCTCCAAAGAGACTCAAGATGCAGGTTTCGGAATCGAACCGGATGAATTAGCATCCATCATTAGATCCCATGACACTAAATCTTTAGAACAACATGAAGGAGTTGAAGGATTAGCAAAAGCTGTCCGTGTATCGTTTAAAGAAGGCGTTAATTCAAACGACATAAAACATAGACAAGCTATTTACGGTCATAACCGTCATACCGAGAAACCCTCGAGGAGTTTTTGGATGTTTGTTTGGGATGCAATGCAAGACTTAACACTAAACATCCTTATTCTATGTTCTGTTGTTTCAATTGTTGTCGGAATCTTAACCGAAGGTTTTCCTAAAGGTATGTATGATGGAGTTGGGATCATACTATGTATTATTTTAGTGGTTCTTGTCACTTCAATAAGTGATTATAAACAGTCTTTGCAATTTAAGGATTTGGATAAAGAGAAGAAAAATGTTAGCATTCATGTTACAAGAGATAGTAGAAGACAAACGGTTTCGATTCATGATCTAGTCGTTGGAGATATAGTTCATCTCGCAATCGGAGACATAGTTCCTGCTGATGGAATATACATATCAGGTTTTAGTTTATTGATTGATGAATCGAGTTTATCCGGTGAGAGTGAAGCCGTGAATGTTGATCAACAAAAGCCTTTTCTTCTATCCGGAACAACGGTCCAAGACGGTTCTGCTAAGATGCTAGTGACATCGGTCGGCATGAGGACAGAATGGGGAAGATTGATGGAAACTTTGAATGAAGGTGGTGATGATGAGACACCACTTCAAGTGAAACTAAATGGTGTTGCTACACTTATTGGAAAAATAGGGTTAGGTTTCGCATTGTTAACATTTTTGGTTCTTACCGGTAGGTTTTTGTTGGCGAAAATATCTCACCATACTATCACTAAATGGTCTCTAAATGATGCATCTAAGCTTCTCAATTTCTTTGCAACTGCTGTTATTATAATAGTTGTCGCTGTTCCTGAGGGTTTGCCTTTAGCCGTTACATTAAGCCTCGCATTCGCAATGAAGAAGTTAATGAACGATAAGGCGCTAGTTAGGCACTTATCTGCATGTGAAACAATGGGATCTGCCGGTTGTATTTGCACTGATAAAACCGGAACTTTGACGACAAATCAAATGGTTGTTGACAAGATATGGATTTGTGAACAAACTAAGACAATTAAAAGCAGCAACTGTGATGATAATGTGTTAAAGAACTCGATTTCGGAGGAGATATTTCATCTCTTTTTGCAGTCAATATTTCAGAATACTTCCTCAGAAGTTGTTAAAGGTGAAGATGGAAAGACCAAAGTAGTTGGTACTCCAACAGAATCAGCATTGCTTGGATTTGGTTTGATTTTAGGAGGTGATTCTAAGTTTTACAATGATAAGTATAAGATAGTTAAGGTCGAACTGTTCAATTCAACTCGAAAAAAGATGTCGGTTCTTGTTTCTCTTCCTGATAGAAATAACAAAACTCGAGCATTTTGTAAAGGAGCATCCGAAATAGTGGTTAAAATGTGTGACAAAGTTGTTAATTCACAAGGTAAAGTTGTTTATTTGAATGAAAATAAAAGAAATAGTATCAATGAAGTTATTAATAGTTTTGCTTCCGAGGCACTGAGAACACTCTGCATGGCTTTTACGGATATTGAAGGAGACTCTGATAATAATAACACTATTCCCGAGGATAAATATACTTTAATTGCTATTATCGGGATCAAGGATCCAGTGAGACCTGGTGTTAGAGAAGCTGTTAAGACTTGTTTGGATGCTGGAATCACTGTTAGAATGGTAACCGGTGATAATATAAACACTGCTAAAGCTATAGCTAGAGAATGCGGTATTTTGACAGATGGATTGGCCATAGAAGGACCAGATTTTCGAAACAAGACACCGCAAGAATTGGAACGGATCATACCTAAATTGCAGGTTGTGTTACCGTTCTTTGTATGTACTCAATTTAATTTCTAGCGTGAAAATACATTTTAGTCTCTGCAAAAAAAAAATACCGAGTACGATTTTAGAAGTGTCTCGCACAGACTTACCAGCTCGAGACATATTATATTAGTCTCTAACAAAACTTAAAAACTTAAAATAGTTTTTAACAATGCAACTATTGTGCTGATTTTCTAATCTTCAGAATCTATATGTAAACTTTTTTCTGATTTTCTACTTTTTCTGTTTGTAGGTAATGGCTAGATCTTTGCCACTTGATAAGCACACATTGGTGACCCATTTGAGGAATGACTTTAATGAAGTTGTGGCAGTAACAGGAGATGGGACCAATGATGCTCCAGCTTTGCATGAAGCTGATATTGGATTTGCTATGGGTATTGCTGGAACAGAGGTTTGTCACATGCTTAATCCTTATCTCCTAGATACAAAATTAAGTAACTATCTTTTGTTGTTCTTTTTAAGAATAATGTCAGAAAGGGACACCCCACCCTTTACTTTAGAGCACATTTAGCATCTGATTCTAGTTAGTGTGACTTAGGTCAAAAATCATGAAACAACTAGGCACTCTGGTCATCATTCCTGATGTATTTGATATGTATTATAGAATCAGATATATAAATTATTCAGTGAATTTAGAAAACGGTTTTTTACTTATAATAGTGATCAATGGTTATTGGTTTAGATTAGCCAACAAACAATGAAGCACGACACGCATGCGACATACCAACAAGAAGAACATTGACAAATAATAATTTAAGAAAATAAAAGTAATTGAATGTAGCCAAATTAGTGTTAGACACCAATACATGCCAAAGACACGACTTCGATCAAAAGTATAGGTACTACATAGATTGTAATGCTAGAACTTTCAAAATATGTTTGGTAATCACTTTATTGGCTGAGAATAATTGTTAAACTTCATCTTTGTCCAGGTTGCAAAAGAGAATGCAGATGTAATTGTAATGGATGATAACTTTGCAACAATTGTGAATGTTACAAAATGGGGACGTTCCGTTTATATTAACATACAAAAGTTTGTCCAGTTCCAGTTAACAGTTAACGTTGTAGCTCTCTTGCTGAATTTTGTTTCAGCATGTGTCTCAGGTACTATATACTATTTTCTCTGACCCCTTTTATAAGGAACAATTCACTTTTTAAACAAGATACATCAATTATTCAACGAATTTAAATAGTAAGTTGTTTCTTATAAAAAGGACGGGTGGAAATATAATATAATTCACGTATCATAAAAATCTTTAGTTTAGATGATTAATCACAACAGAAAATGAATCACAGGTTCTGCTCCTCTTACTGCTGTTCAAATGCTATGGGTAAACATGATTATGGACACATTAGGTGCATTAGCATTGGCTACAGAACCACCACATGATGGATTAATGAAGAGACCACCTATTGGAAGAAATGCAAAGTTCATCACTGGAGTTATGTGGAGGAATATCATTGGTCAAAGTCTTTATCAAACTATTGTTCTTTTGGTTCTTAAATTTCGTGGAGAACATATTCTTAAGCTCAATGGACCTGATGCTACATCTATCCTTAATAGTGTCATTTTCAACACCTTTGTCTTTTGCCAGGTATTTCATTACTTACTTAGCTTCTTGTTTGAATTTTATTTACTAACCTTGTCGTAGATCATGTATACGAACATGGATTCAGTGCAGTCAGTGCATCACAGTCGTCTGATTAAAATCAAACGGTTCACATTTAAATGCAAATAAAATATTAAAATTCTGATCTTTAAATATAAATCGTCTGATCCCAATTGAACGATTTTGATTTTACTGACTGCATGTGCTGTCATGGTTGCTGACCGACTGCACACAATCCAGGTCCACATGAATACGTATAGATATATTTCTTAAAACCTATTAATTCCTCACAAGAAAATTGTTATTTATTTTTTCATATTCCAATTAATACTTGTTTGAATTCCATATTGAAACTTAACAGGTATTCAACGAAGTAAACAGTCGCGACATGGAAAAGATAAATGTATTCAAAGGCTTATTCAGTAGCTGGATTTTTGTGATGGTAATAGCCTCAACAGTTTGCTTTCAAGTCATAATAGTTGAATTTCTTGGTACTTTTGCTCAAACAGTGCCACTGAATCGCGAATTATGGTTAACAAGTGTGATGATTGGTGCTGTAAGTTTAGTAGTAGCTGTTGTCCTGAAATGCATTCCTGTTCCTGTCAAGAACTACGTCGCAACACATCATGACGGTTATGAGCAGCTCCCATCTGGACCAGAGTTAGCATGAATATTATAGATTGTTCAGTTCACTATTATTAGCTTACATGCATTCTTTTAAACCCTTTCATGTCTCCCTTCAGAAAATCTCTTATTTTTTGTAGTCAAAACATTAGTTTGGTAGCAAACATATACAAGAGCCAAATCCATTAATTTGATTTTCAGTACGCGTCTCTAGGTATTCGACAATAGAACATTTGAGAGATGTCATTGTTGCTACGCGCATTGTCTTGATACGAGGCACTTCCTGCACTCAAGTATCTTGGGAGGACTTGATCGCTTTCGCGGTTCTTTTCCAATGTTCCACATTGAGAAAAAAATGGTATGTTTTGAAGGGGTGGAAAGAAAATTATATGACCCCTAATGAACATAGATCCTGGAAATGAGGTTGAAGGACCCAATGTGATTGATGAAACCAAACCCATGAACAAGGCCCAAGAGAAACGCAAATCCAAGAAGCCTTAAATATGGTTAAAGGATGAAAATTAATTTTGCCGCCCTATAGATTACTCGCGCGCCCTACGTGTTTTCCATTTTACCCTTCCGTTGGACGTTATAAAAATGAGAAATTTTGAAAAATGTTGTCTTCTACTTAAGTAGTGGACGTTATAATTGTAGGGTGTCTTTGGAGGTATCTGCTACTTAAGTAATGAACATGAATATTTTGGTAAATTCGTAGGGCGCATGAGAAAAATCGTAGGATGACAAAAGTGGATGTCTAAAGGATTACATTTGCTGAAGAAAGAATACATATGTGATGAGAGCATAGTCTACTAGCAATAGCATGACCACACCACAACTCATCATTTCTATATTTTTTTTTAGGCAAAATTACACTTTTATAGTACATTAACTTAATTTCGAGTAAAGATTTAATATTTTTTTTCTTTTTTCTCGTCCTTTTATTTGTATATGGTTTTTTAAGTTTCAAATCGATGAATTTTTTTTTAGAGCAAAACATATATTTATGATTGAGGGCACACAGAGAAAAAAAAATCATAGATTTGACGTTTGAAATTCATATCCAAATATGGGGAAAAAAAACTAAAATGTCGTGATAAAAACATAAATAACTAATAGACCGTTTGAATTAGCTTATTTTTAAGTTTATGCAAAATAACTTATGCAAATAAATAAAGTTTTATGTTAATTTATACGTTCCCACTAACAAAAATTGTATTTTTATAAGTTATTTTATCATAAACTACCTCATAACAATACATAAAGAATTATTTATTTGCATAAATTGTTTCGTATAAGCACAACAATAAGGTAATCGAAACATGCTCTAAATAGTTACCTAAAATTAAGCTAATAGACTAATAAAGTAATTTTTGCCTAATTTTTAAGT